>OZ038427.1:99014-1403801 GCA_964036235.1 Heterorhabditis bacteriophora | reverse complement strand
TTTCTTTTGTTAAGGTTCAAGTACATGGGTCTGGCGGAGTTGCATCAATACGCATTCCGTATTCAGATGAGCTCTATCCATCTCGCAGCGGGTCCTTTATTCTTAATACATCATCAGAAAGAACGCTTAGATTTCCACTTGAAAACAAGGGAGAAAGGTGTGAATTAAAATCTCATTTAACGAATTATTTTAAACATTGCTTAAGTATTTACACTTCAATAGGTTTTTGTTTAATGAGATTAATTCAGAGAAGCATTCGTCCATATAAGAATGCTGAGCCAAGCTGGAGTTCCGATTTCAGATATTGAAATCAGCCCATCAGATTCATTGGTCATTAAAAGGGGAACGAAAATTGTGTGTTCTTATAAGTTTTGTAATATTATTTTATCAAATACTTAGGTGTTCCTTTTTTTCAGAATATTACAATTCGGTTGCGTTCATTACTTTGTTTCTCATATCCCACAGATTGGCGTTCATCAATTACATCGCTGGCTTCTACAGGATCCGGACAATCGGTTTCTTTACATTTTAATTTTCAAAATATATAACTAATTTTGGTTAGGTTTATATATTAAGTATTTTTGTCTAGATAGGAAGCACTGCAACTGTAACAGGAAGAAGTAATCTGAAAATTGAAATCTTTTGGGGAGAAGAAACTATTCGGCAAAGATTGAAGGGGTTAGCTAATTAACCACTAGCATTTATTGCTTTATTATTATATAGATAAGGCTGATTTATTAATTAAGGGCATTTAATTTATTGTAGCCTGGAACGTAAAAGCGGAAAGGCATTCCTCATAGAGGGTATTTCGTTTTCAACACCTTTTGTTGGAGAACAGGAAAATTTTCAAGTTCCCGATAACTATCCAGTATCATACAGTGACTATCGATTATTTGGAACACTACTTAGGACTCATATAATATATGTTAGTCTTCAACTACTTTGTTTCTGTGTGGTGATGAATTTTCTGTTCTACATATTATCATATTCCATTGCTAGTTTATGCCGTTGCTAATTCAAATGTTTTATTTATTTACTTAGGTTGTATCTAGTCGCCATAGCGTTCGCCAATCGCTTTTGAGCGATAATTCACTGAGCCAAAGCTTGCAACCTGATTCGACATTTCGTGATCGTACTACTCTTGGCAACACTGTTGTACCTGATGTCACTCTGGTGTAGGTAAACATGTTCTCACCGCATGTATTTGTCTACTAATATTAAAAAATATGTCTGAGTTTATAGGAATTACTTGCAGTTTCTAACGACCTTTGTCTAGTCTAATTATATATCTATTTATTTATAAGTTCGAACTAACTTACATAGGTTGCATAGATACCATAAGCTTCATCTTTACTTTTAAGTGTTAAATGATTTTATCATCCTACTTGTAATTTTATTCTTATAGGCAAAACTTTGAACTATCACTAACTTTAATGTCTTCATAGATTAACAATTGTAGACCACTAAGAACTAGGTGTGATATTATGGTTTCACTTCATTTTTGTGTCGTGAATGTGTTTTATCATCCTACTTGTAATTTTATTCTTATAGGTAAAAATTTGAACTATCACTAACTTTAATGTCTTCATAGATTAACAATTGTAGACCATTAAGAACTAGGTGTGATATTATGGTTTCACTTCATTTTTGTGTCGTGAATGTGTTTTATCATCCTACTTGTAATTTTATTCTTATAGGTAAAAATTTGAACTATCACTAACTTTAATGTCTTCATAGATTAACAATTGTAGACCACTAAGAACTAGGTGTGATATTATGGTTTCACTTCATTTTTGTGTCGTGAATGTGTTTTATCATCCTACTTGTAATTTTATTCTTATAGGTAAAAATTTGAACTATCACTAACTTTAATGTCTTCATAGATTAACAATTGTAGACCACTAAGAACAAGGTGTGATATTATGGTTTCACTTCATTTTTGTGTCGTGAATGTGTTTTATCATATTTTACACAATCTAACATACACATTTCATATCTCTGTAGGTGACATGGACTGAAAGTGATATCATTTTATTGTTTAGTAACTGGACATGGTAATCTACATACGGTATTTTTATCCTATAAGCCTTTTAATTCTCGCTCTTGTTTTATTTATGTCATTTTATCAGTGATAGTTATTGGTGTTCGCCATCCATAAAGATTGGAAATTTTCTTTTATATATTATTTTGTTGAGCATGTTATAATCTTACTAATTTATATATCTACTATTTCCAAGTGAATTCATTTTGAATTTAATTAGGATAATGTTCTTAAGATTCTTAGGAATAAGTAATATATGTATGAGGGTTCATAATTATATCTTGAATTATATGATGTGAAGTATGGTATTTCCACTATTTTCTATGATTTCTGCACTTTCTTTTTTAGATCACTTTTTTTTATTTCGTCTTTTAATCCGCAAACATCTCTCCAGTTTTAGTACACCCTCAAGCTTGACTGTGGTCTTGTTGACAGTCTTTGTCCCCTCTTATGGTCTATTCTGGCAATAGATTTTTCCCTCACTAACCCATAGTACGAATTTCATCTATAAAAAAACTGGTTTGGATTATCCAAAACAATATCTTTCTTATAGCTTTTTTGTAATTAGTAGTTAAGTGATTTCTCATATTAGCTTTCGTAACGAATACTTCGTTTATGATATTTTCTACATATGTAATGGCTGCCTAATATTTTGACCTTTATGAGGTTCAACCACTTATTGTAAATTCAGCTCTTTTTCTCCATATTTTTATAAAACAAGGACGTCAAAGTGCAACAGCATTTCTGGCTTCATTCGATTTTATATTTTCGGTCACAGTTGTGTTAATTCTCTGAACAGGTCTTGGTAGATTACTGTATGTATTGACAGTCGTTGCGTATTACGAGTCACGGCCGCAGATCATCGAGTGAGAGACATAATGCCGCGACGCAGCCGCTCGCGTCTAATTTCATACTCATCCAGGACGCGGTATGGCCATTGCTTGTTTGTATCACATATTTTTTTGCGATTTTAACATACAGAGTTTCTTATAGTCAGTACTCATTTTGTATAATAACTTTAAAACCTTCGTAAGAATGTTCGACTGACTACTATTTTGATTCACTATTTAATATCGTTTTGTTCGGAAAATATCTGGAGCTCTGATCAGGTCATGGAGAAGCCACTCTTTGCTCTGTTGGGTGGAGTGAAAACTTCAGACGTTCATATGCTTAAAAGTGTCGTTATTCCGAAAATCGAGCAGGCAACAGTATGGTCAGAACATCAAAAGAAGATATTCGATTCATTGGAATTACAGCGATTTCAAGTACTTAGCTGTGTGCGGATTCCCAAGCATGAGCAACGATTTTTTAAAATCGCATTATAGTAAGCAGTTGATCAATCTTCTACATAATGATGAATGTCTGCAATACTTATAATATAAGTAGCTATTTTATCGCCTAATTATTTACTTTTTGTATTACTATTGCTTTATCCATATTTTACTTAGTTATTGGAATTCCATGCATATTACTTTATTTTATGTTACTATTCTACTAGCTTTGTTGCTTCCGATAAATAAATTATTAATATGTCTAAAAAGTTGGTGGGAACTTCTAAGCTTCTCAAGGAATAACTGAGACTAAACTTTCCTGCAACGACAGTTCGGATAACAATTTTTATTAAGACAATGCATCATGTGCAGTAATCAAAATTTGCTTTCGCATCTATTAAGCATCCATGTCTAGCATTTATTGGTCTATGTAATCGATCCTATTTTAAGTTAGGTAATGCGACTTATGTTTTTGTTTGGACTTTTTTCGGGGCGTTTCGGGATGTTTATTTTTTATGTTCAATCTATTTTGGCTAACTTCAGCACCTATCGTGTTTTAGTTTCATGGATTTGTATCATAAAATATTCCCATTAACCATAAAATGGGTGTTTTTAATTTTTATAGTTTTATTTTATTAGCTATGTTTAAGTTATGTTATATGCCAAACACAATTGTACTTCGCACTTTGGTTTATCATTTCAGTGCTTGTAATTCAGTACTTAAATGTATATGACAATAATACTTCTTTTTGTGCATAATTCGCTATTTCTTGAGATTATTTGTGGTATCTATGTGTGAAGACTGCAGTATTTACACTATAAGGAGTGTGTAAACAATCTTCAAGCCATGTGGAGCTGATATGTATTGGTATTTGGCTTCACATGTTTTTCTTTGCTTCTCATTTATATAGCTTTTCATGCTAAAATGAAGTTCATTTTCCATAATTTTGGTTTATATGTTTAACCACATTTATTTTTCATAATTATTGGGCTGTAGTTGATAGCAATTTTCCAGAGGGTTTTAACTACTTTAGCAATATTGTATTTTAATATATACTTAAATTCTTCTCATTGACTTCCTATCATTGCTTTCAGTTTTATATCCTTTTGTATTGAAAACAGTTAATTCTGCCTAGAATCTTCAGTATCATTTTCTATAAAAGATTTTCCCTAACAACGCAAATGAAACTAGACGGTAGCTGGCTTTATATGTTTTTTATGATTACTTTGCATTAACTCACATAATACTAGGTTTTGTATTGTTATAAAATACTGTGATTTAACATTACCTGTGCGCTATTAGTTCCTGTGAATATTTGAGGTTTTATCTTAATTATTAGTGGTATGCCAACTGTAATAGGAAATGTTCTTTAAACAATTTCATGGGATAGCTTCTTTTCTACCTATAAATTTCTGGTTTAACATCTACATCTCATTAAATTTGGTTTAAAGCTTTTCTTTTTTCTTTTTTTCTATAAAGCAGACTTCATTTCAACTTATATAAGTCTATAAGATGATATTACCTCTAAAAGGTTATTTTAAATCATTCGATAATGGTAATTTGAACCTTGTTCGAACTTTTCCGTTTTCGTCATTTGCGGAAATCATTTTTCAATTATCACTATGAATTGAAGTGGCAGAGCGATACTGTGTCTACTAATATTTTATGGTGTAAATGTTTAATTATTCTTGTTGATGATATTATATATTGGCATACATGTGTCTTATGTGTCAAATCAATTTTACTTATTTTAATATAATTAGGAATTTGTCTTTTAGGACCGTATCTTAAGGTCATGCCATTACCAGTACCAAAACCGCAATCTACGCACCGTCATCATCGTGTCGACGCATTGTGGGATCATAATGCTGATAAATATAGGGTTGTCTGCAGAAGCATTCATGTCATGAAGGTAATGGTAAATTAACTTACTGTATAGCAGTTTTTGTAGGTAAAATGTAATGACTTTATAAAAGTGATATTAAAGATTTTATCAAAAGTAAATTTCCAAGATGCTTACCATTTAAGGCAACACAGTACATTGGTTACGCTCAGCTGATCATTATTGGAATGTTTACAGCAACTTTGCTCTTCTTTTATGGAAGGCAGATAAATGTAAGTTGAAATTACAATAAAGGCAAAATAAGGAAGAAGTTTTATTCAGGGTTCTCTTCCTGCTGATCACTGGCTTTCCTCTGCCGGTGGGCGTTATTTGACTTCTCTTCTCACTGCTGTTTCACTTCAGCTATCGCTTGTACGATAACTTTTTATACGCTAATTTTGACTTTATTGCATTATTCTAGCATTTAGTTAATGGAGGTGCACATTTGGATGTTTTTAATATCAGGTACTAATGATGTTGCATGGAGTACGTTCGCAAAGGCGTTCCTTTTTGCTGCCCTTCATTATCTTTGCTGCATTTGCCGTCTTCCTTGCGTTTATCCAAGTAAATAATTTTGGATATAAGCATGGTTTTAGTTACTAGTAATTTTGATCATTCTTTATCTTGGCTAATTTAGGTCTCATCCGATGTTGTTGCTGCTTCACAGCAACGTGCTGGCGCCGCTTCAGGAGTGCAACTGCTCAGTCATGTTATGGGAATGTTCGTACACATTTGGTGTGTAGCTGTTGTCTGGAGATGCTACTGCTTTCTGGGGGATAAAAAGGTATTTTACAAGCAACAGATGCTAAAAATTTTTGTGACTTATTAGAATTAAATTTTGCTAATCGCTCTTTTATAGGTAGCGGATCGAATTGCTGAACAGTTGCAGGCAACATCGATGGCCTTCGCCTATGATTATACCCAGCCACCTCCCTATGCAGATACTGTTATCGAAAAGCACCCGTTGACCATTGCTTAGATCATCAATACATTCAGTTAATCTATAATCATTATTTGTTCAAACTTGTTATGTAGTCGGTGTAATTCGTATGACATATTAAGCTACTTCAAATCCTTTGTAATTTAGTAGTCTATCCATAATTGATCTTCATCACCATTCTGATAATTCTTCCGTATATATATTTTATTATTGTACGTGTCAATAGCAAGCAATCTGTTCCTTGTCCTAGCTTCTCAGTTCCATTGTATAGTCTTACCGGGTTTCTTATCGTTACTTTTAATGTAATCTTTTGCGAACACCAGTAAAGTTGTGAATGTAAATTATCTTGTAAATAATGATAAAAGTGACATGGTCCCCGTTTTACAAAAAACAGTTGTAGAAATCTAATAATTAAAGTTCAAGGTAGAATGCCGGTGAGTGCCCCTAATAGGATAATTCGTAGATCTTGCACCGGACATTAATTCCTTGGGTCATGTTTTCCGTTGATCTGAATAGAAATTATAGCACTTCCACGCAATCGCAGTTAAAAGACCCTCGGCATATACAAATCCTATACCTGAAGTGTTTAAGAACAAAACGCGAACAGTATTCGTAGAATCATTTATTATCTGGAAACACCTTAGATATCATCTAAGTTCGAGGGAAAATGCTCAAATGTCAGGATAATGAAATAAAGGTAGTGGTGTTTTTGGCTTATACATACATAAATTAAGGTAATCTATACCATCTAGAATTTAATATCCCAAAAAACGCTAATAATTCAATTAGTTTAAGCCATAGGATTTTGATAGTAACTCATATCACAACTAAAACAAGTAGCATACAATTCATGGAAAGAACAAAATCAATAAGGAATTATAAAAATTAAGCATAGAACTTCATCACATTTCTTAAATTACATAATATAAATCAATATCGGGAATATTATTATTTAAATAAATTCAATAAAATAAACTCTTGGAAGACTTAGCTAACAACAAACTAAATATTCGCCAAATAATAAATATTAATAAAAACAATCAGATTTCCAGCAAATATATTCTAAAAGTTATACCACTTTTTCTTTTCATATTTTTCCACTAATTTTCCGGTTCGCTGGGAGAGATTAAGTGCATTGTTACGTAGATTCTCCGTTACATCGACGGTTGCGTTAAGTTTGTTTCCGCGTTCATTTAGGTTCTTTAATGAATGGGTTATCAATAAATATATAAAATTAGGCTTTACGCGAATTACCTACCTGTAACGCTTGTACAGCAGCTTGGCCAGCAGAAATACCACCTGCATGTGCCCTTTCCATGTTCAGTGAAGGACCCGGGATAATACGGGCCACAGATCGCATTGTACTTGCAGAGTTCTTCTCTTTATCCACCACTGAAGTGCTAATTAAATAATCTCTGATTTTAATATAAATCGCAAAAATGACTTTTTTATGTTAGGAAAGGGTATTAAACAATGTACACACTAACATATATTATCGATGTCACTAGGCTCCTGTCGTGGTGTTCCTCCAAACATATTAGAGACACCTTTTAAAAATGACGTGTTCTTTGGTGCTTCAGGCATGTCACACGGGACGAATAATTCTCCCAGGGAGTCCTCTGTCTGTTCAGACAGTTCAGAACAGATAGTGTATTTCTCAATCTGAAGGTTAATTAAATATAAAATAAATGCATAAAAATACGGTTTCCACATATTACCATACCTCACTTGGACTAGCCATATAAACACCAAGCCCATGTTCAGAGAATGCAGTTTTCTGACAGATTCTGAAAATAAGGCCCATGCTTTAAAATTTCAACATTTTTCCCCTATACAAACTCACACACCTAAAACAATCTCGAACTGGGGCAAGCAACCAGTCCATAATAGAGGAAATGAATGAGCATTTTAAACATCTGATTCACATGCTAGAACCGGTAGATTAAACCTTTAGCGCGAAATGTTTCTCCAGTGTTTTCGACTGAAATTGCTTTCACCTAGTATTACCAAAAATCAAAGTCACATGTGAGTTTAATGCTAAAACAGTTTGGTCGTTTCCCTTTAAACCCCACTAGTACTTTAAATAATAAACTTACGAATCCTCCACATCAATGGAATGGGGTATAAGTGATGCCTGATGAAGCACACGAAGAGATGGTAGCGAAAGTACAACAACCTGAATATTTACTTCGATTAATAGTTGTAAATTTCGTAGAGTTGGTTTATAGTTCTATACTACCAGCATACAAGTAATTCTATATTCTACTATGATTAATGCTATTTTCACCTCACATAAGGAAAAACAATAAAAGTCTACTTCCATGGACACATTTGGGGAAAATTAACACAAACAGATAATGATAAGTAGTACCTGTCCTGCAGCTGATAAACACATGAGAACTGGGTGGCCGCGAATGTGAGTGGCATGGGCCTGAAACATAAAGTAGTAAAAATTGGACTTCTTTTATTTAGATAATATAAAGATCAATAAGTCAATAAAGAAGAAAATAGCTAATTTTACCTTGACCATAGGGATATCATCACATCTATGTGAGAAAAGTTGACTGAATGTTGGCAAAGCAATGGTTTTTATTTCACATTCAGAGACGATAATTAAAATCTGAAAATTCGCACCGAAATTTACTAATACATTAATAAAAACAACCTATTACACTTTAATGGCATTTAAAAAATATAACTGATCTGTTTTATGCGTTATAAACAACTATTTTTTTTAAACTTCACCTGTGATATCTCTTCACTAAGATCTATGGAATTTGAGTAAGTTGGAGATAAACTAGACTTCGTCAGTATCTAAACAAATACATATTCTAGAAATTTCTTTTGTGAAACATGACAATACATGTAATAATACGTACTCTATTAGTAATAGTCTTCTCTGGACTGGCTGAGTCCTTGCTATCTCGACTAGTCTCCTTATATGACTCGCTAGCAGGACCCAAAAGGCAAAGCGACTGATCCATAAAAGCTTGGTAGAGCACTTGGCCTTTTAACTTAATGACAGTGCCTGAAAAAAATAAGATACTGCAAAACTGAAAAAATATACTGGTTATGTTCGCGACATCGGACTAAACCACGATACCGTGAACAACACAAGTCAACTATATTACATCACTACTGCTAAAACTTAGAAGCACGTATGGCGATCAACTCTATTTGAGTTAAGATTAACTCTGAAGAACATATAGTACGCTGGAACAAAACACATCAAACACTGCATCTAGAACATTCTTAAATTAATAGTTCAAATTACCGACTCCATTTATTTATATTGCTCGAGGTAGACTATTTAAAAACTTAAAATTAGCGTATAAAACAAAATACTTATGCAGTGCATATATTACTACAGAAGGAAAACTCATGCAAAAATCTAAACATTCTAGGAAAAAATAATGAAGTAGGAGTGTTATGAAACGTAAAAAAAAGTCGAGCACTACACATACCCATTGATCTCGCAGATCCAAAAGCTTTGACACGAACTGAACGGAAATATTATAAGAAAAATTTATATATTAGACACAAATAGACACGTACAGAAGAAAGAAACAAGCATTAAAATATTCCAACTATAGTTTTGTTCGACAAAATAAGAATGCTAGTATGTATTGTAAATTTTCACGCCATCACCGTTTCTGAAAATTGAGACAAGAAGCAAAAAACCCGTAACCGCAAAGCATTAACGCAAACAGTTATACAAAACAACATTTTCACACACAGTGCGCAAACTAGAAGCTACATACTTAAGTCTAGAATGTTTACAATTATCAGAATGGAGTCGCCCCCATCAGTTACACTTACATTCTTCAAGTGCTGAAATTGTATGCTTTGATACCAACTTCATACTATTTAAGATTAATTTTGCAATAAGTTAGTTCTCATCTATAACAAATCTATAGGCCATAATAAAGTTAGACTCACCAGATGGAGCAATAACTACAGTGGATACTAAACGATCTTGAGGCAGGATCAAATTCAAGGCGATTGTAGCACCTGTGCTCGTGCCAACCCAAAGACACGGAGCCATCTTATAATCTAAAATAAGTTTGTTTTCAAATTATAATTATAAAAAAATTGAAATTATACCTGTCCATATACTAACCATTTCTTTTAGAACTGGAATACATAAAAGAAAGTGAAGTAACACTTTCTGTAAGTCCCAGTCTTTCCAAACTCTGAGAACTTGTTGATGGTGACGATGCATTGTTTCGAAGCATGGAAGGAGAGTCACGAGGAGTTTCTCCTGCGACCAATAAAATATAAAGTAATTAACAATGATACAGAAGTAAGAATATTTTTAAAGTCTAATTTTATCAAGCTAAGTATTAATGTGCTATTCTACCATACGATCCCTTTAACAAGGTCTTTATTAAACATAATACATTTGGACAATAAGATGACATCAATTCGCCACTGCACAGAATACCTCGTGGACTGCCGTTTGAATTCTCGATCACTGAGTGAGCCTTGAACAGCGGTCGGCGCTCTACCGACCGCTGTTTCGCCTCCGTATTCAACCGAATCAGCAAGTTACGCGGCTCTACCAACGGAGACTGCAAGGGTTACGCAAATAGAGTAAGATAACAGAACAAAAAAAATTAGTCCTGCGAATAATAGAAAGACAAACATAGGCCAAGACAACAAACTATTAGTATAATAAAACAGACATAGAAAATACGAGTAGAAGTATATTAATATACACTGACGTTAGAACAGAAACCAACAAAAGTTAAGGACAAATTAAATAAAAACAAAAACTGAACAACTTTCGCACTGTTACTGTAACAAATGATAAATAAAAGCATAACACTAGAACATATCATCTAAACACCACAACAATGAAAAACAAGAAATTTATGATTTAAAAACATTGCAAACCCGAGACATAAGCAGCATCCAAAGCGGCGTATTCAACACAATACAAAACTATAACCTACAGGAAAGAAAAACCACTATTCCTGTCATAACAAAACGAAATTTAAACGGGTCACCTCTACGAGAAATAACTATACGTGAACTGACATTAAAATATATAATTAATTAATTAAAAATAACAAACTCATCACCCATATCGACTCACCTTCTTCAGATATATGTGAATGAAAGGACAGGCTGCGCACCACAGTATTGCCCTTTTTTGTCAGTCGCCTCATGATACTACCTTTGACAGATTGACTTCGACCAGCTGGACGATGTTCGACAGGTGAGGGTGACAATTCTCGATCCACGTCAGGTCGATCTGGTCCCTCTAGACCTTGTGGAAGTGTTGGCGAATGCGACTGATAACGCTCCCTGATGGAAGCAGCCAATTCGGCTGTGTTACGGCGAATAATATTCACCATTTCCTTAGCCTTTGAAGGTGATTTGCAACGGGTAGCAGACGAATCGACGGAAAGAAAACCATTTGAAGGCGAGTCATCGTCACACTGCAAACCAAGCACACACAATGATCACAAAATCACCAACAACATTGCGAACAGAAAAAAACCAAGCGAGAATCAGAACATGCAAAATAATCCTGTTAGAACAAAAAACGAAAGGTACAACATTTAAAACGAAAAAAAATGCGTGAGAGGAAAGAGAATATAATACCTCCACAGGGCTTGATGCATCGCTCATTTGGGTGCTTAATTGAATAGCAGGTGTTGGATCTGATTCATATAGTTCTGCACTCGTCCATGCATAAATCAAGGCACACTGCGCAATGTCAACAAGGGCTAGACCATTTGTAGTGCCTGTAGAACTATACACATACTAAAAGTACGTTAAAAATAAAATCAATTGTTTAAAAAACGTGAATATAAATTAACCTAGGGCTATAACTCCATATGCAGAATTAAGAGCGGTTGCAGTAACAGAATCAGCTGCAGAAAATGAGGGCCAGGGAATTAAACATGCCAATTCTGGCTGGAATTAAAAATTGCATTTCTAGAAAATCCAAGTAAATCAATACATCTAAAAATCAAAAATATGTGGACCAGCCAAAACATTAATCTTTAAAAGCTAGCAATAAAACAACCTGGTATCCTGCTGGCCGCTTTACAGGTACGCCACGCACTTTAAATGGTACAATACGCTCATCACCTGATGCATCGCTTGTATCAGGACTATGAGTTGAGTCTCGACTGATAACCTTAAGAAAATCCAAGTATTATTTTCATTCTACACTGGAAGCAAAAAGTAATTAAGAAATAAATAAGCGCAATTCCTATACTATCAAAAAGGTTTAGATGACGTAGTGAGTGCAAATACTACCTGGAAGCAAGAAGGAAAGGAAGATAAATGCAGAATAATTTTATACTAGAAAATTTCTAATTAAAATAACGAAGAAACAAAGAAATAATAGCAATAAAATAAACTCAGTCCTAAGAATACGCCATTAGCTCAAATATTCATTTATGCACATGACTATATCAGAAACAACATATCTTAACATGGTTTACCTTCTTTTGCCGTCGCATCTCTTTTGATGGCACCGATAGTGGAAGTCGGTCATCAATAACAGTGGATGTAGAGTTAGAACTCAATAGTGGAATATTAACAACCTAAATATATATTTATAAATGGTATGAGATTATGAATAAATACTAATTTATGATAACGTGAGATACTAAACATGGAATTTTAAAATTTTTATCAACCAAAAAACCGCATACATTAACACACTCACAGCAATAGTGTTCATACTCTCCAATTTGGTAAAGCGAAATAATGTTACTTGTCCAGCAACACCAGCAATCAGTAGAAGTCGTGACTGCAATATTCCAGACATCACATACAAATTTTTAAAAACATAAAGCTTAAAAATCTAATAAATAGAACGAGAAAGAGACAAATAGAGTAATATAATCAAACCTCAAGACATAGATCTATTGACTTGATAGCATGTGATACTTTTTCGCAACCATCCAATTCCTCAAGTCGCTCAAAATGTGAACCAGTCTTCAAACGGTATAGGATCTGCAGGTGTTCCCCTGAAGCTTGCCAGAATCGAATAGCGCCGTCCTTGTGTCTAGAAAATAAGTAAAAATATCAATTATTACATAAATTGTCAAATTCTACCAGGGAAATGAAGTTTAATAAATGTGAAGGAATGATCAGCATCAAAATAATTTCCATGATTTTTTTTTAGTTTTCTAAGAATCGTATAATTGCGAATTAGATGATCTAGTTCTAAAAAATACTATGGCTAAATGTTCGTTCATCAAAAGCTTGAAATCAGCTATATAACTTTATGATCTGGTTTATGAATGAATGCTTATTTATATTGAAGAGTTTGGTAATTCTGAGAATCAAAATTAAACATTAAATAGGCAAAAATTAATTCAGGTAATAATAGGCAACTATGTATTGACTTCTAAATTTTAACATTTGACTAATATTAAGGTTTACAATTATCTTCTTTAGCAATCTATTGTTATCTCCAGGACTTTCGGAAGACTACAATGTCAATGCATTTGACGATCTGATGGACAACTAATTTGAAGCTGCCATATTCCTTTTGTTTTTGTATAGAAATAACGAGAACATGAAAAATTAAAATTTGATATTATCAGTCAACTAAAATAAAAATGAGTTGCAAAATATGTTTCACGGAGAAGCAAAATATGATCATTTATTAATTTAATTGCACTTCTAATGAATATCAGAATTCATAAAGTATCCATATCATAAGCTAATGCACGGTTTTAATTATGAATAACAGATGAAGTCATTTAATCAACTGATAAATCATATTCATGATAAAAAAAATGCTAAGAAAGTACTATGATTAAATAGGAAAGATAATATTGAAATGAACAAAGTGCAAAAAAGAAACTAACCCAGTTAAAACAAGCTCTTGATGGCCAGTGGCACATTCTCTGCCTACTCCACCATTCACTGGCCACGCCTGAACAACCAAAAATTATTTACAGCCTATATAATCTAAATTTATATGCTATAATGATTGCATTTATACTCTATTACTGTAGCCCTTCTTGCGCTGTTTACATCCGACAAGAGTCAATGCGCCAATAAGATCGCTTGGACAGTCTGAATAGTACGCTAAACACGTGACGGGTGATTCGTGAATATCCATTGCATGAGGTGATTCAACGCATGGATATCTATAATAGTTTAATTTTAGTTTTCAAAGTACTAAGTTATATATAATTTAAAGTCCGTCTAAAAGTGTGGCTAAATTTATTTTTAGTTCCAAGTACATATACAATTTATACATCGATAATTTCCTAATTTAAGATACAACTATTTAATAATAATAATAAAATTCACAACAATAGCATATCATACTTTCATTGTGAAGAGTAATATTATCCTGATAAAATAAAGAAAGTTGCACCTTTTTCAAATAATTTAAACTAAGACCAGTGGTTATTATTCTTTCTCTTGAAATTAACATTTTAAAAGATCAGAATAATAAGACTAACCCAGGAGTCTGCAGATCTATAACCATAAGTTCACTTTTCAGCAAAACGGCCACAGCATGAGGCTGTTGTGGACAAGATGAAAATGGAACCGAAAAATACCCATTACTCGAATAAGTATATCCTTCATCTACGAAATAATCAATTATATAAATTCCGAATAATAAAGATACCTGCGGCAATGTAACAAAAGATAATATTTGATGGTCCATTTCAAGTACTGTTGCTGATTTTGAAGCTCGTAATATGGTAAGAGCAGGTACAGGCAGACCATCATCCGTTGGCATTCCTGATAGAACATAAATAGAATTTTAGAAATTCTAGTTATAAGATTATCTTAGCTATTAGTATAAAATAAAACTAGAACTAACCACCACAGAATATAACGATTTGATCTCCCTCAGCGCTGTGTTTCCAATCTATTAAAGGAATTGGGCGACACGGACCTTGACCGTGAGGTGTAGACTTTTGTTGTGGTTCTCCTGTTTTTTTAATATTATATATGCAAATTGACCCGTCCACATTGCCCGTCATCACTTGCCGACCATCGTAATGCCAGCTGTAATTATGCCACTAAAATTAAATATATAGATTGAGCAAAGGAAAGAACCGATTTTTAAAGTATTATAACTTTCTTCAAGTTCAAATAATATTAGTTTTAAAGCGTTTCTGAAAGATCAAATATATAGCTTTCGATTGTATTAATTTCGTTAGCATATCTCACAGTTGAAAGTCGCAATTATCGATTTAGTAAGTGCACTCACTTTCGTGTTTCTTTACTAATCCAATAATTAGAAATGTTTTTTTTCTTTGTGGAAAATCTAGCTATGATTAAAAATTACCGTGATATTCATAGATTCAATGCTCTTACCATTTCTCGTCTGCAAAAACAGCGGAATCGGCTAATACTAACTGTTTCACTAGCTATTAATCATATGAAGGTGAGTAAAATCCAGACGGTTGTTGCAGCAAAATGATATTTACAATTGCGATACAATAAAATATGCAGTTTTCTACCAAAGCATAAAAAACTATTTTCAGTTATTAGAGTAGTGAAATTTTGAAATAAGTAAGACCTAGTACATGTGAAAAAACATGAAAATAGATAATTGCGACTTGCATGTGCGCGATATGCTAATGAAGTTAATATGGCCAAAAAGCTAGATTTCCAAGATTTCAGAAACACTTTAAACTACTATTATTTGAACTTTAAGAAAGTTATAATACTTTGAAAATCGGTTATTTTCTTTTGCCTACAATGTATATACAATGGAAAAAAAACATTAAAGGTTTAAAAGAAATATGATTTAACTGAATAATACAATAATTTAACCTGACACTTTTCACCGGCGGATCAAGAGGAAATCGATCAACATCTTTTGTATTCAGGTTCCACTGGACCACTATTCCCTTATCATATGAGATAAGTAACCGAGCAGGATCAGTGGGACATGCTGCCAATTGTCTCACTGAGCCGGGATGAACTCGACAACTCCTAAAAAACTCAGTTTTATAACTAATTACATAACAATAAACATCTTTAAAATAACAAAATATGAGTATAATATATATTGACGAAAAAATCCTACAAATCTATAGCCTTATTCCAGTTGATAATATAGGGACTTAGTTGAAATGTTGCAACTGATATGAAGTATATATTCCCCTGTAATTAAATATTATTCATTACTTCTTAGTTCATAATTCAGATGAAAAGAAATTAGAATATTAGAAACCAACAAATATACATCCAGTGATGAACCAATAACGACAGCTCTACTGTATATGCAAGAAACAAAAAAAAAGTGAACATATTGGATATCTAATGCCAGAAAATACAATTTTATCAAGATATATAATAAATTAATTGATGTCTAGGAATAATTATAACATATAAAATTCTCATATTAAATTGACATCCACCTTATCCGTTCCAACGTACAACCATTTGCTTCCCATAGGCAAATGAATGGATGTTACAGCTTCCTTATTCAACTGAACACTATGCACCACTTCCGGAATCTTTTGTCGAAAATTCCATAAATGAATCATATCATTCGCACATGCAGTAATCAGTCCACCCTGAAATATTTAAATGAATTTGGAAAAAAGAAGATTTAAATTCATAAACTTGCCTCGTTAATTAGAAACTGGATATGATTAACTGAATGATCAGTTTCGTGCCGCAATAAATAGTCTACTCCCAAATCGCCTAAAAATAAGATTAATATTGATTGTTAAAGATTCTAAATAAGCCATGAAAGCATATTTATTTTAAAAAAAAGAAACTTGAACAGTTAAAATTTACTAAGTGAAATATAAAATATATAACTAACACACTACTAGAAAGAAACTATGTAACGGTTACTGATTTACCAATCATTCGAACAGTGCCGTGTCCAGTTCCAATAGCAAGTAGTCGTTGAACAGGATCGTAAGCCAAGCATCGAGCTTCGTCGGGAAAACCATGCCGCACCATCTTGAAAACAAGACGATCATACAGTTGAAGAACAAATAAACTACATCCATATGAGTACTTTGAGAGTATATAGTACCATACAATGATTATCCTTCTTGCTTAATAACTAGAAAAATCCCCCTGGTGATTCGAATTTGTTGAAAAAATGAGACCATGCACTTTTCAAAATAGTTATTTAATAAAGTTATGTTTTCCTGTAAATCATGTATTAACTTAAGTATCGATCCATAACTTGTTTTAACAACTAACCGGTACCAACCAATAATGAGATTTGTTTGCAAGCTAGCAGTAATCTACCAAAAACTTAAATGAATATTGATAAAAACATTAAGTCATTGCATTTATTATATTACAGATATATATATATATATCTGTAATATGGACTATTTTATACTTATAAATTAGTTCCTGGGTCTCATACAATGTTACATAATATTACTTCTTTTAAAAATAATTGGCAAAAACTTCTACGAGAAAAATAGACAAGTAACCTAATCGGAATAATTGCTGCTGAATATAATGGTTATTATCATAATTATTAACGATGGTGTATAAAATACTAATGACACAATTTAAATGGTATCAGAATGTTGTGTTTTACTTCTATTTCTAACAATGTTACAACTCAAATACCATAAATATAACAAACAGATTAATGAAGTGAAAGGTATAGGGTCTCAGATTAATCCAAAAATTACGTTCATTTCTTTGTATTCATAATTTGTTCGAATTTATCCACAAAACAATTCTCAGCTTCTTCACCAAATGCCATAAATTTGTATTAAAATAAGGACGTTGCTCTTAAAGTAGTAATAAGGGTACAATCCTAATACAGAAGTATTTACACATATTTACATTCATATAGATAATTAATATTAAAAGTAAATGATTATGATGACAAATAGAATTTACTGGAATTAAGGAATAATTGTTAGCAAACAAATATACTTATGCCTCCAGTTATAATCACGTCGGTTACTAGAACTAGTTAGTAGTAATAATAATCTGTTTATTAAAACCATATGTATTTATGACTGTACTAAACTGCCACTTATTATTAACTTCTTTCTCACACTGGATCTAGATGACAAAGTAAACAACTGAAAAAGAACGAAAGCCAATACGAAGTGTTATTTTTCTATTAAAATATGATGGGAATATCAGTGTGAGTCATAAGATAGAAAATATTTAATATTAATATTTTATGCTCATAACGGGTAAATTTCTAAAAACTATTGTGAAAGAAAAAACATAACAAACCTTAGTTAAACAGCAAAATTCAGGAAGGACTTTCTCATCTATGGATACTTCTGTCCTGTTGTGAATAGATCGGAATCCATCAAGAGCAGATGCGAATCTATAAAAAATTAAACCAAACCGCATACAATATACAATTCGTGTTACAAGTTTTAATGGTTTAAAACTGTATAGTATTTAAGAACTATTGTAAACAAAAATAATAGCATTAAACTATTTCACTGAATTAATAATCTAATGTTCTGAAAGAGAAACTTTATATATGTGAAAATTATTTAATATCCTCACCTTTTCTTCGCTTTATCCATAGCGGAGTAGAAAGTGGTTCCAATACTGAGGACTCAAACTAAGTAATTATGCTGTTCAGAACATTCCATGCTTCCATGCTGGAAATTCGAAGTGTGAAAAATATGCTAGAATTTTAAACAATCTTTGGGGAACATCCGTGCAATACGAAATAAACAGTAAGAATGAGAAGTAAACATCTTATAGTGTTGAGTACGAAGCATATTATAATTTCTGACACATTGTATAAAATTTTTCATATATACAAAGAAATTTGGAAATTAAATACATGTTAGTAGAACAAAATATTAATGTTGTCAAATAATAAACTTTTACATTTGACTATGTGGTATCAATTTATTCTAAGGACGGAAGAAACTCATAATGCTTTCCTTCAATCTCTAGTACATATTAAATGATACAAAGTAATTTAAAAATTTTACTTGCCAAGAGAGTAGTTTACAAGAAATCGAAGAAACCCTAGATAATTCATAGCGTAAACGTCTCCTATGTTGCTTATAATGTAATTAAAAGCAAAGCCAGTGACAGTGATTATTACAGTAGTAAGTGCCGAAATCTATTTACTACTCATGTCCATAAGAGTATTGTTTCGAAATTCAACCAGACAATTTTACGTTCTCAAATGCTTGTAAAATACGTGTTAAATATTCCGTGACATTTTATAACTATGTTGCTTAATAATTCCTCTCCCAATTTAATGTTATTAATGGATATTTAAATGTACACCAAGTTAACCTTGCAAAGTGCATGCGACGAGACTAAGATTGCACAGACATCTCGACGGTTCTTGGTCACACCATCGCCGCGCGATTCTACGATCCGCCCCTTTTCGAGTTTCGCGCAATGGAAAAACGACTTTGTATTTAATGAAAACTACTAAATGCTTATGTTTGTCTATTCGATGTGTTATAAATTGATGTATATAGATAGTTGCAAAACGTAATTCGAAGTTGTAGAAAACTAAATCCTACTTCTAATATTACTTTTAAGATAAAATAAAGATATGGATATCTAAGGAATTATTGCACGATAAAGATGATTTCTACTGCTCTTATAATGGACTATGATTTGGTTTGCGATGAATAGCGATAATCGCTAACAATATGTCATGGGAATATGGGACGAGCGAATTGAATGAAAACAGAATAACATCGGTTTGTGAAGCTAAGTTGGGAAATCATCTGAGAGGTAAAATCAATATTTACAAATGGTCAATTCCAAGCTGCAAAGTATGATGATTTCATTTAAACACTCTCAAATAGTTTCAAAATATTAGAAAGTACTTAATTAGAACTATCTCAAGACATATATAATCAAGGGATTAGAGAAAAAATTATCTTTTCATTAACGGGATCATGGATACAGTTCATTTCATCACATTCTTAACTAAACTTTGCTATCAACTCTCAAACAATCATTCATTTACTACAGTTACTACGATGTCAATGCCATAAAACTGTAGAATAGATTAAAAACAATACCATAGTTCTAGCTTAGTTTCCATAGATGAACATTATCAATACGTTTTCAGTTACGAGTCTGAGACTTTAATCATACTTTTTAAGATAAAGTACAAATTTATGAAGATAAGTAGGCTACCGTAAAATATTCTATTCTATATAATTTGGCGTCCTAATAAAATCTACTGTGGTACATCATTTCTAACTGTCCAAACGCCTGTCAAACACAAGTATTTATAAATAAATAGTCGTTCTTTTATAATACATTAATTATGTCTATAGGATAAACATATTTATCCAATAATAACATTTGATTAACAAAGATTCTTTTTATTTCTAATTGGTTGTACTATTTCCCTATATTTCTTTTTTGAAAAACGCAACGTTAAATATGTGTAACTATGTACTGTTATTATTATTAAGTTGAATACAATATAAAATGCTCTTTAGATTAAATATCAGCATATATTATTAATCCGCTTAAACAATATTCAGTTGAAACTCTAAAATGCTGAAACTAAGCTTCTATAAGACTGCTGCAAAAGCTGAACAGATATAAAATAAATATATCGTCACAGCATCTATAATGAACCAAAAATAATGATGGAAAACTGATAAAAAACTTTATATAACTATTCTAATGAAACCGAAATTGATTATTGTTATCTGGTCCAAGGGATAGTTAATGCTTATACGATATTTTACATTAAAGATGTCTAGGGAATAACCAAGCTTGGGAACATAATTCGAAGCCACTATGAATATATTAATATATGGAAATAATTTATAATACATATTATGGACTAGAATTAAATGCAAAACGTAATCGAATTATTTTAATTCTCACATTAGACAATTGTATTCCTTCAGTGAGAAAAATACCTATAAGATGACTACCAAAACTTATAGAGCATTGGCTTGACCAATGTGTAGCAATATCATATGCATAGTTGTTTTCTATGAGACTCCGATCGATAAAAAGAGAATTCGTGAATTGTTTTCCTTACTTGATCCCAAAATGACGACGAGTTTTCGACAACGACATATAACAAGTAATGTGTTCCAAGCAGGAGAGAAAAACGAAATCAACAATACAACACCTCCAATTTGACGACGTCACACCACAGTATTTCACATTGATTCGTAGGCCTTGCATAATAAGCCAGATTGCAGGTTGGCTAAAGAAATGGAACGTGGAACCAAATTCAACTAGGACCCACATGACATGGTAGTCCGACGCGTTACAAACATATTGACACCTTCAATCATTGTGAAATAAATCGAGTAAAGACATAGTAAATATATTTTTAAATGAACACGAAAGTGGGAAACAACATGTGAAAAGAAGAGTATTAAAAAGGGATGTAGATGATTTCCCATCGAAAATAGACTATTAATGAAAATTTCCTCGTAGTATATCCTAAGGAATCCTCATAACACTGGAAGGTGCAGAAAACACAGAAAATGAGTTTCAAAAAAACAATGAAATAAAATTGGAAAAAGAATAAATTAAGACCAAGTAATGTGTGGTAGAAAGACAAGCTCAGTGAGGCGAGTAATCGCCCTCCCTCCATTCGACTAGTGCGCCAATTCGCTTGCGATTCCAGCTAAAAACAACAATTCGTCCGGAAACTCAATAAAAATGAACTAACTTTCCCAATGACAGAAACCTAATAGTGGAACATTATCTACGAATACTAGAAGCAATTACAATGTTATGGTGACAAATGTATGGACATTAGCCTAAGTAAAGACATTTCTGCGCTATAACTAAGTTCAAAAAACCCAGGCTTTTAAGAATTAAAACAAATGTCAGGTTAAATACAATAAATTTATTCCATACGCATAATTTATTTGTGACACATGTGGCCACCTCAATCTAAAATCATATTTATAAGAGTAAACAGCAGCACCTCTTTAAAATCGATTCATGCTAACATATTTAATAGAACAAAAAAATTTTCAGCAGTGTCTAGTCTAATTCAGACAGACAAATATAATAAAAAAGAGAAAACATGATACTGAAAAATCGTAACAGAATAAATCAGAAAATATTTCTAATACTACATCCAATATTTATACAGAAATGTTATCATGTATAACAGTGATTTAACGTAAACATGAAAATAAACTGGACTATACATGGAAGTCACCTGAAAAATAAGACAATGAAGGTCATCATATCAAACTTGAAAGACAGGACCTTTTAACTATGTTCGTTAATGAATACACATTATATCCACCGAAACATTTTTTGGACTATAACATCATTAAAACAAATTTTCGTTAAATAAATTAAAAATTACTACAAGAAGAAATAATAATAAAGAAAAGGCAACTTTTTGTGACGTCAAATGCAGTGATTCATAATGAATCCTACAAAGTAGCTTTAAATTCGCTTTTGACAATAAACTAAATTCAATTTATGTCAAATCCAAATACAGTGGTGGGCATACAGTACATCAAGTGTCAGCCTTAAACCCGAGTCCATTTACCTCATATTCTGTTCATTATATTGTCAAATGCCAATGACCTTCATTTTCACTCAACTATCCGCACTAGGAATACATTGCAGCGTTTGCTTTTTCCAGGCCATTTTCCGCTACTACATCCGATATTTAAAGTGCATCCAAATAGCCTATTTTACTAATATAGTTTAAAAAAATCTAAAGTCCATACAATCATTCAAGTAAATAAAGCTGAAATAGAGTAGTTGTTTAAATATCTATTGGTTCCGGAAGATTAGATACTTGGTTTGACACTATGCGTTATTGATAAATTTAATATGTTTATGTTATCGATAAGGAAGGAATTGTGGAGTAAATGATGTAACCAAAATGTAAATGAAATCATCGAAATGCTTTGAGAATCCGCTGGCGTAGGATTAGATATTTGTTCATAACTAGTTCCAAATAATTGAACAATTAGCCCAATTTGAAAAGTGTAAAGGTGAACTGCTACGCACGACAACTACTTACATGAGTAATTTGAATTTAGTCGGTTATATCGATCTCTCATAACCCGTCATAAAAAAACGATAGTCACTATAATATGGAGATTTTGAAGAAATGACTAAAATCCATATATTTTCGTCTTACATATAGAGGTATTTGCATTCCTTAAGTATCAAGAGTTCAGTGAAATAAAATGCTAACTGTTCGAAACTAGTATCCAGTAGTAATTTCTTGTGCCATTGTAAAAAAAATAGTGGGAAAATAATTGTTAAATCTAAGCAAACGAATATTACTTTGATATCTGATAATCTTTTATGACTGCCCTGAAAATACCTTATATCAGAGGATTTGAAGTTTCTTTTTAATGATTAGTGTCAATCAAAAAAACTTATAGGAAGTATCGCTGTAATATGAACTATATTACTGTTGTAAAAATGATTTGTAAAAGAAGCTTTTTTTACAAGAAATCGTCACAAGAATTTTCTCATATCTATAGTATAGATTCGATAACATAATACTAGTACTTTCAACAAGCTCAATGAATTACTTCTAGCGGAATTTCGTAGAAAATACAACATGGATAATTTTTTCATCTATAGTTCCTAATTTATTTACATATGAACTGAAAATATGTACATTGGAAATTAAGCAAATATCAACCATAAAGGGTGGCAGGAAAATTATTTTCTGTGAAAATAATAACCATAAAAGCCTTCACCAAATTAGTAAAACGAAGAACACCAGTGGAAAAGAAGAAACGACAAATTAAAAGTGAGAGAAAGAAATTCAATGTAAGCTGGCAGGTATACGTTTTTTCCATATCCGTGCATGCTAGCTGGCGGCATTTTATCGATTGGCCAAGGACGCACTCGGATAGCCCATTGCTCTACCAGAAGACAGAGAACATTTCATTTATTATTTTATGTACTTAATGGTTTAATTACCTTAGCTTACATGCAGTCATCCCTTATATCGTGACGTTTTTTAGAGGAATAACTTGATCGCTTCGTGATCAAATGATGATTTATCAACTATCTTGTTATAGTATACTAATCAATACGTCGAAAGAAAATGAATAAGGGAGCTATGAGTTAATAGAAGAAGAAAGGTTGGGATAAAGAATTTGTGAGTGGTTAAGAATGAAAATAGAGTACAAGAGAGAAATTGAAGAAGAACGAATAAGAAACAGAGATCATAGATGGCTATCCAATTTTTTCATGTCAAAGTATTTTGAAAAGGACCCATTTTATACTAACCACGTATCAAACAGTAAATGTTAGTTGGAAGTTAATTAATTGCAATACAAATTATATGTCACAAGAGGTGCATGAAGATAAGCGCAGTTTTAATCTGAATAGAAAATAGGGAATGAAGAGGTGTGGACGTTAAGCGGTTTTATAGTTCTTTTCGTCCTCTTCATCTTTGGAGATGAAGCGAATTGGGGAGGGCGTCCTGAAAATGAAAAGAAAATTACTTAATCTTGAGAAAAATTATGAGGATTGCAAGGATACAGAAAGATAAATGATATAATGAAACAGAGAAACATACATTTAAGAGAAGAAATAATCTGATAATAGAAAAATAAGTGATAAGTAGATGATTTAAGAATGAGACAATTTTTCCAACTTCGGTTCGTCCGGTTCTGCGACATACTTAGTATTTCGTTCATCAGATCCAGCGGTCTAAATATTTAAAAGTGAAATTATTGTTACATTTTAATCGAAGCAAAATACTATAGAATTCACACACTCACTCTTAAATATCTGACTATATAGTAATCCAGTGATTCATTGTTTTTCTAACAGTGTTTTACATAGTCATCTTATATCAAGCTACCTGTGGCAGATGTGAAGAGTCACTTTCCCTGGTAAATTGATTTCTATGTATGAGCCGAGTATGCAGATCTAAAAAGGCGTTTTGTTCCCATATATTTATATTTCAAATTCATTCAAGACATATCAAAGAAAAGCTGGGAGTCTATAGGTTCGAATAACATACCAACTTCCTGATGAGAGTTTGGTTTGTAATTTTCATGTTTATGTTGACCTAAAATTAATTTTAGTATCATTTAACAATTAACTAAAACCCGAAGAGAGCCATCATTGCTTTGTAAAGTTGAAAGCTTCTTGAGTGTACATACCTTTGCAACCACTTATATGTTGGTGTGTTCGTAGCCACTCCTCTGCTTCTTGTCTCCATCGCAGTTCCTGAAGTCGACGGTATTCTTGCATACGACGTAGGTGCTCTCTGTGTCTCAATGCTGAGTCATCTAGCCTTTTGTCTATTCCAGAATTTCTAGGAAATAATCTATTACCATATTAACTAGGTATTACACCTCAAACAAAAAGATGAATACCGCATTTCCTCTAGATGTTTTTCATGCAATTTAGCCTCTTGATGTCGTCGCTCGTCCATGATTCGCTTTATGTGCTCTCTATAGTTTGCATAGTCGGGATCACTAAGTTGCTGATGTACTTCCGATTCTCTAAGAGTTTGTTTATTTTATACATAGTTCAATATATGTACACTATCGTGAGTAAAATATGTACTTATTTTCTCTGCCGATTCTATCATAGTCATTGACTTCCTGTTTTCGTCGCTGCTCAATAGTCTCACTCGTATGTTCTGAATGTCCTCGATGATGGCCAAATGTTTGTAAATGTTGATTTTCTTGATTTCTGAATAATTACTATATGTTTAATATGTAAATTGATGTTATTTTTAGAAGTACACTTCTTGTTTGCGAAATTCTTGATGTATTCCGACACTTCTGGAGTAATCCATGTTAGCACTAAATGTAAAATAGTTAAAGGCTTCATGGAAAGAAAAGGGCAGAGTGGGAAACAATGGCAAAGATACTAAAAAAACAGAAGACTTTGTTTGATGTTGAGCTGAATTATAGATCCATTCTATGGTTATATTATTTAACAAATATAAAGAAAGAAATTAACTCAATTCATTTCAGGATTTTTACTTAGTTCATCAGCGTTTATTTGTGTGTGGGGGTCGGCGTAATAATAGATGTTCCTGAAAATCTAACAAACAGCTTGCATACCCCGATGTCAATAAAATTACTCAAATATTGTTACCTCTTCTAAGCTATATATTCTACATGTATCTTTAGATGTTAATTTTAAAGAATACCCATTCTTTATCTTTGTCTCGTATTCTCTTCCAAATTGATCTCTTAAGATGATAGGGGGTCGTACTTTGATATAACGAACAAGTTGCCTGTATGTGGAACAGTCCATTAGCTTTTTTTAAATATTTAGTACTATAGTTATTTAACCACATATTTACCTAACAGGCTCTGATCCAGTATTGGCGACATTTTCTTGATCCGTTCTATGCCCTTCGCTAGAATAGTCGTCTTGGTAGTCATTTCTTCTTGTAACTTCAGTGAAACTTTTATGATTTGGATAACCTACTGCTGCTCCTCCACCCTTAATATCACGTTCATTATATACCGAAAATTCCTCAGTACTATCATCAGATTGTAAAGGAGCCGTTAATTCTCTTCCTGATTCAACACCGCTAGTTCTTTCATCTCTGTTTTCTTGATATAGTCCGCTTTCAGCAGACTTGGTGTTTCGTTCAGAATCAAAGTATCTTTCACTACTTATCGCACTTCTTCCAGAATTATGGCTACTTCCTGATATACTTCCTATATCAGCTTGTATTCTGCTTATAGAATTTGTTGCATTTTCATCTTCACCACTTCCGCCAATTTCTTTTGGTTGTACTCCTTCTGCATTCTTGTATTCACCCATATTATTGATGTCTCCATCCACTCTCTCATCTATTAATTCTTCTTTAGACAAAATAACATCGGGAGAATTTTGCTCTGTGTTTAGAACTGTTTGTCTCGACTTTTGATGGCCATTCTAAATAACCAATGCTCAATGATTACTTTAGTCACTAAAGGACTTCTAAGAATATGAATGTGCCTACATTATCGTAAGAGATGCTTTTGTGAGAATCTCTAATATGTATTCAACGGTACCTCTCTCCAACTTTTACTTATTTCATTGGGGAATCCTGGTGGAAGCTGCATAAATCGAGAACGGTATTTTGAGTTAATTATCCTGAAACTAGAGATTGGAACTTAAAATTTAAATAATCAGGTGTTACTCACATGCATGTAAATATAAAATAAAGGCGCAAGCCTCAAAAATAAACAATTTTTTTATATGCAGCGGGTGAATAGCCCACCTTTGATTAATTTTATGTTCTTGATCATGTGGAGAGTTCTGGAACAGAGAAAGCAAAATTTGAGCACATCTTGTTTTAGAAAGTAGTTCAGCATGTATAAATTACAATCTAGGGAGGATGATTGGAAAAGTTAATTGGAAATGTTATAAATGTGTAGAACACACGTGATTTTGTTGATCGGTGCTGTGTATATAATCCTGATCTTGAGGACTGCGATTCCACCTGGGATCCTGAATATACCGATAATCCTGCCCATATCTCTCATCGAAATAATTAGGAGGAGGAGCCTGAAAAAATGTTTCAACGTATTAAATCAGTAAAACTAATACTAAGCTTTGAAATTGTTTCATTGTAAAAAAGTATTAATTTATATTTTCTTAATTGTTTTACATAATACTTAAAACAGCTAGCTGGACACTAACAAAGATACATTTGCAGAAGCAACTTTTCTTTATGGTTATCTGTTTCTATAGAGAACTTTTCAGTCTGTCGCAACAACTATATCAATTAAGCTAAAAAAAAATTATTCAAGAAAAACAGGATTTTAGAACAAAGGAAATAAAATGGACGACAATTTTCATTCATCTTAAATTCAAAAAACTACCACCTTTAAATTGTCTTTATTTTAAATTTATATAATATATCACATATATACAAATGAAGCAAAGAAACTGTATAATATAGGTTAAGGTACGATTCCGATCGATGTTTTCGAAAGAGTAAATTAAATTCGGATTCGTATCTAAAAGGTATCTTATACATTTTGACTAAGGCAATTCAAAGGGGAAAAGGGAATAAGCTAGCGGATACCTATTTGAAAGAACGCCATATTTCGAAGACATTAGATCTACTCTAATTCATAGGACGTTCTTCCAGACTACAACCTTGCACTAACCAATTAATTGACCATGTATCTCCTCAGTTTCTCTCATATTTGCGAGAAATTAAGATAATATTAATTGTTGTAATCACCAGACTTATTTTTCAACATAATCCGAGTTTGAAAGTATTAATAGAGTAAAATTATACTTTCCTAAATCTAAAATTAGCCGCATTTTGATTAGTCCAAAAGTTGAAACAATGGGATTGAATAAGTTATAACCATCTACTACATTATTTGAACTTTTGTGTATTACAGAATGTCGCAGATTTACAATTGCATAAATAGAAATTACAAGAATAACGTTATCTGAATTATTGGTTCTTCAGCAAATTATTCTCCGCACAGCGATGTACTGTATAATATCTTCCCCGATCTAATAATGCTATCTTAATTTGGCGTTATCTCTGATAGTTTTTGGAGTTGAGAAAAGGAAAATCCATTTAATATAAAGGTGAGGACGGGCTAATTCTTCAGGAATACTTCACTAGTTGATTTCTACAATTGACTAGATGATATTGGCAAATAAGTATTTTGAAACTGAGTGGATACAGTGGACTCAATTATCTACTGCTGGGAATCACGTGAGGACCCGTCCACGCTCCTACTTACATCTGACCTCCTTCGCAACAGCCAGACCCTTGAGTAGAACTCTGATGGAGCCGTCACCTGGATGGGATAATCTAGATATTTCTCTACATTTAGTTGGTTACAACAAAGCCTAAGTAAATCTAGTAGAACATACATGGTTGAAATGACCCAATATGCAGAGAATGCTCAATAAACACCATCTGTCATTGCTCATATCTCCATAATAATGTCATAACAACTTGCAGTTGGCTAAATTGTATCAAAGAGTATTTCTGCATATCAGAACTTACCTCAATGAAATCTTGCGAAAGTGGAGAAACACCTTGGAAATTATGGTCTTGTATGCGAGCATCACCATAAAATACCTGTGAGAATAGAAAATAATAGAACTTACACTAGACTACCAATAATATAATGGAAAAATTTAGAGAAGGAGTTCACATCATTAAATGCTGATTCGTATTTGGCTATTCTATGATGATGAAATCCAAGTGTATCCCTGGACTGAACTGTTTCTCCTTGGACCCACTCGAATCTTAAGTTAATCTAGTAAACTGAAGAAAAAGTCTGTCATAAATCTTTATCTCTTCT
Organism: Heterorhabditis bacteriophora; assembly: GCA_964036235.1. NCBI lineage: Eukaryota > Metazoa > Nematoda > Chromadorea > Rhabditida > Heterorhabditidae > Heterorhabditis > Heterorhabditis bacteriophora. The sequence continues at coordinate 1,374,492 of OZ038427.1, read as the reverse complement.
AAACATTTTTCCACTCCAAACCTTACACCGAATACAATCCAAACTTAATGCATTCCTAATAATGGTATTATCTAATCAATAATATTGTTTATTGTCAGATGGTTTCCTGACAGTTCTGGCTCGTACCAGCCTCTCAGCTACTAAAATGTCAATCTAGCCTGATAAAGGAATGATGATAGAAGAATTGTGAACATGAATAGCTCAATAACAATAGCAGCTATGATCAGCTTTTTTTGACTAATGACTTTATCGCAACGAAATACCAATTAACTGTATGCACTTACGGATTTTGCTCTTGTGGATTCTTTCGACTGCGCGATAGGACTCTGAATCCTCCACAAACCTCCTGCACATCTTTGTTTAAGCCCACAAACCAAGCGCAGATTCTTCTGTCTTGACGAACAAACGCATGCCCGAAAGCCTCATAATGATGGTTCGAACCATATTTAGAACGTGTAATCCTAGAAAAGTAGCAAAAACACCATTTAGTTTATGGAATCTTAAATAAGGAAAGAAAAAGTATTTGATCCATCTGCAGAGGATAGATCATAATGAGAACCGCTATTGAGTGGAAAGTTTGATATAATCACTGTCACTTAATAGCAGTAGGTGAATACGTATAAAAAATAGTTTTAACAATGTCTATCTTTCTAACCAGTATGCGATGTAGCCATTTCTTACATCATGGTAGTTGTTGGTATCTCTGGGAAAGCTAAGGAAGTCATTTTGTGACCGTCCATCTCTAAAGAAGACAGTTCTAACTATTATAGGTTCCTGTTGAAACCAACAAGCTAATAAAATATTTGTTATTCATGTATTTTCGAGATATAATGTTTATATAAAAGTATACTAATTTATGTTACCTAATAACGCCATCGTATCCTATGCTTGTCCAATAATCTTCACCTATCATTGTTCCAGCACCACGACAGCCTCGGGTCATGCGAATGATGGTCTGTTCCTACAGGAAGTGAGAGATTCTATATATTTATTTGTATTCAATTTCTCCATAAATTTTTTACTACTATAGCGCTTCCAAATAAGCCTAAATGAGTAGTACTCACTCCTACTCGACTCTCCCTGAACCTGCATCTGTTGGCGTCAACAACCAGAAATGAAAGTAAAAGTATGGAAAAAAGCAGCCAAAACACCATCAACTGTAAAAAATACAGATTGCTATCAATATCTAAAATAATAAAGTCCCTCTTAAATTATACTAGCTAAAAACAGTACGACGAGAGATACTAAAAGTTGAAACGGATACTATCGGTTATCCGTATCGGAAACTGAGAGCCCTATAAACAAAGCCATTTTTGTGTATTAAATGTAGGCTAATATTTTACTAAAAAAAACCCAAATAGGGGTGTTTTTTTATCAGACGCAAAGATTATGTGATTATTAGGAGGGCATTATCTGATAGTCATCTGACTAATAGAAGAGTGGAATAATTGAGGAGAGAAACAAATATTTTAAAATTACTTATATATTAAATACTTACAGAAGAGAAAAAAGAGAAGATAGAAGAACACTTTTAAATATATGAAGAAGCGATTTAAGGATAGGGAGGAGTTGTCTAATATATCAGTTTACCACGACCCGTACAGCGTCTGATGATCATAATGATCGACGTAGATATACTGTTTTTTGTGATGTTTTACAGAATTATCTTATTCCTTTTTGTCATCTGCATAAGAAATTTTCTGAGAATATAGCAAATAATTAAATGATATTTGACAATAACATTTTCAGCAAGAAAACCCATTGTTAAGACAAGAAGCATGTTGTAGAAATGATAATGAAGAAGAGTGAATCCTGCATTCAGTGTTGAGAAAGAAAAAGATGGAGAGGATTGAAATTAGGAAAATATGAATTGAATAAAGGGGAATCGAGTGCTAGAGAAGATCAAAACAGCCTGCCAGCAATGGCTGGTGACAGTTAAACAGTTTATGGGAATATTTGTTAATATCTCATCGATTGTTGTCTTATCTAGTCGTGTGTCGTGTGATAAAAGAAAAAAAGGGACTAGTAGTCATACTATTGAAATGACAAACCCTTCGACCTATGTATGTTTGACGCATGTAAAGGAACGTAGCGAAAGGAGAATATTTTTTCTGATGCATTTTTTCTCGTCTTCTTTCATCACTATTTCTACTTTTTGTCGGTATGCTTGCTCAAAGGATTTGTTTAGAACAGTTTATCCTATTACATAAATTTCGTGTAAACGTAGAATCTACATGGCAACTAACAGTTCCTTATCATAGTAGAATTTTACTTTGTGTCAAAACAGTGACGTCAAGTTTTCGTTAAAAACTAAGTGTAAATAGTTGCTGCAAGGCAGATCTTCGAGACCTTCGAAAGGACTACAATTTGTCGAAATTTAAGAAAGTTACTGAAAGAGTGAATTAAGCAGAGTATAATTTTCATCTAGTCACTTTAATATTTTACTCAAATTTTAGTTGGCCACCGTCTATTTTGCAAAAGGTAAACACATAATCTTGAGGATATCGTCTATCAGAATAAGTAAGCCGAGTTTGTAAGAGACTGTCATTAAATCAAACCAAAAATAAATTTCTCTTTGACCCCGATGCTTTAATATTCATGTAGAATTTTACTTACAATACCACGTAATATTACAGAGGCTACTAAACTATGTTGTTTTAAAATGGCTCAACTTATTAAAGACACAGATAAATATTAAACTTTATTTGTAACTTAGTGTAAAATCAACATGCCATACACCGCATTTTTGAGCTGAAATTGTACAACAATACGATATAACAAACCCGTAAAACAAACTATTGGAACCGAGACGTTTAGTTTACAGCGCATTTTTCCATAAAACAGTTCTATATTTACGCAAGCGCTAGTCCTGTGCTCCCTCCTAATGTCACACCTGAACCTTCAAAATATTCTCAACGACTAGCATTCTCAATAAATATATTGGGATTCTCCTAAGATAAAACAGCTTCTAAAATAAATAAATAAACTCTCGATCATGCTTTGCCTATACGAAATACAATAGAAGCACTTGGAATCATGGAAAATATACTACAGGTTTTCGCCGAACATCAGAGAGTGACATCGTTCTTCGAGTTGATTTCACTGCTGATCTCATCCTGAATTAATCAGGCTTATATTATTTCAAATTTTAAAAATTAAGCGAAATCGATCAGATGCTTACCATCTCTCTGATGTATGAACTACTCTCCGCAATAGTTGACAGTCTTTTTACAACTACACTTCCACCAGAGATTTCATCTGAGGGACCCTAAGCATAAATTATTAGAACTAGTAAAAATAAGCAAACGGACGCACAAATGTATATATTTGCATATATATTCCCAGCTGGATTCGTATCACTCATTAAATGTAGTTGACTACTTTAAAAAAAGAAAAGAAAACAAACAATATGCCGAATCCGAAATGCAACTCAGTTGTTATGTTCCATTGTTACAAATATAAATATTCTGTGGTGCAGGGAAACACGAAAACTAACAATAAACTTTTTTTTAAAGATTTTCACCTTAATACTACTGAATTTCGAGAAATATTACAACAGAAAATTCACGTTTAAAATAGTATTGCACAGTATCACAAAGCAAATGTAAATAAAATATAAGGAGTAAAAAAACTGTTGGAAAAATAGAAATTGATCTATACCACTAACCTGTTCCATTTTATCATACAATCTAGTGTCTTCTTCATCTTCTTCTATACCATCTGTAACCCAAGCCATTCCTTTCCAAACCTAAAAATACAATCTTTGATCATTTCTATTTACTTCTTATTTATCTATATATCTACATTATCTCAATTTCCTCCTCCTTTTCTTAGCTACATTTTCCCGTCAAATAAAAACTAAGGTTCTTTTGTAATATAAAACAATATGCATTATATCACTTAATTATATGAAATATATAAAAATCTAATAAAAAGAAGCACATTTGCATTCTAAGTTGTTTTTCCTACATATTTGAATTTCAACTTATTAATATGACTTTACAGAAATTAAAAGAAAAAATGATTTTTAAAATTTTAATCTGCTCATTTATAGATTCAAATGTTAAAATAAACTGTTATATAAGTGAAAATTAGAATAGTTAATTGCGTCTTAGGGTTTTAGAATGGATTTGAGTTCATACTTTAAATATATCTACAGATGTATAAATAGCTGTAAGTGCTTCATGTCTGCTTATTCTTGGCTTTGGGGTTTCAGATGCGAAGAAAGACAAGTGATAAATATTATTCGTATTGTTGTAAATATAAGCCTACTAACATATTGCAACACGGTATTTTCGCATCGTGCGACCTACTTTCCCAGCAAATCAGTGCTTATTATTCGAGGCCATTCGTTCGAAACGACTTCGCCTAGTAGAATTCGTTCTTTGCAATTCTATTACGTGCTCACCTGGTGCATGATGTGAACTGCGGGGGCGAGCATCGCCACAGTGGCTCGCGATTCTTGTCTGCAAAGTGTCTTTTGCGATGATTGTGACTTTTGAGGCAAGTGCTCTAGGGAATGAAGATTGGCAAAGTGGAGAAATATAATGGCGACAACGAATGAAGGTAAGAACTAATAAAGAAATGAGGGAGATTAAGCATGTAAAGAGACAACTGTACCTCAACGTCAGACGTGTTCCGTCTTCTGATTGTGTCGCTAAGCTTTGTGCATGTTGTTGCATTCTAGCTCTCAAACCATTCATTTTCGGACTAGATGTACCTTCTGGCGGAACTGGATACATTTCCTAAAAAGCTTAAAGTTCCAACAGCTATAAACACTATTGTAATTACAATCTAATTTTGTCATAAATTAATATCTTCTTTGAGTGTATTGAGACATAGTTATCGATTACCAATATCGTTTTGAGAAAGTATGCATTTTTGCATATTAGAATTGCTTCGTATGAAGGAATGTACATAAAATGAATAATGATATTGTGAAAAACATAGTACTGAACAAATACTAATGTAGGATATAAGAAAAAAAGAGATGGGAAAAACCTGCTCCTGTTTGCTTGGTCATGGGTGCTTTCTGTCTAATCTATTGATGCTTAACCACTGATAATAAACAACCACATCGTTGTTAATTCTTGTACAACTAATTTTTTCCCTAGGAATCCACAGTAGTTTTCTATAGAAATTCTAGCAAGCAGTGGATGGACGCTAAACTTGCTGCTAACTAGCCGTGGATCACATAGTGAATTTCCTATAGGATTTGATCTTCTCATTCGCAGCCAAACTACACTTTCACGACAATTGAAATATGTAAAAAGAAAAAAAGACATGTATATCCTTTCATCTGTCTAGCATTCCTATAAGAGCTAAGAATACAGAAGGCATGTCCGTGAAAAGAAAAACAGGTTGTGAATATAAGAAAATCAGAAAAGAGCTTTCAACAAAAACGTTTCATAAACATACATGTAAGAGCAGGCAGAACTTGGTATACCAGGCCGGGTTGGGACAGGCTTGCGGATTGGCAATGCAAAGAGCGCAGGCCAACATAGTACCTGGAATTTTCTAGTCCTGAAGCCTGTGTTGAAGACTCTTTACCATCTTGTGTCTCTTATTCTTATCACATTTACTTCTGTTATTTCTTTTATTCTATCGCATTAACTCCACAGTTATATTCTGGTTTTTACTAATGTGTCTAATTGTGACTTGTTCTTACATTTTTCGAATTTATTTTGTTATTTACGTGAAAGCACACGCAGTAATCAATTTGAAATTTAAAAAGACTGAGAATGTCATTTATATATTAAAGAAAATTCCGATTTAATATCAGTTTTATATTTACACACTAGTTAATTTTATTTGTATCCTTTAGCAGAAAAATTGCAAACCTAACAACGTTTGTGACTCCCCCGCCTTTTGCCATTCTAGTCGCAGTACTTTCCTGTTTTCAGTAGCTCAAAATTCTTTCCGGGAGTACCGGAAACGGCTCAATGGACCAGCGCTCCAGCCACAAAATTCAGCCCGCCTTAACGTCAATCAGAAGACCAGAAACAGCCCAAAGACAAAAAATTGAAAGAGAAACTAAAACTATTGTTTTGAATTAGAAAGTAGCTTGTTCTCAAGGAGTATTCTCTGAGTTCAAACTATCAATAATAAATTCGTCTATTTACGATTAGCAATAGACGGCATCATATTTAATGATGTAATAGGCGAACAAAAAGAGTCTGGAACTGACGTAATTGGCTTGGAGAAGTGATTATCGCGAGTCCTCAGTTTATCCATTCATTGCTTCAAATCACTGTTTATAATTTGTCTCTGCATACCAGCCACTTCTCTGCAATTTGCATGCTTTTGAGGGAAAGTCGAGAAGAAATTTGTTCTGCTACGAGTTCTTTACAGAAAAGTGGCCACACCGTAGTGGCAAGTGTCGGTGTGCGATCGATGACGGCTGTTTTCGAGGAAAACAAAGCATTCCACAGCTAATTATTCAGCAGTACAATTGTCATAGCTTCAAATTTTAGAATTTCCCTCCATTTCTAGCTTTAAATTGAACTGCTTATCTCGATATATCTTATACCACCACACTTGCATGTATTTATAAACGCTATATGAGCACAAAATGCTTCCTTTCAAGTATCATAAAAGTTGAAAAACCTTTTTATGAATTTACTGTGTGCCTAGAGGACATATATCTATTGAGCGTGTTCATTAACATCCATCGAGAGCTAATTGGACAGAGAGAGTCGGATTGCGGAGAGATAGAAAAGAAACAGAGACAACGAGTCGAAATAAGAGGAGGTAAATGTAGTTGCACTTGTATTTATGCCACAAAAGCAATTTTATAATATTAGGAAAGAAAAATAACGGCAATACATGGTAATCTACGGCATTCATGAATATTGACAAGAATATTGACGCATCTATGTATCTCAGTTGACTACCAAGGATAAACAAAATTAATTGACTCACCTACAATACACAACAACACAATATAAAGGCCGAAGTTGTACATCTCCAAGTCAATTATGGCAAGAGTGACACAGGAACACATCACTATGAACAGAAGAAGAATGGCCAGACAAGCGTAGAACATCTGAAGAGAATACAACTTAAAAAAACGTAGTTAAAAGGAAATAATGAAATTAAACATGATAAAGAGATAAATAAAAGTGTAATAAATAAAATGAGATTAGTAAAATAAACGAAGGTGATTTGTTGTATCTAATTAGGTGCATGTCATACGAAAAGCGGATGAAGCTTGTTATCTCTGAGTCAACTCGTGCTCACTGGGGGGGGGGGGGGGGGGAAAAAGAGCCGTCGATAGAAGAAAGAGACTACACTTAACCCAGCAGGATTTTGGTCCAATGATCTTCAGGACCTAGATAATATTTACATTGTAAATGACATTCTACATTCTTAAATAGCGTATTTCAAGAGTGAAATGTAGTAGCTATAATGACACGAACAAGTAGTTATAATGGAACACTGTCTTAGCAAAAGATAACTGACAGGAAGCGAAACTTGTCTTTTCTTAAAGACATAATTTAAGGCGGAAGCGAATAAGTGAGTAGTAGTTGGCAAATGGCGCAAGCAGCATAGATCAATGTTTAGCTATGTTTTGAATACACTCCGGAATAAAATAGTGAAACAAGGAATCCGACATGTGCCCGGTTATTTGCTCTTAATTACGAGCTTTATTATTTTCCATATAAATTCCTCCCTGCAATTTAAGTGAGAAATGAAGCACTTACGCGCCATTGTCCTTAGTACTGAGTGGGTTTCGCCTATAGTGAATTCTTGAAGAGCAAAAATATGGAAAATAGTGTACTTTGAAAAATATCTGTGAATAATGAAAATTCTTCTACAACGTCATTTTAATCTAAAGCTTAGAAGATGAAACTCGTGAAATAGAAATAAATAATACGGGCTAACGATTTATTTCACTAAAGAAGAGGGACTCTAAAAAACTGACAAAAATCTAATTTTTTGAGATAAATGGCGTCAATTATCATCTGAAGGTCAGTTAAGTGACAGCATGGCTATTGCAGAGAGCATCGGTTACTCGACTACTCTTGGGAAAGCAGAAACAAATAATTGGCAACTAAATAGCGTCTGTCGAAAAGTTCTAATAACAATTCTTCACAAGGGAACACATTCAGTTTTAGCTTATTTCTCACCATCCAGCAAATTATTGCTAATTAATTTGAAAGTGGGAAAGCTAGTGAAAAAATAGATTATATTAGCTTAGATAGAAACAATGTTAATGTGTTAATGCCACCAAATATTTAAGTGATGTAAACATAAACGAGGAACAGAAGTAAGGGCAGTACTCGTGTGAAAGTGGAGATCCATTAACGCAATTTATGAGGTTCACTATAAATTGGAGTTTGACAGAGAAGGAAGCATATATACATATTAACATTAATATTCGAGCACAGTTGAATTCAGGGACTAATTGAAATTCGAATAATTGGTTGTGCAGAAGGGAAAAGTGCGCGGTCGTTAAGAGCTAATGGTGGCATGAAACGCATCTATGGCCTCTTTCTATTGCTCTTGCTCATCTCTAGTTCAGACTACTGTGACGAAACAATCCTATAGAAGGAGATTATTCTATTACGCTATGAATCAGATGAGGTTAAGCTTCTGGGATAATCATGATCCTTAAAGTCTGAACTGTTTCGTAAAAATCGATATTCAGCTATGTAGATGTCTGCCAACAGGTAGGATTTTCAAGAGAACCTAGAAATCGTCGTCCGATTAACACGTATAAGCCGAAAATCCGCTGATCTCGAAAGAGGAATCATTGAGAAAATGAGGTGGTTTGCTTCGTGGTTCTTGAAATTGTAACTATTTCTCGTTTAATATCGGGTAATTTGTCTCACTAATTGTTCTATTTTTATTTCATTCAAATACGAAGTGAAGATCAGTCCATTTCTACAATTTAATAGTTAAATACAAATATACTACTTTTATGAGCTATAATAAGAGAAAAATAACATTTTATTTTAGGACAATGATAGTTTAGCATGCATTTCCGTTGTACCAGTTTCTTATCATTCATCAGTGACTTTTATCGTTTTTTTATTGTCTCTAGAGGATAGTCGTTTACATTAAAATGGCAAATGAGTAGAGGATTAATTTAGAAACCGTATATATGCCGAAACTCACTCCCATTCCTTTTGAAGGAAGTTTGAAAATTGAAGAGAAATATAATCTAATATTGTTTACAAGACAGTTTGGTTTAAAAAAACTTTCGCGCTTATGATTTTATAGAATTAAAATGACAAGGCACGCTTTTAGAGATTAGTTTCATTTTTAATATCTACGATATACTAAAATATGGTAATAATATTTACTAGATTACATTGAATGATTTTTTATTATTAGACATATAGGCCACAATGGAATAGTAAGGGAAAAAAATAAAGATAGGAATAAAAGAGAATCATGAGAAGGCTCCTGAATCAGTAATGGCGTCAATTAGAGAGCATCCTCTGTGGCTCCAAGAGACTCCGCCCCCAACCGGGATAATCGCAGTGTCAACGCGCCTATTACCTTCGTACGCGAACACTCCAAGGACAGACCTCCGTTTTGATCTGAAATGAAATGCGGGGAGAGGGAATTTTAGCAATGCTCTCCCCAACTCTCAAGTGCGTACTAAATCGTAACACTCATATCCATCAATTCATTTTCGATTTGTCCTTACAACTGGTGCCCATCAATTACTATGACCCAAAAAGTAGTTTGACTGTTCATTTGTAGATATTTTAAGATTTATTTTATAAGCAGTTTAAACAATTCCACTTTAAGTGGGATGGTAGAAATGGCAGTATAGGAGTAATTTGAGAGGGAGAATATGGAAGAGCTATACAGTGGTATCAAATATTATATCAGATTTTTTTGTTTATTACGCGGAAAACAATACGGCCGCGGGTATGCGGTTGTGATCAACATCTTCTACCATTGGCTAAAGAAGTGTGAATGACCACAAAGTGCACATAATACAATATATAAATTATTCAGTATTTAATCAATATAATCAAGTATGAATAAATTGGTAGAGCTGTATTTTAAGTAATTATTAACGAACAGTGAATATAAAATGGCTCTAGGCTTGCATTGCATATGACATCATTTATAATGGCTTGACATAACCTCTTTTCAATTACAGTATCTATGAAGGAGTCAGTAACGAGTCACACTTCTAAAAAAATATTAATCTTAATTTGGGAGGAGAAAAACCCAAGTGCGCAAGGGAACCTGAGTGGTGACATATAAATAGTTGTTGTCTGTGGCACATGTCTTGTTAGTATACATATGCTTTCTCCTTTTCCATGTGTTTATCCCAATAAGTTTTTTTTTCGTATGTGCGCTATACTTTCTCCATATAAATTCAGTCCTCACGCAGTCGACTCGTTTCACTTCATATTTATAAGTATCTCTACAAATTTTATTTAATAAATTGGTCTTAACCAAAAATATCTAGTTCCCTTTTCGAATTTTTTCTGTTGTAGGAGAACGAAAGCGGCTGTCAATTGTTGATGACTTCATGAGGATTAGATTACACACTTATAGGAATTATAAAGATCACTTTACAGCTGTCAAAACATGGGCCATTAACTGTCATACTGTTCTAAAAGAACACTTATGTAGGTTTATGTAAACTTTTCTCAAATATCAGAAAGTTAGTAGTGTGGTACATGACTGCCACATTTGGTGTCATATAAATATTCTTAATATTTACGTTGCAATGAGCTTTTTTTTAAATAATTGTTATGTTGCAATTATTATATGAAGAATCAGCCGTCTGATTATTCTCCATAAACAGCTGGTTGAATTAACTAATTACTGATATAAACATGATTGTGTTAACGTCGTTAAGCAAATGACTTCGCTTTCGTCCTTCATAACACCTATGTCGTAAACCCTGCGAATTTAACTTTCCAGGAGTTAAATAAGAATTCTGCCTAATACTGTTTAAGATGGCCATCTAATTATTCTAAGCAGCGTTTAAGGGAGAATGGAACCCACACTATTCTCGTAAGCACACACTCTTAGGACGTCGTTGTACTGATCGGTGGTTACTGGTGTAAATACGATCTGAGTCATAAACAGAACTGAAACGTAGCGAGACAGTCTGCTACATTTGTAGAGCATATTTATAAGCATCTAAGCACATAAGAGTATAGAGTAAATAATATTAGTCATTAACTCTAGATACAGCACTTTTATTTACACAAATACCCGAAAGCACACATATATGGTTTGTCGTTTAGTGCACTAGTGATAATTTTTACATTCTTCCTATAAGACAAAAGATTGTTAATTAATGGTATTTTGTAACAAGTTGACCTTTTGTAGGATTTTAAGAAGCCACTCTTCATCGAATATATCTCACTTCCAATAAGCAGATAGACTACTTTCTAGATGCAGTTCAGTTCTCTACTTGACCATCCGTTGAATTTCGCTTTCCTCCGACAATCTGACAAAGTGGGCATAAAGACAAATATTAAAATAAGAAATAATTGGAAATTGTTTTCTCCGCAGAACTGAGTTCTATTGGTTTTGTAGTTCGAATATGTTGATAGGTGGGCTTAGATAATAAATTTGAATTTGTATTCCTCATAATATAATTTTTATACACTTTTCAGTCTTCGTTGTTTGTTCAAACAACTGGAAATATTTTTGTAGTTACAAATTACTACGTTGAATAGGGTAGATCAATATTAAAGCTCTATAATTTCAGCTTATTAGGCTTGGACTGTATAATAGAAATAATAATTCAAATCCGAAAATTAATGCTTGGCCTTTATGAGGATTGTCACCTGGATATTCTGTGCAGTGTTCATGACTGTACAATCCAGAATTATTCATAAAAATATTGTGAGTACTTTATGGGTGTTTTGTATTTTCTTTGTACTTATAGTAATTTAGTAATAATAAAAAGTTTCCAGATTCATCTAGATGCCATTCTTGAATGGATAGTCTATTTCCATCGGCTTTCAGAGGAAGGTTCTTCAAAGTCTGAAACTAACCATTTAATTAAGAAATATGGCATTAATATTACAAAGAATGCCATCTCATTTATATTATTATATTAATTGAATTTGCATTAGTACAAATAAAGTAGATGCTGTGCACTTAATGATCTCAATGCAAATTATCCCTAAGTGAATACAGTTGTAGTAAAGGTTCTACATCTAAAAAATAGGACATTAGAATATGACAATAAATCTATTTTTTTTTACTGATTTTTATCCTATTAGGACAAATTTAAATGGAAGAAGTTATTTGAAGAGGACTATTGATTTAGAGAAATTGACCTGGAACGCCAGGGAAAAGGTAGCTGGATCACTCAAATCTAGTAGAGTTATTTATGAGAACACTATCACGTTATGTAAAAGCACATTATAATAAGTTTCAAAAAAGATCCTTAGTACCTCAGCCTCCTTACTCTTAAGTTCCTACTACGTCTGCTCCCGTCTTCCGGAGACAATGACCATTTTCACAAGGATATTGCGGTTTGAGGCTTCCTTAATAATCACTATTACGTAGAAGCAACGGATTTAAATCTACTTAACCAATTTTATTTTCGGGCACAAAATATTTATTAAGCTAAAAAATACTTAACTTGCCTTATTTACATAGATCAATTCTATTTTCTAATTTAAGAAATGGTTATTTATGTTTTAAATAATATGCTTAAGAAAATTAAAGATATGACTCTTTAAGTAAACCAGTAGATTTGTTTAATTATCTGCTACACATGACACTGACTATTATTAGAGAAATTACCAAGTATTTCAGATGAGAAAACAACAACAAAAAATACCAATTTAAAAATATTATAATACTTTGTTGATTTCATCTCTGTTTCATCGGCTTAAACGAGAACGAAACGGCGTTAAATTATGATTTATTTATGATCATTATTTATGTCCAACACATCTAAAAAAAAGAGCACACTTCCCTCGCCAGTCTAGAATCGATAGGAATGATATAAATGAATAACTCGTAAATTTATTTCGAGAACTCCTAGCTTGGAATAGGCATCAGCAGATCTACTCTAAGCTTCGAGATTCTGGGAAGACTCCTATAAAATAAACGAAATATTGTTTCAGAATTACCTTTTACTGAGCAGTAAAACGACTCAACTTTTTACTAAAGACTCCGAATCAGATTAGCGACAGAAACTTGAAGCTACCAGCATTGTTAGTAATACAGTTGTGAGCTGTAAGTAATAAAATATAGATTTTATTAGGCTTATGAATGAAAATTTCATTTAGTCATCTCCAAATAAAATGGATAATCCTTTTAGCTATATTATATTCTTCTTAGAGAGTAAGTGATGCAGATTCTCACCACAGATGACTAGTATTTTCATATTTCATATTAACGGTTTAAATCATTCAATTACATTTACAGGTTCCTCAAAAAAACAGTACAACAGTTAAGTCATTAGTTTGAGAGCAGGGATTTTGTTTCACTGTCAAGCGCCTAAAAGTGAGTGATATAAGATTGGATGTTATAAACTCCCTATATTTACATTTAATTATAGGTAATCTTTAAATAATGCAGTGGTGAGAAAGTACTTAGTAAAAAATTAGTTATGAAGACTATTGAGATAGAAAATAAAATACAGAATTTTTGTCTCGAAGTAAAAGATTATTGTTTTATTTCTTGCTTCCATTGAGCTCTCAATTTAGTCTCAATGCGATCGGTGACTGATTTTCGCAGAGATCTCTGAAGTGGTTAGATAGAGCCTATCATGAAAAAGTGTCACAACATCTACTAGAAATGATTGCTGATAAATATAGGACAATATTAGAAGAGATCCATGTGAATATGAAGAAGCTTGAGTCCTTTGAAGCAAAATTATAAGGACAATTAAAATAGGACATACAGTTACAGTTGAGAAATAAGCTGTAGCTCAGCAGAAGTCCTAAAATTTGTTTGCATTAAATGAGATTGTTACAGCGCCTTCATGTATATCAAAATATAAGGAAATAGTGACATACCTCGTGACGGGGAAGTACTGTTAAGCATAAAATGAGTTCCTCACTCACAACCACTTTGTGCCATTTTTGGAAATTATCTCATTTTACATGAGTTGTGAAGTGGACATATTCCATAAAATACGTCACCTAAACTAGCGAAAAGTACAAAGGTATTAAGGTTTTCAAGTGAGTACATTCCATTCATTGGAGTACACATTAAATTAAATATTAATAATCATTTTCACCGTCTGTCTTCTTTGTTTTAATTTTTCTCTTTTTCAAGTAATCAGTTAGAATTTTAAAAGCATCCTGTAGAACTCACCAGATGAGCTATTTGAAAGAAGTGATAGAATTAGTAGACATTTATCAAACGCATTTACATTTTGCAGATATAATACCTTGCCTTTAATTAACGTTATTCTTTATTGTTTATAATCAGATGCAAATAAGATAATCCAAAACATGGAAATGCTGCTAAAAATTCCAAGGACCGATTAGTTCAAATTGACTATAAATTGGTTCAAAGAACAACTGCTAAAAAGCCACCTAACAAAATTCAAAGTATAATTCCTTAAAACAATACTTGATAATTGAAGTAAATCTAATAATTTGTTGATTTCATTATTTTCAATAAAACGATAATTATCTTCAGTAGATAGGATATAATTATTCAAAAAATATCAGATTCATTGGCACATTTTTATTTTTCATAGTTTCTCAACCTAATATTAGTTTTTTAGGAAACGAGCTCATTCTAAAGTAACCCTCTACTGATCAGTATTTTGCAGAAGATTTTATCTCAGAAATAACTGTTTGTGCGCAGGGGACTTGTTTATTGCTGAAAAATAGAAACAGAGCTTTTCACCATCTGGCTTTAGGCGTTATTTTTCCTTCAAGAGAATGGCAATAGGTAATTTTAGTTGATAGCATATTTTTAGAAATATCGAAGACTTGGCAGACACAATTCATCGGCTTCATCTCCTGATCATAGAGTTATAGAATCTCAATAGACATTTTTTATCGATAGTTTAGCAAGAATAGAGACAAATTTATTTCCTGAAATAACATTTCACCTATTTTTACAATGTATATCACTTTATTTAGCAAACAATTACGAGTAGTAAAATGTTCCAATATACATTTTGTATAATTTTAATTTCAGAAATTTGAAATTATAATAAGACAAAAGGGTTAAAATCTGTGGTGGAATTATTTTGGCTGGATGAATAATGGCTAAAGCTTCTACTCATAACTAGAACGAACGCAGTCAGCAGAATGACTGCACAGAACATTTTGCTCAGGTTGCTCAAGGTGCTATTGTTGTAAAAATCGTTCATTGGCTTCGATGTTTCCGTGTCATACGTAGACGAACCAAATGCCAACCTTAATCATATTTTATTCCCTTGGAGACTCTTTTATATTCTTTGTTATTCAGCCTATTTTTATATTGACGACTAATAAGATTTTACTTCTTTCCAACCCGTCTAAATGTTTAGTTTCTCACCTTCTTGTAGATGACTGCTGATAAAGTGAAGCTGCTAACTGAAACAGTTTTGAACTTCGAAAATTCTAGTAGATTAAAACTTTTGAAAGTAGTTATTTGTGTTTGCATACATTAGGGAGGTAGTTATCCTGTTTCTTAGATCTCTTTCCCATCTCCATACCATCTTCACAAGAGCGGAAGGATGGACGACAGTCGAAGCGTCGCGAAATGCTCCCGAACACCTTTCGAAGTAAGCTTTATTATTCATATATAAAGAACTATCGAGGGATTTAAAAAGTTTGTCCGAATTTGATGAATTTTCCAGTTAATTTTTTTTTTTGAAAATCACTTTACAATGAAGAAGAACGTATAATCTAATTAAAACTTTAATTAAACCTACTTCTAATTTTACATATAAATATATAGTATTTTATGAGAATTTAAAGACAATAAAGGTAATACATGGAAATCCATAACTAGGTCAATGTTTTTTTTTAATTTAAAATTTTTCTAACGGTTTTATAAATATATTGCTAATTTATTTCTGAAAACCAGCTCGGATCACCTTGGTTGCCATTGTGACAAGTATTCCAATTCGACTGTTGGCTTCTACAGAAGTAGAAGGATCACATGAATAGTCCTCGACTGGAGTAATTTTGGTCATTCTAAAAATAGGTAATTATATACCACACAAGATTATTTACAACTGAGGGGTTGACGAATGCTACAAGGAAATCAATTTTCGAAGGCTTCTGTTCTTCATAGTTCCTACTTTGATGGTGGCAATAGTTCTCAAAACTACGTGTACGAAAAGAACTAAATCAGAGTAAAAGTAATTATTGCAAGTATAAGATCTATATCCGAATTTACAAATTATAGTTAATTTAATAAGAACAAAGCTTTTAATCGATTTGATACATATTAATTATACAAAGTATAAAAGTGCTATAATCACGAAAATAGTGCTATTATCATATTAATAAACAGACTTGGTAATCAATACTTATCACAAATTGGATAAAATAATCTCTCAAATCCAAGTGTTTTGCTGAAATGAATTACACGAGAGAATTGCTTTCTTAACTATACATAGCTTTATTATATCACTAATGTTTTCTTGAAAATATCACTCTCAGAAAATAGAAGATGCTTCCGATAGGAGATATGATTCTGACGTTTGTGACATGGGAGTAGACAGCTAATGAATGTATTTATTATGCCACGCAAGCATACTATGACTTGAGTTACTGGGAATCAAAAGGCAAGAATACACCGTAGAAAAAAATAAGTGGGAAAGGGGAAAATGCCGAAGACAAATCTACACAAAATGTAGTATATTGATATCCAACAGCTAGGAGATGATTTAAAGAGAGTTAAGTGTACCAAAAAAGTTAGGAGCAGGGACGTGTGTTTTCTAAAGCTGATCTCAAGAAAATGCATCGGATATATAAAATATGTTCATAGCAATGTCGCGTGATGATTTGCATTAAGGGACTTAAAACAGAATGATTAACGTGTTGTATGGAGTAGAAGAAACGACTTGTAGATTGTCCTGCTTGAGTTTCACATCGATGCTTAGCCCCAGTAGTAGTCTTCAAAGAGGGATTAAGCCTAAAACTCCCCGGTATTCGTGTCTGTTCATAGTACTAGCATGTTTACTACAATGAGCATACATACTAGGCCTAGATTCTTTTAGTAAGCCACAGTTTTCCACATAAATACCTAGTAATTGCTTACTTCGTAGTTTCAGTGTTTTAACAGTAAATATTATTATTTTCGTTGTTGAAGGAATTACAATTTTACGCTGGGAACAACCAGAAAATAAGCTTCTTCCAGCAGATAACATTCCATGGCTTAGCCTCCAAGACACATGTCAACATCGCAATATTGAAAAAAAAATTTCAAAACATTGCAATAAACTGCTCAAAAATATTAACTCTGATTAAAGATATTTCACGTTCTAAATATACAACAATTGCTTCATATTATTACCAAAGTTAATTAATGATTCTGATGATAATCCTCCTTATAGTTCGTTGCTGCAATATGCATATATTCTAAGTCATATTCCCCTCTCTTAATCTTCACATCTGATGACATTTAATCCCTATGATCACTGAGACAAAGACTAACTATCGGTAACAGTGGTACTGATACTTCACTAAAAGGATTTTTATATTCTAAAATAAGAAAGAGTAAAATAAAATAATAAAGTATTGTACTTATAAATCCTACTTTCGAATACTGTCATTTTTAAGCATGCGCATTTAAGTTATTGTATTAGTTTCACATATGCCAAGTTTAAAAGCTACGGGGAAAAAATACATATGAAGCAGGCAAAAATATACACAAAGAGAAAATAAATAAAGAGATTGCGGGAAGAGACTAGATAAAGTTCAATCAAAAAACTAGTCTAGTGAATTATATATTGTATAGATTAGTGATGCTTCAGAAAGTTACTATGCAATGATCTATAACTCGTCATGCCATCTCCTGTTTTCTATACAGCCCTCCTCCCACTCTCACAGCTTTCCTAGTGCAAGCATTTCAGCAAGTAGACAATGCCATAACAGTTAAGGCTAGTCCACAAAGCAAAAATTGGAGACAAAAGGCAAAAAAGGCAAATAATCTGGATATATTAATGAATTATGATGTGAAATGAAATACTTGCTAATATGTAAAACAATGTGGTACGAAAGAAGATAATTGTAGTTGGACTACAAGACAGAGTTATTTGTTTTGCACCTATGGATATTCAAGTATGCAAAAGGCAACTGATTGCGAACAGCGATTACGATTATTGGAATGATCCGCGTGATTTCTCTGGGACTGGGTCTCTCTTGTTCACCACTTTTCCTCCCGTTTTAATTCAAATTGCTTAAGTCTTCTACGTTATGCTTTTTTATACTGGGCCACCTTCGTGTAATTCATGACTAAAGGTAGTCTATAATCATGGCCAGCTATGACCAGAAATATTATACAGACATAATAGCTGTAAGAGTAATGTTTATTGACGTAGAGTGCCAGAAAATTAGAGAAAAGAACCGCACTGTTTACTTTCTACTCCGCTATTCATCTTCGAACATCTAAGTGGTTCATTCTAACATCGAACAAATCGTTCCTATCACAGATTCGTACTAGAACTTTTACTTATTTTATCCCTATAAATAGTTCTG
This sequence comes from Heterorhabditis bacteriophora, assembly GCA_964036235.1. Taxonomy (NCBI): domain Eukaryota; kingdom Metazoa; phylum Nematoda; class Chromadorea; order Rhabditida; family Heterorhabditidae; genus Heterorhabditis; species Heterorhabditis bacteriophora. The sequence continues at coordinate 1,355,884 of OZ038427.1, read as the reverse complement.
TTATTTTTCTTTTTCACTCTTTGTCATTGTTCCTCTGACCATAAATGATCGTCAGCTTACAATGACCGTAAGCCGCTCAGGGCAATTGATGTAAATACCAACCAATACTGTGACCAACCTGTTCGGCCCGATAATTTCTCTACTCTTTTGATGATCTATTATTAAGGTAATTCATTTTTAACCGTTACATTGATTTTTGTCCTTTAAATATATTGACATAGAGAAAGATTGAAATAGAAATTTGCCAAATAAGACTATCAAACAAGCTGTTCATTACAAGATCTTTATCAATAATTGTTGGAAGAAGGTAGACTATAAATTTTACTCAGAACCCGTTCTATAGATATCGTTTATTGAAAATAGAACCAAGAAATTGGGAGATACTATATGCATCATTTGAAGTCTTTGGTACTTTTACTTGCTCAGTTTTCGATAATTTCCAATACATCTCAATTTCACGCTTACTATTTTTCGTAGGAATTTTTTTCCAGTATGTACACTATTTTTTAAAAATCAATAAATATGTCCAATAAAAGTGAAAGTTAGTTTACCACAGCCTGTTCCTTAGAAATTACTAGAATAGTAAACGGAGAAAAATCTAAACCTGTCCTTTTATGGGTTTACACCAGCCTCATATTTGCGTTTCCACTACAACTTCTATCTACTGACGGTTGGTTTTTCCATTTTACTCCATATTTTTACTTATTTCCCCACAGCTTTACCACTTTTGGTTATGACTTTTTAAATTGCTCATTTTAAATGTATATATTTGCCAGCGTATACTTTTATTGTTTAGCTACCTGGTGAATATGACATTAATAAAATAATTTCCCGTTAATTGTTTACACTCATAAAAAATTTTTTAAAGGTCAATTTTCAACTCTAATACCCTAGAATGAGTTTTCCGGTTGATGTCGGTACATCGCTAGTGGTGAGTTATCTTCCAAGTGATTTGTATTGACAAAATGTACAATCAGATTTTCCCTTGTTAAATATTCGGATCTCAACATACTTAACACAATAGCATTACTAATTTGGTCGCAACTTTTCAGTGGTATTTAATTATTCAAGGCATGTAGCATATTTTGTTAGTCCATAATTATTTAATTGAGACAAGTGCCGTTTGGTACTAGAAAGACCTGCGATTTTTTCAACCATTAGTTATATATTCAAATAGATGTTTAATTTTCGTTAGTTATCGTTCTTCTACAAGGCGGTATTCCTTGATATGAAAACGTGGAATATATTAAGATTAAAAAATGGACAATGCGTCAATATGATTTCTGAAATTGTGGCATTTTAGATGCAAATATTATCCTTAATGTCCAATGTTTTAGTCAATATTACCACTAAATATTTACTACTAGAATTTGATAGTTTTATCACAATCTAAGCTTAAATGATAAATATTTATGGATTAAATATCAGTCTATAAGACTAAAGATTTGTAAAATCATTGACTGGTTAATTTTGCTGTCTTAGATAGTTACTATAATTGAAGTAATATATAACTGAACTTGAATGTTCTTACATAATACCCTAATGGTTACTGATAATAGCTTCATTCGCAGCTCTGGATTAGTATTTAGAATTTAAAATAGCTAAGCCGGTAAATTATAAGTTGTATAAAGTATGTATTATAGTAATTAATAAAGATTTAGCAGCAGTACATTTTTTTTAAACTGACACTTTTTCTCCAGTAATGAAGCAAAAAATAATATATTTTGATTGAATAAGCCCTTTCTTCAATATTTAATTAAGTTTACAGCCTTTATTCAAAACTCAAACATGAAAGTATGAATATGCATTCAACTTCAAAATTACGAAACTTTTGATGCCAGTGACTAAACCGAAGATCTAATAAAAATGGTTTAAGTTCTGATAAAATGTATGGGTACAATGTGCGTTTATTGACCGTACTTATTTTGATTCGATTGCCGTAGTTTTCCCTGCAAGAGACTATCTGCTAGCTTGTCTCGTGCTCATAGAAGGGATAATTTTCTCTACTTTCGCGCCATACATATTTTTCAAACGCTTGTTCTAGTTTCATAAATTTGTTCCGTATAAGTTTCATTTATTCGAACATTGCAGCTACGGTTACTGTTTTTGAATATAAGTCTAGGAATAATCATTGTCAATTATCTGGTATAAATTTTATTCCTTTGAGCATAAGCCAAAGATTGCAAGGATCAATCAATTATCGATGCTTGTTTTAATGGGAAAGTTATTTGGATTATGTAATGAGTTGCCATATATTAGAGCTACTCACACTGATTTATTTTTAATTAAGCACAAGTAATGTTTGTTGTTATTTTCCGGTCTAAATCGGCTATTCCTTTTTTCTGACAATATTAGTTTGAGTATTTTTGATGATGGTACTCTATACCAAAAGGCTTATTTCAAATGATCCTGTATTAATAATTTTACATCCACTGATTAGTGTATATAAAACTAGAAACCGTTCTTTTCGTCCTTTAATTGTTATCTTAACTCTTTAATTTATTTTAAAACAAATAATTCTATTTTATTTAGTTTTCCTTCTAGAAGTATATACATCTGGATTTTGCATACTTAATACACCATTTTAGCGGTCTTCGGTACCAGTATCTGTATCGTTTCGCTTACATGTAACGGAAGCGACCCCACAGAACACAGAAAACACTGAAGATCATGCTATTTCGCTTAAATCCACGATGCGATTAAGTAAAGACAATCAAGAAAAAGTACGCCTGCTGTATGTTGATGATGGGGTTTTCAGTGATTCCAACAAGGTATGACATTTTTGAGTGTCTTCTGCAAAAACTATTTTTGAAGCTGTTTTCGTCACTCTTAGGCTGTGTTAAAAGCTTATTTTTCTCATCATATTTTATCCATGCCCTTTGCAGATTTTCTTATTTATTCTGCGCATCTAGATATTTAAACTATCTCTATTCATTCTACGCAAATAATAATGTATTGTTTTTTTTTCGGCACGACAGCTACCTCCCGATGAGGAAGATTTTCGTCCTGATCTTAAAAAGCGACGAAGACACAGAAGACGACGATCTGGTTAGTGCCTTATTCTAGTAATAATTTTAAAATGTTTAGATCAATAGGTAACTATTAACTATGTAGTAAATTGTGCTTGTGGTAAACTAATATAAATCTAATTTCTTTTATAGGCAAATGTTTATAATAATTCTAAATAGAAATGCTAGGCATTGTTACTTAGTCATGTAGGTAATGTTCATCACTGTGGAGCTGTACTTTATATAAGAAAATTCGAATTATATATATAGTATATATTTCATCGATATCTCTGAGAATTATCATCATTTATTCTTCAAAAGCTAATGCACAGTCTTGTCAATGATAACTTGCTAAGTGGTTTAAGGCGTATGTCGGCCACGATTTAATTTAGAAGAAAAGTATAAAGTATATGTAGAAATGTTTTCCTAATAAGCGTTATTATCAACTTAATAAGCAAAATTATTAATTTGATATTCTACGATCTTTTAATTATTTAATATAGAAATAATAATGATGACTTTTTCCAGGAAGTTTAACGGGAGGTGGAAGACCATGGAAAGGACGTCGAACTCTTATGGGCTACGCAATTCCACCTCCTAATGTACACTCAACCGATTGGAGAGATATGCTATCTATTGCTGAGAGCAAGGATGTACTTAAAAATGTAGAAGATAATCAGGTTAGTAATACCTGTCTAAATTTTTAATTAGCTATAGAGATGTCATGTTTGAAAGAACTAATTCTATTATGATGTATAGGTGTAAATTATGTTAATATTTTGGTTAATTTATAATACTTACCGGTGATCAGTAGTTCTTACTTATGTTGAGAAAATGCTTTAGTTTCTACATTATGATGTTCACGTTGATTTACGCATCAAACTTTGTTGAAAATAAGACATAAGCTTTAGTTACGAAAACGTAGCTTTAAAAAACTATTATCGCTGCTACTAAAGAATTCTCTGTGGAACGTATTGATACATCAGTTATTTATTTATTCTAAAACTAATGAACGTTAGTCATAATTAAGACTCCGCTACCGTTCAGCTGTTTTTGTCACATTGTGTGATGCTGTTCGTAGCGATCTTAGCGGTACGATAAGATCTGCATTTCATACACTGTTCTCATTCCCGGGTTATCGACTTCTTACACTTCCACATTTTGTATGGTACTGTGCATCATCAATATTTGGTGATATATTATTGGGTTTTGGCATGTCGAAATTATCTATGTTTATCTGTTACATCAGATTGATATTAGGGATCATCTACTATATAAGTAAAATAAATTTCAAATGTTTCAAGCTCTTTGTTAAGTATACTGACAGACCACACTCTTTTTTTAATTCGGAAAGTAAATATTGATGAATCTTTATATATTTGATTCTTGTTCATTGGACTCCGACAAAATTATTAGAGCATTTACTTGCACCGTAAAACAGACATCAATAACAAGTAGGCCTGTATTCAACATCTATAGTTTATTTACTGTTTGCGAACAAAAAATTACTAATTCTCTTATCCTTATCGTACGCGTAGTAGCTATCGATAGTTATAGTAAATTTTTATAAGACTGTATTTATAGTACTTAGTTACCAAAATAAATTATCCTTTATGTTCTAGCGTTTAATTGCATATAGTTATAACTGTAATTCAATTTCAGTTTGGGTTACGGAAGGTTAGCGAAGTTTATCCTGAGGGTCCATTATACCCATCACAGCCTACACCGTTATTCAGTCAGATGCGGTTTGCTGATTCAGATTTGGTACGCTTGTGTCATATATTTAGCACTGTATTTAGTCAGTGTAAATCTGTGATGTATACTATTGATTTATTCATATTAAGGGTGTATTCATGTTATTATTTATTAAAACAAAATCTTTTAGTCACTTAATCGTGTACACTGGATAACAGAGACGTTTACAAGAAGAGAATGTGCACGATTTGTCCCTACCAATAAGGATCCAGAAAAGTGGGTGTAATTCAGAATAATATAAGAAGAAAAATTATTTAAAATGCGGGAAATATACGTTGATATAGATGCGGTTGCGGTCGATTGCGAACTGCACATATTGACATTCCGACATTAACAAGTACATTCCTCAACCATCGAGGTAGAGATTATGTAGACAAAAAAAGGATCACTGATGATGACAATAATAGCGATGGACTGAAAATGGTGCAAACGGTTAGTAAACACTTTTTTGTCTCATGGATAGATCTTTTATCACAGTTTCCACCAAGTTATTCACTTATGCATTGTTTTACAGACTCGTAGAACAAATCGATCCGTTTGTGAAAGATGGAGTTTGAAAAAGCATACAATTTGCCTTCCAACAAACGCCTTTGGGCAAATCGAGTTTCAAGGTAGTTTTATATTCTTTATTAAGTTGTGGTTAATGTGTAGATTTTATGTTATTCATTTATCCAAATAATTATCATATAGGTGGTCCTCATCCATATAAGGCTCAATATGTACGACTAAATTTTGACACCGATCCTGCTCATATAATGTCTATGTTTGAAGAAGTATGGATGATAGCTCCTCCGAAGTTAATAATTACGGTCCACGGAGGCACTAATAACTTTGAGTCAGTGGATAGAATAGTTCCATCAAGCTTTTAATTTCATATACTAATGTTTTCAGTATACAAACAAAGTTAGCACGTGTATTTCGAAAGGGCCTTCTGAAGGCTGCAATGACGACTGGTGCTTGGATTATTACCAGTGGTATAGATGCTGGAGTAGTACGACACGTAGCTGCTGCATTTGAGGGTAACAGTGAATTGGTTTAATTAATTAGCTTTGTATCGGATTTGTTGCTCAAATTACAGGAGCCGGATCTAGTTCGCGAAATAAAGTAGTATGTATTGGTATTTCTCCATGGGGACTACTCAAGAAGAGGGATGAGCTTCTCGGCGAAGTAAATTTATTTATCTGATTTAACTGATCACTTAATTAAAAAATGTTTTTGTCATTTGTTTTCTTTACTAATGCTTTAGTTCAAAGTTTATACTCGTCTTATTTAAATATTTAGGATGTTTGTGTTCCGTATTATCCATTTTCAAGTAAGAGTCGATTTACGGTTTTAAACAACCGCCACTCGTATTTCTTGTTGGTTGATAATGGCACAGTTGGAAGGTGTGTATTTAATTTTCTTCTTCCAATACGTTTTTGTGGAATTTAAGGCGTTTCAAATGATTCAAAAATATTAACTTATTAAGTATATGTCTAAATTAGATATGGTGCCGATGTTATTCTACGCAAACGGTTGGAGACCTATATAGCACAGAAACAGAAGATTTTTGGTGGAACCAGAAGTGTACCAGTAGTGTGTGTTGTACTGGAGGGTGGCAGCTGTACAATTAGATCTGTTCTTGATTATGTCACCAAGTTGGTTCTTGTTAACAGATTAGTTTCTAGAAAAAACATTAATGTTGTGTAGCAAATAAAAATGTTTTAAAGAGAGGATTTTGCAAATAAATAAATAAATAGCCTGTTTTAGTGTTCCTCGAGTACCTGTGGTTGTATGCGATGGTAGCGGACGAGCTGCTGATTTACTGGCTTTTGCCCACCAAACAGTTCTTGAGGACGGGTTAGTGATATTCCTTGCTATGATATTTTAATATTTTTTTATCCTTGTATAATTAACATGTTTTAGTAGCTTGCCGGATGGAGTGCGACCTCAACTTCTTGCACTTGTAGAACGTGTTTTTGGTTGTGGTGGGCCTAATGCTGATAAAGTTATTACCGAGCTCATCATGTGTACTCAACAAAAACATCTAGTGAGTTCTTTCACTAGAAATTTCCAGCATTTTTTCATACATTAAGTTGGGATATCTTAATTATTTATTTTAGATGACAGTTTTTCGCTTAGGTGAAAAGGGAAAACAGGATGTTGATCACGCGATTCTAACAGCTCTTCTAAAGGTATGTTTAAAAAGGGGTGTTATAGAAACAGAAAAAGTAAATAGATTAAATTTATTATTGTGATCTCGTTCATATTAAATTTTTTCGGGTCTACAAAAAGGTCACCGCAGGAGGAGAAAATTCTGCATAATACTCATCAATATCAAACCTAAGCGATCAATGTGAGTTCTGGTGCTCAGGTTGCAAATATTATTTTCTGCCGTCTAAGTGTCAGTGCTCGAATAACTAGTTGTAATTCACTGCGCTATTCTTTCTATAAGTTTGTGCATCACCTTTTTTGTTGCGATATATAAATTACATGGAACTTTTAAAGAAAATTAGAATAAATACGTATCAGACTACTATGGAATGATATTGATTTTTTAAAATCATAACCATTCTTTTCAAAACAATTCAATGCAGAATTTTTCTAATCTTGTTTTAAAATTCTTTATTGCGATCGGGAAAACTTTAAAGATGAACGAGATATCAAAATAGATATGTCCAAGTTTCAGAGTTTTTCTGGGATACGAGTATTGTTAGTGTTAACTGAGTAAAACGGTAGGTATATATTTGAATAAATGCAGGGTCAGAATCTCTCTGCCGCTGATCAGCTTGCTCTTGCGTTAGCTTGGAATAGAGTGGATATCGCACGTTCAGACATTTTCACGATGGGACAGGTAATTAAGATATTCGTATGGCTAATTTTTTTGCTCGACAAGGATAATTTCCAGGATTGGCCACAGAATGCTCTATATAGTGCAATGATGGAGGCCTTGATCCATGATAGAGTGGATTTTGTGCGCTTACTTCTAGAAAATGGAGTTAGCATGCAACGATTTCTCACAATTGGACGTCTCGAAGAGCTGTACAACACGGTAAGTACATAGTATAATTTATTAATAGCATTTAATGTTAGTAACTATATAAGTTAGAAACTCAGAATTGAAGCTTTTGCTTATTTTTTTTTTAGGATAAAGGACCCCCGAATACATTATATTATATTGTGAGAGACGTTGTCAAAATCAGGCCAGGATACCACTACAAGTTTGTAGTAATACTAGATCATATAGATGTCGTTTCCAAAATGTTCTTTTAATTTTGTTTACAGGCTACCACATATAGGCTTGGTTGTTGAGAAGTTAATGGGCAATGCCTATAAGTCGCCTTACACAACACAGGAGTTTAGAGCAAAGTATAACGGATTTATGAAAAAATTCAAGGTAAACTTATTGCCTGTACTATTTTTAGTGCTATAACGATTATTCAGTGATTGTGGTGTTAAATCTAAATATTAATTCATTTTCAACTTATGTATACAGTGCGTTCCATAATTATAGGACAACCCCCCATTTGTCGCTCTAACTCGGCACCCAGTGTTTCAAATTTTAAAGAATTTTTATCCTGACACCCTGTCACATCACTAAAACTATACACTTTTTTTCACGAATACAAAAAGTTCATTTTTTCACTATTTCATAATTATAGGGCATCTAGGATAGATACTTACAAAAAACAACAAAAATTCATAACGGGTAACAAATGAGTTCTAATAATCGCTACAACTACCCCTTCCACTAATCACTTGAAAAATGCGTTCTGTCATACTCGTTGACAGATTTTTGAGGATGGCTGGGTCAATTTTGCTCCACACTTTTGAAATTGGCTTCTTCAAGTGCTCAATTGAGGAAAACTGTCTGTTGTGGGCATAAACTTGACGATCTAATATTCCCCAAATATTTTCCATGAGATTTAGGTCCTGTGACCGAGACGGCTAGTCCACAAGGACCTTGTTCCTGCGCTGAAACCAATCCTTTGTGCTGTAACTAACGTGAATGACGGCGTTCTCTTGTTGAAATATGAAGTTCTTCTGTGGAAATCTGTAGTAATAAGGGAGCAGATAATTTTCAAGGATTTGCTGGTAGTCGACACTGTTCATTTTAGTGGAAACGAAAACTAGTTCGAGAGCACCAAACGATGAAAATGCAATTCATATAATTAAGCTTCCGTCTTTAGTTTCGTGTTGAAAAACAGCCTTCTCTCCTTCCTCAAATCTCTCCAGTAGGAAGTAAGTGTGTCTGCACCGTCAAGATTGAACTTCTTTTCCTCGCTGAATATGGACCTGAGTAGAATGGAGCTTGTAGTGAAAAGACACATGCACATAGAAAAAAGGGAGAATTACCTCAGTTCATTCCTAAGTCCATGACATGTGTGAATGGACAAAATCGATCCTGGCTTTCTTGTGATCTGCTGTTAAAGTCGGACACTCCCTCATTCTTTTCCGCCCGTTGAATAAATTTGCCTTCAGTGCCCTCCAAACCGTTGTTTTTTATATATATTCTGACAGTAGTTGCTCTTGGTTTCATCCAAATTGACTGTGTTAATTTATGCCATTATTGTTATCCTTCTTTTTTCTCGTTTTCCCAGCTTGGTTAGCCTTTCTGCACTCTTTTTGATTTCATATTCACCAGAAGCTCTCAGGAAATTGACGACAACCGTTCTAGAGCGATTGACTTTTTTTTTCGATCTTCGTTCAGTTCAATCCGGCATCAGAAAACGTCTGAATTTTTCTCTTTTCGATATCGTTGAAAAAGAAACCACGAGTCATTTTCGGTTTTTTACACTGATCCACAAAAGCCATATTTACCACGTGGTATTCTAATTTTAAAGCTCGTATATCCTAAATGCCCTATAATTACGAAACAGTGGAAACATGAAATTTCTGCATTCGTGAGAAAAAAATGTATTGATAATCAAGAAAAAAAAGTGTAGATAGTTTTAGCGACGTGACAGGGTGTCAGGATAAAAATTTAGTAAAATTTGATACTGGGTCCCGAGTTAGAGCGACAAATGGGGGGCGTCCTATAATTATAAAACGCACTATATATATAATTTTGAATTAGTAATTGAGCATGTTTTAGGTGCGTAATAACTTGATGAAGACTGCTCTTATTGGTGCTACAAGATCTAGGGGTGGATCCACTGCTATTTCTCGGCAATCTACTGATCCAGGTGGATTTCTAAACGCTTTTGGTGCAAGTATCGAACCACTGCCAACTCACAGCGAACCGATGATGGCGGCAGTAAGCGGGAGCAGAGCTTTAAGCAATCATATCCTCTGGAGGAGTGCATTTAGAAGAGATGTTAGTAGTATGATATTTGATTTAAAGATGTAAAACTTACTGTGGGATATACTGATGGATTAATATTGTTAACTCCATTTTTTAGAATCCGATAAATCCACTTGTTATTAGACCTTCACATATCGCAGATTCAAGGGAATGCTGCAGTGAATTTGATGACGGTTCGTAACTGAATAATTTTTATTTAGTAGTGGTACTTCTAAATTAAAGATAGTTTATTTAAATTTCAGAGATTTCAAACACTGGTGGTTCTGATCACTCACGGCAACGTGAATTTGAATTCCGATATCCATTTAGTGAATTATTGTTATGGGCAGTATTAACAAAACGGCAAGAAATGGCAATGTGCATGTGGCAACATGGTGAAGAGGCGCTTGCTAAGGTTTTTTTTACTTGTGCTAAACTAGTAGATGTGGTTTTTTTGTATTTCGTATTGCATTGAAAATTGTTTATTAAAGGCTTTAGTTGCTTGTCGGTTATATAAGAGCCTTTCAACCGAAGCTGCTGAAGATTACCTAGAGGTAGAGATATGCGATGAATTGAAGAAATACGCTGAGTAAGTCAAAAGATATTCAGTTGCGGTCTGTAATTCAGTTTTTTTGTCATTAATCATAAATTTGTTTCTTAAAGGGAATTTCGAGTTTTGTCTCTTGAATTACTAGAACACTGTTATCACCATGATGATGCTCAGACATTGCAAGTACGTTTATTTTCAATATGTCAATGTATTGAATTATTCTTAGGGTTTTAATAGTGTTCATTGTTAATAGAATCCTTACTATAGTTATTTAAATATAATATTGAGTAAATATCTACATCATATTTCTGGAAAGTAATATATATTATAAGCAGTACTATAAGAAAGGATTTATAGATTTCATTATTGGGGATTTGTTACTAATTGCTTTCTGGTCACTTTCAGTTGCTTACCTACGAGTTATCGAATTGGGGGTCAGAAACGTGTCTATCATTGGCTGTTATGGTTAATAATAAACAGTTTCTTGCTCATCCATGGTACTAATATGCATTTTACTACTTCCTTTATTTTTGATAGCATCTTTGTCTGATATAATTCAACGTTTTTTTAAGTTGCCAGATACTTCTTGCCGACCTGTGGCATGGCGGATTGAGAATTCGAAGGTATAATATCCCACTAGAACAAGAATAAGAAAAATACTTCAAATTTTCTGTATCTTCGTTAATTTTTCAATCATAATTTTAGCCACTCCAATGCGAAAGTAATCTGTGGTCTCATCTTTCCCTTATCTATTTTAATGCTCGAATTTAAGTCGCGGGAAGAATTACTCAATCAGCCACAGGTATGCAGTCTTCATGTTTGTTTAAAACGGCAAGGATAAGACGTACAATTACAGACCGCTGCTGAACATGAACATGACATTAACGAAAGTAGTAGTTCATCTAGCTCCAGCTCAAGTTCTTCGGACGATAGTAGTTCCTCCAGTTACGATGATGACTATGATGACGATAAGGCAAGGGATGATTGTAATAGTTATCATACGCAAATAATTAGGGAGGCGATGCATCATATTTTGATAGTTATCTTATTTGTGTAAATCGTTAAGCCTAAATTTTTTTTTTAATTGTGGTGTATAATCATTAATAGGGTAACAATATTCCAATAGCTGATTTCAATAAGAAACTTATATAATGAATATAGCATATTACTTATCATTTATGCAAAAAAATAGAATTCCAGGCAGATACTGAGAGAGAAAACAATCGCCGCAGTCGTCGAGCATCACATGGAAGTGTGCAGTCTTTGAACATTGCTTCTGTATGTTCTAAATTGGAATGATTTTTTCTACGAAAGATAAAATTACTCAAATTTGATCTTCAATTTACATAGATATATTAATATTATTTGCTTTTATAAAGTATTATTTCAGCTTTTTCATAGTCGAAGAAGAAGAAAACAAGCACAGCAAAAAGAGATGCGAGAAACTGATGCTAGTGCAAATGAAGCCGGTAGACAAGATAAAACTGAGTATGGAACTTTTAGAGGTGCTTTTTTTATATAGTACATATATGCATTTAGTACACGATAACGATTGCTTCAGGTTCGTCAGTTGCTGGTACGGTATCTCCGACCCCTCCTTCGTTTATGAGAAAGAGAACACGACATCCTTCATATCGATATAATGGACAGTCACAAAAAGGAGTTGAGGGTAGCAGGAAGTCATCCCTCTATGGATCAAAAAGTGCGTTTTAAAATATAGTTAAGCTGTTATTAATTAAATAACATTTTAGGTGCTCTTCGTGAACGCAGCCAATCTCCTCTAGCAGTTACTAAGCAAAGTGAGGATACTTTTGGTACTCGTCCTGGAATTCTTGCTGGAGATCTTCCTAGAATGGTTTGTTTGACTCATATATTTCAGTGTTTTATAATATTAGTTCAAATATTAGGCATAACAAATTATTTTTAGCGCCCGATAAAAGTTCGCCGCCGACTGTATGAATTCTATGCAGCACCCATCACTACATTTTGGGCATGGACACTATCATTTTGTCTATTTCTATGTGCTCTTACTTATGTCTTATTAGTTCGCACTCCTTTGAATCCAACATGGCTAGAATGGATTCTTTTTGCCTACGTCATTGCCTTTGGAATGGAGCACTTTAGAAAGGTGCAGGTTTGATTCCGTATTCGTCATGTGATTATTTAAACCTCGTGAATCTGTTTGTTGTTTTGTTTCAGCTTTTGATGGCAGAAATGAAACCATTTGGTCAAAAACTCAAGTACTTCTTTTTCAATTACTGGAATACCGTAACAACTGCTGCTGTGATAACCTACATCATTGGGTTTGCTATGAGGACTTTTGGGTTCGTTTATTAGTCGTTTTTAAGTTTCTTATATTGCTAATTCATTCAATATATGGTGCAATATTGCAATGTACTTTCTTTTTAGAGTGATCGAACACGGTCGAGTAGTTTTGGCATGTAATTCAGTTTTGTGGACTATGAAGCTGCTTGACTATATGAGTGTACATCCCAGACTCGGTCCTTACATCACTATGGCCGGCAAGATGGTTGCTTTTATAGCACTATCCACATTTTTTTCGTTTATATGCTAATGCGTCGTCCATTCATAATTAATGTGATTTTTAATGCAAATAAATACGTATTTTGGCAGGTTCTCAACATGTCGTACATTATTGTGATGCTCGTAGTTTCATTGTTAGCGTTTGGTCTTGCTAGACAGTCTATAACATATCCAAATGAGGACTGGCACTGGCTTCTCGTGAGTATTTTTTTACAAATGATGTGATATTAATTTGTTCAATACTGCAATTTGTTCGATCTAGGTTCGAAATATCTTCTACAAACCATACTTTATGCTGTATGGAGAAGTTTACGCCGATGAGATCGATACATGTGGCGATGAAGGTACATTTAATTTTTCTGGTGTAGTATATATTATTACTTGGAATAATAAGTTGATAGAAAAAGAGCGATATTATAGCCTGGGATACTCACTTGGAAAACGGTGTACCAATAACCAACAGCACATCGGGCGCGACTTGCGTACCTGGGTATTGGATTCCACCCATTCTCATGACATTCTTTCTGCTCGTAGCTAATATTTTGCTCATGAGTATGCTTATCGCAATTTTCAAGTTAGTGTTACTCTTAGTTTTCTGGTATCGGAAATAATTTATTATGAAACTGTCTAATAAAATCTCTTTTCAGCCATATTTTTGATCAAACTGATGAAGTTGCTCAACAAATATGGCTATTTCAACGATATAGACAGGTTTACATAATTTTTGTTATTTTAAACAAGCATAATTAAGTTTTAATTGTAATTAATCTAGCTATTTTTTAAATGTTTGCCAGTTTTTAATTATATTTAGGTGATGGAATATGAAAGCACCCCATTTGTACCGCCCCCCTTTACTCCTATTTATCACATTGGTATGCTAATTAAGTACATTCGTTGGCGAACTTGTAAATCCGAGTGGGATAAAGACGCGGACAACTACAATAAAAATATGTTTGACTTCTCACTTAGTAAGTTGATTTGACTACAATACGTGGGTTGATAGCTTTAAAAAAAAAGTATATACAGAATTGTTTCTGAATGGTGACCAAGTGGAAAAGCTGCATGATTTCGAGGAAGACTGTATGGAAGATCTAGCAAGAGAAAAAGAGCACAAAAAAAATACAAGTAGCGAAGAGCGAATTCATAGAACTGCAGAGAGGTATTAATATTTCTTGAGAGTATAAAATATTCTCCTTATATAATGAGGCATTTTAGGACTGATATTATTCTAAATAGACTTAATGATCTGGCTGTAAAGGAAGGAAATACCAGGGAAACAATCAGTGAATTAGACACACGACTGCTTACTATTGAGAAAACCCAAGTCAGTGAATAGTAATTATTTAATCATACTGCCAGTATCTGTTACTATATCTTTAGACAGAGATTCTCGATTACTTGCGCTCTCTTATGGCTACACAGAGAGTTCTAACTCCAACAACAGATGCTCCTCATCCACAACAGGAAATTGTAGTTAGCTATTTATTTATTTATTTATTTATTCTAATCTACTGAAAGTGATATTTCTAATTCTAGGTTTCTATGCATCATTCTGATGCACAGTCGGCAGAACATCCCGTAGGTCTGATTTCTCAGAGGAGAATAAGGATGAATACTGTTTGTGGAGGCATGGATATTCATAGTATTCTTTTGCATACGCTATCTTTGTATTTCAGTGATTAGTAACTTCACCATTGTTTTTAATAGGTGGTGGATCTACCGAAGATAACAGTCGGTTGTCACCTCGTCCTTGTGATAATCGGCGCTTTGGTAGCTTAATGTCTCTTGACCCCACGCATCAGACCCCAACTAAAAATATCAGGTATGTTGATCAGAGAATAAAGTATTAGATTGTATATAATATATCTACATTGTTATGAATCCTTTGTTTAATTACAGCTCATCTGTGCGCCGTCAGAGGCATGAAGAATACACGTCCATTACTGACTCGATTGCTGTCTATCAGGAAGGAAAACGATTACGTGGAGGACAGAGATCGCATAGCAGCGACAATCCCGTAACTCCTTTCTTCTCATCTACGGTGCTATATATACTGATTACATTTTTGGCAGGATTCCCCACTTGGCAGTAATGGTGATCAAACAGACGATGAGATCCTAAATTCCGTTACTTTGAAACGTTCGACAGATAGGAGGATGTTTGATGAGGTACAATATTCGTGTTTAGTAAGTGTTCAATTTACATCATTTGATAAAATTTAAGGAAGATGCAATGCGTGTTCGAGAAGAGGAGGAATTAGCCGACTGCGAATTGACCGATGTACTTTCTGACACCGAGGAGCAAGACAATACGCTGACACGAAAAGAACGACGAAGCACTGATAGTTCTAAGGTTTATTGCTTAAAAACGGAAGTTACTTGGTGTGAATATTAACGTTTAGGAGTATCTGTCGTTCTCCATAGTAAACGAGGAAGAGGGTCCGCGTCCATCTCCTCGGCAGATGGGATCGCCGAAATTAACACATGTATAGAATGCAAAATAATTTCGTATATATCTAATAGCAATTTGTTCGTTTCTAGTCTTCTAATTATATTTTCGTATCGTTAGATAATGCCACTATTGGTGTCTTACCTCTTGAGAATTTCTTCTCTAGTCTGTTTATGGTACTTCATGGAATTAATTGTGTCAGCTTTCGTACGGGCTTGATTACGTTAGTCTATACGGCTCATACGTAAGGAATTTCTCTTCTACTCTGCTCCTTTCAGTGCAATCACTTGGAAATGGGCTTTCTGCTGAATGAATTTAATTTTAAAGAGTATTAGATTACAGATAAATTTGCATAGTTGCTTGGAAAAATGAATCATTAGTGCTTTCCGGTAAGATTGGCTAAAATGATTATTGTATCACATAATATACCATTTCCCATCGGTAGCAATAAAATACCCGAGACTTGTCAAAGGTGTTATAACGTTGCAATGATAATTGAAAAGACATTATTTGTAGCAAAGCGGGTAACGCGAAGTAAATCGTGTTTTGCTACTTTACATTTTTAACATTTGAACATATATATAAGTGCTGATGTAGTTAGCAATCCCTCCATCGAAGTGACCCACTAAGTTTTTTTTTTCGCAGTAATTTTAATCCCCGTTTTTGGCTCTTTCAATTCTTTACGGACATGCACCAGTTATTTTTACATTGATTAAAAATTTATTATTTAAAAACTACTCAGTATCACCTAATGCAATACGTGTTCCACTATCTAACTTTATATTTCTTCTTCTTTTCGTTATTTGATTACATGTTTTTTTTATTGCACCAATGACATCGACGTAGTATTCCAAGTGAATATACCTGGTAATAGCTAACGATTATACAAGAATGGTAAAGTGGCAATTGCAGAAAGTCACCTGATGTATCTACCAGCAATAAAGAACTGCTCTACATGCTCGTCTTTTCTCGGACGAATAATAACAGAATCACGCATTCGAAGATTTAAATAGCAATCGCACCCTTCGAGGACACCTGTAAATAGTTAGTGATTTGCAAAAACGCTTACGTACTACTGCTACAAACCTATAGCAATCGTGCCCCCTCTGAGTTCGACGTAGATCTTTTTATTGACAAGGCCGCGAATAAAACTCGCCAAACCTTGCACCATTAAACGGTTTTCCATCTTGAGGACAGCTGCTCTACAAGTATAATTGTCATAGCATTGAGCAAGAAAATCGTGATGATGTATTTATTAGTGGTTAGGTAGGATGAAACAAACTATTATAGTAATGTAATTAATTATTAATGGTTTCATTTACTCATAAAACAATAGGATGCATAAACAATAGCACACAATGATAAGCGAAAGACAGCGTAAGAAAAAAGACTGAAATCTACTAATATTATGAATAATTATAAACAAATGCTGAAATTAGCATGAAGGGTGTGATAAGTTCATGAGATCAAACAAGTCTAGTAACCACGCAGGATTTCGAGTAGATGACTGAATAGGTTTAGTAATTAATATGTAGACCAGAAAAAAATAAATCAATACATTAGTTTTAAGTTAATAAATGGAAAAAGGAACGAATAGTTATTAAATATTAAAGACATTATTATTTACTTACCACGAAGAAGAAATAAATTATACATGTTAGCAGTAAAGTGAAAGCGTACTGCTAATTGAGTAGGTACACCCGAGAGTTACTGTAAAGCCCTAACAAAACATAGCTGATGTATTTAGAGGTCTTAGAATTAGAAACCTCTACATCAACTCACATAACCAACAACGTCCATTCATATCCAGTCATCTGTTCTCCATATAACAGTAGAATAGTTATTCGAGAGTTTCGCTTCCGATACAAACCGGTATGATAGACTCCTAGATGTTAATAATTAGAACTATGAATAAGGAAAACTTCAAAATAAAAATTTTAAACCAGCTATTTACCTGTATTGTTTCCCTACAGTTACGACCACAGATGTATTATGAGAACACGTTGGAGCAGGACTTCCTCTGATACGATCCATTGTTTCACTCATTCGTTCACGTACCCAACCCAGTCCACTTTCAGAAGATGTACTACTCAGTGTAGTTCGTGCTAAAAGGAAGTCGTGCAAAAATGTTAGAAAGGATAGCTTTACAAATGAATGTTTATATAAGTACCTTTGAAATTCATATCATCTTCCTTTGGTCCCTCGACTACACATAATAAGCTCAGTTCACCGGTATAGGGGCGGCAAGCTGATAGAGGTTGCATCTATAATTATAACATAAGATAAATACTTAAGAGGAAAGGAGATAAATATCTAGATATAGTATATTATAACCAACCAGCAATGCGTTAGTAATGACTAGGAGTCCTTTGCTTGTACCAATATACAAATGTTGACTATGAGACTTTTCCAAAAGACATATAGCAGTAACATGATTGTTTGAAGAAAAATCCACATCCAGTGTGTGAATTGTTTCACTTCCTTGGATGATAAAATTTGTAATGCAGTTAAAGGACGGTTTTCCAGAGGTAAAACACATGTTTCACTGTAAAAACCAACCTGGCATGACCTTCTTGATATCTAATGAAGCGCAAATTTGCCGACGTTCCACATCCCAACAAAACACACAAGAGCCTACAAATATTTTAAACAAACAACCAGTTAATAAGTTGTAATGGTTGTTACCTCCTTCCACGGATATCCAAACATTAGCACCATCTTTGCTAGAAACAATTTCCCTGATACTGGCCTCATTGTTTGGTAGATACAATGATGAAGAAAACGAGAATTTATCGTCTTGTGAAAGGTAGTGAATCGATATCCGCCCATCAGCATGACCAGTCCATATCTGCCTAGAATTAATAACATAGGTTATATTTTGGATTCTTTTGTTGACAATGATTAATAAAATTTCCCACCTACTATTTGACTGTTGCACAAAAGTAGCTGTTCGAATAGGAAATGGGCTATCCATTGTTCCTAACGAGATAATCGAGTTGTATTCACTAAGACGTAGTAACTGGAGTTGTCGTTCCCCCACAAGAAGAATGATATCCGCTCCGATGAATTCCGGCGATTGTATCTAGAGTAGCATAATAATATTAAATAATGTAGAAGTAATCAGTATAATTAATTTACCAAGGGGGAATTAAGAAAAGGCAACTGAATTGTGGACAATTCATAAAGTGAAGACGTAAATACTGTAACTCGACCAGCTTCATCACACGACCATACAGTGTCCCGTACATGACTCAAAAATCGTGCACGAATTGGAGAAGCTATACACTGAAATATAAATATTATACATTCGCTTCAAGAGTAAAATCAGCGATACCTTTCGATCAAGCCATCCAAATTGGGTACAGCTCATAACAGTTATATCACGTCCATTTAGCCATAACTGTGCTTCGAAATCATCAGGGTCATCCAATTCAATATCCCCCGTAGGTAATGGAAGGATTGAAAACGGAGGATGTGATTCTAAATGAATATTAAGTGGTGAAAAAGACATTTCAGTTATCATTTAAATTGTGAAATATAACCTTCTAGTTCGCACACATCGAGTACATGGGTAAATTCTGGAGCGGAGCAGTAGCCTACTAATTGAGAAGATGAGGGACGACTCTCAGGATGAGCAGACCAACAATGTACCAGAAGATCTAGCATAGGAGAAGGAAAAAGAAGTTCCTAAAATTATGATATCCCCTATTCAAATCACTATAATTCGTTTGATGCGTGATTTCTCTCACATGAGGGAGTAGCACTGGTCTTGCTCCTTCAAGTAGCCTCTCTTTAACATGTTCTTCCCCTTCAAATGGAAGTTTCAGCGTTATTAATTCGTATAGAAACATACCGAAGGAAAAACAATCTACCTAAAAGTAATTTTGAAATATTTGGTAGTGTGAATAAAATTACTAACAATCATCTAGTAGTTTTAAATATTCAAGAATACAATTAGTATTTCGACCTTCTGTGTGTATTCTTCTTCTCCATTGAAACGAACAATTTCTGGTGCCATAAATCCCTCTGTCCCCCCAAATCCCTTTGCGCCTCCAGATGGTAGAACAGAACGGGAAATACCTTAACTCAATATTAAAATTATTCATTACATGTAGCCGAGTGTGGTAGCACTGAAACATACCGTAATCTCCGAGTTTAAGAAGAACGTCCAACTGAACACTGAACGGATGAGGAAAGTGCCATACAAGCACGTTTTCACTCTTTAAATCACGATAAATAATATGAGCTGAATGCAGATATTCCAGGGCTTTGGCCACCTGTTTAATAAATTACAAGAATTTACATTTTAAAAATCAAAGTCGGTTCAAAATCAATAGGTTCAAAAGTTATATATACATATAGTAAATAAACCTGCATAGTTGAATCTTTAATAACTGATAAAGCTAGACGAGCGCCGCTCTTTCGGTAACTGGCTAGTAATTGATTCAAGGCTCCTAAGGGAGCCAACTCAACGATAAGAGACAGAGGAGATATACAGACCTATATAGCACTATAATTAAAATATAGGTGTTAATTTCCTATTAATTTCTGATATTGTTGAAGTAACTAACTCCAACCAGTCCTATAACATTTGAGTGTCGCATTCGACTGAGAAGATTTAACTCCTGACGCGATGTACAGTAAGCTCGACACGCAAACTCCAATGAATCTCGTCGCCACTTATCTGCTGCAGCCTAAATCATAATTGATGATATAAAAAAGCTCCCGCACTACCTTAGACTACCTTATATGCTGCAATGGCCGAAGGACGTCCACCAGGTCCAGGAACTACTGGTTCCAACATTTTTTGAGCCACCTCACACAATTCACCACTCTATAATTTCGGTAAAGTTTTTCTATGTTAAATATTTCATTCTAGTTTAAAAATGTTATTTAACACACCATCATCCTGATATTAGCTCTAAACACAAATCCAAATGCTCCGCGGCCGAGCATTCGCCCACGACGGATATTTTCTCCGGTGATTTGAAGTGAACCCTCTATATCGAGAAAAACCTGAAAAAAATATCCTAGATTAATATGATTCAGAAAGTAAAGATTCTCATATCCTAATAAACGATAATGTTATGTTTTATGTTAATAAATGCATATTTAAGTTTTACAGTATAATACTGGATATAAACAGATACAATATAGATTATTGTAAATCAAGTACATAGAGTCAAGAAAGTCAAAAATATTGTCTATAACTGGTATGACTCTCCATTCTTCTAGCTGAAATATCACTTATTCTTTGTTTTATAACTAAAATCTAAAAAATTATTTTTATAATGATAAAAAAAGAAATGCATCCTCAGCCAATAATTTCCTTTAAAAGTTAAATTTGGCTCTCATTTTTTTATTTTCAAAAAATAACATACGGAAGACTTTCCTTGCAATTAATACATAACTTTAATCATCATAGCCACATAATAACTCGAATTATTTTATAAAGATATAAGTCAAATGATTTTTTCGAGGGTCTCTTCTGAAAATTTTGTAACCAATAATATATAAGAATATGTTATTACGAAACTACCGTGTCTGGTGCAATATCTCTCATATGAACTCCACCATGTGAAGGACATTCTAACCAGCCAAATTCTCGACCTAAAATCTTCAAATAAAATATAGAAATTTAATGGTTTATGTAAAAATATTTATTACCTGCTAACATACATTCCTCGATGGAAAAGCAATGAACAATTCTCATAGATCTAATATCTCCCATAGTTTTCGATCCTCGTACATTGCTGCAATAGTAGTAAAAATAAATCACCTAGAGTATATGTATGGTTTAGTAAAATACAAACCTAGAACTGTCATTTCTTGTATCAATATCCGCATCATCATAAGATCTTCTTTCAATACTACCAGCTAAACTAGCACAATGCGAACAAGGCACAAATCTATTGACGAGTAAATCACCCTCACTTGTATGAACAAAACGGGTGCCCAATGAAGGATACCTCAATATAGGTTCCTATCTAATACATAAAATGAGGCGAAAAAATTTCAAAAGTGGATAATAACAAGATTACTATTATTATTATTATTATTATCATTTAAATACCAATCCTCCAGTAGTGTATCGACAAGATCAACAACTAATGCAAGCAGTCTACTCGCCCCTTCCATGTCTGTTTGCATCACTATTTTCTCGCTATCTACCACTGCAGCAATACTGTAAATAACAAAATAATCAATTGACAGTGAAGATTAAACGAAATATATCATCCTATCAATTCCCAAAATAAAATTTTATAAAGTTGGATGAAGTCTTTATTTAATGCAGATATTAGCGTTACCTGAGAGAAGGGATGAGCATTTCAATAACATCCCATTCACCTAGAGGGAATGTTCTCCATCTTTTTTGTTCATCACGAGAACGTATTTCAAGGGAAGTGTAATTAATATCACGTACTTCAGCCTTAATATAAATTAGGCAGATTGTAAATGGAAGGAGTAGAACATAGCTCATAGAATTAATAACCTTAACCAGACCATAAACTCACTTGTGAAAAAAACTGTTTAAGCACAAAGAGAGAATGGCCTTTCACAAGCATCTAAAAATAACTGTACAGTACTTCTCCCATTTTAGCTGAATAATAAGAAAAAAAAACATACTTCAATGCCTGTTTGCCAAATCATCCATTCAGCTTTTAAATGTCCATTAGATATATCCTTTAACAGCGTGATATTTTGTTTGCTTTGAGCAATAAAAATCTCTTCAATCGCTTGGCTAACATTCTGATCACCAATAATCCTGAATTTATTACAATATAGATAAGTTATTCGTATTTTTATAATACCTAATAATATTTATTAAATTATTTCGCTATACTACAATTATAGATAATAAATTTTTAAATCGTATCTTCACCTAGTAATGAGTCTACTCCAAAATCCTGTTGGTATATATGACATTACGTAAATCCTACGCAATTGATGAACTTTATTATAAGCGAATGTCAAAATTATGTCGGCACATCTTGGTGGCATTATTTTCTCAACAGAAACATTTACATCATCAGTAGATATTCTAAAAATAAATCCAAAAAATTGGGGAAAATTTCGTCAATTGTTTGATAATACTTACCTCTGTTTTATCATATTTTGTGTCCGAAACATTGGAGAGCGCTGTGGAGAGCGTATCCCCCATGATAACATTTTTGTTGGTACCTTAAAAATGAATGGATTAATGAAGAAGATCTGCTTTTTCTAAATCCAACTCTACTCACCTTCACACATGAATTAGGATAGTCCGCTCGCAGTTGATATTCATCGGGCAAAAGAGAACTAATCACTAAATGGCGCGGATGACAAGTTAAAGCCAATTCAAATTTGTGAAGAAGATCAAGGACAGAACGAAATGGTGTCGAATCAGCTGATTTAAATTGCTTGAAAAGAGGATTTAGGGAATCCCTAGAAAGAAGACCAGCTGGACGTTTTGAAGACCTTAAATAAAAAGGTAATAGAAATAAGTGTTCTCGAAAAATAGAAATTTAAGAATCTTACCTTAGAGCAACAACTGATGCGAGATAGTCGCAAAGCCATAACGGGTCCACAAATACAAGATGACGAAGTGCTGCGTCCTCAAAATGAATTATTTCACCACTGTCATGCAGAAAAGAGCATGCACCGTGAAACTCAATGTCGTCCCTGCAAAATAATGTATGAAACAAGCCTGCTCTATATTTATATATATATATATATATGTATATACATATGAGAATCCAATGAGTTTATCACTATTTGAATTATATACCTAAATGGTCTACCATACACATTGACCATGCGTTGTTTCGTTATCATCTTAAACCGTTCAAACGTAAGTATAGAAGATGAGCAGTCTTTTCGGAATTCATTTATCATCTCTCGAACTACCTAAATGTAAATGTAGGATAAATTTAATATAACAGACAAATTCATCCAAAAATAGTAGTTTAAATGATAAACACCTTCATAAGCGCCACGTAGGAGGATGGAATTTGTTGATCTAAAGCTCGTTCCTTCCCAATGCGCACTTCCCATGCACATTTGTATATCACACTTAGAAGCATCTAGAGTAATTTGATCTTTAGGATAACTATTCTACCTTGTCTTTGTAGAATATAACATCAACTCATAATTTTTACCTTGATATCATGCTTAGATTTAGTTGAAACGAAAAGAAGGTCAATAACTCGTGGTAAGCCCCGTTTGTCAGCATCAGATATCATAAATCGAGATTTCACCTAAAAAGTATAAAAGAAATAATTAAACAAGCAAAATACTCAAATCCTGCTTAAAGATAAATTAAAATTTACTTTGGCTTCAACATTTTCAAGAAAACCTGAAGGAAATTTATTTGGGTTAGAAGAAACATGATCAACATGTGTAGCAACTAAGATGACTGATGCATTAGGGGCACGAGTCTGAAAAAAGTTCAAGATTGAAGAAGCAAGATTTTTATAAGTAGTATATGAATAACTGATTAGCTTGCCTGAACATTAACCAGCCATTTGCGTACGTTTGTTAGTGCCATTTCGTCATCAGTTACTCGCCACACAACAATGTACAATGTACGCCGAGTCAGAAAATATTGATGAGTAGAATAATACTCACGCTACAATAAATAATTAACATTTATTTTATATTTCAAGCAAATGAACTCTTACTATGTACTCTCACCTGCCCGCAAAAATCCCACGCAGTAAATCCTACAGGACCACTACTTGTTTCGCCCTTTGATCTTTTTGCTTCAAATTTCCATTCTGCTATGCGTACATTTTCAGTCTGAATAAGAGAAAATAGCTCGGCCTTTCTCTTATTACGTTTGCTTGTTTATCCCTCCTTGACATCATGTTTGTCATATATTGCAATAAATGAAATAACAACCTGAGAAGCATGCCTCTTCTGAATTGCTTCGCCTCTGAGTGATTCCCATAGTAAGCTCTTTCCTACACCATCTTCCCCTAATATCAATAATCGCAAATGCCGATAAGTCTTTGATCTGAATCAGAAAAAACACCTTTCAAGAATAATAATAAATGTTTAGTCTGGCATATAATAGTTGGTAACATACTCCTCTAAGATAGTTTTCAAATAAGCGACAATTTCGACTGTTTTGCAATTTTCCATGTTAACCATCGAGTCGAGAGGATCTTTTAGTTGGCAACCCTTTACAGACAGAGACCATAGCCTGTAGTAGAACAAATCAATACAGCAGGCTTAAATATGCCGGATCGATTATACTATATATAATTAAACATAATTCTTCAAACAAACCGTGACAGCATTCCCAATTCCGGAGGTAATTCATGAATATCTTTATTATCCGACAGATTTAACACAGATAATCCACTAATTCGAGATAAATTCGATGGTACCATTTTGAGGTTGTTATAACTTAGATCTAATGTCGTAAGCCCAGGAAAAAGAATCTGTATTTTTAACTTTTATATAGAATCAGCTAATAAAATAAAATAAAATTCATATTTGATGTAGTTTTATTTGCTAACCTTTCCATTTATGCAGACCTGGAATAAATTCAACTGATTGCCGCTAACATTGAAAGTCTTCAACCATTCCAGAGTATCGTGTCTCTTATGTAGACACGCCTCTTCCAATTGCGTATCGGAAGTTTGGTGCCGTGAAACGCTTAGAGATCTCTGTGAACGAACGGCTGACTTAGATCGACTTCCTATTATAAAAGAAAAGTTAAATATTATGCTTATTTCCTCTAAAAACGTTAAATATGAAGAGACTAACGATGATTTCTAACTGGGCTATTGGGCCTTCGGACCATCCCCCCCGCGCTCTTTGAAGGAGGAACCGCATGACATACAATATGAGAAGCCGTTGATGATTGGAAAGAATTCTGACAAAAATATGATCTATATTATCAAATGGTGATGTGGAACTCACTGGCAGTTTTAAATAAGTCCAATTCGTCCATATGTATTTACTTTTAGAATATTCCGTGATATATCAAAATTTCTTAGGTGAGCAGGTACACAACATATAGGTGGAAGAGAAGTCATCTGATTATTAGCCATGTTTAACGTAGTGAGACGAGGGCATGTACATGACAAACAAAGTGGAAAAACTTGGAACTAAAAAAGGTATAGATATATTTCGAAATTAATACAACGAAAAATAATAACAACGTTCTAAACAAAACTAGCCCTATTTCCTGATAAATTGAGGGTCGTCAAAGTATTTGAAGACGTCACTGGGAAATCAGGGAATAAATTATCATCGTCCACCTGTAATATAAACGACGATTTTAGGAAATAGAATAAATTAAACATTGGAAATCTGTAATTTAGTACTAACTTTGGATAAATTGATACCAGTCTGCCAAATATTTTGTCGTAACAGGGGTTTTTGGGTTACGTTTTCGGGTTCCTCAAAAGAAGCATCTCTAAGCGTTACTGAAAGAAGAAGTATTGAGAAATAGTTATTAAAAGAAAGGAAAGTATAATCACAACCGTTATCTGTTCCGTTAGGAACCGGCCCTTGTTGAAGTTTAGGAGTTCTTCCTCCCCTTCCACCACCTACTGTTGGAAGTGAACACAATAAATTATGGGAGACATTTAGTTCCTTTAATGCTGGGCATAACCAAATAAATTCTGGTAGTTGAGTTAAGCAGTTGTGAGAGATATCAAGTGAACTCAACTTCGGTAAAGCAGCAAGAAGCTGAAAGTAGGATATATAATTTTTATATTATAGTAGTGAGTGAACATAAAGTAATACATACCTGCGGAGCAAAAGTCTCCAACTTATTATGTCTTATATTCAGGATTTCTAACGACGTTGATGAGATATAGAAGCTAGGTAGATCAACGGAAGCTATTTTATTTTCAGAGATGTTTAAAGATCTGAGACCAAAAACCATATTCAAAGCTTCAAATAAAAAATGTTTCTTAACTTAAAATAAATTCAACTTCACCTCAGTGAAGGCATTTGAAAAAGAACAGTTGGGAATATGACGAGTCTATTGCAAGATAGATCTACACGAGTAATTGCTGCTAATGAAAATCTAAATAACTACTAATATATTCTCATATACATATAACACTTTGTGCAATATACAATATACATAAAACCCAGTTAACCACTACATCCATAAATAAACCTTGTAGTCCTTAGTCGTGGATTAACCTGTAGTGCAGCACCAATAAACCAGTCCGAGTGAATACTGTTTAGACCAGAGCTACACCAATTTAACATAGCAGCTCGCGAGGGGCATAATGATGAAGGTAAAAGACTTTGTCCTACTTGAATCTAAAATCAAACTCCTCTATACCTATTTTTAGACAGTACAAGAAAAAATGATGTAATTCAAAATAAATCTATATCGCTCCATAAATTTTAGTAATGAAAATTTGAAAAACATACCTGCCCTACATCTACATTCCTTTTATTCACTTTGTATTCAGGATCAGGAAAAACCAAACGTGTTAAAAATACTCTAATGAGTTTCATATTATTGTTCTGGAAAATACATTTGAATTATATCCCGAAAGAAAGATGTAACCCGACAAGTAACTCTTAAATTACATTTGCATTGCCTCTAAAATATACCTATATATTTTCAAAGATAAGTTAAACAAATAGTTAATGTTTTTTAATAACTTACACTAGAAGCTAAACTTAAAGCTCTATTTTCGGTATCTAGTGCTCCTTTATCAAGAAGAAAATGTACAATATGTACAGCATCAGCACGGGTGGCCTCAACTAACGCACCCGAACCTATGAATAATCCAAAAAGTTATCTGAAGATTAAACAAAGTAAAGACGTAGGGTAAACTAGGGCTAAACCTCAGAAATAGAATGGCAAAAAAATCAAAGAAAGCATCTCACTTGTCTTTTTTTACCATGGAACCCTAGTAATATATGTAATGTGGATATACCATACCAACACATCTGACCTCCTCTCCATTGACTTCAGAATCAAGAATAGCCAATGGTAGATTAATATCTGCTCCACTATCAAGAAGAAGTCTGCATTAAACATTATGTTATAAAAAAAACTATTTGTTTCTCAGACATCACCTAATTCAATCAATACCATAAAATTATCCAGTTGAAAAATCTTACGTGAGCATGGGTAGATTTTGGTTGTAGGCCGCTACCATTAATGGTGTTCTTCCTTTACTACAGTAAACATCAAGCTGAAATGGACATCGACGAATCCCATCGGTAAATTGGCAGCGGAACTAAAAGTAGTTAATTATTAGAATATCACAGTTAATGTAACAAATCGGAATATTTCTTTATATTTAATTTTAAAACCATTCCATAATGAATGAAATTGGTGAAAGTTATTTTTATGAATATAGTTGGCTATAAACAACAATTGTGGTTAAATGGCTAATACTAAATTATAGATAGATAAATCAAAAGCATTTTCCCAATTTTGTCTCTGTAAAAATAGATTCCATTTAGTTTTTAACTAATTAGCAGGGTCAAAAGGTGATCATTTTAAAATAATACAGTCCTTGATACTAAACTTATTTTGTCTACGTAAGCACATAGATGGAAACGAGCATACATGCCAATTAGTATTTGTCTCTATAAAATAAAACATATCAGCCAATACTTTATAACTAACCTCTAACATATAATGCAACACTTCAATATGTCCTTTAGCTACAGCTCGGTAAAGAGCAGTCCTACACTCGGAGTCACCTTGATTGACATCAATGGCTAATCGATATGGAGGAAGGGATACCATGTCGATATCTTTTATGTATTGACTTGAGAAATTATACTCCAGAAGACTAAATATTAATAATTTCATCAATTTGGGATGTGTTGTAAGATATAAAAAAGGTATTTTAAAGTTTAAGTTAAATTAATCAGTTAAAAAAAACATCGTAAAAACGATAAATATGGAAAAAAAACTAAGTGATACAACTAAGTATAGATAGTAATTTCAAAAATTCACACCATTTGATTATAGCCGTTGATCCACTCTCAGCAGCCCAGTGAAGACATGAACACCCATCAGAGTTTGAATTAGATATGAGGGCAGGATAAGCCTAAATGGACATTATAAAAATAATCCAATTAATTTAATTTACACTATTTCATTCTTTAAATAAAGCAAAATCACCTCTAAAACTAATTGAAGAACTTCGACATTCTGTGAAGAAACTGCAGCATGTAACACTGTATCCTTCGTTTGCTGGTTAACGAGGACATGTTTGTCTTTAACATGAAGTAATTGACGAACTACATCACTCTGACCATTTGTGCAAGATCTACAATTTCAATAAAAATACCCTTAAAAATTCAGATCATTGCATAACTGAATATGTAAATATGACTATACAAACAATGTTTTTAAAATTATTAACTTACATAAACATCGCTGTGACATCCTCAGGAAAACGACCATTAAGTAGTAAATCCAAATCTTGTACACTAACTGATGAAATAATATTTTCCACTACAACTAAGTTACCTTCAGAACATGCTTCCACCAATAGTATATGAGCTTCATGCAATTTATCGCTTTGATACTCTAAAAAAGTAATGCTGAAAATTATAACTAAATTCGACAATAAAAGTATTGTTTTATCCCCACGAATGTTTTCTATTATTGTGGCGGCTACAGAATCATGCCCTCCAATATGTGCTGCTTCAAGAGCACAATGTCCCGTTCCATCTCGTCGTGACGGATCTGCACCAGCAGCCAGAAGAACACGAACTGCAGCAACTTCTCCTGCTTCAGCGGCTAAGTGTAAGGCAGTTTTACCTTGCGAATTACTTATATCCAAAATTCCTGCAAAGTACTCACTTTTCAAATAAATAATTACAAGTTATTCCCAGTGAACATTTACCAGGTGTAGTATCTAGCAATGCATTTATACTGTTTGCCCTGCCATTGTGTGCAGCCATCATTAGTGGTGTTCGTCCATGTCTATCTGTTCTCCACACAACCCATGGATTCTCTTTTACCAAGTCACATATAAGCTCGAGGTTTTCGAATAAAACTGCCTATAAATAGACCAAGAATACCTAGCTCTCGTAAATAATTATCCTATGCAGTACAGTGAATATAGCTGATGGATTAAATATATAAGACGGTCGACAAGTCTCGAAAATACTGAGTTGCATACCTGTCTAATTAATTGCATAGTATCCGATTCATCAATTTGTAATGAAACATCATTTTCATGGAATGACATCTGGTAAACCTTGAAGAACAAAATTTCGAAAACTCTTCACATAATGCTATAAGGCCATGACGAAAGTTGAGTAACTATTCAAAATTAAAAGTACTGCATAAGCACCAAACCATTGTGAGGTCTGCCGTAAGTAAATAATAGTAATAATGTAAGACAATTCAAGTTCGCAAAATATCTCACAATAGTAATTAAGTATAGATCAAATTAACTATTTTTAATAACCAAAGATGAAACCATAAACAACAGATGCAAAAACTTTGTTTCATTAATGTAAATACGAATTTTGCATACTGATAATCAAGAAACTTTAAATTATAAGAGGACTAATGATCTACCATACATGCAACGCAGACCACGAGTATTTTCAGATACGCACGAGCCGCGCCTACCGAGATCGATAATAGAGCACGCGAAATCTTCTTTTAGGAAAAGCATATATAAAGGAGGAAACTAATTATCAATTAAACATGAAATAAATGGTTGAAAACACTTCGTAAACAACACTATATACTTTGAAATGAAGTGTAGATTGGAAATTTCCCATGTGTATATTTGTTAAAAAATGTCAATGTATTTTACATATTTTTATCCGCTAATTACATTCTGACATGTTTATAAACTCGCTCTGTAAAAATAAATAGTTCTCAAACCTAATACTATGTGTATAAGTATAGCCTGATGAACTAAGTACAATGTACTTCTAATAAATAAAGATCTAAAACAGTCTTTATTATAAGGAGAATATAACTAATAAAAATGTAGTAGGGAGTCAGAAACCAGAATACTAATAAGTTGTAGCTATTCCTCAAGAACCCGGATGATATGCTCGGATAGAAGTTAGAGGAAACAAATCGGGAAGACATGATGGGGACACAATTAGCCTCTTAAGCGGCAGTGATGATGCGAAGCGTGTTGGTAAAACCGGCTCCTGCAATGTCCATAATTACTCAATATGACTAATATTTCAAAATCCAACGTAATATTTCACGAACAGTTAGCACTTCAAACACTGATTAACATACCTTGTCTCCATCCAGTGATGACGACGAGAAAGTCTCCTTTATGAATGAATCCTCTATCTTTTCCAATATCAATGCCATGGTTGATTCTATTGTCTACATCAGTGGGCCAATCTTCCACACGAGGCTTATCGTAATGAACAGGGAAAATTCCTCTGCAATAAAGTAATAGTACTAATGATAGTACTAATGATAGTACTAATGATAGTAATAATGATAGTAATAAATGATAGTAATAAATGATAGTAATAAATGATAGTAATAAATGATAGTAATAAATGATAGTAATAAATGATAGTAATAAATGATAGCAATAGTAATAGTAATAGTAAAAATGGTAATAATAATAATGGTGATAATAATAATAATGGTGATAATAATAATAATGGTGATAATAATAATAATGGTGATAATAATAATAATGGTGATAATAATCTATAACTACTTGACTAATACTTAAAATGGGTAAAAAAAAACTTTGAAAATAACCTGTAAAGATGAAGCTGACGACACACGGCAGCTGAACGGGAGATAGTTAGAATAGGTACAGGACATTTATAGCGCGAACAGTATAGTGCAGACCTGTATTGGAGAATAATGTTTTCAAATCATATATTCGCTTAGAATTAACTAGGTATACTAACGTAGAATAATGAATAACAAAATAAAAACTTCATACCTTCCAGTAGTAGTAATGAGCAGAATAGCAGAGGCATGGCAACTAATTGCTGCGCTGGTTGCAGCGATGGCAATTGTATGTGTTATATCAGTTGGCTTTGGTGTATTCATCAACAATTCTTCAAAAAATTTTTGATGATATACAGCAGCCTCTGCTTCCTTCAAATAGAATATTAGTATTCACAATTATAGATATACAATCTTTACTTAAGATTTACATATAACTCAAAAAAAAACACCTTGCAAATAAAATGCATAATTTTAAGTGCTTCCAATGGATAGTCGCCCTTCGCTGTTTCTCCTGACAGCATTACGCAATCAGCTCCATCCAAAACCTAAACAAACAATGTTAACTAACATTTAAATCTAAAACTGTATGATGTATGCCTAATGATTTCATCTGTTCCCTGAACTATGTCCACTTGACATCTACATATCAATGTATAAAGTTGACTTTTAAGATAATGAAAATATGCCTGACCCTGAATTAGCCTCGATATTCTAATTCTTTTCTTACAGCATAAAACCGTGGGTAAGAAAACAATTTGCCTTAAAATGCAAACTATCTGGGTTGGTACGCATGCTAAGCTTTCCACACAGAGCACTTGTCAACTAATCCAATTTGCTATTGGGACACTTCAGCACAACTGATCTAAATTCGAACAACTGCAACTCTGTGCCCCCTCTTTATTTTAAAGAAACCGAACCATCACCGGCATTCCCTGAACGGCGATCGATACCACAATGCTACGCCTGCACAAAAGCCCTTGATATACTCACCGCATTCGCAACATCGCTTCCTTCAGCCCGTGTTGGCCTAGGCTTTTTTACCATAGATTCCAACATTTGTGTGGCACAAATTACAGGTTTACCAGCACGGTTACATTTCGAAATAAGCATCTGAAACTCATATAAATCTCCCAAAATTTAAAACTTAAGTCTAGTTACTAGAATTAATAGAATGATAATTAACATATGGAATAAAACCGTCACCTTTTGTGCAAGGAATACTTTTTCAGCAGGTATTTCTATTCCCAAATCCCCTCTAGCAACCATTACTCCGTCGGCTTCAGCAATAATTTCGTCTGCTCGATCAACTCCCTCTTGATTTTCGATTTTCGCAATAATTTTGATGTTTTTACCCTTCTCACCTAACACCTAAAGAAGGTTTTTGACTTGCACGTAAATAAACATCTTTAAGAGAAAGTATAAACATTTAAAATGCATATTCCCAAGCTGTCATAATAACTGATAATATCTTAGTCCATACTTCACCTTTCGAATTGTTTTTATGCCATCTGCATTTCTGATAAAAGATGCGAAAATCATATCAACATTTTGCTCCACTCCAAATTGAAGGTCCTGGAAAAATCACAAAAAATACTTCAAGGTAAAATTTGTTTTAAAAAACGAGAAACACTTATTTCATTCCTCTGAAATCTATGTATACGCACTGAGTAGTACTATACCTTCATATCTTTATCAGAAACAGCTGGCAAGTCAACGATGGAGCCAGGTAAATTGACCCCTTTACGACTACCTAAAAATGGTTAATCCAAAAATAGTATAGCATATTATAGTTTAACGCCAACCTAGCATTCCTCCATTTTCTACTGTACAAATAACAGCGTCTTCCTGAATCTCATCAGCCACTAACGATAACAGTCCATCATCCACATAGATTCGCGAACCAGGATGAACGACATGGAACAATTTGAATAAATCGTAATTTATTTTTATTTGAGCTTCCTATATATATATACTAGTATTAACTTCAAGAAATAGTATTTATTAGGTACCATAGTTTTCATAGAAATCCAGTTATCAATAAATAAGAAATAACATAGTCCCTCATTATTAAGAGCATACCTTCGTGATATTTTTGTAATCAACGTAGAGGTTAACGGCTGTACCAGATTCTTGAAACTTGGGATCGGTAGTAAGGCGAATAGAAGCACCTTTAAACAATTCAACCTGAAATAAAAGTTAATAGTGTCTTTCCAAAGAAATAATAGCATCTTGGATATATACAAAGAAATACATGCCTCTGCGGAAGCCCCTCCTGCTAATAGTCCAGTACGAATTTCAGGTCCTTTCGTGTCAAGAGCGATACCAATTTGACGAATGTCATTGAAAGATTCAGCAGCTTCTCGCACGTTTGCTATAGTAGCAGAATGGTACTACAAAACAGTAATCAACATAAAAATATATGACATCAAATCATAATATAAAATAAACGTTTGTAGCCAAAAAAATTTGCGTTTTTCCACTCATATATATTTTTTCTACTAGAAAGTGTGACAGATGCGAACAAACTTCGTGTGATCCATGGGAGAAATTCATACGAGCAATGTTCATGCCGTTTTGGATCATTTGTTGTAGCATTTCCACAGAACGGCACGCAGGACCTAGATTTAGAAACCTTTTAAACATTTATACAGGCTTATCTTTTACAAGCAATACGGATAACCGAAATTTTAGCAATTACCACACCAATAGTGCAAATGATGCCTGTCTTTCTAACAAGATGTGGTGGTTCACGGATGTCTAGCCGGCATAAATGCTCCAAATGTGTTGTAGCTGGTACATCTTCCAGTTTTTGTTCTTGTCTGCAATTATTTACAATAACGACCTGTAGAATTAACCTAAACCATAAATAGAAGAAAACAGGAAGCTCATGCCTTTACCTAATGAGCCCGCCTTGTCGCTTATGTCTTTGATAAACTCCTGGTGTAGACATTCTTACTCTGATAGAACAGAGTTTAAATCAACCGCGCAGCGCGAATACGTCAGAAGAATAAACCACATCTACTTTCCGAAAAAGCATCAACCAGAATATTTTTTTTCTGATTAGAATAAACAAACGCCCGTGAAACAACTCGATATAGTTTAATAAATGCTCTATGATTAGTACATCATATCATAATAATAAACTTATGATAATGAATAAATTATATTCCAGTTTAGCACAATAAATGATAAGAATTAATACTACCCACATACGCAATGCATCACAAAAATATTTCATAGCTGGGATTTTTTAACCATAAAAAGCAATGAGTTAAAGTTATTAAGTTGTAGACAAAATGATTTCCACTATTAAAGTCTATCGATTCTCATAAGCACTATCGTGATAAATATTTTGATCAGTTAGATAAACATACCCTCAGTTCTACAATGAGTGGATATTGATTTAACTATTGTTACCCAACAAAAATCAAGCGGAAACTCACATGGCTGAACAGGCTGCATTCAGTTGTTGTTGAAAGACATCATTATCCATTTGTAACTGAATTCAGCAGAAAACTTCCATTACAAAAGAAAAATATGGTATGAGCAAAAGAATTTCAAGTTCAAATAATGTCATAGGTAACTAATAATTGTTCAGTAGTACGTATGACATGATGATTCCAACTCTAACCCTAAACAAACGAAATCTGAGGAATAAGTCATTACGTTGATACTTAGTTTCGAATAAGTAAATACTAGGAATTAGTTTCGTATCTAGGCAACGTTTAAGCACCATCCATAATGACTGCTTGATGAGATTAAGTGAAATCCAACTAATAAATGACTATTTCAGCTTATGAAATATCGGTTGTGAAATCAGAATAATTTCGTGAGCGAGAAAAAAAGAGTATAAAACAACTGATATCATAATTATTCCACTTCATTATCATTAGGAGTAATGTACTAGACCAATCCCCTCACATTAAAATCAATATAATGCGACATAAGAGTGGGCGGAGCTCAGAAAGTATGAAAAAGGATCTGAGACGAGACGTCAATACGCCCGCGGCCGTCTCTCAGTGAATGCGCCCACATTTGCATAGCATGAAACAAGAGTTTAATAGACTAAAACACTGGTCCGGTGTTTGCTAAGAGCTAAACTCCAACAGATAACTTGTAAGAAGAAAAATGTTTGCAACATGCTCTCAGGAAATAAACTACTCGAAAAATATATAGAAAATATACGAGAATAAAAATAGATATTCTCATTTATTATTGAATAAATTATCCTTGGCTTGTAAAATCAGTAGCGGATCCCACTGCACTACTATGAGCGGTATTTTAATGTGAAACATTTGTTACCATGATCATGGCGTTAATAGAACTGTTTTTTGCTAACTAGTCAGGCGAGAAAAACGCTTAAACATGTAACATATTTGAAGAATTAATGCACTATCTTTACATTATTAAAATTTGAAGGTATCCTATGAATATAAATGTCCAATACCAGGGATAGATTAAAACAAACCAATTCAGAAAATAATAAAAATACAGAAATCACCTAAAATATTCTCCAGAGTGTTCCTCCTCTATGGTCATCTTACGAGCAAGAGTTCCACGTTTAAAGTGAGCACGACTGAGGCAAACTTCTGACACTTTATCCGATGTTTCCCCATTCTAAAATGTATCCATTAAAGATTTAAATAACAATTGAGTTTAGAACGAGATAATAGTATTAATACGTGTTAGATATACAGTGGCACGCATGCGCAACGTATGATAACTACTCAGAAACAAGAACATCTAGGATAGAAAAGAGGAAAAGCGTGAAGTTGTTAATATCACAATTAAGATAGTTGCCCTTAAAAGTCAGCCTTAAACCAGCATACTATTAAGTTGACAATTATAAGTTGATAATGGCAATCACTACCAAACAGGAATAGAACAAAGTTTATGTTTTCTACATATTTTTACTATCGCACGATTTGGAAATAGCAACTGTGTTATAGTTATTATGATTATGCTATCAGTGCAGAGCAGATGTACACTTATCGATTACTTAAGTTGTCATCATTTGACAACAACAGATTCTATTTGCCCTACTTTAACGTAATGATTGATCGAATGGATTTCTCAAATTGTATTTAGAAAAATAGACCCAAAACCATATATAGACCAAACTTCTGTTGAAATATGTGTAAACGAGAATAATTCACCTATAAGTAATAAAAAGTAGAAAAAAGCTGTAAAAACAAATTAAAGATGGTGACATTATCTCTTTTGATAAATAATATTTAAGCAAAACAAACATCGCTTCCACCAAGATGCAAAGCCCCAGCTATTTTGTGCTCAATTTCATTCATTTTCTCCCCAGCTCTGGCGAGAAGCTGAAAAAAAAGAATTCTTCATTCTATATATTTCAAATCTTCTTCGAAACGAATAATTAGAAAATCTCTTACATGATGTTTTTGATAAAAAAACTCACATTACTCATTATTCACGTTTGTCGAAAAAGGCGTGACGTTTCTCTGATAAAAGTTTATTTAAGACAAATATCATAATATAAATATACTATCACATCTTTTGTGCACTAGATGTTATGAAAAATTTCCAACAAATCTAAGAACTGGTATAGGGGGCAATGAAATGTCATCCACAACCTTATAAATGGTTATCACAAGGACATTACTTTGCCTACGTTTTATTTGACCTCCACTATAACACTAAAATGTTAAGCTATGCGAAAAAATCAATACAATGTTTGGCAAATAGCACACATCGGAGCTCCTCCCACCAACCACTCTCACGTCGAAACAAATAGGCCACACCAAAGTACGTCACCAGTCCACAATAGAAAACTTCAGACTACACATCCACCACGCACCACAGCTTACTATGACTTGCTCTCAAAAACAAAAATTATGCCATCTGTTTATTTTTAGCAACATAGAACAATACCCAACATCGACAAAACAAGCCAACCAACAACAGTTTTTATTAGCAAATAAATTTTCTTTAACAATGAATAACGTGATTGGGGTCTACAGCTTATCAAGGAAATTATCAAGTTGGGGAACTCCTTCTTTAAGCCCTTTACGTTTCCTGGTTTCAAGGACGACTTGGTTTGGCTTGGTTCCAATTTCCAGTGGATCACCAGGAAGAATCTGCCAGTGATCAAATACGCACTGAGGGAATGCTTGCCCACCAGTATTAGAGCGAAGATCGGCCGTGAAGCCTTTAAAAAATTCGGAATTATGATAAATTTCATGCCTAAAAAAAACTATGCCATCCTACCAAATGATTCATTAACAGGTAAGTAGGCCTTGACGACGAACATCGGAGTTCCAGCGACCTGGGACTCTTCGAACACATGCCCTCTTCTACGATTGAGCACTCCATATATTCCTCCTACAGCGTTTTCAGGACACTGGATTTCGACAAGATATACAGGTTCCAAAAGTCTTGGACTAGCGGTAAGTACTGAAGCGTAGACAACACGACGGGCCGTAGGTATAATCTGGCCACCTCCCCTATGAATAGCATCAGCGTGTAAGGTGACATCATGTATATTGAATCTAATGCCACGCATATTTTCGTCTGACAGCACACCTTCCCTAGTGGCCCACTGGAATCCAGCAACAACAGAATCCTTAATTTCGTTTAGATACTGCACTCCTTTAGTGATATCAACAAGCAAATTTGGACCAGTACCATCAGGTCCGAAACACCAAATCTTACGAGCTTCCGTGACATCATAATCATATTTTTCAGCTAGGACCTTAGCACGAGCCTTGAATTCATCACGGGCGTTAACAGTACCGTTTTCAATATCGTCAGCAAGACCATCAGGCATTGGTTGTGCAGTGCAGTGTAGACGATTATGCTTGTTAGGGGATTTGGAAAGACAGACTTGATTAGATGCCTCAGAAACAGTTTCACGGTAGGACACAACAGGATCAGATTTCTTCAGAGGAATACAAGCATGGTCTTCCTCTAGATCTTTCAAACATATCTCGAGATGAAGTTCTCCAGCACCAGCAATAATGTGCTCTCCAGACTCTTCAAATATGCACTGAACCATAGGATCAGACTTAGCAAGACGCTTTAGTCCTTCGACCTAAAACAATACTTTGGCATAATCGTACGTATTTCAAAGGAAAATTCAAACTATACCAATTTGGGAAGGTCAGCCGGGTTCTTTGCTTCAACTGCGACACGCACAACAGGTGACACGGAGAACTTCATGACTCTCATGTTATGAGCATCCTTGTAAGTTGTAATAGTTCCTCCCTTAACTAAATACTGATCAACGCCTACTAGACCAGCAATGTTACCAGAAGGAATATCTTCAATAGGTTCAATATAACGGCCCATCATAAGGATAGTACGCTGGATGGTTTTCTCATATAGATCTTCCTTCTTTCCAGGAACGTAGTTGGGTCCTTGGATACGGGCCTTCATCCCAGTAGCAACTTTCCCAGAGAATACACGGCCAAATGCGTAGAAACGTCCCTTATCGGAAGTGGGAACCATCTTTGAAACATACATCATCAATGGCCCGTTGGGATCACAATTTTTTATGGCTACAGCGGCCGGATCATCATGAGGGCCCTCATAGAGCATTTCCATCCTATACTTCTGAGCAGTTACTGGTGACGGAAGATGAATACAGATCATTTGTAACATGGTATCTCCGGCAGGCAACCATTTCCTCATGAACACCTGTAAACAAACAAACTGGCTGCACTTTCTCAAAGAATATTTATAACTAACAAACCTTCATGAGAGGCTTGCCTTCGAGATCTTTTTCGTCATGAGCCAGCTTAATACCAAGTTTCACAACCAAATCATCGACTTGATCCTTCTTGATGTTCATAATAGCATCGAAGACCTTTAAAAATAATTCTTACATTGGTAATCAAATAAGAGTTAATTTCCTCTTACCTTAAAAATAGGATCAAGTACAAATTGGCAAAATCCTCTCTTCGACTCTTCTGTTTGAGTTGAGCTCCACTTCTTAGTCTTCAGATCAAAGAAACGGTCTCCCCACAAATTCTTCATAAGTTTGTCGACCTTCAAAATATTATATTTAGCCGTTATATGTGATAAATGTGACTAATAATTACATACCTGAACACCGAATTTACCGGCGTACATCTCAGCAAACTGTTTGAGAGTAAAAGCCCAACCATGAAGCCCGGAACCAAATCCTACATTTCCCACAGATGGATCAACCATGATAGGACCCATTGGACCATCGTCATCTCCGTATGTCGCAATAATAACATTAATGTTCTCAACAATTCGCTGGAAAGTTTGGAAAAGCTCTTCAGCACCAAGTTGTAATTCCAAAAGAGCTCGATCCATCTTATTCATGAACAATATAGGCTTAATGCGTTCGGCAATGGCTTGACGAAGTACGGTCTCAGTCTGGACACATACTCCTGCAACATTTACACAAATAGCCTAGATAATCTAATAAAACATTAGCAATTACTTTGCTGAGCTAATTAAAATACTCACCTGAGACGCAGTCCACAACTACCAAGGCTCCATCAGTAACTCGGAGTGCGGCAGTAACTTCCGAAGAGAAATCAACGTGCCCAGGCGAATCAATAAGATTGATAAGAAAACCACTAAATTTCTCCTTCTTTCCATCAACGTCATTGATTTCAACCTGGTTATCTCCTTTAATGAATGAAATGTCCTTCTCTTCCAGCTCGAAGAACATAGATATCGCACTAAAACAGATTTCATAATACGTAACATATTTATTTAAGAATGCTAAACTTTAATATGAAATAACCAAAGTAACTCACGTTGATTTAATGGTGATACAACGTTCCTGCTCATCTTTTCGTGTGTCTGTGAAACGAGTTTCTCCGGCTTTAGCACCAGCAATAATGCCAGCCTTTGACACAAGGGAATCAGTAAGGGTAGACTTTCCATGATCAACGTGAGCAATGACCGACATGTTACGAATGTTCTTCTTTCGATCCATAAGGGTACGGATCTCATCGATTGTAAAGTTAACCTAAACATTCATGTTATACTACACAGTTACTAATACTAATAAGTTCTTACTTACCATGCTAAATTCAAGAAACATATTATAGGAAAAATGTGAAAATTACCTTACCATTTTTATATGTAATGTTGCTGCTCACGCAACTCCCTCGGCAAGCTCAACGAGGCACAACCGCACAGGTGAGGCGGCGATCACGTAATAAAGCACAAGCAATATGCAATTCTTGTCGCACCAAACTGCACCATTTAACTATGGCGATACGCAGTTAAACACTGTAGGCGCGCTATTCAAAACTATATTTAACATTCGATGCTCTGTACTCTATAAAGCATTGTATCGTACAATAACTCATATGGTTACTTGATTTTGTTTTCCATCAAATTATGAAAGTAAAAACGAATTATTTTTCTCTGAATATTTAAAAAATTCAAGAAGATGATAGATTTTATATTTCTATGTAGCCATTTGACAATTTTTAAGTTTAATGTTT
The DNA here is from genome assembly GCA_964036235.1 of Heterorhabditis bacteriophora. Classification (NCBI taxonomy): domain Eukaryota; kingdom Metazoa; phylum Nematoda; class Chromadorea; order Rhabditida; family Heterorhabditidae; genus Heterorhabditis; species Heterorhabditis bacteriophora. The sequence continues at coordinate 1,315,188 of OZ038427.1, read as the reverse complement.
TAAGCAAAAAAATTAAATATAGCTATTGAAGTCCGTGATATGCTTTAGTAGTGTATTCGTTTGAAACACGTAAAAGTCCGAATTGTTGTATTTGTTTAAAACGCTGGTATTTCTTAGTTTATTTGAAATTTAAAATTGCAGATGCTTGAATATGATGAGAATATTCCGATTTCTAGTACTGGATCAGATTCATTGCTATCTACATCTTCAGTTTCGTCAATTACTCCTCAGTTCTCCTGCAATGAGCTGAGAGAAAATGCTAATGCAGTGGAAACTACGGATAATGTTGCGGAAGATATTCAACAAGAGGGAAGAGCGAACCGATTGGCTAGACGATTAGCACTGGCAAATCTTCAACAACCAAAATTAGCCAGTAATAGTACTATAATTGACCTGGCAACAGAAGAGGTCTGTGTTACTAATTTGTTATTCTTAAGTTTATAAAGTAATAAAACGATTGTGAAATATCATCAACAGTGCTGCTGCAACTGCTTTCTATCACTCGAAATCTATTCTAGATAAAGGTTGTTTTTTTGATTTAGGATAAAAATGATATGGATTGGCTAACAAGGAAATTTCCGTCAAAAGCTGCATCCAGTTCTAGAACAGAAAAGTTGTAAGTTTGGCATATCATTTACTATAATAAATATTCTCTCAGTATTCTGAGCTGCGTATATTTCAGAGTCGTAAATGTGCCAATAAACGTTCCTCCAAGTAGTGAGTTTATGGAACTTGGTTTTCCAAATGTATATCTGGTCGTAAGAGGTATGAGTACCTTACTGCATCACATAGTTGTAATTTGTTATAGTAATCGCTCAAAGCCAACTGAAAAAAGTTCTCGAAAAAAGCATGGCATTAAGAAGAAAAGCTGGACAAGAAAGACGGAGAGAACTTTACATGGAGGACAATGATGGGTTGCTGAATGAAGATGAAAATAATGGGGAAATCTGGCATCATAAATCAGAAAGGTATTTATTCTCATATGCTTTGTATTGATTTTACTATTATGAAATTATTATTAGTGCTTTGTAACTAATTTTTGCTTTATTGCAGCGGTATTGTGCAACGTGATAATGCGAGTGATGCTGAGTATAATGGTGATGAGGAGGATGAAGGGAGTGAGAGTTTAGATAGCAGCAAAGATGAATTCAATGAGCAGGAAAATTACGTAGGAGATAATGAAGAGAGTAATGTATGTTTTTAGGAATCACATGAAATACATTACCTATCACTAGAGATCTAGTTTTTTATAATATAGATTTGCCAATTTGTTTAATGATAATGTTAATCTGAATCACCAATTATTATCAATATCAATATACACCTTATTTTTGAAAATTAAGATGTTTGGTTTTATGCACTTATAATTCTAGAATGAAGCTTGTGAGTCTTTGGATTTGTTTGCTACAGGATCTTCTACTTATAGCACGGTAGATGATGACCATGTATTAAATGTGGGTATTAAATGTATAATTTGCACCTAATAATTTCTGTTAGGAAAGAAAGAAACGTTTTCTTCTATGATTCAATACTATTTTCTAGTTCTATATTTAAATTTGATGTATTTCCATTTTCAGAACGCAGGTACTCAGAAGGTAAAGGCACATGGTTATACCACTTTTGATTCATTTGTTCAAAGAAAAATGGCTTAATGACGTTCGATATTCCGCTTTTGTTTTGATTCTATAATATATGAGTACAATATATGCTGGATTTTTTGTTGTAGGTAGACTCTATAGATGTTGATACAGCTGAGTCTACTCAACCAATATTTCCCACCACACTATCGCAGTGGTTCGGCGACCAACAAGAAAAGTTGGTGGTTTTTTTGGCACATTTATGCTTACAAAGAAATTTTTCTCTTTCAGATTAGAGGATGGAGAAATTGGGAACAACTTGTTCATTAAACCTGGTTTGTTATTGTTAATTGAAAGTGATTATAAGATTTATTTTAAATATTATGGTAGAATTATAAATTTCGTTTTTACTTTTAGAGTTTGTAAATATGGGTAGCTTTAATTCTTTGGATACTTTGAAGAAGAATAGTGGTGATGAACTACTGTTGCTATGTTCTGGTCGCTTTGATTCTCAGTCTATTCCGGATAAAAAGGAAGCAGAAGCTACTTTATCAATGAAAACAGATGAAAGGTATATTTTTACTGTTGAAAATGTATGCAAATTAATAATATTGGTTTTTTATGGTCCAGTATTTTTAGCTTTAACAAATATTATTGTGTAAAACACGTTTTTAGTACGTGTGTTTCCGATGAGGATAGTTTGAATAATTTTCGAATTTCGAGAAAACGAAGAATTGTGGAATCTGACGAAGATGACACATATTCTAAAGAGGTATGAAGATTTTTTTTGAAAGAGCTTGTTGTAAGTTTCATTTTTAAAGGATCACGATGAAAACAGTGTGGACGAAAAAGATTTATTAGTACAATATGAAGAGAATATTCGTCTTCGGCGAATTGTTGTTGATTCTGATGATGATCATTCACTAGACAATAAGGATATTTGCAGTGTAATGGAACAAAAAGAGTGCAATGGAGGTATTAAATAAATGGTTTTTGTTTACTTTTTCACTCTTCTATAAGCGAACATATGAGATATTTTATTAATAATGATTATATCATTTTAAAGGTTTTTCACCAGTTGAGCCTGATGCTGAATCAATAATGGATGAAAATTGTGCAGATTCAGATGACGAATTAGCTGTAGTTAATCAGATTAAAAACAGTGAATTTGAGCGGAAGTATGTATGAATTATTACCTTTTTTGATTATTGGGTTTTCATATAACTAGTATACTGCCTAGGTCTAAACACAGTAATTGGTTTGACGATGAAGCATCCTTATCAGGAGAAGATGTTGGGAGTGATATCGACGAAGATGAAATTGACATTGATGAATATGAAGCTGAAGAAGGTTAATTGTAATTTTGAGTTGTTATAAATAATGATGAGATTACTACTATCCTTTTCAGGGGACAATGACGACGTTCCTGATTCGGAAACTATTCGCCGACAGAATCATCGGCTAATGCTAAAACAACAAGCAGACCAAGAGCATCGGGAGCTTATTAAGTTGCAGGATAGGTATTTAGGTTTTATTGTCATTATATTTAAATATATTAATTTTTCTTTTACGTATCTAAAATAAAGTTTCTAGGTTATTAGCAGATGGTGATCTTGGTGGCACAGAAACTAATAGAACTTTCCGAATAAAGCTCCGAGATGAAGAAGTGCATGAGCAAGAACATTGGGAAGAATTAAAAGAAGAAGAACCAGAAGAGGATGATCTGCAGATGACGAGAGTAACTGCAATAAAGTGGAAACTTGAGCAGGTATTATTTTTATCTCATATATGTGAAATTTAATTAATTTTCTCGTCTAATTTCAATCATAACATCTATTTATCTTATATTGTTTCTAACGTTTTCATTCATAGCTAAAACAAACATTGTTTGTTTATTCATTTAAAAAAAATATTTGTTTTAACATTAATATATGTTGTATAACAGCAACAATCACTGATCAGTCTTGAAGATGTTGGAGAAGATCAAGATCTTTTGGAGAAGGCTGCTAACGCAGCTCTCTCAACATCACAACCTGCTCATATAACAAATAGAGCTCTTCCATCTCTTTTAGATAAGTCTGCTCTAGTTAATGCTGTCAGAGAATTTGGTGGTGAGTTCGTATCTAATAGATAAGCTATAAATGTGTTTAATCTAGATTTAAAATTTCAAACAATAGGAAACATAATTTCCTAAATTTTTTACAGGCAATACAGTGACGAAACAGTTGTATGTGAGGAATCAGAGTCACATCAAAAAACGACACTTATCTCCAAATATGCAGTCAGCGAAAAAGTCACGGATTAGTATGCTAAGTATTTTGGATCTGGAAGCCTAGTACTAATTTATTTTTAGAGTTTTAAATGTTTTTTTCTTAATTGTAGCTTCTTCTTTTTTTTTTGGTTTTCAGGTTGCAAAATTTTATTAAAACAATATTGTAATTTTTATCTTTTTTATTTATATTTAATTCACTTACTAACATGTCTTGTTTGGCTATTGGTATTCATGTATATTCATATACATTATTATATCTATTAAAAAGTTCAACTAATGAAAATGGGATTTTCAACTTCACTTCATTTATTCATTGATTCAAGTGTTTGTGCGCTGTGTAAATATCTGTCAGATGCTTTTTTTTTAAATGCAATCAATCATTATTAATGATTTTGAGTAAATAAAAGTAATAGGATATCTTTGAAATTGAATTATTGTTCAATAGAGAAGAAATGGCTTATTTTCTGTTGATTATAAACTTTAGAAGTATCAGACTGTTTAATTATTATTTCCAAAATGTTTTTGCGCGGCATTTAAAGAACATTTTTTAGCAAGAAATGCTTCGATCGTTGACGGAATACAGCAACCAGCTAATACACCTGACCGCTAGCAGTGAGACATCGTATAGTTATTAGCCTATATGAAACAATTTTCCATTATTTTATTCAGAATATATGTTCTTGCGCCATTATGCTGTTGGAGCTAAGATTATTGGTGGAAAAACAGATAAGAGTTTTGTTGCGGAGGACGCAGAAAAGTTGGCTACCCACGTCTGCATCAATTATTTTGTACAAGGTGGCTGTGTTCCCATTTTTGTTCTGCTATCTTATCTTATCAGCAATTTTTCAGGCGAAGAACCTGGACCAAAAATTTTACCGGATTCCGAATACCCATCATGGCTTTTTGAGTTAGATCTCAGGCCACCTAGAGAACTGGAAGACCTTGATCCTGAAAAAGTAGTTACCTAACTTGCATAAGATTTTTGGTTATTCCTATTGAAAAGAGTAATATCTGTTATAATTTGTTCGTAACACCTATTTCCCTAGGATGGATGGCTTTATTGGCGAGCTCTAAGAAAACGCCAGTTTGAGCAACATAGAAGAAATTCTAGATTGAGAACAAAGTGAGTTTTCCTTCTTTTTTTTTACTATATTTTTATATAGTCTATATGCATAGGGATTACTTATGTTTTTAGAATATATGTGAAGATATTTTAAAAAAAACTAATGAATTATGTCTAGATTCCTCCATCTGCAAACTAACCCAAATACGAAGCAGAAGAAATAGAAAATATAGTGTTTGTAGTATATTTGTTTGTTATAATAAAATTATATGTAGTTTTTTTAGAATGTAAGTTATTGTTACTTTTTTGGTCATCAAGATAAATATTAGCATATGGTCGTATTTTTTATTGAAATAAATATTAGTCTTAAACACTGATTTTTTTCTAAGCATGCATTTCAATTATGCAACTGCAATTATTAATTATACTAGTCCTGCCTCGTATTCTAGCCCGTATTTTTCCATCGAATCCACGTTGATTTTGAATGTACCTGGAAACTGCAGGAAAATAGCAATGACTAATTATTATTATTCTTGCTTACTTGCCTCCATCTCCCCAATGGCTTCCAAAGCTGTTCATTGCCAACCAATAGTGCGCGCCGTCTTCTGTGTGACCCCAGCCAATTAGTCGTACTACATGCCAATAAACAATGCGATCCTCAAAGCCTTCCAAAGGATATGGATGGAACACTCCTAATAGAGATATTTCTATATTCTGATATTAATAGCATTCTCAGTTAATTGCTTGTTTTCGCTTTTTTTAACGAATACTACATCTTTTAATTGACTTCTGTTACCTAACCTGATGAATAATGGAGAAATTCCTCCGGTACAGGAAATGCCATAGTTGTCGATCCAAAAAGAAAGATCTCCTTCATCAAAATGTTTCTAATCTGGAATTATATTTTCTATATTTCTAAAAGTAGAAATTGAAGATAATGCAAAGTGTAATCACCTGGGTGAGGCTAAGTGGTTCCGCAAAAGTTTCATTCACAAAGCCGATAATTGTAGGAATCTTAGTTCTTTCTTTTCCATCTGAACTGATGGACATACTGCGTGGATACATAGAGTACGCTAATGATGCTAAAATTAAACATGGATCTTAAATAAAATAAAACTATTATTAGAGAAAACATATTTACAACTGATTATAAACTTAATTGAAGAGATACTAAACATACAGATTATAGATAGATATGAAAATCTATGAGGTGAAATACTATCATAAGTCTCATGGATAACTCTTCATTGTATGTATTTTAGTAAAATAAATAGTAATAATAATATTAAATCAATTCATTGTACTCTTAATTTTAAATAACGATTTAATTAATACTGGTATGTATAAGTAAAATCGCGTATATTGACTTATTCGAGAATAGAAACGGGATGTTTGATTTATCCTTGTTTCTCTCGAATTGTATCTTTTTATTTCGGCTTATTCTATTTATAGACTAATTGATCTTAAGCTTGATTAAATCATATTTAATTGAATACCATTTTTTTGTAAATATATGGTAATTATTTACTAATATTTCGAAACATTTAATAATGACTACTTTTAATGTGGACAATTTAATTAATTAAAAATAATTTATTTGTTTTTGAAATGTATAACATACCGAAGTGTTTGTCCTCATCGTAAGTATTCTTATAGTAGATATTTTGACACTGACGAACGCACGTTCTTTGTTGCTCGGCAGCAAAAAAAGTTGCAGGTGAGCAGGGGACGCCACAGGAGTGATCGAAAGAGTACGGACGACAACCATCGCGACCACCTATGAACAGAAAGTATTTTTGGGTATGAAAAGACTAGTTCTAAAATAATTAGAAATGAGGAGATAAAAAAGAGAGAACAAATACAGGTTTAAGACCAGATTATATCGTTTGCAATTAAAAACTATTAAATTGTTGATTGCTTTCAAACCTGTGACGAGGCCCTCGGTAACCCAATAGGTTAGTGCCTTTAGTGGATCGCCACCATAGCAGTTACCACAAACTGAGCAACAGCCTAGTAAATCGTCTTCACTTAACATTGAACGAAATGTTCCATTTGATTGAATACATGCTCGATCTGACGCAACACCAGCAGCGGCTACTGCCTAAGATTATGAAGGATAAAGTTTGAGTGCACAATGATGTTAAACACATAACTGTTTATGACCACATAAACAGAACATAAAAGATTACCTTTATTCTAATTATGGCATTGAGTCATTTAGTGATCACTAAATACATTCAAGTTCAACGATATTTTTGTCAAAAACAATTAATTATTATGAAAAACTATAACATTAAAATAAAAGATAATTCCATCATTTGAATACCAGTTACTAAAAGAAATCTTAGAATATCTCACATAGCAACTTCCACATCCTCCTTGATTTGGAACATGAGAGATGGAAGGACAGTAGGGCCATTTAAGGCGAGCATCAAAATGGGTGGGCAGATCTCCTTCAGGGAATTCCATAAGTTCCCTGTTGATTTTAAAAAGAATGATAACTAATGTTCTAGACTTAGAAAATGAATTAAATGAGAAAAATTACGATAGTAACGTTATAAAAATTGAATTATAATGAAATAGTTAAAGTTTGAAAAATTTTTTATAGTAAGAAACCAACTGAATATGCTTTTTCATGAGAGCGGAATCAAAAAATTGATTAATTTTCTCAACATATTTTTCTATTGCTGTTGCATTCCTTGTGTATTTGAATCCATATGACTTGTTTCTCACTCCGAATTTGTTAAACTTTGCCTAAAAACTTTTTTTTACTGCGTATAAAATATTGACTAAAATTTAAGTAAAATCTAAGAAAAATATTAACAAGTGGGTAACTATTTTGATGAATAACAATATACGTTTCATATTATTGCATATTATGTTTGGACAATGTTCAAGAGAAGGAAGTAAACATTTAAAAAAGTAAAGGGCGTGAAAAATAATGCATAGTTCTAACGATGCTATTCTTACCTTCCAGGTGGTTTTTGGTGAATCATTAATCTGGCGCACTAGTTTTCTCAAGTAGTCGTCGTTAATCTTAGTCTCTTGTGCGACTTCAAGCGATTGCATATAGAGCACTACTATTGCTGATACCACTCCTACACCTGTGAGGTTAAGATTTAAAGGAAATACGATTCTCTTACTACCAAGAGCGTAGTAAAATCGCTGTTCTTAAGAATACATAATTAGTATAGAACTGAAAAATGAGGTATAAAGTATAAATTGTTTAACTAAGTAGAAATAACAGAATTTTCGAAAAATATCTCAATAAAATGATTTTGTTTGATTATAGTAACTTTTTTCACGTTAATGTTAAATTCATTAATATAACATTGAGGTTTTACAGACCTATAAAACAAAGAATGACAGCTATGGTGATAAAGCATAGGTTTCTTCTCCTCCTTTCCTGTGGTTCTTCTAATGATGATCGCCGCTCTTTTTCATACATGTCTAAATAAACTGTTTTATCTAATACTTCAAAAATAACTTTTTGAAATTACATTGTATAAATGGAAAAATATAGTTGTATGGTAAACATATAACCGAAAATTATTAATTGTCATAGAAAACAGTAAAGCGATAAGTTGTGCAATAAATATAGATTAAGTTGGACGGTTAACTAATGCAAAGCATATTATGGAAAGTATAGGGTCTATCCAACCGCAGTTGACGGTGGGTAAATATCTAAAGAGAGACCGGCTTACCGGATCCGGCCTTATGTGAGTTCCAATGAGGTCATAATTTTTGGAATTCCGTATGTATTAATGGCATCATTTTTATCTACTTCTCCTTTGACGAACATATATATACATTTTATATATATATATATTTGAAAATAGAAGTAATCTGCTCACTGAGATATGTTCAATAGTGAACCAAATAGTTCTCACTTAACATTTTATTAGCAAATAACAAGAAACGAAAGGTGAAATAAATGTCTAGTAGATACAATTTTTAGGAATAAGAATAAATTTGACGCAGAAATAAGGCGATACGAAGGCAACTTAAATGGGACTATACTAGTAATCAAGAACAATAAAACGAAACCAATAATAGTATAATACTATAATTTGAAGATTCAACATTTTCAGCACCGTTTATTTACCATAGATGGAACGCTATAAATCGCTCAATTGTCAGAACAAACGGAGTCGCGTGAAGGGGTCGTTAAAAAGATTGGTATCCACCTGGATTATATTGCTCTTACAATATTACAAGCATTCACCATCACTATAAAGCCATATACTTATAGTTCTGCATGTATATAGCTTGTTTAAGAACTCTATTTTTATCTGTTGATATATTTTATGATTGAAAATTTATAGTAGCAACAAGTAGCTCTTCTATAATACCACTTAATTACATATATATTTAATTTAAAAATACATTTGACAATTGCAATTTGAGCATATGGAAGGAAAAAGTTAACCCCCTTCCCTGTCCTTGACACGCATAGAATTCAAGCTTCATAACATTCTTTATAATAGGAACATTCTTTTCAGTATAGCGATGAGTTAAAAAAATCATTTTATATTCCGATTAAATTTCTCATAAAATTCATAAACTGAAAATGCAATATCCGTTTCAATTATAACGTTTTGTAGAGTAAATAGTTTCTCCAAAAATTTAGTGTACTGTTAGACAGTATAGTTTTGTAGTTAACGTTTCACTCCACACGGTCCTAGAAAAATGTCCATGGATAAATTCAGTTAAAAACAAATATATATAGTATATTGAAGAATATTTAGATTTAGCTCATTAAAATCCATTAAAACAGAGCAAACAATATCTGTTATTATTAGAAATAATAAACTTCTTGAAATAATAAGTTTGGACATGTAGATATAAGGCTACTTGACAGACATTTAAGTCTAAAAGCTAACAGAAATGTTGTATCTGAAACATTTACAGAATGCAGTTAACCTATTATTTAAATAATTATCCAACATTAATGATAGAGAAATACATAAGAGAGCACGACAGAGGTCGGAAGAGCGGCTGTCGTGGTCATCAGCAATGAGGAATGGCCCGCGAACGGGCACATGACCCTCTGTATACGTCATTGCAATAACATTTTCCAGCAGTTTTATGTGACCCCCACTTTCTTTCCTTACTTCGCTCTTTAACTGTTCTTTTATTTTCCTCCTACCTATCATTTACCTCTCTATGTTAGATTTTTTTTTCATCAAGATAAGGATAACAGCGCAAAAAAGTACGTTAAGAGAAATTTTAGCTCAATTAATTAAATAGACTTTAATAGGAAATTGAAGGATAATAAAAAGGACACAAATTATATAGTTTGGCAAAATGTGAAAGATAAACCGGAAAGTCTGAACCGGTCGACATGCGACATTTGACTGAACAGTGGACAGAAAACAAATAGACGGTCAAAGAGAAAGACATTGAACACATACAGAAGCAGTGAATACGCTGAAAAGTGCGTAAAAGAAACAAAGGAAAAATATGCGGAATCGGATTTAGTGACTTGTGAATCAAAATAAAGCATTCGCGAGATTGTGGCAGCAATCTCAATGAGTAATATATAATAAGATCTAAAATAAATATTCCAAAGCCTAAGAGAACTGAAAATTAACTCACTATGGGATTTCCATGCGGACATACGTTTCCGCACTTCATGCTTAGCCATTCTATCTTTAAGCTTTATTATTCTAGTACAACACTAGACGTAGCAAATAATCCTCTACCACTGCTCATACAAGACGCAAATAATCAGATTCCAGATCTAGTTCGGCACTTATTTGCTGTTGCAGCTGACCAAATATATTGGATCATAGATCAACGCGAATTAAAAGGTAATTAGGATCCACATGGAAGAACATCCACTTAACTCGTAAATTTAACCCAAAAATGCTCCAGGCTAAAAATAAATCAACAGTTATGTGGTATTATTATGGTACTTTTCTCTTGCAATATTTACTGCGAATACTGGACAAGTACATATATATATATATATATATATATATACCCATAAATGAATCACATTAGAATTAAGAATAAAGCAAATTCTATGTTCGTTTTAATTGTATTAACTATACTAAATTAACTATAATAAGCTAACAACAAAGAAAGTTCAATATAGCGAAAATAATGGACATAAATTGTAGGATAGAAACTCGAAGTAATCGTTAGGTTTGTACAGCAACTTTCTTTTTCTTCGCTGAATGATCCTCCATGAGCTCTGAATTGAAAATAATGAGGAAAAAATAGTGTAAAATAATGACGACATTCTAATATCTCTGTTCGGTAAACCTTGAGTTGGTACATCTGGCATAGTAATGGTGATTTCCAATTGGTCACTGAGAAGTTCGTCCAACTCCTTTTCAACGTCCATAATATCAGTAGACGACAATTGACCAGATATCATTATATTAATTTCCTAAACATATTTAAGAAGATTATATTCTTTTTGAACAATAGACTATGGCAAATTACCTACGAAAAGAGAAATATAAAGGTTTAAAAAAGACATACGCATATATTCATAACTGACCTCTTGATATTCAGCCCCCTCCCTAGTTTCGTCTAATATCCTTTCAATTTCTTCGAAATCAAAGATCTAAAAATTAAAAATTGCAGAAAAATATGAATTCCAAGAAATTCTTAGCGATGAGGTAAAATATACAGGAAATACAATCCACTAACAGCATTCATTTTTTTTAATGCTTCGTTTCCATTACGCAAACCATCCACAACTCTCTTCTGGATTTCAGAAAACTCAAGATCTTGTACCTATAGAAAATAAATAAATAATAACACGCACAATACTTTGTATAAATTGAAAATAGATAATAATTAATAATTAATAAACACGAAATAAAGGCATACCATTCTATCAATATTATCCAGTTCCCTTAGTGTTTGATCAATTACATTTTCTTGATATCTCTTTTTTTTGAGCAATAACAAAGCACGACTGAAAACGTAGCAACTCAGTACCACTAACATTTAAAAAATAACTTAGTTTTAAAAATATACTATACTCTTTCTTTCCATCCTTGATCAACTGACGCGCCAGTATCCTCTCTCTATCAATACATTTTTCTTTCCGCTTTATGAACTGTTTTATTTTGTCTCGCTGTGACTTCAGTTGCTGAATTCATCAATATGCCAAATTTAAAAATTAAGGTTCATATAAATAAAATCATAACCTACCAATATAGCTTGATCTTGTTCGGTTATCTCACAACTATTAAATGCTTTTGATGATTGTGGCTTCTTACTAAACAATCCGCCCATTCGTATCTAGAATAACTAATAGAATTACTTTAGTACAAGATAATCTTAAGCAGTACAAAGGACAAAAACGCTATATAAACGTAATTTCGAATTTTCAAATCTTCACTTGTTTTAGAAGATAAAACTAATTCTTATTACATAATTCAATGCAGAATATAGTCATTATATATTTAACATGTACGAACTATACACTGGAGAATAATATAGGTAGACCGTGGTAACTAGAAGTAACATACATTTAATTTCAGAGAAAAAGAACCACGGCCTAAAAACGCACTTTCGTATAAATTTATGCATAATTATCAAAAACTAGTCTGGGAAAATAGTCTACTATAATAAAAAAAGACTTGTTTACATTTTTATACAACGGTACAAACCAGTTCAAAAATTTCAAATGTACGATGTGAAGGAACTTTGCACTTTTGCACTAGGTACTAAATCAAACCATGCTAAATTAAAATCTAAAAACGTTTAAAACTATGCTTGATTATGAAAATCCAATTTCACAATTGTTAGTAAAATAATCGGTAAACGTCTCACGTTTTGAGTCTACTTAGCATTTAAATAAATATATTTTCGTAAACTCTAATCCGTTCCATTTATATTATACTAAAAATTTCCTTAAAATTGACATAGTTGCACGGGTTCGATTAGATCTGCCATTGGCCAGGATCATAACATTGTGATTGATGAATGAGTTGTGGGCGGAGCGTCCGCCACTCACAAAAGAGGCCGCGTCGGACGCCACACTCATTACATTTCAACAGTTTCCGAAAATATTTCTCTTAGTTACTTATTTCCTTCATTTAAAAGCTAATATATACATTGCGAGACGACATGTAAATAAACCTTAGAACTTTGAGACAACTTTAATGTAAAATCTAATGGATACAATTAGTAGATTAAGCAACACGAATAATTTCAGATGGGCCGAAGAAAGCAAGCTAAACCCATAAAACGAAGGTTAGAGGATTACGATGCCGAAGAAGATCCACCTATTACGAAGAGATTAAATGAAGAAAACATGTCAGATACCTACCGGGATAACGGATTAATTACCGCTCAACTTCCTATTCGAGAAAAACCGCAGTTACTCAAGTTATCGAACGACAAGCAACCATTTAATTTCAATATTCTATCAGTATCGAGTCCTTCCACTTCTGAGATAGAAAATCACACCAATACAGTTAGATCCAACCATATCCAGTTGAAAACAAGCACAAACCCGCTTTTGATGCTGGAGAAGTCAATGAAGAAATTTGAGCCTCTTAAGATAAAGGCATCTTCCGGTAAGCATTTTACGACATCAACTTCGAGAGAATTTGCTTTAAAAAACACAAGATATAATTAATCTACAGCTATGTGATTTTATGTGCTGCTTCGATTGAAACCAATAATTTTTAGTTTTGTGTAGTATATGAGAGTAGGTAGTAGCTAGTGGAGCGAAAAAGGCGGCTAGGCGAAGGATGATTGATTGATATGTGGGACGATGAGATTGATGGACGTGCATTGCCGGCTCGGAGCCATTCGTCATCTGCAAAACTCGACAGCCCAGGCAGGTACCAAGCAGAATGAAACTCCAATAAAACAGTGAATACCGCATAGATATTTGAAAATAGCACCAAATGTTAAATGTCACTATTAAATGCGTTATATTAGCCTTCATTCTTCCAATTACAAATGCTACATTTAACCTTATATTTCAATTAATTATTAGAAGAGTATAGTCATAAATGTTCTAATACAATCTCAGCAACTATCTTTCGCCATGCTTCTGATGAATTTTAGCAATCTAAACGTCGCTAACAACTAACGCCGAGCATACCTATATGAAATATATGTATGCTGATTGATTGACGTGACCCGACAGACGAATACATGGTCACGCTTCGTGTTGACTTCCCGTCCGATTGACATCGCATGTGACAAGTTATACGAAAGGTTCCACCACCAGAGCATCTATGCATTTCATAGAAGTAACGAGATCTGCAACAATAATCCCAAAGCAATGAACATAAAGTATTCACTTAGTACAGGACGATAATATACATATATCTTTCTATTTTAGATATATTCATTAAGCAGCATTTCTTAAAATTTCAGACCTTCAAGAAAAAGCTTACTATATAAACATCCCAGTGTAATCTTATTGTTATGAGTAGCAATTAATTAATTCTAAGAAATGTTAATAGTTAAAAGATCATAATATAATTTTTAACATTAGAGACAAAAATGCTGGGTGGTCATAACTCATTATTCTACCAAATAGAGTTGTTTGACTATATATTCTTTAATGTCGTATAAATTTAGAATATATAAATCCCATAATTGTTTAGAATACGTTAAATTTGTATTTGGACAAATAACTTTATTCTAGACAAAAAGACGAAGAATATAATTAAAATATTTAAAAATCTAAAATAAATATGTTCCCACACAATTATGTTCAGAATAGGTACAAAATATTTCCTCATACTACATATATTGAGCAAAAATAAGTAATAAAATCCTAATAAAGATAGCTATATTTATTCATAACAATGTAATCAAGACGTGCAAATCCCGCGGTATATAGTATTATCTAAGTCAATTTGAGCTACGAACCAATAGTATTTTGTAATTCAGACAAAAAAATGGTAAAGAGAAGTGCAGAAGTACAGCTACAGAAATATAAATATAAATATTTCAATTTTTATGGGGTTGTTTAAAGTATTACATTTTTTCGTAGCATAATCAGTTGTCAATTTATAAAGATCTTTCAATATATTATTATTTCATATTTGTGAATTCCATGCCCAACCAGTTCATTTTGTTAAACAATGTAATTTTCCTCGTCTAATTGTTATTAATCATGGTCTTCTACTATATCGATGGTTTACTGTGTGTAAATAATTTTATTCAAACGTACATACTTGGTTATTTTTTAGATAAGCATTGTTTAGGTAAGCCATTAGATGATATTATTTACTAAGCTTTAAGAAATTATTAAATAGCGATTGGTCACTGAGAGGTCTTGTTTTTTGCACGCTACTCAGGGTCAGATGTTTCCCGAAAATTTATGCCAAGCTTTTGTCATATTTTGTTGCTTGATTATATATATTAGAATTTTCTGTGGAAAAAAACGTGGTCTAATAGTCTATAAAATTTTAATTTATTTTTCCTCTAGTATTTTAGTTATTCCACTGCCGTTTTCTCCTACTACACCACAGTATGGAAATGGACTTAGTGCTCTATTCCACTTTGTTGGAAAAATAGCTGGAAGTTCTGGTGCAAATGGTATGCTAAATATTTCGAGTTTATCATAGAAAATATAATTCTTCTTGTATATAATATTATGATAGTTACTGAATGATAACACTGTTCAGTGCGAACAGTTAAACACGTTTAACTATTTTGCTTTACTATCATAGAAATGCAACGGAGGGAAAGCGGAGTGGATTCTATACTGAAATGCTTGCAATGTGGCCGTGCATTTCATATTATGGAACTTCTTGTAAAACATATGCAAGAAACACAACACTTCAATAATTTGCCTAAAACATACAGGTGTAATATGGTTTTCAACTCCAACTTATAAATATATGTAAAATTTTGATTTGAATGCACTGAGATAATGTTTTTAAGTTCCCTCGTACAAATGGACCGTCAAAAAGTCTTGAATATTAAGCTACAAATGAAGTCAGAAGGTGTTAAACTAGCCTGTTTAAAGTGCGGCGAGGTAGCGTTGTTTTTATTTTTCATGTTCTTCTTTAGAATAGTCAGTGCTTATTTCAGATGCCACAAAATATTGATAAGCATTTGAAGGACGTACATGATGTTAGAAGTAGTGCGGACTGGTTAAGAAATATTCGTATAATGAAACCAGGAGAAGGTAATCTGCCTATTTGTTCTAACTGTATATATCTTTAAGTCTAAACTTAATTAATTCTAAGGTTTCTGCATATGAAATTTATTTAACTTTCATTACAGATAATTTATTGTCGACTATAGCCACTGCCACTGTCTTTACACCAGCGAGTTCTCCTCATTTAAACAAATTGATGTCTCTAATAAATACGGTTGACAAAAAATGATACGGTTATGTGAACATGTGTGTTAGTTTTTTTTAGCAATGTTTATTGTAGCTTAAAAATAAAAGTGAATATTGGCATCATATAAAAATTGCATTTATGTGTTTTCAACCACCTGTTGTAAAATTTCTATTAATTTTAATAATTATATTGCATTTATGTATTAGTATCGGGGTTTAATATCTCAAAAAATATTTTTTCAGAATGTCAGATATTGAGATTAAAAATTGTTCTTCCAAATACGAGTCAGAAAATGGCTCGGAAACATTGATGCGCAGATGGGAGAAAATAACAGTAACGGAGTGCACAGATGATGATCACGATATTGTTGTGATTGACGAGGAATTGCCTGCTTTTTCAGTGCCGAAAAAAAGATCTCCAAAAAAGTTGATTAAGAGTACAACAAGTAAGAGTGGACTGCGTTTTGCGGAAATTGTTACCACTTTTATTGAATAATCTTACTGTTACATATTTTGATTTATGGTAGTTGTGAAATAATTATCTAGTATGTTCGCCTTTTACTACTTCGGAACAAATATTCGGAGGGAATGATATATGCCGCGAACTGGATGGTTTTCATAATTTGATTACTTGCACGGATGGAAGTAATATGGAATAGTAAGTTTATAATTTAGATATAATAGATATCTTAGAAAGAATTGTTATATAGACATAGAACCATAATAATCTTTCCATTCTTTTACTATCATCCATCCAGAATTTATACCTAGCTCTTTTTCATAATATTACATGAGATATGATTAAATCTACTAATTATTAGATATTTAGCGAAAAATCCCAGCGGTTATCCCATCCAGTTAAGTACCAACCGATATCTTCATTAATTAAATCATCGGATATCAGGCGACGGAAAAGAACACGAGAAGAGATTGAACGTGATAAGGTTATATCATTATTTGAAGAAAATTCTTTAAAAGTATTTTGCACATCAAATTTTAATAGTTTAGTTTCGCTTAGAAATTTTCGGTCGTCGTTAATCTGGTTTTGAATAGACTTAACGTTTATAGAATTCATAAACATACATGTCCATTTAAATATTTGATCTCACTACCTTTTAGTTTACCTAGAATATGTAATAAAATTTCAATACATACATAGCAGATTTCAAAAGAGGAAGAACGGCAGCAGAAGAAAAAAGTACGAGAAGAGAATAAGTTATTACGAGAGGTATGGTTACTGTTATTTCCTACCATAATCGCTTTTTTAAAACTGTTTTATAAGGTTTCAGCTTCATTATAAAGCTATCATGATTGACTTCTTAGCGCAAAAAAGAGGAGAGACGTATTGAACGGGAAATCAATGCTGCTACAAGAACTAAATGCGAGCAGTACATGTTCTGTCATGTGGGGAAGGCAATTTTCAATATAAGTCGTATGTATAGTTTTTTAAAACCTGACTTTCTTTATTGAAAAATAGTATTTTCGTTAAGTATATGAATTCATTAGCATAGAAAAGTTTTGTTTAGCTGATCTTGAAGAACGGGCACAGATGCTTTTCATGGAAAGAAATATAGGTAATCAGTTGATATATGATGATGATATGGACATGCGAGTGGAATGGCGGAAAAAATGTATTGAAGCTACCGTAGGACAAAAAGGCATGGAGAAGCTTGAATATATGGTCCGTTTTTTGAGAGGCATATACAATAATTTTCTCTTGTTAATGGTTTTCTAAAGTTCTTCATGATATTTGCGCAGATTTTAGGCACTTCAACACATTTTTGCTATTGTAATGACTGGACATTCTCTTAAACACATGGTATTGAGTGGAACAATACAAGATTTTGTTGAAAAACAGAAATCTACTTTTCCATTAATGAACTCTCATCTCATATTAGTACCATATGGAGATCATGGAGTACAAAATAAGAAGGTTTTAAAAAATTTTTATAGATTAAGCTGTAAAAAGGAGTAAAAAAAAACTTGGTTTTCTTATAGTTGATGGATTTATCGTTATCACTTTATGAAAATCAAAGAACCCAAATTCGAGCTATTCGTGATGCTGGTGAGATGGCTTTGTTTCTTGTGCAAATTAGTCGCGGTCTTGCTAGATTGGAAAGATATCAGTCATCAGAAAAGCTCTTAGTTGATGTAGAAAAGGTTAGTTATTCATTTACAACTGTTCATTTATTTTTAGGTATAGATAACGTTAAATGAATCAATAATAAATATTAAAATTGTTTTTGTAACGTTAGAGTCGTATTATATTATACTTTAGTACTGCCCAGTGTTAGAATTATTGGGTTGTTTTAGGGTTTAAAGAATGGTACTAAAGAGGAACTAATCCATGATTGGTGGAACAAGATGTTAGCAACCATCTTTAGAATGGGTGAAGCACAGAAGAGAGCGATTATCAAAGCCATTCCTGATCCTCTGGCTGCTAGCAAAAGATTTAGCATGGTATTTATTTCTACGTAATATAATATAGTTGAAGAAAAGTTATTAATATACATTAGATTGATTTTGTTGCAATATTTTATTCTTTAGTATTTGGACATTTCATAGAGAACAACATGTTTTATTATAACGGATAATAAAACCGCATTGATTTGTGATAGGCGTGAATTATTTTGGAATTTCTTAGATTTAGAGTGTTTCAGATAGGCTATTCTGAAGCTGTTCGTGAGCTAAGTGGGTTGGAGACGGATAACGGGCGACGGTTAGGGCCAGCGCTTGCTCATAAAATTTTTATGGTGCTCACTGATACTACAGGAACACAGACTATAGAGTAAATAAGGGTGATTTAATGAACCCAAGGAAGTTAGTGATCGATATCTTTAGTTTAAACTACTTTACTTTTAACTAATTTTTGCAACTTATTAATTGCTTGGATGTTTTGGATGATTTTGTTATCTTACTAAGGCTATGTCGAAATTCTACTAGGTATCCTTGTCACATTATGTTTATTCCTTGTACATGTATATGCAACTTTTAAAATGTGCACTTTTTTATACATATGAAAAAAGGTATAATTCCTATACTACTAATGGTTATTTAATGGAGTTTTTTTTTAAATCCTAGAATTAATTAATTTTATTGAGATGTCGATTAATTTATCTTTGCCCTAAATGCAAGTTAAAAACACGATCATCTCTGCCGCAGATGACAACTCAGATTGCATGCGCTCTGATATAATCTGGGCGATTCGCCAGAGAATAGTGTTTTCAACCAAATACTACACGTAGGATAGGAGGAAGGTACTTCTGTTTTATTTATGTGTCTACCAGCTATTATTGCTTAATTATTCAACGCCCAAAGCACTCGATTTGGCCAAGTATGGTGAGTATGTAAACTTGGTTTACTAAAACCCAGAAATACTAGGTAATTAGAGTAGTTATGTAGCTTAAGTATAGCCTGGTTTAAAAACCTGTTCTTTTTCGTCGTATATTATTATATCGGAATGAGCTGGGATTTTAATGCTTGTACGATTTGGTTTTAAGTAGTTAATAGTGATTATGTTTTGAGAGAGGAGTCTAAATATAGCGTACAGTTAGTTTTCAGCAGTGTACTTAATTTTAAGTGTTCATTAGAGATGAGAATATCACGTACCATTAATTTTAAAAAGTTTGTTAGTGCAACTATTAATTTTTAGTATTACGAATATAATTTAATATGGTTTTTTGTTATTTTAAATTAATTTAGGCAGATTTAAAAAAAAAAGGTTTAAAGATAAATTGTAAAGTAAGTTGACATGCTATTTTATATTGCAAAGTAGTGAAGTAAAGGATAAAATTGTGAAGTCTAAAAATTTCCATTTTAAAGAATATAATCTTCCCTATTTTCCAGTGGCCATTAACTCATAGTATGCAGGTACGGCTGCATGCTAAGAACACTTTTGGGTGTTTGCTGTTTGTGGGTTTCGTCTATCTAGGTTATCTCATATTTTTTGAGGCTGGCGATGGATTTCCAGAAATAGATATTGATCTTAAGGATGTTATTAGGTTTGTATATTTAAATACTTTCCTATTATTATATGGTCACATTTTTTTTATTCTAGCTATGCAGTTCTTGCTGTAGAGATGGGTGGTCATGCTATTCGAAAAATACATGAAGAAAATTGTTGGTTTTTGATAATTTTTAGTTTCCGTTTATTTTCTATATCAAACTTTTTTTTGTCAGGTATTGGTTTTTTTTTAAATGTTCAGCTTTCCTTAGTTTATAATTCTACATTGTACATTTTAGCTTTAAACATAGAACAGAAAGGACTTACCGATGAAGGAAAAGCTGAATTACTTACAAAAGCTGATCTCGTCTCTAATTTTCTGATTATGGATGTTCTACAACGTTTTCCAAAATTAAAAGTGAATATAATAAAAGCTTATGATTATCAGAATTACCTCCTATAACAACTGTTTATGTTAAAACACTAAAAATCATTAATAATATTATAGTTTTTACAAGTAATGCATTTTTTAAGATTATCACTGAGGAAAAGGAGTCTTTACTTAAAGAAAACGAAGCATCACAATATAGATCAGAATCATACTCGTTATGGCTCAATGCACGCAGTGTCCTAGATCAAATTCCTAGTCGTCGACTCGCGCTCGATGATGTTTTGGTGTATGTTGATCCTTTAGACGCAACTCAGGAGTTCACAGGTGAGTGAACACTTTGAATAAAAGTTTAACTTTACAATCTTTGGTTTTTAAAGATAACCTATTATTCTAGAAGGACTCACCGACTATGTGACTGTTATGGTCTGCGTTGCTGTTCGAGATAAGCCGGTATTCGGTGCCATATATAGGCCATTTCTAAATGAGACTGGTGAGTAAAATGTAGTGGTTTTACATCTAGTTTCTATTCTTTTAAAACTATATTTAAAATTTTAATAGAAAGTGTGTTTATTTAGTTTTTGGTGCACAAGAATGGGGGGTGATAACATCATCAGGTGAGAAAATACAACCACGATCAGCCGAAGAAACACCTAAAACAATTGTTATATCACGGTAGGATTTTTATTTATAATTATAAGTAATACGATAAGCCATATTTTCCTACAATTAAACTCGTTATTTTTATATATTGATTTGCCATTAGATTAACTAAAATGTAGCAATCTATAGATCGCATTCTGGCAACATTAAGTCTCTCGTCACTAAATCGTTTGGGGCACAGTATACTGTAGAAGCGGCAGGAGGTAGTGGATATAAAACACTTCGTTTGATCAATGGAACGGCTGGTTTGTTATAGTATATTTATGTTCAATTTATATTAAGATTTCTAGTTCTTATTTAATCATTATGCTTAACAGTGTTAATTTTTATAGTAAACTTTGTCACTAGCTGCGTTATTTAAAGAATTTTAGAACTGTATGTTCATCAAACTGCAATAAAGAAATGGGATACTTGTGCAGGCGATGCCATACTCAGAGCTATGGGTGGGGCTATGCTGGACTTCGATGGTGTACCTCTTAAGTAAATTTTAAATTAATGGTTTGCAACAATTGTCATATAGATTTTATACTTATTGCTCATGTACTGTAATTTTTCATCACATTAATTACATTATAAACTGATGATCAAATTTTATTACAGATATGGTGCAGATAACCCTATTCTTAACAAGAGAGGCTTATTGGCTACTATTAGGAGTCCATATTCTTACTACAAAATGATACAGTCTAATGTAAAATTATAAAATTACTGAAACGAAACATTTTTAATGCTGAATTGACTGTTTGTATTTTTTATGTAATGATTATATTTAAAGTTTTACCATAATGGTCTTCCATCAGAATTGGGATTTGGTAGGTTTAACCATGAACTTTTGTATATGCTAATATTCAAACTTTTGGTTTTTCGATATCCTTATTGTGTTTCTACATGTCTGAGTAAAAAATTTGGCACTTCTACTAATTTATAAGATGTGTTGATACCTCATTTACCTCTTTTCTTCTAGTGTTTTTAGTTACTTTAATAATTATTAAATAGGTCTAGGATATTCCAGTATGTCGTGCCATAGTGGTTATCGTGTTCCATATACAATGTAAGTGGTGAATTTTGGCAAATAATAGTTTTCATTTCCTTCTCTTTATTTCAATTACTCACGCCACTGCTTTATATATATTGTCCTATATAATTTGTTAATAAGTTTTATACAGAACAGAGTGGAATCGTGTTCGTCTTTTGTTCAAAAGCAGTCGAATGCATGAATTGCGGGAATGCCTTGCTATTTTATCCATGTGGAGAAGCAGGTTATTATACTGAATGGCATAATTCAAAGTTTTGCTATAATTGATACAAGTATAACGGCTCTAATTGACATGTAACATATTAATCTTTTGATTTTTCTTATTACTCAATTCAGAATGGGTGACAGTACTCCTGTAGCAATATCTTGTTCGGATTTACTTGTTCGGGTTGCTATTGAAGAATTGCTTATCGAAAGTTCTGATGAAAAGTGGATGAAAATTGAGGCTCTCAAGATGCAACATTGCATCGCCATCATCAGGTGTGTGGATATAATTAATAAAACTAGAAGTGACATCCATTATTACTATTATAATAAAAAATTTTAGTAAAGGAATTTATTGGTAAAAAATGATACTGATAGATTGTATACAGTGTGATCTTTATTTTTATACGAAATATTATTATGTTTAGAATTTGAAGTGAAATGCGATTAATTCTCAAATAATATGCAGATCGGTTAAATCACGTTATTTATGTATCTAAACACATCTATTTGAAAAACATCGAATCCTGTTGCGTAGAGAAATTATATTAGCAGAACTGCACGCAAACCGTCGCGATAACAATAAGTGAACAGCTAGCTCCGACAAATATCAGAATAGCAACAAGTAATGCAAATTGTGTGAACTGTGCTTGTGGGGGAGGGGCTGAAGACGATTCCAGACCTGCATCGATCAGGGCCTATAATTCTATGATTATTCTCTTCAGTCTTTTATAATCAAATGGCATTAACTAGTAGATAAATGTATTTGATAAGCCATAGTAAAATTATATTAGTTCTACAATATACTATTGCCATGTATATAATTTCTTGTTTGCTTCTTATGACAATATGAAGAAAAGAACTAGTATTAAATAATTCGTAGTTTTATAGTATATCGGCCGATATACGTATGCAGTGATGATATGTTGTTCAATCATATTTTCTTCCACACTTGCGAGAGTGACAGAGAACAGCGTGGAAAATTCTGCATATTGTTTAAAACTATTTCTTTTAATATGTTACTTAAATGTAGTTGAAAATATTAGGCTTAGTAGTTTGCTGTCACTCTACTTTTAATTGTGAGTTAAGTCTTATAGATATTATAGGCTTTGATGCTATTTTAACAATTAATCTTAATTATAATTTTTCTTCATTGAAAATATGGAAACCTGATCTCCATTGCATAATGGGCTGTCGCAAACACAGCGTGACATCCACTTGCTTCCGAATCCTGATTTTTGACACGACACCTCCTCCTGTTCGTCACCACATCCCTTCTGTATTATTTTCCTTTCTGCAGATGTATTAAAAATATTTATATATGCATATAGGGAAATTTCAGGTGTAGATACAATTAACGAACCATTGTCTTTGTTTGCAGTTTCCATTTTAATGCAAACTATCCCTTCACACTCGCCCTCATTGCAGGTACCTTGGTCAGAATGGCAATCGTAACAAATGATTGAATAGCCTATAACATTTACTTTCCGAAAGTTTTATTCATTAGCTTTTCATGATCCACTTTATAATAAATACTGGGAAACTAGAATTACTGTGATGGTAAAGTCGTTGTCATTATTATCTGTGATCTTCTGTACTGCCAATTTTTCCGTCTTGTCTCATAAACTAGATATATTCAAAATGTCTTTACATGTTGTGAAAGCCGCTGTTTTATTAGATTTGCATACAAATATGTTGCGCATTGGTCCATTCAATTATGAGTTGTCGTAAATGGACCACTGCGCTACGATTGATAATCTTTATGAGAATATTTTAAAATGTGACATCCACGAATCTATTTATTCTTAGTGTGTGGTCTCTACTGGAATAATAGTTGGAATAGTTTGTTTACAGTGCATCGCGCTTCCATGATTTCCTATGCATGCATATTATAGTCTAAAATTACGGAGATTTTAAATGTTTTCATAACATTAATTTGCTGTTTGTGTAAGATATTACCATGCTTAGGCTAACCTGATTTAAATAAGTGAATCAAAACTAAAGTATATATGAGATATTTCCCATTGGAATTCATCGTCTGGACATCGCGTAGATTGATCTAAAATAAAATAAAAGTGAAGTGAAATTTCCATGATTATATTCCAGTACTTGTTATTCTTATTAAATTGACGGAAATGTTGTTTTCGGAATCACTTATTCGGTGAGAAGTATGATATCATGATCCGTTTTTATTATATAGAGTTTGATTACTATTCACTTCGTATATATATATATATATATAAATAAACTAAAGGACTCACTTTTCCGTTCAGGTGAAAGCCAGTAGTAGATGTGGTGATCGTACTCTTAAGCCTTAGCAGTGATTCTGACCGACCTATGGCGTCGTTTCTCCTACTCTCTTCGTCTTTGGCGATTCACGGCCGCTAATAGAATCGACCCTCAGCGGTCGTTTTAATAATAGACTGATTGGATAGTGGACAAAGTTGACGACGGGCGCACCCCGTTCTCTCACATTCATATGCAGGAGAACCAAGAGAGGCAGTTAGCTGAATTTCGCAGACATTTAACCAATTATTTTGTTAACATCACCTTTATTTTTAAAGTAATTGATAGATTAGAATATATAACAGCAGAGAGAATCAGCAGCTAAATTTTACGTCTAGAAAAATCGCTTAACAAAAACATTTCAAAAAAAATCGGCGATTGTTGTCAAGGTTATGTTGGCGGATATTGACAGCTATAAAAACCCATTTCTCGTTCGTTTTAATTAGACAATGGTGATAAACCGCTTAAACGTTTGGTAGGCTTTATGATGGATTCACTTGAAACGACCAGTTGTATTCACTAGCATGTTTCTAACATGGGAATCGAAGCAAATTGGCGGCATATGTCATAATAATGAGAAATATGCCAGTTTTCATAGGGCGATTTATCCTACTAGTATATATATATATATATATATAATGTATATAACCTCTAAATAATCTACTCTGCCTAAAAAAAATTTCATCCTGAGCAAGTGGCTTATATGATTCTAACTGAAATCATTAGAGACTCATTAGGCAAACATGAATTTTCTATAGTAGACTGTAGGAGAATCATTTTGTTTAGAAAAAGAATCTCTAGTAATGTTGTAGCTGGCATTCCACTTTGCAGTTATATTATTCTGGACGTTGGGGTGTCAGTGGAATGCTGGGAAAGAAAAGGAAACAAGTGACTTGCTCTGTTCCGGATGATTGCTTTGACAAACAAATCAGCTGCCGCCCGGGATAAGGACTGCGAAGCAATAGCTGAAGCCGATTTGGCAATTAGTTACCCAGCACGGTGGGAACGGCTGTTGGTGAATTGGGATTGGCTGTCTTAAGATTCATAATGGAATTTATTACATGGTATTAACTTATTGCTGTATCACAGATATGAAGAATTCTAGCGACGTTAAATAAATGATTAAAGTCAGTTATTTCACGCTTAGTAATATCACTTAAAGCTATCCATTGTATTCTAACTGTGAATTACAGGTTCATCAACTATGTTAACGAGATATGTCAAAAGGAGCGACAGCTAGTGTCCATTGTAAAAGCAGTCAAACAAGTTGGTTAAAATATTCTGAGCGATATTTTAGTGGTCTATTGTTTAGTAATAACATTTTTATAAATAATCGAGATTATATGACTTTATTAACATAATATATCATTCGTATAATTTTGAGCTCGGCATCCCTAGCTGGGTTGTAGAAATTCGTCACAACGCATCTCATTCTCATGTACCTCCTATTGGAACTCTTCGAAAGGCATTTGAATACAGTAGGCAATGGTTATGGGTTAGTCTTGCCGTACTTTTCTTATCATCAATTGTTTCCAATATTTATGTGTATCTCACAGGATAACTTTTGGGTTCGTCCACCAGATGAGGCTATGCGTACAGCTGGGGTACTAGGTCGACAAGGTGATCTTGCAAATGATCTTCTAGCACTTGAAAAAGAAGAGAAAATTCAAGGAGCTATAATTCAGTTTATTCGTTGGAGAACTGCAGTAAGTTGATTTTGGGTTTTTAAATATATGATACGATCGACATTAGGGAAATAATAAGTCGAATTTCGGACTTCCCAAAACCTAGGATTATCTTGTGATATACGTGTATAATTTTCGAAGATACCTATAACTCGTTTAGAATCCGTTGGCAGAGGCTTTTATCATAGACAAGATTCCTCCACTGGCAGAGATTCAACGATTAATTATGCAAGAGCCATTGTAGGTCTTCCATAACCTAAATGACTTAATTTTCACTGTTATTGCAAGCATATACTACGTGGTTGCAGGAATTTTAGTGTTTTTTTCAGCGCTTTAGTACAATTATTTAAAACCTAAATAAATTTCCGCTCTATTGCGTTTTTGTAGTGTTGGGTTTGTAATTTGTAAAGAGCCATAAGTCAAGATTTAACGGTAAACTTAACCTCACAAAATAATTCGAAAATGATGATCCACTAAAAACTGCATATTCGACACTGTATTCTCTACGAGTTCCAACAAGGGAAGAATGCTGTTGAAGCATGCCACTAAATATGCTATGTACTAGGTGAGGGTGTTGTGTCCCACAGTACTTTCAGATATTGCTTTCGACGTTTTAAAGCTGAGGATTTTGATGTCAGTGATCGACAACGCTCTGATATGCTATGAAAGCCGAAGACTTATGCTTTAGAAACACAATTGGATGAAAAACCGTCGCAGACCCAAGAAAAACTCACGGAACAGATAGGAGTTGATAAAGCAAGCCTCGAGACGATTGTATAAGATGAGAAAAATTGGGAAACTCGGAAAGTGGCTACTACATGAACTCTCCGAAGACAGCATTGGCCGCCGGCTCAACTCATGCATCTCGTTGTTTGCCAGGCAACGCAAATAAGAACGTTTTGTGGAAAATTACTACAGATAACGAAAAATGGATTATGTACGACAATCCTAAGCACGTACACATTCATGGGAAGACCCCGGACAGCCAACAACATCAACGAAAAAAAAGTCCTTCTGTGCATCTGGTGGGACATGAAGGGTGTGCTGTTTTATGAACTCTTTCAACCAAGTGAGACGGTTACTATCAGGCGCTACGGTCGTCAAATGACTGATTTGTTCAATGCAATTGAACAAAAAATACCATTTACTGGACAAGGAAGTCGGAAGGCCATTTTGCTGCATGACAACGCTAGGCCTCACGTTGCGTTTAGTACTTAGCAAACTATTTTGAACTTAGGCTGGGAAGTTCTTCCGCACGCGGCGTATTCACCACGTTTGTCGCCTTCGGATAACCATTTATTCTGGTCGATGCAGAACTGTCTAGCGGGACAGCGTCTTCGAGATGTGATTGAGGTGCGAAATTGGATCGATAATTTTATTACCTCCAATCCGATGCCGTTATTTCATGAAGGAATCCGAAAGTTACCCGAGAGATGGCAGAAGGTCTTAGAAAACGAGGGAAAATATTTTGATGCTTGAACTGCATTTTATATATTATGAAAATAAAATGAAAATTTTGAAGAAAAAAGAGACTAAAACTTACGCAAGCACCTAATATAATTCTTAAGCTCCAGTTATATGATTTAATATATTTAGCGATTTTCTCCGTTCATTTGTCTCAGAGGGCATGCTTATCATGACTAGGGACCAATTAAGATATGCAGGAATCAACCCACAAACTGACGGTAAGATATCATATTTTTGCCTATTATAATATTAATTTATCGATTTAAATTGATCTATTATAAAATTATGTTACCTTTTGAAATGTCTATTCGCGTTTAGGTTGGACAATACCTAAAAACGTGCAAATATTCTGGGAGCCTGTATTTAGCATGATTTACGAAAATAAAGTAATTGGAGAATTGTTAATTAATGTAAGATGAGCTTTTTTGTTGGTATTTTCTTTAAAAGTATTTATTTGTAAACTAAAAGTAATAAAATAATAAAGTATTCTTAACTTTTGTTTTGATTGGAAATTTGGTGTTTTAGCTTATTACTCGTTTGGGAGAAAACATCGAAACTGCTAGTGATAGTGTAACGCAGCTTGTGTGCTGGACAAAGATGATGCTCGAACCCTGTCTGTCTTGTTAGTATTTTAAAGCTACTCTTTGAAATTGTTGATCAATATCAGTTTGTTTACATATACGTTTCTCGCTATTTTTTCAAATGTGATCATTTATTTGACTTTTTTACCTCTGATTATTCTCTGCTTTAATTGAATATTTTGATTCTTAGTGGAGAATTATTTCTGACTTGTATATAAGTTCCAACTTATTTTTTTACAGCTGATATTGATATTTTTTCCACTGCTGAATGGTCACGGATTCTGCATAGGATGGTAGCTGCTCCCGGACACTTTGATGTGACTCTTATTGAAGCGTGAGTTTTTGTGCTTTGTGAATAGTATAGAGATAAAGAAATTAAAAAATTCTAGGGTGATGCAGAAAGTACCAAACATGGATAAAAAACGTCGAAAACAAGTTCGGCGAATTATGGATATCTCTATGTCTGAATCATTAATGGTTGTTGAAGACTCTATGAATGTACGTACAATTGAGGATTTGCAAAATCTTATTCATAAGGGTAAGTGGTCTTCTTTAATTACTTTATTATTTCTCACTTCTTACATTTTCTCAGAGTCACAATCATCCAAGGAAGCTAATGGTAATGAAGAAGATCGCTTTATTCTATGTGACATGGAGGAATGGTGTTCAGTGCCAATTGGATTAACACCCGGCCAAAGTTTGGACTCACTCTCTCTTATCATAGATGATGATTGGTTAAAAGAGCAAGGGCAGCTGAAGCCATATGGTCTTGTAACCATTGTTGAAGAGTAATCCTCCTTTATATTTTTTCATGTCTTTTATTTGCTGGTCAGTTTTCAAGCAAATAGTTAATACTAATTTCTTCTATTTTTGGAGCGGATCAGAATCTTTGTAAAGTTACATTTGAGTGATGGTTATAAAACGTTATTCGGACATAAACAGATTCCATTGTTTCCAAACTTCTTATTCTGTTTTGATGTTCTTTTGTTAGATGGCATATAATAATAGACTATTTCTTATATGAATAGATTTGTTTGTATTAAAAAGCAAAATAAATATCAAAAATACATTAATATAAAAACTTTCACATATAAATATATTAGTGAATTAAAAACATGTTTAGATAAAAAACCTTGACGTGTAATTCCTCTATGAAATTGATTCACTTCTGAGTTGATCAGCTACATCAATGCAAGCTAAGATATACACTATTACCATTACGATTCTATGGTCGGTTGAAGCTGATAAAAGAATGATAAGTGGGTTCAGACTTTGCCTGACGTTAAAGATGCGATAGGCACATACTTTCACAACCGTTTATTCTTATTTTACGAAATTGGAAATGTCAGGTTTAAAAAGCAGAGATTTTAAATAACAAACCAAGCAAAAAAGGTTAGGAGTATGTACTAAAAACTTTAATGGAAGTTTTGTCACTAAAAAGTGTATTTATTACACTATATACAGTGCTAACTGAGGACACTCCGTTTATACCTCGTGCCATCTCGTACTTTGCCCACCTTTTCCCATTTAGGGATGACGGGACCACATTAGCATTTGGCAGAGATGAACAAGAGTATGAAAAAATGTAAGCTATGTTTACTTTTTTCTGTCTCGTTATTTTTACTATAATAAAAAGCTCTACGTTTACCTCATTACTAAATGGTAGATTTTCAGTACTATGATTACCGATCAGTGGTTAAGTTCACTCGTTTTCTCGTAAGTTTTATTAAACTATATAACACACGATCATTAAAATCACGCGTTTTTACTTTGTGGAAGTAATTGTAATGCGTAATATCCTATATATGACTACATTTAAATACTTGGGACAAATAGTCTAGAGATTAAAATTTTCCAGAAACGATAAGAACGATAGATTAAATTTAACAAAGAAGAAAATAGAAATACGTGATCATCTCATCTGGAGAGATCATCCAATGCACTCTCTTCGCGATATGGATGCTGATATTGATGCTGCTACTGTTTTTCATATGGCCAATCCAGCTTTACGGAAGACGGAGTATAATGAGCGAATGTAGGGAAACAAAAAGTCTGATTAAATAAATGTATTACATGCATTTTTCTTTCTTAGCTATTCTCGTTTCGTATATTAAGCATGTTTTCCTTAAGGTGTTCTGGTGATTATCAAGATTTTCAAGGAAATAGAATTATTCAATTTTATGTGGAGAAAGGATTCCCATTTGAGGTTGAATTTTTATAGTCCTTAGAAAAAGTACTATTGTTGAATCAAGGCTGAAATTAAGAAAAAATATAAAACTACTTAGGTACCTTGTCACAGCTGCTTACACCAACAGTTGGGATTGACCACTTCCTATCATATATTTCCTCTACGGTAATACCATAATGAGTATCGATTACTTCAGATTATTTTTCATTATACATTAGTGCAATAGAGTAGATCAAGAATATTTACTATGATCAATTGTTACTTATAGGGATATAAGCAAAAGCGAAGCAATTCTTACTTTGAGATTAGAACAAGCTAGCTACTCTAAAGATACTCAAGTTCCTTACTTGGCTTGGGTTTTGAAGACAACGAACGAAGTTATGAGTATGTGTATAACGTCGCAAAAAATAAACAAATGTGTGGAAAAGAGTATACACAAAAAAAGTGGACAAAACTGATGCGTACTTTAACATCACTGTGTTAATTTTAAGTAATCATAGACGCTTTGGTAACAACTATGTACTATTTATGAAATACTTTGGAGATTCATAGGTTGCAGATCATCACGGTACTGCTCTTGTACAGTTCGTAGGACGATCAACCGGATCTCACACTGAAATTTCATTGCAGCACATAATGAGGGACAACCATGGACGGTTACAGGTACATACATAATCATTTACAAAATTTATTAGACTAAAAAACCATGTTTGTATAATGCTATCATAACAGTTGTATAATGTGTTACTAATAATTGCATCTAGCAAATATTAAAACTGAAAGCCGTGCACTTTTTCTATTATTTTTAAAATATTTGCATAAGCTAATTATTAAATTATTTTTAATTTTCTGACTTTTCGAATTTCCAGAAACTTCCCGTCTGGATTCACTTTATCCGAAATATAGGGGATTTATATACTTGAATATAACAAATCATGATTACCTAATTAATATTTAATAAGGAAATTTTAGATACATCCTCCAAATTATTTAATAAAAGAGCTTAAAATGGGAACTGAAGCCCATAAAACAAGTGCAAACAGAATAAAAGAACTCACAGGTGGTCTGACAATCACATGTGGACAGGTTTTCCTCTTCTACTTTTACTTATATCTATTTCTTAAATTTCTCATGTTTTAACCTTTTTGTACAATTTTGAGTCCAGTTCTATTATAGTATTTTTGTTGTCAGCTAGTATATATTTGAATTTAGCACGTGGACAACGAAGTTCGTGGTATTGGTTTTATATACAACGTTGATTACCTGACCAATGGAAAAAATAATGGTAGGTTTATAAAGTATAAATTTCGAATAATTTCTAATCAAACGTTAAAATAAGATATACTAAGTGTTATTTTAGAAAAGTTGGTACTATACTACGATAAGTTTGAGCATATCAATACATCCATGGTAGGCTTACCGTACGTGGACCAGTCAACTAATTTGAAAGTATGAAAGGGAGACTCAAAAAAATAAATAGAAATGATCATTTTAACGTGTAGCTTGATATTGCTTGGGATGATTGGTCGTGTTGTTCTGCATGTTGCTGTTCTGGAGCTATTTGTGGATTCTACACTACCTACAAAGATTGGTCTGAACAGTTTCCACTATTTTTTATAGTGCTTTTAGTTGTTTACCTATCTTTACAGTCACAAAATGAGATCCTATCGTGTACGTAGAGGTTACCTTTCAATTTTCATCTCCAATTTGGATCTACCAGTCAGTTTAATAGTAATATCTGTTAATTATTATAAATGGCACATGAGTGCGGATCTACTGTAATACGTATCACAAGTCTAGAAATATTCACAATTACAAATATTTAGTAATTATTTCAGTTTTTAATTTTAGCTAAATATAAAGCATATGGTAACTGCTGGTGATGAACTCAACGAGTTGCTTCGACTTTCCCCTTACAAAGAAAAGGGTATTGCAGTATTTTCGTCTCTTCTTGTGAATACCAAGAGATTCCGTATTGGTTTTTTTGATAATGAATTGAAGGTGCATAATTTATGAAAACATTATGATTGAAAAGCTCTATTTGCGTGATATAATGATTCACACTAACAGTTAAGACTATACATCTGCGCAGATTATCTTGACGAAGTACTTTAATTCTCGAGGGATCGAATTAGATAAATATGAAGGTCTTGGTATGTACGTTGATATTAAATCTTGTGCCAATGATACTGAAAAGACGAACTGCACCCTGTTAGCTAAATGCCGAAGAATGGAAGTCACACAAGTAAGATAACGAATTTTGTCACTAATTTTCCTTATTAATTAACAAGTAAATCATATATTTTATCAGTTAAGTTTACTGCTAGATTATTCTAGATGGTTGCTGGAAAAGAAGACAAATTGCCAGAGGATCCATGCAGTGATGTGGAACTGATCACGCTGATAACTTATAAAAAAAGAATGTCGTTCAGGTAGGATGCTAGCTTGTGATTTTTATTTCTTTATTTGGTACACTAATTTATATTAATTTACTGCTTAACTTCTCTTGTACACCATTGCTATTTTGGGGTCCAAACTGGTGAAAATTACCGCTTCAGAATTGCAGGTGCAGATATGGACTCCAATATAGACAAGGTAACTTTTTTTTACCAACAATTGTTTTTTTCGATTATTAGCACTTGTAACATATTAATACAGGTCACTTGGAAAATCTCCCAAACTACTATAAAGAGCTATAATGCAGCGAAAAACTGCTCAGACCAAGGCAAAGCAGTACATGAGAACAAACTTGACCTTCTTATACTTAACATCTCTTGCGTAGACACTGGACATCATATTGAAGCATTCTTATCAAATGGATCTTCATTTGTTATTGAGTTGTTTGATAATAAGTACGTACTTATTTTAACCTCTTGTTTGATTAATAAGACGTTTTTCTCTCGGGATTTTTTTTAGATCACCAATTACTCCGTCGTCACATAATGAAGTGATGCTTTTGGCACTAACCGCTATAATTGGTATGTGGTAGAATGAATAAGAATAAGAAAAAATAAAGGAAACGAGGAAAGATGAAAGTTTTCGTTCAAATATCCTAAAGGAAATTTACTTTTAGTCCTGTTGATTGCCTTACTTAGCATCGTCAATGTGTTACATAGAGCATACAAGAGACGAGTCATAATATTAGAGAAAAATAATGACAATTAATGGCAGGAAGTGAGAATATACATGATAAACCTAGGAGTATTGTGAAAATTCCTAAAAATTAAAGGTATATTTTCTATGATTTAGAATTTGGTGTGGTTAATCACATAACATCGTTAGATAACTATACAGATATCAAAGCCATTGTATGAATTAATTCTAAGTATTTATAATCAGCATTCCTAAAACTACTAGGTTCATATATCCTTATATGCCAATTTGAAATGCATCAAAAAGTCTTTACCCATTTCTTATCACTTAACCTTATGTATTAAATAATACCCAGTTGCGTTTGTTTAAAATGTATATAATTAGATCTATTTAAAGATTAAAAACGATAATAACATTTCGTGAAAACCAGACTTTTATTTATTGGTATTTAATATGAGAATAAACCTTTATGTTCACCCTTGACACGTTTCTAATAAATATGCATGCTGTTTCAAATTTTTTAAATTTATAAAAAAGTGCTTTTGAAAAGATTTTGTTAAAAATGCCATTCAATAATATTTATTTGAAAGGCTGTTATTAGTTAGATCTTCGATTTAATAAAAAAGTTAGTTTTTTTTGGTTTGGGAGATAACGTGAAAGAGCAGAATTTATTTAGCCTACATGTGTATTTGTTAAAAATTGAACATAATGCAGAGCTCGACGAAGTAAGTAACATTAGAGCTAATATTGATAAGATTATTTTGTAGCCACTGCTCAAATGGCTAGAGCATTTGAAATGTGGAGATTTCTTAGCACGGTTGCCTTCACCACACACATTGCTCCTACAGTAGTATGCGGAGAGATTAGTTAGTACCTATTTAGTTTTATCGAAAGTTATGGTGTCATTCTCATTATTTACAGTTTGATTTCTTACAATGCATATTTATTTAGATGAAACTTTTATTTCCCATGTTATTAACTACTACTCTTACTTTTTTCCACTTCGAGACGATGCAACCTCTTTTGCATTCAGAAAGGATGAATTTGCAGAGAATCAGCTGTAAGTTATTTTTGGATCTTTTAGAAGTACTCTGCAAAAAGAATAATAGATAATATAATATATATTAGGTATGGTCAGGATATAAATAAGTAAAGAGACAACCATGCTCATTTCATGATCTACATGGACGTCGATTTAGACAAAACGGCCGAATATATTATGTCTAACCCTGCTTGGAGGAAAACCGAATATAACGAAAAGATGTGAGAATATAATTTTTCTACAAATTAAATTATTAGAATTAGATTTTAAAATTGTCAACTTTGTGGATATTTTGGTTTCGTCTGTTATTTGATTCTTTTAAGTTTATATCTACTCTTGAGTTTTCACTAATCAATCTCGACTCTACTTTAACCCTATAAATTTGTATTTCATAGTGTACTCTAGTACCGTTCATGTTTTTGTCAGATTGAACAATGACACTGTGTACGACTATATGGGCATTCGATTTATTCAGCTATACATTCAATTCGGATTCCCTATAGAGGTTATTTGATGATAATTTTCGACGAAAGTAAAACTAAATATTATTACACGTGGAATAGTATGTGTAGAAACATATTTTGGTTATGCTTTTCTTGGTGATATTTTTTAAATTTAGGATCCGTAACTCAAAAGTTAGGCTGATTCAGGTGCCTTGCTTCTCTTCTTCATCCCTTCAAAATGGTCTTACTACCTCATTTCATATTTTACCAGAAAGGTCTGTATATACCACTTGTATGCCGTATTTTATGGATAATTTTCACAATGTTTATTATGAAGAACAAAAATTTGGCCATTTTAGATACTTTATTAGATCCCAATAATCCCTGTTGCAGAGATTTTATATCTAATCATGCTCATGATATATTCCACCTTCGAAGGGAGGGATTTTTCGCTTATAGTGATGAAAAACCTTATCAAGTTCCATATTTAGCTGCTGTTATTAAGACAATAGGTGAGTGAAAATGTTGTTCATTGTCATCTACAGTGGCGCTCAGAATTACTGGTAACGAATTGCATCGAGGGCACATAAGTGCACTAAGTGAACCATCGATTGTAACTCACTTCTGAATGATCTACTTTGTATTCTAATTAAAGATTCAGTTTCAGCATCAAATTGCGGTTCTTCCCTGTATAATTTCCTTAGTTCTATTCAAAATTTACTTTCGATAAAAAAGAGAATATCTCAGATTCGAGGCACTAGTATAAGAATGTAAGTAGACCATAAAAGACCTAAAGCATTCAATAATGTGGTCACTACTCTATAGTCCATTTTTTATTGATGAATTGTAGTAGTTTTTACTTCCATGCTCTGTTAGGAGTCACCAAAGTAGGGCTCACCAAAGTGCAGTATTAGTTTCTATTGAATTTTCGGAAAAATACGGCCCAAAAACGAACGTTTTATTTATTTATTTTGTTACCTATTGCTTCTCTATTGATCCGACAAGTCCCGTGATGGCCTTGTGGTGTAGGTCATATGAAGTGGAATTTGCAGCGCAGGATCGGTTCCATTCAAGAACCGAAAGGTGTCTCCTTCATCTTGCCGAACTCGTCCGATCGAATGCTCCGCAACAATTGCCATCCAAAATAGCTGTTTGTGAGTGAGGAGAGTTGGTTAAACATGGCGGAGTGTTTCAGTTAACAGGTAAAGAAATTCCCTCGCATAAGAACAGTCTTTCTGTGACGGGTGCAAAACGATAGCCTACGAGCATAGAAACAAAGCAGTTTATTCGCCCAACACACATAGCTTACTTTGGCTGTTTTTACAGAAAAATATTTAAAAATCCATATAACACTAATCATTTACGCAAGCCGAGAGGTGCTGTCGTAGCCTAGTGGTAGTCGTCGCAACCTAAGGGGGAGTGGTCTTGGTACCGATCCCGCCTCATACATTTTTGGTCTTTTCAGCTATTTAGTAATAGCTGGTTATTTCTTGTGTGCTTGTGCAATCCCGGCTGAGGTACGGAAAAGGTTTAAGTGGGGGTTTCGGCTATTCGTGAACTGAACCGCGGATCACCGAGCCAGCGGTACGTTTCGATGCACTTGGACGGTAGGTTTGGATGTCTCCAAGAAATTAAGTTTATTGGTGAGTTTTCGTCTCTAATTCTCAGGGCTTTCTTGAGCCGGGGCTTTGCCTCAGTGCTCTTTTCCCACATCCCCTTCGGGAGGAGATGTGGGATAATTTTGGACGCTTCTGAAGCGTTTGGCACCTAGGTGCTGAACTGCTTCGGGAGCTTTTTGGCACCTAGGTGCCTTTTGACCCTAATGGGTCACGCTGAAAAACATTGGAAAAACGAATCTATGCCCAAATTTCTATCTCTGCGTCTCCTATCTCTCGACGGCGAAAACCAAACCCGCGTAAGATACGGAAACCGAAAAGTGTATATGTTTTTGAATTTTCTAGTTTCTTCGGGCTTCAAAGGCCTTCGAAAGCCACTCACAACGAGTGGCTGGACACGACCAGAACTACCTTCCGGAAAGGGAAGGTAGGATATGGTCTTTTGGAGGGAATACTACCCTATACCCGTTAAGGGTTGGGGTAGTATCCTTCCTAATTTTGGAGACCTTAGCCTAGAGGTAGCTAAGGTTCTATCTATATATCAATTAATATAACTGATTAGTTTACTTTAGAATGTTGAAAAATTTGGCATGACCTCCCCTTATTTCTTAATGATTGGCACTTATGTGCCAAAAAGCTCCCGAAGCAGTTCAGCACCTAGGTGCCAAACGCTTCAGAAGCGTCCAAAATTATCCCACATCTCCTCCCGAAGGGGATGTGGGAAAAGAGCACTGAGGCAAAGCCCCGGCTCAAGAAAGCCCTGAGAATTAGAGACGAAAACTCACCAATAAACTTAATTTCTTGGAGACATCCAAACCTACCGTCCAAGTGCATCGAAACGTACCGCTGGCTCGGTGATCCGCGGTTCAGTTCACGAATAGCCGAAACCCCCACTTAAACCTTTTCCGTACCTCAGCCGGGATTGCACAAGCACACAAGAAATAACCAGCTATTACTAAATAGCTGAAAAGACCAAAAATGTATGAGGCGGGATCGGTACCAAGACCACTCCCCCTTAGGTTGCGACGACTACCACTAGGCTACGACAGCACCTCTCGGCTTGCGTAAATGATTAGTGTTATATGGATTTTTAAATATTTTTCTGTAAAAACAGCCAAAGTAAGCTATGTGTGTTGGGCGAATAAACTGCTTTGTTTCTATGCTCGTAGGCTATCGTTTTGCACCCGTCACAGAAAGACTGTTCTTATGCGAGGGAATTTCTTTACCTGTTAACTGAAACACTCCGCCATGTTTAACCAACTCTCCTCACTCACAAACAGCTATTTTGGATGGCAATTGTTGCGGAGCATTCGATCGGACGAGTTCGGCAAGATGAAGGAGACACCTTTCGGTTCTTGAATGGAACCGATCCTGCGCTGCAAATTCCACTTCATATGACCTACACCACAAGGCCATCACGGGACTTGTCGGATCAATAGAGAAGCAATAGGTAACAAAATAAATAAATAAAACGTTCGTTTTTGGGCCGTATTTTTCCGAAAATTCAATAGAAACTAATACTGCACTTTGGTGAGCCCTACTTTGGTGACTCCTAACAGAGCATGGAAGTAAAAACTACTACAATTCATCAATAAAAAATGGACTATAGAGTAGTGACCACATTATTGAATGCTTTAGGTCTTTTATGGTCTACTTACATTCTTATACTAGTGCCTCGAATCTGAGATATTCTCTTTTTTATCGAAAGTAAATTTTGAATAGAACTAAGGAAATTATACAGGGAAGAACCGCAATTTGATGCTGAAACTGAATCTTTAATTAGAATACAAAGTAGATCATTCAGAAGTGAGTTACAATCGATGGTTCACTTAGTGCACTTATGTGCCCTCGATGCAATTCGTTACCAGTAATTCTGAGCGCCACTGTATCTAAAGTTGGAATATTACTTCTTCTATGTTCAATGAATCACAAGAAATAGCAGGCTTATATTTTATCAAACAGCGTTTTTATCGATTTTTTGTTGTTATTAGTATTTACTATGTGCAAGAGCATATGCCGAAAATGTCTATTTACGACTATAACATATTTAAACGATATCTAAGCTTTTTACTTCCACCCAGTAACATCAGATGTGTTCTTCAGAGCACAAAAGTAATTAAGAACAACTCGTCTAAAATACCAGTTAATAGAACTCTTATTATCTTACTAGAATCTAAAAAACTTCCAGAATTTCTCTTGATATTAATATATGCATTCATACATTAGAATTAATATCATTATTATTCAATCAAGTTGCCTGTATTTTTGTTCTGAAGAGTTTTTTTCTATTAAAAATCCTTTAAGGCCACAAAGATTGTTGTAGGATGCATGCTTTATACTAAAAATTCGCAAATCCTATTGCTGAATCATTCAGAAATAGTTTAGTTCATAAAAGGATAGCTTTCAATGTCTGCAGTGTGTGTTGCATAAAAATTGAGCTCTGCGACTAAAAGATACTTGCTTCAAACAAAACGTACAAAAGTTGCTTAAAAGTTATTTATATAAACATTTAAATTACATTAGGAATAGACATTTTTATTATTTAATACGTACTTTTAAATATGCTATTAACTTCTCATACTTTCTATACTTCATTATCTGTATTCAAAAAGTAGTTAGTACAAGGACCCGCCAAATTTCATCTTGTTGGGAGGGCAGCTGGTAGTCACACATATCGTGAACTACAACATATTCTTGAAGATGATCACGGTAGATTACAAGTGAATAGCCTTTTTTTCGTCTATATAGTTTCTTCTTTGTTTAGATAATTTAAAGTATTAGATGAATTCAAATTATCTTCTTGGACAAGGAAGTAAGGAAGAAGTGGAAAATCTTACGATTGGGATATCACTTGTTTGCGCACAGGTCATTTTTCGATGTGTTCTTAACTTCAAATTTTTAAAAAAATATGTATTTTTTAACATATTATTTTTGTGGTATAAATATATCATTAAATGTACAATAGAATATTTACAGAACGTTGATAACGAGCCACGAAGCACTGGATTTGTAGTGAATATCGACGCTGTTTACCACCCACGTCTGAACTAATTCATAAAGTTAGGAAGTAATTTATGCACAATACAAATTGTTTTACAGAAAAGCCGTGGTTTACTTACGATCAGCTATTGATTTGGACGGAAGAAAGGAAAAATATTATACTTCCTTTTACTGATGAGAAAACCAATATGAAGGTAAATGTTACACACACGAAAAATACTTAGATCTGAAGACATGAAAATGGTCTTAATATGTTTAAGTTGGATGTAAGCTGGAACGATTGGTCTTGCTGTTCTGCTTGCTGTTGTAGTAGCGAGAGTTGTGGACGTTATTATACATCACAACGAAAATGGTTTAAATTAAATTTCCGTATACGTGAAATCAATTTTACACTGTAGTTTACTACTTCTTACGTCCTTTTAAGTTTCTCTCAAAAAACTTATTAAAATATAAATGAATAAACATTTCAGTAGTATTCTATATTCGTATAGAGTACGAATGGGTTACCTATCCGTTATGAAAATACGTCCAGAACTGTCTGTTAGTCAATTTAATTAAATATGACAAACACATAAATATGAATAGATATTATTAAATGTATTTTGCTATTTCAAATATTTAGTAAAATACTTAATCAATGGAGAATCACTTTGATTCACCGATCAAATTTGTAGCAAACAAAAGATATGACTGAGTGGGATCGAATTATGATGGTAACTCCGTATAGAGAAAAAGGTATTCCTATTTTCTCAACAATGTGGAGAACTAATAAACGTCTAAAGGACATTTATAAGATTGTTGAGGTCTACTTTTGTCTTTACATTTATTCCGAATATATTCATTTATTGACATATTCTGATTACCTAAATATCTTCTAAATATTATTATTTAGAAATTATATATACGATACAAAGGAGGGGGAAAAATGAGAAAAAAGTCATTTCACACAGAGGCAGAGGTATTTATTGATGAAATGTCATGTGCAAATGATCCACAAAAGAGTGACTGTTCTCTTCTTGCCAGCTGTCGTGGCATAAATATCGAGGTAAAAATCTTAACTATTGTTAGTACGGAATTGTAAACAATACTTGAGTTTAAGCCACCAAGCAATGATAACAAAGAAAACTACGAATATGATCCTTGTGAAGGGAATGACGTATTAATATTCACCATAGAAAAAAGAAAGCAGGCTTTAAAGTTTGTTCCATTTATGTTTTCTCTAATAATCTTCAATAATTATGTTATAATATGTCATAGAGTTGAACCTGATAGAAACTACCGTATCGTCATTAAAGAAGGTGCATTCGATACTAATACAGAAGAGGTGGGAACTATTAGCCATCACTCCCATGTATTAATCAAACTATGTCCGTTCCATCAGATACGTTGGCGTGTGTCACTACATGATGTCAACCTGTTTGATCCTACCAAGTCATGCTTAGAGCAAGGCATAGTAGTTCATCCAAACAGGAAAGACCTTATGTTGATGAAACTTTCAAAAAGAGATTTGCGGAAGCGAATCGAAGCGACGTTAAAAGATGGAACGAAAGTTGCAGCCCAGTTGGAGCACAGGTAATATGATCCACCCATTGGTCATATTTCTTAATATCGTTAGGAGCAATAATTGATACAATATTCTCTCGATATTCACAGCATAATGGAGTTCTATAAATTTTACAGAACAAAAGGTGGCACAGTCAAGCATCAACCATACATCATCATTTGGGGCTTGGTAGTTCTAGGTAATAGGATATTAGAATTCATCTTCCGTTTACATTATTTCCATTTTCAGCGTTCTTGGCTTCCCTAGTATCGTTCATTATTGTGATTCATAGAACCCGGGTTCAGAGAATTACAATTGTTGTTAAGAATAAGGGAAGAAAAGATTACATGGAAACAAGCAACGTACTCTAACCTTATAGTAATATTTAAGATAGATTATAGTACTTTAAAGATCCCATCCCACTCCTACTTTTTTCAACAGAATCCCTAAACAAAATAACAATCACACATTAGGATACATAATTCCTTTATTAAGTTTGACTTTAGTTCTTGTCACTTACTGCTTTTTGTTCCCAAAAAACATAAAAACCCATTGTTCACCAATACATCCTGACTGCAATACATTAAGAATATAGGTTATAAAAATAAAAAGATATCTGAAGTTCACATTATATATTCATACTATACAATTTTGTCGCTTCTTCTCCACTAAATCAGCTTTTTCGAGAACGCTTTAGATCCATGGGAGATGGAGCGGGTTGGATAGGGTTGGTAGCCTTACGTTTACGAACCTGGAAATGTTAATTAGTGAAAAGTAAATATTTAGATATCAAAAAAATTAATAAATTAACATACAAGAAGGGGATTAGCTGATGAAGACACATCGATATAAGAAGCTATTCTTCTAGTAGTAGAAGGTGCACCCTCTTCTCCATTTATATCTTTTTTCTCTAGTCCACCTTCGGTAAGACACGATATACGCATACGTGGTTCTATTTCAAAGGTCTGAAAAATAGAGATAAATAGCGTTTAGATCAATTGTAATTGAGTGTGGACTTGTCCAACCTTTCCTGTCTCTTGCAGTTTGTTCCTAAGACTCTCCAGTTCGAATTCAGCAGTCTGCAGAGTAGATTTAAGCTCGTGTAAAAGCATCACCTGTGAACGGAAGTCATTGTACGCGTTCACAATAGCCTCAGATCCCATAGGATTCATTTCTGAAGTATATCACCCATGCATTAAACAAAATACAATTGCAATATTACAATAAATATTCAAACTATAACACTACATGAAAGGAAATATAAATACGAAGTAATCGTACTGATTTAACACTATAAACCAGTATATTTCATAGACCCTATTAATTTATAAAACTGGAAATAATATAAAGCAAAGAGCTTACCCATTTTACACTTTTCCAGAACAACTTCTATATTTTTAAGCTTCTTTTGACCAACATTAGTGGGTAGTTTCATCTCTTGACTACGTAGATGTGCGCCAGCCGATTTAAATTCTGGATACCGAATAGCAGATACGGATATATCAACCTCAAACATTATGAGTTTTAATTAACAGCAAGAATTTATCTATAGTATGTGAGAAAGTAGATTAGAATATACCGGGTTAAAACTCATGTTGCACGTCACGGTAGAGATAGCTCCAGCCTTCTGACGCATGATACCTTTCTTCTTTC
Source organism: Heterorhabditis bacteriophora (assembly GCA_964036235.1). NCBI lineage: Eukaryota > Metazoa > Nematoda > Chromadorea > Rhabditida > Heterorhabditidae > Heterorhabditis > Heterorhabditis bacteriophora. Next base: position 1,272,158 of record OZ038427.1, on the reverse strand, counting down.
CCAGTGCTGGCGACATGCATGAGGTACTATAATTGAAAAATAATAATAGTACCAAACTCGAGAGTTTATTATTTTTGACGCACCCAATAGAGGGACTAGCAGGAGCTTCTGCCATGTTAATTAATTTTTGAAGATCTTGAGCTTTTCTCTCTCGTTCCTTCTTTCTCGCTTCAATTCGTTTCAACTCATTCATAAGCATTTCTTCTTCTTCTAGCTAAAACAAATGTAAAAAAAGTTAGTTAAAATTGACGAATGTTAGATTGTAGTAAATGGAATAAAACTACAAGATCTAATCTGCATGAAAGCACTAACCTCATCCTTTGATCTATCCCACTGCTTACTTAATTGCTCTTTACGTCTTCGCTCATGTTCCGAATCATAACATATTGGTTCTGTTGTTGGGTCCTTTAATTTGTAATAATTTTTAAAGATTGTAGAAGTATAAAGGAATGAAGATTAGATGAACCTTTAGCATCGCTAGCTCATGGACAATTGAGTAAAATCTCTCTTTCATATCTTCCATGGAACGATTAGTGCCAAATCTTTTTTTATCAAGTCTATCGTACACTATTGGCCATCTAAAAATTAAACATTTAAGGTATATAAGGCTATACATAATCATTATGTGAAACCAAGATTTTTTTTTAAAATTTGATTAAATATACCATAAAGTACAGAAAATTTATCAACCAATATGAATAGGTTCTATATAAGTTGAACCAATAAATAACTAAACCTCAAGTCAAAACGACGGCATATCTTGAAAAGGTAACGTGTTTCCTCTTTAGTCCACTTTAGTGATTTTAGATACTTATCATATTCCTCATCAGTGAAATCAGGAATATTTATAACCTTAAAATCACATAAACGCTGTCTGAGTATGTTGGAATATCTTGATTGCTATTACGAATTATGTGCTAAAAAAATTGGAATTATATTATACAAATAAATAAAAACCTTATTGAATCTTGAAAAAGGGTATGGCTGAGGATTTTCCAGCCGATCAATTCTTTGCCAATGATATAATTGCAATCCATCAGTTCTTGCTTCATTAATAAAAGGAACCCACTTATATTTCCGAACAGCACGTAAACCAATCTTCAACAACAAATGGGTGGAAAATAGAAATTAAAATGGTTTAGAAAAACTATATATTAACTGAAATATATAGCAAACTACTTGTGCTTTAGGATTTCGATATCCTTTTTTCATCTCAGTAGGCATTACAGATGTTACATCTTTGCCTTCTCCAGTATTAAGCAGATTATACAACTCTCTGTGCATTCCTTCAGGTTTCTTAAATGTAGTTTCAGAACGTCGTGGGCCATTCTATAAATAAGAACACATATTTTTCCTTAAATCATTAGGTGCCAATAATTCCGAAGTAATCAAGCTACAGATAACAATTTCTAAATTGAAAATTTAACATGACCAAATACACAAACAAGTTATATATTGTTCACATGACAGATAATTATGTGACTAACCTTTTTTATATTTCCAACAGATGTCAGAGATCCTAATTTTAGAGGATTCTCATCCTTCTCACGACTCTCACCTCCAAGAATTGACTGTACATCGTTAATCATCTTAAAAATCAAGTTTTATAAAGAAATGAAATATACTAAAAAAAATTAATAAAACAAATTATGAAACAATTCAATTTAAAAAAAGCATAAGCAACGCGATTACTACTTATTTGATTTCATAATTTTACATCTTGTTGAACCCAAAATAAACGCTCATAATATAAACTCTCGAGGAAAGAAAATAAAAAAAAGTAAAAATTATTAAATTTAAAAAATTGAAATCCTATATACATAATGGGCAATAGCTCGTGATAGACAACGATTTAATTGCAATTTTAATTTCCGCCACAATCATGAATAGTGATTACGGTAGACTGCGTCGCCTGAAGATCTTTTATATTGGGGGGTTGCGATTGCTGTATATTATATTTTGGATGTCCTAAAACTAGAAATGTTCTTGTTGGAAGTATGTATTAACATTTTCTTATTTTTGTTGTTGATAAATTTGTTCTCTTTAGCAGGATAAGGTATACACAATCTGGAATCACAATCTTTATTATTATTATTATCTGGTAATGTGGAAGTCCTAACCTGAATACTATTTTTTGCGATTTTGTGATTGTTGTTACTATTATTTCAACTTTAAGTTGGTGAGATTCTGAGTTTATGAACGTAATAAATATTTTCAGTACTCAAACTGGAAGTAGAGCACAGAAAGGCTAAAATAAAAAGATAGCACATACGTTTCTGACGCTGTACACATCATATCTGAAATATGGTTAGTCTTTGTTAGAATGAAAATATTTCGTCTACCAGTAAAGGAACGTTATTGTGTTTCCACTGTACTACTAGTAATATTTAGAAATTTAAAAGAGTATTTAATTCACTTCTAGGCCGGAGTAGCATACAAGAATGAGAAGCCTCTGGCGGACAACACAGAGCACCGTATTCGTCTTACTCTTACATCCCAGGATGTCAAGTCCTTAGAAAAGGGTAATCACATAGTCCATTTTACACGTTTAAGTAGTTGAGTAATATGATGCTTATGAAATACATGTTTATAGTTTGTGCTCAGCTCATTGACGGAGCTAAGAGCGAGAATCTCGTTGTGAAAGGACCTATCCGTTTACCTACGAAAACCCTTCGTATTACCACTAGGAAAACACCATGTGGAGAAGGATCAAAAACCTGGGATCGTTTCCAGGTACTTACTGTAGTAGAATTATGTTCCTAAAGTTTTTTAGTAATGTCATTATTAGTTAATTACAATTATTGTTGTATATAAAATCTGTTGTATGATTAATTGTGCTGTCTGTTTTTCAAACTGTTATTTCACCTGAAATTACAAATTGTTCGTTTCGAACATAGTTGAGTAGTTATTTTTGTAACTTATAGATGCGGATCCATAAGCGTCTGATTAACCTGCACACTCCTGCTGATCTTCTGCGCCAGATCACTTCCATCTCGATCGAGCCCGGAGTCAACGTCGAAGTTACCCAGGCCAATTAATACGCGTATGAAGATGGACGGGTTGCGCTATTCTATGGCTACCTTGTTCCTTGTTATCCGCCGTTGAATAAGATTTGTTTGTGGTTTACACTGCTTTTTAATGAAGCACAGGTTAAATTTGACAGTGCCTATGATACAATTCAGATGTTGCAATCATGATATTCTGATATATTCGTTCTGATGTTTGAGTTTCCGTACGTTTTTGTTTGAGGAGTGTGAAACAACTATTTGGTGGGAGTGGTTATAGCGATACTACGTGCTGGAATTTTAAATGTTTCCCAGAGCACGTTTATGAATGTGACAAGTTCTGCAACATAATTGGATCTGTAGTGTTGGGGTTTATATGTATATATATGTAGGGTTTACAAGGTATGTGTGTTCATGTTGAGTTGTTTTACATTAGTAATTTTAGCTAGGATGGACGCTTTTAATGAGTGCCCTATATGTCATATGGCGATGATTTTGCCGACGTCCGTTCCAGGATGCAAGCACAAGTTTTGTTTTTTATGCTTGAAAGGTAGATTTTGGTAGTTAAATTTAGCGAGTAGTCATACGATATGTCTTGTATAGGTGCTGCGTATCGCACATCGACATTTCTATGCCCGATGTGCAGAGGTCCTGTGGATAAGAGCATTTTCGATCGACCTACTATGCTCGAAGTTCCTCTAGATATGCTAGATCCAGAGCAAAGTCCTTCTTCAATACCGAGTGGGATTCTGTTATAAAATTGGATGAGATACTTAGATCTTGTTAGGCAATCCTGAGTGTTTATATTCAGATCCTATTATGCAGAAAGAATCTCCATGTGAATTCCCACTGAAGAATTTGGATGCCATGAGTAGTACAAAAGATAGTTCGGGAATGGGACAACTTAATCTAGAGTTGAAACCAGTGTTTTGGCTGTATGAGGTTTGACTGAGCGATTATGACACTTCCATTTTCTAAGAATGGGTTCAGGGGCGGCACGGGTGGTGGCGGTTTGATCCTCGTCAAGAAAAGGACATCGAAAATGGCCTTAATTCTGGCATGCCCCTAGTGGAAATAGTTATATGTGGACATACATACATCATAGACTTCGTTGAAATGATTCAGTATAGAAGAGATGCTGGTAGTGCTCAGCGGAGGGCGATTAAGTCAGTGATTGCATTTTATTTAATTTTATATTAATTCATAATCTATACTATTGGCTATTTTATAGTGAGGTTAGGTTGTTTATAGGCGTGTGGATAAGAACGAATTTCGTGCAATGTCCGCTAGTGTAAAGGGAATTTCTGGCGTACGTACAGCATCCATCTACTAAGAATATTCTTTATCAAGATTCTCAACACTTACGCGTATTGAAAATTCATCAGTAGATCTTTATATGGTCATAATTTTTAAAGTATATCTACTTTGGTAAAATATAGGTTTTTTTTGCCGTATGTGGTACAATATATAACAGACTAGAATGTTATTCTGTTATACTTGTATATTGGAAGCTCGCCTACAATTTTTTATGCAGTTATGATAAAATCAATTAACGCTTTTTACCTGGCATTAATAAATGAGTTGTTAGTAAATTAAACGTTCACTGTTGTATATCAATCCTTGCATATTTTGAAATTTGTAACTACTATTTCTCGGGATTTTTTTAGCATTCATAATTTTTTATATAGTTTATCGTTTTATTGAAAAGTGTAAACACGTCGAACAAAACAAAAAACGACGTGTGAACACGAATAGTATGAACGTTGGTACCATATTGCAAATATTGAAAGAGTTATGTAATGCCAGTAAAAAGACATTAATTGCACAAAACCTATGTAAACGCTTTCAAACTAAAGTCAAAATTTGAACTATTTTCCACTGTTCTTTTTAGAGTCAAATTCATTCGAATTGAAGGTGGGAAAGAATTCCAGGATTTTGAGCCTACTAGAATGAGTTCAATATTAAATCTTCGGTATTGAATAAGTAAGTCATTTAATATAATGATGTTTTTGACTTAAACTATTTTTTACATCTTTAGCTTCAAATATCGTTGTAGATAAAGTGGAACTGACGAATAAAAACTTTATGAGGGGGTCTTATGTTGTTGTTTTATTGGTACTGAATGATTTAAATATATTATTTAATATATGAATAGAGGTCTTCTGATGGTTGCATTTCATTGTTTTTAACACTGCGCGTGCTCTACTGACCTACTTCGATGAATCATACCTACCTGTCCATATTTAGATTTCGTATTTCTACTTACCATTACCAAACCTTTCAGGTAATTAGATTCTTCTATTTTACAGTTTTGAACTCACTAGTTCCTTCATAATTTACTCATGTACCATTAAATTTATATATATAGGAGAATTTTTATATAATTCTTGAGAGCTGAGAAGATATTGCGTAAACTATTATATATTATATTTGATCACAACCAAAGTGATTAATGTTTGATGTTAAACTTAGCAATATATCTAAAGAAGGTTATATTGAAATCCAGTTTTCGCGCGGTGCGCTCGTCCCGGATTCGCGTAGCGTTATAATAGAAGTCGCCGTTTTTCAGGATATGTCGCGCACCACTGTCGACTTACACGGTACTATCGATCAGATGGATAGTGTGGGTAAGTTTGTTTCTATATAAATTTCTAAGATTACCTCAAGCTCATAGTGGCTCAACTACTCCTTATGTTTCCTACATATTTTGAAAATTTCGGATTTAGATCCAAGTAATACTATGTGTGATTTATTACAAGAAGCCTTTGCTGCAACAGTTTCTCGAGACTATGAAAAGTGAGGATTTTTACATTTATAGAATATTTTTGACTTCTCCATTACTTATAGCGACTTCTATTTACAATGCTTATGAAAACTATATGGAAGTGATTAAATATTTAATAAGTTTTTATAAAATGATTTTGTTTTGAAGTAGTTGTATTCAATACAGAGCAGTGAGTGTTGTTCGCTGCGCTGTCGCTTCTGATCAAGCATTTGGAGTCGAAGACCTGGAACTTATGGATCATGTTTATTCCTGTATTCTAAACACCTCCCACTACGATGAAAGCGTAATTGAGGTTATTATAACATTATCTGAATTGATATACTTTGACTGTTAATAAATTTAAACCGCCAAAAGTTATTTTGACTTTTGTAGAAAGCATATAAATTTATTTGTATTACCAGTCGAATTATCTAAGAAAAAGGATGTAATGATAATTTACTTTTTGAATACGTTATCAGGTGTGTTGGGAGTGGATTGATGCGTTAGAGCGTCCTCCTCGCGTAAAGGACCCTCGAGTTATCTCCAGCACTCAACTAAGCATTTATTACGCCTATCACATGGTTTGCTATCTATTTAAAAATTATATTTAAACACTAGAGTAGATTTGTCTTGTTATAAATTTTAAAATGTTGTTAACCTTTAAAGTTTGCGGCACTTTGATTATAGTCTGGTGTTTAAAGATTTGATGCTTAAGTTTTTAAAATTCAGAGGTTCCCTTTAGATATGGCGGTGAATCGTATTTATTTACTACAGATCTCGCGTGTACAGGAGCGCATTCCACGGAGACTTAATCATTGCCAGATGAGGGTGGATGCTTGGAATCGTGTCAAGAAAAGTTTTGAGTCAGTCATTTCTGCTATGTATAGGTTACCTCATAAGTCCTCATGTAGCAGTTTCCTATGACTACACATATACTATCTAAGCCTCTTTTGGACCATATTTCGAATTTTATCTAATTCCACCGTCTCATCAATATAGTCAGCTTTGATTAGAACCGTGTATCAATTTGGACTCTTTTATGATTACTTATGTGAAACTTACGAACTTATCCAAGACAAATTGCAGCTATTATTGGTACTTTCGAAGCGCGTCTTAGAAAAATGGAAGAAAGTTTGAAAATAAACGAGCTAGATTTATTTTTATCTTATTAATACCGAGATAAATAATCATATTTCTATTATGAGATTATTCAGCAATATAATTATAAGGAGTTTTGGCGCGTTTCGTTCGTGTTAATAAATTAAGTTGTTTACAACAATTTTATTTAGTTACCTATGGGGTGCAGCTGTGCAAATGTGGAAACCATTTGAGCTAGATCGTCTCGATATCCTATGTAGTTGGTCGTATATTGTCATGCAATTTGCTGACGTAGTGGATGAGGAAACACTTGATCTCATAGAAGTAAGTTTTTTGCATTTAACCTTGTATGTTATCAATTTTTAAATGGTTATAATTATGTTAAACTAGTTACTGGTAAATGCATACATTTGAAGTGAATTCATTTCAGGCTGCAAAAGATCATGCGCAACATATTTTGGCTACAACAATAGTGGTGGAAAATGCTCATCAAGCGAATCAGCGAGTAGCTACTATCGACCGAAATGGACGAGATGCACGGGCATTAGCAGAAAAACTAGGTCGACGTATGGTATATACTTTATTATATTCTAATTAAATTTATTCTATCCGTGCACTACCTTGAGTAATAATACATCTTTCACGTTGTTTTATGATGAAATAATTCTCAACTTACCTTACGTTATTATTCAGTGTGCATCGAAAGAGGAACCTGTAACAATATCATTAATGTCAAATGAGATTGAAGAAAATGCCGAAACTTTGCCTACAAAAAGACATAAAGGTGAAGAATAATTATTAATTTGTCGTATCATTTAGGGATATTACTTCGAGATGTACCTATATTTGTTTGTATCTACTTTTGTTAATATGCAAATTCTCTAACGTTATCCATACTGTACATATTTTCAATCAGTAATCATCCCTTTTCGTGCAATTGAATTTAACAGATCTCATTGGTTGTGGATTACAGAAACTTCATATATGTTTTAATACACTGGAGTAATATAAATGTTTATAGTTCGAAATTATGCCGTAGAAAACGATAAAGGAATATAAAGATGGAAATACATTTTATATATCTACTGGTTAGCGATTTCTGCTAAACTGCAATCAACTTTTTGATCATTTTCTGTCTTCTTTTCAATTTCATCATCTTCTTTTGCTCTCCGTTGTTTTTCCTGTTTTCGGTATTTTGCTCTTCTATTTTGAAACCAAACCTAAATCCATTTCATTAGGAGTTCTGATTATGAGTTTCACTCAAAAGTATTTCATGCTATAAGATTTGTCAATTTCAGTCAGACTTTTTTTCTAAATTTTTCCCCATCCTAACCTGAACTCTCGCTTCTGTTAAGTCTATCCGCATGGCAATATCTTCTCTAGTATAGATGTCAGGATAATGGCTCTCCATAAATGAACGTTCTAACTCTTTCAGCTGACCAGAGGTGAAAGTGGTACGAATACGACGCTGTTTGCGGCGTTCTGATGGATTACCGCCGCAAAGAGCTCCTGAAAATATGAAAACAAAGGTGGAACACAAGGAAATTGGAATAGACTTTTTTTTTCTCACCTACGAGTGATGACCCAGGTATTCCAGCCATAATATTGGCTGTTCCTCCACGACCTATACTATCTTGTGATGTCATCAATGAAGATTTCTGATATAGTTGGTATTGGAGACCTGGAAAGAAATCCTAGGAAATTAATGTTGAAATGCATTGTAATATATATATATATATAAGAAGAGAAAGGAAAGAGGAAAAATGAGTAGTAGGCTACCTGTATTAAAGAACGCTTGGAGAGAATCATGTGTGCTTTGTCTGTAGACAGTTGATTGTTGGGTTGAAGATGATGACTGGGAAGGAATCGATCTATAGGTAAGAAAATGTTATATTTAATTGTTCTACATTTTCAAATAAAATAATGAATATAAGAGCTATTGTTTAGAAATAAATCTGCTAGATGAGGCTGAGTGCATTTTATATTCCCATGTACAATATTTCTCTTTCTTACCTATTGCCGGTCAAATAAGGATTTGCATACTGTCCGTATATTTGCGACTGTGTTCCGCTACCGTATCCACCTGTTCCATTTGTCAAGTTGAAATTGGTGTTAATTTGGAATGGATTTGGTACTGAACTGTCAGTAATTCCGGTTGCCTGTTGTGTGAAATAGCCACCATAATCCATCGAGAGAAATTACTAGAATTACGTGCCTTGAGGTCATGTATAAACTTAGTGATGTAAACGTTTACCATAGAAGAAATTTAAAAGCTGGGAATTACTGAATTATTGAGCTGAATAATAAACAAAATTCGTATGGTTATTTCTCACAGAAAGTTAATTATTCTGGTTCTCTACTCTCTCCCTTCAAACTCTCTCAGTAGCTGTCGCACTTTTTCAAAATTTCCCTTCATGCTAGTATGCAACAACGTGAGGAATATTTCATAAAGGACTGTAAATGAGTTGCAGTGAAGAAACGGAATTACCGGAGACGATAAATCTGATATGTCCGAGGATCACAGAATTATGAGGGCGGGACCATACGATAGGCGTATCCACATATGGGCGGTGCCTATTGATTCTGTGGGTGTAATTGGCTGTTCCATAAAACTACTGTAGGTTTGATAACACTGGAAATGTTAGATTTCTAAGGTTTTAATGAGAATTAAAATTTTTTTGAAACATTAACTTTGTTGTCATATTAAATTTTTCATTGTCATTTAATGAATGGTTATTTTTCTCAGATGTAGATAAACTCTCATTAACAACAAAACCTTAATAATAGTGTGCACATCTTTAATCTTTATATTCATAACACTTATAGTGAGATAAAATTTTGCTGCTCTCTTATGATTTTTGATTTTCATCTAATATCATGCAATTTTAATACTTGTTGGATTTGTTTAGTACTCTGGAAATAATTTTATAATAAAACAGTATGTCCCAGATGGTGGCAGATTGATGTAATCTGTAATGTATCCAATTAGTATAATGGTGCACTTGACGGAATAGTATTGCATCACTTGCTCCATGTGGTCAAGTGGGCGGGCTAATGAGAGTACGGAATTAAGTAAAAGGTGCTGATTGATGTAATCCTAGAAGTAAAATTTCATAAGTTAACTGATAGTGTGTGACATAAAAAAGACAGGAGATACTATCTCGAGAAATTTTAACATTCACATTTTAATTATGCAATTTCTAGCTTTTTAAGCACTCATATTTTCTCCTTGTTCATATTTATTATAATTTAAATCCTACCAAATTTTGCCTTTTATATACCGTACTCCTTATATGTTTGATGCACCAATCTGTGTGAGAATCCGCAATCTCATTTGCATTGGATCCGAGAGCAAATGTCGATTTAATTGCGCGAAAACAACCACAAATAACGTTTCTGGCATAAATGAACCGGCTGTCTAGATGGAAAACTAAATTACCAGTAACTACAGAAATGCTACAGAAATATTTCTGATATTATTACAACTTAGATAAGAACAATTTAGATATACACTTTATCGACTTTGTTGCTCTTAATGATTTATCTAACGTTACTACTATGCTTAGTTTATAGCTATGAAATTGAACAAATTATCTATTTTTAGTAAATATATCTTAAATTTTCTTATTACAAATGCTGATTTTTAATATTCAATATGTTTTAATAAAATACTGTCCTGAAATACAAGCATGGTTTTCATTTATTACATTTTATTAACAAAAACATTTTGAAATATAGCTTCATATTCTATGAAACGTTGTTCAGATTTTATTATAACAATATATGAATATTTTTATCTACAGATCTTACTCTGTTCATTTGCCTTGTATTTATTATAGTTCAAAACATAATATTTATACATGTATATAAAAATACTATCCCACTCAACTGTATCTAGCATTCTCGGTATCATAAAAATGATAATATACTTAGAAAAGATGTGAAATATGTGTAGATTTACTTTATTGTTGAAAATCCTGCATTTTATGGTTGTTTCATAGGGAATCACTATTGCGATCTTGAAGGAGTTAACGGTATTCAGATATATAATAAATAGTTGTAATAGCTAATTTAACTCTGCTAATTTGATATATTAGCATCACTAGAGTTAAATGAATTTTGTACTAGGTTTATTTACGTTTATGAGTTTCTGAAGAGTGGTTGGCTAGATGAATAATCAAATATGCCTTATGTAAGAAAGAGAGAAAGGAGATAGAGAAATTGCATTTTGCAATACGAAACCATCAGTTTTCTTATATAGCAAGTATGCATGTGCCATTAAGAAAAGTAGGAGTAACACAATCGAAGATGAACCTTTTCAGTGATTCATTTAGTAACCCATGGTTTGTGAGTTTCACGATAATTTTCGTCATGGCTCTGTCAGCGTTATTGTTCAATTCTTTTCAACTATTCAATCGTTTAAGAAAACAATGGAGAACTACTACACGTAATTATGGTGCGAAGTTCTTTAATTCTTGATTGGTTTACGAGAACGTCCGTTTTAAATTTAAAAAACTTGGAAAGTTGGTATTCTAATGTTTAGTCTTTTATATACTTTTAAACTAAATGTTAAAGTATTAATTGATTAGAAAGTTGTTAGATATCACTCCGATGTCTCAGAGAATACAGCACTGAAAGTAGATACTCAAACTCCACCATCAGCAGCACATGTAGTGTTAATATCTGAGACTGATATGATCAAGTAGGACTTACAGAACATAAACAAGAAGATCAACATAAATATCATATATTCTTTGAAGTAATTCTATCATCTCATTAAATGCAACGATTTATCACTATCAGCTCCATTTAGACTAAACCTTTTAGGCTTATTATACAAGATTTTGTTTTACATTTAATATTTTTGTTGCCATGGAATAAACCAACAATTAAATCATATGTACTAAAATATTCTCATTATAATCCAAATAATACAGAGATCGCATCTTTAGTTTCAAGGGATAATTTGTCTAATGTTGCCTTTTCGGTTTTTTTTATTTTGTTGCACTTATTTTTGCTTTAATAGGTATTACTGGTAGTTTATTATTTAACCACGCTACTCTTGGGTATTTGTAAGATGCATTTCTTTTATGTAACACTGAATTTAGATTATCGGTAAAATGTACAAATCATGTTATTCACTTTTATTGATTAGAGCGTTAGAAGTCTGAGTTCGCTGCTACTCTTCTCGTTTGTTTCACTGTTGATCTGGGAGAGAAATCTGCACGATTTGATTAGGATGCATCTGAGAAACGTAAACGGTACCAGTGTCCGATATCGCTAAAGAGTGCGCGTTCTCGATGTTCTGGAATTTGATGTTATTCTCGTCTTATTTTTGCTGTTGTTTCGCTGAATAAATAACACCTTGATGAATGTGTTGGCCTTTCCAGAAGTCATATCCATAACGAACAGTTGAGGCTCAAGTTGACCATCCATATCACGTCCTGTCACTCCAACGAGATAATGTTCTATAAATTAATTGTCGAAATTATTAATAATAAATTATGAATTATATTTTTTCAGATTTAGAAAATTTTTCGCCTTAACTCACTCTTCTCTCTTATTGCATAAACCCGTCCAATCTGTTCAGCGTTAGTGATAGGAATGCCAGCAGGAATTGTCCTATGTCCTTCAGCCAGTCCTGCTGAAAAACACTGCACCCGCTCATTTTCTCTGAAATAAAATAATCTTTATATATTGTTCTAATACTAAACCATCGGGCTACACCAAGTATTGTTAGTCTAGACGTTAATATATGATCGGTATTGGTAAATACAATGTTTTTAAATCCAACTATTCTTAAAGAACTTTCTCATACTTAATACTAGAGTTTGTACTATAATTAAAGTTCTAATTTTATTACCTATCTGCGACACAGATTAAATTCATATCTTCTATGAGAGCCAACGAATGAGGAATAACAAAATCTGAGGAACCGAACTCATCTGAAAGTAATTAGGTTATAATAATGCATTTAGAACATTTAACTAAATTCATGCATTTATATTCTAAAATAAAAATTGTTAAAGTTCTCTTTTAGTGTTTGAACTAAGAGAATCAATAAGAGTAAACAAAAATTCGGAGTGCATTCTTTTAGAATTTTATTATGTAACACTTGTTTTTAACATTTTCATTTTTCCTACATTTATTGATACTTAGTTATCAGCGACTATTATTTGGTACCTGAATATAGGATGGTAGTCTAAAAACAAAACATTCTAAGTATTCTAATTTCGGTTCCTTTATTGCACTAGTATTTCACACCTTCCTCCATATTTATAAAACATTGTATATAATCAATTTTGAATTCATATAGTTTGAACACTTTTTGAGATCTGTGAATATCAGAATTAATAGATGTTAAGTTAAATAATCAACCTCCTGAAGCCCCAAAAGTGTCGACCAATTTTCCACTGGGGTCGAATTTCATTACTCTACTGTTACAGTAACCATCTGCAACGAAGAAGTGCCCGTTCTTAGCAACTGCAATATCCGTTGGCTTGCAAAAATGTCTCTCATCTGATCCAGGAATGAGCTTTTCTCCCAATGAAAGTATAGGCTTAAACGACGAGTCAAGTTTGTGAACCTATAAGCGAATATAATTTGTATTATTAAATTTTACTTGTGCAATTTATAATTGAATAATTAATTTTGCATTACTTTTCTCTGATTTAGAAAAAATACCTGATGGCTGCCAATATCAGTAACCCAAGTGTTACCCTTATCATCGATGGTGAGACCATGAGGCACATAAAACATTTTTTCTCCATGCTCAGCAATTATCTACAAATATTTTTAATCAAACACATAGAAGCAAAACAAAGGAAACTAATTATGTTAGACTATTTATCACTTGCCTGTCCATTACTAGGGTCGATAACAGCGATAGTTGTATTAGGGATTACGCTTAGTTTCTTATTTAGCTCTTCATTTTTGTCGAAAGTACTGAAAAACTCAAAGCTGAAAACTGATCTACATCTTCACTAATACAAATCAATATGTAATCACTTCTCTCTTCTATAAATTAAATCTCTGTAACCTTTAGTTAATGACATGAGTTTGATGGAATAAATAAATTTGTAAAGTCATGAGTACTGTAACTAACTAGTTAAAGCTGACTTCGCTTTTCTAGTCTTTGAAATTTCTAAGAGCTTGTTTCTCTAAGTTTTTGACCACCCTAACTTCATTAATACACATGGTAAATAAAAAGTGCAATTATCGATTTTGTTCACGTACCTTTTTCCTCTACTTTTTAAAAATATATTTGAGCTAATTTACTTCAGTTGTTACCTCTATATTAAGGAAGTAGCATATTATGTCTTAATAAAAACCTTAAATAATATTTTATTATTTTAAAATCGTGTTTCATCTCATTTGTGCCTGTGTCGACTTCTCACTGCAACATTCGCCTAGATTATTTCCTAAAACGGCAATTTTAAGCACATCTCCGATATCATCTAATTCCACATTTTATGTGTTCTTTCTTGAGATCATCAATGAAAGTTAATTTATCGTCAGAATAAAGCTACGATTTCAGTTATGATCTGTAATCATAAGGATTCAAGTTAGGTGAATTTGAAGACCACTAATTTGACTATGAATCTAAGTCCTCTTTTTTGAGATATCCCATAGTTATTTTAAGCTGAATGAAATTTGACAAAATTCTTCATGAAAATGAATCCAATTCGGTTCAAAGATCTGTATTCGGAGGGAAAGTTCACAGGTACAATTGAGATGAAACAAGATTTCAAAACAATAAAATATTATTTAAAATATTTATTAAGACATAATAGACCACTTCCGTATTATATAAATGATAACTGAAATAAATTAGGCCAAATGTTTTTTTTTTAAATTTTAAAAAGGGTACGTGAACAAAATCGATAATTGCACTTTTTATTTACCATGTGTATTAATGAAGTTAAGGTGGTCAAAAAGTCAAAGAAACGAGCTTTGGAAAACATTTTAAGCAATGGTTTTTGTCTAATTCAAAGGATCTTAATATATTTAAATTTTTTTTCTACCCAGTACATTCGATTAGTGAAATTAGTTACTACACTTGCATGGTAAAGTCAATCACAAAATAACCTTAGAATCACAACCGAAGAAAACATTTCTGTTTTGTAATTACAAGAAAAATCTTGATTAATATCGTTTTTTTTAATGCCATGACAACGTATTCACTTTAGCAAACAGCCCTAGATACATCAGTTGAATCAAACCGTGAAATCAATATTTTAAAAATATAATTTAGCATTAAATTCAAATGGGACAACGAGCAACATCTCAATTCATTATTTTCACCAAATTTTTAATTATCACTATACTTTGTGCAAAGCCAATTAATATAATTAGTAAGCTTTCCTCCTTTTTCTGTATTCTATATATATATATATATATAGGAAGTTGTAGAAAAAACAAAATTACCTTTCATCCCACACTCTATCTGCTCTGTGAAAGGCAATTAATTGTCCCTTATTATCAATAGCTAATCCAGAGATCTCTCCAAGTGGTTTCGAAAGCGGGAGGATAAAAGCCTAAAAATCACATTGTTTACTATTATTTTTTTCTTAATGGATGCTTATGATTACTAATACTATTCAAATCTTATTCAGTAACTAAGCATTATGATGCTTGGATTCTAATAAAATAAAATAAAATTTAGATTTTCAGAAATTTCACTCTGTAATTTATTAGACCACATTCGTATTAACATTATATAATAACACTTCCTTTTTCTATAGATAAATCACGCTTGTAACAAGTCAGTAAGAAATGATAAACTTCCCTATCTTTATAGAGAATGGTACATTAGAGAGTGATAGCTAAAATATAAAGAAGAGAGCTCTAGCAGTTATACAAAAAGAAAATACCATTTTTTCCTCAGCAAAGTGTACTAAACATAATGATAATTAGACAATTAAGTTAATGGATATTGAGAAAATCAGACATTAAAAATATGGGACAAAATTGATTTCCTTAATTGATATATATATATTTTTTTTTTTTTAATTTTTAAATTTTAAAATTTATTTATTTATAAGACATGTTTAAAACCAATACAAACATTCATGCAATCACTCTATGATCATCAATTAAATGTCTTGAGTTCCAATTTAATCACCTCCTATTAATTAAATATTTGCAAATGCTAAAACACCATATTCACCTTAATAATAAGATTGGTGAGGATTTTCTTACTTCATTTTGCTGCAGATGGGTATTATCATCATCTTCATTCATAGGAAGAACGAAGTCATCTTCATCAAGTGGAAGCTCTTGGAGATACTGAGGTTCGTTATTTCCTGTAGAAAACTCACTGGGAGAGCCCAGTGGGTATACCGGATTTACGATAATAGCCCATGAGAGTCCCAGAAGGAGCAAAAGGGGGAGCAGCACCACGACACTGGCCTGCATGCGTCGAGTGAGGGCAATCAATGTGTGCGCCGCATCAGGCGGGGCTCAGCTAGCATGATGTCATTCACTTCTACAGAGACATTGAAAGTTTTTAATGAGTTTCAAAAATATTAGAGAAAGAATCTATTTTTAAAAAAACATTGATTAAATCCTGACTATACAAAAACTAATATACAAATGGTTTTACTTAATTGAAATAAAAGTTAGATTAAGGAATAACATTGAAACTGTAGAAGTCAATTTAAATGTTTTGCCGACCTATCCTCGAAATATGTGGCTATGAAAGTGCTAAAGCAATGCATTAATCTCATCCACAGTTCTTTTAATCATCGGGAAATTTAATTAAGGACAATATAACTGTAAGAGTCCGCATTTACTTGAAAAACCTTCTTGGAAGGGTCCAAAGATTAAAATCAAATACCTTATTTACTAATTTGTTTCATGAATAATCGGTAAAAAAGTTATGCTATATTATTTTCTTTATTAATTAATTACTACGATTCTAGCACTCAGCATCAGCATTCCATACATTCGATATTGTTACTTATACAATAATTAATAAAGATAATTTATCTCTTTACTCATTAAATACACTCCATGTTTGACATCCATTGTGCCATCTTTAATCGACTGTGGTTATGGTAATTCAGGTTTAGTGTATCACGTGCTTAAGAAATTCAGCATAACTTATACGAAGTTCTCTGCCTACTATTTTTGTGCAACGTTATAGTGTTTTTAGTTATGGGTAAAATATGTCAGTCTCATAAAACTTCTTTTAAATCTTTTGAAAGTTATAATCACAAGAAATTTCAATTAATACATATGCATGCTTAGTTTTGTGGAAAATTGTATAAAATGCTACTTATAATGCGATATGGTTTTAGCCTTAAATACATAAAAGAGATAGCTTTACCTCAGTTATTTACTATGCTATTTTAGCACAATTTGCATCTAAATTGCTTATAAATTCTATGAAAATGTTTTTTTTTGTTGCATACTATATATACTAAGCAGTAAACACACCAGTTGTGCGTATTGTCACTTAATATTTTAGAGGTAGTTTTCATCAATGGATTGAATACTACATCAATTCATAAGACAATGATAGTGGATTTGGTTAGTGCGGTGCAACAATCTGACTGGGAACGTGCTCGTCAACTACTTTATCAACACTGGGTCAGTGAATGCCCGAAACTCTATGCTGCCAACTCTGAACATCCGTGGGAGACGAGTCATGATGAATCTGCTATAAGTTTGTTTGCATTGCTTGTAATTTTCTACTGAATCAAAGGAGAGTCATGTTTCTCTAAAATATTTATAGCTAAGTGTTTGTCCGTAATATGTTCATCAGCAGTATTTATTACTAGATAACTCACTGTTCACGCCACTAGCTGGTGCCTTTTGTGCTGACTCTTCTGTGCGTGAACCAACTCTTAAACCTTTAAATGAGCAGGCAGGTATCACACCTGAGGCACGGAGACCTGGTCAAATATGTGGACATGTATTTAAAAGTGGGGAACTCACTTATAGATGCAGGTAAATTTAAAACAAGCTGGAATGCTTGGTAAACGTATAATCATTACTTACATTAAAATTTATTTTTCTAAGATTTGGAAAAACCTAATTTTTCAAATACGACATATATGTAGCTATATGTAGCAAATTTAACATTTAAAACGATGACAATCTATTTTAAGAGATTGCGCTGTGGATAGTACTTGTGTGATATGCCATGCTTGTTTCCAACAGTCTGAACATAAAAATCATAAATACAAGGTATAGCTAATCATTTATTTGTGGTTTTAAATGCATTATTATTTTTATTACGTAGATGCACACATCATCCGGCTCGAGTTATTGTGACTGTGGTGATCCTGATGCATGGACAAGTTTCTACGCTTGCAAACTACACGCTAAGGATGATTCTAGTGACAAGTTCGTTTTTTAATTGTATTAATTGTATTTTCTCAAATAACTAATTTTCCAGTGTGGTACCTTACTGCCTTCCTCCTCAGTTAGAAGCTCGTGTTCGAAACCTCTCAGCTGTAGTTCTACAGTATTCTACAAACTTAATTTGCTGGCCTAATAAAGATGCTTTGCCGAGATATTTGAAGATGTAAGATGACAATTGACGTCAAATTGTTTTATACACTGTGTAACTTGTCATGCTGATATTTTAGGATTGCCGAAAACGAAAGGAAAGAAGTAGCGACGGTGGCGCCTTATATGACAGTACTTTATAATGATGAGACGCATACCTATGAAAATGTTGGTTTATACGTTTATTTAATTTTACAGTGGCAAACAAAAAAATTTCAAGCAGATTTTAAGTCCTTGTATATTTCATATATGTACTTTAATTTTTGAGGGAAATTCTGAAAAAGGAAATATAGTTTTATTTAAAGGCTGTAATTTGTAACTAATAAGAATATCAATGACCTGAAAATACATATACTAGGTAATTCGGGCTCTTGAGCTTTTCATCCATTGTTCAAAAGACCAGGCAATGTTGATTGCTACTATCGTGGATAGAGAGGGGCGTAGCTCAGTAAAAGTTGGATCAAAACAAGATTGTGAGCGAACTAAAAGTGATATTCAGGTAATAACTTTTTTTTGATATTGAAATTTTTTTACTATTCATACCATTTTTTTTAAGCGAAGAACACAGCGTAGTGAAGTAAATCGGCGAACTGATAAAAACGGTCCGTTGGATGTGAAAGTTATGGAGAGCGAAGTAGTAGCCCATCAGAATCATGCTATAGCACTTATGACATGGATTAACAACCAGATGGAACAGTTTCGTAAGTATTTAATGTTATATTCCCTTTTCCTAAAGGTGATTAGCTACTTAACCTCAGAAATGCTATAAGATTCTTTCTAGCTGTTTTGGGTGAAGTTATCGGCGACATTCTTCTAACATGCTATGCAGATGATGAATTGACAGATGAGGAAGATATGGAAGTAGAGGATCGAGAAAAAGTGAAAGAAACGTTATTGGTACGACTACTACGTTGGGATAAGAAGATGTGGAAAGGTGTTTTTTTAAAGTTCAACTGAATAAGGTTCTAGTAATACTCGTATTTAAGTTTCAAATTATTTGGATCTGTTGAACTTTTTTGTTACGAGATTATGTTTTAATCATATTATTTATTTAGCTGCTCGTGCAAATACTCATCAAATCCTCATGAAAACCGTTCTAATGAATTTTGAACAGAAATTGAAATTCTCAAAGAAATTTTTAGAGGTTTGTTTTTAATTTTTATATATAGTGTTTTTATTTTTCAAATTCAATTATTCAAGGTTTATAATTTTTAGAAACAATTGTAAATATCAAATATCGCATAATGCTTTTATTTACAGCATTACGAAGAAATATACTCTGAGTTCATAGATGATGATCATGATGTAGATGTGTCAGTTGTAAGTCTCACAGTGCAGTTCTTAACCGTCTCCAGCATTGCAAGGTGCTTTATGAGTTATTGTAATTAGAGATTGTGATTATATAATATATAGTTATTGTTTAATTCTGATCTTTAGACGCCTCATAGCTGAGGATAATGCAATGGGCAAGATGTTTAACGCTCTGATGACACACACTGATAAATATGTCAAAGGTTTGCAAATATTTGGCATTCAAATATATGATCACGAAAAAAAAGTATAATAGCAGTGAGTCTGACGATTGTTTATGTAATGAGAAATTAAACAATTATGAACGTCGCTATATTGTATTATTAAAAATAATATGGTGCTATTGAGTCAGGATAGATTACGATATATAATTTTTAATTTTAATTTCAGAGCCAAGTGACCCTGTATCTCGTTTTGATTTTACTACACGTTCTTTTCCTGTTGTGGTAAAACGTGCAATGCATATGATGCGAGATGTGGTGTAAGTTTATATTATCTCTAATGTTTTTTTTCGTAATTAATTATATTGCAGGTACATTTTAACATCCATTCCTCAACCTACAGACTGGAGCGATCAACTGCGTGAACAGTTTCTGCGAGGTTGCAAAGCATTTATTTCATTCTTGCACCGAATGCAGGTTTGTCTATAATTATTATATAGTTAGGATAGAAAACAGTAATAGGATTTTTGTTTCCGGATTTTATGCTTTATTATTTTTACCGATCTATCTAGGGTATGGATGAGGTAAAAAGACAGTCTGTAGAGCATCAAGTATGGGAACTAGAGTGGGAGACGGCATTCAATATCCAACTAAGAATGCAAGAAATACTTAGCCTCGTTACTGCTTGGGCAGCAACCGATGTAGGATATTTTAATTATGTTTCGATTACTTCTATATATCTTATTTAGTGGCAATCATTATTATTTTATTTAGAAAACCGTTCATCACAGTCTGTTAAAGATGTGTCTAGATGCACTAGCTATGCATCCTCCAACTACTTCAGATGAAAATAATGGAGAAACCCATTGCATTGTTCATGGTATTCTTCATCATTAAGAATCTTGGGTTATTTCGATATTTATGATTGTTTAGTTAACGGCGATCGTGCTGTGGTGAGCGCCTTCGATGTTCTCCGTGGAGCTGTATCCATTCATCAGCCTCTATGGAGGTTGACTGGTGGTCTTTTCTCGGTTAAAGGAGATTTTCTCCAGTTTTTGATGAAAGGATGTGATTCCATGCATTTGGATGACATGGAAAGAACTATTTCGGAACAAATTAAAACCATGGGATCAGCACTCTATGAACAATCATTGAGGTCTATTAAACCATTCTTATAAATATTTTGTATATAACCTATTATATGCAACATTGTTTCTGTACAGAGTATTGGTCTTATGTGCTCAAACATCAGCCCAACTTTGGCGGCGCAATGGTTTCTCACTAGTGAATCAAATCCACAACTATTACTCTCCATTATGTAGGACGGAGATGTTTGACCGAGATCTTCTTATGATGCAGGTAAGTTCATAATAATCTGTATAAATACGCATATTTTCTTCCCATCATAGACTTTTACGCTTTAGATAGGAGCAGCTCTCAGTCCGCCAACTGATTTTATCCTTCACCTGATGTGCAGATATCGTGTAACGCAGTGGGCGGAATTAAGCTTTGATGGCTCAGATCGACAAGGAACTCCATTCGGGAAAATGGAACCTGAAGAAACCAGCAAAATTATTGTTACTTTAGCTGAAGAAATGCTACACATTCTAATTCTTATTATAGGTTATTTCTTTATTGTATCTAAGAAATACTAAAAAATAAGTGAAAATATCCAACATTTTCTTTGATATTAGGTGAGCGGTTCCGTCCAGGTGTTGGTAAATGTTCGTCTGCGAAACACATCAATCGCGAGGTACTTCACATTCTTTGCACTGGACCACAGCCATTTAGTCACGTAAGTGTAATACTTTTGTTTTAAAAATAAAATTATTCTTACATCTCTATCTTTAGATTCAAAAACGAATATCTCATGATCCTATGCTTGAAAAACTATCTCTGCATGATGCTGTTAACACTGTGGCTGAATTCAGGTTATCAACTTACGTGTTATAGATATTTATAAGGAGTGCACTGTGCTATCGTTTTGATAACTTGTTTTAGAAAGCCAACAAGTACATCAGCAGGCCAGTTTCATTTGAAGGAATCCCTGTTGCATCACTATAACCCTTTCTTCTACCACTACTCTAAGAGTGATTTATCACAAGCTGAACAATATCAGCAAAAAATACGTGCGAAAGCTGAGAGGTAGGAAATAAGCTCAAAAGTTTTTATTATGTATTATAACTAGTATTCTAAATCACTGCAAGTGTAGAATTAGCTATGAACTGATAAAATTCAGTAGTATTTCAGTTTTTCTTCGCTTATGTGTATTTTGATTATGTCTAAGCAAAGACATTTTTCATAATATACCAACTTTTTAATAATGGTCATGTGAAAACTAAGGCATTTAAATTTCCAGGAAAATTATTGCTTGTCCACCTCCTGTATCTTGCGAATTTGAGCCATTTTTTGCTCCTATCAGAAATTTATTGAAGACACCATCTATGATTAAAATGACCAGAGCTGTACTGGAAAGAACAAGCAGAAGAAATCGGTTCTCTAGTGATCGATTGCTACATAGGGTAAACGGTTAAATGTATTTTGTGAAATCAGTGTTTCTAATAGAGTTTGTGCTATAGTTATTCGTCTGTTTCTAGGCACTATACTTGATAGGAATGGCCCTAAATGAACAAGCTGTCGATCCTCGCTGTTTTGATTATACGACTTTTGCGGATAAAGAAGATATTTTTAAGTTAATGGAGACTCTTGCCGGTTCTTCTGAAGTTTCAACTCATTCTGACCTGTTATGGTGGACGATCCAGGTATGGACATAAATAGGCTAAATCGGAATTTCCCATATATTCAAATTGTTTTAGAAATATAAAGAAGTTGAACGTATTTCAAAGTCTGGTAATAGTGAAGAGAACGAGGGAGAGACTGAAATAAAGGGGGAGCATGTAGATGAGGCACGGAATAAAAGAGCGACAATTGCTGCAAAGATGCGTGCCCAGGCTATGCAGAAGGTTTACATTATAATATAAATATTCTCATAAAAATGTTATAGTTAGGAATATTTGTGAAGGAAGATTCCTATTACGACTATTTAGATGTCGAAGATGCAAAAATCATTCATGAAGCAGATAGTTGCTGAACCCTCGGAAGAACAAACCATTGAAGATGGTAAAAAAACTCACCCGTTAAGGGTTGATGATGACGAAGATTTTGTCAGGTGCAAAAATAGCTCATTAGTAAATTGTTTTTATATAAACTAATACTTATTCCATATATTGTAAAATTTTATCCATGAAATCCTAAAATTACCTGTTTTGAGATTAAATAGTTTATCATTTTGTTTAATATATTAGCCATGTGTATGCAATTACATTATTTCAGCAAAGTGTCGGATCATGGTTTTCCTGTTTGTCTTGGTCCTAACCGCAGTCGTGTAGAAGCAGTAATTCCTCGCAAGGTAACCTGTATTCTATGTCAAGAAGAAGAATTATTGGTACCTGGTCAGCTTGGAAGACCCTTTGTTTGTGCTGCGTATGTTCAAAAGTAAGTTCCTCTCTCTGATATTCTTTTATATCTTACCTATTTTTAATTACAAATGTAAAACAAAATTAAAATAGTTTTTAAGATCACATCTTTTTACGCAAAAGAATGTTCCGGATTTTGGAAATAAGGTCCGCGATCTTGCTTCAATTAATTTGCAAATTGGGATTGATGCATCTACATGTTCACATACCATGCATTATGAATGCTATATGAAGTATGCCTTATAACCATTGTTCTTTATTTTGTTATTCCACTATTTAATATATTTTGTTTCAGTCTTTCTGATACTTTACTGAACCGTGAACGGCAACGTCCTCGTCAGCAGTTAGTGATTAATCAAAAAATGGTGGACCCAGAGGTGATAATGTGTTTTATCTATATAGATCTTATGTTTTACACTTTTCTTTTGATTTCAGGTAGGCGAATTTTTATGCCCACTTTGCAAACGACTTTCCAACACTGCCATGCCACTGCTACCTGCACTTCAGTTAATGAACATTGACGGGTATTTTAATTCGAGAATTATACTCCTATATCCATTTGATGATTTACTCGAAATTAGAATTGTCAGGTTTTCTTCTGTTTGTGGAGATTCAGAGGAATTCAAGGACTGGGTAGAAAGAGTATCGGATCTGTTGGAAACACCTGCTTTACATCAGCAAACACAGAAACCAGTTAAGACACATAGTAGGAAGAGGTTAGTTTGAACTATTTATTTATGGATATATTTTAACATTGGCAACTTATAGATCTCATTCGGAACGGTCCCTACACGACTTGAGTAAGCAGGGTGATGATTTATCTTCCATGCCACTTGATAATACATTATCGACGTCCGTACCTTCTGCTTCTACTATGTCAGGGCTTATGGGGGGAAGTCATACTCCAAAACGAACTCTATCACAAACTAGCACAAAAAATGATAGTTCCATTGGTTCGTTTGTATAACATTTATGACTTCATATAGAAAATTGTATGACTAGAAGTATTCCTAGATTTAAAATTTCATTGTTTTCAGACGTTGACGATGTTGATGGTCAGCAGGCTGTAGAGTTCTTGGAAAACTTAGCAGCTATGCTTGGAGAGCGGGACACGGAAACTAAGAATGATGTAAGTTTATTAGTATTTACAATTATAAAATTCGTTTTAACTCATTCATGTTATTTAGGTTACGTCGCCATCTGCTTCAGCTCTGCATGATGATATTTCACGCCGAGACCGTCGTGCAGAGAGTACTCTTCGTAACTTTAGTTTTCCACACGTCATTACCGGTTTCGTTAAGGGAATTCCATTCCCAGGAATCGCTGCTCTGCTTAAAGTGTTTAAAAAAATGTATGTAGTTTGTTTTATAAATGTGAATATTCTTGAAAAATTCTCATAATTTAATTTCCAGCGTTGGTCCCTCGTATGAACGCTATGAAGAAATGGTTCGCGGCTTTAGCAAAATCCTAATCAAGGTTTTATATATCAACAATCTGAATTTTTGAAAAATGCACTATTCATAGATACTATGATTTTCTTTTTTCCTGTTATTCATAAACATACTACAGAATCGTGGCCGACCCAGTGACGATTCGAAAAATAAAGAACTACTTGAGGAACATTTGCGTGCCTATTTAGCGGCAATAGCAACTTGGCAAAGTTCTGCGCATGTAGCTCGCGCAACCGCTGCCATATTGACTAATGAACGAAAACCATTATTTGGAGCATTAAATACAAGACAGGTAAACGTGATAATATTAAAAACTTTTCTTTATTTGCCATTATTCTTCTATATCCGTTTAAAATAGTAATATTATAGCGCGACTGTCTGTTAGCGATGTCACGACTATCAGCTGTACTGTCTTTCTGCATGCAGCATCTACCTCATGTTATAGCTAGTATGCTACGAGTTCTTCTTTCTCCGCCACCAACCACAGTTGCCTATCCAAATAGTCCACATTCACCAGAATACGTCACTAGTCCTGAGCACAGCCTTGCCCATAATAGGTATGACTTTTAAAAATACTTTTTAAATGTTTGCTATTGTTTATTTCTTCTCATACTGATCATATTTCAGTTCTGTTGGAATGTCATCCACAGAACAAATTGCTAGTGCTACTGGAGCGACGAAATTGTTAAGTTCTCCAATTGCGCAATTCTTTAGTTCCAGTCATCATAAGAAGGAAGTTAACATAAATCTGCTGCACGTCGACATGCTTAGTCTAGCTGTGAGCTACTATTTATCATCTAATTAAATATTATTCTTTTATAATGATTGATATCAGATTTCACTAATGATGTCTGTGGGATGGACTTGGCAGGATGGAGTTCAGTCGATAAAACAGCCACGTCATGTGAGAGAACTGCTTCCTGATGGTTCGCTAGACGAATTACATGTTCTTAGACTTTGTATGCTGGGATTATATTTTCAGGTTCGAATAAATTTTATTTTACAAGCACTTTCATTTTAAATATAAGTTCTTTATAGGTATTTGCTACATTCGTGGATAGCGAAATGAGTAGTGAGTCATCTATCACTTCACAGATGAAATCACGATTGTGTTTCTTATGGTCGCTAGCCAAACCAGATGATACTCCTCTCGTTGATGTTGTTAGACTACAGGCGGTATACTTTAAATAAGGATTTTCTTAAACATCAAATTATATAATGATTCAGTTATTATTGCTCCTAATTCTTTGGATTTAATGTTTTTTAGTCTTGCGAAAATTACAGAGTCTTGAAAATGCTACTCTATCCCTCCTTCGGCCATTAGCTCTGTTCTATCATGGGATTACTCAAATTAGTCCCCCTGAAGCTCTTAAAGGTTTTTTTTATAAAATTCTAACCTTCTGGACTGTCTATACATTTTCAAATTATAATATTCTGTTATCTTTTTTATAGACCCTTCAGTAAATGAATTTGAACCTCTTTGTCGTTATATGGGACTACCTTCAACTCTTTTCGACCTTCTTCAAGGTATATCTCCAGAGCGACTTTTTAAGATGTAAGTTCCAATATATACCTATATGTTCTCTTACAAGCTCAACCGTTTTAAGAGTTATGATAAAGTTAGATAATTTTTCAGGTGGTCAACCGCTATTCCATCAGATCCTCTTCAGCGTCTTTCTCTCGTTCCTCAACCTGTTCAACCAAATTTGCTCGTCGATCTCCCTCATGAGTACAGTGACGTCATAAATATAGCTGCCACGTTTAGGTTTGGCTAACAAAAAAACGCATGGTTTCAACAAAATAATTATCACATTGATTTTCTACCATAACAAAACTGTTAGAACCAGAAATTACGTTGAAAATAAGAATCGTCAGTTATTCCATTGAACTACAGATGTCCATCAATTCCACTGGATGAAAATGCATCAAATGTGCCAACAATGTGTTTAGTCTGTGGACAAATCCTCTGTTCACAAAGTTATTGTTGCCAAAAGCTGGTTAGTGGTATTCTTTATCGCTAAATTTTTACGTTTATGTGTTTCTATTATAAATTCTATTTAGGTAAACAAAGAAACAACTGGGGCCTGTCGTTATCATATGATGTCATGTTCTGGATCAATGGGAGCATTTCTTAGGTATTTAATTCTTAACTTAGATATCTAAAATAATACTATTTTTATTATAGGATTCGCGACTGTTCAATAATACTTATGACAAATCGAAACCGAGGTTGTTTTCGACCAGCGCCATATGTAGATGAATTTGGCGAAGCAGATCAAGGATTTCGGTAGGTGCAAAAATCCATCTTCATCTGAGTTAGTCATATATTTGTTAATTATTAGACGTGGAAACCCCCTGCACCTCAACAATGAGTTGTACCAGAAGCTACGCCAGCTATGGCTTCATCAAGGAATAACAGAAGAAGTAGTTAACCAATACGAGATTGATCATCGCAATATACAGTACGAGTGGGCACATTTTTAAGTACATTAATGCCTATCTTCTTAACAATATTGTCGTTAGTCTTCTTAGGCGTATAAAGTAGTTTTAACCGTTTATAATGATTTGGCGTATGTAGTACATGAGTACCTCGAAGTGTTTGTAAGTTATGCCTTTTAATCATTTGTAATTTATATTCTGTTTGTGCAGTGCATAGCGTGATATAGTTGGTGATTTTGTTGATTCGATACTATAGTAGATCACACATGTGGTAAATTACCACTACTTACTTCCACAGTTTCGACTTTTTCGTCATACATTCTGTTGTATATATATAGATTTGGTTTTTGTCCATTGATGAAAAGCAATGAAAACATATACGTAAATACATTTCAAAAGAATCAGTTTACCAGCTGCAAGCGAATTACAACCATTGCTACCACATAGCACCTTGACATTCAAGACAAGTTACACTGACAATTATGCCGCATTGAGCATTAGGCTAAAAACTATCCAAAAAGATATCCTATTACTAAAATAAACGGAAACAAATAATTGAACCTTTACGATCAAACATACACAAGATTGTAATTAACAGGGGATTTAGGAACCAAAAAGTTACCACTAAAACACTGTTTAATTAACATACACCACAGTTAGTCTTTGAGACAACGAAGCACATTAGTTGACAACATGATTTAGATAGTGGATTATTGTCGTTGTGAACGCTGTTCCAGGTACAAATTTTCCTGCTGTCATTATTAGCAGTATTAATAGATAATTGCTAGGATAGCAACTGTAGAGTGGAAATAATTGCAATTAGAAAAGGAAAGGAATAGATGATTAATAGTCTACCTCAAATGTCCATTAGATAGGAGAGGAACTTTCGGAGTGAGCGGGGATTGCCTTACACTTAGTCCTCCGCATGCTTGTGGTACATCACGTATTAATTCTCTATCTTGAGTATTTGGTCTTTCCTGTTTATGTTTCATTCCTTATCAGAGTAGTGAATAGGGAGCATGCTTTTAAAATATCAATGGTTTATCTAGAATCAGAAGTTCATAGAATACAATTATAGTGTAGGTCTGAACATGAACACTTATTAATCAACATCAGTTCAGATATGTTTGAAATTCTTCCAGTATTGGATCTTAGCGAGTGAAGGAGTGATCAACTTTATTATATGATATTTCGCTTTTTCTATGTCTAGAATATTTTTATAGCAATAGTTTAACGAGTTGAGATAAGGAAAACGTGAATTATGAACAGTTAGCATCTGCTGATTAGCATGTGCCAGCAAATTGATGAGATCCAAGTAAACACGGAAACACCGGTAAAAGTACACAGAGAAAAACGAGAAGAAATTTAGTCTCACAACATTTCCGGTTAGAATAAAACTACTAGAGGGCCCTTTAAAATTTGTAAATTGGTAAGAAAGCGTCATGTATTAAATTTCAGCACCTTGCCTTGTTGTTCTTTTGTACATTGCATGCAATTAGTTTTTTTGATTATTAGCATATTTGATCATCATTTTATATTAGAAGTCATATATATATATTGAATTCTTTAACTATTGTAGATCTAATTTTTGGAACTATACAGTTCATGAGATAGTGTGGGAAATGCGTAGTCATATGTTGATACAATAGAAATGATATTAAAAAATAGTTCGAGACGTGCTTATCGCTTACTGAATGTCTAACGGAAAAATATGAAAGTTTATTTTGAAATGTATTCATGTAAGTGTAAGCAGTAATATTTTTCGGAAATCAGTATTATTTGTTAGTTTTCACCAATGTGATTTTGCTTTATTAGGCGAATTAGCTGTTATTCTTAAAAGAGCCAGACCACATGGTTCTATTTTCGAGATGCTATCCCAGTAATCACTATTTATTATGATAAAACATATAAATAAGAAAGATCAAAACTTTTAGATAAGAGAAAGGATATTTCCCAATCACAGTATACCGTTGCCAATTCAAAGATTGGTGAAATAGAGTGGCTTCAACTCGGTGAACCAGAACGTCGTATGTAAT
This sequence comes from Heterorhabditis bacteriophora, assembly GCA_964036235.1. Taxonomy (NCBI): domain Eukaryota; kingdom Metazoa; phylum Nematoda; class Chromadorea; order Rhabditida; family Heterorhabditidae; genus Heterorhabditis; species Heterorhabditis bacteriophora. Next base: position 1,242,900 of record OZ038427.1, on the reverse strand, counting down.
TCCATCAGTATAGTAAAATTTGCTTTTGTCATTTACTGTGTGGCGAATTCAGAAACTCACTATCTTATGCAATTAGAGTCACCAACGATTGTGCTACATTTAGAGAGCTTGCTGCTAGGAAGAATTCTCGAATAGATAAAACCAATAGTCGTAAGTTTAGTTCTAACTTTACTGTTTCTATCTCTTACGCATTCACATAAGAAATTATGAGGTAGGTTAATGCATTTGAGAGAAGTGTTTCAGATCATTGAACCTACACAATATTTTTGACACATAATGTGTCGTGAATCACCCGATCAACGTGTTGTTTCGCAAATTAGAGAAACTGAGGCCATATAAAAGCTTAAGCGTTGTCGGTAGCAAGCATTGTGGATTGTGTTTGAGTTAGTTGTTTTTTCAGTATGTATATTTTTAATATCACTTCTTGCTAATCCAAAGTTAGGATTCTGAAAGGTGAGAATCATATTGTGCTGTATGCAATGCAAGCAGGGTTTGTTTCAATGTTTCGAACTTAGTTGTTTCTGATTTATAATTGTAAATTTCGTATCCTTCAGTTAGTAATTGTATATTGTCTTCACAAACATCTCTTTGTTATTTAATACAATAGGATGTTCCGGCACATGTTTCAGTATTAATCTACTGCTACCGATTGCAATCATTAGACATACCATCAATATGATTATTGTGGTAAGTTGGTCTGATATATGCTAAGTAGCTATAAGTTAAGTGTTTTCTGAGCAGTTTTAAAGGGTACATGTCACTATTTTAACAGCCAAATCCGTAGTGTTTGATATGTAAACGTTATATTCTATTTTCAGACTATATTAATTTTTGTTGGAATGACGTATGCACTGAATGGTTAGTAGTGATTTTGAATTGTTGATGAAGATTTATGAATGTGGATGCATTAAATGCTTATAAATTTATAGTTGGTATCATAAATGTCGAACTGAGAAGAAGAAATTAATCATGGATAACAAATTTATTTAGACTATTCGGTCAGTTGTCGTTCTGTTCAGTGCAACAAAAATTCGTCGTGCGAGATTGTAGACGGAGAGGCGAAATGCGTACCTCATAAAGGTTGTGCAAGGCTGTTTTATCTTTGATCCATATTAAACTACTAATGTGTCAATCTATGATTTTAACCATTGTCAATTAAGGTCCTCTTTCGTGCGACAGTGTCGATTGTGTTCCTGGGGAGTATTGTCTAATGAAGGATGGAATACCGTATTGCATTAAACCCTTCGTCACTTGTAAGGATGTGCAATGCAGTGAGGACACTGAGTGCAAAATGATAGATGTCAAATGCATCAGAGCCCCTTGTCCCCCAATACCTATATGTCTTCCTAAGGGTATGTGTATTCGTTTGTGATAAAAACACTTAGGCCAAAGCTATCTTCCTCTTTTCACTACGCTGCTTTCAAGTGCTACTGATGAACTCTAATATTATTTTTAAATATGACATTTACAATAATAGCATTTAGGTTCTCTCTCATGTAATAGTTTCAACTGCACACCAGGGAAGTATTGCGTAGTAAAGGCTGAAAAACCTTATTGCGTGGATTCTTGCTCAGAATCTGAGACGTGGGCAGAATGTTCGACTAATTGTGAACCGAGTTGTTCGAATAAAACACCGGTAAAAATGATTTGCTCTTCTTAAATCCTTATTTTTTTTCTCCCGCTATTCTGTTTAATATTGTTGCACAGTAAGCTTCACTTCCCTCTTCTTTAATTTGTGTTACAGGTTTGTAACCGTATGTGTGGTCCTCCAAAATGCCAATGCTCCTCTGGATTATTCCGTAACCCATCTGGAAACTGCGTTAGCGATCACGACTGTGACACCCACACAGGACGCGCAAAACGATTACTATGATATATGAAATTGTTGGTCAAATAGTCATCTATAAATTTTACACAAAACATTTGACAATTTTGGATGTTACTTGAGTGTGTGCTAGCTGTTTTCTACACTGTGTTTACTGTAGTTTTTGGATGTGAGCTCTTTCAGATATTGGTTCTATTTCATTAGTAACTGACTCATTTCCTAATACTTTATGTAAAGAATGTGATAGAGTTGAGAAATGTTAATATGGCTGATATCGCTGCCTAGTTTAATTTAAGCATGGATTTCTGTTGGCGATATCAATACTTGTTCAATTAAGACAATAAATGATGCACAAACAGTTCTTTGGCACTTTGGCTTCATCGTTTAAAAAACAATGGCTAACGAGTTGACAACATGATTTAGATAGTGGATTATTGTCGTTGTGAACGCTGTTCCAGGTACAAATTTTCCTGCTGTCATTATTAGCAGTATTAATAGATAATTGCTAGGATAGCAACTGTAGAGTGGAAATAATTGCAATTAGAAAAGGAAAGGAATAGATGATTAATAGTCTACCTCAAATGTCCATTAGATAGGAGAGGAACTTTCGGAGTGAGCGGGGATTGCCTTACACTTAGTCCTCCGCATGCTTGTGGTACATCACGTATTAATTCTCTATCTTGAGTATTTGGTCTTTCCTGTTTATGTTTCATTCCTTATCAGAGTAGTGAATAGGGAGCATGCTTTTAAAATATCAATGGTTTATCTAGAATCAGAAGTTCATAGAATACAATTATAGTGTAGGTCTGAACATGAACACTTATTAATCAACATCAGTTCAGATATGTTTGAAATTCTTCCAGTATTGGATCTTAGCGAGTGAAGGAGTGATCAACTTTATTATATGATATTTCGCTTTTTCTATGTCTAGAATATTTTTATAGCAATAGTTTAACGAGTTGAGATAAGGAAAACGTGAATTATGAACAGTTAGCATCTGCTGATTAGCATGTGCCAGCAAATTGATGAGATCCAAGTAAACACGGAAACACCGGTAAAAGTACACAGAGAAAAACGAGAAGAAATTTAGTCTCACAACATTTCCGGTTAGAATAAAACTACTAGAGGGCCCTTTAAAATTTGTAAATTGGTAAGAAAGCGTCATGTATTAAATTTCAGCACCTTGCCTTGTTGTTCTTTTGTACATTGCATGCAATTAGTTTTTTTGATTATTAGCATATTTGATCATCATTTTATATTAGAAGTCATATATATATATTGAATTCTTTAACTATTGTAGATCTAATTTTTGGAACTATACAGTTCATGAGATAGTGTGGGAAATGCGTAGTCATATGTTGATACAATAGAAATGATATTAAAAAATAGTTCGAGACGTGCTTATCGCTTACTGAATGTCTAACGGAAAAATATGAAAGTTTATTTTGAAATGTATTCATGTAAGTGTAAGCAGTAATATTTTTCGGAAATCAGTATTATTTGTTAGTTTTCACCAATGTGATTTTGCTTTATTAGGCGAATTAGCTGTTATTCTTAAAAGAGCCAGACCACATGGTTCTATTTTCGAGATGCTATCCCAGTAATCACTATTTATTATGATAAAACATATAAATAAGAAAGATCAAAACTTTTAGATAAGAGAAAGGATATTTCCCAATCACAGTATACCGTTGCCAATTCAAAGATTGGTGAAATAGAGTGGCTTCAACTCGGTGAACCAGAACGTCGTATGTAATTCCATCAGTATAGTAAAATTTGCTTTTGTCATTTACTGTGTGGCGAATTCAGAAACTCACTATCTTATGCAATTAGAGTCACCAACGATTGTGCTACATTTAGAGAGCTTGCTGCTAGGAAGAATTCTCGAATAGATAAAACCAATAGTCGTAAGTTTAGTTCTAACTTTACTGTTTCTATCTCTTACGCATTCACATAAGAAATTATGAGGTAGGTTAATGCATTTGAGAGAAGTGTTTCAGATCATTGAACCTACACAATATTTTTGACACATAATGTGTCGTGAATCACCCGATCAACGTGTTGTTTCGCAAATTAGAGAAACTGAGGCCATATAAAAGCTTAAGCGTTGTCGGTAGCAAGCATTGTGGATTGTGTTTGAGTTAGTTGTTTTTTCAGTATGTATATTTTTAATATCACTTCTTGCTAATCCAAAGTTAGGATTCTGAAAGGTGAGAATCATATTGTGCTGTATGCAATGCAAGCAGGGTTTGTTTCAATGTTTCGAACTTAGTTGTTTCTGATTTATAATTGTAAATTTCGTATCCTTCAGTTAGTAATTGTATATTGTCTTCACAAACATCTCTTTGTTATTTAATACAATAGGATGTTCCGGCACATGTTTCAGTATTAATCTACTGCTACCGATTGCAATCATTAGACATACCATCAATATGATTATTGTGGTAAGTTGGTCTGATATATGCTAAGTAGCTATAAGTTAAGTGTTTTCTGAGCAGTTTTAAAGGGTACATGTCACTATTTTAACAGCCAAATCCGTAGTGTTTGATATGTAAACGTTATATTCTATTTTCAGACTATATTAATTTTTGTTGGAATGACGTATGCACTGAATGGTTAGTAGTGATTTTGAATTGTTGATGAAGATTTATGAATGTGGATGCATTAAATGCTTATAAATTTATAGTTGGTATCATAAATGTCGAACTGAGAAGAAGAAATTAATCATGGATAACAAATTTATTTAGACTATTCGGTCAGTTGTCGTTCTGTTCAGTGCAACAAAAATTCGTCGTGCGAGATTGTAGACGGAGAGGCGAAATGCGTACCTCATAAAGGTTGTGCAAGGCTGTTTTATCTTTGATCCATATTAAACTACTAATGTGTCAATCTATGATTTTAACCATTGTCAATTAAGGTCCTCTTTCGTGCGACAGTGTCGATTGTGTTCCTGGGGAGTATTGTCTAATGAAGGATGGAATACCGTATTGCATTAAACCCTTCGTCACTTGTAAGGATGTGCAATGCAGTGAGGACACTGAGTGCAAAATGATAGATGTCAAATGCATCAGAGCCCCTTGTCCCCCAATACCTATATGTCTTCCTAAGGGTATGTGTATTCGTTTGTGATAAAAACACTTAGGCCAAAGCTATCTTCCTCTTTTCACTACGCTGCTTTCAAGTGCTACTGATGAACTCTAATATTATTTTTAAATATGACATTTACAATAATAGCATTTAGGTTCTCTCTCATGTAATAGTTTCAACTGCACACCAGGGAAGTATTGCGTAGTAAAGGCTGAAAAACCTTATTGCGTGGATTCTTGCTCAGAATCTGAGACGTGGGCAGAATGTTCGACTAATTGTGAACCGAGTTGTTCGAATAAAACACCGGTAAAAATGATTTGCTCTTCTTAAATCCTTATTTTTTTTCTCCCGCTATTCTGTTTAATATTGTTGCACAGTAAGCTTCACTTCCCTCTTCTTTAATTTGTGTTACAGGTTTGTAACCGTATGTGTGGTCCTCCAAAATGCCAATGCTCCTCTGGATTATTCCGTAACCCATCTGGAAACTGCGTTAGCGATCACGACTGTGACACCCACACAGGACGCGCAAAACGATTACTATGATATATGAAATTGTTGGTCAAATAGTCATCTATAAATTTTACACAAAACATTTGACAATTTTGGATGTTACTTGAGTGTGTGCTAGCTGTTTTCTACACTGTGTTTACTGTAGTTTTTGGATGTGAGCTCTTTCAGATATTGGTTCTATTTCATTAGTAACTGACTCATTTCCTAATACTTTATGTAAAGAATGTGATAGAGTTGAGAAATGTTAATATGGCTGATATCGCTGCCTAGTTTAATTTAAGCATGGATTTCTGTTGGCGATATCAATACTTGTTCAATTAAGACAATAAATGATGCACAAACAGTTCTTTGGCACTTTGGCTTCATCGTTTAAAAAACAATGGCTAACGAGTTGACAACATGATTTAGATAGTGGATTATTGTCGTTGTGAACGCTGTTCCAGGTACAAATTTTCCTGCTGTCATTATTAGCAGTATTAATAGATAATTGCTAGGATAGCAACTGTAGAGTGGAAATAATTGCAATTAGAAAAGGAAAGGAATAGATGATTAATAGTCTACCTCAAATGTCCATTAGATAGGAGAGGAACTTTCGGAGTGAGCGGGGATTGCCTTACACTTAGTCCTCCGCATGCTTGTGGTACATCACGTATTAATTCTCTATCTTGAGTATTTGGTCTTTCCTGTTTATGTTTCATTCCTTATCAGAGTAGTGAATAGGGAGCATGCTTTTAAAATATCAATGGTTTATCTAGAATCAGAAGTTCATAGAATACAATTATAGTGTAGGTCTGAACATGAACACTTATTAATCAACATCAGTTCAGATATGTTTGAAATTCTTCCAGTATTGGATCTTAGCGAGTGAAGGAGTGATCAACTTTATTATATGATATTTCGCTTTTTCTATGTCTAGAATATTTTTATAGCAATAGTTTAACGAGTTGAGATAAGGAAAACGTGAATTATGAACAGTTAGCATCTGCTGATTAGCATGTGCCAGCAAATTGATGAGATCCAAGTAAACACGGAAACACCGGTAAAAGTACACAGAGAAAAACGAGAAGAAATTTAGTCTCACAACATTTCCGGTTAGAATAAAACTACTAGAGGGCCCTTTAAAATTTGTAAATTGGTAAGAAAGCGTCATGTATTAAATTTCAGCACCTTGCCTTGTTGTTCTTTTGTACATTGCATGCAATTAGTTTTTTTGATTATTAGCATATTTGATCATCATTTTATATTAGAAGTCATATATATATATTGAATTCTTTAACTATTGTAGATCTAATTTTTGGAACTATACAGTTCATGAGATAGTGTGGGAAATGCGTAGTCATATGTTGATACAATAGAAATGATATTAAAAAATAGTTCGAGACGTGCTTATCGCTTACTGAATGTCTAACGGAAAAATATGAAAGTTTATTTTGAAATGTATTCATGTAAGTGTAAGCAGTAATATTTTTCGGAAATCAGTATTATTTGTTAGTTTTCACCAATGTGATTTTGCTTTATTAGGCGAATTAGCTGTTATTCTTAAAAGAGCCAGACCACATGGTTCTATTTTCGAGATGCTATCCCAGTAATCACTATTTATTATGATAAAACATATAAATAAGAAAGATCAAAACTTTTAGATAAGAGAAAGGATATTTCCCAATCACAGTATACCGTTGCCAATTCAAAGATTGGTGAAATAGAGTGGCTTCAACTCGGTGAACCAGAACGTCGTATGTAATTCCATCAGTATAGTAAAATTTGCTTTTGTCATTTACTGTGTGGCGAATTCAGAAACTCACTATCTTATGCAATTAGAGTCACCAACGATTGTGCTACATTTAGAGAGCTTGCTGCTAGGAAGAATTCTCGAATAGATAAAACCAATAGTCGTAAGTTTAGTTCTAACTTTACTGTTTCTATCTCTTACGCATTCACATAAGAAATTATGAGGTAGGTTAATGCATTTGAGAGAAGTGTTTCAGATCATTGAACCTACACAATATTTTTGACACATAATGTGTCGTGAATCACCCGATCAACGTGTTGTTTCGCAAATTAGAGAAACTGAGGCCATATAAAAGCTTAAGCGTTGTCGGTAGCAAGCATTGTGGATTGTGTTTGAGTTAGTTGTTTTTTCAGTATGTATATTTTTAATATCACTTCTTGCTAATCCAAAGTTAGGATTCTGAAAGGTGAGAATCATATTGTGCTGTATGCAATGCAAGCAGGGTTTGTTTCAATGTTTCGAACTTAGTTGTTTCTGATTTATAATTGTAAATTTCGTATCCTTCAGTTAGTAATTGTATATTGTCTTCACAAACATCTCTTTGTTATTTAATACAATAGGATGTTCCGGCACATGTTTCAGTATTAATCTACTGCTACCGATTGCAATCATTAGACATACCATCAATATGATTATTGTGGTAAGTTGGTCTGATATATGCTAAGTAGCTATAAGTTAAGTGTTTTCTGAGCAGTTTTAAAGGGTACATGTCACTATTTTAACAGCCAAATCCGTAGTGTTTGATATGTAAACGTTATATTCTATTTTCAGACTATATTAATTTTTGTTGGAATGACGTATGCACTGAATGGTTAGTAGTGATTTTGAATTGTTGATGAAGATTTATGAATGTGGATGCATTAAATGCTTATAAATTTATAGTTGGTATCATAAATGTCGAACTGAGAAGAAGAAATTAATCATGGATAACAAATTTATTTAGACTATTCGGTCAGTTGTCGTTCTGTTCAGTGCAACAAAAATTCGTCGTGCGAGATTGTAGACGGAGAAGCGAATTATGCATTCTATAAAAGGTAATTTTTTTTGATCCGTTACCAATTTAGGCCCAATCTTGACACTTTATCCTTAGGGTCCGTGGGATGCGTTTGGATAACTAATACCGCATTAAATTGCTTGGTAAAGTTTAAGACTGAATTATTGGTTTGTTACATTAAGTTTGATATATAATCTTTATTTCTTAATTAATAAATACATTGACTTAAAAAAGCAACAAAAACGATAGTAACAATAGATCGTGTAAAGAAAAAAAACGAAATAATATCTTTATACTATAGAGCTGCCGATTGGACTGTCAATTCAAACCATTGTCGTATAGATTCAGCCAAAACTGAAGGCAATTGGGAAATACCTTTGATTATAGCATAAAAGGGAAACGGAAACAGTTTCATGTATGGAGTTAGAACCTGAATATTTTTCCTTCTTAAAGGATTAAATATAAAATAATATTAAAGGAATTTCAGTTCTTAGTGTTTGGTGATATAGGTTGTCAAACATACCACATTTCCTCCTTGAAATGATGCGACCGATAATTCCGAAAGTGATTTAGGACCTGTATCAAGAATGACGAACAGGACAGTAACTCGTTGCAGTGCTGATAAGGCAGTACGTATCTGCAAGGAAAAAACAATCACGTTAGTAACTTTCAGGTTTCTTATACTGATCTTACTTTATCAGCTCCTTGCGCTAAAGCTCCTCTACCGTCTGAGATAATAATAAGTAACTGTTCACTAGTTTGAGTACGAGCTTCTTCTAGTACAGTACGAGATCGATTAAGCAATTGTAGCAGATCCGTCGAGGATTGTGAGAACGTCAGCTGATAATAGACTGTTATAAGCCGATAAATGTTTCAATGATTTATATTTGTCACCTTGTTGAGAAGCTCCGGCCCTGGAATCATTAAGTCCCCAAACGCGCAAATTGTATCAACATTTTTCCCGAAGGAACAGACGGACACTGCACCAGCTTCACACCGACGTAGGGCGTCATCAATGACGCAAACAGCCTCACAGGTCACCTAAAATGATTTAGATAAAATTAAACATTAGCTTTAATTTTTTATTTCATAAATATATAAGCTTTATCATCGTACTTGATGGATGCCGTTCTCGTTCATGCTGCCTGAATCATCAACTGCCACCAAGACCTAAAGAAATACAATAATAAAAAAAGTATTAGTTGAAGAATTTTATCAACAAACCTGGTATTCTCTTTGAGCACGTTTCGTTCTTCTCATCCATATACGATCTTTTCTATAATCGCTGGCAATATAAGGTATTAATTTTCGCATATTCAAACGCTTTCCCGTGCGATAATCACCTCTGTAAGTAATTTTTTTATCGAAAAATTTAGGGATGATCTAACGTATAAATTATTCTTTAAAAAAATGTTTCCTCACTTCATTCTAGTTGCCCGTTGTGGTTCCAATATTAATCGAAGATTCTCAGCCAATTCGGCAGATAATATATTAACAGATCTACTAATTTCAGACCACATACGTTCTGCATCACTCCAACAGCTTACGTTTTGGTCGACTTTTTCTTCCGTGTTGTCGGACACTTTATCTCCCAATATTAATTCTTTTGTAATATCTTCAGCCTTAACGAATTTGTATTAAATAATTATGAAAAGTAATACAATGCATATCTACATAAGGTACTGTAACTAACCAGATTATACATGTCATCTGGTGCAAGATGGATAAACGCCTGTTTCAGAGTACTTTCATCTGCACCATCATCCTCTTCTGGAACATCCATTTCCTCCATTCCATTAACTCTTTGCTTTTTCTTTTGATTCTGCCTAGAACCCAATTCTTCCTTTCTTGATTCTTTGGCTTCCTCTATAGTGCCAGCATCAATCATCTATAATTCACAAGAATTCAGTATATGGTAGTAACGAATTATGTGTTCACTTAAAAATAAAGATATTAACCGACTAATCGCACCTGTTTCACAGCTGTAGGTGTATTTTCCATTTTTTTACCAGCTTCATTTTCTTCTCCATTACCCTCTTCAGCGTCTTCGGTGATATCTTCTTCTCGCGCTAGTTCCTTTTTATTTTCAACTGTTTCATCTTGATCTTCAATATTTGTATTCTCCATCTCGTTGTCCTTATCCTTCTTCTTTGCTTCTATACCCTTTCCAGAATCTCCACGATCGTCATTACTATGGAAATAAATAAAGTTAGCTATTTATATTTCGTTAGTCATACTTGGAAAATAGCGAAGGTTACCTCTTGCCTGATTGTTCATCCGGTCTTTCCTGCTCATCTTGATCTACCTGATCCTCATTCTCCCCACTACCATCCATTTCTTCCTGCGCTTGACCACCCGTCCCTTGTTCCATAGACTCAGCCACATCATCCTGATCCGGTCGTTCGTTGTCAGATGGATTCTCAGCAGGCTTATTATTAACTGTTTCCTTAAAATAATTGATGAAAAGTAGAATACTATTAAAATTCTCCTTAAACTCACTTCATCTTCAATGTCTTCAATCTCCCTATTTTCTTCTTCTTTTACTCCATCATCTATCCCCTTATGTGTATCATTATCATCATCTGTCTCATCCATATCATTATCATCATCTGTGTCATCCATATTAATTTCATCATCTTTATCATCCTCGATATCATGGGTATCGCTGAAAATAGATAATTGAATATAAAAATGGAAAACATTGATCCAGAAATAAATACGCACATTTCATCCCCGTCAGTGTTATCTTTTCCAACATCTTCTCTATCTCGATCATCTATGTTCTCTACGTCCTCCTCATTTTCGTCCCCTACTCCGTCGTCATTAATTTCTGATTGCTCTTCAGGTACTATTGGATTATCCTCTTTAGCAGCCATATCGTTTGTCTTATTGTCAGCTGCTAAAAAAGTATAAAACGTTCTTTAAGGAATTACGGAATTTTCTTAATAAAAGGCTTACGAAAGCATAATTCAATATAGTGTGAACCTTTATTATCTTCATCAATGTCCTTCATCTCACAATCTTGGTCCTTATCCCACAATTTAGGGTCTAGTTTTTGATCGTCCGCATTATCAACCTAAAGGTTTTTAAATACTAAAGAATGATAACAAATAGAGAAAAGATACGTACATCTCCCATCTGGTCTTCAGTTTCAGGTTCTTCATCTTCTCCATCGGATTCATCGTCACTGTTGTTTTTTTCATTTTGATCAATATCTTGTAAATCTTCAGCAAAATCCTAAAAATAAAAAATATTACAAAGATCAAAACAATATAGCCATAGCTGATTGAGAATTTGCCTCATCCATTTCGATAGGTTTTTCGTTTTGTCCAGCCTCTCCACTAGGTGGCTCTTGTATATCATCCTGTAGTCCTTCGATTTGTCCACTCTCCTCCATTTCATCTGTTACGTCTTTAGCATCACCTTTGATCTCACCCTCTCCTATACCTCCACCTGCAAAATTGATTATAAAAACAACTTATATAAAGTAGAAAAAAAGAATAGTACCTCCTTCCGTTTCGTCTGTTGCTCCTTCTCCAGATTCTTGTTTCTCAATTTTTGGTATAGTATTCACATATCCCTAGAACCAAAAAGAGTAGAAAATATAACAAAGAAAAAGAATATTTCTTTAAAAAGAACCTTTTCGAACAATTGTAGTGCCATTGAAAGAACACTGTGATATAAAATACCGAATGCCTGAAGAGCAGTGGACACGTATGCATTTAGTTCAAATAACAGAGCAGAAACTAGATTCCCGAGACAACAAAATTGATCCAAGAATGTTGGCAATACACCTATTCTCACGTCAGATACCAGCGAGCAATACAACGAAAGAACCTGACAAATTAGATTAAGAATCCACCAAATATACGAAGTAACAAGTAAAGGTTTGACTGACCCCTTTAGATTCATTCTTGTCCATTGAATCAATAATAAAGTCTAATCGATCCATAAGTCGACCTTCTTTCCATTTATTATCCTCCACTATTACTTTGTATAAATTTTGTATTAATAATAAGACTTTATCAGTTGACATAGGATTCTCGGTTGTCTTGATTTGGTTAACCTGATATATAAAAACATGATAAAATGCAATAAGCAGTTCTGGAAATTCTTATTAATAACCTGAAGCTGGTCACTAATCATTTGCAATATATTTCTGGCTTCAGCAGTATCGCGTTCAAACCAATGTTCAAGTTTTATCAGTAAAATATCCAGTTTGCAGCAGCCTCGTCTTAAGTCATTCATACTAATTTCCACAAATGATCTGGAAAACTCTTCTTTAAATTAAGAACGCAGATATTAAATAAATAGGTTAGCCTTACTTGCTGTAAATTTCTCCAAAATTCTCCATTTTGTTGATAATCTGCACTATTTCCTCTACTAGTTGATATGCATCTGCTACAGCAAGTTGCAGATGTTCAAAATCGGCATCTCCCTTGTGCAAAACAGATAATTTATGGAGATGGCTAGATTTATCCAATTCTTTTGAATAATCTGAAAACAATAAGTAGCACAAAAATTAAAATTAGTTATAAAAACATTTTCTGGTATTGCCTGTGAACCAACCGTCCTTATCAGGTACATTTTGTAATATATATTGCATTCCTCCAACAAGTCGTATAAGTTCACTCGCATTACCAGAAAGTAGGGAACATTTATTCACCAATTCATCGTGATTAATATACCAAGATACCTATAAATAAGTTGTTTTTCCAGTACCTGTGAAGTAAATGTAATAATTTAGACCAGCGACATTATAATAATCTTTACCTCAACGTTTGCTTTCATATTATTCAGTGCATTTGTTTTTTGTGCAATCTGTTCTGCAGAAGTTTCCCATACAGCTATTCTCTTCTGAACTTTTAATATCCAAGCCATCCCATATTCTAAATTAATAAATACTAGATAGAATTAAACTATATGTGTTATGATTTTCCGGTTATCAAAAAATGTTTAAAAATGTACCACTGCTTTTCATACCTACTATACCGCTAAGGTGTTTTCTTGTGGCTACACCTAACTGGTCATTTGGATGGTTTGCCTTACGAATGCAAATGTTCCGTCCACTGGCACAGACTCTAACGAGTTTCTAAAAAAAAGCATTTTAGGTCAGATAATATAAGTACTATTAGACATACAAGTTAGAAAAAAAAAACATGATATTTGACCACACCTCTTTACTGTATCCTTCTGGAATTTCTGTAATTGACTGCTCACTGATAACTTCTTGTACTAATGCCACGGCCTTTCGTGCATTCACACCCACTATCTGTGCTTCTTTAATCACTATTGCTACTTCACGTTGTCGGCAATTACGAGCATAGCCCTGCTGCTTTTCCTAAATACAATTACGTCATAAAGAGAAATATATATATATATATAAATCAAACCTTTTCGTTGTCTGTTCCCTCGTAGTTTATTTGTGTTCGAATATGAGAATCACACGCTCTCGTCTGATCTGCCAGAACTCGGAGCTCAGTGATGTCACAAATTGACTGCCCTAATAAAAGAATCTTTTCTTATCTGTATTTCAGTTATTATATTAGCTCCAATCACCATTAATAAGTATTTGTTTCACGAGTTCTTGCGCTCTTTTCGTTCTTCTATCCCCAGTGACCGTTTGCACATGGTGTTCTACCTCTTTAATATCTAACCATTCATCAATGCCTAGCAGATTATCGAAAATTGGAGCCACTTCTACATTAATAGCATCCTATAAAATGTAATGACAAAACATAGTACAAATTAAAGTAATGGATCAATAATATAGAATATCTTACTTTAAACTTCCTGATAATTTTAAAAAGATGAGCATGCGCTTTCTGTGAGGACACCCTGATGTTCCATAAGTTCAAATCATTATACTTAACGATTTTCAGATAATCCTTCAAAGAATATTCAGCGGGATCTCTGGTAACAAGCATATTAAGAACGGTTAAACGGTTGCTTATAGGATAGAAAATTGGTTTAAAAAAACCTTGCTTCCTTCAGTTTCTGCATGACGAGCCCAACATATTGTTGGAAATGTGCACTAACAGAACGTAATTTAAACTTCAATTCTTTGTAGCCAAGCTGATCCGCCCATTCGGCCAGTGATTGAATATTTTTTATCCGAGTTGAAAAATCAATTAATGTAGAATTATAGATCCATTCCGTTGCCATTGGAATAATTGACAACAGTGTTTCAAGAGCTGGAATAAAAGATAGAACGATTAGAATTATCAGTAATAATATTTAGAAAAAATCTTGGTATGTAACATACATTTAGCCTTAAAAAGAGCATCAAAAAGAGGGAACGCAACAAGTTGAGCTCTTAGCGCAGAATCATATTCAGTTCGAGTGAGCAGCTGTCCCCATGATCTAACCTAAACATATATTTGGGAGATCGTATTGTATTGTATTGCTTTAAGATAACAACAAACAAAGACATACTTCCATTTTTTTCCAATCTACAAGTAATTTCCTGATAGGTTCTAATTGCTCACGCAATGAATTGTTACGATCTGCTATCTTTTCCCACTCTTCCGCTTGCTCTAGAAAAAGCAAAAACAGATAATCATAAGACTAATGAAAAGAATTTTATATATTTTTGTTGGTGACGTACCTATTACACTTTCGATTCGAGATGCCATTTTGATTTGAGTTGTTGATAGAGGAGCCGAAAGGAAATTATTTATCGCATCCACAATGAGCTTGAGAGCAACAATCTATAAAATAAATAAAAATTCTAAATGTAAGCATTAATATAATAGCTGTTTTGAATATTTTAAACTAACTAACTTCAGGCCACCGTTCTTGGACCTCCTTTATCCTAGTTATCAATGCATCAAGTAAGTCAGCTGCTCTTCTGAATTCCTTCAGCGAAGAAGATCGATAAACATCTACTATACTCAAATGATCAACATCTTCTCGTGAAATAATCCAGTGTAGCAGTGATAAATCAGGTTCTGAACATATGGAAAAAAACTTATTCTTCAGTTACATAATTAGTATCTAATTTCATAACTCCTTTGGATATTAACTTAGATACATTAACACAATGTTTAAATGATAACAGAACATCACTAAAATGTGAAGACTAAAAACGAACCAACAGTAGCAGAATGCAATTTTTCTTCAAATTGTCCAATTCCCATAAGAAGATGACGTATCCACACAAGTGCAAGCGAGTAATAGGCTTCTTTCGTCTGTTTATTTGAATCACTAAAATAATAACTACTCTTAAATTTAATAACTTTGTTTTATCGCACTGAAGAAAATTTCTTAACTAACTTCACTTTCTTTGGAAACTGTGGTTCTAAAGCATCTAACAATAAGGATAGATCCTCAGTAGACAGTATGCCCTCATCCTGGTCATCCTTTAAAGTAGTGGTAATTAATAATACGTAAATAAATCTTACAAATGTTGTTTTCACTAACCATTGAAAAAAATTCTTTCACGTTCAATTCATCTCTTTCCTCTTCCGTTTTATTTCGGTAAATAAAATCTTTTTCAGCAGCTTTCGCAACATTACGTTCATACCTGAATACAAGTAAAATTCGTATTTACCTAAAAAGGCGGATAAATTTCGTACCACTTTTGCCAGTGTCGTCGAGTCCATTCGAGATCACACCGAGGATCAATTCGTTCAGTAATTCGATGCCGTACAATTGCAGCTTTCAGTCGCAAAGGCATTGTAGACGCATCGCGACAACACCATGCCAATAACTGAGGACTCTCAATTCCTCGTGAAGTAGCCATCAACTAAAATAATGTGGTTGTCAAGAGACATCAAGAAAAGAAGCTAAAAGTACCTCAAAACTGAAGGGGAAAGCGCTGGTTAGATAAAGTCCTCTTCGTCTCTCTATTGCTTCGACCAGTGAACAAGCTTCATGAGTAGCGCATACCATAATGTCTACTCCAACCAGAAAAGTCAGTGATACATCCACAAACGAAGAATATTTGCGGATGGTAGACTAAATATCACAGTATTGATGCAAAAATATCAAAGTAAAAATCAGTTTGCAAAAAATAGTATAAAGTATACCTGTTTGAAATTTACAGCACTCATTACGTATGACTTCAGTTGGGCAAGAATGATTTGATGTTCATCAGAAGACAACTCATGTACTTTACGTATACTATCATTTAATTTATGGAGAACAGAAACAATGGAAAGTGAAACGTCCCGAAATGAACGCAATTCCGAGCACAAAGTATTATACTAAATAATACTAAAATGACTTAACATAAGAGTAATAATCATTATATATCCAAAATCAGGTATATCATATACCTGACTCGCTCTCTGTCTGTAAACCGTTTCCTTTACTGATTTTTTCTCATTCAGTTCATTGTTCAACTGTTCACGTATCTCCCATAATGAAGCAATTTGAGGATGTTGCGATCGTGAATCACATGTAGGAAATTGTCTATAAGAAAAACGTAAAAATCACCGTGTGACTACTCACATATACTATGAAAACAAAATCATAATTTATTTAGCTAGCAAGTTATATTTCACAAATAATTTCGTTTTCAGGAGTGGAAGGGGACTTCACTTTCCAACTGTATAGAAATTAATGGTAGTAAAAATACTAACAAAAAGAAAGTAAAATTAATAAGAATCTACCTGCTGGTAGAATATCTAAATTCAGAAAGTATTTGTAATTGTCTGTTGACAATCTCCAGCTTTAAACCAATATATTTCGCCTTTTCTTCTTCAAATATAACCGGATCAAGAGTTTTAGGCGGTGGAAGAGACTAAAAACAAACAAACTAACATATGCTAAATTAAGCAAATTTATAACCAATTCACTGATATAATCCACTCTTACATTGTTCATAATATTTATTCCAGTTTCCAAACGTTCTTCCCAGCTATTTTGCTTTTCTTTTTCTTGATTACTCCATCCACTAAGTCCACATGTAATTATTCCCAAATCGTTCCTTAACATAAAGATATTAAAAACCGACTAAATATACATACAAAGTGATAAATGGAGTATGGATGAACTTTATATTCTGGGAAATCCTTGGTGAGTTGGGAGCAAGTTGCCAGAGTTGTTTCGCAAATTCTGTTAATTCAAAATGACGCAAGTCGGAGATCGAAAGAAGACTCATCGATGGATCAAAAGACAGAGAACTCCAAAAAGAGACGTAGATTATGGAAAAAGCACCTAGAGATGGGATGGATGAAACCTGAAATTATGTAATTCAATGAATACGCCAATGAATGCCATCAAAATTGCTGCACTACCTTATCCTCTCCATTATAATTGCTATTTAATACTGTCAACATTTTTACGAATTTAGCTGTTGATTCATCCATCCAGTTAAACATACGAAGCATCTCTTGACTTATAAATAATGGATCCGACTAGAATAACATTAAAATATTTCTATAGAAGCTGCATTCACTGAATACCATAATGGCAAAATAACTGTTATATACCGGCAACTTAGCATACCTTATCAACAGTTCCTGTAACTTGGAAAAGTAATAAGTTAAGCATTCTGTTCACGAGTTGAAGAGTAATGGCAATTGGCGATTTAAGTATACTGCGGTTCTCCACATATTCGTCAAAATCTCGATCTAATTCTATTTCTTCAGAATCACATTCCATTCGGTGGTCAACAAAAGATATTAAACTAAAAATTAGAGTACCGATGAGTAGTATTTAAAGAATACATTATGATTTATTTAAAATAACATATATTTAAAGATCTAATAGTATATATCAATAAGCCATAATAAGAAATATAATAAACGTCTAAATAACCGTTGGCAATCGTCTTCATTGCTGAATGGGTAAACTATTTTGTGATCTTCATATAATACTAGATAATCACGTACGAAACGTTCGTGCGATTCAACAGACCATTCAGAATTCATCATGGCATTCAGGTTAGAAAATTCCGAGCTACTGAAACTACTAATATTTTGACTAAGATTGATTATAATGAAAATAAAAGCTTAAAAATATAAGGAAAAATTAACACTTACTTAAATACAGATGTAATCTGCATATCATTCCAAGCAATGTAGAGAGGAGCACAGCCAGTACGAGGTATAAAAATCTGCCGAGCAGCACGAACAAAAAGATATAAAGACAAACAACAACAAAATAGCTGAAAATAGCTGAATTAATTACAATATTTAAAAAAAAGTATTAGTGTTTATTTGGCCAAGAAAAACCTTTTTCGGTTTTCTCTCGAAAGATACTTCTTTAAGTGCCATCAAAATACCATCAACCACACGACTGATCAAATGTAGATTCTTAAACCCTATATCACACGTAGCTACCTCACCTGAAAATGTTGTCTTCATAATTCTAAACATTGAAATGGAATGGAATAATAAAGATAACCAAAGTTTTTATTCACATTTTGTAAGCGTCCGGCTTAAGTACTCTGTAGAACCTTGCTCAACAATCAAAATTTGAATCATGTTAAGAGACCATTCACACAGCAGATTGAGTACAAATCTGAAAAATGTAATAGAAGCTGTAGAAACTTTCTAATATCAATAACATCATAGATAGTGTTCGTGAAAATAAATTAGTTTGTAGACTTTTATAAACATTAGTGATCTAAGTTATCAATAACGATTCTTACATAAAAAGTGATTATATCGTCTTTTAATACATGACGAATATGGAATGCTAACGTAGTTTGCTAATTATAAAAGGTACTTAGTTTTATAATGCACTGCTCTCTTAAGAATCTTGATATTAGATTAACAGTCTGACAGATTGCCCTTTAATACATATTGTTCATCTAAGCAACATCAAAATGTTACTAAACAAAAAACATCTCACTTATCGATGCTATAAATATCTTCTCTGTTCCAACATCCATTATTAAAACGTGCATCAACAGCATGTGTTGAGAGGGGAAGATCTTGAGTAATTTCGATGGCACGACAAGTAAAAGGAGTAGCTAAATTTCATATTTGTATATAATCATTCATTTAAGTTATACAGTCACTGACCTACGTGCCCGAACTGTTTTTCAATATGCCTGCTTCGAATGGAATATGTTGAGGAAGATAGAAGACACAGAAATATTTTCGACAAAGAGTCTTCTACACTCGTATTTTTCCAAACAGATACAAGCCAGGATTGGTAACTGGAAATTTACGTTGTGTTCTACTTTCTAACATAAAAGTGATTATTTAGTTCATTAGAATTAACTCTACATCAAAAAGTACCATATAAAATTTCACCTCTCTGTGACTAGATCTTTGACTTCAGGTAGTACTTCGCATACTTCTTTTTCCGAAGTCTCCACAAACCCTATGCTTAGTGATCGACAGGCATCTTCCAATGACATCTCATTAAGAAGAACACAAAAGTGCAACAGATTTTCTACTGGTAGTGCTGTTAAATCCATCGCAACCTATAATATTATTTATTTAGTTATGGTGATTAGTCTACCTTTTTATCAACCATGAAACAGATATACATCTTACAACCACACATTTTTAGAAATTTTCTCAGTTCCAAATGCACTAGCTAGAGTAGTAACATCTTGTATACTAGTGTACCACCGTTGGTCAGTTCCTAAATACAGTTCGACACTGCGATTCCTCATGGCTCTAGATATTTCGCCATTGCGAGCATCCATAGATAGAAACACTCTAAAAATATTACTTATATTATCTTCCACACAAATAGCATCGGTAGGTGATAAGTAATGAATTATGCAAACCTAAAGTTTGGATGTGGCTCTAATGGTTCAAACGATGACTGTCTCTCTGAGATGACGAGACGGCCTCCACTCTCTAGACAACTATTTAGTCGATCAAGAACAGCAGCACTAGAACAGTTCACATAAACATCAGGAAATAATTATTTTAACAATATATAAACAAATAAATTTAATACACATGCACCTGCAAAGATTAACATCTTCGATAAGTAACCAATGACCCTCCAGATAAGCTTTTACAAAAGGACTGTCTACCCAAGCAAAGTGTATGGCAGACTGTGTTGCTTGTTGTATTGCTTCATGACATTCCATTATCACGTTTTTATCCGTTACTTGTGACAATGCTAACTAAATTGAAAACTTTTGATAGGAAAATAAACATATATGAAGAGAATGTTTTCCTTATATTATTAACATAGCATTTCATAACTGTTACAAAAAACGATAAAATAAAAACTTCATATTCCTATCATAAGCTCATGGGAATATTATATACTATTGTGCTGGCAAACGATATTTTAAATCAAAATATCATGATATTTTAGCTAAAACAATTATAAAATCTCATTATTATATACGTTTAATGAACATCATACCTCTGTTGCTATCTCAAGTTGGAGTAAATCCTGCGCAATACTTATGTCTCTCAAAACTTCCTCATCAACAAGCCCATGCAGTCTTTCTTTAAGTAATTTCTTTGAATCAGAAATGGCAGACTTGTCGATAATCTAAATTATTAGAAATAATACTTAATAGACTGATGAAGCATAACTTCAACTTACCTGCTCATACGATCCTATTAGTTCTTGAGCATCAGTTTCAGAATTCAGGGCAATCGATTCTAGACGAATCCCACATGCTTTTGCTAGAATTTCAACAGCAGCTCGCTTTCCACTATTTCTAAAAGAACAACGTAAATCCACATTTAATCAAGACAGACTTAATTGAACTCTACCTTGGTGCTATGAGCAAAGATAACCACTGCATATCTACACATATCGCAAGTTGATGAAGAAGTATGGCTTGACTAGAGAGTATATAGTAAGAATTAACCAAATTATCATCACAAGAATCAGATTCACGATGCAAGGAGACCTGTATATTTTACTGTAAATTTACTACTTTTAATTAATGTTTGAAAACCAATAAATTCAACACATACTTTGCCTATTTGAACTTTGTTTTTATCAGCTGTGAGCAGAACAGGTGGTAAAACGCATGGCTCACCAAAAATATCCTCATATAACGATCGCAACTGTAAATTATTATTGTAACAAGCAGGAAATATATTGTATCTCTGATACAAACCAATTTTTTATTCTCCTCGTTCCTCATTCGGCTAACGTACAACAACTCGTAAGAAGTAGCCATATCTCGATTCTGCGAAAAACGTTTAGTAAATTACTTGTAATCTGCTATCAAATTACATGTCATTTGTTAATCAATAGTTACCAACTGTAGCAAAAAGCTGTATCCATCTCAGTAAATCTCTCAGATTGAATGAGAATGGTCCACCCTCCAGTCGATCAATAGTCGCCAGATGAGAATTTAAGGCTACCATTGATCGTAAACATATTTCACCGAGCAAACCACCGTCCACGTCGCGCAGAATGGAGAAAACATCATCTTCAGTTAGATCATCCACGTATATCTACATAAGAAATAATATTTAAGAAAAAATATTTGAGAGATTAAAATATAAACTAGTGCTTATGGAATAACGGTAGTTTACATTTGTAAATCGATTGATAAATGATTTTGGCAGAGCACGTCGATTTCCTCCTTGAACGTGTGGGTTCTGACATGCAAAAAACCGACAATTACCGTCATCTGGAATCTCAAAGGACTTATTTAATTCAGCAATATAAATAAGGCGACGGTGATCGAAGCAAGCATTCAGTCCCTCCAACACTGATTGCGAAGCAAGATTCATCTATAAAAACAAAAGTTAGCTGTTATCAGTTAAAAATGACTCAGAATGGTATAGTTACCTCATCAAGTAGCACCCACTCGCCGCGCTTGATTGCTTTCAGTAAAGGTCCATCCTCCCATTGAAATGATATGGCGCCTTCATCTGTCATAATAGGAACGTCGCTACCAAAAAGATCAGAAAGATCCTTAAAATTATTCTTTATTGGATACTATTATTAATACCTATAATCACACTATTAAGCTATAAAGAAATATTTTACCGTTTGATCGGACAAATTCAATCTAGTTATAGGATGTCCCGTAATTTGAGCTAGTGCCATGACAGTGCTTGACTTTCCGCAGCCAGGAGCACCTTCTAGTAGGATTGGTTTGTTAACCAGAAGACCTCTATAAAGTATAAATGAAATAAGTGGAAAGAGAATAATACATTAAGATAACTAAGAGCTTTAAAGTTTCCTACCTAGCAATTCGATAAAAGTTAGATAGGCAAGTTGGTGCATTGAATGAAAAAGCTTTTGGTCGAATAGGACGAAGAACACCGTAAGGAATTGATAGAATTCCAATTTTAAGACAATCGGATAATGGAACCACATCACAGGACATTGTTTGATGCAGCGCTAGATCTTCAAATATGCCAAGGAGCTAAAATGGAAACAGTAATACTAAGTTTCTTTATATACCAGACATAAATTTAATTCACCAATAACAATTAAATTACTATATTGTTTATATAAATACCATATGATTTGCATCTTTCAGAACATCCTCGATATCAATTGCTACTCTAGTTTGCAAACTTGGCAGAGAATCAAGAAATACAGCAGTAATCGATTCTCGGATTGCAACTGCATGTTTAATGCCGTGATACATGGCCGCTCCATAAAAGTCAGCACATGAGACAACATCACGAACAGATGGAGCATGCCTGATAATGAAAAATAAATCTCTAGTAATATGTTATAACACTAAGTGTATGCAAAGGTTAGAGCCGTCTTCCAGCAACCTGGTATAATTATTTAAAAAAACAAATTAATTCCCATATTTTTACTATTTTGCAAGGTTGGACTTGTAGCTTATGCAGTTATAATTGACTATTTAATGTAAATAAAGCCTCACAAAACTGTATGAACACCAGAAGCCGCCAAAAACTGCGCATTCGACACTTTATTCATTATGACTCTCAACAAGAGAAGAATGCAAATCAATATGATCTGTACTTGATGAGGGTGTTTTGTCCCACAGTACTTGCAGATATCGGTTCCGACGTTTTAAAGCTGGTGATTTTGATGTCAATGACCGATAACGCTCTGGGACACCACAAACGTCGAAGACTGGTCCTTTGGAAGCATGATTGGGAGAAAATCCGTTTGCAGACCTAAGGAGAACTCGCGGAACAGCTAGGAGTTGGTCAAACAACAGTTTCGAGATGATTGCATGAGATGGGGAAAATTCGCAAACTCGGAAAGTGGGTACCACCTGAACTCTTCAAACACAGCATTGGCCGCCGGCTCAACTCATGCAACTCGTTGTTTGCCAGGCAACGCAAATAAGAACGTTTTGTGGAAAATTACTACAGATAACGAAAAATGGATTATGTACGACAATCCTAAGCACGCATACATTCATGGGAAGACCCCGGACAGCCAACAACATCAACGGAAAAAAAAGTCCTTCTGTGCATCTGGTGGGACATGAAGGTGTGCTGTTTTATGAACTCCTTCAAGCAGGTGAGACGGTTACTGCCGGGCGCTACGGTCGTCAAATGACTGATTTGTTCAATGCAATTGAATAAAAAATACCATTTACTGGACAAGGAAGTCGGAAGGCCATTTTGCTGCATAACAAAGCTAGGCCTCACGTTGCTCTTAGTACTCAGCAAACTATTTTTAACTTAGTCTGGGAAGTTCTCCCGCACGCGGCGAATTCACTAGACTTGGCACCTTCGGATTACCATTTATTCCGGTCCATGCAGAACTGTCTAGCTGAACAGCGTCTTCGAGATGTGATTGAAGTGCGAAATTGGATCGACAATCTGATCGCCTCCAAGAAGATATCGTTTTTTCGAAGAAATTTATAACTTACCCTAGAGATGGCAAAAGATAATAGAAAGCTAGGACAACTATTTTTATGGTTAAATTGTATTTTATATACTATGTAAATAAAGCGGAAATTTGAAGGGAAAAACTAAAACTTTTGCATACACCTAGAAGCATTAAAGAACCAACCTAAAAACGTGGGAATACTTCTCGAAAAATTCTGTTATCCATGTAACAACTCCACGCGATGCATCAGTAGGAT
This sequence comes from Heterorhabditis bacteriophora, assembly GCA_964036235.1. Classification (NCBI taxonomy): domain Eukaryota; kingdom Metazoa; phylum Nematoda; class Chromadorea; order Rhabditida; family Heterorhabditidae; genus Heterorhabditis; species Heterorhabditis bacteriophora. The sequence continues at coordinate 1,218,770 of OZ038427.1, read as the reverse complement.
TTGGTAAATCACGAGCGAATTCATATTTAGCTAGCCGCCAATCAAATATTGCAAATAGTTCTTCGCGCTCGTAATCACACGACGACCAAATTTCGGTAAATCTGTTGCGTAATGCCTTTGATAGCTGAAATGGTAAATTTATTTTTTCCTGTAAAAAAAAATAGAAACTAGAAAGCGAACTTCTTTCTTTCCGTAATCTCCTCCAGGATTCATAGTAGCTATAATTTGGAAGTTTGAAGATGCACAAACTGACTGAACTTCTGCACCAGAATCAGAGAGGAGCAACGTCCGGTCCTATATAGAATAATTTCATATTATTAATATAAGTATCAAATTAGTAAAAACATCTAGATTTACCTCTTCGAATAAAGGATTAAGTCTTTCTAATACAGAGTCCTCCGCTAATGATATCTCGTCAATCAATAGTGGAGAGCCAGCACGCATGGCAGCAATGACAATTCCATCAGACCATGTAAACCTGGTACCCAAACAATAACAAAAAACCTAGGTATTACTTATCAATAATGGTAATAACACAAACCCTCCATTTTCCATAGGTCTAAGTCGTCCTATGAGATCAGCAGTCTCAGTGCGCTCGTGACAGTTAATTGTCATAAGTTGGCCTCGTCCAATAACTTGAGCCAAACTTGTCTTACCACCTCCTGTTTCTCCTACTAAGAGAACAGCCTCATTTCGCAGCCACGCCTACAATGTGCAACATTTAAGATGAACTGATACAAGTAGAGGAAGTTACCTGTTCCGTCAAGACTAGCATTCGTCGCATTCCTGATGTTAAGACAATTCCAGATGTATTTATGTCTTTTGGCATATAAGGCGAATTAACTGAGAATAATAGAGATGCCTGAATTAACATTTTTATTATTGTTCTACTGATTACGACCAATAAAATGCTTGGATAGTTGCTATCTTCTTACGTCTATTTTTCGCTTAAGTATTTTTTCTAAAGTATCTATAACAGTTTGTTCGTCCTTTTTGTTCCGACATCTACCAGCTAATAGAAAATAGCCGTGGTTAGCAAGAACCTAGAAAAGTCTTCGTGTATTACATGGAATTTTTGTATAATATAAAATTATTTTATATAATCTACCTAACCTGTAGCCAGTCATCACATGTAGAATCGGTAGCCAGCCTTTTAGCCCATCTAAATACATCTCGTAGAGTCATTAACCCTAAACATCGAATTATGCAATAGATAACAAAGTCAACAATAGCAAAATAAGATCATACCATCTCTAGCAGAGAACAGCCCGCTAAGTGATCTCATTAAGCGAAGCTCTGATAGTACAGATATCATTTTAGATGCTGCAGACATATGGACGCAACACCTAGTACACACCTAAAATACAGTAAAATCCTGTTTAAGATTTTTATAAAAATCTTTGAAAACGCTAATCAACTTTCGACCTACCATGGCGGATAATTCATCCAATGGAAGGTGATGGAATTTAAGTACAATAAATCGAGATAACAGAGCTCGTGATAATCTCTTCCGGCCTGAGTAGGTTCCTGCTGGATTCTGTGTAGCGAATAAGCGGAAACGTGGATTTGCAGGGATCGTTTGGTTTAGTTCTGGCACAAATAGCTCCCGATTATCGTCGAGTAACTAGAAAAAAAAGTCGAAAACAAATAATTTGTAAAATTCTAAAATAACTAACACGATTCAGAGCTTCAATGACATCTGTAGGAGCAAGATTTAACTCATCGAGAATAATCCAGTTGCCATTACGAACAGCACTCACTAAAGCACCTTCACGAAATATCAAACGACCTCCATCATCAGCAACATATGAGCCCATATATCTATGAAACAAAAGAAGAATACATAGAATTTAATTATTTTAACAGAAATTCACTTATCAATAAACATAACTCACTCTTGGACATCAGTATGCTCATGGTTATTAATCCTGACAACAGAATTGCCAGTCAACCTTGCAAGATGACACACAATAGACGTTTTTCCTGCACTAGTTTCACCTTCTAGAAGCACTGGGAATCTAAAAAAGAAAACCATATATTAAAACAATATATATATATATATATATATGTTATTGACAAAGTAAATCACGGAGATGACACAAGTCCTTCAAATTCACGAATACCTCGAAAACCTATGTGCATAATCAAAGAAAAGAAACCTTCCACTACATATGATCCTGGCTATTTCAGCCATATTCTCCTTTACAGTTTTCGTAATTACGTATTTATTGTCTTCCTGAGGTAGCTCTGCTCCACGTTCAATCCAATATCCTTCGACCTAAGTGATAAACATTAGGAATCCAAACTAATTTGGAACTAATTCTGACTTAGAAATCATATATTTATCCCATTTCAGAAATAAACCTGAACGTAGTTGTTTTGACCATCTCCATGCGGTGGTGGAATTGTAATGTTCGTTGCTACCCTAAATGCGATGTGTATCTTCATCCGCATTTCATTTTTGTTCTCCATATCCAGATTCGTCAGAAATGCCATACACATCTAAAAAAATGTCTGATTCTCTTTACAATCAAATTGTATTATACAGTTATATGAGATACTATGATTCAAATTGTAAACCAAACTTATGGTAATACACACATACATAGCATTGAAAATGCCAAAACTAACCGCTTCAAAAAGTGACCTTTCTTCGCTACCGAAAATATTGTCCGCGGCAAAAAGTAGAGCACGGCATAGTGTACGCAAACTAAGAAATAACATAAAACATGAACATAGAAAATGCATCTTAACGGGAGTGAATGTATAATAGTCACCTGTAACTTCCAGGAAATTGTTGTCTAGACTCTAAATAAAACTTGACAATATTTTCTACCGCCGTTGATTTTAATGAAGGTAAGTAGGCAGAAACAACAAGAGCTAATTGGTGCGGATCATTCAACTCCGCTACATAGAACTCGGTGAACCTAAAAAACATTATATAATATGGTAAAAGTTGCTAAGTCACTTAAATTGACAAAAATAACCTAGTTCGTACTCCGGTTGGCAACCTCCTTTTTCCTGCATCAGTAGCAGGATTCATGCAAGCAAGCAGACGGAAATCAGGGTGAGTCTCCGTAGAAATTGCATGAACAATAGCATCAAGACATTCAGGAGGAGCGAGATTAATCTTTTAAAAATGAACTGTTCCAGTTCTCATATACACCAATTAATACATAGTAAATAATCATGAATAGGTCACAATTATAACTAATCTAATTAAATCACTAACAAAAATAAATATCTACTAGTCATACTTACATACCTCATCAATTAACAACCAATAACCCTCCTGGGCAGCCTCTAGTACAGCTCCTCTTGTGAGGGCAAATGGCGCTGCACCCTTATCAATTCCATCCCGAATACGACGTGCTCTTACAAGAACAGACGCCCAACGATAATCCTGTAAACTAACTATTTATTTTTGCTAAAATATTAGTATATAAGTATGTTACAAAAATACCAATTTTGTTCCTGTGTTAGCTAGTGCCTTTTTAGCTGTAGTTTCAACAACTGATAGATAGTCATGAAATCGACCAGAAGATAGACAGGTCTAAAAATATTAATATGTTCTGATCAAAAAATATGATGCATAATAGCACAAAATTGAAACCTCCAAGTGTGTAAGAAAAGTCTTGTTCTTTTCAGCGTTGAAATTGTTGGTGAATACCTCATAGTAAAATTTTGTAAACGGTTCGAGGATATGAGAAATGGTGGTAGGTTTGTAACTGAAAAACTACTAACGTTGCATATAACTTTGTAATGAGAATTGGTAGAAATTTTTGAAGTAATATAACTAAAATCATCAAAACAGACTAGTATCCTAACCGACGAATATAACGTACCCCGTGATTAGCTCATCAGAGTCTGATGTTGGACTAAGGTTAACAACTTTTAATGTAATATTCAAAGATGATGCCAGCGTCTGCACTATAGAAGTTTTTCCAACTCCAGTTTCTCCAACTAATAGAATGGGTTCGCGATTTTGTACACATACACCGATACGCTCCATTAATTGTAACACATCTCTGCAACAGATTAAAACTATCCAATATGAATTTTCATTAAAATACGGAAGCGGTTATTACGCTTATATTACACATGAACAATTAATATACCTTGTATGTCCTAGTCTATGCGGTTGGACGTTCGAGAGTGACGGAGTACGCGAAAATTGACTCCTGCCTATGCTACATGAGTAACTGTCATGAGAAAAGACCGGCTGGCGAACTGTTAAATGAAATTTCAGCTGATCCGTAGTAATAGATAAGGATGTTGCCACCTATAAAAAATAATATAATAAAACAGTAATACAAAAAATACAATGACGAACCATGTGACAAAGTTGATATGCTCTCTCAGGAGGATCTGATAGACACCAAACATCAATAAGTTCGGTTAAGATCATCATATTACATGAAATATCAGGAAGACGATTAATACGAGCACAACCTCGAAGCAAATCTCTAAAGAATAAAAACATTTGAATGTAAATTCTTGCAAAATTACTAGATTTAAATCATTAAATATAATATCTTCCAAAGCCAGTTGTAATTACTTACGTGGATGCAAGCTGGCGTGAATTAGAAGTTGAGGGAATACACTCTAGAGATCGAAATATAGAAGTCAATGTCTTAGCTAAGTGAGCAACACGAGGAAATGCCTAAAAATACAAAATAAGTACGTTATTCCTCTTCGACATAGATAACCTCACCTTGGCAGCAAGCCTTCTTAACTCATCATCCGTGAGAGGTTCAAGAATTATCCGAAAAGGTATGCCATCCAAAACACAGTTTTTCTTTCCCTTTCCACTAAATCAATACATAAGAAGGTAGAATGAAATGTTAATAACAATTTAATTTCAAATTTGCAGTAGTTAAATGCATACCTTGAAGTGGCAACTATGCAAACATCTTCGTGAAATTTTAGTGTATTGCTAGATAGGTGTGATACAGAGCGTGAAGCAGCTATTTGAATTATTGTTGAAATAACATCAGAAGTAGCCAAATCAAGATCTTCTAGTAGAATTACACATGGTTCTAATAGCCACTGCAATAAATCCTATATAACATAGGAATCTGCTTAAAGTAATAAATATGACATGGAATATTTTAATAATGTTTGCACCTGTGAAAAACTAGAAGGCTTCCAAATGAATTGGCCAGCTACTTCAGTGCAGTAATAGGAGCCAAATAAAGTCTGAAACATCAACATGAAACCTAGTCCAGCTAAAATTAGTAAGGTCTTATAAAATTATTCGTGCTTTTAGTCGTGCCAACAAATAAAGAAAACCTTGGAATCAATCTGATCCCCCATTTGCATAGTCTTCATAGGCAATTTAAGTTGAGAAGATGAGTAAGTTGACAAGAATGTCTTGCCACAACCGATAGGGCCCTTAAAATTTATGTACAAGATTTACAGCATTATGTAAAATACCCGATTGAAACTTAAAATTCTCACTTCAATAAGAGCAAGGTTTTTTGAATGCATTGCAATGGTAAGCTGTCGTACAAGTGACTCTCTAGTGGGAAGAATGTTAGATCCTTCAGATAGTACAAATGCTAAAATAAATATTAGCTTAATAACTTAGACATCATCATGTATAACTAGCACTTTTCTATCAAATAAATAAGAATAATGATCAAGTGCTAGTAGCATATATTAAATTTCATAAGTTCCAGTGTTATATAAATACATGCCTTTCCTGTCACATCTTTGTATTTTCTAATATTATTAGCTTTGACACTAATAAATACTGTATACATATACTCACATTTACTATCTTTACAGATTTCCGCCTGGTTAATTTCTTCAATTAATACGACATCACTATTTTCAGGTAATCTCCGCTTCTGATTAGATATTTCGATTATCTTGGCATCATCCGCACCTTCAAATTTTCTCTTACGGCTTTTCAGTTTTTTTTTGTTCTTATTGCCCATTTTACCTGAAAAGTAGTAAATGTTAACGTTATATACTCATAGACTAGTTATTCTTCACAAGTAACTGAAAAGAATGAAAGTACTACTAATATAAATAAAAATGGAGACTACCAAGACGTAATATTGTAATTTCTCCATTTAATATTATAATGAGTTAAAAATCATGTAAAAAAAACTAGAAAGAAATGCGGAGGTAGCATTTTTTACAATATAGTAAAGCTTTTTGTATTGGCAATTACGTAAATGCGCATTTACGTTTGACGCATGGTCTAAGTGTAAAAATCAAGACCCGTCGTTGAATTCTAATGGTAACGCGACAACTCGTGAATCACAGCCAATTTGAACTACTTGTTTGAGCACAGTGTAGACAACGGAGCACAAATGGTTAGACACGCAGAAGGGTTTACAGTAAACTGAGACTTAAGATACTTTATCTTAGATAGTATAATGTGATATATAGCATAGTGAACAATTACAACATAGTTCTAAAGGCAGCATATAAAATACTTTCAAAAAAACTACATTAAATTAAAGAATAAAAAGTGGCTACAAAAGATGACTAGACGAATTTTTAATAGTTACATATAGTACTACTACTAAGAGGCTAAATTAGTAGCCAAATCATCCAGGTATTGTTTGAGCTCTCTCCTAGTTGAAAAACGGCCTGTTGTAGCGAGCTGGACTATATGCTGTTGAAAATTTGCCATGATGTCCAAGATATTACGTTGGCGTGCTTTGTAATCTGGCCGGATGTAGCGATCTTTCAACGATCCGTTGCCAAATGAAATGACAAACGTTTTCGCCATTGTAAGTTTTGTAGCGCAGAACTTCAGCATCTCATTTAGGGAGGGAGTTCCTGTTAGGGTAAGATGCTCTAATCTTGAAGTGAAATCCTTCTACAAAGTTCGTAGTCCTCGTAGAACGGTTCTGGCTATAGTCGCATGCTAATGAAAACTGTTCATTTGAAAGAAGTCATATTGTCCTGTAGTAAGCCATGAATTCATCGAGGGCTTGTTCTGTTTGGACATCAGTAACTAGAGTCCTCGGTGGCTCCAAAACACTCGATAGCCCAACAAGATGTGGTGGCATAAACGATAGCATTTTGTAGCCTCTGGAAGGATGTTCCACAGCCGCTAATTCCTTTCGAACTTTTCCCATATGTAAAGCATTGGCTCTATAGTTGATACATTGGGTATAATGGAAATAGTATCTAGAATTGGAAAAAATTTTATCAAATTAAAGAAATATACAATTTTTTACTTCATTTCATACCCTAGAACTTCAACTCCTAGTGTAGATTTAATTGCATCTATCGCTTGGATTTCAAAGTCTGTAATCAACTTCACATCATGCGGGATCAACGGAGCTTGACCGCGAAGGGGCTTAATAAGCTTCCCCAGAAACCTTTAAAAGGACAATTTTTAAAAAAAATTCGACTTTGTTATAGAACAAATTGTGAAATAAAGCAATTAATTGCAGAGAACAAACCCAAATACATTCTCATGTGTGGTCCTCTTGGCATCACGAATAAAGACAAAAAATATTGGTAACCAATATCCGCCATTTGCTTCCACTATTACTGTGTAGAGCTGCGAAGAGCCCGTTCCTTGGACTTCTTCTGGAATCTGCTTGACCCGTCCATCTCCAAAAAGATTTACTAAGTTTAGAATCACAAAAATGTTGTTAAACAGCGAACAAATTGCAACAAGAATCATGTTGTCATCGTCTTTTAATAGCAAATGTTCTCCGTCAGTCACACAACGATACTTGGATGTATCCTATAAAACCAAGAAAAACTCTTAAACTAGTAATAAAATAATATTAGGTAACCAAAGAAGTTTGTGTTCATTACAAATTTCTAGTGTAAAAAGACGCACAACGTTTATTGGTTAGCTAATAGGTTAATGATATTTAATAACACCACTTTTGACATAAAAAAGGGAATAATGACTATAACTCACGATATTTCCCATTACTAATGATGGAATAGACTTAACTCTATTGCGCTGAATTGTCCTACGCAGAGTATCCAAACCTGCACCGTACTCCACTGCCAGGGTTTCCATCAGCACTCTCTTTTCGGCAGGTTCAAAATCGTCTATAATAAGCGATTAAAGAAAAAATAATGGATAATTACTAATCTGTGAATCGTAAAGTAAGTCTAATTACCATAGTCTGGCTTAGAAATAGAAGCCATGATGTTTCGACGGATATGGCCAGTAGTTTCACAGCTTGTTTTCCTTCTGAAGCTATTACACGCGGTAATAACATCCCTGTAAATAAGTGCTCTTGCCGCACTTTTCGGCTGACAGTAGTGAACCCGTCGAGGGTTTTCTGGGTCGGCGATGAACGCGCTGTTGAGAACGCGAACAGTGGGAACGACACCATAGTTCCCTTGACGGTTCTTATCCTTTAAGCTACGACATCCTGTACATATGCACGTTACGATATCTCCTGCCTTGCTCTTGTTGAGGTAGGAGAATCAATGCAGGTATCCCGTTTAGGAGAGATTAAATAGACTGCAACGTCCATCCTCGTTGTTTTGAAGGCTTGAAGATTACAGGTGTAGGTTGGAAAGCCATTATATTAACTTCGTACACTATAGTCGTACAATGAGAAGCTCTTTAGAAGTGTTTTTACCCTACACATTATTCTATATAGTACTCTATTTTACCATTTTCAGTTCCTTCAGTATTTTCTCATTTCAACTTGTAACACTCTTACATATAGCTACTTTTCTCACGCTGATGAGCTTCACCTCATCACTTATGATAGATCTCTATGAGAAATGCAGACAATGAGCATAAATTGGGTCCAAAAGCACGTTTGACCAATGAGAAGCGTGCCAATTTGAACGCGTCATGGGTGCATTTTGCGAGTTGTTGTGCGGTCAATTCTAATCAGGGTTTGAAGGAAGTATAGTTTATATGCTCAGTGAAATAATAACGAGAAACAAACATGAGTACTATTTGGGCAATATCTAAGTAGAGACTATTTAGTGCAGATATCTATCTGGGCCTAAATCTTGAAATGTTAGTTTTTTGTACGTTAGGTGGATTTATTTTGTAATCTGATGTTTTAGCATAGACTACTTCTATATAATGAACTAGATTTTAGGTCCCGTTAACACAGTGAATATATTGTTAAAGATTTTTAGTTTGAGGAGCATGAAAGATTCAACTTTTAATCCCAATTATACTGCTTCAAAGCGCTAATATTCGGTTTAATCTATCCTTTGGTATTGTAGCAATGTAAATTACTAGTGTTTCTGGTGATCAGGTCTCTTTATCTAGGTCACTATAGGCGGGTATGGCCGAAATCACTTTCCTTTATAGCTGTCTATGACACGACCTATTCTATTTATATTACTATTTCTTCCTATTTATTTTTCTGAAAGGTAAGAAAGACATTTAAAATATATATATATATAATGAACATTGATCACTACTCTTCCTGTGGCTGACTTTAACTTTTTAATATAATATAAACATCTATCTATGAGGAAAGAAATATTTTCATACAAAAGAATAAATAAAATGTGATATTAAATTATTCCTGAAAGAATATATAGTAATATTAAAGTACTTAATTAAACTTTACTATGAGCATTGCGTAAGTTTCATTGTGATCACGCTTAGCCAAAGTACCCAACAATATACGCCAAGAACATAAAGGACGTGTTTTCAAGTATAAATTAACTTACTCGATAGTTGTATTTGGATATCATTCAGATGTCCACCTGTATTTGGTGATTTCGAGTGTCCTCAAGGATATTCCTGCAGAGAAAGGCAATGTTACGACGGAAACAATAGTACATCATCCATATGTGAGAACGATGTAAGAGATATTTTTCACCTTTTACCTTAGTCTAATATGATGGTTCTTTACATATATATACTGTTTCAAGTTTTAAATGCAATTTAGATTAATTATTAGACATTGCTTCATTATATATGAATTACAATGATCTAAAGCATAAATTCTCTGCAACACTTACAGTTTAGCCGACTAAACTTAGGTTTGGTTAATGCTATTCTATACTTTTATAAATTAGACAGATATTCAAGGCATAGGTAAGTAAATTTACTTAGGGATTTGTTTTTAATTCTAAAAGCTGTGCTCCAGGTCGAATGCTCGGATGGAACAGTATGCATTGAAGGAAAGTGTTATCCACTAGCAACAATAAAGTGCAATAGGTATATAAATTACTGAACTGTGAATATTTTAAGAGAATCAAGGAATAGCTACTTTTAATAATCCTTTTTGGAAGATTTTTTTATTTAAATTTAACTATGTATATTCTAAGTTTCACTTTTTCAGTGGTTTCAAAAAACTGCTATATAAAATAAAAATAATATACGTAATACTCAAACAAGTATAGTGTTCCATATTAATTAATAGTAACAGCATTTTCAAAATAGAGAAATACAATTGAAAGTTTCCTTCAGACATGTCCTAACTGCAGAAGGACAAGCACGTAGCATTGTCTCTGATTGTGGAAAAAGAGGCAAATGTGTTAATGGGAACTGTGCTCTTGATCGTAAGTAGCTGTTTACTTTAGTACAAGATTTGCTGTGACTTTCGAGTAGTAGTGGTTTTGGTGTTATCACACAGAAAGTTAACAGTTAGTGTTTTTCGGCTACTGTCCGTAGAAGGATCGTTCTAGACAGCTTACCAAGTCGATGATTAGTGCAGTGAATTCTACTTTACTTATTCGAGTGTCTATCGCATCTGAGAAGCATTAGGCTTGTATAAAAAATAATAGCCTGCCTAAAATGTATTACATCAAAGAGATGAGAGAGAGAAAAAGAGAGAGAGAAAAAGAGAGAGAGAAGGGTAATCTAAACAACGAAAAAACTCCAATTTAATTATAATATTTTAAAAATTAGACTTATAATAGTATTTTTTGTAGTTTGCTACTTTCTCTGTACCATTTAAGTTATTAATGTGTTAATAGGTTGTCTGGGAGTATCGTGTACGGAAGGTGAACTTTGTCGAGAAGGAGAATGCGTAAGAGTGGTTGACTCATTCTGTATAGGACACGCTGACTGTGGTCCCACCATGGAGTGTCGCAACAATAAATGTTTCATCAAGTGAGTGAAAATAGCATTAGTTTAGTTATACTGACCAGTTAACTAGAGTATACCAATCTATAAAATACAGTGGCTTCGCCACTGTAATTATTGTACTAGTTATAATTCTTGGCTTTTGAGCGCAAATTCCTCTGATTGGAAACTTTTAGTTTAGTACTTTAGTATTGAAATTGTATCTCAGAATAATAAACTACAGGAATTTGGAACCAATTTGCAATTGTCAACCTCAGGAGATCTGCCATCATGGACAATGCTATCCAAACACTCGTGAGATCCTTTCTTCTTTTTCTAATACGGTAAGAAAAGTTATGCATTTCCCATATTTTTCAATCTGTTGCACTCCATAAGTCATTATTCAGAATGTACTTCGGTGTACTGTGGACAAGGATCATACTGCGTTGAAGGACATTGTGTTAATGGTAACTTTTAATAAATTGATGAAAAAAGTTTTATATTACGAAAAAGATATATTTTTATCTCATGCTTCTTATTTTCAGCTATTGGTGTTGATTGCCATGAAGATACCTGCCATGGTGGAACTGTTTGTGTAAATGGTGTATGTGTCGTTAACCCTTGTCCTCACAGGTAAACATCAATAATTTAAATTTCTTTATGTCATCTGCATATAGTGGAGCCACGTCATCGGGAGTTAGGGATGCATACCAAAAGGGACTAAACTGCTCTCTCCATCCTCTCTATCCCTACCTCAAATATCTTCTTCATCATTATTTGCAACCACGAAAAAAAACTTTCTTGATTAGAACAAGTACTTGTTTTATCTCGGACAAAGTAAAAAATCTATCCTGTAATAAGTACAGTTGAAATGATAGTTTAGAGAGAGAGTAGATCAAAAGCCCTAAGCTAATTTAAAATTTATTTTCACATTAATGAAGTTGCCAAAAAAGTTACACGGAATTTTGGGCGAAAGAGTCGTTAGAAGTTACTTTTTTATCTGTTGCATTTCATGCTTGCTATGACATGACCTTACTATATATATATATGTTTATTTATTTATTTACTGTTATAATAACGTGTGTATCTCTATTCGCTAATAAAATTACTTCCAGGTGTCCAGCGGATCAGGATTGCCGCCTTGGAGAATGTCGATTAATGGAGGGTTTACCTTGCATCGGAGAATGTAAAGGGCCGTACGAGTGCGTAGATGGAAGATGCAGAAGAAATGGTAATAACAGAAATTAAACTTGTCCACATAAATAAGTATAGTAATTCTTTTAGAAACCTCTTATTTTGTTAATGTATGATTTTTATACTACGCTAATGATGAAAAATGATTTTTGAGCATCCTAACGTTTATTACTATTCATCACTGTCTTTCTTTCAGTGAGAAAAAAATGATTTTTTTAAAAGCCTTAAATCTAGAGATTTTAGTTCTATGGTAAAATGTTAGTTGTATATTCACATTAACATTACAGATTGCCTCCGTCGTGTTTGTCAGTTGGGTGATTCATGCGAGGGAGGAGCTTGTGTACGCGTCGTTGGTCGTTTCTGTACATGGGCACCTCGAGACTGTGGTCATTCATTTGCATGCCATGAGAACAAATGCGTTGACTTACTCACATCTTCGACTACATCACTTTTGATTCAACAAGGAAATCAATTGGTAAACTAATGAAGGATGCGATGTTTTAACCTTCATACGCTTCACCAGCTGTCCCGTGATTTTGCTCATACAATAAATATGCATCTATGCGAGTTTCGTTATAAATCCACTTAAGATTACCTGTCTTAATGGGAATTTTTGTGACAAGTTAATAAAGACAGGAAAATCACTCATATAAATTCTTAATTTTACTCTCAAACAGCAGACAATAATTCCAATTGATTATAGAAAATATTTATTCAAAACTTAACAACATTTTACAGACAATTAAATTGCACAAGGCGTCATAAAAATGGCACATCTATATATACACAAATAGTAATAAACCTTAATATAAAAGTCGAAATGAAAGATATCTAAAATCACTAAAAAGCAATTTTATAGACACCTGAAAATGAATAACTAGTAACAATGACCCACCTAAAAATATTTAATTGAGATAAGTAACAAGCATTAATTAATGAAATGAACTATATATAAAATGTTTTCTTAAAGTTTGAAATCAGCATAACTGCAACGCCTCTGGTAATGTCTTCACATTTATAACTATAGGAATTTTCTCTCTTTGTGTGGGCATTTCTATAGAGAAAATCAAGTCCAACCTTTGAAGACTACGCATTACCTTTAACAAGGTTTTTTATTTAAACAATATATTTTCAGGGAAATATAATAGATTTACCTCAATAGCCCTTTCTTTACACTTCATTAACTCTGCTTTTTCTTTTGCAGCTGATAAATTCTAAAATATGGTTTTAAAGAACAACAACGGGATACATCAGTAATTTTGATATAAAATTAAAACACAAATACTACGATTTCAGTGATTTTGTTGTTGTTGACAAAATTGGGTATTTAGCATGAAGTATGTAAGCAATATGGATAATATTCAATTCTGCCTTCGTTGATAAGACGACAGGAATTATTCATAGTATTTCTCGAAATTTTTTTGCTAATGCTAATAGATTATGTATCTCACAACTGTATATTTCAGCATTTAATACGTTAAGATGGTAGGATTAGCTTATTACATTTATTTAGATACACAGACAAATTAGCGGAAATCCATAAGTTATATGATATTATGACTAAATTAGTTTAAACAAAATCTACCTGACAGTACTTGACGGAAAACCCTAATAGCTTATCAAGTAGAACACTTGCCACTTGACATTTTAGTTGGTCGCACGATTCATCGCTCACGAACACAAAAAGCAGCCATTGGTTATTTTCAGCACGTAGGTCAATCGATACTCTACATATACCCTGAAAATATGTTAAAAAGCATAGATAACTTTTATTTCTAATAACTAACGAAAGAAACACTGAGTAAAATTAAGAAAACAAATTATTAATGATTAGTGTTTTAATAGATTTTTAGTATAAGATAGTTACAGATAAGATTGATTTATAATTAGGGTTATCAATATTCCATTCATTATTTATTAACAAACTTACCGTTATGTTTACTACTTTAGGTAGCATCCAAAACTTCTTCTGACTAATGACGTCTGCAAGTCGCATTGTATTCAGTCTCAAAAAGCGCTCCACAATGCTTGCATCATTAGAATGTGCAGAAATTAACTAAAAGGTTAACACCTCATACAAAACGAGAATTCTGCCTCATAGTGGGAAGATTTTAAAAGAACAATAAACTAACCATAGGGTCGGTCACTGACATGATATGTTCACGGTCCATCTCCGTAGATAATTGTGTAGTAAAAGAAGGGAATTCCTAAAATTTTAATAAGTCGTTTCTTAAAGAAAGCAATTACGAAGTGAAAACAAGGGAAGAAGAAAAATACCAAGTCCACTGAGGCTTGATCCATTGAAGGTTGCTTAGTGGTAGGTGGTGATTTCACACAGTCTATATTAATACCAGACTTTGCTTTTTTAAAAGGTACAATAGCAGTAATCAATTCTATCGGAGAACAAGAACGTTTCGGAGAAGAAAACCCACAAATCTAGAAGAGATGTAAATACCTAACCATGCCCTAAGAACTAGTCTAGATGTATTAATAATTTACTCGTTTAAAACAAATTTGTACTTAGTAGAAACAAACCATATTTAAACACTAAAGCGAAAATTATGCTTGAACAAACTCCAATTTATAAAATTAATATAATACGCATAGCGAATTAATCAAAGTACAAGCACAATAAGTCCAACACAAAAGACCGAATTATAAAAATTAAACATACGTGTTCTGATATGTGCACCTTAAGTTGTTGTTTTTCAAGAGGCACAACTGGAATCGGATGTATTGAAACAGCACTAATATCACTGTCTTCAATTTTATCTTGATCGTCTTCACAAACTATTGAAGTTGGTCGAAACATTTGAGTGAAATATTCCGTTATTGACCGATGACTGGGTTTACTGAATCTAAATGGTAGCGAATGCTACTTAATTTACCTATAAATACAATTTAGACTATAATTATAAATGTATCAACTTCAAGCTTTTAAGGAGTTTACCGTTATATAGTTGTTAGAATTACATAACATCAAATAGAATTTTTAACCCTTAAATATTTATTTGTCCTTACTCTTTGTCCTGCTTTTTACTGCGTGTGCCCTTTCCGGTGACTGGAGGACGTTCGTTCTCTCGCGTAACCTATTATTGTATCATAATGGATCATAAACACAAAAAGTGGTGAATTCATTAAAAAAAAAAAACTCCGACAATTTCAAGTTCTTGAGCTGAAGTAATATCAGGTTTAGAATCTTTACTCGTTGTTGCTATTGGAGACTTTGGCAAAACAGTAACCACGTCTTTATCTAGCTCTTTGAATAATGGTGACCCTTAAATAGTGTTTTCATCTAGTGCCGAATATGAACGGTAAGCCTTAATATTAAAGTCGCTTAAAATAGTCACCATCATTTAATGCTTTGGAACTGTAAGCAATAGTGTTCTCCACATCAATGATTTTAACGGATGACACTGACGTTGAGCACATTGAATTTACCGAATAATCAACTTCTTTTATATTCTAAAGAAATATGCATCAATTAATTCACGTGGTACTAATAGGAAAAGTACCTATAATGAACCAATTCAATTTTGTTTTAATGCATACTTGATTTGGGATACTAGTATTGAAACTTTGAACAGTCTCTGGAGTTCTCGTAACATCAGCTGTCACACGAGGAATACGCACAAGATACGGAGAGATAGTTGGAATTCTACAAATTGCAATTAAAACCAATATTTAGGACTAATTGTAATTTATACATCGCATAAATGAGAACGATTTCAAAAATACTAAAATAATTGCCATCTATCTAGCACAAGTAATGAGTCCATAGTAGCAGTTAATATTAGTAATAAAAACTTTTGTCTTTCTGTTATATTGAGCATATGTTTTTGAAATATAATCAAATAAGATAAAATCAAATGAAAAATATGCTTTTTGATAAGTTATAAATCTTCAAAAATATTCCTAACTTATTTTTCCTTATATGTTTGATCCCAATTTGTTGCCCAAGAGTTGCAGCAAGGTCCCATTCTTTGAGAAGAGATTCGACTTCTCCACCAATAACCTAAATATAACAGTATAGTAGAAGTAATAAAACACTAGTAATACAAGTTAAGACTAACTTGACAATTTGATTCATTCAAGAGCATTATACCTCGTCGACATATGACACGTGAAGTGAGTAGAACCTACACAAAAATAAAAGGATGGATAATACTCAAAACAGGGTGGCTCTACATTACGAAAATAATTGTTTTTTTTAACCTTTGTTCCTGGTAATGTATCTTCTGTCAGTGGAATCATTCCTCCATATTCTGTTGCATCTAGAGTATTGGAACCATCCGTTAGTCTCACTTTGAGCATACGACGAGAGTTTACACCTCCAGAATTAATAAATTCCTAAAATATGATTTTATTTGCCCTTATTATTAACTAAATGAGATTTATGGGGTAAATACCAATAATATAGCAAAAAATCAACAAATAAAGGTTTAATATAGTACTAATTAATATTCAAAACGATTTTTACATCTTCGCTATCCCCATTAAACCAGGTAAGATCATCCTTGACATTTGTCTTCTCTTGATATAATTCATAGGTAGACCGAGCAATATTGATAACTGACACCACCTGCACTAGTAAAATGTAATACAAATACTTCATAATCTGGAAAATATTCGTTTAAAAAAACCAATAATACAGACTGACTTGAAATAACATTCGCTTAACAATTACGGCTTTGATTGCGGCAGTAGGTATTTTCATTGATGGCAGATAACTATCTCGTAGATCGGAATAAATTAATTGCTCCATAACGGCTTCACATAATTCAAATACCTCAACAGATACTAAATTATATAGTATGCATAACCAATTAAAAATCACAAAATAAAACAAAAATGATAAGCGTTATATTATATGACTCACCTTTCGTCCCTTCTCTTGATATTTAATGAAACCGATAGCTGACTGCATCCATTCTTTCTTTAAGGTTATATGCCGCGAGTCAAAATAATCTAACACATCAGACTCACTCATTGCATGACAGCATATCCTTAGAATGAATATTTGTTTCACCAATTCCTTATTTAAACAAAGTTTTTAACCTTGAAACAACATTTAAAAATTCATCATAACTTTACATACTAAATGTATAAAAGTATTATCACCAAAGTTGTTAATAAACGATATATCGTGTTAGAAACACTATCCCACTGGATATACCATAACCCAATATACGATGAAGTTCTCCATACCGTGAATCATAAATTTATATAAAAATAAGTAAAAATTAGCAATAATATTTAAGACCATGGTATATGGCTGAACAATGTACAATGGTAAAGTCTTATACATCCATTTCTCTTTTCCTAGCATCTAGTCTACATAATCCAAATCCTCTGGAATTTCAAACTCTGTATCCAGAATTCTTTCTTTTATGCCAAACTTTATTTTGCACCACTTCTTAATAGAGATTATATTATCTGAAATATAAAGTTTAAAAGCAATACTATTAAACGCGATAGTAAAAACAAGCTTTAGGAGATATTAAGCTAAAATTTTTGTAAATAACCACGAAACAAATTTCATCCCAAGTAAATTAATAAGTAGACGGACATGTAAAAATAATACAAATTCCATTGCACCTGTCCACCTATTTGCATCCTCTTTCACTTGTTCTGTTCTAAGTCTTATAATTTCGAGAACTTTAGGATCTACTACAGCATACTGTTCAAGTCTAATTTCAAGGTCTTTATTTTGTTGCTTAACCTCAGCAACACGAGAAAGTAAGTTGATTCTCT
The DNA here is from genome assembly GCA_964036235.1 of Heterorhabditis bacteriophora. Lineage (NCBI taxonomy): Eukaryota > Metazoa > Nematoda > Chromadorea > Rhabditida > Heterorhabditidae > Heterorhabditis > Heterorhabditis bacteriophora. Next base: position 1,200,835 of record OZ038427.1, on the reverse strand, counting down.
CGTCACAATCCTTAAAAATAATGTAGCTAGAACTTTTATCCTAACCTATGAACTAGAAAGGATTACTAAAATGTATGCTCACCTCTTTCCCTTGTTTTAGTTTTTCAAGTTTGACTTCATCCAATGCAATTTTCTCCTCCAAATCGCGTATCTTCATTTCAATATCATTCAATTTATGCTTTCTCTAAAAAACAAGTTCTTATTAACATGCTAGAACAATTACTTTAAAATAAGTAGAAAAATATTAACCGTTTGTAATGCTTTAGAAGGAAAAGCCCAGTAACATACGAATGTGCCTATCTTTTCACACTCAACAAGTCCGTCATCCACCAGCATCTGTGTAATCTCCTTTACAGACTGAGATATCACACCTTTCTTCTTTGGCGCTATTTAAACAAGAAAGCTAGGAAGTAATCAAAATATAATTTTAAAAATTCTGAGCATCAGAAATAGCTCTCTAATTTGATAGTATTTAAATTACAATATTAGCATTTTTAAACAACCACAATAATATATATAATAGAGCCTATCTTTTCAAGTTCCTTCATCTGGAAGACCTCCTCAGATTCATAGAACAACTCAAGCATTTTTGCTCGTTTTCCATCGATAGAGAGGCCCTTTTTGCGCGAAGCCTATTTAGCAAAATAAAACAGGAAAAATTATATTACTCTATATATAGTGGATGGTCATTTTAACTTTTACCACTTCTGTTCAACATCTAGTGCGAACAAAATACATAAAAACAAAAAATTGCTTTTAAATAACCGTTTCTTAAGAACTAAATACGTAATAAATCCAAAATTATGCTAAGAAGTATGTTTTCTAGATTTGAAGAAATAGCATTAGGTGGAGTAAAACTATGAAAATATACAATGAAAAAAACCGTGTAATAATAGATAAAACGTGCTGTTAAGTCAACTAAATAATGAGAAATGTTCTACTTCATAATTCGAAACTAATAGCGAACGGGTAATCACTGCAATGAAACGACGATATACAACCTTAATAATCATTAAGACTCACCATTAAAGTCAGCTTAAACGAAATTGTAGGCAGTTGAACACTATAGGAAACTACTGAGGTTGAAGAAGTCACTGAACAGTAAATATCAAATCAAAACTAAATTTTTATTCCAACATTGATATTATTTTTAACACTAATAAGAACTGCATTTAATTAAAAGAATATATCAGCAATTTATTTATTTAATTTTACTTTGACAAGATTAAGGTGTGATAAAATTAAATGACGGAAAGTGCTTAGATGTGGTACCAGAAGCATATTTCACAACACCATCTGTCAATAACATATATATATATATAATCATTTAATTAAATGTAAAAGTAACTTATTAACCGTTTAAAATAACTTCGTATTACTTAAATGTAAACCTATAAAGAAATTTAATATCAGCCTAATGTTGAACATATGATCAATTACTTAACTCGACAGCAAAAAAATTACCAAGAGAAATTGCGACATGTAACCATAATAACAAATACTCAGTTTCAAATTAAGAAATAGTAATTTTAATTTAATTATAAAATATACAGTCAATGAATAGCATTCCTTTCTAATCATACAACAAATCAACAGAGAGATAAAAATCACTCTCAGGTTCACAGCAACAAAAAGCGAGAAATCTGAAGAATACAAGATTTTGGATATATGGTGCGTAATAAACACGAAAAGTAATAAATGTCAAAATTTTTTTAATACTTCATCCATTGTTTTCCCATTTATAGCTATAGAAATATTCTCTTAAATGAGCATTAAATTAGACGCAGCTTTAAACTGTTGTAAATTTTTAGTGGATATATTTTCTTTATCTGGTTATATAGATTATATGAAATCGAAATAATTATCTAAGTAGCTTCTCATTCCTTACCAAGTGACAAATCCTAATACATGAAACCAATTTATAAAAATTACGTGATGTGTCAGAAACACGATCATACAGCAAATATTAAAGTATAGTAATATAATAACTGCTTATATACACTGGTAACGTCGTCATGGTACTGTATAAGTTAGATAAAACTAAAAAGAATAATGATGGCTTAAAGAACCATACAATACCTTACTCCGCTAAATTGTGGGTTAACGTCTCAATATTACCATTTTTTGCTACAAGAAAAAAAACTATTACTGGTGAAATCGAACCTCACCACTGTTTATTAACCAAACGATAGCAAAATTTTTGTATAAGCATTATGCATAATAGTGAATCAATGTGTTTCTTATGATATAAAAATAAATATTTACTTATCATTAAGCAGTAATATACATATTCTTCACATAAATGAGCAAATCTTCTAGATCTTTTCAGCCACAAAGATAGCTCCTTTACAACCAGTCTGAATCACCCATTTTAATGCATCATACATTGGTGCCTAAAATATCAGTGCTTCAAGAAATGATTGTCTAAAAATAACTACTACAATTTACAATGAATATATAGTAACATATAGTTAATTAAATTCATGTCTTTTATGCACAAACCTTTAAACCATCATGTGTTACTCCAGTGTCATGGTGGTGCAACTCTTCATCGCGTAGTTTAGTTAGAATTTTTAATAATTCTTCATGTGCATTGGGATCATCAGCTAACAGTTCTACAATAAGGAAGAAATAACATAACGAAAATAAACCGTTGAAAATATAGAAATATACTAAGGTAAATTAACATAGAAAAATACATAATTTAAATTTATTTTTATCATGCCTTTAATTTGATTATTGTAATGTTGTCCAATTAGCTCTTCTACAGCTACTGTACATGCCATGGCACCTTCCTTGCCTATAAGGGCTGTTCCAATGCCTAAATACAGTCAAAAACTAAAGAATAATAAGCACGGGGTAAATTAAGTATCATTGGTTTGCAAAATCCATATTGTTGTCAGTACTTTAGAATATATTGAAACCAATAGTTTGTAATGCAATAAATAAGAAGCCCAAAGCACTATAGAAAAATATATTAGCTCTGACCAAATTGCTAGATAATGTTATCTGAGATGCTGTTTTAGTATCATAAAGAGGAACAACTAATGTAATACTATCATTGCTACTATTTATCTTTAGATTCCAAGCTCGCTTTATGTTGGTGGCATGATATGAATAAAAGAAACGAAAATAAACAAGATCTTATCAAAGGGACATTAAGATGGTAAAATAACTGGGCTAGAATAAGAAATCTCAGATAAGAAGCCTGTGACTAGTAATCGCATCAAGATTGCAATCCAATATGTTGGGAATGTCATGTGATTATTTACGCGGCTGTCTAGAATTGAATAATACAAAAGGTGATGCTCATAATATCTAATTGAGTAAGAACCATCAATAATGATTTACTGTAATAAATTAGTCTGTGATAAGCAATAGTTAAAGAAAGCTTGAAATTATAATTCGTTACACTAGAAAAGAAAAGCATTTTGGTAAGAATGTAATTTTCACTTAAAAAAATAACCTTAGCACGCCTTAATGTCACCTTGCTCACTGCTTTCTTTGAAGGATAAATTATGGCTTCCTATTTAAATTTACTTGATAATCAGTAGCAGTATTCTTCACACGCAAAATGTATCAGACCACTGAATAAAATAGTGTAAATTGAGACCTCAATGATATTATGATATTCGTAGTACAACAGCAATTACACAGTGAACTATTAATTTCCACATAAATCCAATAACCAATATCACATTAAATAAATAAATTTAACAATGTTAACAACGCGTACATTAATAAATTATGCAGTGTTAATATTTAAAAGAATACAGCTTAAAAAAAGATAAAAAGGAAACCCACCCAATGCATATGCAGCAGCGCTAAATAGGGGTAAAAATATTGTATGCTGTACATCGTGCTTGGCCGCAAGTCTCTCCATTATGTCAAGATGTTCTTGTTCTTCTTCCCACATTTTCATAATTATAGAACGTAAGGATGAGCCTATGACATAATTAACGACTAACAGGCTGAAGAGCAAAGGAACAGTTATACAAAATAATATATAATTCATATACCTCCAAGTACAGCCATTTGCCCTGCATATATCCTATCTGCTCCCAGCTCTCCAGCATGATCTACACGAATAATTTTATGAAGTAATGCTTTCCTGTTTGCAAGATTATGTGCACAACGAATAAATATACGATTCATCTAAAAAAGGTTTGTTAAGATGCTTTATATGTAAGTATAAAACGAAATTAGGTGCACCAATTATTACCAAAAAATAATCTTGAACATTACTAATTAACAGCGAGTAGAGCTTAACAATTCCTAAGATACTAGATCTGTTGTTTTCGAAAAAAAAACTTCAGTAGCCTTATAGAACTCACTAGTCGCTTGGTAAATATCAACTATATTGTAAGAAAATATTTCTCATAAAAAAGCTAAACAATAAAGATGATAAAGCAAGTACAGTTGACATAAAATAACTATTCGTTCTAAGTATAAACTTCCAAAATGTAAATACACCCTTTTTTTTCTTAATATATCAATTATAATACTTCATCAGAAAAACCAAGTTTCTTTTAGAAACATAAATTAATTTCTATACTACAATCATATACATTATCTAGTTAAACATTAGTGATATGCTCCCAATTCTTTGTGCATTCTGGTTTTAATAGCTACCTAAAACACGAATAATTCCAATGTGACTCACAGCTCTAATTGAAATACAAATCCAAGTGTTATCTTGAAGTTCTAGTATAGATATATTAAAGACGTTCCAAAGTTCTGAAAATAATACTGTGATGTCTAAATAAGTTCCCGTTAACATGAAGTAGAGTTATTAAATTAATAAATAGAACCCAACACTGAAGAACAAATAGCTGGAACTACCATGATACCACTTAACAAAAATAATAAAAACTGAAGAAGAAAAATTTCCTTTATTAAATTTATCCATGTTTTTTCAAGCTATATGTTATCTATAGACTAAAAGAGTACCCTGACAATAATGAGATCAATACATGATGAATACTACAAAAATCAAAAAGATTATCGAACTGTACACTGACTACCAATGTTTGGAATTTATGAGAAATTCGTATCGTTAAAATACAGTGAGATTCTAAAAAAACCATAAAATTAATAAAGTTAAACACATTAAGCATTTCTAAATAAAGGAAAGTGCGATAACACAGAAGAAAAACATAAGCTGAGATACACAGGCTCTAAATATTAAGCCCACAGAAATTTAAATTAATAAATAATATATATAAATTAATGAAGCTCATTTTATAACCTAGAATAATGCTTCATCTCCTGCAAGATCAAAACCATCATCAAACTGATCATCAAACAGTACGTCTGCTCCATAATCCTCTTCGAGAGGCGGAGTATCTTCAAAAGATATGTCTCCTTCTGCTACAGTTTCTAACCACTGAGCATTATGCCAGCGAAATCTCTCACCAGCAATACGACAAGCCCATTCCTGTGAGTGTTCCTTAAATTTAAAACTTATAGTAATAATTTTGGCCGAAATAAACGATAAGATACTCCAATCTTACCCCAATAATAATCAACGCATTTTCACACATTGCTCTGATTGATGGGTTCTTGTCATGCATTAGATCTATGACATACGCTCCAAGAGCAGAGTGAGGTCCCATAAGTCGGTCTGATAGTTCTTTATGGCGTAATAATTGTAGGAATAGATAGAGAAGTTGTACAACAAACTCATCATCCTCTTGCATAGCTAAAATTTATTAAATCTCATATATGAACTCAATTGTAACTAAAGCAATCCATGTAACAAGTTGCATTCATTTTTAGCTATGAAAATCAAAAAGGAAATCGCTAAAGATAGAATTTCCTCACTCACAATGCAATAATTGTAAGAAAACATCTAGTAACGGAATAAGATTTCTTGCTGCTTCCAGTTGTCGTGCCATTGATCCACACATAATAACTAGTTGCAATTGCAAAGGTTCACGTCCATTGAGAATTGATTTTAACTGTTCTCCCATCCAACTAACAAGGTGATGCCCATTACATAACCTGAAACTAATAAAATACGTATCTCTCTAAAGAAAAACCATCAAATTTAATGTTAAAAATGAGGATACTTTTAGCATAAAAAATATGAAAAAGTGATACTCAAACCTTAATAGGAAACTCGTACCTTACCCAATCTGCAACTCTTATCTGCGCTGCTGTACCGATAAATTCAAGTGCAAGTGCAGCTCTCTCATCAACTTGAAGATTGATTTCGTTGATACCAGTCTCCAAAAGTCTTGACATCCATTTCTAAAATAGGCTACGATAATAAATTAGAGAAAAATGACAATTATACGTACCGATGAAAAAAAATTTTTTGCACTAGATGCATTAGCAGTCCTACTTAATTAAATTACATACATATGCCTGAATAAAAGTATTTATATAAAAGCAAAATTTGTCATATTGGCAATTTATAATATATTATGAATCATCCAAAGTACTACAGGTATATGGTTCAGTAACTCATTAAGTTTGCACCATCTTTCTTATTTGTAGATCCATTACAATTTTCACTGATGTAAACAATTCAACCTAAGTTAATGTCTTATTTATAATTAATTATGAAAACTAACAACAAACATATCCTGTGTTGGACCTTCATGACTAGCTATACATCGAACAATTTTCGCTACCAATAGATCACTCCCCTCTAAAGATAAATCCATCAAGAGATCTAGCCTAAATATGAAGAATACTTTATTTGAATATCACACTTAATTTTATTCCTATTTTATTAGAGAATAATATATAAACTAAGATTGTAAAAATGAACCACTTACCCTTGACCGTCTGGACCGCAAACCAGCTGAGCATTCCGTCTTTCAATGCACGCATTTAACAATACAGCTTTTGTGACTTCGCTACCACCACCGGATAAAATATCACGCATAAGCTATACAATTTCATTAATAAAAAGCTGTTCACCAATTTAAAATTAAAATCAAATCAAAACCACAAACTAAATTCACCAATTGTATAGCGTCAGTAAATGTAATCATAGCTTTCGCGTCATCGTTTAAACTCAGCTGATAAAGAAGATTTAATGCTTTAGAATCACCTGAAATTAGAATAACAGTGGTACAAGCTAATTGTTTAAATAATAATTTTTAGAGCAAACAATTCCTTACTTTCAATTAGTGGTGCAACGTGTGATACCAGTCCACCAGCAACCATTTTAGCGCGAGACTTCGAATCAAATGATAAGTTAAACAATAGGCGAAGAGCTGACCTCCTTAGTTCAGAATCGACAATCGGAAACAGTATAAGTAGCTTATTAACTATATTTGCTTGTTCCTGAAATCAAGATACAAAAAAACTAAGCCTATGATAGATAATAACCATATAAATAACAGTATAATGCTATAATAAATTAAAATAAGGATAAAGAATACTTACCATTATAGCCTTATTCTCTTCAAATATGCTCAGTTTAAGCAAGAATTGAACAGTAACTAGAATCAATTCCCTTGAATCTCGATAATCTAGACATTTTAGTAACATTGGAACTATGTCGCGTCGAACCATTTTTAACTCCACACTAACGTCATGAGCAAGGTTAATAAGAAGATTGATACATGCTAAATTATTATTACTTGCTTTATAATTAAAAGGTAGTAAGTAATTTCATGAATTCTATATCTAAACACTTTTTAATAATAGTAAGCTCAATGGATAATGTTTACTAAATTAAAAAGAAAATTAAGTATATTTAAAGAATAGATCAACCAAAAATTAACCTGCTAATAAAATATGCTGTTTTCGAATAGCCAGCCGACATTTTTTTGCTGTTTTCTCATCCCCATTCCGAATGCTGTCAGCCCAAATATCTCCTCGTCTCAACTCATACTCTATGGCATTCAAACATAACGCTCCTATCTAAAAGAAGGAAATATAATTCTAATCAATTAGAACTAATAAACTCACTCTGTGATGCGAAAGTGTCGCTTGAAATTGATTATAAGAAGATAGTTCCACAAAAATTTTGATGATATTCGTGCCTAAGTCAAAATTTTTTCTCCAATCTTCACGGAAAACTCGAGCTAGAGCCCCAATCAATGTTTCTAAACAGAAAACAGGTTAATAACTTCGCTGGCTATAGAACAATTAAAAAGAAAAATCCAAATGTTAAATAGCTTTAAATAATAAAACTAACCATTCTCAATCAAATACTGTAGATTTGATATAGTTTTTGTGAGTTCAAGGATGCAGAGAACACCTCGGTTTTTATCTGCCACATTCTCATAAAATAATTCGATGTAGTTCTGTAAAAATATATAGGAAAAATACATTAATAAAATTTTAGAAGAAACGTTGGCCATACTCTAAATTACCTTTCAAAACAATTACAATATTGATAGATATCTTGTCAATTTAAAGGATTCTCCTTAAACATAACAACACAGCAAAAAAAATTACCTCTATCTGGTCAATATCAGCCTTAATTGAACAAGTTAATCCATTTTCATTAAGAAGAGATGAAATTGAAGATGTACTCTCTATAAATTAAGAATTTGTCTTTGTTCTATCACTGATACAATCCTAAGGGAATTGTTTTATGACTTAGAAAATTGCTTTGATATAATCTTGATATACCATAATTTATTACAAACTACAATTTACAACTTACTTCTATTTACACTATTTGTTCTTTTTTGCAAGTAGAATAACACTTGTTCAAGCTCATGCCTTAGATGATCAGGAATAATCGAACATTTTTCCAGGATTACTTCAGCTAATACGCTAATATCAACATCACTATTCAGATCCTTTAGATTTATACTGAAATAAATGTGCGTATTCAAGAATAAATTTTTCCAAATATAGAAAAGTGTGACGGTAATTTTCTAAGTGAAGACGAATGAATTAAATTTCAATAAACTAAAGCCAAATGCAAGTCCTATAAAATGACCTACATTTTTTGAAATTCTCCATTTTCAGCTAATATGTCTGTTCCAATTTGTTTTGTCTGGTACTTTAGTACTATAGATTGCTCCACTGGGTGAGCATCGATAGAAATATTTTCGACTTGTCTTAATATCATTTTAACTTAAAAAAAAACAAATCCGCTAACTTTAAAAATAAAACTGTTATACTTACTGTGTAGCTAGGTGGACATCGATATCAGGTATTTCAAACATTTATAATGTAGATTTTTAAAGCAATAACTGTACTAATAACTAAAATGCGATTAGTTTTAGTAGAAAATTAATATAAGATTTTCAAAGGAAAAGTCATGCTTATAATGGTAGTATTTATATTTATACTATGTGTTTCTATTTCCTAAAACATGAAAATATATGCGAAAGTAGCTATAGAAAAACAATTTTTACTAACACTGAAGTTATAAAATAAGACAACGTATTACAAATGAGTGCACCACTAGTAACAAAATGGTGTTATCCAGTTAAAGCTAAATTATATCCACTAAATCACCGTGTAACATATAAAACTAGCTATAACCTCTCTCAAAGACCCATCTGCATATCTAACCATACTAGTCACACTGCCTGCGTCCTATCTAGAAGATTTTACTACCGAATTGCTAAAATGTATCCATTCGATTTTCGTATACGAACAAAATATATATAATGCAGTTGATCCAGCTGTAAATTTTAGTGATTATTAAAATAATATCGTCCTTGATATTCAGAAGCGAAAAATATGAGTGCAATATGCAAATATTCGTAGGTTTAAAACAATGCATTCAAAATCAGTAAGATTATCAAAGATTCTAGTGAAGTTAAATCTTTTGGTGTGGAAATTGTTTTGCTGCAAATCGATGTTTAAGTGACAACTCCATGGACCCTATACAGTCTCTACAATTGTATATTTCCTTTTTATTCAACTTGGATCACGTATTATCAGAACAAGCTATAAACTTAGTAATTTTTATATAATTGGATTTTGCAGTGTATTTTTCAGTTATTACCGTTTTGTGATACTCTCTAGTACAGCTTTTCCCAGTTAAAATTCCCAAAGTTTTAAATAAATAAATACATATATTTCTGTTGTTTCGATGATGGCATAACTACAGATAGTGAGTTATAGGTCAAATGCAATGAAAAATTGTTATTCATTAGTTTTCATAATTTTATAAATTGATGGGAGTAGTGATTATCAGAGAATTATGCGCTTAATCATCGAAAATGTATTGAAACATTTTCTTGTGATGCGTATTGAATAAATGCAGAGGTGTCTCTGTGGTTTTATCATATTACAATGTGTTACCTATTGTAGCACGATAATTGTATATATTGACTATAAATACAATTATCAACTATGTGCTCTACTGATAGTTGCTATTTCAAGCGTAATAGCCGCATTGCTTTGAGGTTATACGGAGCAAAATTCTGTTGTGGTGTTAAGCTGAATCTGTAATGGGTATTCTTTGGAAAATCTCGAGGTTAGTTTTTTTTTTAAATTATCTTTCAATTCCTAGATGACTACTATTTTCCTCATGGCAATTACTTTAACAATTTTTTATATTTATGAAAATAACATGAATTATTATATTATTATCAGGTGGACTTTTCGTGTAGGCTTGTTTGCTGGGGCAGTCAAATTATCTATTGACAATGACATCTGGTCATTAAAGACTGACAAGGTGGACAAAATATATTTTATTCTAAGGTTTTTCTTTACTGATGTGTTTTTATAGTTATCATATTCTAGGGTTCGGACTTGTACGCTAAGCTCAAGGAATATATATTGCCGGGAACAATAGTCTTTGCTAAGAAGGTGCACTTTTGTTCATTATTATGTTTTTTATAATACAACAAAATAATGAAGTAGATTTTTTCTGGGCATTATTCAAAGTTTATTATGAAGATTATTTTAGATATTAAATTATTGATTATGCATATTTATAGTTACTCAGAATCAGTGGAAATTAGTTGTTTTTACAGTTACCAACTGCTCAAGAAATGCAATTCGGAATAGGAAAATATTGGAATTGTGGAGTGAACAAGGCATGAACGTTAATTTGTTTATCAATCCTAATACGAATTCATGATCATCAGCTTGTCAATATAAACTTCTGCGGTGATCAGTTTTATGTTGTAACATAAGTTTCCAAAATATCAATGTTATCTGTAATTTTTTGATTTTGCTAGGCTTTCAACGCTATTGAGAATGCTCCTTCAAGCTTCAACACGGTGGCTAATAGATTGATCAACAATAAATAATCGCAGTTTGGATTGAAATAGAATCTTATTTAATAAATCTGACCAATATTGAGTAACTTATTCTATTCAAATGAGTGATTTCCAGTTTATTCTCTATAGCTTATTGTTTAATGTAGTTTACTCCCAGAGTAAAAGGTTCAGATCATATACATAAATGTGTATTTCTATTCAACCATTCTGAACAACTCATTATATCTAGATTAAATAAAAGAGATTAAATACCTATTCTAGTGCAGTTTGTTGGCCACATTAACTTCCTGAAATACTACTAATATAACTCGTTTCTGGTAGATATCGCTTGTGTTATGATAGGAATTATATTTTCTTGGATCTAAGCATAATGTTTTGCTTTTATCTTTCTAGTTTTAACTTTCTTCCCGTCAGTCTGTTTCTGTCCTCAGTGCTCAGTTGATGCTTAATTTGAGATAATGCATCGGACCGTAAAAGACTAATTGCCTTTACAGGTGCTAGCCAAAAAACCAATGGATCACCAAACGATTGTAGGTAGTTTTCTTCATGCATCCGTTCTATATAATAATGCCTTTTGTTAAAGAAGTGTTTAACATTTTTCTTTATTCTTCTAGATCAACATCAATTTCTAATCACTTAAGCATTTGCAATTTTTGTGATACAGAAAGTTGCAAATTAGTGCTGTCATCTGCTCATTGAAAATAACATTAACTTGAAGTCCACTAAGATCGTTGAGATATTATTGGGATACTGGTATTATGGTAGTGGACCGTCTAGGACAAATATAACCGTATTGGCATTATAATGTACCCCATTGTTAGTTGTCTGCTGTACCTAACGTGGTGTGTCTTATGTATACTATTTATCTTATTTCTAATTATTCCTCTAGGTCTTAATTTGCAATCTTCCCATAGCTAGTCTCTATATTTATAATTTGAGTAGAAAAGAAAAGGTTGTGCTAGATCAAATCATAGACCATTACTCAATTTAAATAAGTGGACTAAGAATTTTCATTAGAGTAATCCAGAAATCCTTTAAATTTAATAGCATGAGGATATTCAGCTGCGAAACTAAGAAATGTATATTATACCTAGATGTATGCAATTTTTCATTATATTGTGACATTAAATATACATATATAAGGGTTAAGGATTCTCCCTCTGTTGTTGTTACAATTTTATTCTCTCTTATGCACATGCTTTACCATGTGTTTAACCTCGTAATCTAGTTTAACTACTATTGCTTTTCTATTTTTCTATAATTAATATCTCATTTTCACTCTTACTCCTCACATATATTAGTCTTTTTCAATTAAAATCTTTAAACTGCATTCCTTGTTCGACCGTCTCATCTATTTTCTCTTTCATTTGTACTATTTTATTTGGACAGCTGTTCTTGCGAGGTCATGCCTATTATAAAATGTGCTTTAATTGGTTGTTGATATTAACAGGTGACTGGGAATGGAATTCTTGAACATACTGAAATTGAGAAAAAAAAATTTCCCTGTGATTAAGGATATATGTAAAACCTATCTAGAGCAAACCTATTTAACAAACAGTAGATAAGTTATATTTAAGAATAGTTTTCGAAGTATAAGCAATCAGAGGAATGCACTTGATTCATGTTGGATCACAACTATGCTAACGGATATTTGGGATCTCGTTCTAATATTTTAGTTATTCTAGTTTTGTCATTTGTAGTAGCATCGAAGAATAATGACTTAATATTTTTTTATTATTCTATTATAAATCCTCACTGTTTTTCTCTAGACACTAAAAATAAAACTGGAATTTCGATATTTTGTATCATATCAGCTAAAGTAAAGATTTGGTCAGTTGTACTATTTGGTAATTAAAAATGGAATTTTAAGTATTAGTGTCAATCCGTACAATCCCGACACTTGATATATAATCCCAATGATTTTGCTCTCGGTATTTCAATAGTTAATCAGTCCGTGCCTTAGCACCCACTAGGTAGTGGGCTCACTGACTATAACTTCAATATGATACGATTTTCATCTTATCCATCCAGATTCAAGTAAAATTAGATACAAACCCTGAAATTAAACTTTATCCTAAGAACTTTAATTAGCTTTTTAGGTTGATGACATATTTCAAATAATGCAAAGGTTTTGAGACGTGACTATTGTGCGTGTTGCCTTTTGACTACTTTGTTCAGTATTTTGCTATATTATTTTAGTTATTTCGTCATATTTCTACCATCCTCAGTTTTTAAATTACCTGAAGTATTGTTTTAAACCATTATTGTTCATATCTTTAAGAGGCACTGGCTAATAATTCTCTATATGATAGTTCATCACTGTTTCCCATGAAATTCATATTAGAATAAAGAGAAAAATGCAATTTTTTGTCGAAAATAATGTAAAACATTGAATAAACTATTGTAATACTTGTAGATAACAGTCTAATAGTATTACTTAGTTATTTATAATTCAATATTTTAGGCATGGCACCTCTATCTACATATTTGTTCTTCATAGTGGCTGGAGTAAGTACTTACTTTGTTTAACATCTGACAAGAATTGAAGTGAAATATAATAAACTCCTTTATTTAAGTATGTGAGCTATATTTTAATAATTAATAAATGCTTAATAAATATTGTGCAAAATTCACAGCTACTTTTGACGATAGAGTCTTACGACATGAACAACGAAATAATAGGACCTCCATCTGTGCAGTGCACTCAAGATATTATAAAATTTTCGATCAAAACAAGGAGTCCATTCAGGTAGAAATTTAACTAATCTGAGAGGCTAGAGAGAAGAAGAAAATTGAAATTCATATAGTTGTTTCGCATACAAGTAGTACACTATGGGAGTATATCAATTGCTTCCGGTACTGATTATGAATAAGATAAGAAGTTAAATGAAATCTAGATGCTGATTTAGGTATAAAGTTAAATTTCAGAGGGAACATCTATATTAAAGGCAATTATGGTAATGATCACTGTCGCCAGGAATTTTCGACTAATGATTTCCCAGAAGCTACTTTCGCAGTCCGAATAGGAGAATGTGGAATGATGAGGCTCAGAAAAGTAAGTAGTCTAGAATTATTTTGTCATAAGATAGACAATTTGTTTCTCCAATTCAGCTTCAACCTCGTGGCATGGCTTATCACACCGTTTTCGTTGCCAATTTTCACTCGATGTTCACCACTAAATTGGATAAGGAATATGCTGTAGAATGTTTCTATGAACTTGGTCATCTATCCGTCCAAACTGATATGGAAGTGAGGTAAGAAGCTACCGTTACTAATGCGTTCAAATACCCAATGTTTAATAGTAAATCTGCTACGCAGGCATAAAGCGACATAGTATGCATTTTAAATGTATCCAAGTGTGCTTGGTTTTCAGAAGTTCCACATTTAAATTCATATTGTAAAAAAGTCTTTTATGAGTGTAGAAGCTTCTGAATAATTGCAGTTATCATATTTTCATGGTATCATGGATTGGAAAATATATATATCGATTTTTAAAGTTTTAATCTAAGATAATATTCTGACAAAGAAGTTAGAAATAGCAAATTATAATGGAGTCTCAACTCTTAGTCTTAGCTGAATGCTATTGTGGATATACCATATTCCTGGTGAAAAGGTTTCATAAAGGGTGGCATATTTATATTTATAGAGTTCTATATAATATTAGCTACTTTCCTTCAGCCCAATTCCAATGGAAATCATAAAGAAAGCGACCGTAGTCATGCCCGATTGCGTGTATTCTGTAAGGGAGGGAACTGTGAACGGACCACGTGCCAGGAATTCCATAATAGGAACTCAAGTGGTTCATCGATGGGACTGTAATAATGACTGTAGGTCAAGCATATATGTTCACTTTACAGGTTAAAGTTCACTTGTGTACTAATACCAATTATTACAGTTATTAAGTGGTATAACTGGATAACTGAAAATGAACCCTTCCAATACAACTTATATTTAATGGGAGTTATGTAAAACATAAATTTCCACAAATATACCCATTTTTTTAAGCTAAGTATGGAATACTTATAAAGAATTGCCATGTACATGAGCGTAGTGGACTATCAATTCAAATTATCGATGAGAGAGGGTGAGTGCTTCGTAAAATATATGAAATATAGGTATTATTTTATATAACAATGGTACACTCTAAGATAATTTACAAAATATTTAGCTGTCCTTTGCGTCTACCTTATCTTGTAAGCCCTATTATTTACGATGTTTCTTCTAACATGGCATATATGATGTCAGAGGCTGTCAGCATTCCTGACAGAAATCATATATTTTTTCAATGCCAAATTCAGATCTGCAACCGAATGGAGAATGAGTGTTTGGGACTCACGGTATGGATGATTTCTGCCATATAATTGACCTTACATTTGATCTTTAAAAAAAATTGTCTAAATCATATGCATTCTGTGAACAAGTATATTGCTAATTTTGGATTTCAGCCTCCTAATTGCCCACAAATTCCACGGAATGAATTCTTACCAAATTCTATCATCGACCCATCGATACAACCCACTAAGGTTTTAGATTTCTAAATTATGCCAAAAATGATGTTCTTTTAATTGTAAACAAATGACGCTTTTTTAGTCATATTATTTTTGAAAATGTCATTAATGAACAACTGAACAAAATAAAGTGATTACATCAGGTGGTCGCAACATTTGAGGGCAGGATCCACTCAACCATTGGCAACACCTTCGTCGAAGGAACAGTGGGACCTCTTGGAACCTTCGACAACAAAATTCCATTTAGTGCGTTGTTCTAGTCCAAAGTTGTTAAAACCATAATATAGTAGCTTCAATTCTAACACTATATTTTAAAACTCTTATTTTCAGTTCAGAAAATAATTTTTAGAATAGTTCAAGTTTTAAAATTTATCTATTCTTACAAATTTAGATATCATCAAGTGACAAATTTCTACGTGTATTTTATAGCCCATCCCAATTATCCTCGTGAATATGGAAAATTTCCGTGGAGAAAAGAACAAAATCAGGTAGACGAGGAAGAGAGCATAGACGAAGTTCATGCGGAAAATATGAACGATGCCAATGAAGACCGAAATGAAACAGGAACGCGGACAGATGCACAATATAACATTAATGTGGGTGAAAACAGAAGTAAGAATATAAATAGGTAAAATTAGGTCATTCGCAAGGTTTTAATATATCAGATACGAGAGATTTATCTCATACATAATAAGATCAAAGTCATACAGATTACACACTCTAATAATTATGGAAATAGAAGAAACAAAAACGCTATACACGATAGCGCTGAAACCACTAAACAGAGAAATGAAAATAAAACTGGGTGATGACGGAATATGTTGGCTTAGCAAAAATCCTCGACAGTTCTAGTTTCAAATCAACATTAGTTTATGTTATACAAATTGGGAAAATTTTAGTGAGGAAAATACTATGTAGTTGGATAATCACATGTATGTAAGGATCAATAATTATGGATTTAAATGTAAGCTCTCTTTTATACTTTCATATTTATTTATAGAAGCCTCAAAGGCCTCCCATTTCCATACAACAGAGTACACCTACCACAGGTTTCAAGCAAGATCAGCCAGTGCAAATATTCATCAAAAGCACTTCCCCACCTCCTTTCATTCGAGGGGGTTAGATACAATAATATTATGACTCTAGAAAAATTTCAATTTTATACTTCTTAATCTATAAGTAGCATGACATAATTTGAGTAATATGTACTTTAGCATCTGATCTTCGAGAAAAACGCTTAGCAGACCAAGTGATAGATGTATATACTGATGAACTCACCATCAGATCGACTGGTGATCTTGAGTTGGAAGGTGATTGAAAAAAAGAGTAGGGAAAGCTAAAAATGAATTATATTTACAATAAGTATTTTTGGATTTCTTTATGGTTTGCGATATCTTGTATTATTTTTCTTTAGTTTATTAAGTTTTTTTGGTCATATTTCACTCGACTAGTGTGAAAGACATTTAAGAACTCAGTTTTGTTCAGCAGTTCATTCTCCAACTACTTTCACTCAAGATCTAACGTGTCTCAATCGTACAGCTATTGTCACTATGGGTGGTGCATTTGCTTTTACTACTGTATTAAGTATGCTATTCATTATATTTCTATCGAAAAATTTATGTAAGGGGTAAGTGAGTCGACTGAACCATTTTCTCGTTTAGATTAAATAGAGAAATGACGTTTTTAGATCCAATAGGAAGGCAAAAAGCATGGAACAATTCGCAGATCATTCGATGACTTCAGATTACACTTCCGACGGAAATATTGATCGGCCGATTTACACACGACGACTTGGCGACTCTACTTATGCACTGCCTCTTAGGCGCTGCACATTTAATTGTTGAGAACCTAATCGAGCAAATCTTAATACGGATTTTGCTACTAATTGATGTATTGGTGTTAGAAGAACTAGAGACACTAGTTATAAATTTACTAATATTGAATGAGCATAAATAGGAAAAAATTGAATCACCTTGTTATTAACTTTAATTTTCCTAGTCTTCGTTAATATGGAAATATATAGATGCAGTTCCTCAATCTCCTTCTCAATTTAATTTACCGGTCGCTAGTTGCTTGTATTTTTATATACATTTAGGAGATAAATTAGTTATTTAGCAAAGCAACCTACACTACAATTGTAGTTTAAATAGTTAGCTGTTTTAATGCTACAAATTGCAACTATTTTTCTCACTTTTATTTTGGTCTTATAGTTGAAATTTTTTTCTAAATTTTGACTTGATTATTTATTGATTAGACTTGTTGATTAGTGAAGAAAGTGAAATTGTATTACATGTAAAAAATAAATTATTATTTATTCTAAGCTGAATAAATCTCTGGGAAAACACGCACAACATTATATACAACAACTGAAATAATGACCATTTCCTATATAGGGAAACCATTCAAGGGCAAAAAAATGTCAGAAGAGCATACAGAAATCAAGGGAATTAATGTGTAGGATAGGATCCTGCTTCAGCAGTTGCTTGCTGGTAGTTACTTTGAGCAGTTTGCACATGAGCTTGAGCAGAGGCAGCTTCTTGAGGAGCCGGATATGAAGAAGAAAGTTCAACATGGACCTAAAAAAGGCTATACAAAGAAGAAATGGATCAGTAAATAGAAGTTAAAAATAACCTGTTGCTTGGCCTCTACAGCTTCAACAGGGGGGACATACTGATGAGGTTGCACCTGTAAATTGAAAGATATATACAATGATAAATGGTAAATATATTTAAAAAAAATTAAGGTGTGGTAATTTTCTGTTTTTTCTTACATTTGACGATTTTATAGCACTGTCTCTATAAATGGGAAAATTATGACTATGTAAATCTAATATTCAAGAGCTAAAAATTTGCAAAAGCTGACGAGTACTATAAATTTCTAATGAATAACTTCACATGTATCTATTTTAGTTCATCATCATATTGTTAGTAATAGACTGGATATATAGTGAACCTGCTGTTGAACGTGAACAGTCTCAGTAGGAGTAGAATACTGTTGGCCAGTCTGGATCTAAAAACAAATATACATAAATTGTTCTTCATAATATAAATTTAATAGATTAGAATGTTTTGAAGGTATATTAAATGTGTAACCTGCTGATGAATAGTTTCAACAACAGGAGCAGGTGCAATATAGGTATTTGTCGGCGCAGAGTACTGCTGTTCAACTTGATTCTAAAAGTATATTCATTATTAGATATGGTTATGCAAATAATATTAAAATCAAACCTAATATTCAAATTCTAACCTGATCCTGCACATTTCCTACAATAGGAGCATTGTTAAAACCAGGTGCGGGAACTGAAGTGGGTGCAGATATGCTTTCAACCGGTCCAGCGTTATATGCTCCTTGTTGTTGAGCAGAAGCAATAACCTATAGAAAAACGAGAAAAATTAATTAATTAATATAAAGTTTGATAATGTGATTAGAATTAAATTTGCTTACATCAATAGGAGCATCATGTGATGAGCTGTAGGAATCAGCAGGACTTCCATAAATACCATTAGTAGGTCCACTGATAGGTCCAACATTTGAAGGACCTCCAGCAGGTGGGGAGGCATAAGATCCTCCCGCTACAGCATACGTGCTAGGTGGGGCAACAAAGGGATATCTATAAGTTCATCCATAACAATTTTAAAGACAAACAATGTAGAATAATTTGAAGAAAAGAGTTAGAAAAGAAAGGAAAATACAAATGGAATAAGCGAGAGTAGAGATCTTCACTGACCGAGGAGCAGCGCAAGGAGGTATAGAAGAAGAGCATGGTTGTGTGGTGGGATTACAGCAGTTTAAGGAGCTAGTACCACCAAAACATGCCATCGATGGTGATACTGAGAGGATAATGAAAAGAATGGTACGGATCTGAATAGAGTAGATATGAACATCGAGTACTATGATATTAATTATAGTTAAGAAACCCATTATAAAAATATGTTAAATAAAGAACCGTTGCCGCATATATTATACAATCTCAAAATAACGTACTATATCTAAATTAATAGGAATACTCACCATTGCTACTAAATGTTTGGGAATGCGTGTCGACGGAGTATCGGGCGTTCTTTTATAGTGCTATCATAGCCCTCCCGGATAATGCCGGATCTTTCTTGGCCCGCCTCCTTCTGCCCTTGGACGAAAACCACCGGTACCTGCTAAAAGTGCTAGTGCATAGCGCATTCCGGTCCAATAGTTGCTAAGGATAATTGAAAAGTGCGAATGCTTTAGATGCTATCAATGTTGCCGAAATTTTGAATAGATGGCTATTCCGCTTATTAATGATGAATTGAACTATCCTTTAACATTGAAGCCATAAAGATGTTATAACTCTACAGTATTTTTCCACTCATTTTTATAACTTACAAAAGAATGACTGAATTATTTCAATAAAACACTGCAGTACTTCTTCTCGGAACACATTCATCAAATTGCATGCAGACATTGAAACCGCTTTTTAAAAATAATTTAAAAAGTGTTCCTTTTATGCAAGACTCATCGACTTCAGCTGAGTGAATTTTTAAATTTTGTGTGCATGAGATTTAGTTAACAATTAAATTTACAAACAGCTCGAAAGCATGATACAAGAAATTGCTTTAGAAGCCTGTGTAGTAAGTAATATCGCAACAAAAACATGCTTTCAAAGAACTATTCGTCGTAGTCAAATCATTTTAACTTGTTCTACGAATATTTTACGTGTTGCGCGGCGCATCGTTGGCGGGATTTCACAGCTCATTTAGTCGTAAGCCGGCTGTTCAGCGGCTAGCCATTGCACTCTGGCATTGCATTCTTAGACGACGGATCAAACTAGTTTCAAACTGATATTCGGGAGATAAAGGCTGAGGATATCTGCAAAAAAGCTACTCAGAAACCCCTAAAATCATATAGTGAAAATGTTGGGATCTAGAATGTTCTTAAATATTATGTGTAGAAACGTAAAAGACATTACATAATAATAAAGAATTCATGCGTAATATAATCCACAATACACTTCATAATCATTTGTGCAGGAAAGTTCCAACATATCAGACCGTTATCCACATCTTTCTCACTTAACTACTGTAATACTACGGCTAGTTTTTGAGTTGAATCGTGTAGGTCATCATTGGGATAGTAGTCGCTATTTAGTGTTTTCACAACTACGAATATTACTAAAAGACACTTAAGTAGTAGCTTAATGTTGTTGGTTTCATGTTCATGTAGAAATATACAAACTAAAATACAATCTTTCAGTATATTCAGTACAATTTCTGTCAGGAAGTTTTCGACAGGAATTATTTCGCATAATTTATGATTCATTGATAATATATCTCCGATAGCAAGAAAGTGCATAAATGGAAATATTAACCGGTTCGACTTGTGGAATCTGATCGTACAGCCTCGACTCACGGACGTGAGAAATATAGAAACCAAGCAGATGAATCATAGAGAGAGAAAGTTTCGATGGAAATAAATGCAAAACAAAAGAGTCACATAAAAAAAACAAGATATAGACAAAAAAGAGAAAAAGTGACTGTATCTTTATTTTTAGTTGAAATTGTATTTATGCGTACACTAGTATCATATTCTTTAGCAGAACATCATTAAGCGAAAACGAGTGCAAAATCTAATAAGAAAATTTAGGAGTCTACAGAAATTCATCAGATCATAAAATATGTTGAACCATGTTTCACGACAATACTACTTTTCTTATTAATACCTTTAACTAATTCTGGAATTATCCAGTCGATCAACTCAGATAATCTCAAAAAATTTGCAAAAATACTTTTGTATATTGTCATATATGTAAAATCACCAGCATATTGTTCTCATAATTTTCTTTAGTTTTAGTAATACCCTTTACCATATTACCATCTTTACGTAGTTTTTAATACTTGACATACTGTTCGGTTTTTCTGACACATCAAAGAAAAATTCTTAAGTAACACTACGTTGGCCTCAAGAAGTTCCATCCAAAATAAATGCGCATCTGGTCTAGTAAAATTGAATTTAACCACAAACTATCATTTCTAGACTATATAAGTTTGCAATGCTTAGTAGAAACAATATAGGACAGATATAAGGTGGACTCAAACTAATAATTAACGATATTATGGCAATTTACGATGGGGCCATATTCTTAAGGCACCCCCTCGATCAGGTTCAATGACGTATTTCACGAACTACGTCATCAATTTGAGTGATTCAGAAGTGGAGAGAGGTAGGAGATGTAGTCTGCTCCCTAGTATCGATTGATTTTCGTTGATTCCGCTGTTACTTTCTGAGAAAATGAGCCTAATCTCAAATCAACCAATCTTCGGCGCGGCCATATACTTAAGGCACCTCTGATGTAAGTGGTTTAATCGTCTTTTTCATGAGCTTCTCTATGTCCAATATTGAGATTACTGTAGTTAAGTGTTTTCATATCCATGTAGGTCTGTTTTCAGATGAGTAAAGGAAAGAATATCACCCCAAATTAGCGAGCAATGATTAAGGTTTTGCTTGAGCAAAACTTGGGTCAAGTGCAGATTGCAAAGAAGTTAAACCTCTCTCGGTGTGCAATTCAAAATGCTATTCAACATATAAATAAGTTTGGGATGCTAGAAAACGCCCCTCGTGCTCCAAGAAATCGAAATACTACCGAAAAGATCGACCGAATAATTCGTCCATTAATCGATGGCAACCGTCGATTAACTGCCAGGGACAGTCACAACGAAATTAAAGCCTATCCAGAATGCTCACTGAGTTGGACGAGTAGCCCGGAATAAGATATTAGTTTCTTTGAAGAACTGGAGGGCCAGAGTTGCACTTGCACGAGAACACTTGACATGATCAGAAGCGGATTGGACTAAAGTGGCGTTTTCTGATGAGTCAAAGTTCAACCGCTTTGGATCAGATGGGAAGAAATATGTTCGGCGTCGTCCTGGAGAAGAATTTATGCCAAAATGTACAGTTCCTACCATTAAACATGGCGGTGGCTCAGTGATGGTAGGCGCGGCTTTCAATAGAAATGGGCCGGGATCTCTTCATATCGTAGAAGGTATAATGGATAGTACTTCTTACGTAAGAATACTAGGGGAAAACCTTCTACCATATTTTAGAAGTCAAAGGTTGCGTCGAAATAGGATATTCCAACAGAATAACGATCTAAAACACTCAAGTAACGCCACGAAACGTTGGCTCCATCAGAAGAAAATCACCAAAATGGAGTGGCTGTCCCAGAGTCCAGACTTGAATCCCATAGTACACCTATGGAACGACGTAGAGAAGGAGGTATAGAGACAAAAGCTATCCAATATAAAGCATTAGAAGCAGTTATTAAGAAAGATTGGGCTCAGATTTCAGTCCAACGTTGTGCCAACCTTATGGACTCTATGCCACGACGTTGTGCTGCAGTTATCAAGAATTTCGAGTATCCTACAAAGTATTAGTTATGTACTAACTTATTGTTATTGCTGTTGTTAATAAAATTTTGTTTTCACCAGGTGTTATAATGTTTTAAAATCAATGCTCGAGGGTGCCTTAAGAATATGGCCGCGCCGAAGATGGGTGATTTGAGATTAGGCTCATTTTCTCAGAAAGAAACAGCGGAATCAGCGCAAATCAATCGATACTAGGGAGCAGACTACATCTCCTACCTCTCTCCACTTCTGAATCACTCAAATTGATGACGTAGTTCGTGAAATACGTCATTGAGCCTGATCGAGGGGGTGCCTTAAGAATATGACCGCCACTGTATGTCCATTGTTTTGTATACCAGTTATTACATTTAAAGATGGGAAAAAATCGAATCTTACATCGCTTAAGTCTGTATTTCAAAATGTTCCAACCTCACTTCATCTCTGTAGTCAAAGCTATTCTCATAAGTATTTTAAAATCGAACAGGATATATTCAATATTCATTGTTTGTAAAGTCCATTGAATCTCAATGCAATGGAGTTCCTAAAAACATTTCAGTTCATATTTACGGAGTGGATGCGATCTCCCATACACCTTTAATTATGCCATTGTCTTTAAGACATAAATTTTCAAAACGTAGATTATTTATTGGTTTGTAAACCACAGTAAGTTGTTTTTATTCTATAAAGTATATTGCTATACAGTCTCAACTGTACACTTTTCACTAATTGGACTTTGTAGGACTTAAAAGAACGAAGTAGTGAGCTCACACCTATTGTACTCATATTTTTCTTGTAGTTTTATAGATAAGTTCTTTGGTATTTATAGCTCAATATTCTTTTAATGTTTCGGGCTAGAATGTTCAGCATGCTTTCGAATATACTAGATTGATTTTAACTAGGATAAATACTATATAAATGCTACTCTAAATATGATTGATACCATATTCAGTGCCAAGCCTGTAAAAGCAAACCACACTGGTGAAGCATGAAATGTAGTTTACTGAGAAGTCAGAACGTAGTTAATTGTGATTGTCCTGTTCTTATGGGCGCAACTTTTGTCTATATTACTTAGCAGACGTCGTTAACTAGCATTCACATCCCATTCATTTCAATATTTGGCTTATAGCAAATCTAGGTTTAAAAAAGGATGATGATTATTAGGGAACAATCTCAAGCACGTACCACTCAAATTCAACTATTTAACTATGCTTTCATTAATATAACGATAAGTATTTCCACTTCTATAAGTCTTGGATTCCTGCAGCAGTTCTGAAAATTTGATTTCAGTTGATGATTTCATTACTACTTTATCAGCAGTTTTAGGATAATTATTTGATTGTAACACCATACATATTTCAACTTATTAAACTTGAAAATTGCAAGAACCTGAGAGGAATTTTATTTCTCTACCTATCTCTAGGATCTCCATTACATAAAAAAAAAGTGCTGAAATACATAGATTATCATACGATTAAACTATTTAAACACGCAATTTCGTCAGCAAATAACACCAAGCTTATTTATACCCATATATTTAGCTCTTTATGAATGCTACTTGTCAAGCCCCCACATTGCACCTTCCACTTCCACCCACCGAATTGAAACCACTTTTGAATATACCAATAGCTTTATTTCGTCAATCACCTATGTTAATTGTTATAAAATTCAACGCTTATAAAATACCTGTCTAAGTTCCTAAATCCAAACCTCTGCTGACCTTCATTTAACCTGAAATTAGTCCATTTCAATCAGCACTTTAACACTCATTATACGTATCACCAACATTTATATACATTTCAACAATATACTATATAAGCTTGGCTGTTTATTATAGATCAACTATCATTCTTTATCGACCACAATATAGGGATCTAGGAAAACAATGGTATACCAGGCTAGAGACAACTTATTAAATAATAATAAATCACTTAAAACCATGTACAAATTTGATCATTCATTTTCTTCATCCTCCTCATCGAATGAAAGTAATCGACTTTCTTTCTTTCTATTGTCTTCTCTATCTTCCTTAGTTTTTTTCCTCTCAGATTGGTCACTTGAAACCTCTCTGTTTCTTTTCAACGGTTTTCGGAACACAATATTCCCTTCAGCTATTTTCTTGTCTGAACCATAAAAATATAGTAAACGAATTTATATAAAATTAATTTGGAAATGTAAAGGATAAGGAATATTCACCATCTTCTTCCTTCTGCTTAGCTTTCAATTCTTTGTTCATTTCATCTCTAGACAAATCCGTTTCAGGATTAAGGACGACCACCTGAAAATTATTTTTTTTACCAAAAAAAATTCCTTAATAGCATACCAATTTCATATCATGAGAAAAATAAGTATAAGCCAGAAACATCAATCCATATTTTGGCTATAAGAAAGGACCTGTGGTCGATCCTCCTCTTTCAATCGCAAAAGTTCGTTTTGGGGATCATCAGCCTCTATGGGTCCATCTTCATCGGTAAACTAAATAAACAACAGCATAAACGAAAGAAATACATATCAATAGGTATTACAGTAAATTACAAATAATATAGAAAATTCCTGAGTATATTCAAGCTATAAAGTCAAATGAGACGAAAGTCCTTGTTGCTATAGACGATTTACAACATTGCTTCAAGCTCACTTTATCCTCCAATTTCGGTGGTTCCTTATATCCCATTTTTTGCTTCATTTGTTTAATGAAGGGTGGATCCTCTTGAGCTATAAATGAAATACCTGATTTCTCCTTATATGTCAATTTCCGGTCACTTGACATCTGGAATATTTTCAACATGATTATGAACTACAACTTCAGATCTAAAAAAGCATTTTACTAGCAAAATTACGAGTCTATATGTATAGATATAAATGGGGTTCAAGAAGAACAATAAATATACAGAAATACCTATGAATTGTATAACCCATATATCCTGTACAGTGTCCTCGCTAATTTCCTCACAAATAGCCATAATCATTCTTTCTCATTTCTATGAAAATAATGTCTATTGCCTCTGATTCAAGGTCTTCAAACTCTATACGCGACCTTTCAGCAGTAAATAATTATAATAAAGAATCAGAATCATTATAAAAACCCAACTCTTATACTAACACAAAAATGAATTCAATATATTTACAATTGTAAATATAACAGTGATACAATGCCGTTAGTGACTTAATCTATATTAGCGCTTGTACACGAGCTAAAGTGCCTTGGTAACATGATGCAACTATTTTTGTAGCCCCGATACATTTATAATTACGATCCCTGGTCCTGCCGACAAAGACGCGTAATCGTGCAATTTCTTGGGCCGGGCGCCTAGATGGGTTGTTATATCCGGGTGGCCTCGTGGCCCCTCCGACTCAAAACAAGACAAGTTATCCGGGGCGTATCGTCGAATCGATATAACTGGCAGATTAACATGGCGGCTGGTGGCCGCACAATCAATGAGTGCTAACCTGGACATCATTGAACCCAAAGAAAGTCTTTCTTTACCCGTAACCTAAAAAAAACGGTACAGTTAGAACGTATTTGAAGTTTGATCATAGTAACTAATGTTTACTATACGCTGTTAAATCACTACCAGTCATATTCTGAATTACTTAAATCAACATCTATGATTCTCACTCAACACTAGGAAATGATTTAGAAACGATACGCCTACCATTCTAGGATAATTCCATAATGAGAAAAGCACACAAATCCGTAGAACGTAAATACTTACTATGGAACTTCGTACTCTAAACATCACTAGTCAATAAGTTCACACACTGTTGCATACCATTAGATGTGCTATTCTTTGCTGCTTTGATTCATGACACTATGGCATATACTCAGTATGCAACTCAAATTGACCTTGATGTAATCCCATTTTTTACGTATCAACATAATTTTAAGACTGGAACGTTAGAACTACCTAATACCATTTTCGTCTTGCAAATTATCTAACTCCCATGTACCACAAGTTCCCACGTCTGACCCTGACATGCAAGGAAAGGCAGTTCAAGTCGGGGTGTCCGATTCCGGTTCATGGCTGAGATGGGGGTTGTCAAGCCAGCAGCGGCCCCTCGTTGTGCCACCTATTATATCTTGCATATTATCGAGCGAGTTGAGAACAAACAATCCCTGGAGCGTCCCTGCCGTCGATATATGCCTTATGCTCTCTGATTGCCTGGGCTGGGCGCGCTCCCCATACACACATTGAAACGTAATCACTTGAGTCAGCCTGGCCACTCCACAAACAGAACATTGGCAAGTAGCAAGTAACCTACTGATTTAATTCGATCTAGTCTAACTAGAAGATCAATAGGCACTTCTTATAAGCTTAATTTATGAATTGTATGAATCAAGGGGTTGCAACAATTCTGCACTAAGGTAAGTATATATTCGGTTAAACTATAGAAGTGAGGGTAGTTACAACATAAAATTACTATTTTTATAAAGTGCGTATTCATCTCTGACCCTGGACGATGACCATGGGCAGTAACATTTATCCAAATACCAATCGATCGATTGCTTCAGGAATTATTACGGGCTATGTCTAGGCAGCATTAATAGAGTGGAGAGTTTAAAGACGGAGTGCGTGTAAAGAGGCATCATGCGGCGCGAGGAGGCGCAGACAGAAACACCCGAGTTCTCGCCATAATATATACACACACGCGTCATCACCGCCACTAGAACATTGCCTTCCGGACGAGTTGGTTTGGAGCTAATAAGAAGATGCGCATATATGGATGTCATACTGCTCCTAACAAATAGTACTTTAACGTTATGCTAATAAAATTGGCCACACATGCGATACTTAGAACATCGTGCAAATATACAATTTTAAAAAATCACTAATACTTGAGTTAAATCAGATCCATTAGACTAAATATATATTAGCAGTAGATGCAAGATAAAGTTTAACATAGTGGACATCAAGAATATATATATATATATATATATATGTACAGTAGAACACAAACAAATTAAAATTTAATGCTGTAGACAAAGTACGGTTATGGGGACATTAATCATATTTATAATGGTGAAACTGTTGCTAGGAGGCTCTATCTCAAGAAGGGTCGAAAAGCGGTCGCGCTAACCGTCCCTGTAATTCACCACCACAAAGCAGCGCACAATCGATCGAAAACACCTCCGGCCACTAGTCAATTTCAAGGCATTCTCCTAAAACAACACGCGAACTACGCCGGGCGTTGACGACAATCGCGCAACCAGCAGAAGTGAGTTGGGCGAGTTATATAAAATGACCTACACCTATAAAAATTACTTATTTACAAAATGCCATTTCCACCTTGGTTTTGGTATATATGCATGGTAAACTAACAACTTAGCAAATATTTCAATCGCGCATTTAATATGGCCCCGATAATAATGGATCCCCATAAGTTAAAAGCAGTTTGAACTAGTTATGGTAATTTTCAATGAATTGTAGTTATTAGAATAGGTATGCTAAGTCCCCCATACCGAGACTATCATTGTTGACCAAGACCACAAACATCTCATCCAACAATTCAAAACATCCCGCTAGTTCCCATCCAATGTTATGTTCGTGCTAATACGTCAATACTCGAATTTCACAGACACCTAAATTATTAACGCGTCTATCTCTACTGTTCATTCATGAATGATATAACTTATAAATTTTTTTTCTTCAAATTACAGCAAGTTTCTTTATAGTAAGGAAAGTGAAAACAAAACATTTAAAATCATTTTTTTAAATATTGTATAGATTTCACACTACTAAGAGAAGAATTACTAATGAACTAGTTCATTTTAGTCGAGCTTAATATTACAATTTTTTCTAAGAACAGAAGACGCAGACAATATGAAAAATGAACTGTATGATAGGTGAGAAGAGTTATGGTCATAGAAAGTTAAGAACATTATCCCATTCGAAAAAATAATATAGAAATATATAGCCGTATAATATAAATTATTTAAGAATTAATCTTATTATAAATAACAGATACTGGCATTATGTATACCGAAAAAGAAAAAAATTTGTGAGTAATCTAACCCCTACAGAGGCATATTTAATTTAACTAAACTGCTTCTTTTGTTATTCTATATAGCATCTGCTAAATCAGTGCTAGAAGAAAAAATTATATTATAGCTAATAAAATACGTGGTTCGTAGAGCATAGAAAGTAACAACTAAACTAACCTAATAATTATTGTAATTTGATAGAACTAAATTCCACATTACATTTAAAGCAGAACTATTATTACAGTTATATTAAATAATTTAGAGCGCACTACATCTGGTTTTTAAGGCTTAATCCAAACTATAATCTCTTCTGATTTGGAACGGCCAAACAAAATGTGTAATTTAAATATTAATTGAAATATGCGAATTTCGAAAAATAGTGTACTTTAGAAAAACTTAAAAAGATTAAATAGGAAACAAGCAAACGTAAATAAATAGATCAATGACTGCAATGTAACAGTCGCGCAGGTTTCCGTGGTAGCAGTTCTTTGTCTTCACAAGAAAAGCACATTTGAATCGTAGCATTCCTAAATTGCTGCATTTGTAAGTACTTTAAGCGGTCTGGCGGAATGCTACTTTGGTGGAGTATTTATCTACTCTTTATTTAAACTAAGATGTATGTATATTAAATAAATTTTTAGTTTATTACGCTTATACATAACCATCTGAGTAAAATAGATTTAGCTGGTTTATAAATTACAACTAAAATGTTATTTAGCATTACATAGTGTTTTCACACTTCAATTCAATGATCAATAATTTGTATAAGTAACCTGCTACGGGGTTTATTACTCTTATTAGAACTAATAACTGTGTTACTTTAATTTTTTACTAGGCTTCTTTTGTATTGTATATATAATGCTATTTTGACTAATTAACAAATTAATAAATTTACTGAGTGATACATGATTTTTGAGAAGTTTTTAGGAGAACTATTTGGAGATCAAATACAGGAGTCTAGAGGAACGATTTAATGTGAGTTTTCATATTCACGTCCCAGAATATGAATCGAGTTTTTTTTTTCTTTGAGAAATCTGTAACTACCTGTATTTTCATATCTAGTATATATAGACGGCATGTGACTAGATTGACCCCTCACTCAACGTGTCCTTCTGCGCTCATAACCTATCGCCTACAATTTTACCAGCTGCGTTGCGGTTGCCACACAGCCATACTACCAACAGCCTGTTTTTTTTTAGCATGAATTTAGTAACGTTCTTTATTTGGGCGAACATTTAAATGCAAAGCCTTAGTGTTGAATGATATTGATTATTGTTAAGATTTTGGTTATATATAGATCAATCTGGAATGATTAGTTGCATCAACGTTTATTGTGAGTTCCCCCATGTTCCTAACGCATATCCACTTCACTTATATATGGGTAGTAACAATAGGGAGCAGTGCTTCAATACAGCTTTGTTTTGAACTGCTGTGGTTCGATCGGCTTGTTATGTTTATCCATCGGCACAAGCCATGGAGGGAGTTAGCCATAGAGGATGGAGCTACTTGATATTCCTGCGAATAATAGTTGAGAACCAATATTAAAGAGGCCTAGTAGTTCGTTTGTATTTTTCGCCAATTTTGTGTGTAGAGTATTTGTATGCATTGATTCATACTACCTCATAGATATGTCATCAGTTGTTAGCTCACAAGTTTAGGAATCATGACATAGTCTATTTTTGTTTGACACAAGAACAACTCTAACAGTTGACATTTTTAATACTATGTTTATAAATATAAAACTAAGTCTTGCCATCACTATGGTGTTATAGGTCTCATTTCAAGGAGTTGGGTGAGTCCCCTTTTGCATATATTTCGCGATCTACTTCGCGGTACCGGGCTAAGTTCGCTGACGGCCATGCTGCGGGGCGCCGATAATCATACAAATTCTTCCCCAACCAACAAGAGAGCACCCGTCCGAAAATCGATAATTCGGTGTGTTGCCCCTTCATAGTGTGCCGACTCACGCATTCCCTGGCCCGCCGCTCATTAACATCCAATCTGCCGCTAACCACGACAAGCCGTCTTCTTGACCTACTGACCATCTTAACTGTACAAAAATTAAATTTTTGATTGAATAGTCAAGATCGAGAGATTATAGGTAGTGACGTCATATCTGCATGAGTATTGCTTACGTTTTCTTCCCTTGATTTACTTATTGATCACTTATTCAGTTGTTTGAGATAATTAATTTATAACGAAAGGATTACCAAGTTCATTAAAATATTGTCATCATTTGCCTAGGTAATGATAATAATAAGAAAATGGTCAAGTTTCTTGAATTGTCCACATATTTTGGAGATTACCGGATGTAATATAGAGCAGAGACTTGTTCTTGGCGGCAGTCGATTTGTGACTAGCGCGATGAATAGTTTATCCCGTTACTTTGTGCACTGATGAGTTCATAAAATTAAACGCTTCCATATTAGTAAAGAAAACGTATAAATTTCGTTTTATTATTATTATTATTAGTTATGGCAAATGCTAGTTGGATTTATTTAAAAGAAATTAAGTTAATTTTAATATAATGATTACTGTTATATTTAAGTTAGTATCCTCTCTGGTATATTTATATGCATAAAGTTTAAAATATACGGAGGTTTTTCTTATGCTTGTCTTTTTCCTTATAGATGGCGGAGCGAGATAAGCTCCATATTCTCTATTTTATAATCAGTTCCTATAGCTTTAGAGTGGTGGGCAGTGAGGAGGCGCGCTAACTGCTAACCTGACTGACCCATTTTAGACGTATTGATTGAGTTAGTCTCACGGACGCATAACAACACAATGCGACTCAGAACAGCCGAGATTGGCGCCGCTCTAATCATGATGTATGAAGTCCAAGCTGCACGTATTTTTATTAATTGATTATCCTATCATGAAATCTTCGATATTGTGCGGACGTAGTTTTGATTAAAAAAATATAATACCGGAGATTTTGGCATTTTATGCTTATTATATGGATCAGAAAATTTTAATAATGAATGGACTAATGTTCCGTCTTTATTGTTATAAATATGGTATTTCTACATTAGGTAGTTGAACTTATAAATAACATTATCGTTCAGATTTTACTCTTGCGGTGAAGTCAGTTTTAGTTGTTGCGATTTATTTGTTATATTTTAATATGTGGAAAGTAACAGGTTCCGCGAATTGATCTTGTCCAACATTCTTTGCGATGTGATGAATTGTTGATAGAATACTTGATGGTGAAGTGGTTCATATCTCAAAGCGGCAGGTATTAGTACAATGGATGTGCATATTGTACGTTTTCATGTTATATGAGTATCCACAGTGGATTTGTTTCGCTGTAAAGTAGTCGCGCATAGGATCATTTCTTTCCGTTGCTTTTACCATTATCAATTATCAGTATCGCCTCGCCATTCGGCCATGTTTTGTTTTTGTCACAATCTCCCACTGCCCGGCCTGGCCTGCATAGTTTGTCAAATGACCGCGTTTTACTCTGAAATTTTCTCATCTTGATTACTTATTTCTGAAATTCACATCACCTCTCTCCCACTTTGTGACAGTTTTGAGCTGAAACTATACTATATTGCACTATCTTTATTATAAATGTTTCACGTTCATTGTTGTTGAAAATTAATAATTGTATACCGCATCATGACTATTTGTTTGTTAAGATAAACAAATCGTTGTGGTTTATGTATCACGACTGTCTCATAATTATGGCTCTATGACATCATTTTCATTTCAGATTGTGTATTCACTGTTTCGTAATACACCGAAGAATCATTACTTCGAGACATCTCGTGCCTGATGTGCCTGTGATACTATATTCACTGCTGATTTACCATAGTTTCGACCTGTCGCCCGGTTCCTATGACTATGGCACAAGTGGAAAACGATCATCCTATGACGAACGGCTGTGAGAACACCAATGGCGACCTCCATATCGAACCCATTGATCTCAGCTCACCAGTGAGGCAACTAATTGTTTTTTTTAAATGGAATTATATCTGAAATAATCCAAAGGAAGAAGTCAGTATTCTCAATCGAATTAGTACTTGGATCCATGCCGTATATTTATTTCAGGCATTGCAAATATGGCTTTTCATATTTAAAACAACTTACTGACTCGGAATTGTTGGATAGTATTGATCGTACTCTTCTAAATATTGCATTTTTTCTCTTCAGATATCAAACGGTATCGTTGGAACTCCTTCTAAATGTGTCGAAGGCAACGGGGAACTAACAGACGGTCAATTATCTCCAGCTTCTTTGAGAAGGAGAAGTACACGTGTCAGTGCTCTCAAAGCCCAAGAGAAGATCAAACTAAAAGATGATATTGTCGCCGCTGGACAACTGAACAGAGGGGTGCTCCGAATTCTTTTGACTTTATTTTAGTCATAGTTACTTGGTTAAAGAATAACGAATATGGATAACTTTCATTACCTTTGTCCTCTAGTACATTGAGGTTAACTGTATGGGTATGGTATACCTCTCTTGTTAAAATGCTATGAAAACCTAAATTATCTTGGCTTATAGACAATATGAATCTACTCTAGCGCTTCTTGTTTGGATTTTGGGGTAAATGGTTCCGTTAGTTATGTGGCTTTATTTTGTTTTGAACATTTTCCTTAAATTCAGAGGTATCAGAACTAGCTATTGATTGGATTATCATATAACTTAAGTAATTAACTATAGACCTAAATTTTACTAAGTACTTTTTAGAGTCATGACGAGGATGATGACGATGAATCTGCTCCAAAGAAGCGGCGGTTGGATGATGGTTCTGCCTTTGATCAGTTCAGTCATAAATTTGGAATCAGGGTAAGTTCTCGACAATAGTGTTTGTATTTAGTAAATGGAAAAATTTCACTTAGTTATCATGGGAGTTTTACTGTCTAATTTAATAGCTTAGCTAAAAAGATACTTTTATAAGTCATTTTTAGCAGCAGGAAGATAACGTTTATCCATTGACAGACGAGAGTGAGATCTCTTCATTACATGAAAGCGAAATAGTAGGGTTGAAAGTCAGTTATGATAAGGTAAATTTGTAGAGTTATTTATATTTTATTCCTATTTCTATATATTTTCGTATTCTAAAATTTTCAGCTTATGAGCAAAGAATTGAGCGAAGAGCAAAAACGGGAGAGGAATATGATGATAAAGAAGTGTGAGGCTGAACTGCGACTGGAAGAAGCTAAATTAACAATGCTGAAGAAGATCAAGGCCAGTCAAATGCTAGCAACGCAAAAGGTATAAGCGACGATATTTTATTTTAATATTCTAATTGTATAACTATGATAAAACTACTATTATGTAATTTCATCAGTGTATAGAACACTAAATCGATGTAATTATTGGCAGTGATATACTAATCATCGTATATAGTTGTTCTTATCGAATTGTTTATTCTAAATTTCTTATCTTTTTAGCTTAACGAATCGAAGAAGCTTTTACCAAATATAGCATTGAACAATGTTGGAGGTGCATACAAGCCTCTTGTTGCCACTCCTATTGGTAATAAGCCTTCTGCAACCACTGCAACTACTAATGGAAAGAGTCAGTTATGGAAATTTAGATTTCGCTATTTTAAAAGATTTAGTATGCTTAAAGTTTATTTGCTTCATATTTTGCAAACTGCTCACTTAAATATCGCTGTTTCTCCAAATTTTATTATTATTTACCAGTACTTTTTCTAAATTACAGTTGTAATATTACATTCCTTTTTATGGTTTATATCTTTTCAAATTACTAGGAATCATTAAACTTCCTATCATTTGGTCCGTTTAGGTTCTTCCTCTTCATCATCTCGTGCTAATCCACTACTAGGATTAGCTGGTTTCAGCCCACAACAACAGCAGGAGGTGCCAATTGTTTCTGTTGGGCAGTTCCCTATCTTTATTGTACTAATGACGTTTTTTCACTCATGTTTTCTAGCTACTTAGCCGTGCTGCTGCTATCAACCCCGCGGCAGTACAAGCTTTGTTGGTGGCTTCATCGAAAAGTGGACAAACACCAACGGCTGCCCTCGCTGCGCTTTTTGCCGCTCATCAACAGCAAACGCAGCTCAAGGAACAGCAATTAAAGGAACAACAACAATTAAAAGACCAGCAACAGAATAGCCAAGCTAGTACAGCAGCGCAGCAGGTAGAAAATTCTAGTAAATATAGAAATTGGTTTATATTGTTTATGTTAACAGTTAAAAACAATTCCCGATCATAGTTTATAGCGAGATTTAGTATTGGTATTTTTCCATATAAATGACAAAATTTTTATAGGCAAAGGTTTTGGCCGCACAAACTCCACAGCAACGAGCGGCCGCTGCACGGCAGGCATTTCGTATGCAAGCAGATAAACAGCTAATGCAGGTAATATTTTGTGTTAAGAGATAGGTTGTATTTTATAGTTTAATTACTAATTCAAATTATATATACTAAGAAGGAGCTTGTATATGTAAATTACTGTCCATTGATGGTAAAAAGACATCAGTCGGACATGTATTGTTATTATAGCAGATAGCTGCTCCAAAAGCTCCTCCGACTGACCTATTTTTTATACCAAATGGAAATCAGCCGGATTTTTGTTATTTGGTTGGATTGGATCTGGTCGTTCAACGGGTATTAAGAGATAAGAATGTTCATAGGTGGGAATTTTCTACATTTTTTTTTTGAAACAATTGTTATTTCATGTTTTCTAGACCGGTAACGAATGGACCGTATGAATGTGAAGAATGTGGTACTGATTTCACCCCTTCATGGAAAGCCATAGGAACGAGTGAAGCGGATCTTCATCTTTACTGTGAACAATGTGTTAGAACTGCTCAGAAAAAGAAAATCCGTACAGATCATACTAATCTTCTCAAAAAAGCCTATAATAAAATTAATAGCCAAGAGAAGGTGTGTCTCCAAGTAAAGAATACATAATTTGCAATTATTTTTAGTTATACAGTTATATAACAGTAATTAATTGGAATCTTAAATCCAGGAATTTGAAAAGCAGATCGCTGATGGTAAATTAGATGCTGCTTTAGCTGCTGCAGCGGCTCAACAGGCTCAAGCTGCTCAAGTTCAAGGTGCTATTTTAGTCTTATTAATTTTACTATGTTGATATTGTTTGTTTTTATACGTTTCCTTCAGCCTCTTCATCAGCGTCGACTAGTCAGTCACATGCACAGAATCTGAGCACAAAGGTTCAAAGTGGAACGACTACTCCAACGGTGCAGAAGAGCTCAACACCGGTCAGTTATTTCATTATATATATAGTTTCAGTTCAAACTATTACGACAATTACTTCCATGTTATTTCTGTCCTATTTTGGGTTTCAATTATCGTTAAGATTGTTTAATAGTATTTCGCACAATAATTTTTGTTTAGGTCACCTTTATTAATTAGCACATATGGGATTATTTATAGGTTCCTCCCTCTTCCATTCACTCAGCTACTAAAACAGCATCATCATCATCATCATCCTGCACTCCTCAAAACAACTCGAAAAAAGGCAGTAGTGCAAGTAGCATGAATTTAGTACGTCTTTTATGTTATAATGTCTTATAGAGGACTATAGGTGTTTTCTCTTTCAAATAACTTATTTTTCCTTTTTGTTAAAATTTAAACTAGAAATATCTGAAAGAAATTTCAGTTGTTTTATAGAATTCAATGCAACAGCAGATGGCAATGATGGCTCAACTAGCACGATCAAATCCTATGATGGCTGCCATGATGAATCAAATGAACCAAGTGAACAGTATGAATAACAATCAAATGGCAAATATGATGCAGGTGTAATATGACTTAATGCGTTCAGATAACTAATGGTAGATGGTATTTGTGATTTTTATTACAAATTTTCGTGAGCAATATGTTATATTCAGTCTGTATATTTTCATGTTTTTAAAAATATCTTTTACAGATGTGGAATCCATTAGTTCAAGCTCAGGCTGCTGCTGCTGCAAATCAGTTACGGATGCAACAAGCTCAGCAGGTATTTAAATATACTATTGATAAGAGTTGGTGCGTTAATAATAAAACTTTATAACAAAGATTTCTTGGCAAAGGATTTCAATATTATTTTAAAGTATTTAATTGTTTTATTTTTTCATAAGAAACTTTTGAGTAGCTCGTTTTCCTTTTTTTTTAGGCAAACCAACCCAACTTAGCAATGTCCCTTCTTGCACAGGCGGTCCAAAGCGCTAACGCTCAGTCACACAGTGGTAGTGGAGGACAGGCTAATAATGCGTTTACAGCTCAACTAGGTGAGTATATCGTTGGATTTTTAAAAGATAAACTTTTATAATTTAGTTTTGTTAAAAGAAAATATGAGTATTATAATTTTTGTCTATTATCTCCTTATTTTATTAATGTTTTATTAGCAATAATCGTTAGCAGTTGAAATAATTAAATTTAGATGTCATTTCGCTAGCGTATTTTCAAAAATATTTTTAGCAGCTGCAGCCATGAATCCTGCTGCTCTTATGAGCAATCCTGCTCTACTGCGGCAGTTTCAACAGATGAATCAACAAAATCGCAATCTGATAGAATCCATGCGCGGAAAAAAGTGAGCAGATTCGACGACCAAGTGACTAACACTAGTGCAGGTGACAATATGGGAATCTTGGTTCGGTAACACTCCGTTCCTGCTGCTGTTGCTGCTGATAGTCGTTCCTGGGTACTACTGTCTTGCAACTTTCAGTGATTATATTGTTGTACCGTTTTGACGGACGTTTCTGGGAATAAAATACGTATTTAATTTTAATTATCTTTTGAAACATAATCGCTACTTCTCTCTGCTTACCTCTACCTTCTGTCTCTTAGTAATCATACGCGTCTGGGACTGACGGGAGCTACCCTGTTTTTCTGCTCTTTTTATGTCTTCTATTGTAAATTTCAACTGTTCGGCAATTCCGACTAGATGGTTCATCATTAGCCGGTGATTTGAATATTTTCAAACATAAGCTTGCTGTTTGCATCGTCGATACCGAATTGTATTGTCCCACCACGATACGTGTCTATAATTGTCGGTTCTCTCTTTCACACTATGCTGTTGTTAGGATGTCTCAAAGACGTCATTTGATTCACTTGCGAGTTTGTGTCAATCTGCGTAATGGTTAGACAACGCTTCTTATTATTGAGTTTTAGTCGTTGTGGGTGGAGATTGCTTTAGTACGCGTAGTAAGCTATCTTGGATTCCACGCACATCGATTTGAAATAGCCTTTCGTGATACTATCAAAGATTATTCTCTCCTTCTCAATCAGTGATTTGGGTTTGGAATAAGAATGATATCATTTTTTTCGGTAATGTCCTATGTTATCGATTATATTGTATTATATGCTAAATTGTTCTTATCTCATTCCTGGGCTGGGGATTTTGTGTAATAGTAGCATAACACAACTAGCAGAGTTTTTAGATAAATATTTTATTTGGGAATTTGCATTTAAGATGATTAAAATTTTACGAATGAGTACCTGGTCATTTGACTTTGTATTTGTTTCACAAATTCGAACTTTCACAACATCCCCATTTTTGTGATCTTTTATTGAGTGGTTTTTCATACGCGTTTGTACCTGTAAATTTAATTTCTCATAATAAAGTGTTAAAACATGCTACTGGTACCACATATTAATTGTATTTTTGCATTTAAGTATTCATATTTTAATTTCAAATTAAGTTTAAAGGTAATTTATATAGTTGTTTTATATATTTCCGAAATTAGGACGTAGAGTATTTTTTCTATTATAAAGGATTAAACGTGCAGTCTTTAATGTTGGAATATTGCTAAGCCTGGGTGTTGACTTGACCTCACTAGTTGTATAAAGGGAGTTATTACGTTATTAAGACGTTATATTGACAAATTATGCCATGTTAAAGTTAGTAATAAGCCTAAATGAACCTAATCGAGTTTTGTTTAATTACTGTGAGCTGTGTTCTAGGTGCTAGTACTAATCAGAGTTATCTGAATGTTAGTCTCTCAATGCCAATCATTACTAGGAATTTTTTATTCCTTTATTCTTTATTACATAATAAAGTAACATTTTCAGCTCAAGATGATGAAATGAGAAGCCAAATGGAGTTTTGATACTAGAAAAGAAGTTGGTATTCTAGAGGCCAATGTTA
This sequence comes from Heterorhabditis bacteriophora, assembly GCA_964036235.1. NCBI lineage: Eukaryota > Metazoa > Nematoda > Chromadorea > Rhabditida > Heterorhabditidae > Heterorhabditis > Heterorhabditis bacteriophora. Next base: position 1,161,744 of record OZ038427.1, on the reverse strand, counting down.
AGTCAATTAATAACCGACCAATATCTGTAAATGGTGAGTATTCTTTATTATATTCAGAAAAAAGTCCCTAAGATGCATAATTTGAGGACATTATACTTCGATTTATATTTGCATGATGCAAAGGAAATGTCTGCTAATATGAAGCGGAGTTTTGTATATTCTGTCTTTTTAGTATCTAAATCTTGATGGGATAATTGTGCAATCTAGATTCCAAAGCAAATCATAAAAATATATAAAGCCTAAAATTGTAAATGCGCGCTACTCAATTGATTTTTATGAAAAAGACTTACACATACTTTAGAATTGCCCCAAAATATTATAGACTGATATATAGCCAAAAAAAAGCTTATGTGGAACAGAAGATTCCACAATATTTTTCTATAGGCAAATAAGGTGATTTTTTGTTTATTTAACTTTTCCTCATAAAGCGCTAGTAATTAATTTTAGAGCTTATAAGTTTGATCCCTTCTATTCCATTAACATATTCGTGAACACTGACTATAATCAATGACCTCAGCACGAATTGCCTGTTGTGTAGATGTTGATTTAATTTTCTATTTGTGAAGATACATATTATTGACATACATCTATCGTTACTCACATGCCTGCTTTATCACCCAGCAGATTTCATAAATAATGGAGAAAAAAGCATGAATTTTATACAGAAAATCGTAAACTGTATTGGATTGAGCTCATGTACTTCGAAAATGTGTACGCCAACATTGTTTCACTGAACGAATATTAGATAAGTAATTTGTCCTTAAGTCATGATAGGCCGGGACAGTTTTTGTATTACACCAGCGCTTCATGAACCCTTAGGAAGTATTTGTTGTGATAAGGATCAAATCCTATGAACTCGTTCAATTGAAGTAAAAATTTTTTAAGTAGGTTGGTTTTATCTTCTGGCGGTGATTGTTGGACATCAGATAATGCTCTGGAGACTGTTTGCCTTAAATACACTTAGGTAAGCGTCTTATCGTTAGTTAATATTTCACAAAATGTATGTGTGGTTGTTTCTAGAATTTTTTCTTGACATATTTTAGTAATTCGATATTCATAGAATTATATCATAAAAATAATCTTTGAGTTACTGTAGTAGGTTCTATTTACTATTATTAATGATAAATATTTTTTAAGAAAATGAGTATAGTGGATTGTTAAAGTATATTAAGCTATCACTTCATTTATGAAATAAATTTGGTATCATACTGTATAGGGCTAATGAGATCAAACAGACCCTATATCCCGTGAAATATATGCTTTTTTTTATAATATCAACCTCCAGGTTTAACTTCAAAACGGACATGTAAGACAAGATTTTTTAATATAGAAATATATAATTTAAACTTACTTTATATGAGCTATGGCAGTCACATTACACGTACCGTTGTCTATACGGAAGATAAAATTCTCTTTTTTAAATAAGTCTATTTTAGGAAGCTTCGATTCGTGATCGACCTGAAAATTTTAGGTCATGTAATATGAAATGTCGGATTATTCAAAGAAAAAGAAAAAATTGATTTTTAAATTCAAATAAGCATTTTATCAATCAAAATACGCATCATTCATTTGAACACACTTGCCAATCCGTTTCCAGCAAATTAATTCCTCTTTCAAAAAAGGCTGGTCTTTAGAGGACACAAAGTCTGTAAGGGACGTTTTAACCTCAGTCCTATTATGCAAAGTCTTATTTCGTGTGTGCTATTCCAAACTGCGAAATAAATGGTAATCCGTTGGTGAGAGATCAGGTGAGCATAGAGGATACGGCTGGATCTCGTACCCTAATTCGTTAAGCTTTTGCACGGTTATTTGCGCCACATGAGGCCTTGCATTATCGCGGAGGAGATGGATCCATTTCTGTTGATTAATGCAGGGTCCATTTGGACAAGTTTTCTATGCATTTCCTCAATTTCACGACAATATGACTCTGCAGTTGTTGTTTGTCCAGGCCTTAAAAATGAATAATGGACGATACCCCTTACACTCCCTACTGTCACCATAATCTTTTGGCTATGTAGAAATGGCTCCTGTATATGTCCTAGATATTCCTCACGATTAATCCACTGTCCCGATCATTCTCTATTGTTATAGGTAATCCATTTTTCGTCGAAGGTTACAATTCTTCTGAGAAAGGGTGTCCCGTTGTTCCTTAAATAAAGTGAACTGCAACTTTCAAATCTTCGCTGCATTTGCTGATAGCTCAATTCATATGGAATCCATTTATTGTGCTTTCTAACTTTTTCCATGTTCTTAAGATGGTTTCAAACGGTTTTGCAACACACCCAAGTTCTTCTGCGAGGTATGATAATGTTCGAGAGGAATCAGCTTTCACTAGCGTGCGAAGAACGTCATCGTCAATAAAGACAGGAAGCTTCCCACGAACCTTATTCTTTACGTCCTTTTCTCCAGAGCGGAACTTTCAGACCATTTCTGTACGGTTTGTTCGTTAACGATACCATCGCCAAACGCAGTGTTGATATTGCGAGCAGTATGTGTCGCACTATTACCCAATTTTGACTCGTACAAAAAATACCCTTAATTCATTGGTCGGTACCATTATACAAAATATTTGCAAAAATTACACTTATCGAAAAGTAAAAAATTACGGTAACTTGAAGAGTACTGTTGGAGCTTTAAAGAGGTACGGAAAAAAAACTTTTAAGCGTACACATAGCCACTTCAGCAATCAATTCGCGAATGATGAGAAATCCGATACTTCATATTACACGACCTAATATTTTACCCATAGAAGAAAAACGTCACAATTTGTGTTAAATATCAAACCTGTATCATTACTGGAGTAATATTTCTGTTTCCCATGAAGAAATTCGACGACGAAACTATCCTAGGAGAAGAGGGAATAATATTTAAGCCTTAAATTTTTCATGCAATAGCATTATATACTTAAGACAATTACTTATTCGGATGTATATGTAGATAAAAATATAAGAATTAAACAGTTTTTTTTCCGTGGTCTTTGCTGTATATTATTATACTAAACTATGAGCAGCAACAGAATTTGCATTAGTTTTTAAAGAAAATGTAATCCGCTTTATTTATCTCAGATAAACTAATTCTAACTTCAGTCTCTTATTTTCACTGAACTTTAAATTATTTTTCGAAAATTTTCCAGTGCTAATCTTACCATTTAGGGAGTTTAGCACACTTGTAATGTCTTGCTCCGCATAAATATGTCATAATGGAGGAATCAGGCGACTGACGGCGTGTCATCAGAAAGGCAACCTTCAAAGTAAATCGTACAAAGCATGCTCTAGCGTTCTGGTAATATGCTCTTCACTATAGTATACTGCTTTGTAGGAAAATGACCTTTTTGAAAAATTCTGCTGTCAACTTATTTCCCCGGACAAAGAATGTTGAACCACAAATCCATCCTTTCATATTGTTGTATATGGGAAACTAAAAGAGGTATTCACACAATTTATAAATAATATTTAATTTTGATATTATTAGAGAAGAAAACTTGCACTTTGATTTTTAATAATTTATTATGTATAATTCGCAAATACCTGGTCATTGCCGACAGTGTCAAATAGCATATTAGCGTCTGGATATCGCTGCTCAACTTTCATCGATGAGAAGTTCTCAGTCCAGATTGTATCCTAAGGTAAAAATTTTTGGCGGCAATAATTAATGTCTTTTTAATACATTCTTATATTTATAAGTCCTATTTCTCCTTAATTTTTCTTACATATAATTGTCTACCTGCTGCATAACCCAGAAATCAACTCCTCTCTCTGCAAGTGCTGCCGCTATTCGTGCTCTTAACAAAAGAACCAATTGATATGTAATATATTTCTTGTTTTCCAAGTGCACTGGTAATTCTTTCTGGAATAATGAAATTTATTTATATAAAACCTTATGCAGAACCTGTAACAATTACACTGCCGCCCAGGATTACTGGTGACAAATTGCACTGAGTACACCGAGCGCACTATCGACTGTCACTCGCTTCTAAATGATCTATTCTGTATTCTGATTACAGATTCCGATTCAGCATCACATTGCGGCTCTTCCCTGTATAATTTTCTTAGTTCTGTAGAAGTTGACTTTTGATGGAAAAGAGAATATCTGGGATTCGCGGGATTAATTCAAAAGCATAAAAAGTGAAACATAGGAATAATGCGATAGCTGATAGTAGATCACCAGCCTAAGACACTATCAGAGGTGTTCTTCTATTGTTTCTCAATAGCACTCTACAGATATTATGATGGCCTTGTGGTGTAGGTCAAACGAAGTGGGAAGGCAAGCCTAGGATCGGTTCCGTTCAGCCGCGGAGAGGCGTTCGAGAACTCGGCGTTTTCTTGCCAAACTCGTCCGATCGATGTTTCGGCAACAATTCTCATCCGAATGGTTGTTTGTGTTTGAAGAGAGTTAGATGAACATGCGAAGTCTTCCACTTGACAGGTAAAGAAATTCCCTCGCATAGGTTTGAGACTTTCTGTGACGAGTGCGGAAACGACGATAGGCGAAGAGCGTAGGCAGAGAGCAGTTTAATCGGATAACACCTAGCTTACTCTGTTCGGTTATCTGGCTTAAAAGTTGATAATAGGGGCTATAAAAGAAATATCTCAGAGTAGACAAAAAATATACGTATTTATTAAACACTAAGAGCACAAAGTAATCTCCGCATGCCTAATTTCACGCGTCGCTTAAAGTGTCGCCATGGCCTGGTGGTAGTGGTCGGCGCGTGGTGTGAAGTGGTCGGTGGTACCGAACCCGGCCTGTTTTCTTTTGGTCTTCTCGTATTTAGTAATAACTGATTATTTGTTTTGTGTGTGACAACCAGGGTGAAGTACGGAGCAGGCTGAAGTGGGGTTTCAGCTATTGGCGCGACGAACGTGAGACAACCGAGCCAGCGGTAAGTTGAGATGCACATTGGACGCAGAGCTTGGAAAACTTCGAGAAACGTGAGTTTATTGGTGAGTTTTTCTCTCTTTTTTTTTTCAGGGCTTTCTTGAGCCGAGGCATTTGCCTCAGTGCTCCCAAGGCCGGGGCTTTGCCTCAGAGCTCAACTCCCACCTCCCCTTGTGGAGAGGAGGGGAGTAATTTTGGACGCTTCTGAAGCGTTTGGCACCTAGGTGCTGAACTACTTCAAGAGCTTTTTGGCACTCAGGTGCCTTTTGACCCTAATGGGTCACGCTAAAAAACATTGGAAAGTTGAATCTATGCCCAAATTTTTTTCTCTGCGTCTCCTGTCTCTCAACAAGAAATACCCAACCCGCGTAAGGTACGGAAACCGAAAAGCGTTTATGTGTTTGAATTTTCTAGATTCTTCGGGCTTCAAAAGCCCTTGGAAAGCCACTCACTACGAGTGGCTGGACACGACCAGAACTACCTTCCGGAAAGGGAAGGTAGGATATGGTGTTTTGGAGGGAATACTACCCTTTACCCGTTAAGGGTTGGAGTAGTATCCTTCCTAATTTTGGAGACCTTAGCTGGGATATAGCTAAGGTTCTATCTACATATAAATGAGTTGTATGTAATACATGTTTTAAATTCTGGAAAATTTTGGCATGACCTCCCCTTATATCAAAGGGATTGGCACCTAGGTGCCAAACGCTTCAGAAGCATCCAAAATTATCCCACATCTCCTCCCGAAGGGGAGATGGGAAAAGAGCACTGAGGCAAATGCCTCGGCTCAAGAAAGCCCTGAAAAAAAAAAGAGAGAAAAACTCACCAATAAACTCACGTTTCTCGAAGTTTTCCAAGCTCTGCGTCCAATGTGCATCTCAACTTACCGCTGGCTCGGTTGTCTCACGTTCGTCGCGCCAATAGCTGAAACCCCACTTCAGCCTGCTCCGTACTTCACCCTGGTTGTCACACACAAAACAAATAATCAGTTATTACTAAATACGAGAAGACCAAAAGAAAACAGGCCGGGTTCGGTACCACCGACCACTTCACACCACGCGCCGACCACTACCACCAGGCCATGGCGACACTTTAAGCGACGCGTGAAATTAGGCATGCGGAGATTACTTTGTGCTCTTAGTGTTTAATAAATACGTATATTTTTTGTCTACTCTGAGATATTTCTTTTATAGCCCCTATTATCAACTTTTAAGCCAGATAACCGAACAGAGTAAGCTAGGTGTTATCCGATTAAACTGCTCTCTGCCTACGCTCTTCGCCTATCGTCGTTTCCGCACTCGTCACAGAAAGTCTCAAACCTATGCGAGGGAATTTCTTTACCTGTCAAGTGGAAGACTTCGCATGTTCATCTAACTCTCTTCAAACACAAACAACCATTCGGATGAGAATTGTTGCCGAAACATCGATCGGACGAGTTTGGCAAGAAAACGCCGAGTTCTCGAACGCCTCTCCGCGGCTGAACGGAACCGATCCTAGGCTTGCCTTCCCACTTCGTTTGACCTACACCACAAGGCCATCATAATATCTGTAGAGTGCTATTGAGAAACAATAGAAGAACACCTCTGATAGTGTCTTAGGCTGGTGATCTACTATCAGCTATCGCATTATTCCTATGTTTCACTTTTTATGCTTTTGAATTAATCCCGCGAATCCCAGATATTCTCTTTTCCATCAAAAGTCAACTTCTACAGAACTAAGAAAATTATACAGGGAAGAGCCGCAATGTGATGCTGAATCGGAATCTGTAATCAGAATACAGAATAGATCATTTAGAAGCGAGTGACAGTCGATAGTGCGCTCGGTGTACTCAGTGCAATTTGTCACCAGTAATCCTGGGCGGCAGTGTAGGATATTACTTAGAAATTACTGAAATGCAGACGTTCATATGTTTCTTTTCATCGTGGAGTCTATTACGAAAGATGGCCTACTCTTATCACGGAGAAGTCGACAGTGACGGTTGGTATGGATGGATGTAGGTTATTCAATGCTCTCTCAGTTTGTGAATCGAAAGCGACGGCAGCTAGACGTTGCAAAGCTCCAGGCATAAATTTTAAGTTGCAGATGTGATTTAGTGTGACATTAAAATTTGTTCCGTCAAACTGCAACACTAAATTTATTTTACGGAAAATAGGTGTAGGGACAGTAGCTATAAAAGCGACTCACAAATAAAATGTACGGTGGATGTGGAAAGGATTTCATTTTGTCTGAGAATTCGATAAATTTTTCATTATTTGCGATGGCTTCAAATGGTACCTAAAATCGAAAAAATAGTTTAAGAGTGTAATTTTACCTGATAGGAAAATAGGTCAAGGAATAACAGTAGAAATCAGGTATGCATTAACATTTACCCACCAACTTAGAATATTTATCTACATTCCATATTAATCTACCAATTCGATGCCAGTGCTCAAAATTTGGTAAAACCTAAACATAAAATTTACTCGTCCTTTAATAGTTAACTTCAATTTACTTCCTTTGACTTCTTCCTAAATACACAAGTAAATGTGGAAAAATTTACAAAGTTGTAGTCCTTTGAGATCATAATCCATAAAGCTATGAATACAAAACACATTGGTTTATTTTTCCGAAAGTAAGTGGCTGGACGCATTGTCAAATGAAATAAACGACGAAATGACATTCTCTCTGTAAAGTACACCAGTAGAAAGGTAGTACAATGTAAAAAATATTTGACATAAATATTAGTGTTGAAAAATATAAGAATTAAGAACGCTCAGAAAACGTATAATTTGCAAGAAAAGATGAAAGCGGCGATTGAAGTCGTATCGTAGTGAGTGAGATAGAAATCTAGAATATTTTACGTAAACTGGATATATATGTCGAAAGTTATTCACAGGAATAGAAAACCCGACCTCCTCTATATAATTTTGAGAAATTGAAGGGTAGGAAAAATTTACAATGTATCAAAAATAAACGTTGAAATCTATAATTAGTATTTAGAAATTAAATACTCATTGTTTATCAGTTTATTCGAATAATTAAATTAAACTGCACAAATAACGCTTTGGCGTCAGAAATAAGCATTGTTAACTTTCTCAGTAAACAGCTTTAAATCTTACAGCAATTATTAAAATATTGTCACTGCAACTATAATTTTAGAGAATAGAAGGATTATTACGTAACCTCATAGTTAAAGGTCTTTGGAAGTAGATCATTACCATTGGAAAGATGAAATCGACTAGCTGAACACAGTTCATCCATATTTTGCATTTTTACAATTACGTAAGTTCTAAAACAGTTTCTAAAGGCACATAGTTGTGGATTCCGGAATCTTAAAATATTATCCAAAACATCTCTGTACAAGATTATGATCACATTTTGGCCACTTTTTCTTTTTATCCCTTTATTGTTATAAAGTATATTAATAAATTCGTAGAATATTTCCATCACTATTACTCCTCTAAACTTTTACCACATATCTGTCCCCCATAACTAGTCGCTTAAAATGCAACCACACTTTAGGAAGTGGAGTAAAAGTTAATATTTACAATGTACCTTTAAAATTAATAACTAAGATTTGTTCTCAAAACATTTGCTTGTTAGATTATTAACAGCAATAATAATAAATATTATAAATTACCCATTAGAACTCGTAGCATAACTAGGCGTTGGTGAGCTATTAGTCAAATAGAGATGTTTATGGCATGAACAGATTACGTCGCTTTCAGGTTTTCAAGAGTTTTGGGACCTACATTTTTCATAACTTTTCGTAACTACCAAATTCTCCACTTGCTTCTCTACTTAGAGAATTATTTTTTACTTAACCTGACTGTTTTAATTCGATTCTTCCCATTAATGACGCTCGGAACATTGCAAAAGGGTGTGGCGACTTTTTATTTTTACTCTTCAGAGTTTACCTAGATTGTGTTCAAGTGAAAGGAAATAGATCAAAGCAATGTAACTAAACTAGAAGATCACATCTTAAGCGTTGTTTTTGCTAATTATTCATCTGGAGTTTTCTAGTTATACAATAGGCTTTATAAAAGTGAATAGCCAACTAACACAAAACGCAGTCTTAATACAGAATCTCATTATGTCGCTTAAGTATTATGATTACACACTGCCAAAGAATATTTTCTTTAAATTATCAGATAGCTCAAAAACTCCAAATTATCTAGCTAATATTCTATATTTCAATGATATTAACCTTGTTGATAACAATATTATTTATTTATCTTTAAATATTACGATACCTTTAACAAGCAAATTCTCATTAGTTGCTACATAATTTTTCAAGTTTTTAAATTTTTTCCTTACACAGTTCACCTCCCATTTTCGTTAAACTTGCATAGTAATTTTTCAACTGCATTTTCGTAGGTCATTGCTAAGGCGAAATAAAAATATAACTGCTAATAGATAAATCCACGTGGTATAATCTAAAAATCGAATAAAGAAAGCAAGGTCTAAGTGTATAGAAAATATTTTGGACAATTCCCAGTTTTTCCTAAAATATTAGCAAGTGGCTTCCTCACAAGATACATTTTTCACTAATTCTATCACCATCTTTTCATCCCTTCTTTGATCTTGAATGGGACATGGGGTTGGTTTGTTTCGTTTTGGCCCTTTGTGCATTACTACATATCACGGGATACATTCCGACAGATGGCTGGAACTGGTTCCGGAGGCCTTCGATGGCACTACCGAGCAGATTATGGTATATTGCCTGCTTCCTTCCCGTTTGCTGCCTATTTTCTTTCTCTGTTCTCTAATCTCCACTCATTCTACCTTACTTATTGTGTCTTACTACTATTTCTTCACAACTCCACAAGCTTTTTTTGTTGTCTGTATTCTTCCTTTTACACATTCCCACCTGTAGATTTTATCGAAAATAGTCCCTGCACCTTTAGTTTTCGTCCGATTGGTCATCTCAACATCGTTTATAATAGGGTTGTCCGTCCAGTTCCCCACTAGAGAAACGAGTTGTAGCTGCTTCGGCTGTTAGCCTACCAAGTTATGCTATTGCTGCTGTCGTATTGTGCAGTCTAATATATATATATATATATATATATATATATATATATATATAAGTCAGTAAATTAGATCAACTTCAATTAAGTACTAAAATAAAGGGATTTTTTAAATTATCGACATAAGAATAATAAAATACAAGTGTTCGGTTATCCCGTAAAAATAGAAAATTTTATGAGATAAAAACAGCACAAAGGAAATTCATGACGGGTGAAATACAATAAAGAAGGGGAAAAAACCCGATGTAACTTCCTATAAATTCCCTAGAATAAGTGATATGGTTCATTATAATAAGAATACAGGTAGAATTCCTTTAAATTCTTATTAGTGAAAATATAACTACGTGAACAAACTTCTTGAAAGTAGTAAAACTTTTTATAATACACTTATTTAAATAAGGAACTTTATGAAATATGATTAAAGGTAAGTATCGGTTTTTGATTGCAGTACGATAACTAACGTTCTGATTTCAAAAAACCATCGTTCCTACAAAGACGTAAGCTTTCCCTAGTTCCTAATTAGCATCAATTGTTTTGGCACCGTTCAACCTTCTTTTATATCTTTCGTCATTTTGTCAGCATTCTCTCGCCTAAAATGCACTCTAATGTGGATTTTCAATGGCCAGGAGATCGCAAATTCGACTTAACCAGTTCTAGATCGGCGGCTAACAAAGCGACAGATAACCGATGAACGGGATCTCAAGGGCAGCCCGGGTTCGGTAGCTTCCACGACTGCAAAAACGTTGTGGGACTCAGGACTGAACCCGCTACCCGTCTCCTGTCACAATAAAAGAAAGCGCGAAGTACTAGGTGATACGGTAATGCCCTCAAATTGTCGCCTGATTCTCAAAAGAAATATTGATTAATTTCTGAGACAACTTGTGGCGTAAATATCGTGTGAAGAATAGTTTTCTCTTGCCGGTTATTTATTAGAGCTCCAGAAAAATCCAACTACTCTAACTTTATATTTTCTATTTCTTAATTATTGTTGTTTCCATATTTAAATAGGCTAAACTGTTCCTCCATTAATAATAGACCGAGTAGATGTTATATGGATGTGTGTTCAAAATTAACCCAAAGTACTTATTCGCACTAATATCAATCAACGTAGTAAAATCTCATATTTCTGTTTATTAATGGAAATTAGTAGGTCATTATTTGAACAAATAATTCGATTCAACTATGTATATTACCACTTATCTCAAAGCTATGGTGAAGATCCCCAGAATCGGCTTACTGTAATAGTTCTCCGCTCACAGGCCTTGTTCCTCACTCTGTCTGTCACCACGAAACAAGTTTTGCCAACTAGATCAATCTGCGATATGTATGTTCTGGCTAGCTGTGTCTTCTTCTTACTTTTCTTTTCCACTAGCTCCTTCTGTGGCTAAGGGGCGGAGCCAAACCGGCCCTCGCTCTGGGGGGGTACTTAGGCGCCCCTCGTCCCCGCTGCATTCACATCCACCCTTATTCCTTCTAATCTGATAAGCATTATCCAGTCCAGTAGAATCCATTCAAAAGTATGTAACGTGCCTATTCTGGTGGTTCTCTTAGGATAATAAGCAACTTAATTTCTCCACTATTCCACAAATGATGTTTCATGATGAAATGCTAAGGTGGTCTTAACTAACAATATCATTGTACATAGAAAATGTTAATATTTAATCAGGTCAACGTAAACTACGTTAGATCGAAAATCCACCATTGTTAAATTCGTATGACAAATCCAGTTTTCATGAAGGATAAGTTCATCATTTAATAATAGTAACTTATTAACACTAACCGATCAACATTGTAAATTTAGTTGTAATTCGATGAAATATATATTGGTCGCATTCCTCATTCAACTTTAAAATTTATAACTTTACAATAACGAGTGTACTAATTTAAATATGTATTTTTATGCTCCATTATGCTACAAACAATGATCTCGTCAATTTGTGAATGAATGTTGAGGCTACTGTGTGCGTCTACCGTATTTCATTTTGTTTTTTTTTGTTGTAATTTTATCTTAATTTGTTTACATATAGTGCCTTTATAACTAAATGAAAAATCCTCAGTGATAAGATCCGGTTTGGTACTTTTTTCACAAATGTTTATTAGAACATTTATATAATCTTCTTTCTCTTCGTGAGGTTTCCAATAGACATTTAATTAGAATATATATTCTGCATTCTGTCAGTTGAAGATCCGGGTGGAATGGTGAAAGTGCATGCGCCCTCAGACCGGATTCCATCATGGATGGCCTCAGTTTATGAGCCCCATTTTGGCACTACGTCGCTCCGCGCTACAGTTATTGTCAACTAAAGGGATCTTGGTATTTTATCCCTGCTTTATTAAGTGATAAAATAGTGTTATAAACGCATTCTTAGATAACCTAAAAAGGCGAATTCATTTTAGACATTTTCAATAGTGTACAAATATTTCATAGAATATATCATCTTTTCTTCGTATGATTCACATAAAATGAAAGAATTATGAATCATTATAGAAGATGCTCGCTTTTTGTTTTTTTATGCAATTACGAATAATTCTTTCTATGGAAATTGATATCAAGTTCTTAGTAATTTCAGTCTTCACCTGTTACTATATGGGACAGGAATAAAATGCAGAGTTATGCACTACTAAACACTAGAGATCACTGTATCAAACTGCGGTTGCCTTATGGTTTTTTACGAAGTACTGTGACTCATAGATTTTAATACTATCCTACTTAACAGAAATTTTATAAGTATCGCGAATCTATGTGTGTGGTACACTTAGTCGCAACTGTATCGATAAGAAAACAATTTAAACTTAGTCATTTCTCACCCATCTTTGTCAATATCCAAATATTGACAAAGATAGGAAAGAAATAGGCATGTTGAAGGTAGTATTGACTACCATCCAATAAATTTAAACAAATCTTTACTTTTACTTTAAGACATTGCTGATTTTTAAAACGATAAATCCATATAATTTCTTACTTTTCCACATACCGTACTCAGCTAGGCCTGGCCGACTGCCATGTTTGGAATTGCGAATATTGCACTCGCCCCGGCCTGACTGTGGCGGTACTTACAACCCTCCATAATAACTAACAAATCATCTCCTTCTCTCTCTATTTATGTAACCATCATACTTGTCTAGGACCTTTGAGATATACAACTTAATTTCATACTATTACAACATCTTTATACAACAAATCAATAATATGGATTTCAATTGGAATGCTTTTGATTGGGAAAAATCTTTACCTGAGGAAAAAATCAAGAAGAGGAAATGATATTAGATTTTGAAATAAGATTCGAATTAAAACGATAATATGGTCAAAGAGAAAATGAACAAATCAAATTGATTCTATCTATTCATTTAAAACTTATTTATACCGTAAAAAGTCACATTCTTTACTTGCGTTTAATTGAAAATAAAATGCTTACTAAAAAGGAGGATATGATCACAAAAAGAGAACGCAAACCAGCTATTTTCACGGTATCTTCCCAACTTTTTGTCGCTTAGTTTGTCCTATCAATTGATCGTTCATTAACAGACACCCAACGTGCGTGCAGGGTCAGTTGCTTTCGTGAGCCCTTGGTTTCTGTCCTTTCTGTCAATTGTAGTCATTTTCATTAATTTCCTTCTATTCCCAGATTTATCATAGAAATAGTGTTGATTAGCATTTCCCCATCCTCGATTATTGATCAAAATAAAAGTTGCGTTGTTTCACGCTCTCTGAGATCTGTAGTTCGGTGACCGTAGTTTAATTATGCCTTACTCACCTGTATTTCTGTGACATTGTTGATTTATTTATTGCCCACATCGATTGTATATTTTTTCCCCAGTTTCTTTTATTTGTCAAAATATGTATTGAATACTACAAATTTAGATTGTATAAAACCATTAAACCTCAAAGATGTAGTTGATCCTATTGCTAACTTAAAAGTAGGTAAATTTTGACATTTTTACGTTCTATTTCTTGTTAGAGTAGCCTTAAATATTCGATACTAGTCAAGCACTAGTTCACAGCTCCGTATTTGGTGAATAAATGGGTATATTAAAATAATTGACTGCAAAAAGTCAGTGTTTTTGGAGTTATTCAGTTTTTATTAAGCAGTTGAATCCAAAATCCAAAATGTTCACTTTATTTGCTGATCTGTAGATTCTTGCAGTAACGATATGCAGCGAATCGAGCAACTCAAATCATTTATTCCCAAATCAACAGTAGTCTTCTATAAAAAACCACTGCTTATAACCCGGGGAAATATGCAGTTTCTCTACGACTCAGATGGAAAAAAATACCTCGATATGTTTGCGGGCATCGTAACAGTTTCTGTCGGGCACTGTCATCCGTGAGTTTGAATAATTGTTGTCTCTCATATCTTCTCTATTCATTATCACAATGCTTGTTCATAGTATCTTACACTCGAACAAAGCAACAAATTTTATGGGCTCGTAATATTTATTTACATCACTTGGGTGCACATGAACTTAAGAGGTCAGCGGCTGGTCTTTTGAACTTGGCCAATATGATAATGAGACAAGTAAAGTTGCGAATAGTAAGAGTATTTTCATAGAAACATTTATAAAATACAAAATTAACTTAAAAGCTGAATAGATTTGTTTGTTTAATTTACCACTTCCTGCCACCTTCATTTGAAATGATTTGTAGAAAAGTGAATGAGGCGTTGAAAGGACAACTAGATAGGCTTTGGCATACAACATCGATATACTACACTGAACCCGTGTTGGAGTACGCTGAGATGTTGACCGCTACTCTACCTGAACACCTCAAGGTAAAATATCTTTTATAATCCACTCATACATTTGGAAATGTCCACCATTGTTGCTTTATCAACTATTAGACCATCATGCTGAAAGCATTGTCCTGTAGGTATGTTTCTTCGTCAACTCCGGATCGGAGGCTAATGATTTAGCTCTAATGCTTGCGCGAGTTTATACAGGACGGTTTGATATTCTTTCACTAAGAAACGGATATCATGGAATGACTCAAGCAGTGATTGGAGCTACAAATCTGGGTTGGTAGTCCTCTCCCTTCCCTTGGAAATAAAATAACCTAGGTGTTTAATTCATTTTATCAGGCACTTGGAAGCAGCCTCTACCTTGTGGATTTGGTGTGTTAAAAACGATGTTGCCGAACCCCTATAGTGGTCCTTGGGGAGGTAAAAACTGCCGAGATTCGCCTGTGCAGGTAAAACGAAGCTGTAACTGCCAAGAGGGACAATGTCAAGCAACTGACAAGTAGGTTTATTTAAGTTTATCTGTGATATTAGAAAAGAGACTGTCAATGGAATTAAATAAGAAGATAACGTATAACTGAGATAAACAGAAAAGAGTTGCAACAGACCATTTCGCAATTTAAGCTATATGAGCCAATTCGAGGAGACTCTTCGACACGACTTTCCCGTCGCCACTGGCCCTGCCGGATTTCTTGCAGAGTCTATTCAAGGAGTAGGGGGGACCATTCAATACACAAAAGGGTCATTTTTTTAAAAACTACCCATTCTTTTCAATCATTATTTTTCCTATAATTTCAAATAGGTATTTTATTCGTTAAAGTTATTATCGGGATACAAAATATTTGACTCATTTTAAAATCTGAACGTATGGTGATAACTCGATTAAAACACACACAACTTAAATACGATTTTAGTATGATTATATTTGTAGTTATATGTAGGTTATAATGTGAACTCCTTAGTAATAATTCAGGTTTCTGAAACGTTCTTTTGAAGCTATAAAAAAGCGTGGAGGATTGGCCATCAGCGATGAAGTGCAAACTGGTTTCGGTCGACTTGGGTCACATTTTTGGGGATTTCAGGGTAAATTTATAGTTCCTTTTCATTAGAACAATACTATATTTTAATAATTTATTGGCATAAATAATTAAACAAGAACTTTAATTAGAGAAAGATTAGTATGCACAGTTAATTAATTTGTCGTATAGCTGAAGATGCCCAGCCGGATATCATCACTATGGCAAAAGGAATTGGAAACGGTTTTCCGATGGGTGCTGTAATCACAACTGAGGAGGTCAGTAAAAAAAGTGTTCTATTGTTATGAGTAACGGCAACTACTCTCAGTCACTTTAGAATGACTTGCAGGATAGGCAAAACATCCTGCATTTATTAGTTTTACCTAGTTATTTAATTATAGTTTCAAATAAATTAGAGCGTTGACTGACTATTTTAATAATTTGCAAATTTAGAAAATTGTAAATAGGATAGCACTGGCTTAAGTTGTATTTTGACCTAGTTATTAAAGAACAACTTTCATTCTTACATTTTGTTTGAGAAAAACTAAAATCCTGAATTATGTGGAATATAAATTGATTATGAATACAATTATTGTATATAGGTTGCGGCCGCATTCGGAAAGGCACTTTATTTCAACACTTTTGGAGGGAATCCAATGGCATCCGTTGTTGGAAAAGCGGTTCTCGAGGTTGGTATTAAGAATGCCTACTTTATTCTTCTTTATTACAGTTATTTATTGTTTCGTTATGTTATTTTTGTCTTAATACGAAGTTATGAAGAGTCAAGACAGTTTATTTTACTAAAGCATTCACGGGGAAAAATTACCTCCAACAGTAAAAAAGACATCTAAAGAACGTGTATTTAAAAGAGAAAGGATGTCATAGTTAAAATGTAACTATTGTATTGACCTACGAACTCATTGACTTATTTAATTAGTTTCGTTGAAATCAGATTAATTTTAAGTAGGAACACTAGGAAGAGTGGAAGTTTTGGTTACAGATGGAAACTATTCTAAAAAGAATGCAAAATAACGTCAACCGATAACTGAATTCTCGAAGATAAATTCCTTTTACATTCTTTCTAACTGGTCATTTCGTAGGGATCAGAGTTAATAGTTATTTGGTCATTTAATTAAATTGATTAGATTTTTGCAGGTGTTCGTTTTGTACCACATATGTTTAGATCCTCAGCGAATCGCTTAAATCTGGTAAGCGATCCTGTCTTATATAAAATATGAAATAATAGTGAATCTTAGACCTGTCTTGCCCAATCTTCGTACTGAAGTTATCTGGCTTAACATAATACGTTGGTAGGAAAACATTTTTTGTGCTTAGCAACATTGACGTTGGCTTTAAATGAATTCAAATGCTGGTTTGGTCGTGGACGTATCGTCCTGAAAGGTCCAGTTCGTGGGTTGCATCATATCCTAAACAGGTTCT
Organism: Heterorhabditis bacteriophora; assembly: GCA_964036235.1. Classification (NCBI taxonomy): domain Eukaryota; kingdom Metazoa; phylum Nematoda; class Chromadorea; order Rhabditida; family Heterorhabditidae; genus Heterorhabditis; species Heterorhabditis bacteriophora. Next base: position 1,144,677 of record OZ038427.1, on the reverse strand, counting down.
TAAACTAGTTCAGTTGCTGGGAAACTGAATAGATTATAATGGTTAGCCAGACGATTATATGTAATCGTAATTTATTTAAAAAGAAGTCCAAAAGGCTGCATTTAAGAGATAGAATTGGTGTCGTCATAGCATTTCCCAAATGTACATTTTTGTTAACCAAAATATTAATAATATTTAATGTTTGCTGTAGCTTTCGCATTATTATAAAAAGAATAGCTATTGTTTGTTTTCATGTATTTTATCTAAGAAAATACTTAAGGTGATTGAAGAGGAGAAGCTACAGGAGAACTGTTCTATCATAGGAGAATATTTTATCCGCCAACTCTCATCTATCGATAGTAAGCTTATCGGCGACGTCCGCGGAAAGGTGCAGCTAGATCATCAGCAATTTATTCTTTTTACAAGATAAAAACTTTGATGCCTTAAATATTTCAGGGCTTAATGATCGGAGTGGAATTGATTGATGAAAGTAGGAAACCATTAGCTGGAGACCGTGTTGCCAACATTTTCGAGGATCTTAAGGTACTATTTTTACATTACATAAATACTGGACTATGTATTAGAGAAATTCTAATAGAACGGTGAGAAAAAACATAGCAGGCAAGCTAGAATTTTAGAAACGGAGGAAGAACAGCATTTACTAGACTCCATACAATAGTTATTTATATAGGACATGTTATTATTAATTCTACTAAATACTAATTAATGCTCATTAAATGTACTCAGGATCGCGGTATTTTGATCGGGAAGGGAGGAATCAACGGTAACGTTTTGAGGATCAAGCCTCCCATGTGCATTAACAAGAATGACGTAGATTTCTGTGTCAGTTCCATCAGTGAGGCTCTTAAAGAGAAAAAATAATCCTTCACCAGTCAACAGATCATGGATGTACGTCCTGCATTAAATAAAACTTTGCAAGTACTTCTTGAACCAAATCTAAAACACCATCTTTCACTTCTTACTGGTAACTTTTGTCTATGGCTATCTTGGCAGTATATGGCACAATGCTAAATATAAACAATGAATATTATTTTCTAATAATCTTATCACTTAAATGAGGTTTCTTAGTATTTAAATGAACCACTCAAGAATAAATATGGTTAAATAGATGTAAACAGAATAACAATGCACTTCATTGAATGTATAATATGGAAACAAACTAGAGATGTTAGTAGCCTAATCACTAGATCAATAATAAAAAACTGTTTACAAAGAGGTACAAACTGTAAGGACCAGATGAGTTCAATTATTCTTTGACAAACCCATCGAATCTGTTTATTGGCTTACAGCCTTCAAGATAGAAATTCTTGTTATAGAAAATTGGGTACGAAGTACGAACCGAGAGACAAAGTAGATCAAATATTAAATGCATTACAGATTGGAGAACAATATTATAGAGGAGGAGTTGGAGTTGCCTAGAGTTGAAAATATAAGCATAGATAAACTACACTTTCACAGGGGCATAAATGTCAACAACTCAAACTACAATCTCTGATCTATACAATTCGGTCCAATCACTAGGGGTTACACAGGTAGCAAGTGAATATGATTTGGTTTTCTTGTATCGTAGTGTTTTTAACAACATAGAATTGTTGTGATGCACAATTATGTCCATGTCACTACTAGGAGCAAAACTCCATTCTTATATTAACATGCAACATCTAAGCACACACTATATACACACAGGACAAAAAATATTAACGGCAGTATTATTAGAGCCCTGACTTAGTGTTATCGAGTATATAAAAGCTTAGTGATGAAGGGAAAATGCTTATGCAGAAAATATTACTTGCGTAGAAATGTTTTTCGGCACCAAATTTGAATTCTGCCTGGGATTGCTTCAAGGTAGGCTCGAGTTTTAGCAGGATCGGTGTAGAGTATGATATAAACCATTGCTCCTACCAATAAGAAAAGCAAAGTAGTTACAATGATTTCTTTTTTATTACTCTTGATACTTTGGGAAAGACCTCGACCATATTTATAAATCCCTTTAGGAAACAGTGAAATAGAGGTCTTCTTATGCACGGCTTGCAAATTCTATAATATACTTCATTTATCTCATTAGTGACCTTCAAACTCTTACTCTCATTACCTTTGATGATGATCGCGAAGTACTCTCATGTCGCAATATTCTCTGGCGAGTCTCTACATTGCTAGGAACAGTAGCCACAACTTTACGCTCTGAAGTCCCTGATAATCTCGATGTGCTTGGCAACTTAGGAGTATTTGCAGAAGGCGATTTTGAAATATCCTTTGCAGATTGAATCTAAACTATCTCAATTTAATATGTATAAGGGTCCAAACCTCTTAATAATTAAACAATTAAAAAGGAATTGTTAAAATAACGAGAATAATGACCTCAGTTCCAATAAGAACTTTTCCAGATCTTGCCCGGGAACGTGATCTACTTCGATCGGCTTTAATAGTTATGGGCTTAGTTTTTGGTGTAACTTTAGTTTTTGGCGTAACTTTAGTCTTTGTATTCTGACGCCCACGACTAGTTGATCGAGACCTATTCGGCGCCCTCTTGGGCGGTGAGAAACCATTCCTCCGCTCTGATTTTGGCGAGGATACTGCTTTCTTCGGCTTTGGTGAAGATCCTATTTTTAGAGACTTTGTAGAAGATCCTGTCGTCAAAATTTCGGACTCGGACGAAGCCACTGTCATTTTAGAAGGTGTCTTTTTTTGTGTACGAGTTGGAGTCTTCGATATACTTTTGCGACCACGAGACCTTGAACGCGTCTGAAATAAGATTTATAAAAACATCCTCAGAATCTTGGAAATAATATTCTTATGCAAAATAGCAAAAATGTAGAATTATAAATTCACAAGCAATAATTCACTTATTTCATTATCTAGTATATATATAATAGAGAAGTACATATCACCATTATATATACCTATATGGCAATGAATAATTTATAATTAACAACTGCAAGAAGCCTAGTGTCGTTTGACTAGGTCAGGGCACAGTATGCACGCGGGAACCTAGAGACGGCGTCAGTAGCGGAGAGTACATACACCCGTAGTAATAGTATAAATGACGCAGAGGCTCCAGAGAGATCAACAAATTACTGCTATCGTGGCTTTGTTCTCGTTAGTAGAGTGTAAAGAAACAAGACTGACTATGTGGTCAGACAAGCAATTTTTGACGTTGAATGTTTACTACTACTAGAACACTGGCTTAAATCCCAGTAAAGCAGCTACATTTATAAGAGATAAAGGGTTAATAATAGTTATTCGTATTGCTGAAGAAAAGTGGTAAACATATTAAATCAACGTTAAAACGTCTTAAGCCTACAAATATGTTAAGATAGGTGAATTCAAAGTATTTACTGAAACCACTCACCATTATAATGAAATGTTTGTTCTCACGACCAGCGAACTGTTGCACACTTATGATTAGAGTTTGAGAAGGGCTACAATACGAGAATAGATACATTTTACCGCGTATAAATAATAAAGGCAAAATTAATGCAAACAACATTCATTAAACTTAGAAAACAAATATAGGAATAAAAATACTCTTTAATTCAAACTAGGACTAAAATGGAAAACAAATATTCAACCATGTATAAAAAATAAGCATAATGAATTACACCGAACAATTAATACTAACCTAACAGCAATACATTATAAAGCCAGTAATAACGATATATCCCAAGTATGAAAACACTAAAATCGCTAAAGGCCACGAAATAGCATATACTATATGAGAGTAAGCAAAAAGACGCTACTATGCCAATGACCTCCTGTCCGCGTACACCGAAAAAGTACACAACATAGAGAGAATACAGACAGCAAGAGATAGACTTGGCATTTGCCCAACCCAATGGTGGGATAGGCGGGGCAAAAATACCGAAACTCCATTAATTTTCACAATAGCGCCTTTAACCTAATATACATCAATATTACGTTTCCTAAGCCATGAACTATTACTGCCCTTTATAAGTTAGATGAAAGCCTTAAACCAGCACCCTATCCTCGAAAACCAAACATTCAGAATATTTAAAAAGTAGCGAAGCAACCGACTAGGGTACTTCATAAATTTAAAGATCAGAATGTAGTAGATAAACAAAGGACTTGAACCAATCTTTATCTTTTGATGGATAACTTTCAAGCTACCAACCAATAATCACGAAGATGAGCATGTTCAGTTTCCAGTATTTAATTATATAATATTAGTTGTTAACTACCACCATAAAGACTAACGGATAGTTCGGCAGAACAAAACTTTCTAGTTAAAATATTAATCCTAATTAAAACTCACCCTTTTGGAAATTATTTCTCTGAAAAATAGTCTTGAGTAAGCATAAGCTTTCATGCAATATATATAGCAACATAAAAACAAATAAGGGTAGAATACACGCACAAATAAAAATGCATTATGTTTAAAACATTATATAGACACAAGAATAGCAATCCAAAAGATAACGATACATTGAAGTGGAAAAACTCAATGAAGTACGTCCATGTTGTACCAGTAACATTTACTTACACCACCTTCCATGCACATTTGAATAACGAATACACTATTTATGATCTTCTATTGACTTATTCATAAAAATATTCGAATGTTATAATTCAATCATAAGCTAGGAAGATCAACAAAACACAATTAATTGCAAATAGCTCCGAAAATAGGAGCAAAGATGTTTGAACACTATCATATTCAAATTTAGGATTCAGTAGGAAGTATATAAGCGAAAATGACATCGAATATGCAAAAATTAATTGTGGGTAAGATATCTTGGGGTAGCGCTGAATTTTGCGTATCCTTTAACAACCTGAAATTGGTGTTAAAATATAAGATTCGGGAGCTCTGGAACTAAATTAAAAAATGGAACGAACTTTATTAATTGCTTCTAGAAAGTCTTTTTCCGTAGCTACTTTGCGACGAGCACGAATCGCGAACATACCCGCCTCAGTACACACGGACCTAATTTCAGCACCTAAAAAGTTTTTTTCTACAATATTTAAGTATCACACCACATACTTCTTTTAATTGTTGCCATATATAACTTTGCATATGCACTGAAAATAATTTATCCATAAAAACTGTGAGTACGATAGTAAAAAAAAGATATTTTGATAAATCCGAATTAAATATTTCTCAATGTAACCCTTTATTTAAATATAAATAAACTTACCAGTACTATTAGGACATAGTCTGGCCAGTAAGTCATATCGGATGTCTCTCTCTACACTCATCTGTTTGGCATGAATCTTTAATATGTGTGCTCTACCACCTAGATCGGGAAGTGCAAATTCAATCTTTCTATCTAGACGGCCTGGACGCATGAGAGCTGGGTCTAGTGTGTCTGGACGATTTGTGGCCATTAGTACCTGATAATAGTTAGTAAAATTTAAAAAAAAATAGTATAAAAATGCAAAGATAGATTCTAAACCCATTGATACTTTGATATTCCCCCGAGGATCAAAACCATCAAGTTGATTAATAAGTTCCAACATTGTGCGTTGTACTTCATTATCGCCCCCTTGGCCATCGTCAAATCTGAGAATCTTCTTTACAATGCTGTACAAAATTAGAAAATAAGCATTTTAGAGAATAAAGTGAATATTACGATAGCTCTTACCGTGCACCTCCTACTGCATCAATTTCGTCAAAAAATATAAGGCATGCTTTTTTCGTCCGAGCCATTTCGAACAGCTCGCGTACCATTCTTGCTCCCTCTCCAACATATTTCTGCACTAATTCCGATCCAATAACACGAATAAAGCAGGCATCAGTTCTGAATATTATTATCTCAAACTTAAGATACACGTAAAAAATAAAAGTAAACGGACCTATTGGCAACAGCTCTAGCACAAAGTGTCTTTCCGGTTCCTGGGGGTCCATACAAAAGAACCCCTTTAGGTGGTTCAATACCCAAATTTACAAAACGTTCCGGCTAAAAATATTTAACTGTAGGTCAAATATGATTAATTATTCATAGTAATCAAAATACTTACGTGTAACAGAGGTGTTTCTACAACTTCCCTAAGTTTTTCAATTTGATCTTTGCATCCTCCAACATCAGCATATGTGACGTCAGGTTTTTCTTCTACCTGTTAAAAATAGTTTAACATGCATGGCTGAAAGACATATAAGTGACTTTTAATATATAGACAACTGATGTAGAAATCTGTGGCGTAAATAAATAGTTAAAATTTTACAAAAATATTATTTGAGAAATATACCTGCATCATAGTAACAGTAGGATCAATTTTTGCAGGTAATGGAAGATGAATTTGATATTTGTTTCTATCAACCCCAACTCTCATCCCTTCCTGAAATAACTATTATGGCAAAACTCCCAAGAGAAAAAAAATCTTTTGTAGGTTAAAACTAGCTTCGATATCAGTGGGTGCTACTGATTCTGCAAGATCGACGACAAACTTAGCAAACTGTTTAACATTGATCATATATCTAGGATCATGTCCCTCGCCAGTTATAATTTTTGTACATCGAGCTACCTAAAAATAAAATACTTAAAGATGGCTCATATAGAAACAGCAAATATTTAAAATGGATTATAGTTTTATTTCAAAAAAAAATCTCTATCTAAAGATAATTAAAATTATTTGCACAAATATAATACCTATACCTGTAAAGGTTGTTCATGTTGCATTGCTTGTTTATCAGCAGCAATATCCCACAGCGCTGGAGGTGCAAGACCAGTGTCTGATTCCTTTACACCAGAGAGTTCATTAACCTGACATTAACAAATATTGACTAGTAAATAGACAAATTTAGTTTACACAATTCAGTTAAAAAGAACAAAAATAAGTCAAACAAATAACCTTCTTAACACATTCCTCAATATCAGTTTCAAGTTGTTTTAACTGTTCAGCATATGGACCTTGACCATATCTCTTTAATACTACAATATCACCGTCATCGAGAGCTGAAAATATTTAAATTTCTACTACAGAAAAAACAATCAATACTAAATATAAGAAGAATAAGCAGAATCCTACTCACTCAAATAATTGGTAAATTATCACCTTGAAAATTTTTCTCTTCATCCTTTCCCGTATCTGTTTTTTGTTTTCTCATGTCAGTTCCAAGATGATCTGGCATTTTGATATTTCGGTTGTTTACCTGGTCAGCACTAAATTTCTTTTATTCCTGTAAATAACGAATCATTAAAAGATGTAATGTGCAAAATATTTGAAAGTTAGTCGCACAAAAGTAGAAATTAAAGTAACTCGTAATTAGATCGGTTACAGAAAAAAAAACAACTAGATGAGAACAAAAATTTCGAGTAGAATAACAGTTTAGTTATATTGCATGGTTATATAGGGATATTTTACTTTTAATTTGAAGTATTTATCATCCTTATTCATGAAAAGGAATGTTCTGATATAGTGTTAGAAGGATGTAAATTATATTGTTAGTTTTTGACAAAACATTTATTACGTTCAAAGTTTCAGATAAAGAATAATCTACGCAGAGATAACTAAGAAACAAATCTTAGCTAAAAAATAACCTGATCGAAGTCAAGTTTAGAAACTTTGTATTAATAGAAATAGTGCCTTTGAAGAAAAGTTCTCACTACAATTATCTAAATTAATACCAGATAGCAATCAGTTTGTTAATAAACACCAAGCGTCAAAACTTATTATTACTACTATTATTTATGAGACAACAAATAATGATGGAAGTCAGTAGTTGAAATGAAAACAAATAATAAGTGATGATAATGGTTCACCCGTAGCGCGATATAACTGCGTTAGTGACTTGCTACTGTAGAATTAGACCACAATACTTGATTGTATTTCTTACTTATTAAGTTTCTGCATTGTTTAACATTTAAATGGGAACAATGCCAACACTAATATTTTTATAACTATAATTAAAATTTCAAAAATATACTAGTTACAAAAGCTATTAAATTACTTGGGACTTGCATTAAGTATGGCTACTAAGGTATACTACTTATATATTATGTTTTCATGTACCTTCTAAGACCATCAAAAACTTATGATCAATTCTAATTTAAAATCTTTAATTTTTATATTCTTTGTAAATAAACATTGAAAGTGTACAAAACGGCTTAAAATAACATTTAAACACTTCAGAAGTAGCTGAACTTGGTGGAGACCGAACATAATTTTAGTAATTTGGCCATTAATAACGGTTATATATCTGGGTATGAAATTATATGAAGATAATCAGATTTTAATACAAAAGATATTTGAAAGTGACTTGCCACAGTTATTAGGTGGTTTATTTAGAAGTATAACGTCATAAAACTCCCGTAAAGTATTGGCAAACACTAGTCTAGTCCATATTTGTTGCAGACTGGATTGTAATCTTGAGTCACTAGTTAGAATGCCACTACCATATACTTATATTTAAATGAGTTCTCTTATTTCTCTATAATTGCTTAACAAGCATTACTACCTAACTATTTCTCCAAAAATAGTTTGGTATTAAAAATTGAGGATAAATACCATAAAACTACAAAATTCAACTATTAATAAGTAATTACAGTTGCTTTAAGAACCTTACTTTTACCTGTATAGTTCCAGATTAAGTTTGGTTCTGGCGGTACTTAGCCAAATCTTATTAAAATTAGGTTGGTATTAATATAATTTGGGCTTAAATTTGCAATCATAATCATTACTGCAATAGTGTAAAATACTGCATTATTGTGCTTTTTAATCTACTATTTTTTGAGAGACGCTGTCTTCCTTGAACGGTATTAGTAATATTTATGACCGTTAATTGATGGATTAGAACAGAACAGCTAGGTCCGACGACCTTCGCGCTCCAATGAGTACAGTGACGTTTAACTATAGACTAATTTATGCCTTTTTTTGCATAGCTTTTAAGGGAATTCTTGCACTTTGATAATTATTCTAGAGATGAATATAGGCAGACTATTTCAGAGGAAACAGGATGGATTGGTATTTTGAGAAAAAAGAAGTGAGTGGGAATTATTTTCTCATTGCTTCTAGTTTGGTTTGAACTTCCCCACATGTGGTCGTTTTTTTTGCTAACCAATTTATAATCCTTTTCTGCCAGATTGTGTACATTATTTTGCGGTCACAGAATATGTTGTTTAACTGCGTTTTAACTTATCAGGTTCCCTGCTTTTATTTCTTATACACTTCTAAGTAATTGCAATTTCCCTATTACTTCATAACTCTATGGTTCACGATGTCGATAATTTCTAGGTATATCAGCAGCCATGACCTATCACATTATGTTAGATTCTTTTTGCAATGTTTTTAATCTTGCTCCGATGCGTTGCTAGTGACTCACACAATGTCCACGGTTATGTATTGACTAGACAAGAAAATTTTAAGATTTAATTAGATATTTATCTTCGAATTTCATTTTATTGTGTTTGATTAAGGATTCTATTTACGTGCACGTTCTAATTTTGTGCGCAGTTACTTTAAAAAACATTTGCCTAAGCATTTTTATTTTCCTTATCATCTCCTTTCAGTGAACTACTTTTGCCACCGATTTCCTTCCACCCCACTGCTTATTAGGTGAGTTCCGACTTGTAACTAACCCATTTTCTTCGTTTTTAAGCACCGACTTAGTTCAAGGGGTTTCTTTGTCCTCACTCAGTGTGCTAGATATTTCCTACGCTCTCTTTCCTTATCATCAAAAAATTAAAGAACGATTGCAATAAAATATCCATTGAAAATCGTTTATGATGACAATACCACAACTTCAAAAATTTGCCTTAATTGCCATCTTGAAAGAGTTGCTACAAAAATCGAATTATTTGCTGCTTTATCTTCCAAGTTAAAATTTTTTAAATAAATCCTTAATATTAAGTTAAATATAGCATTTCATGTAGAGCTCGTTTTATTAACGACTACAATGTTAATTATGCTTAAAATAAGTCAATGACTATAGAAAATTACTCATACCGCTTTAGTATTGTCAATATGGTTTTAATAAGAAATTTCACACTCAAACGACAGTATTAAAGAAGTCTTGTATACTATAGGAGTCGTTTCTTAGATCTGACTGTTAAAAGCACAATTTAAAAATTATATGCACTTTGCATTCCATGTCTTTTGATAAATAAGATACTGATAAGGAGTTTTAGGCTTCATAATCGATCGAAGTAAGTTCAATACTCACAAGAGCTAGAATTCAACAGGCCTCTCAGTACAGTTGACTTAGTAGTGTTTTGGTTGCTTTCGAATTTGCGTTTCAGCAAGTTTTCTAGTGAATAAGAGTAGAAACTACTTTCAATTTGTACAATTTCTTGAAACTTCTGGATGTATTACCATTTCTTCAGTTATGTCCTTAATAATGTATATGTAGTTGGATAAATTTATTGTGTACGTGAATGTGTAGCGCTAACACTTTACAGCAAAAGTTCGCATTGATTTTTTAAATACATGCGTAAATAAAGAAATTAAGTACAAAATATTTAAAATAAATCTTTCGAGAAACTCTGAGAACTGGAGATAGAGGAGAGGCGGTATGTATTAATTTTTTAATAGTGCTTTATAAGGGTAAAAAGCCGTGGTCATTCTGCAATATTAAATGCCATCGTCCCGTTCTCACGCCGCTTTTTCCGTCTTCGTTTTGAATGGCGCGAAAGTGAATAAGATCAGGGCGATGATGCGCAATCACCGCATCACAAATTCCACGGATAGATCAAAATATGCCATTGTGATGTTCACAATATTCTAGTTTAAAATACCTTATTGTCACACTTTTTTCTCTAAAATAGTTGCATATTGCTTGAAAGCCATTACATGGTTTTACCAATTTATTCATACTTCTTGTTTATAGTTGCTTTACTATGTCGATATGGTCTTACTTGTCTTTAAATCTCAATAATCAGTGTTTAAATTATTATAATATCTAGTATAGATTAGAAATTCTATCATATAACTGGAAACCATATTTCGTGCTTTCTACTTATTATGTCACGTAAGATTTCTTCTTATCCATTTCCCTTCTTTCTCTCATTATACCCACTGGATCTTATCCCTTTTATCCCTCATGAGATTTCCGGTGATTGTTCGGAGTTCGCGGATGACCTTGGTCCTCCACATAACGGGCTTCTTTATTCTCATGGCATGCGCCATGCTGTGCCTCACTATGTTTCGTTTTTAAATCCTCATGTCTCCGTACTTAAAATTACTGTTATTTTCTCTTTGTATATTATTTTGATATGACTCTTCTTCGTTTCTTCTTTCTTTAATTCGAAATTACTCAAGAAAAACTTATTTGGCTTTAATTAGTAAATATTCTATTGTTTTCTGGCTTTTTAAATTGAAACGGCAAACCTATGGAGGCATTAATTATGACTTACTTAGATCCACAACGTATTATTAAAATGTAATTTTGGATTGCTATACAATTTTAGGATGCTTACTAAATTTCTATCTAAAAAACAAGGGTTCTACTGTGTTTAACAGAGTTAGTGAAAAAGCTGATGATATTATTCCATTTTTTGCTAGACAATCGCTATCTGCTCTCAATATCTTCCCAAACTTTCTCTGTGGGTATCTACGTAAAAGTAGGAGAAAAATAGAATGGGGGGCATAAGTAACATTTTCAGATAACATGCATTTATAAATTTGATAACTATCTACTTCTCGAATATTTGTTTATTATTTACCTTTTTAACGATAGAGAATAATTCTGTCTTCATCTAGTCATAATATAAGGCTTGAAAGCACGATATTATTGATCGGTTATGAATATTGTGCTGATGGTTGATGTCATCCGCCGCTTTTATTATATTCTGATGTTGTTTTCAGACTTTTGAATTTAAGATAATCATAATTACTTATGGATAATTTCGTCGTTAAAATTGTTCCAGTCACTTCATGCCGATAATTCTGCGGCACCTTTTGCCTTTCCTAATAATATTACTGCTCTGTGAATGCCAGAACAGGAGCGAATCAGTTGTCGTCGAACAGAAATCGAACTTGAGAGAATGTTAGTTGATTTTCCTTTTTCAATTAATTGGTTTAAACCACTATATTTACGTTGCAACGACAATAAGAAACATTAAATATGAACTATAAATGTGAACTAAAAATAAAATAGTTATTCCATATTTAGGGCGAATAGGTCATTCCGGTGGTGAGTCTTAGCTAACATGTTTTGTAATTCATTATGTACCCCAAATTTACCTGTGCTTTTGTCCACTGATTGTTGCAAGCCCTCCTAACCTAATTTATGACAACGCCGTTAATAAACTATTCATATTTTAAGTTGTCGGTTATCTGCTTATAGAATGGATTATGGGACAATCAATACATATACATAGTAGTATTGTCATCTGGAGATTATCAATTCTCTAAGTCTCGCGAATTACCTGACCTTTCTAAATCCTGAAACCTGGATCCTGATTTTCCGACTTTTCAAAATTCTCAAAAAAAAAAAAAAAAAAGATTTCCTCTTTTCCTATGAAATTAATGTTGCAATAATTCACGGTATTTGCTTGCTTTTGCTTACGCCGTCTATGTTTTTAAAGCAAAATATGCCGATTTGAAAACAAATCAAATAATAGACAATAAAGACAAGAAGAAAAATTGCTAACAGATTGATTAAGTGAGCGAATGCACTCTGACATTAGCACTGTACGATAGTCATCACTGATTCAGACAGCGAACTCGTGGGTCACATCTTGTGTTTGATGACCGACTCTGATTCATTACTTATGCTGTTGCAATTCATTTTCTGCACAGACAAAATTAATTTCTATGCACTCAGTAAAATTGGTCCTGACGCTGCTATTAGCACATTGATAACATTTCCATTTGGTTACCCGTTACACCGCTATGCAGCTTACTGTAGCACTTTCACTCTATATTCTATACTCTAACCTTCTAAATACGGTAGCACACTTTTATTGGCGTTCTTCAGGCTGTAAGCAGAACTCAACCACCTCCGAATGTTGTAAGCCATTCAATCAATCAATATTTATTAGATAAGCGTATATTGCGTATTCGATTTCTTATCAAAAAAAGTTGGTGCGAAAATCAGTGTGAAATTTCGCGTGACACTTTTCAATAAACTCATAATTCTATTATAAAGAGTTATTAAATTCTTAGCACAGTATGTGCGAGTTTAAATTAGTAGATAAGGAAACTTTCGTGATTAGTGATACTAGGATGATAAGCCATTTTAGATCAAATACTTGTAATTTTTTGCGTTAGTCCTTTGTTTGTCGAAAGACAGGTAGTTTATTAGTTGCTAAATACATGTGCACATCTGTTTGTTTAGCATCTGGATTTAGTATTCCAATTGACTTCACAATATTTTGGTATTTAAGATGATTACGCTGCGACTGAATGTAAACAAGGTAAATGTAGATGTCCAGTGTATGAGTTGTGATTTTAGTTTGCTCTGGAACGAATAATGGTCGATCACTGGCTGGGTCAGAAGACCGTATTAACGACATGAGGATTATGTACGAGAATTGCACCAGGGTATACGGTAATCTGGAAATAACTCATCTTACCAGGGCAACTCTTGGCCTAAATAAAATCAACTTCAAACGGAAACTAGGAATATTTGATCACATTGAAGAGGTCAGTATTCTCGATTTCCACAGTACCAACATTAAAGGTTTGCACAATACTGGTAGCAAAAGTTAGGGGAAAACCCACTTCAATACGATTTAATTGAAAACTACAAACGTCGTGTGATATGTTGCTTTTTACCTAACGAGACTTTTTCCTGATATAATCTTTTCACTTCTGATAAGTTTTTCTCGTTTATAGCCAAGTGATAATTTAAAATTTAAAATGATTGCAATAGAAACACCAGAAAATGAATAGTGATTATTAAACAAGATACACACTACGTACATCAACTGCACAACTACAACAGCTTGTTTTCAGATTAAGGGATACATTTTAATCTACAATGTCGATCTCCAGATGATTGAATTCCCCAAATTAAAAATGATTTGGGGAGATGATTTGTTAGATGACAGCTATGCGTTAACTCTCAGCAGTAACAAAGATCTTACTGAAGTTAGAATGCCGAAATTAAGAGGTAATCAGTAAATATTTGTGGATAAAATGTCATATTAAATTCAATGCTTTATTACCAACAATAGTAGATAAATTGATCATAACAGTTTTATCTGCTGTTTAATTTATCGGAAAATTTAGGTTTTAGTTTTAAGAATATATGTTTAAGAACAAATGGCTTCGGAACTGTTTTATCACAACAAATTCATTTGTACCTTACATCCATAAATAAATTAGAAGCAATTTTCATATGGTATAACTAAGACTAAATAAGGATAAATTAATCCTTATATCTGTTCCAGCAATACATCGAGGAAATGTTCGGGTTGAAAACAATACCTTTTTATGTCATCTAAAAGACCGAGTTAATTGGAATGAGGTGAGTAAATCAACAATCAACAAAGAAGAAGAAAAGGAGATTTACCATATCTTTATTTTAAGATCTCGAAAGATTCGAAGACGACACATTTCAGCTCTTAGATTTCGAGGCTAACAAACGTCTTGAAGTCAGTCCCACGGCCTACCGACAGTGTTCAGATGCTAATGGAAATCCGATTGCTACGTGCCATCAAAAGTGTAAGGGACATTGTTGGGGACAGAAAAAAGAAGCATTCTGCCAAGAAAGTGGGTATTCTTATTTTTTATTTCTCAATAATATTCTCCCTTTCAATTTTGATGAAAATAGGACTACCATATTTGTTCTACAAATTCATATATTCTCAGATAATTCAACTTCTTAACTCATACATCTTTTTGTACATCTATAGTGTTGAGTAAAGACAATTTCAAAAATACCACTTTCTTATAAATCACAAAATGAGTTCTTATAAACAAGTATAGAAGCTTATTTCTCTCGTTTTTACATTATCTTAACTTCATTAGTAAAAGTAATTAAAGAAAAGCGCAAGCATTGGTTTTGCTAAGATACAGTGGCGGTCATATTCTTAAGGCACCCCCTCGATCAGGCTCAATGACGTATTTCACGAACTACGTCATCAATTTGAGTGATTCAGAAGTGGAGAGAGGTAGGAGATGTAGTCTGCTCCCTAGTATCGATTGATTTGCGCTGATTCCGCTGTTTCTTTCTGAGAAAATGAGCCTAATCTCAAATCACCCATCTTCGGCGCGGCCATATTCTTAAGGCACCCTCGAGCATTGATTTTAAAACATTATAACACCTGGTGAAAACAAAATTTTATTAACAACAGCAATAACAATAAGTTAGTACATAACTAATACTTTGTAGGATACTCGAAATTCTTGATAACTGCAGCACAACGTCGTGGCATAGAGTCCATAAGGTTGGCACAACGTTGGACTGAAATCTGAGCCCAATCTTTCTTAATAACTGCTTCTAATGCTTTATATTGGATAGCTTTTGTCTCTATACCTCCTTCTCTACGTCGTTCCATAGGTGTACTATGGGATTCAAGTCTGGACTCTGGGACAGCCACTCCATTTTGGTGATTTTCTTCTGATGGAGCCAACGTTTCGTGGCGTTACTTGAGTGTTTTAGATCGTTATTCTGTTGGAATATCCTATTTCGACGCAACCTTTGACTTCTAAAATATGGTAGAAGGTTTTCCCCTAGTATTCTTACGTAAGAAGTACTATCCATTATACCTTCTACGATATGAAGAGATCCCGGCCCATTTCTATTGAAAGCCGCGCCTACCATCACTGAGCCACCGCCATGTTTAATGGTAGGAACTGTACATTTTGGCATAAATTCTTCTCCAGGACGACGCCGAACATATTTCTTCCCATCTGATCCAAAGCGGTTGAACTTTGACTCATCAGAAAACGCCACTTTAGTCCAATCCGCTTCTGATCATGTCAAGTGTTCTCGTGCAAGTGCAACTCTGGCCCTCCAGTTCTTCAAAGAAACTAATATCTTATTCCGGGCTACTCGTCCAACTCAGTGAGCATTCTGGATAGGCTTTAATTTCGTTGTGACTGTCCCTGGCAGTTAATCGACGGTTGCCATCGATTAATGGACGAATTATTCGGTCGATCTTTTCGGTAGTATTTCGATTTCTTGGAGCACGAGGGGCGTTTTCTAGCATCCCAAACTTATTTATATGTTGAATAGCATTTTGAATTGCACACCGAGAGAGGTTTAACTTCTTTGCAATCTGCACTTGACCCAAGTTTTGCTCAAGCAAAACCTTAATCATTGCTCGCTAATTTGGGGTGATATTCTTTCCTTTACTCATCTGAAAACAGACCTACATGGATATGAAAACACTTAACTACAGTAATCTCAATATTGGACATAGAGAAGCTCATGAAAAAGACGATTAAACCACTTACATCAGAGGTGCCTTAAGTATATGGCCGCGCCGAAGATTGGTTGATTTGAGATTAGGCTCATTTTCTCAGAAAGTAACAGCGGAATCAACGAAAATCAATCGATACTAGGGAGCAGACTACATCTCCTACCTCTCTCCACTTCTGAATCACTCAAATTGATGACGTAGTTCGTGAAATACGTCATTGAGCCTGATCGAGGGGGTGCCTTAAGTATATGGCCGCCACTGTATATACTTTGTGCTTTTTCAGATTTGGCCGCATTTATTCTATCCTATATTGTCTAATAAGTAGTTTACTAAAAGTTTCATAGTTTTATTTTGAGCACACGTCACCATAATAACTTCGAATAGTGTTTACTTTTCCTCAGGTTTTCTCGTAGTTTAATTATACGTTCTTTTTGCATAACAACCGTCTGAATCTTCGCTTAAATTCCGAGCACCAATTTCCGGTTTGACCTACACTTCACGAGTGTTTTTGTAGAGGTTATTGGAATATGTAGACCCATCATTCGAATAAATCCGTGATTCCAATCAGGTGAATTCGAAAGCCATTCACTTGGGATGACGAATTCAGGAACTTCTTTTGTAAGGTACGATCTGCGGTCGTCATGGAGAACGTTGATACAGTAGAATGAAGTGACCCTCACTCCGGAACCCTCGAAATATATGGATGTCTTTCCATGGAAACTGGTTTTCCCACTTTTACAGATGTTTTCCTCGGCACGAATAGTCTGTCGTTCCCGACATCCTTCCACGCCCTTTTTCAGACAAAATCAAGCTTGTGGTTGTAAGTTACGGTTGGACAGCTAGAATTTCCTAGTTCTCATGACGAGCTTCAAACAACTTGAACACTGGAAGGTGTTCTCGCCAATCTGGACCGTCTGTTCCCTAGTTTTCTCCGTATAATACCGTATTCCTCTAGAACTGATTGCTGGTAGTAGCCGCATTATTTCCTTTGAAGAAATCTGGAACGCTAAAATCCGAATAATATTTGCTATAATGGCTCAGACAACTGGTGGAGATCAATTTCGGTGCTTTTCAGATGACAAGGACCTTAAATCCATAAACATCCAAGTAGATTTTAGTAACAGACGGGTCTTCTATAGAAGAGACTACTTTCCGGTATTGGGGCAGGAGGAAAGAGGCAAATGTGGCCGAATCTCTGGGAAAAACGCAAAATTACAGTTTCCTATCTTTCCCTATGTTAATCCCTTGACCTGACAGTCACGGAGATAAGCTTTCAGTCACACTTTCAACCGCTAATTTTGCTTTGAAAGGTTTCAGTACTTTAAAATCGATCGTTTTCGATCATGCGTATTGTTCAACGTATTGGTATTATATTCATGACGTAGAAAAAATTTACTTTTAAATAAAGAGCGATGCTATCAGACAGTATTTTCGGTTGCTGTTGATAACATATTTAGGAATTAAAATCACTCATTAGAATCAGAATCTATCTTCAACCTTAACAACTCCTTAAAACTTTTAAGTGTATCGTTGGGTGTGCAATGATCGGTGTTCATCTAAACAATGCTTCTTAAACGAGACCCTTGGATCCTACGAGTGCTGCCACGAAGCGTGTGCCGGTGGATGTACTGGAAAAGGAGCGAACGAATGCGTGGTATTTATTAGTTTTCTTTTTTTTTGCTTAATTTTTGAACTATAATATTTAATTCCAAATATTTTTTAGTCCTGCAAGGCATTCAGTCTTGACGGCGAGTGTGTGGCAAGTTGTCCTCATAGAATGGTCAACGATAAGAAAATGGGCAAACTTGTTCCAAATCCAAATGGACGATTCGTGTATGACAGATACTGTGTGAAGGAGTGTCCGAGTGAGTGTGCATAAGTAATTTAAGAAAATAAGTAAAGTGGAGACAGTTTTTTAACACTAACAATCGGCTGTTATGAACATTTTCTACCTTGAGTTGAACAATCTCTTTCTAATTTTCGGTTTCCAAAATAGCAATTACCTTCAAGTTTAAAAAATTCTCTTTTATAAATTTTTTTCTTGCCATTATAATTATGCAGATAAGTGTTTTAACACTATATTTTAGATATAATTGCACTTCTTGAAAAATACATGTTATTGCATACATTTTAAATAGTTGCTACATAAGAACTGGAAAAAGTAGTTTCAGAAGAACTACTTATTGAAAGGGAAACATGCGTCCGCCATTGCTCAGATGGATCTCATCACGACATGACTAAAAACACAAGACAATGCGAAGAGTGCAAAGGACCGTGTCCTAAAGGTATTCATTTAATTATCTTTCTGCTTTTCAATCTCTCTCTCAAACAATAACTAAATATAACCTCTATCTTCTCAAATCAGTTAAAAATTCCTCAGCAAGAGAATTGACTAGAACAACAGATTATGAAAAATCCATCGTCGCAAAAAATAGAATTCTATAGTCAACTACGTTTTAATTCAATGGACTAAATTGAATTAGTAAATCTGTACAACATACTGTTTGTTGCCATAAATTCTCATATTGCAGTATGTCAACTAACGAAGCCACTAACTGGTAGTCTTCTGCGAAATCTTACCAACTGTGAGGAGATTGACGGATTCATAGAGATTCAGGATTCGAGAATGCAGTCAGTAATTAAATACTACATCAAGCAACTATATAGTTTGTTTATGTATATATTTATATGCGTGTGTGTGTAAACACACATATATGTACTTTTACTATTCGGTTTCCAACTTTTACTGGTTCAGTCATTACAAGACCTCTTTCGTTTATTTTAAACGTTTGACTGGAACCTCGTTTGAGAATATGCCAATTCCTAGTTATTCGGAGTGAAATTCACCGAAAACAGTGAAGACATGTGATTTTGAAAACAATGGTGATACTTGAGATGCCTATGGCTCATCGAGATTTTCCCCAAATTACTAGAAGAAAATTGAATCTAAGCTGTTGAACTACTGAAAATCATAGTTGAACTTGGAACCCACATGATCTACGGCGGAACATGTGGGTTCCAATAAACGATAATTGTCACATTTTGAAAAGGCCATGTAATGTCTGAGTGGGAAGTGGAGAGCCTAGGAAAACTAGTTAGTCTGCATGTGGACTTTACATTTAATTAAGGTGGAACATGCAAATCATTCTGGTAAGTAGGATACTTTCAGAGGGAAAGATGGCTTTAATAGCTCCGATCTGAATGTTCTTAAATCAGTACGGATGGTCTCGGAATATGTACAAATGGCTGCACAGACAATATCGCCAGGATCACTTTCATTCCTAGAAAATCTCGAATTCATTGAGGGAAGAAGTCTTGTGAGGTTAGTCATTCTATCTACATGTTGCTTGTCCACTTGGCTTTTAAAATATAAAAACTAGTTTTTGAATTATTTCTCAATATCTTAATGACAATTTTACCCCATTATTATATGTGAAATTTAAAAAAAAGACATTCCTAATGCATAATTATATATTTATTTCTATTTCAGTCAGAAATATTCATTAGTTATAACAAAGAATGATAATCTACGAACTCTTGGACTTCGGAAATTGAAGGTGAGTAACAAAGTCTGACATTAAATATTTTTACGAAACAGAGAGATTAATGTTTCCATTAAAAGACAAAAGCAGCATGGAAAATAAAACATATAAAACGAAAAATATTATATTCAGTTATGTAACAATTATAAAGGACGATATTATAATAGGAATTTTAAAATTACAATTTGCAGACAATTAAGGCAGGGAATGTGATTATCTACGAAAACCACATGCTTTGCCTTGCAAATACGATAAACTGGACATCGATTTTGCAAAAGCATGGGGAAGCGAGGATTCTCACTAATATGAATGAGTCGAAATGTGGTAAGGAAATAATGCAGGACTAAAAATTTCGGATTCATTAAAAATAATACTATATGGAAAAGTTGTTTTTGTAGCCGTTCGCAAGCTTGTTTGCGACCCGAATTGCAATCCTGCTTCTGGCTGTTGGGGTCTTGGTCCAAAAATGTGTGCAAAATGTCGAAACTGGGATTTGAATGGAATCTGCGTTGAAAAATGTCCGAATACAGGGTTAGTATAAAAGATATGTCACTTTTAAGTGAAAAAGCCAAATTTTTTAATATCCCAAAGTTGTACAAGCATGAGAACTAATATCCAACTGTTCACCTAGCTGTTTTATAGAAAAAGAAATAAGATATATTAGTATTAGTTATTTCTTATATCAAACAACTCTAAATATAGTTCATAGATAGGCTATTAATAAAAAATATGGTATTTATATCGGTGATTAATAATAATAAAGTTTGCTCATTTAAATTTCACCTTAAGAAGCCTAATGCCCTCTTATAGCTATTTTCAGGTACTATGAGGACGATTTAACGATGATTTGTCGTCCTTGTTATAGTCAGTGCCTCACATGTAAAGGTTTGTAATATAATCCTTTATTATTACTATTCGTCTGTCAGATTCTATCCAGAAGTTTCGTCGTTATTCCTATTAATAGACGCTAAAGTTCAAGTTTAGGCGAAAAACGTTATTTAGGACCCGGAGCACATGAATGCATTTCGTGTCGAAATATGGCTCTTATGGATAACTCCAGCAGGACCTGCATCGATAGTTGTCCATCAACACACTATGAAGAGGACAAGGAGTGCAAGCCTTGTCACAAGAGCTGCTATGATTTGGGGTGGAGAAAGCTATTTAATAAGCTTTACAGTGTTTTTCAGTATATAATTCTAAAATTTACTACGAACATATTTGGGCACAGATTAACGAAATGAACATAAATAAACGTATATTCCTTCTTCTCGTTTTGAACCATTAATTTTCAGTTGTACCGGTCCACGGGATAGTATCGGACCTGGTGGCTGCAATCAATGCAAGTACGCTGTCATCACTAAAAATCAAACGGTGCGTCTCTCCTCCGTGAGGTGAAAATAGAATGGAATGCACGAATCTACACTGAGTTTGTTCTCAGATTGACCACTGCCTTTTCGCTCCTTCATCGCAGATCGAAGTTTGTCTCGCCAACAATCTCCAAGGTCACTTCACATCAGCGCTTGCTATGGAAGGTGTGGAGGAATTGGTTAGACTTAAATAACGTTTTTACTATATTTTTAATGGTAAAAGTATTAGTAATTATCACTTTAGTCCTTTACGTTCTAGAATATTTCCAGGAAGTGTTATAATAGTATACAAGCAATAATAATACTTTATTTATCTAGGACAATGTATCAAAAAGGATAATAGTAGTGGGTGATGGTAGTTGGCCGGAAACACAACCAACATTTTAGCACTGCGATCCTTGTGACGAGGAGTGCGTCACTTGCACCTCTTCGGGACGCAGTGTACTGTATAATGGATGCATATGCAGAGGTCGGTCATCGTAATTAATTCGTAATTTTCTTGTCTTGAGTGTTATTAATTAAGCTGTTCTGCGAATAAATATCAATAATATCATATACTGATTAATATAATTTCAAAGTTTTAGGTTATGCTAGCGAGGTTCCTAAGGACTATATTTGCTTGGATAAATGTTTGGTTGGACACTACATTGTACATGAAAAAAACGGTTCGGAGCCAGGACAATGCAAATTGCTAGTTTTAAAGTCATATAATTACTAAAAAATAAAATACATATTTGATATTGCTAAAACACGTGGTGCCTTCAGATGTCACGAGCTATGTGACAGAAGCTTCGGTTGCACCGGACCTTCAGAATTCGAATGCAAACAGTGTTCCATTGCCGTAGTGACGGGAATTGGTAACGAACCAAATGTATGTAGGCGAATAAATGATACATTAATTATAAATTAGGAGCTACATGAAATACTATAAAATACATATTTCTAGGTGTACAGAAAAGTGATTAAAGTGTGGCTTTACAGATGTGTGTGAGGGAATGTCCTGAACATCTTCCATTCCTCGACGACCAGAAAATTTGTCAAGAATATGATGTCAAGAAAAAAATGAAAGTTGTTGTTGGGACAGTCGTGATGAGCGTGTTTCTAATTCTAGTAGCTGTCATTGCGGTACATATTTTTTAGATTATATTATAATCGTATCTAGTTTTCCGTATTATGTTTTTTTTCCTTAATTAGTAACTTTTATTTTATATGATTATTACTTTAACAATATAATTTCTACTCCTATTACAGGTTGTTTACTGTCGTTGCATCACAATTGAGAGGAAGTTGAAGAAAGTAGAGATCGACAACTACATCGATATTCCAGAAGTGGCACCAATTGGTTAGTTTAATGAGAGTAACAATAAAGAATTATAAAAGTGATAGAGCTTTAACCTATGCAAATCATATATCATGAGAACAATAGTTAATGGTTTAAATTGGTATGAAATTATTTAGATCCAACAGCTCGTTCTAACATGAGTAGAGTGAACCTCATCACCAGAGGTGAGCTTCACACCAAAGGAATTCAACTAGGAGCAGGAGCTTTTGGAGTCGTCTATGCTGTGAGATAACCATTAATTTCGACTAATTTCTGGTTATATGTAAAAAAAAAATATTAGAAAGAGAACAGCTACATAATTTTTTCTCACTTAGTGATATAAACATTTCAGTTTAAATAATGATTAAATCGTTGTACTCAAAATGTATCACATATTTCCAAATAGATTTTTTTTAACAGGGCTATTGGTTTCCCAAAGGAAAAGGGAAAATCAAAGTACCCGTTGCAATAAAATTGGTGAAAGGAGCTGATAAATGCACAGGCAAAGAGGTAATCTACATGTATTTTAATATTTATTTGTGGTTTATATAAAGCACTCTAAACAAAAAATTCAATAGTAAACACTCGTTAGCATAATTAGCATTTCTATTTAAAGGAATCCGAAATGCTTGACGAGGCCATGAAGATGTCTATGATGCGACATGAACATCTTCTGAGGCTAGTTGGAGTTTGTCTTCATGAGGATGGCATACAATTGGTACGCAGAAAATGCCGATATATTATTGTCTTAATCAAATTGTTCATTTGACCTAGGATATACCAGTATCAATGAGTATTATTTCAGCGTATTATCTTTTATCCAATTGCCCGAAAGTATTTTTAACCTAGATCACTCTGCTTCGCCCTCTAGGAAACCTGTTAAACTTCTTGAAGAAGCATAAGACCCACTTATGTGGAAAGGACCTTTTGCTTTACTGTTATCAGATATCAGCGGTTCGAATTTTATATATAATATATTGATCTAATTCTATTATAAATGCTTATTCCCCTTTATTTCATCCATTTGAGAAACTTTAAAACAGGCAATGAAATATCTGTACGAACACCGTCTTGTTCATCGAGACTTAGCAGCACGAAATGTGCTGGTAAAGAGACCGAATCACGTCGAGGTCACGGATTTCGGCTTGGCCAAAATGCTCGACTACGGACAAGACAAAGTCAAAGTTGAAGAAGGCAAAGTAAGCAAGTTTTTGACAAATTACAGCGAAGTAAGCTTTGCCTCGCAATTTGCTTGGTTATCAATCAATTGTTCAATATGAATTAAAAGAATATAAAGGTTTGAATAAGATAATTTAATGTTAGAACGTGAAGTTATAATGCAAAGAGATTTTTTGAGGTAGCTATTAAGTGGCTAGCACTCGAATCTCTGAAAGAACAGTGTTACAACCACAGAACAGATGTGTGGGCATTCGGGGTAACCTGTTGGGAAATTCTTACCTTCGGGCAGGTGAGTGGACACAGTAAACATATTGGAATCATGTGCAAACATAACCAGAATAATGAACAACAAATGCATCATATACAGAGGATAAGTAAAATCATTTGGGGTTTCAGAGTCCGTATCAAGGTATGGATATCTGTGCTATAAAAAACTTCCTCAGAGAAGGCAATAGATTGTCACAACCAAATAACTGTTCTTCTGAGCTCTACCAGGTTTTACTTCAGTGTAAGCTACTAAATTCTAAAAATACGCATTTATATCGCTTCTAAATAGCTTATTCTTAATTCAAATATTCTACCTCACTCTTTGATACAGGTTGGATGGCAAACCCAGAGTCTCGACCTACTTTCCTTATGCTCAACGAGCGATTTCTCACATTCTGTAGAGTACCACACCTTTACGTTGGCGTATGTTTATTTCTTCTCACTAAATACAGTAATCAAATGTTGGTATTAAGGATTAGAAATCTGATAAATTTCAATTTTGAAACTATTCCAGGACCCATCCACTCCACAGACTTACGTCGAAACAACCTCTCAAAAAGATCTATTAAGAGAACTACTTGATGATAATGATACTGACTTCACAGATCCACTGAATTACTTTGAGAGTGAAAATTGTGCTTCTGAAAATCCCGATTTAATTCTAGAATCGGAAGTGGTTCGTATTTTTTAGTGAAATATTGATGCAATAATTACGCCTTTATATTTTATAATTTTTTCTTATATTTGATGTCTTTAGAAATAATTTTATCCTTTATTCGATAACTAACAATTTTGAAGTTTCCCATGCCACGAACTGCTTGCCGACTTCAATCAACTGGATCTCACAGATATCAGACAGATCCAATGATAAAGAGTGAGATCCTACTTCGTATAAACTTTTTATACAAATGACTGGAAACTTAGGACGACATCGTACGCTGTCATGAAGATGCATAAGCTAACCATACAGACGTAGATTCTATGTCCTCAACTCTCTTTCGACCTTTTCAGCTCCTTCTCGGCCATCTGAGCTGGGTACGGATTCTATGAATTATCTCATTCCTAATGCAAAGATTTCAACTGAGCAACATGCGACATTGTACACACCAGTTGTTGTCAATGAGAACGGAACTACTGGTAAATGATTTTCTAAACATAAAAGTGGGAAGAGAGAATATACGTTCTGCGTTATGCAATTCTAAGAGAATAGAAACTACATTAATATAATTTAGACACTGCGTAGGAAGGATGAAAAAAGCATGTTTTCAGAACTGGTCAGCATTAGTGACTATTACAACGAGGCTAATCACAAAGCTGACTACTATAATGAAATGAAAAGTACGCGGCGTCCTCTAGAAACTATGAGAGAGATTAGAGAAGTAGTGGAAGTAGAGAAAGTTAGTTCTTTGTAAGAATCACGACTAACTTTCCCATTACATATATCTTTTAAATAATAGATTTATTTCTAATTCTTCGTTACTTTATTATTTATTTTTTAAACAGCTGGATTATCACAGTTCTTGTTTGTTTTCATAAAAAGAAACTCACCAAGCTTATTCCAGGAAATTTTATGTTGATTGTTAAAATAACTAGTTAATGACATGGACTTTCATAGGAATTTTTTATATCTGGTTATCTTAATTGATGCGACAGCGTTGCATAGTACGTCTTCTCAGCGAAAAATTTGTTTTTATCAAATCAATATTTGTTTTATTGATTTCTATTGTTTGTGCTGATCAGCGGGTATTTATCGACAGTGTACGTACTTTTATCAAATACAATCATTTGATGTTATTTTGCTTAAAAAAATAAACGTTTGATACCATATGTTTGCGTTTCCGTAAATCATAGTATTATCTAAAATATTATTAAATTAAGTGGTCATGAATGGGTAATACTTGGTTGAAAATTTAATTCAAATTCCTCATTAAAAGTTAGAGCCCTCTTTGGATTCAAAATGATCCTCCGTCAACTTTCTACGATGCTTGTCTTCAACAGATAATTTCCTCTATCGTTCGTGCCCGGTCGTTTCTTTCATCTTTGGCAATGCACTCAGCGGACCTAAATATGAATAATTTATGACCCTTTATAACACTTCACTACAAAATTTACTCGATTATTGGTTCTATCTAAAATCTTTCTAATATTTATAGTAAACAATCACAAAGCATCATTACTATCAAATTCAATTAAGGCTGTGGTAAACAGCCTTGTTTCAATATTGATTGTCGTCGGGCTCATCCCAACATTCTTTAGTCCACTTTTTTTGATTGCATATCTGGTAGCAAATTCAAATTGACATCCCTTATGGTACAGTGTAGACAAATGAGCGGGCTTGTTAGCAGCACATTAATTGTAGTTGTCCTCTGAGCCTGTTTCCAGAATTACTTGATTTTAAAAAATCTATTTTAATACTTCGACTTGTTGTTTGCAATTTGCATATATTAGATGCGCATATGTTCCTTATCTCATAGAAATTCAATGGAGACGGAAATAGCGAATACCATGAACTCCATCAATAACTATTTAAATCCAGTATGATTTTTTGGGGAATGTATGAAACTTATAATTGCAAGCAGTGGGGAAAATGAGTTTATCTTTCCCTTGGAGAATGAAAGTAGATTAAGGGTATGATAAACTCTGTTACTAGGTCGTTATGGGCCAACTAGGCCTCTTTACTGTAAGTGCTGCTAATCTTTACTGTGCATAGTTCGGATGTCCTTTGGGACTAATAAAATGCCGAATTTGATTTAGTCATTTGTTAATGCTACTTTGGTAAATCAATACCTTAATTACTGTTTGGCATTTCCTATTTTTGAATCTTCATTTCCACAAACCCCTAAATTGATTTACCATCTGCATAGATAAGCAACAGCTTGGCATAGGTAGTTCTCCGTTTCCCGCATCTATTTCATAATATCCACTCTTTAAAAGGGAACTGAGTACCAAGAATGTATCAATAAAAGATGTTAAAACCATATTTAATGCTTACTAAAGAATTGTCTAAATTCCTCCACACTTATATGGTTTATTCAGTTTATACAATTCTTACAGGAGAGGACATCAGAGAAATCTGAAGACTTTGTAGAAATTCTTATTTGGAAAACTAATAATTATGCGTTATTCGACCGTGTCGACAGTATGTTACTTTACATTAACAATTAGTTCGTTTGGAATTGCAATAACTACGGATTTTGATACAAAACTATCGGTAAAATTCCTAGATTTCGCAGGTAGGTGAATTACGTTAGTGATAAGGGAAATGAAACTGATAACTTCGTTTTCACGAAACAATACAAATGTTGATTTTTAAGCTGCAGCTTATGCGGAAAATACTGAACCCTGCCTTTCTCAGAATAATGCGACACAAGTGTTGCGAATTGCCCTACCCTGTGATTACATGAAAGACGAGGTGAGTACTGAGATAGAAAGTAGTAGCAAGAGGTATGGAGGGAGGCAGATCAAGTCAGAGGCAATTCTAGTGTTGGGGGATCGTAGCTTTAACCAGTGACTGGATTATCACATCATTCCGAGGAACACGAACCAAAATACAATTGATTACCGAACTGATTGAAACTATGAGTGAACCGAAAAAGCTGGTGAGTTATAACATTAAAGGAAGAGAAAAGAAATTAACGGATCCTTGTTTTCGTAGTTATAGCTTTCTTCGGGTGGTTCTGTACAGCACTACTTTTACGTTGCGTTGAAGTCTATATGGACTCCTATACACAATACTATAAAGAAGCTCAGCAAGGTAAGAGGCTAAAAAATTTAGAAGCATGAATGCAAATTCGCAATATGTAATAATTGTCAGGAATATCCCACACACAAAATAATGTTTACTGGACATTCGCTTGGAGGAGCACTTGCCAGTTTAGCATCTACTCTGTTCGCTCATAGATACCCTGGATTACGAGAAAGGCATTACATCTACTTCACTGCACATAAACAGCTTTCTATGATGTGCCATTAATAGAATTATACATATGCCTTACTTAGGATCTATCTGATGACATATGGCCAGCCTAGGGTGGGAAACTACGATTACGCACAAGCACATATCAAACTTGTACCTAGGAGTTGGCGAGTCGTGCACAAGTATGACTTAGTAAGTAACATGCATTTCCTAGTATTATTTACTCACACTTTCATCTGAACCAACGTTTGTTCTCACCATACTTCCAGGTCGTCCACCTTCCAACATGTGCAATCCACCTATTTTCCCACTCATGTTCGCCTTTCTTTAACCATTCTCCATACCATCATGGAACAGAAATATGGTTCCCCACAAATATGACTGAAAATGCTTTGTTTATTGTGTGCAGTGGACTCCCTGTTTTTGAAGATGATAAATGCAGGTTTGAGTAACCATCTAGAACAATTGATAGTAATTTGTTGAAAAAGAGGGTTGAGAATAAGAGAAATATTCATTTCTTTAGATATCGTTATTTAGCAACGGGTACAACTTCCATTACCGGGTAAAAGACCATGCCTACTACTTCGAACACAACGTAAGCGAATATGGAAGGTCTGGTTGCTATGACACCCAAGAGATCAGCGCTAACTAACGGGGAATCTTTATATGGAGTTTCTGCTTAGCAATTTTGATGACTTAGCTTTCAGTGAGTACTCGTATTAATCCGGTCTAGGTATGTTTGTTTATACATACAACTAGCGCCAATATTTGAATAATGACAGCTTACTCATTAGCTCTTTATCAACAATCTTTCTTAATGTTACACTAAAATAAAATAAATATATTCTCTTTTATTCCCATATAAACACTTAATATGATTCATCTAGATAACATTTACGGGACAAAATACCAAACTAGTTAGATGATTTATAAAAGCAAATAGTAACAAAATTACTATCCACAAAAAAAATGCGGATGGAGTAACAATACTAGCAGACTTTTTTTTAGTTCCTAGGAAATAGCTTGACGTTACTCTCGTACTCTAATACAAGCTTAAATAATCAGTGGAAATCTGCTATAAATCCAGAATTGAAATATATAGAAAACTATGATGTATTTCCTGCATATAAAGGGAACATAGTTGTAACAACAAAATAATACTATACAAAGTACAGGATTTTATTATCGTCATTGGTGTTCAACTATTAGTGAAGCTATTTTAACCCATAGCTGTTACAAGTGGGGACACTGTACTCCTAACACCGAAGCTATCAAGATTTAAATATTAGAATGTTTTCTAAAAGGAAACCCATCGGAACAATAACAGACTAAATAATAAACCTTGAGACGATTCTATAACTATCATAACTAAGTAGTGCCTAGTGGTAAGACTAGATAAATCGGTGTCTCCACTGCCCATTTAACTTACCATATTTTGCTATTGTTGATACGAGATATAGCAAAACTTCTTAAGAGATTTAAAAATTGCGGATATGAGGGGACTCCTCCATACCCGAAGATGGACAGGGAAGACGTTAATTTCCCACCTACTAAGGCAACAATATTTCCACAAAATTGATCTCATTTTATCCATCCAAGAAATGTGTAGTCAATTGATATGCGGGTGTAGTCTGCAATGCCTGTTTTACATAAACAAATTCAAGTAAATTACATTTATCTTTCAATAGTTTAAAAAAAAAAACAAATTTGGGAAGTTACCTAGGTGATCTTCTTTTCAATAATTCCCGCTGCGATAGTTTGTCCCCCTGCCCTTAGCGTAATACGCCCTAGGGCTCTACAGTTAGTGTATGGCTCAATAGCCACTTCGTAGTCTGTCTCGATTTCTACAAGGCCACTCATGCTTTTAGTCAAGCACCTAAAATTCGTTTGAATAACTTTTTACTCTATTACTACTTAAACTAATTTAACTAATGATAATGATATAATTTACTACCTTGGCCTCTCTTTCAATACTTTTCCATTAGCCTTATTAATGGAAGAAATTAATTTAATCACTGTACACGGTTCACACAAAGAATGGCAGTATAATTCAGCTTTGGTACCCTTCATAATAGGAACAGTTACATCGAACACAACTACCCGAGCAGTATATCGACGACCCGGCAGTAATGTATCCTGCAGTAGATTAAAATATAAAGGACATGAATTTATCAGATTTCATTGTATTTCATAAATATATTTCTTCCATGGGTTATTAATCACTTATGCTCTTTATATCCATTAAAATTTTAGTCGCTTTTACACATTATAATTAACCTAGTAGTGAATAAAAAATGTTATCTCTTCTGAATTACTTGTTGTAATTTGAAACAATCATCACCTATCTGGATTTCGTTAAAAGGATTAAGAATTGTTGTATCACCTGTCCGCCTCTGACTATCACATGCCCTGCATGAATAGTATCTGGCTCAAAAGTCCCACTAAGCGTTAGCAACGTCTGATCACCCGCAATACAACTTTCTACTGATCCACCGTCGTCATTTGAACACGCTACAAAAATAACACATATACGACAACAGTTATAAATAGTATTTAATAAAATTCAAATCTTAAATCTTTGCTACATCTACGTGTTAGTCTGTTGAGATGTTGCGGATGTAACTTAGAGTTTCTCCAAATGTTATCGAAGTTCCATCAGCTTGACGTTGTAGAATTTAGTGTAATATGCTAATTTTTAAGTGTTTTATACATGGATGAAAATAGCAATTATTCGGAAAAAACGTAATATACCTTTAATAATGGCAGCGTCAGCATTAGGCATGATGTATACCTTGTCACCAGCCTCTACTTCTCCAGATTCTATTTTCCCACTAAGACTTAATTGATTGGTGGTAGCCTACAAAACAGAGCAAGTAATGTCTATTGGATAAATATATTAAGGCATAGTTTTTAAAATATTAAGAAACAAATTAATACTTAGAATTATGTTATGCTTATCGCAACACAATTACACATTTTAGTGTTTGTGAGAGGTAAATTACATTATTGTATGAATATTTTATTGCTTGGAAAATACTATAATTAAATAATTAATAAAAATATTCCGTAATCTGAACGATAACAACAAAGAGTGTTCACCTTTATTACGTCATTAACAACTATTCTCAGTGGCCCATCAGACATCCGCTGTGGAGCTGTGAAGGAATCTAAAGTGAATGCCATATCATCATAATATGCTAATATGATAGCTTTAAAATATTTATCTAAATAAAATAAAATAACTTTCAAAAAAGTAAAAACTGACCGATTATATCAATTAGTGAATCCCCATCATACCACTGGAGTAGAGGATGATTTATAGGCACACGACATGATAAATTTTCACCACATAACCCAGAGACGGGTACAAAACGAACTTTGGAAAATCCAGCCTATCATGGAATTAGCAAATGTAAAATTCAGGAAGTAAATTTCAGAGTCTATATTCGATAAACCTCTCATTTGTATACAAAAAACGTTGAAAATAAATCAGATACAAATTACCTGTTTGATGAGAAATGTGTTCATCATAGTTTCAACTTCTCGAAAACGATCTACTGACCAATTAACTGTGTCCAATTTATTCACTGCTACGACTAGCTGTGCAACTCCTGTGTATTAAAATATATAAACGAACATCATTGATTTCCTGATATAATTTTTACCTAGAGAACGTAATAGCATGGCATGTTCTCTTGTTTGACCGCCATTTTCAAATCCTGTTTCAAATTCCCCTCGAGTTGAATTTACAACTAGAATTGCAGCATCAGCTTGGGAAGCACCTAAAATCACACCATTATCTATATATCTGTGTAACAGCCAAGTAAAGCATAAATATAGCAACCTGTAATCATGTTGGGGATAAAATCCTTATGACCTGGAGCATCAAGAAGAACGATTCGTCTGTTTTTCGTTTCAAAAGTAGTCTTTGCAATATCCATTGTAACACCACGCGACCTGTATTCATAAAGATATAATTTAGGAACAAAACAAAGTAAACAACAACTTTCACCTTTCTTCCTCCGTCTCATCTAACACCCAAGCATACGCAAATGATGCTTTACCAAACCGAGCTGATTCTTGCTTATATTTATAAATTGTACGTTGATCAACAGAACCAAGCTAAATAATACCAATTATTAACATTCTACATCCATTATTCGAATAAATGTAACGTTATGAAAGTGTTCATGAATAACATAGATTACTTTACTTGGTATAAAAGATGTCCCATAAGGGTACTTTTTCCAGCATCCACGTGGCCAACCACGACCAAATTGATTAACTGTTTTACATTGCTCTCTCGTTTCCGTGATCGTCGAGGAGTTGAAGGGGTGGAAGTGATTGCAGCCAGTTGATTAAGTCTGCGTAAAAAACTATACAGAGCTCAATGTAAAGAGGTGAGATTTACTATAATAAATTCTTTTAAACATACTCGCGTTTAAAAATTCTAAAATATTAAAAGACTAAAAACTTGAACTATTT
Source organism: Heterorhabditis bacteriophora (assembly GCA_964036235.1). Taxonomy (NCBI): domain Eukaryota; kingdom Metazoa; phylum Nematoda; class Chromadorea; order Rhabditida; family Heterorhabditidae; genus Heterorhabditis; species Heterorhabditis bacteriophora. Next base: position 1,112,338 of record OZ038427.1, on the reverse strand, counting down.
CATATATATTGTAATAAGTCTCTAATGGGTAACAAACCGATGAGTACTTGAATTAGTCGGTAAATTTCCAACTGAAACAGGTGTTGTTTGAGCTGTCTTAACGTTTGACGAGGTACCCTTTCTGGATGGTGACTTAGAACTGCTACGTGTTGGCTCTGATACACGAAGACTTGTGATATTAGGCAACACGGGCTGTAAGGATACAAATAATATTGAAAAAGAGGATATATATATGTATAAATTTAAAATCTATGTACATAGAAATAAATCATGAGAAATAATGTACTGAAGTTATAGAAAATCATATGTATGACTGAATGAATTCTAAATCCTGTTTTTCTGAATATAATAATAACTGCTGAAAAATGATATTGAACTGACAGTGACATTTACCTTTTCCTCATTCATTTGTAGAATAGCTGGTAAGGATATCACAACAGATTTTGTAGGCTTTGAGGATACATCAAGGTCGGTTAGTCTACCAGAGATATTTTGACAACTACTATCCGTAGTATCAGAAGAACAAATAGGTTCTTTAACTGAAATAAGAAAAAAAAACCCTAATAAACATATATATCTATTTTGCACAATTTTTCCAAACTTATAGGAACTATAATCTATACGATGTTTTTATTTTTGTAAAATAAACTAAAAGTGACTGCACTTTAAAAAGACGTATAAAAGTATATGTAACTATTTGTAGATATACATAATAAATTTCAAGAAAAATGCTATATATAAAATTAATACCCTCATTCAGTTAACAAGTTACTTCAAGCTTAATAATGATATAAATAATAATCCACAATTTTAGAATCAGGATAATCTGATCGATATTTATTTTCAAGATTTTCCCATTATTTATCCTTCAATTAAGAGCAAAATTTCCTTTTTTTTTTTCAATTTCATAAATTTAACACTACGATAGTTAGCACCAGTCACAAGGCATTTATATTACGGAAGTATAGAACAATATATACACTGGTATTAATAATAACATTGAATAAGTTACCGTCATCCATATTGAACATGTGATCATCTTCGTAAACAGCATCGTTTGATAATTCAGTATAAATTTTCTCCTCTGGAATAAATTCGCTCAACTTGGTACCATGTGTGTAATTATTTGACGATGTTAACCGAGGACGTTGGTACATGAACTGTGCTGAAAAAAAAAAACCTAAAATCCTATTAAGTAATGATATTAAATCCAATCAAATAAACATTTGCTACTAGATTTGTAGAAGTAAAAATAACTTACAAGCGCTAGGTGACATAGAAATATCATCCTCGTATGATCTTCCATAGTAATCATCGTCATCGTCCATTTCTAAAAATCATATTAAAATCAGAACATAATAAGTGATAAAATACTAACTACTGCATGTAAGAACTTAGAGTGCAGTCTTTAAGTTATAAATAAAGACACTAACCATCATGATAGTTTAATTTTTGAAAATTTCGATGTCGTGACATTTTGTAGTATGTGCAATTAGTACAGAGAAGTTCCACAGTGGAAAAATTCAAGTATTTACTCAGAGAATAATCATCTATAATAAATTATAAAAATACTAATTAACGGAACAAGCCTATCCAGTGAATGTATATTATATTAAGCATAAAAACATAACTTATCTTCCATTTACATAAGCAAATTAAAGGTTGGTAAAAAAACTGTTTTGCCAGACAATGGCTATACATCAAGGAATATGTTCCTTTTCCAATTTACAAGTATATCTAGTAATCTTTATATAGACGATTGTAAAAGGCTATTGTCTGGCTGTTTAAATGTGTACAATGCTTTAGCTATAATTATATGATTACGTATAAAATAAATAATAAATAAGAATGACCACACACATGAAACATCTAATTTTGATCACTCAGTACTTAAAACTACTTATGAAATAGCCTGACATAGATTTCCTAATACTAATCACCAATGTTTCGCAATGGAGCACAGTAATTTGGAAGAGTATTAGACGTAACTACCATGTGGAAAACACGTGGTGTTGAATAAATACCCAACAAATATAGCTTTTCCGTTAAAATGGGAATTATTGTGGGAATATTGGATATCGACTAGAATCCATTACGTAAAGTTTTTTCCTTATTTTTGATGATTGCTAAACATAAACTTCACAAACATAATAAGCTCCTCCTATATTTTCAAATAAGAAATAGTTTATTTGCTAATAAATCAACCAAACAATTTACTGATTCCTGTACTCATAGTTTTACAATCAAAAACAGTACGTCGCATTTGAGAATAAATTTTTTCTCTTATCGCAATTAAAACTGCACATATAATGCTGATATCGTGCTAAGATATGCACAAAACTATAAAATCACAGTATTTATCACATTTGGAATCCAAATCGAAGTTTAAAAATACGTTGCCAACGTCGTTGAAAGTGTCGTCATGCCTTTGGATGGACAGCGTCTGAAATTCGAACGTCTACCTGAGATCGCGAAGCCTCTTCACTACACCCTTTTCATCGCACCTGATCTCAACAAGTCAGTGTGAAGACGAGATGAAAAGTCTCGTCCAAACACCGTCTTCTATTCAATTAAGGAGGTACAGCTCGTGTTTAGGTTCTCGTTTGAGGGGCACGTAGATATTGATGTCGAGGTCGTGAGCGCCACAGATGTCCTCAAAATGCATGCACAGCGTCTCAGCATCAGTAAAGTGGTTGTGAAGATGGATGATGGAACAAGTACGCATCAACGTATTTGCCCGTTTTCTTCTCTAATTGCTTGCTCCCTCTTTCCTTCTCTATATCCAGCTCTAATAAAGCGGAGCATTTTCAGTTCACCCGTTGTTGCAGTTCCAATGTGACGAAGATCGGAATATGTTGACGGTCCAACTGCCTTATGTAATTCACCCACAGAAGGTTAGATGTTGATTATTGGCCTAGAAAACCTTCTGGAATTCTAATGCAGTGACACCGACACGAAGATAAGTGCTGAAGTCTAGAGTAAAAACAAATGAGCGTTTTTTCTATGGACTGAACTCATCTGTTTTAGATCAGACTATCAATTGATTTTCTCGGTAAATTGAATGACAAAATGAATGGCTTCTATCTAAGCAGCTACAAGAACGAATACGGAGAGAAGAAGTTCATGGCTGCCACTCATTTCGAGGTTTGAATATTAGTAAGCTAATTTCTATTTAATTTTGGGCTATCTTAGTATCAATTCGAAGTTGACAATTTTAAGTATTACTGCTAAATTTGAATTGTTATAAACTTTTACTGTTAAGTCGACGTACGCACGCACGGCGTTCCCGTGTTGGGACGAGCCCATCTACAAGGCGACGTTCGAAGTCAGGCTCGCAGTTCCCTCTGCTTGCACCGCTTTGTCCAATATGGTTTGCATAGTTATTTATAGTGTATTTTTCGAGAATTTCTTTAAGTTTCTATTCCTTTGAATACAGTGGTTTTGAAAAATCGTTATCACAAAAAGTATTGCAAATGTGCAAAATTGTTTTTATTTATCAGTAGCTCTGCTACTAGATATGGTAAACCAAGATGGTAAAATCTGAGAGCTAGATAAAATTTGCACTAGAATTGGATTGAAGGAGAATTTTACATATATAAGAAAAGAACACTGATTAGGGATAGGCAAAGGTGCAAAATTGATCTTTTTAAACCTTTTTAATACTAGTTATTACTTACAGAATGTTATATCCGAGTTGCGTAAGTCAGAATGTTTGAAAGTTGTGTGCTTCGCTCGTACTCCACAAATGTCAACCTATCTTCTTGCTTTTGTCGTTGGAGAATTAGAATATCTAGAGGTATCGAAAACCCAACCAGACCAATCTCCTATTACTTTTGAAGTTTATTGAATAAATTCAGTTTCATTTAGCATATACCTATAAATGGCACAGTGATACGACTGTATACCATGCCAGGTAAGAAGGAGCAAGGCGCTGTCGGACTGGAATTAGCAGCCAGGTTTCATACTTTCTAAGTATCTCTTCAATAAAATATCTTATTATCATCTAATATTATGTTTTAGGGCACTGGATTGGTACAATACGTGGTTTGGCATGTCCTATCCTTTACCTAAGTGCGACTTGGTTGCTATTCCCGATTTTTCATGGGGTTAGATACAAACAAATTTTAAGGTTAAAAAATGTATAAGCAATTCAATACTTAATTGAAGGGACTACTTATAAAGATAGAATTAGTTGGTGTACTCTGCCTAAATGATATCAAGTATGCTTTGCTAGTGTAATTCCTTCAATCAGTTGCTGTATCAGTATTTGAAGAGAATAGATTATTTATTTTTAAGGAGCAATGGAAAACTGGGGTTTAGTAACATATCGAGAAGTAGCCCTTCTGGTTGATCCCGTTAAGTCATCGACTTATCAAAGGTCACGCATCGCTCTTATTATAGCACACGAACTAGCCCATTTCTGGTTCGGAAACCTCGTAACAATGGTCCGTTTTCATGTTTCCAGTTATTATAGGTCAAGTCAATAAAGTCCTGCTTTGATTATATCTATCAAAATGTCGTCTAGAAAAATAATTAAATAATTGCGTTACCCACGTTAAAAGCGTATTACAGCGAGATCTATAAAATTAAGTGAATGTGCATAGATTTATTTATAATCCTATTCTAGTACTGGTGGAACGATTTATGGCTAAAGGAAGGCTTTGCCTCCTTCATGTCGTATTTATTTGTGGGAAATAACTATCCAGAATTAGAAATTTGGCAACAGTTTCTTAATGATGAAATAGCCGTTGGATTAAATATGGATTCTCTCAGAAGCAGCCATTCTATTGAGGTTAATATCAACTTTTATATGCAAAAAAAAACTAAGCTAATACAATTAATAAATAACTTTGGCCATTATTTATTTAGTTTGTTAAGGTAGATTGCAACAATCCAAATGAGTTGACAGAGATTTTTGACTCGATAACCTATGCGAAGTCGAACTGCGTAATCCGGATGCTGTGCTACTATTTGGGGGAGACGACCTTCCAAAAGGGACTACGCCTGTACTTGAAGAAGTATCAGTTTGGGAACGCTGTGACCCAAGATCTCTGGGATGCGCTCAGCGAAGCTTCGGGAAAGGTACTACTACAAGTGAATGCTGTCTGTACAAAATTACACTTCTTAGTATAGGATATAAACGCTTTGATGTCGAGTTGGACGACACAGATGGGCTTTCCCTTAATTTCTGTTGAGCAACGACAAGAAGGCCATCACCGCATTCTGAATCTCAAACAACGACGTTTCATTGCCGATGGAGGTGACGATGATGACGAACCTACTTGGCAGGTGAGGCGAGTACATTTCTCGCTTTATACTACCCAAGATGATAGAAAAGAGTCTTCAGGTACCTATAACCATAAGCGTAGGCTCAGACCCATCCAGTGTCAAGTGCAAATTCCTTCTGACTGAAAAAGTACAGACATTTACTGTAGAGAATGTGAAGAAGGAGGATTGGGTTAAGGTAGGCATTTTCCCTCCTTCCTTAGTACATAACTCTCCTTTGTATCAATACGTCTCTCATTGCTCTGATAACGTCGTCGGAGAGGATGTTGTTTGCAGCTGAATGCTGGGGCTTCTGGCTTCTTTCGAGTTGAATACAGCGATGACATGCTTGATGGCTTTCTTCAGGACTTCAAAATGATGCCGGTTCCAGATCGCTTCAACATCACCAGTGACTTGTTTGCTCTTGTAGGTCTTCAGAGCACAAAAATAAATTCTATACTGGCACTTAAAATTTGCGTTTGAAATGTGTCTCGACAAGCGTCGATCACATGTTCCGAACTTTTATTATCATGAGCTGTGGCTATATCTTAATTCTCAACAGCCTAGGTATCATGTGGTCGTGCTCCGGCATCACAGTTCTTCTCTCTGTTGGAGGCATCAGTCGATGAGGATGAACTAGTTGTCTGGCGCGCCATCGATGGCGGTCTTGCTGCTCTAAGCGCCGTTCTCATCCATGCGGACACTGACGGATCTCTCAAAAAGAGGCTTAGTATTCTAAATGGTTTAATCGTTGCAATTTCAGAAAATTGAAAGAAAATGTACTTAAATAAGTTGAATGTTATTTGAAATTACATTTCAGTTTAAGATGTTAACTTGATTTTTTAAGGTTTAATTCATTTGTGAGGAAAATGTTGGCTCCAGTTGGAGTTCGTCTAGGTTGGCAACATAACTTTGGAGAACGTTCGTTAAATAATTTTATTGTAAAGATAGTTGGAAAGCCATATTAAACATGGTAGAATTTTAGTCTTTAGAATGCTTTATAATAATTTCAGATTCTCAGAAAAATATAGTTAGATCGTTGGTACATGGACGATTGGCTATGAGTGAACATTCTTCGACAATCGAGATGGCAATGAAGATGTTTTTTGATCATGTATATTCCCGAAAGGATCTTCACCCTGATCTACGACAGACCGTTAGTGTTTAATGTTATAAATGAAGAACCACGAGAAGTTCTTTTCGAAGTGGCATATACGATGATATTGTTGTATTAATAAAGCGTGAATGCTATTTCTCTTCGCTTTTCTTGAAATAGCATTCTAGTTGTTTTTTTAGATCTATGCCACCGCTGTACGATATGGTGGTGATCAAGCTTTTGATCAACTCCTACACATATATGAGACGGATGGATTTGGTGAAGTGGAGTCTCACTGTCTCATTGCACTTTCGCATTCTCAGAATCACTCACATCTTAAGAAACTGTTTGAATACGGAGTTAAAGATGTTAGTATTGAGACTTTTACTTATCTTTAATTGAACACCTTGAAAATGTTATGATATTATTGTTTTATTAATATATTTACATATATAAAGTGAAAATTAACAATTTAATAGTTTACTTGCAGAAAAAGGTTCGTTCACAGGATCTAATGTACCTTTTCATCGGTATGGTTGGTGCTAAAGTAACGCAGGAATTTGTTTGGCTTTACTTTAAAGAGAATGTAAATCTCTTTCTCAACAGATTAGGAGGAGTTAATGCAGCTATGTTCCAGGTAATATTTATAGAAAGAGAAATTTGATTGGATATTAGACTCTTGATCTACAAATGCATCGTAAACGTATTCATATGCCTCCTTAATAACTGTGTTTTGAATAATTAATTTGAATTGTCAACCATATTCAGTTAAAGAAAGAAAATTCATTCATTTCCAATGCTTAGCTACGTTATGTATACAACGACTTTACACATTTTATTTCATTATTCTAATCACTCCAATGAACTATTTAAGCGTTGCCTCCAATTTGTCACACACGGTTACTGTATGGAAAGCATGGCTAATGACGTGAAGGTGAAAACGATTGAGAGGTGGAAATTGATAGAGAGATAGAGAGTATTTTATTAATAGTATAAGCTACTGACTAGGAAACAGTATGTCACATCCTTTTATACTACTTATAAACTTCACAATTTTTTTTTATTGCTTTAGAATTTCTTCTGTAGTTGTTTGGATCCTTTATCCTATCAAACGCTAGATCGTCTTATTCGTCAGGTTATTTACCATTTCAATGCATTTTTTAAATTTATAATTAATGAGAAAATCTTCAAAAGTACATTTGCAAAATAAATTCATACTAATAAATTTAATAGCGATTGAAGTAATAATATTTAGGTCATAGAGTCAATTCGGAATAATCAAGTCCTTCTAAAAAAGAATGCTCAATTTATTGATGAATATCTTACTACCAAAGGATATTAAAAAGTGAAATGTAGTGTTATAATATTTTAGCCATATTCTTCTCATATTTATTAAACGATGTTCCCTTCAGTAATAAAGTATTTAGTTAAAATGCTACAGAGGTGGCTTTAATAAAAACAACTACCCAACACTGAAGCCGATATAAACACTAGATGTTCTCAGATTGGAGTAGTTCTGAGTCAAAATTCCTATTTGGTAATCCCTGTTATTTATCAAAATTTAGATTTGTTAGACACATTAGTAGAAGTATAGAGGGATAGTGTTCCCACCGATATAAATTCGATCTAGGATAGTGGGAAATCTGGTATACAGCAGTACAGTTTTTTAAATGAAAAATATGTCTAAAGACAACATTAATTAGTGTGAGAAGAGAAACACAAAGTATGAGATGTTGCTGATTTTAACATTCTGGTTGATATGTAAAAAGTAGATCAATATTTATTTGGACAATATACAATGTTTAGAGAGATAGAAGAAGGCTCTTTCATGGGCCTTGTTGGTGACAAGCATCACAATAATTTCGATAGATCCCTGATGGGCGAATATGAGCACGCATACATTGGTGATATCTGGTGAACAAGCAAGAATTATTGCAACCCCAGGACTCGAATTTCTTCACTCAGATGTATGATACGAAGCGATCCTGCACTCACCCTGATCTATAAATTTCGCAGTGACGCCGATGCATACGACAGCTAGAGGTGTAAAAAATAGTACATAATGTACGCTCATCTGTGAAGTATTTATTAATGAATATTTGTAATAGAGATTTAGTTTCAGCAAAGAATCTAATAATAACAAATAGGAATAGAATCATTAATATCAAAAATAAAATTTATATGCATAAAAATTATGCATATTTTAATATTAAAAGTAATTATTTCCGATAAGCAATAAACATTTAGGGGTAATATTTATATTTACATATCTACTACTTTATTTGATGAAATTATTTAATGTTAGAGTCACCACGACAATAGTTTATTTAAAATCATTTACTCTCTATATGCATGTTTTATTTAGAAAGGTAAGAAAGAGAACACTTAAATTTACTACTTTTACCATATATTCAGATAGCAAAAGTGTATCCAAATTTCTATTTGGATAGAATCATAGATATTTCGATGGAAAATATAAATAGCATTTATAAATTAAGGAAAAATCTAGATAAATGCAGCGAAGTAAGCAGATGAACAAGGAATTTCTCACAGATATAATTAAAATGCAATTCTCTATTCGAATCACTAATAATATTGCGACTTCCTACTGTTATTTACAAGTGTTAAAATACATTCACTGCATTCATGCAAATTAGTGTCAATATAGTTTCCAACAAAGTGCCTTTACTAAAAAAATGTTGCAATTTCTTTATTACCTGGATGGCCAATATGATAAGATACTTTCTTTGTAACGCAACAGTTCGTTGGGAAAACTTAATTTTCTGAGTTTTGAGATAATGAAAAGAGTAGATTCCCAAATATGAAGTTACGAACATTCCCAGACATATGACAATACCAGCGATCACAATCCACCAAAAGACGTAAATACTTCCCTCATACACAATACTCTCCTTTCGCCACAGAGAGTTAGGTGTAGAGGAATACGTCTGTAAGGGGTCACACTTTCTTCCACACAACTCATCTTCTACTAAATCAGTTAAAAATAGCTATATTTGATCTCTTTGAATTACCTAAATAGTTATTCTGTTAAACTTGGTAATGAACATGAAGATCAGTAAGCTTAAACCCACCGCGTTGATTTGATATTTTGTAGAAAGCTGATCAGGTAGGAATAAGAAAAGAACGATAGAAGGTCCAAATATTGCTCCTAAGTGCAAGAGAACAAACAACGCATTCCTTTGAGAAGGGGTAAGTCTTAATTTGTGATTAATGGGCAGAATTAATTCGTATTTATAAAATGAGAGCTGTAAACAGGACACCCCAGTTTCTGGAAAAAATGCATTCCTCGATAAACTAGTATAGAATACATTTTGTTAGAATGTAAATTAACCTATGCTTGATCTTATTCTATATTATACACATTTAAAACTAATATTTTTATGCAGTTTAAATGAGGAAGTCAGTATTAGTCACAATCCATATGGTTATATTTGTGCTTTATAAATATAAATATAGAAATACATTTTACTAACAGCTCAAAATTAAGTCATAAATAACATTTGATTTTCCTACTCGTTACTGGTGACAATAAATTTAAATAAAGTTGAAAACAATGAAAAAGAAACCTGTGACAAATGTTGATAGAATAGCGATTTGCCAAACCATTGGAATACCGATGCTACGGAAGAACCCAGTTGAATATCCACCGATAATTGGGAAGTAAAACACCGGTCTCACCCCATTTTTCCAAGTCACTTCCGCCAGTGATGTACTGAAATGATTAGGTCTCTTAGGTATTGTCACGTTTCTTCAATACTTCCATAAAACTTTCCCTGTAGAACTAATATATTTTAAACGCGAAGTGTTTTTATTCACGCAACTAGGAAACTAAGAGGTGGGATTGTGTTTGTTTAAACGTTCAGTAAATAAGGTATCATATTCTAAAATTGTTCAAGAATGCGATATTTTCAATAATAATACTTTAATAGATGACACGGTCACTGGATGTAGTAACACCTAATCCTGCACAAATTCTGAGAAAAATGTTTCTATGAGAGTCAAAAGTGGATGTTACTAAACGAGACTAGCCAAATTAAATGAGAAATTAAGGAGTACCTCACAAGGAACGTTATTTTCTTTAAATTTTTTAAATATTCATAGGTCAAAAAATAAATTTGGAGCCACAAAGCAGGACCAATGAACTTGATACAACTAAAGTAGAGAGCTCAGGATAGCTAAATTGAGGTGAGTGTTTCCCTACTAGAGATCCATTATGAAGGTAATAATTATAGATATTTGTCTTAGATATTGGAAAATATTTTGTTGTTAAAGAAAAAGCAAATAGATAGATACACAAAAAGTGAATGAGCACAAATTAATTCGTGCGACATTAAGTCGAAAACGAGAGTATCTAGTTTCGCTTAAGTAGGTAATATTCCAGAAAAGTGGATAATTTCTAATAGATCTTTAGCTTCAGAGAAGTGTGTACATGGAATTTCCATATTTCAAGAATAAAGTCATGTATTTGTTTCACTTACTTGCTAATTAGTTGATTTTCATGATTGAAACGAATTTAGTACAACTATTGTCTATGGAATATTGATTGGGGGAGAAAAATTATGGACAAACCTACCATAAAATGTGATATGAAATAATCCACCGATAAGTCTTGAGCTGGTAGGGAAATAAAAATATAATATAATACAGTCCAACAAATAACAGAGGAATCAGGTAAACAGTGGACCAGGTCATCAAGGTGATGTAGCACGAGGGATCATCTGAAAACCCCTCAAATGGATCCATTGGTGGACCTGCAACATTGCGTTTCATATCACAGGCTTACTACATATTTGTTTAAATTCGTATAAAAAGTCGTGGTTATAGGGTGATTGCCACTTAATATTATTGTGATTAATACATTCAAAACGACATCTTCAGCTGACTTTAGCAGCTGATTTATGAAAACGAATTACTCCATTTTTAAGTCGAATATCTTTTAAAAACGTTAATTACATAGGTATACTGATAATTACTTCCTATACAGTTTTGATTAGATTTTTCGTCATAAATAACACACTTCTCTACAGTACTTTGAAACTATGGAATTCAGAGAAGTATTTACTTCTCTCTCCTTTGAAAATTGTGCATAAATATTTACGAAGATAAATTTAAATAATCACAAATAGTGTTCTACTGAGGATATTATGAAAGGTATTAACAGACCTGTTCACTGATTATAAATTAATGGTTCTTAAAACTGTGTTTTAATATAATATAACAAAAGTGATATTTTGTTCTTAAATATTTTCTATATTGCAGTGACAGGTAATCAGGCTTAGCATGAGCAGACTTGTAAGGGACAATGAAAAATCTATGGATGTCGATCTGATTGTGGTGATGTTTGCTGCAGAGGGTCATTCCACAAACCTTGGAGAACAGATTAGGAGACGTCAAAAGAAGAAATAGTAGCTCTACTCGAATAGTTTTATTTAGAATATGCACGACGAATGTAGAAAAAAGATCTTTTTTCCGCAATATTTTTAATAAGAGATTTAATCATTGTCAACATATCCTCTAGCTTGTGTAGGCTTATGACAGCCTAGAAAGGTGATCACCATCCGTCGATGTCCGAGATATTAATGTTCACGCTATAATATTACCGTATCCATCAAATATCACATTGCCTCTAGCAACATCTAAAGCATGGAACCATCTGAGGAACTGTTTCTTCCGAACTATCAAATTTCTCGAAACTTCTATCTTTCTTTGGTCAAATCACATCATTAACTTTGCAATGAACATCTTAAGTGGGGTTCTCTTTTGATAGCAAAAAAAATCATTTTAAGTGGTTATTAAATTACTAGGAGCATTTATTATAAATACAACTTTAATTCTTGATTGTTTCTATGAACGATGGATCCTCAGAAGACCCACCCTTGCTTTCCACGGGTTCCCCGCACTCTTCCGAAGTGCGATCACTGATGGCTGCTTGGTGTAGGATATCTTAATAGTCACTCGTCATTCAAAAGTGTAACAAGCGATTTTATACCAATACGCCATTCATTTACTTGATTAAAAATAAATTGGAATGTAGTGCGAATTTAAGAAAAGACACCAGTTGTGGTTACAGATAGTTACTTTATCATTCCGTTAACTGTCTACCAGATGGTGACAACGCAAGGGAATCTAATTTCAAAGTGTCGTTCACAAACACATTAATCATAGATCTCGAAAGTTGGTTAATCTGCTGCAGCTGTAAAATGAGAATAAATTCTCAGATAGCTTTTGTTTACAAAAAAGTGGCTTTTGTCATAAAAGAATCATGACATAAGTCCTTCTTACACTTCAATGTGCACTAGTGTTTAGTGTTGAGAATTAAGATGTATTGAATATAATATCTGTAATCGGAGAGATTTCTCTTCTTTAGGTAGTAAATGAGGAAATGTTTTATGTATTATAAAAATATACAGGATTTAGATTCGGAGACAACCATGCACTTTATTTGTTCTAATGTCTTTTTCCTTCACTTCGTCTTTAGACACTAGCATTTGAAGTTCGGTATTTTGCCCCTAACATTAGCTTGTCCATCACCGATAAGATTACCAAAATTACAATTTACTATCAGATGGAAAGAACGAGGCTTATATAGGATTACTTTTCAAAGGCTTACTTCAGCGGCAATAGAAATCTCTTATCATTGGAAAGCTGAATACGGTATATTAATAAATTACTGGCATTTATAAAACCAAAACATCTTGAAAATCACCAAAAAATTTGACCATAAACCAGTAATTTTATATAAGACAATTTTTATCAACAAAAAAAACAGGAAAATTCATAGAATCTGTTTTCTTCGAATATTATTGGTTGACACTCATACTATTCGGCAGTACCGTTGGCAGTTTAGTTTGAAAATTACTCGTCCTGATTCCAGACATTCTCAGTCCTGACATTCGGTTAAGTTAATTATATTTCCTATGAACATCGAATTAATAGAGCCGTTTCTTGTGAATACGCAATTATCATTTATCACTATTAGTTGTAATTTCGACAAAAGATTTGTCTTCTTATTTTCAATCCTCAAAAATTAATATTTCTCTGCAGTATTTCCAGTTAAGACATTTTTCTTCAATTACACATTCCAGTTCTCAAAGTGTAGGAAAAGATGGCTGCGACAACATCGAGCAAAATTCAATAAGGACACTTCTACTCAATTTCACGAATTCACCACTGTTGCAAAATGCATCATATCACCACACCTGAACTTTCAAATATATTTTATAATATTCGATATAATAAGAATATATGTTAATGTCAATTTTAATTTAAGATCACACTCATTTAGTGTTCGGTTAGTGCTATTTTCGAGTTAAAACATCAATGTTAAATTTTGATTCAAATAATAATCTCAAATTTCGTTTTTATAACTGTATACCTATCTTATAAAAGGAACATAGAACAAATTGCCTACATTTTTTTTTATTATACTAAACATATATAAACACAGACAAACATTTACTATAGGCCTAGATTTAGGCAAAATTACAAGAAATCGAATATTTTAGCTATTTTTCATAAGATGTTGCTCAATGAAAAATAATCACTTTTCATAGCCTAGCACAAAAACATTTTTGCTATACCATCATTTTTAGAAATGTTTCACTTATCTTTAGTACATTGGACAAATAATGCTGATAGCATGCAAAGGCATGGGTATAAACTATGAGATACCCTTTTCAGATCTAAGAATCGCTAAAACACTCTGACGTTGCCAACGTCGTTGAAAGTGTCGTCATGCCTTTGGATGGACAGCGTCTGAAATTCGAACGTCTACCTGAGATCGCGAAGCCTCTTCACTACACCCTTTTCATCGCACCTGATCTCAACAAGTCAGTGTGAAGACGAGATGAAAAGTCTCGTCCAAACACCGTCTTCTATTCAATTAAGGAGGTACAGCTCGTGTTTAGGTTCTCGTTTGAGGGGCACGTAGATATTGATGTCGAGGTCGTGAGCGCCACAGATGTCCTCAAAATGCATGCACAGCGTCTCAGCATCAGTAAAGTGGTTGTGAAGATGGATGATGGAACAAGTACGCATCAACGTATTTGCCCGTTTTCTTCTCTAATTGCTTGCTCCCTCTTTCCTTCTCTATATCCAGCTCTAATAAAGCGGAGCATTTTCAGTTCACCCGTTGTTGCAGTTCCAATGTGACGAAGATCGGAATATGTTGACGGTCCAACTGCCTTATGTAATTCACCCACAGAAGGTTAGATGTTGATTATTGGCCTAGAAAACCTTCTGGAATTCTAATGCAGTGACACCGACACGAAGATAAGTGCTGAAGTCTAGAGTAAAAACAAATGAGCGTTTTTTCTATGGACTGAACTCATCTGTTTTAGATCAGACTATCAATTGATTTTCTCGGTAAATTGAATGACAAAATGAATGGCTTCTATCTAAGCAGCTACAAGAACGAATACGGAGAGAAGAAGTTCATGGCTGCCACTCAGTTCGATGTAAGCTGGGAAACAGTAACGATTTTATATTTTTCATTTACAGTTATAATATATTAGATTGATTAGGATGAACATTTTCTACCTCTAAATCGGGAATATTTTTGTAACTCTAAGTTATTATAATTTTTTTCGTGTTATTAAAGTTAAATTTAGTCGACGTACGCACGCACGGCGTTCCCGTGTTGGGACGAGCCCATCTACAAGGCGACGTTCGAAGTCAGGCTCGTAGTTCCCTCTGCTTGGACCGCTTTGTCCAATATGGTTTGTGCTTTTTGTTTTTTTCCTTTTTCTTTCAAAGGTATGAATTATAGTTGATTCTATAATATGTAGAAAAAATAAATGAGCTAATGCTTCATATAATTGAACTTTAAAGATTTTTAAACTTAGAGACATGTTTAAAGTATAACAATAATTGGGATTTTATTTAGAAGGTTGATTCCGAAGTTTTTTGTTCTGAAGAGAGAAAAATGGTTTTCTTTAAATGTTCACCTCCTATGTCAACCTATCTACTTGCCTTTGTCATTGGCGAGCTAGAATATCTAGAGGTAATAAATTAGTCAGATTCTTTAACATTAATCTTGACAGAGATCTTAATTATTATAGGAAAAAACTGAAGGTGGTGTTACCATCCGCGTTTATACTCTGTTTGGTAAGAAGCAGCAGGGTGCATTTGGACTAGAATTAGCCAAGAGGTCTAGTAAACAATTGACATTTTCGATTTTCTTATATATATTTGCAAATTTCTTTTAGAGCAATAGAATGGTACAGTGATTGGTTCAACATAGATTACCCTTTGCCCAAATGCGACTTGGTTACTATTCCTGACTGCTCTTGGTGTCGGTGATAAATTAAATAAATGTATTTCTTAATACAAGATTATGATAATTTTAGCTGTTTTTATACTAGAATGACTGAAAGCATTATTAGTAGGTGATTCATAAATTAAGAACTACAATCAATATTATTTTCAGCTGCAATGGAGAATTGGGGTCTTGTTACTTATAGAGAGGTGTCTCTCTTGATCGATTCTGTTAAGTCCTCTGCAATTCAGAAAGTAAATGTTGCTCTCACTGTAGCTCATGAAATGGCCCACCTTTGGTTTGGCGACCTTGTTACTATGGTTTGTCTCTTCTGCTACAAGTTTCAAGTCTAAGCATCGAAAAAATGAGCGCTTTGAATTTTAGATTATTCTTGGCTTTTCAGAAATGGTGGACTGACCTTTGGCTCAAAGAGGGTTTTGCTTCATACATGTCCTTTCTTTTTATTGGATATAACTACCCTGAATATAATATTTGGCTACAGTTTCTCAACGATGAGCTTTCTGTGGGCTTACGTCTTGACGCTCTTAGAAGCAGCCATCCCATTGAGGTTTGATCAATACTCAAAATTAATATTAATAACAAAACAATTTGGAAATAACATTCCATAAAAATATACTAATTTAAAACATGCTAATATCACGTGTATTCTAGGTCGAAATAAACAATCCAAATGAGTTGACAGAGATTTTTGACTCGATAACCTATGCGAAGTCGAACTGCGTAATC
This sequence comes from Heterorhabditis bacteriophora, assembly GCA_964036235.1. Lineage (NCBI taxonomy): Eukaryota > Metazoa > Nematoda > Chromadorea > Rhabditida > Heterorhabditidae > Heterorhabditis > Heterorhabditis bacteriophora. Next base: position 1,095,953 of record OZ038427.1, on the reverse strand, counting down.
CGGATGCTGTGCTACTATTTGGGGGAGACGACCTTCCAAAAGGGACTACGCCTGTACTTGAAGAAGTATCAGTTTGGGAACGCTGTGACCCAAGATCTCTGGGATGCGCTCAGCGAAGCTTCGGGAAAGGTACTACTACAAGTGAATGCTGTCTGTACAAAATTACACTTCTTAGTATAGGATATAAACGCTTTGATGTCGAGTTGGACGACACAGATGGGCTTTCCCTTAATTTCTGTTGAGCAACGACAAGAAGGCCATCACCGCATTCTGAATCTCAAACAACGACGTTTCATTGCCGATGGAGGTGACGATGATGACGAACCTACTTGGCAGGTGAGGCGAGTACATTTCTCGCTTTATACTACCCAAGATGATAGAAAAGAGTCTTCAGGTACCTATAACCATAAGCGTAGGCTCAGACCCATCCAGTGTCAAGTGCAAATTCCTTCTGACTGAAAAAGTACAGACATTTACTGTAGAGAATGTGAAGAAGGAGGATTGGGTTAAGGTAGGCATTTTCCCTCCTTCCTTAGTACATAACTCTCCTTTGTATCAATACGTCTCTCATTGCTCTGATAACGTCGTCGGAGAGGATGTTGTTTGCAGCTGAATGCTGGGGCTTCTGGCTTCTTTCGAGTTGAATACAGCGATGACATGCTTGATGGCTTTCTTCAGGACTTCAAAATGATGCCGGTTCCAGATCGCTTCAACATCACCAGTGACTTGTTTGCTCTTGTAGGTCTTCAGAGCACAAAAATAAATTCTATACTGGCACTTAAAATTTGCGTTTGAAATGTGTCTCGACAAGCGTCGATCACATGTTCCGAACTTTTATTATCATGAGCTGTGGCTATATCTTAATTCTCAACAGCCTAGGTATCATGTGGTCGTGCTCCGGCATCACAGTTCTTCTCTCTGTTGGAGGCATCAGTCGATGAGGATGAACTAGTTGTCTGGCGCGCCATCGATGGCGGTCTTGCTGCTCTAAGCGCCGTTCTCATCCATGCGGACACTGACGGATCTCTCAAAAAGAGGCTTAGTATTCTAAATGGTTTAATCGTTGCAATTTCAGAAAATTGAAAGAAAATGTACTTAAATAAGTTGAATGTTATTTGAAATTACATTTCAGTTTAAGATGTTAACTTGATTTTTTAAGGTTTAATTCATTTGTGAGGAAAATGTTGGCTCCAGTTGGAGTTCGTCTAGGTTGGGAAGTTAAACCTGGTGAAGGCAAGTAAATGCTAACCTATATCAATATTTTATCTAAACTGGAAATCAATGTTCTGTTTTTATAAAGAAGAATTTTAAGAGCCAGAGACGTCCATGCTGAGATCTCTCGTTCAAAATCGGTTGGCCATAAGCCAGCATATTATCACTATCGATCAGGCTATGCAATTGTTCACAGAGCACATATGCTTTAAAAAGCGTTTACATCCTGATTTAAGAGAAACCGTAAGTATTTCATCAACAGCATCTCTAAATACGTGAAAATGTGCACAGAATAGGGAGACCGTTCAAACTTTAATTATTACTTCAGATTTATGCAACGGCTGTACGCTGTGGTAACCTAGAAGCTTTCAATGCAGTATTAAACATCTTTGAGACAGATGGATTTGCGGAAGTAGAACGTCAATGCTTGAATGCTTTATCACAAACAGAAAACCGTGCTCTTCTTGACAAACTCTTCAACTGTGACGTAAAGGAAGTAAGTTACATATTTAACTTTCAAATTTGTGAAGAAAACAATTATGACACACATTTGTAACTATTGATACTGTGAAAACAATGCGTCAGGAAACAACCGTCTGAATCTTCGCTTAAATTCCGAGCACCAATTTCCGGTTTGACCTACACTTCACGAGTGTTTTTGTAGAGGTTATTGGAATATGTAGACCCATCATTCGAATAAATCCGTGATTCCAATCAGGTGAATTCGAAAGCCATTCACTTGGGATGACGAATTCAGGAACTTCTTTTGTAAGGTACGATCTGCGGTCGTCATGGAGAACGTTGATACAGTAGAATGAAGTGACCCTCACTCCGGAACCCTCGAAATATATGGATGTCTTTCCATGGAAACTGGTTTTCCCACTTTTACAGATGTTTTCCTCGGCACGAATAGTCTGTCGTTCCCGACATCCTTCCACGCCCTTTTTCAGACAAAATCAAGCTTGTGGTTGTAAGTTACGGTTGGACAGCTAGAATTTCCTAGTTCTCATGACGAGCTTCAAACAACTTGAACACTGGAAGGTGTTCTCGCCAATCTGGACCGTCTGTTCCCTAGTTTTCTCCGTATAATACCGTATTCCTCTAGAACTGATTGCTGGTAGTAGCCGCATTATTTCCTTTGAAGAAATCTGGAACGCTAAAATCCGAATAATATTTGCTATAATGGCTCAGACAACTGGTGGAGATCAATTTCGGTGCTTTTCAGATGACAAGGACCTTAAATCCATAAACATCCAAGTAGATTTTAGTAACAGACGGGTCTTCTATAGAAGAGACTACTTTCCGGTATTGGGGCAGGAGGAAAGAGGCAAATGTGGCCGAATCTCTGGGAAAAACGCAAAATTACAGTTTCCTATCTTTCCCTATGTTAATCCCTTGACCTGACAGTCACGGAGATAAGCTTTCAGTCACACTTTCAACCGCTAATTTTGCTTTGAAAGGTTTCAGTACTTTAAAATCGATCGTTTTCGATCATGTGTATGAAAGTTCGTTGATCTTACAGGGGAAAATTCGAGCTCAAGACCTCACTTCTCTTTTCACAGGATCAGCTGTCACTAAAATCGGTCTAAATTATATCTGGCCTTATTTTAAAGAAAACCTTCCTCTTTTCCTCGAAAAACTGGGAGGAGTTAATGCTGTTACATTTCAGGTGAGTTGTCTATAAGAAAGCTAGTGGAACTCAATGACACTGTAATATTTCAGCGCTGCATTCAAAGCGTTACCAATATGTACTGCTCAGAAGAGGTGGCCCAGGATGTTGAGGTTAAGTAGCAGTGTTCTACTTACTTCAGTTTAATTTAAAAGTTTTACTTAACAGATGTTCTTCCACCAATCCCTAGATGTTACATCAGTCCACGTCATAGAACGCAAAATTCTTCAGGTTAGAATTTTTTGGATTCCAATTTCAAAACAAATCAGATTGTATATTTAGGCCACGGAAATTATTCGTCTTAACAAAACTCTTTTGGAGAAAAATTTGTCTATAATTGAAAAATTCCTTACTATCAAAGGATTCTGATGAAACTGAAGATTTTACGAAAAATTCCAACATTTTTAGCAACAAAATGGTTTAAAATCGTTTCTGACTTATTTCGGAAATACGTACATCAATAAATTGTCATTAACTTTCTGAAATATAGTACTTTTTATCACCACATTTACTTTCTTCTCACCTTGAATATGAAAATTAGTAATATTTTCGTGAATTTCTTAATCTAATCATTGTTTTCGTATCAATTCAAGTTGAAATGATTAAGTATTTTTTAAATTAGTCAGTTGGGTAATTTTATTAGTACGAGTAGCGAGTAAAGACAATAGTCCAAGAGATTACTCATCCTTTTTTGAGTCTTCCTTCTCATCCTTCTTATCTTCCTACAAAAAAAAATATATCTAGATTATTTCTTAACCGTGGCTTTTTCAGCAGTTTGAGCCTATCAAAATTAGGATAATTATACTATGAAATTATACCTTCGCCTCCTTCTTTTCATCAGCTTCAGTTTTCTCTTTCTTCTCTTCATCCTTCTTTACTTCTTCCTTTTTTGTTTCCTTTTTGCTCGTCTGAAAGTGGCAAGTTTTTATGGAAGTTTTTCAGATTGTTTATGGGATAATAACCTCTTTCTCATCGCCCTTCTTATCATCCTTATTGTCATCTTTTTTATCTTCTTTCTTCTCATCCTTCTTTTCATCATCTTCCCTCTTATCATCCGTCTTATCATGCTTCTTTTCTTCCTTCTTTTCCGTTTTTTTATCCTCCTTCTTCTCTTTCTTTTCTTTCTTGGAGCCTTCCTTCTTGCTTCCGCTTTCCTTTTTCGATTTATCTTTTATTGAGCTGTCTTTTTTCGACTTCTCCTTTCTTGAACTCTTTTTCGACTCCTCTTTCTTTTCCTCCTAAAACATAATTTAATCTTATTTCTCTTGTTGCAAAATTGGAATAGAAGAATAACCTTCTTTTCTTCTTTTTTGTCGCCTTTCTTCTCATCAGCTTTATCGGTGTCTTTCTTACTACCACCATCTTTTCTTGAAATTTCCTTTTTAGAACCTCCTTTCTTCGATCCTTCCTTCTTCTCTCGATCCTTAAATTTTCGAAGAAATGTAATGAAATGCTAATAAAATCAAATTTAACAAAGTAATACAAAACACTTGTCTATTAAACGAAATCAACGCTAACATTTGATACAACTTAGTACTCTAAAAAGGATTACAACTCACTGACCGTTTTCTTCTCCTCATCCTTTTTCTCTTCTTCTTTCTTCTCATCAATAGGCTTATCTGGGGTTACTGACAGAACTCCTTGAGGAGGTGCAGGCGGTTTATTCATTAAAGACGGAGCAGGTTTATTTCTGAAAACGTCTTTATAATTCTACCGTAAATTAATCAGGCAGAAAATCTATATCAGAAAAAGTAAAAGTGCAAGTTTAATAGCTGTAGTACCTTTAAAAAATTAATAGTCCAGCCACGCTAAGTGCATGAACACTTCGCTAGCCTAAAGCGAATAAGTGGCTTACTTAAAGACTACTAACAGCAGCATGTGTAAATAATCTAGCAAAAATAACTGAGGACAAGATCGCCCACTCTTTCTTTTTGCCACACTGTGCTAGGCCGAAGACGACAACGGCGACGCCTCCGAAGAGCTGCGTGAGTTCGACGAGTTGGAGAATCATAGAGAACCGCACGATGGGGGTGGTCGTAGCAAAATGCAATGTACTGCTCTCTCTCCAGGCCTCGATACTTTCGACGTATCAGAGAGAACATGTACTATCAGCACTCTTTTCCTCTCCCTGTTCATGCACTATTTCTCAATTAATTTCCTTCGTATCACTAACCATAGCTTATCCACAAAACTTATAAATTATAACTGTAAGAAAGAAAATAACAGTTCTCCTATTCATTAACTATCTAAAGTTCTCATTTTGTACAAACCAAATTTTCATTCGAAAATTTCCGAGTCCATTCCTGAAAATTATACTATAAATACTAGAATAGTATTTCTCAATTTCAGAAAGTTCATTCTTTTCAGTGAATTTAAACATATAAATAATGCATAATTTTAATGAAACATGTTTATTATAAATTAGTCTAATTCGTCTTATTAATACCACTTTGGTTAATTGCATATTATCTCAAATTAACATTAGCATTTTTTTGAAATGTCTATGCTATTAGGACATTGTCTTTGTTCCTCTTCTATTTAGAAACGCTTGTAAGAATAAAAGTATATTTGTCGTGTACAATATTTAAAGTTAGACATGTATTAAGAAGAATTTATTCCGGTAAAACTTTTATTTTGAACCAAAATGTATTAAGCGAAATCTCCAGCGAACTTCCCGCGAGTTAAAAAATTACGAAAGAGGTATTCAAAATGTATGATTATTTCAACGTTATATATAAAAAGTAGAAGTTAGAATAAAAAAAGTAGTATTCACAAGCGAAAATTCATGAAAATATCCACAAATTGCAAATAATTTTAGCAGTAAATAATTACGCGAAAACGTAGATAATTCCTATGTACACCTTGCACATGTTCGACCTGAAAGTGTTACGTTTTTAGATGAGCGAGAAATGAGCTCCGTTCAAGATGTCTGTCGTAGCGAACGAATTATCTAAAATTATTTTTAAGAAATTGATTAATTAATGTATGAGTTTTAGTTAATACATCAAATATTTAGGAATTTGCATAAAAATTGTTAAAGTTACATAAATTGCACACTTGTAACGATCTGCTTGTATTATTATATACTGCTAATCCCTGAAACATTAGCTACCGATGTATTGGATTTGAAATATGCAATAATATTGAAAGAAGACTGCGCGAAAACCTCTCTTTCTTCCACTTTATTCTCTCTCTTTTCTTTGCAGTTAATCTTTCTCTCCCTTCCTATATAACCTTCTCATTCTCATACAAACTCCTTCTCATACTTCCATCATGCAGCTGAAAAATTCGACATTTTGAGGTTTAAAATGTTTGGCAAACTGCGTGCAAATATTTCGGAATTGCGCCACTCTTGCAAGGAGGCGGGGCCAACGGTGCAAGTCTGGAGAATCAGAAGATTCGTCGGATAACAATCGAAACATATCCCACAAACGACTATGTGTTGTGAAGAGAATACCCGCCTAAAAGATCATCTTTGTTTAATTTTATAGTATAATTTTTTTGAATTTATATAGATACTCACAGTGTTAGGATCTAAATTGTCAGGGTTGAAAATAAACAGAGCACTGAGCACTGCTAATTGACGATGGTCAAGTTGGAGAGCTGCAAAAGACCGAGCAAGGCTAAAGAGAGACGATAGAAGCATACGGATTTCATCTGAAATTATTTCTTATGGGAGTGGAATGCTTTAATAATTTATTATTAGTTATTCACTGAGTGTACCTTTTTCTTCACTGTCAACTACATCAACGCCTAGTGTTTCAATCAAATCATTTCGTTTGATAGAAATTCCCCGGGTTGGTCGGAAACAGTCTTCAGCATCGTCAAAAAATGAGATAAAACGAAGAAGTTGAACTTCGAGAATAGTCGAGTGTAGCATTTGCATCTGACTTGACAGAGGCAGCTAAAATAAGCCTATTTTTCTTGCTTGCCATAATATTAAACTTTGAAAAATTGTGTCCTGTATTCTCTCAACAAAAATTTAAGTAGTTTGCTTTTGAGTGAACTGACCAATTCCCACACTCCAACCTCTCTGGCGAACTCCATGCTGCGACGTACTATAGGTCTTAGAACCTCTGCCAAACGATTCTCTGCTCCATTGGAACGACATACTTCACCTATCATTTGGTCAATATGTAGGCAGTAAACCTTCGTAATGCGATCAATCTGAAAATTCTTTATATTTTGATTATAAAAATATAGCAACTAAGATTTTTATTAATTCTCGCCAAATATTGGTGTTTAGGTTGTTTTTTCTTCGCATCAAGCTAATAGATGTTTAGTTTTGCAAAAAATAACACCACATGTAAAGAAATAACTAATTTATTAACCTAACTATTGATAAACTATAATGGAAATTCTTTTACTTACCTCGGCCTTAAGTTCCTTTGCCAAAGAGTCATCGACTAGTGTTCCTTTAATAATAGCTAAAGTGGTCTCCAAGTGCCTTCGTTCCCTGTTTCCTTTGATTAGTTCCCTTTTTTGCACTCGTTCATTTTCATTCAAAACCACTAAATGTTTTTAGAATATTAATGTAGGATTAGAAGTAATATACTGTCACAACGTTAATGAAACTGTTTCGTCGAAATTATCCAAATAAGCATTGGCTAAGTACTTTTTCTATATAGCATTTTTCTATTATGAAAAATGATTTCTTCGATATAAATGAAGTATAATATAAGGGATCTCTACTTACAGTCTGAACTCATTCCAACGGCGATGCATTTCAAATAACGGCATCGTTGACAGACATTTCGTGTTTGTTTATTTATCACGCAGACTTCTCCCATCTTACATGAGTATGAAAGATTGCGCTAAAAGAGACATTTTGTCTTTGGCCCAACTTTATGTCAACTTCTATTTTGTTCACCACTTGTTCTATTGGACACTGACCTGAGATGTTCTGCGGAAAAATCCTTTGCAGCCTTCACATGTTATTGCTCTAAATAGTCGCATTGGTAAATAAAGATGACGCCAATTATTCTCGTAACATTAGTAAAGCTGATGTTACAAATATGAAAGTACTGTATTTAGAAAAGATAGAAGTTTACATTACCTGTAGTGCAAACCAGTAGCAGCATCTCCACAAACAGCACAAGACTGTCCCTCTTCCATATACGATGGCATGTATGGAGTAGCTGGAATTTTTCTCCTTTTTTTAGCAGTACACTATATTATTTATAATGTATTGAAATATCCTCTATTACAACCTAGTAAGTGACTCCTTTTTAGATTAGTCTGGCATAGTTTCGGTTGGTAAAAACCTTTCATTCGGCACTTAATAATTAAAAAAAAATCTTTTAGGTGTGAATTTATTGGTGAACATATTTTTTTAAAGTGGGAAAGTTTTAGGGAATCATGTATTGTAGATTATATTTGAGCGTCTAGTCTTTGATGGTTACTTATAAAATATATGCTATGAAATGATGATGTATTCCAGGTGAAGACTATTGAAAGGAATACATGAACTGGTAGCTACACAGTGGGATAAAGAGAATCAGCAGCGACTAGATGCTGAGTACTGTAGCGACGCCTACAGAACGCCTGTGTTACATTGTCCCACCTGTTCATTTATAACCGATTACTATCTTCTAGCAACAGGCGTGTTCTCTTTTGATGCTGAATGATTTACAGTTGATGACATGTCTTTCCAAAGCAATATCGATATTATCGTATCGCAAGGGTATTTTTACATTGTTATATGCTAAGACATATTTTGAATTTAAAGCTTATTATTTCAACTAACTGGAATAAAACTTAAATTTACAAATTTATTAATATTATATACGAGTAACGCAAAATTGTATTGCTCTGTCATGAAACATTATATCAAATTTCTCCAGCAAAACAAATATTTGTTAGAATACTAAGCCCATTTGATTAGGGTTGTTGTCTACTGTGCGCCCATTGCGTCAGAGGCAGACGGCACAGGACCGTCCTGGAATAAGGTCACCAAATAGGAGAAAGATGAGAGTGTGCCAGACATGATGAAGTGCGTACAGTATTTCAGCAATGGCACTATTTCACTTCAATAACAGCACTTACTCATCAAAAAACTTACTATCTAACATTTCTGTAATGTACACCTCCTTCCTATTTTATCTGAAGAAGGATTCATTGGATATTTCTAAAATTTATAATGATGTTTAATACATGAATGTGCAAAATTCTTATTGAAACAACAATTGGCACAAACTGTCTTTATCGTTTTCACGGGTTTCTTATTAAAGTGTACATACCACAGATGATCTGGTGGATAGAGGATTATAATAGTTAGCTCCTTTACATGGTTGGTGTCAGTAGGAGATACAACTTTTATTTAACCTCATAACAATAACGAAATTCAGATAGCGAGATTACTAATCCTTAAGCAAGGTTTACTGAAAATTTATTTACATAAGATTATGGAATTCAACTCACACTTGTTTCTTTGCCGGAGGGATGTCACCATAGGTGGCATAGTTTAGGATTATTGTGGCTTTATGATAGATTAGTATAGAACGTACCCGTTGGGTATCAGTGATAGAGAGTGTTAGGGTGCGTCCATCTCGGTCCTGACTCCGCCCACTCTTTGAAAGAAGAGGCTCAGGTCAGTGTTGCGCAAGCTGGCAACGGTAAACAACTGCAGAAGGCCAACAAGGACACGATGCTAAAGGGCCAGATAAAAGAAGACCAGTTAAAAAACAGAGCTGTTTTTCTTGTAGGTAATAAACTTATTTTCTTAATCTATATTTTTCGCTTAAAAATAAGAAACAATCTCATTGGTATTTAGTAGTATATAACTACCACTTCGGACTCACACCCACTCACCAACCATTCCCAGCTCATAATTTTACCTTTGTTCAACTATTTTGCCTTAAAAATCCTAAAAATATAGCATATGATTGACATATTTTAATCTAGTATACTGGCTCACCTACCATCCGAATTAAAGAGAAAAAAGACAAGTTTTTGTCTTTTGTGTTACTCTCTTTCCTTTTTCTTTTCAAGTGAGAAATGAAAGAGCCAATTGATAGATTATAAAGTTTACTGATTAACCGTGCAATCTAATAAAATAATACAATCAACGGGGGGACGAGAAAAACGTCAACTAAGATGGAATGACAAGAGGACTATGAGGCTGATCTCAAGACCCTTTCAATCCAGTAGCACTTTCTTTTATATGTGTGTTCCAATAACAATAAGTCATTCTAATGTGTGACTACTACAAAAGTTCGTGATCTACAAACAAATTTTTGTAACACAAATCTCTTCAACCACATTTTCAACGAACGCAGAAATTTCATTTTTTCACTATTTCATAATTATAGGGCATTTAAGATAAATACTTATAAAAAACAAAACAACAATTTGTAACGGGTACCAAATGACTTATAATATTCGGTACGACTACCCCTTCCACGAATCACTTAAAAAATACATTCTGTCATACTCGTTGACAGATTTTTGAGGATGGCTGGGTCAATTTTGCTCCACTCTTCTGAAACTGTCTTCTTCAGGTTCTCAATTGAAGAAGACTGCCTGTTGTGATCATAAACTTGACGGGCTAATATTCGGCAAAAATTTTCCATGGAATTTAGGTCCGGTGACCGAGACGGCCAGTCCATAAAAATTATGTTTCTGCGTAGAAACCAATCCTTTGTACTGCAACTCACGTCGATGACAGCGTTGTCTTGTTGAAATATGAAGTTCTTCTGAGGGAATATATTGTAATAGTGGAGTAGTGATTTTAAAGAATTTGTTAGCAATCGACGCTATTCATTTTGTTAGATATGGGAATATTCGCTAGCTCTGGATGATGAAAATGTAGCCCATACGATCAAGCTTCCGCCTCCAAAGTTTCATGTAAGAAAATTCTCCTTTCTAAAATCTCTCCAGTAGGAGGTAAATCCGTCTGGACCACCAAGGTTGAACTTCTTTTCGTCGCTGAAGATAATCTTTATAAAATGGAGCTTGTAGGGAAAAGACACATGCACATAGAAAAAAGGTAGAATTACCTTAGTCCATTCCGAAGTCAATGCCATGTGTGCACGTGCAAAATCCATCCTGGCTCTCTTGTGATCTGCTGTTAAAATGAGACGCTTTCTCATTCTTTCCCGCCTGTTGAATGAATTTGCCTTCAGTGCCCGCCAAACCGTTGTTCTTGACACAGTCGGGCAGTAGATGCTTCTGATTTCATCTAGACTGGCCGTGCTATTTGATGCTACAATTGTGATTCTTCTTTTTTACCGCTTCCCAGCTTGGTTGGCCTTCTTCCACTCTTTGTGATTCCCATATTCACTAGGAGTTCTCAGGAAATTGGCGAAAACATTCCTAGAGTGACCGATTTTTCTTGCAATCTCCGTTCGGTTCGTTCAATACACTGATCCATAAAAGGCATATTTGCTACGTGATATTCTAATTTTAGAGTTCGTATATCTCAAATGCCCTATAATTATGAAATAGTGAAAAAATGAAATTTCTGCGTTCGTTGAAAATGTGGTTGAAGAGATTTGTGTTACAAAAATTTGTTTGTAGATCACGAACTTTTGTAGTAGTCACACATTAGAATGACTTATTGTTATTGGAACACACATATAAAAGAAAGTGCTACTGGATTGAAAGGGTCTTGAGATCAGCCTCATAGTCCTCTTGTCATTCCATCTTAGTTGACGTTTTTCTCGTCCCCCCGTTGATTGTATTATTTTATTAGATTGCACGGTTAATCAGTAAACTTTATAATCTATCAATTGGCTCTTTCATTTCTCACTTGAAAAGAAAAAGGAAAGAGAGTAACACAAAAGACAAAAACTTGTCTTTTTTCTCTTTAATTCGGATGGTAGGTGAGCCAGTATACTAGATTAAAATATGTCAATCATATGCTATATTTTTAGGATTTTTAAGGCAAAATAGTTGAACAAAGGTAAAATTATGAGCTGGGAATGGTTGGTGAGTGGGTGTGAGTCCGAAGTGGTAGTTATATACTACTATATTTAATTATGCATAAGTATATTTCCTTATACTAATGAAGACAAAGTAAAAACACTTATTTAATATAGAAGTAATGTTTACTGTGTATTTAGTTTAAAGTAGCCATTATCGTTCGATTAGTTCTTATTCTATTACTAAATTTTGTACAAACTTTCCAGGCTTTCAAATAAATGATTTTATCGGATAGCTTTAAAAAAAATATTTTTAGAGATTTCTTCGGCCGGTTTACTAATCATTTGAATAGGAAAGTCATCTTATGTAATGAAATCAGTTGAACAATAAGATATTTGTTTTATTTATTTTTGTCTGTTGGAATTCAACTTGTTGAGAAGCACGTTGATGTGTGTAGCCTGAATATAAAGTTAAAACAACTAAAAAAAAATTGAAAAAAGTGCAGATCAATCCAAAAGTAGTTGAATAAAAAAAGCACCTGCGGTGTTCTGATCGTCATTTGGTGTTTGTGAGGTCTCGCCCACACGCTTAGGTAGGCCTTTCTGACATTGTGGGTCCACTTCAGTTCACGAAATTCATATAAAGCAAAGAGGATTTTGGAACTCAAACTGATGAGGTGAAGACCAAAATTATTGACACCACAGTAAACGCAACTGGGAGGTGCATGGCTAAAAGTGCTATTTATTAGTGCTACTGCTATTCTATAGTTAAATTAAATTACCCACATTTCTGCTAGATAAATAAATTATATATAATGGGAGAATAACCACTTTTAATTTTCCAGACATTTTCAGAAAAGGAAGTTTAGAAAAAGTGATAAAACTGTATCTTTGAAATATTTTTAAAGAATGTATGATTTCACTACGAAGCATCTTAAATGTGATGAGAAGTTATTTGAAAGCATTCGTTGTCAATTAATTATGTATGTAGATCATTGTTATCGAGTGATACTATTGATACCAGAAATACCGTATATAAAAGTTAGTTGACATAGTGATCTACTCGTAATCTGTGCACTAGCTTTCTTCACGTCTGAGTTAATTGTTAAAGCTAATTCTAAACACGTGCTACCCTTTCTTCATATATTTACTTTTCTATTCGGTATTTCCTATTGTTATTCTTAATATAGTTGTTATCACATCTTCCACAAGTGACTTAGCCTGTGAAAGTAAACTAGCAAATCGCTTACTTTATTTGCTTATGAAATTTAGTCCCGAATAGGACATTCTTCTTCGCTGTAGATATTTATAGTAATTATAACTAGTGGATCCATCTGTTTCTTGGTCAAGTGTTGTGTTTGATTTCCCTCTATTCTTATCTTTGGACCAATTATGCATACTCGCATATGTAATTTCGTTGCTCAGCTTCTTTATAAAAATTGAAACAATCTGTTACGACCGGCAACTAGATTTTGCGGCATTACCTGTGATGCTAATAATTCAATCCTTTATCGCATAGAATTCTGTAGATTAACTTGAGCAGAACAAAAGCCATTTACATTTAAGGTTGTTTGTGCTCCACATCCATAGTTAACTAAGATGCCAACAAAACCTACTGATTTGTTCTTAGAATGGAAGTCAGCTGAGAGAGTGACAAGGGACCACTCGTCTCAGGCCACTGTTTCTCGTCTATTTATTCTCTGGTAACAGGTGGGAGGCTGGCAATTGCACACCTATTATAGTATCAAATCCCGCATCATCACCATCGCACCCAGAATATAAGCTATTTGCTCTTCTTTCCACAATTCCTCTGTTCCTTGATGTGTTTTAACTTTAAATATTTGTTTTATTTACATGTCATATTAGAAGTAATAATTTTAGGTTTTAACCCAATAAATCTTTTTGGACCCTTTATCTACTCTACATGACTTTCTAGGCACATAGACTCCTTTTCTTAGTTCTAATTTATTCATATTTCTTATCATCAGAACGTTGGCCAACCTATTCCAGTCTGGACTAGCTGACGACAGCTAACAATACCCTCCATATGAAGTGGCTTCTGCTAATGGCAGCTACCACTTGACACATATTCTAGGACGCTGAAAACCTAAAGTTTTCTCCTCTTCTATGTCTTCTTATGCTAGTTGTGAATTTCATTAATAGCTCCATTCTATTTATTATTTGAAACTTGCATATTTTATTTCTTTCGAATTAAGAGAAATACTTCTTTATCGTATTTTTGGAGATATTCCTGACTTAAATGGACTTGTACTTCTGATTTAAATAGCGGGTCGGAAACCCCATTATCCTATAAAAAGTAGGTGGATCGCACATGTCATTCGCTCTTGCTATGAGTATCGACAGAATTGAAGTGATATGTCCATTGCTCTATTTCCACTTTATTTTTTCCTTCCTAATTGAAATTTCATTAGTTGGTTATCAAGTATTTTTTCAACTTTTCATAAAATGCGACTTTGTTATTCACCAAATCTAAATTTTTGGATTTTCTCTCTACTGGCGTCTTGTTTTGAGAATTATATGTTACTAAAATAGTCTCTTATAGTAGGAAGCAATTTTTATAATATATACCCAATCTTAGCATTTCATTCATTTCTCCAACCACTCATTCTCTTTGAGACTTAATATTTTTTCTTTTTTCTGTACTATCAATCCTGCCCGTTTGGTTGTCTAAAGTGATTGATTCCTAAGTATTATTCAACTGGTAAGTTTCAAAGTTCTATTATTATGCCGTCTTATATATTTTGATTACATAAAAGAACCAAATTAAATCAATATGCATATATAATTGAATTTTTGGTTCTTGTTAAAAGTGCTTAATTTGGCTCAAATCATTTTAAAGTAAACCACATTTTTCCGAATGTTTTCTTTCCTATAATAAAGTATTCTCGCCTGTGATAAGTAGACTTTAGCCAAGAAAAATGTGGAACCATAAGCTCTGAACTGTCGACAAAAATTAAGAAGTTCTGCTGTAGATGGGCAATGTTGTACGACTTAGTATTCTGTTCATAGTATAATAAAAAGTATTAGAGCCACTAGGATAACGTACAAAAGTATAAAAAAGATTTGAATACATTACTCTTTCTTGCTAATTATCTCCAAAGCCTTTTCTAACTTGATCCTGAGGTCTGATACGTTTTCCTTTTTTGTTAGAAGATGTGAAGGGACTAAGGAGCTGAGACTGGTCTGATCACTGAAATATTCGCCGGAATTCTCCTTTTATTTCATTATGTGGGATAATGAATTTCTATTTGCGGAAATTGTAAAATCAAGGAGTCATTAAAATATGAAGAAGTACAAGACACTATGTGACCTAAGTAGTGCCAATCTCACTTTGAAGCACTTCTAAGTGTGCAGCCGAAGTTCAAATGCCTTGAATCAAGCAGAAACACTAGTGCTAATAAAAGGTGCTTTTCTCGACTTTATCGTAATTTCCTTCTACCTCTGACGTGCTTTCAGGCTGATTTAACTGATTTCACGCATAAGTTGAGTTGAAGAAGTGGTCCCTCGCGCAGTTCCAATGGTGTGGATCCAAATGCACTTAGGGTGACGACCATTAGTTAGACAATTGCTAGTAGAATAAGAACCAGTGATAATAGCTTACTGAAAATTCACTTTCTTCTCTTGTAACTTCAATCTTTAATTGAGAGATTAGTTCACATTGCATTTTTCAATGATACACTTTCTTTATAGTTGGATTGCATTTGCAAGCACTTTTCCAGTTTTACTCCAATTTCCCTAGTATTTTTCCTTTCTATTTATTTTTTGTCCAAGCTAGAAATGCATTAATAATCACGGAATAGCTTTAAGATGGTGATTTATTAATTACTGTTATTGACCTTCTCAGACACCTTGCACAGGTGGTTGTCATGGAGCACCTCATTTCTCAATGCAGAATGTCCTGGGGTTTAAAAAACTGCTAGTTAGCCGTTGAAGCCTATCCAAAAACTCTATTAGTAAAAGCGTTATTAGTTTCCATACACCGAGCGCAAAATGCGGTTATCTTGGTTATCCTATTGGAATCCACTCGAAACCAATTCGATATCTCATTTTGCAATATTCTGAATGCCTTTCTACTTTTCGATTTTCTTCATCCTTTTTTCATATCTCGACTAGTTATTTTCTCTATTCGCCATTCCTTTCGAGTATCCACCTTCGATCTCCCATCCAATTCCCTCACTGCCATTTCTAATACCAGAGCTAACATCCAATCCCTATACGAACTTATGCGAACAAGGATGACATTTATTTTGACATCATTTCAGCTCTAATATCGGCCACTTCTCAATCAAAATCTGTAAAACCCCACTTTGTAACCTCTTGCATTAATTTCTTTTACGTAGATAATGTATCCTGAGAAAAGGAAGCAACCGAGTAGACTGAGATGGAAACCGGGATCGACTCATTCTGCATTGCGTGTGCAGAGATTTGCAAATCGAGAACGGTGTAATTACAAGAACCCCATTGTGACATAATAGGAGCGAGTGTGGCAGTAATATGGTCCTATGGGGAGGGAACACTTCCGCTGTCATTCATACCTTATATCTCAAACAAAAAGATTCCGATTTCTGTCCCCAATCCCCTCGTCTACCTACGCTGCCATTTCCTCTATTATTTTCATTTTCAAGTGACAATTCTTTTTTTAGCTTCCATTATTCCGATTTTTTATGGAATCATATGAAAATATCTATTTCTTGAATGATCTAAATAGTTAATAACTTTTTAGTTTTCCGTCCCTAAACCCTGTCTCAAATTTTGTCATGATTACACGCAGTAGGAAATAAACATTCTAATTTGGGCCTCAATCTTTTTTTTACGGCTGATTGTAAACTTCCGTAGTTTCTTTCTAGTTTCGATTAAAGATAGTAGAGTATCATCGTGTCAGAAATACGGTAAGACAGGTTAGCCCCTCATCACTATTCTAGTGTAATATATGATTTTACTGTCACGCAGTGTTGCCTATGCAAATTAATCTATGCAAAGTGGACGAGAGGGCACACGTATATGGATGCGCTTACTGGTATTTCCACACCTGTCCGCTTGGATTAGTTGTGAAGCTTAAAGAATATCCAGTCATGTTCTTTTCTAAACATTCAGTTTGATGGCTTTTCTTCGGTGACGCCTACGCTTTGCTACGTACATTTGTATGTTCCAGTTTTCTTTCGTTATGACTAAAGTGTTTCAGCCGCGTACTATGGCTAGTTTCAAAGAGCAGTAAACTACTTTAAAGACGTGTTTTTGATTGTGTTGTTTTAGCATTGAAAGTTTTCCGCTGGTCGATTAGAAATGACTGATACAATAGTTGAGAATGAAAAAGCGGGGCTCAATGCTCATCCCTTCTTCATATATGCGATTCTCACCTGCGCGCACCCGCATTATCCAGGATTAGGTCGCGATGGGCTTCTGTTGCCTAGTCATAAAAGCCAATGGAAGACAAGAAATTCTCTCTCTATTTGTTAGCTAATGATTTCATCTTATTAATAGTCATATCTGTCTCGTTCTTACTATTTGATTCTCGTTACCTCACTTTCACTTTGATCTGTATCTAGCCGTCTATTTAATGAATGAACTCTCAACGATCGAAATGCTCACCCACCCCTTTGGCGCAGATTATTTCTCTGCGTAGCAGTTCTAACATTGGATACTCAATCAAAGATTACAATATTACATGTCGCTTCGCCCGTTGATGAATAATACGGTGGTGTGCATTCGATCGGCATCATGAGTTTGTATTAAAACACTTTCATGCATTTATTTTCGCTTATCGATATTATGATATACTTGTTGCCTCTTTTATTTTATTTGTATCTATAATTTCTATCCATCTTTATCTTCCCTCTTTGTCTCCATCGCACTCTCTTTCCTGTTCCACTAATTGCTAATCACTACCTATAACCTGGAGCTCTCACCGATATGTTCAGTAAACATTCGGATTACATCCTCAAAATCCTCAAAAGCGTGATGAATTGATCCTAATGTAATTCAAATATTTATAGTTAAACCGCTGTTTATGCTCTAATTTTTACCTCGTCTATTTCACAAACTTCAGTTCTAGAACAATCATAAATTTTAAGGGATATCTTACATTAGTTGATAAAAGAGCCTCAAACAGAAATTAATTCATGGCATGGAATGTGAGTTTGATGAAAGACGGAATAATTAGGAAAAGAGTTTGAGAGAATGAAAGTAGACAAAGAGGGAAGATTTAACGTAGCTTGAGAGATATGAATAATGACTTATAAGCTCTCATCAGCTGAGAACCACGTATAGGTTCACGTTCACGCATCCATAATATGCTCTGCGATTGTCTCTTTCGATAGAATATTCATGTTTTAATTAACTTATATGACGTCCATGGAGCTATGGGAAAGTGCGGTGGATTTCGGACGGCCAGTACGAAACCTGCTCACATACGATATTGGGAACATGACGGAGTAAGAGAAATAAGTTCACTCTCTTCGTCTCGGCCAAAGCAATTTCATAATCGCATTTGTTTTGACAATCGTGCCTGGTTTGTCTGGATCTTGTTTTAACTCACTAATCGTCACTTTTCCAGCTACACACATTTTATAATTATCTACATTCTCCCAGCCTTGTTCTTTATGCATTAATGTTTTCTCAGTTCCACCAAAGCATTTCTCTTAACTACTCCTTAGTTAGCAATAATTAAAAATGTCACTAATAATGGCTATTCGTCTTCGAAATCGATTCTTAGTGAATTTTCTTCGTTGTCCCCTCCTATTTTGACTTCGTCATATGTTTTAAAACTTGCTTTCCAATAATCACTTCTCACTCAGATTTTTTTATTCTCAAAATCTCACTCTTTACTTCTTTCAAAGGCGGGTCATTACAAAGTGGGCGGGGCGTAGAAATTTGCCGCAACAATATTGAGCTGGTCACTCCATTCGTTTCAATAATAGCATATAACGGAGAACGGATCTTCTCCTTATCTCCGCCGAAAGCTTTCAATGATTTTCTACATTCCTTTCTTATCTAATGACTCAATGCTTTAATTTACTCATAGGTAAATATCTCCGTTAAGATCCAAGCTTATTCCTTTATATCGACTATGTGAAAAGCAAAACAATAGTTTCTAACCTCATTTTTGGTTTATTTCCATGTAGTATCCGCATCGATATTGCCCGGAAAACACAGCATCTTTCTCATTACACGGATAATAACCTTTCAAGAAGTTTTGTCTGGCTTCATCGTACAGCAAAGTGACGACAAATTCGTTATAGGGAGCCTAAATATTCAATATGAAGCACTGGATTATGGTATTCATGTTGGCCTTCCTCTGTAGTGAAGGTGAGATAAACACATTATTGTTATAAGTCTCACGTTTGAAATAAGACGAATTCCTAGGGAAGGCTCCCTCTCATTGTGTGTTATAAATTTTGTTTTTATTAGTAACGCACATTTAGGAATATAATCCAATCATATTAGTTTATTAACTTTATATATTGCATGTAAATACATTACTAATTTCTATTAAAATTGCAACCAAGGAAAGTTATAATTATTTATTGTGTAATCAGCGTCACCGCTTTGATGTATTTCTAATTTCAGTATTCAATAGCTTTCTGCTGTATCTATAAGTATACTCAAGCTTCACTATTTTAAATACAAACAAAATCAGTTCCAAAATTATCAAAAATATTAAACTCGATCATCCTATTAACGTATTTCTTAGGACAACAAAAACAACTATTCGTAGTCGAAAAAACATAAATAGGTTGTCATATATTTGTCTGAATAAGACAATTTCTGACAAGCCTGATTGTGCCAAATCGCAGCTGCACGTCTCCAAACAGCGTTCCGCTTTTTCTTCCTGCAGCTGCGTTGATGTCGTTTGCTAACCATTTTTCACGTTTTTTATCGTACTTTAATGCTTTCTCAAAGAGAAATAAGTAGTCCTTCAGTCAAACAACTTCTTCGCAATAACAATGATACGTGTTCCTTTTGTTTACCCATTTGCAGAAAATATCTATATATTTGTCCAACTTAGGAAACAATTTAAATCGCCGTTCGTGTCAATCGGGCTTCCTTTTCTAACCGAGCACGTCTGCGTTTAATTAAAGAAAACCACTCGCATGAAATAGTGTTTTGGAAGGCCGAAAAAACATTTTCATCGTGAGTAGCTCTCGAAGAATATAGATATTTTGAGAATGAAGCCATAGCGCACAGCCTGGCACGTAGAAATGAGAGTACAAAATCTTCAGATAATTATAAATTTTTCTAGAATATTAAATCCATTTCACTTAAAACCTCATTGGCACAAGTAAATTAAAATTATTAGTCGTGAAAAAGCATTAAGTGGTCAGTGTACTTTAAGAACTAGCATTACGAAGAGAACGTACATTGGTCTCAAGTCTTCGGTTAAAATGTAGAACATCTAATAATAATCTTTGACAGCATATGCTCACAATAGTTCTGTGATAACAAATAACTAAAAATTATAGCAATAATCTTTGCAAATCCGAAAGCATAAACCTAGTGGGAAAAGGTTTTATTTTTTGAGATGACATTATTTCATGTTTTCTTGTTCATTCTGGACTTTTCTTCTAAAATGCCCTCAAATCGGTTTAACGATATTAACGAGTAGTCTACAGAAGTCGGAACATGAATAATAAAGAGAAAAGCAAAACTAATAGAAATAATACATCTGCAAGAATGTAAAGTGTTTGTGTTATTAATAAGAAATCACTGCAATAAATTGAACTTTCAGTTTCGACCTTGGATTGTATTCAGTGCGACAAAAATGCAGCGTGGTATTCCGAAGAAGAACACGAAAGACACATCGAGTTGTGTCAGAACGGTCTTATTCGACCGGCACCGTGCCACAATAAGAGTCATACTCATTGCATCGTCAGTTGGTACAGAAGTGGAGGCAGTAAAGGTTTTTATAACATATTTAAAGATAAAAAGAGGAAGGGAATCTTATAATTCGCAATTATTGGTGCTTTTTACAGAATTTAAGGTCTAGTTTTTGAAGATTTTCAGTATCAATTAATTGGCTATTATTGTTCGCAGACATACTCAAAAGCAGCCATAATTGACATTTTTGATGACAGAATTAACCATTTAGACAACACTTGCAATAGTTTGGAGTAAATATCAAATAAACAGAGATAGTCATGGTTATTGATTCACAAATCACATCAACTTCACTAGATGGTTGGCTTTACTGGTCCAACCACGACTAGCTCATTTGTCAAATGCGGTCCGTCTTTCATCACATCGCCTTATGAATTGCGTTCATTTCTCGTGGGAACTCAACCAACTAATATCCTTAGACTCATTGCTGGTCCTAACAAGAACGATTAGATAGGAGATTAACAGAAAAAGAAATCACATAGGAATGAGAGAGGACGGAGTGAAAATCCTTTGCAACACTAGTGTAGAGTGTGAAAATATAGATAAACAGACTTGCAGGATCCAACCTAGTCGTCGAACACAGTTCAAAATTGTATAACTAATTATTTATTTTTTCATTGTTCTTGGCAAACATAAATATCAACCACAAATAGCTGCGAATGAAAAGACATTCTGACTAAAGTTGGATAAAAATATATTTTTTCCCTTCATTGTTATCATAGAAAATCTCCTTTTCACGACACTCTTTGGTTCCTGCTAATTAGTCCTTTAATAAGTGCGGTCGCGCCTATATATCCTGCCATCTAATTGTGTGAAATTAGTCCTCGTGTCCAGAACAAGGACTCTCTGGGGGAGATTCCAATATGGTGAGAGAGATTGACAGAACTGATTCTCCTCATCTTCAGTCCCAAAGTATCTTCTACGAAACCAGAAATATTGTACTTATCTATAAATTTGTAGACAAATTCATGCATTAAATGGCATTATTTTCATCCCTTGGTGATATAAATAATTATTTATTTTCAGTTACTTATTTTAATGCTTTTTTAGAGAAGACTGTAACCGAGAGAAAGTGTGGCGGAGTCGAGGACGTGACTGGTTGCACTCTTTACAATTCTAAAATTAGTAGAAAGGTAAGATACATGACAAATATCATTGCAAAGCACCCCTAATTATTGTTTTTAGGAAGCATCGCCATAAATTTAGAAATATATGCAAATATGTGACCTTTCAGGTACGTCACCTTATTACTAAAGAGCAAAAGGATATGAGGAAGGAAACAACAACATTATTTGTCGAGGTTAGCCAAAATTGAAAATTTTTCGAAGACATACGTAGACATTACTATTCTTATCTATTGTTTTTATAGCACTTATATCATAAGACAATCTCTTTCCTCTATTTATGTTTTTTAAGATAAGTAAACCGCTTTAAATCTTAGGTGGGAAGATGACGTGAGAAAAAAGCATAGCGTTAAACAATTGTGGACGCTGGTATGCAAGATTTAGTAGAAATTTTAAGTGATAGATTTGGAATTGTGGGTAAGAAATGGTAGTCCTAAAAGTGTTGAATATTAACGGCAATAGGCAAGTGCTAAACTTGGAAGAGATCACGGAAGTCAAAGTTTCAATGGATATTAATTAGCTAATTACCAGGTATGCAGTGAATCCTGTCCTGGAGGAGAGTGCATAAATGGTGCTCAGATGCCGATTATTATTGCCGTAATCCTTCTAACCACAATACTACTGGCTCGGTTAATTTGACCAGCTCCCAGTTGATCTACTCTTTAGACGTAACTATACAACAGTGTCTTCAATGTATTGCCTTTTCATTTAAAAAATCAAGGTAAAGTGTGTTAAAACATTATAGATGTTGCAACATTCTTTATATGAACTTTTATGCTACATATCCACAGTTGTTCCCTCATTACGGTGTTGTGTTCCGGTTTGCATTGTTCCATGTCACTCTCTCACTAGTCGTACGAAAGTTTGCATGGAGTCAATACACTGTACTAATTATGGTAATGGAAAGGTCATCTGTGTGCATGATCTAGGCTTAGACTCACTTTCTCAGATATAGATTTTGTTTCAAACTGCCCTATGGCTATTTTATTTTAAAGAATTCGGCTTATGAGATTAGGTCTTCGCTAGACTGGCACATTGCTGTCCTTTCCTTATTACCACAACTCAATTTGTTATACTAACTCGCTTTCATAAATTTCTTTTCGTTTCTGAAGAGATTGGTGGTCACCAATTTAAATAATATCCTATCTCTGACTTTTCATTTGTATTCCCTTAAACTGCAGTGGTACATGGATGTGGCGGGTTATAATTATTTCTAAATTGATGATTACTCTAATTATTCTTATTTTTTTCTCAGCCTCCAAAGAAGCATGGGCATTTCTGCGCATTACGAGATGTGGTTCTTCTTGTGAATCCTCTTGATCCACCCATTTCGCAACTTTCTCCCGCCATTTCCTAGCATTTAAATGAGCTAGTGGCTTGTGCTCTGGTTTTAGTTGTAAGCCTAGAATTAGACATTTCCGTTGCAAAATTCATTTGTAGCGCTAGAAAATGAGCATTATTTACAAGCCATATAATCAGCATAATTCCTGGAAGATCAATTTTTTAGTACGATGTGTTACCTAAGCATTTTCGAAATTGTTAGGAATACAGAAATAAAATTCACTGAGGCTCTCTGAAGACACCCATAAGGCAAATAGTTGGAGAGAAAAAAGATCCATTTTGAGCTCTTGCGCAATCTGAGCCAGAAGTGTCTCTACCGTTGTGTGCGCACCTTCCACCAGTCGTACCATAATATTTCCTTGTTCAGAAAGTCCACCTCAAACAACAGCGTTCCATGTTTAATAGAAGTGGATATTTCACGATTGTAAATCACGAATATGAAATTTTTGAATTAAACGATACGACTATAATTTCTTACAATTTTTCAACAACCTGTATTTTCTCTACTCTCTTGCTTGAATTTAGTAGTTTAGCCGCATCCTGCCACTCCTTTTTTGGCACATTTACGCACAGATCAATCGCTTTGTGACCATCCTTATTTCTAATTTCCTGAAAAATTGTAATTATTAATCAATGCCATATGTACTCAGGACAACAGATTATTTTTAGTTCATTAAAATTGCCTTATAGTTTATATTAACAACATATTTTACCATTATTGTTTAGTATAAATAAATATAGCATGGTTAATATTTAAATAAGTTCTAAGCTGTTACATCTAAATCCTGTCAAACAAAGGGTATGTATTTAATAATAGTTTTAGGATCTAAATATTAATTTTCCAGTAATATCTGCAACTTTTGACATACCGTATCAAGCTCTGGACGGCTCATAAGTAGTTCTAGTAAGTAGACGTTGCCGTTGAGACAGGCGAAGTGTAGAGCAGTCGTTCCACTTTTGTTCTGCGCGTTCACCTGAGATGGTCAAAAATATATTTTCATCCATATTTCCCGATTCTATTTTCCATACCTCTCTACAATGATTTTCTTTTTAACCCTGTTTATTTTGATAGCTACCAGATATTCCAAACGCCATTCATTGGTAGATTCTGTCTGCAAATGTAATAAGTCCAAAATAAATTTTCAAATGCAGGAATCCGGCTTTTACTTTGTAGACATTTTTGAAATTCGACAGTACAAGAAAGAAGATGCTTAGATTAGCATATCCACTGGAAAGTAGAGCTCGGAGTGCATCGAGACGTTCGTAAAAGGAGGCGTAATGAAGCGGACTCCAGGTATCGTGATCAGGTTCGTTTACATCAACCCCGAAAGAGATGAGCGATCGAAAATGTTCATATTATCGCCTAGGCTAAATATTAATTGTCTATAGAAGATGAATCATAAATGTATATATGAAAATCACAAATACAATTGAACGTGTTATTCAAAAACTAGGTTCTAATTTGTACAAAAATGGATATATTTTTCTGTAAACAAATATAATAAAATTGTATTTGAGAAAGCGACAACAAATGACATACTCAATCGTTTTAGCACCTCCAATGTAAGCAGCTCTGTGGAGGGAATAGCGTTGACACCAGTCATCTGTAGACAACGAAGTCTTAGAATTTTCTCTAACTCTTGAATTGAAACCTCGCACATAGTATCCAGGTGCCTGAAGTTGAAAGTTCTACAATTAAATCCTGTGAAACATTATTTTATATATAATGAGACATTTTATGATTTCTAAACAGTTAAAAACAGAACATGTAGAAATATTTACTCACTGGTTGTTTAGTGTACTGTAATCCTGTGTCAAAAAGTGGATTCATGACGAACGTGTTATATTTATTGTAGGTGATCATTTCGACTCTCGCCAGATTCCCATAACGTACTTTGTCGTCAAGATCAACTGAAGACGACACTCTGACCACACTTCCAGAGAGCGTTCTGTGAATATAATTGTTTGAAAGAGAACAAAAGAAATATTTGAATAAATCAGTATTGTGGATTATTTAGACTTGAGATGCTACATAACATTCATTTGTTGTTATTCACTAAGTCTTCGAAAAAATTTAAATAGGAAGAGTAAATATTCACTTGGCACATTCCTCGCTCTCTCTTTCAACATAAGCCGGATTATGAGAGCAGCAGATAATTCTAGAACGTGGCGAAGGTCTCAGGAACAAAGTAGCGATGAATTGTGTATTTATTCTTTGTGAAAACCGTAACCATCTAAAATCTTCTTAATTTATTAATGAAATATTGTGCAGATAATATTTAGCTAGTTACTTTTCTATTCTTAAAAGCATATGTTTTGTAGGCACATCCACTGTTTCGGGTTTGCTCGTAAGTAGTATATATATATATATATATATATATATATATATATATATATATGTCGTCCCTGGCTCAGTTTTTGGCCCATTTCTTTTTTATACATAAAACAAGCAAAAAAATAAAAACTTGATTATTTATCCTTCTATTTTTATAGTAGAATAACAGCATGAAAAAGTTTTGGACCTCTATCTGAGCCACAATTTACCATATTAATAAAACGATTTTATTGCATGAAATATCTGACAAATTAATTAAAAATTTTATTTTACAATATAATATAATATGAAAAAGATGAATAATGTAACATAAAAGATAATATAAAACGATTAAGATTGAGAGGAGTTTATTAAAACATTGAAAAATTACGAACTGGAATCATTTTGTTTCATTTTATCATTTCTAATAACTTTACGAACAAAAAGCTTCTCACCGACTTTTTTGACTTTTTTTCCTTTATTTATTTGTTTATACCTATTATCAATAAAAGCTCTAAATCTATCTTCAGAAGCAGTGTCGTTATAGTTGTTAATCAAAGTATCTTTCAAATAATTTAATTCACAAACAACGGTTTTTTCACTTATTGTATAGTTGCCTTTTTTATCAGTTATAATTATTTCAGAAATAGTCCTCCCTTGATGATACACAGTTTCTACTATGTTATTTATAAAAGACACGAATTTTTTTTGTAAGTTATTTTGTTCGGATTCCGTCACGCTATTATTGAGGATTGAGCTAGAAGATTGATTGGCTAGTGACCGAGAATCATCCATGGAATCCTTTAAGGTTGAATCAGAAAGTTGGTTGGCTAATTGCTGAGCTTGAAGATCGGCTACTTCCTATAAATTTTTGAAAAACGAATACATTTAAAAATGCAGTAAAAAAAACTAACCGCCTTGATTTGATCAATTGAATCAGCAAAATCTTTTTCCACCTTTTCCAACTTGTCGAAAAGTTGTTTATATGGATCTGGTGTGTTGGATGTTCCGCTCATAGTTGTTGTTTCTAAAATTTTATTTTACTCTTAAGAAAGAAAAAGAGTTCTAGATAAAAAAAATTATGAAATAGCATTGATAAAATTGGATGGTAATTATGAAATTAATAAAAAAAAATAAGCATTCACGTCTCTAAAACAAAATTCAAATGGTAAAATTACACATTTCTCAATTCATCATTTTTTAAAATCTAATCGATTGAGTAAATTTAAGGTAAAATATAAACAAAAAAACTTAATTGATACAAAAAATATCAAAAATTCTCGTCCAAAAATATGTTGAAACTGCAAATGGTAGTGGTGAACTCGCTTATAAATATGGCGCCTAGACACGTATGCGCACAGCGATAAGAAAGTGCCAGTGAGTCATGCGATCTGACGTCATTTATGGATTAAGCCTACTAAGTTCCCCCAAACTTTGCCCCCTTCTCCCCATCAAACCAGCACGCAAAAATTGTACAACAAAAAGAGTTTACGTCGATGATGTTGATGAACAGTGGGAATCTGATTTAGTTGGAATGATTCCATATTCAGAAGAAAGTGATGATTTTAAATACTTATTAACTGTAATTGATTGTTTTTCAAAATATGCATGGGTAGTCCCAATAAAAAATAAAAACGGATCTGCAACATCACAAGTACTTCAAACAATTTTCAAACAACGAAAACCTAAAAAAATACAAACGGATAAAGGAAAAGAATATTATAATAAGGAAATGAATGAACTTTTTAAAACTCATAATATCATTCACTTTTCTACAGAATCAGATAAAAAGGCCTCAATTATTGAAAGATTTAATAGAACATTAAAAGAGAAAATGTGGGAGATATTTACGTTTAATAATAATCAAAAATGGAGAAATATTCTAGATGATTTAGTCAATAATTATTATAATTCGTATCATAGAAGTATAAGAATGTCACCCATAAAAACAAGTGATCCCAAAAATAGGACAATTGTACACGAAAATTTGTTTGGAAAAGCTCCGTTCAAAAATGTATCTTCCAATAAAGAAACAAAATTCAATATTGGTGGTACCGTAAGAATTACAAAATATAAAACTATCTTTGCAAAAGGATATCTACCGAATTGGAGTACTGAACAGTTTGAAATTGATAAAGTCAGAACACTACCCCTATCACATATGAAGTAAAAGATTTAGCGGATGAGAAAATCAAGGGAAAGTTTTATGAAGAAGAACTTGCTTTATATCAAAATATTGAAAATGAGTATAAGATCGAGAAAGTTTTAAAACAGAGGGCAAATAAAGGAGTTAAAGAAATTTTCGTTAAGTGGTATGGATATGCAGAAAAATTTAATTCATGGATTCCTGAAAGTAATCTATCTGCCCCATAATAAAAGTTCCTTCGGAACTTCTAGTTCTAAGAGAATTAAACACAAACTGTCTAATTTTTGAAAATATTTTTCTTATTTTTTAAATTTTATAAATTCCTGAAGGAAATTTGTAAAGCGAATGGAAGCCATCGATCGAATTTTAACTATTGATAATCCAGTAATAAATGATACTTTAATTCAAAAAGAGAATTTAATTAATATTTTTCCACCTTCAGGCTCAAGTTTAAATCAAAATGGTGAAATAAATTTTGTAATTGAAACTTGTGGTCAATACTTGTTGCTTAATAAAAGTTACATTTACCTGGAAGCAAGATTGTCAAAAGTTGATGATTCTGATTTGATAGAAGAAGATGAAGTTCCTTTGACTAATAATGCACCTACATCCCTTTTCGATAGAGAAACTTGTATGGACGGAAATTCAAGTTGAAAATATTGTAGATCCAGGAAGAGCGACTTTAATGGAAGGAATTTTAACTTTATTCATCAAATATGAATAAACAAAATACATTTGGATGGATTCTAGAAACTAAGGACATAATGACATATAAAATCAATAAATATACAAAGAATATAAAAGGAAATCTAACTTTTTGTATTCCACTAGCTCATATCTTTGGATTTGCAGAATGTTATAATAAGATGATTTATGGAAGAAAACATACTCTTTCTCTGTATAGATCTCCAGATAATAAAAGTAGTATTGTATCTTCAGATCCTACCAAATATACTGCTAAGTTAACTATCAGTAAATTGCAATGGCTTATTCCCAAAATAATCCCAAGTCTTGAAATGCAAAACAAACTTGTGAATACACACGAAAGTAGAAAAATACTCCATTTACCGTTTACATCTTGACAATTCGAAAGCCATAATATTCAAATGGATGTAGGGAATTTACATGGAAATTAGGCACAAAATATGATAAAATAACATATTTTGTTGTTGTTTTTCAATGTGCAAGAGACAATAAGTATACAAACGCTAGCAGTTTTGATAATTGCGGATTAGAAGAAATTTATGTTGAACTAAACTCCGAACGTTGCTGATACGAATGTTTGAAGTTTAATCTTGAAAATTTTAATGCTGTTCAACAATATAATTTTGCTAGAGAGTTTAGAAAGAGTTATTATGAAACAAGGAAAGATTGCATTTTTATTGAAGAGGATGTATACTATCGCTATTATCCATTACTAGTTTTTGATGTATCTAAACAAAATGATAGAATTATACAATCGAGACCTGATGTAACAATTAAGGCTTCTTTTTCCAAAAATATTGCACAGAGTACAAGATGTTATTGTCTTATTATGAGTAACAATATTGTAGAAATAAAAGATAATCGTGTTAAAGTAATTTAACCGATTGAGCAGGAGCCTGGAGGACCAATTTCTAAAAAGAATGAAGTCCTAATCGAGTAAATGTAAGTTGACTTTTAAAAAATTATTTTTTAATTAATTTTTTCAAATTATTAAATCAGAAATAAAAGTTCATTGTTTTGATAATTATGAAGCAGTTCCAGATCCAAGTGAAATAGATCCAAATTTTAAAACTCTTATAATTTTTGGTGATATTATGATAGAAAAACAAAGTAAAATAGAAAATTATTATACGAGAGGGCAACATAATAATATAGATTGTTTCTATATAAACCAAAATTGTATCAAGTTACCAAAAAATACAATCAGAGAAAATGCTAATTTATTTTTAATATTTCCTCAAGATAAGCAGAATTTAGATTATATTTATCGTGACCACTGCGGAGAACTAGAAAAAAGTGAATTTTATAATATGTGTAATGAAATATGGGAAAAAAATATTATTTTTTACTATTGATAAAACTAGTGAAAAAAATAAAGGAAAATTTAGAAAACAGTTAAAATACTTTTATTTCTCTCAGAACTAGACTCTGTGAGTTTATTTACTTTTATTTTTTTGAATGATTGTATTAGTTTCTGGTTGTTTTACATAAATTCTTTCGGCTTTATTTTTTAAGCTAATTGGTACGCTAATTCTTTTAAATTTATCATCTAAATCACTAATATTAATTTCATCTAAAAAATCTAAACATTCTTTATTTGGTAATTGTTTTTTAGTTATAATAGATAGGCTAATATGAGGAAATTCTACTTTTTTATTTTTAATGCCTCATTATATTTATCAGCTAATTGATTGTAATCATCTCTATCTTTTTGATATTTTTCTATAGCAGTTTCTAACATTTTTTGTATTTTTTGCTTTTTTTCCCTAATTCTTGAATTATTAATGATTTACATTCACTTTCACACATTTAAGTTATAAGTATATTGAATGAATATATTATTGATTCTTTCATATTTTCGTTAATATTTGTTATATCATTAATTTGTTTTGTTATATTATCTAAATCATCTAAATGCCCTGTAACCGTTTCTCTTGTTAAATCATTTTCCAGATAATCATTTAATTCTCTGCTTTGTATTTTGAAAATGAGAACAACTGAAAATTTAACGACATTTTTTTGTATATATGACGGAAGATTAGGAAAGACTTCTCCAAGAGCTAGAATACAACGTCAAGGTGTCTGTTGCTTTTGAGTCTGTGGTGGACTGGAAGACGTCGATGGTTCGTCCAGGAGAATGACGTCGGAATAATGAGGTGTGATTATCAATTGGTCCACAAAAAAATCTTGTCGTAACCGGACAATAGCCACAGAAACATCCATAAAGTAGCACAAGGCAAATGTTTGAGTCCTGATAAAGAAATTATTTTTAATGAAGATTCGAGAAGTCACAGATATGGAAATATGAAATTTGCATCTAAGATAATTTAGGTAAATTATGCGAAAATATTCCAAATATATATAGTGTATTTCTGTTTATCAGTATTATTGGATTATTATTCTAAAATAGGTATTGAACTGGCGATATCGTTACAATTGACGTTCACACTGAAATGTACTTTTAGAATTAACTTTATAAAATATCATAACCAAATTACAAGTGCTTGTATTTAATATTAAAAATGATATGAAATATCACAAAGACTGCGGACAATCAATCGAAAACTGATAAGAATTGGAAACCACGTCTAGTTCTGTAAATTCAAGAAAACCTGCAACCTAAGAACTTTCACAAAAGTTAATGTTTGAACAAGACGTTCTAATGTCACCAAGGAATATGGTGAAACGAATAAGATGTCTTCTCGCCACAGCTCTTTTATCTCCTCTAATAAAATACTGGTGGTTGAAGGTAATTCTGCTATAATTGGCAGAGTATAGTATACATTTTTGTTAATAAAAAACTTTCAATGGCTTTCTAGAAACGTTCACTATAAATCGAACTTGTTGAATTTTTGAAAATGTGTTTCTAAGTTTAAGACGCTTACTGAAAGCGTTATATGGAAACTGCTTACAAATATTGTGTTTGTCGTACTTCTCAGCCGTTCTCTTTGTTGAATATCTCTTAGGTTAACTATTTTTGTCATACGAAGCATAGGCTATAGTCGTTTCTCTAACTTTAAATTCTAGTATTACGTAAATTAAATGTAAATCAGCAACTGAAGACCGAAAAAGATTAATTGAACATAAAATCGTAAATAAACAAACGCGAACCTCAGGTCACTGTCTCATCTATGGTAACCCCTAGTTTACAGTAACGACATTCGACTACTTGCTTATATCTCTAGTACTTCACTAGATATCCTGAATAAAGCTGTCTGCTCCTGTACCAACTTCGCCCCACACTGCGATTTATAGTGGATTTCCCTCACTCCACTATCATTTTATATTAAATCCTCATGAACGCTGTAGTAGATTTCCAATACCATTTAGTATACTGTGGTGTATGTTCTAGGATAACATTTACCTTGTATTAGTGTCGGTTTACCTTACAAGATTATGTTGTTGCAACATGTTCGACAAATACTAAAGTATAATCTATCTATGACTAATAGGTTCAATCTAATATTAACATTCTCATCGCCATTAATTATGTTATGTTAGGATGCGCGCATATGTTATGAGAGCGGCGTTATCGCAAACATTACCACCCGTATAAAAGCGCTCGCTTCTCAGTAAGAGAACAATTTAGCCGAGGATTTATTTATCATTGTTATTTATATTTGTTATCTGTTGAATAAAGGTTTAATTACCCAAGTTTGAGGTAACCACAAACCAAGCCACCAGCGCTAACGAACCTCCCAGCCTCCACAACGATAAAGACCCGCGTGGCAGATCAAAAGAGCATAAGAACCAAAGAGGCTGAGGGAAATCGTTATACGATTTGCTACTGGCCTTGCCTCCACTGTTTCTCTCTGTGTATTCTCTACATTTGCTAGTTGGTTTCAAACAAGGAAGACGTTTCTAAAAGAGAATTTATAGTACTCTATTATCTACTGTCTTATTGGATCAAATAGAACAAATTTGAAGAATTCATTCATTTTATATTCTTATATTTTAGTAATTTATGTGATAATTGTAGTATATAGAACATATAGATACGATTTCCGGTATAAACACGAATTGATAACAACCTCTTAGCTCAACTTCATTATTCTGTGTTCCTCGTCATACAAGGTGGTAATGCAGCGGAGAAGATCCGGTGACGGCAAACCGCGTCTCAGCAAATCTATGGTTAGTTGTGAATTATCGATAATTCTAAAATATCCTTGTGTTCTTCAACAGGAACTATGCATGATTCCTGCTTATTAGAAATATGAGAATCTTGAAATAGTCGGCTCAGCACTTTGTATGTATTGCTTACATATTCATGTCAAAGTCTTTGATATCTGAATTATCATCTTAAACTTCAACATCTGAGGACAATAGTCTACTATATGATTTTAGCAAATAATCGGACAACTCGAAGGCGAGAAACCTGCAGATATGGTTTTACATTACACCAAATTGACGTCCAAGCAAAAACAGACGATGCACGACCAACTAACGGCTCCTACTAGAATAAATTGCAAAGGTTTCATCGAAAACAAGGTATTTCTCCTTAAGCGCTTATTAATGTGTTGTATATTCTAATGAACTATTGTCAGGAGAAGAATAGAGCCCTGATTCCAATTCACGAGAAGAAGAGAGTTATGTTGCCGCAGGTGAAATAGCACGTCACAAATAAAGCAGTATACAATAGACGTAATAAACAAAAAACGATTTGTACTCTTTATTTTAGTTTAAAGAAGGTGATTCCGAATATGTTCCTGCTACATATGCTTCGTATGATCGTGAAGATTTTATAATTATCCAAGCTCCAACCAAAACCAACTACAAAGACTTCTGGAGGATAGTGTGGAGGGTCTCGTTCTCTCACTTTTTGCCTATTTGTCTTCTAATTGCTGTTCATTTCGTAAATTATTTACTGCTAGTTGAATGTTAGCATGACTTAGGATGGCTGTAAAATCGCAGTGAGCGTCAGTGACTCATTCAGCGAGACGGATGCTACCAAATGCTATCCCTACTGGCCAACCAAAGAGAAGGAAAAGATGAACATTGAGGTGATTTGTACCGTCTATCGCTTAAGAGCTAAGAATTCTAAACTAAACATAGCAAGTTTAAACATAACTATTGTTAAGGATGGACGATTCGTGATTCAGTTAAAAAGAAAGCAGAATTATAAGGGATATGTTACTTATGATATGGAAATTGTGAGCACAGATCCAACTATCGAACTCGGAGATAAGGCAAAAAGCACAGTGAACACTCAGGCAGCTATTAAGTTCTTTCACTTCTTCTACCTTTCCATAAATAGTGATATAGTTAGCAGAATACATCTGACATTTACACTGACAATCATACATCCGCTTTTTGAAAGAAATATAAGTGCATTGAACCTCCTTCCTATTCTAGAAGTCAGACAGTGTAAATGAGGATGAGGGCGATGAAGATAAGAAACCGCGTTCTGTTGGTTTTTCTTTTGAATTTATTGATAGGTTTTAAGATGTTGGATAAAAAATTTAAGGCTACCATTATTTTAGCTGAATAATTCATTAGTTAGTATTCTGTTAAACGGATTAAAAACACCCATTAAATTGTGGTAATTAACATTTGCCAACGTCCACGTTTACTATGGAAATCTACGACCAGTGACGCATAAGGCAATTTAAACCTTGGAATTCCTGATATATCCAATCTATCCAATTTCATATCACTCTCATGCACTTCGAGAACTGGGCTCAGGATACTTGGCCGGATATTGAACTGCTAGCTCCCTTCGTGCAAGCATTGTCCAAGAAAGAGGTTCAGGTAAAATTGCTATTTTAGCACTTTGTTTGTAATTATCTGCTATTTCTATTCATTATTTCTTTTTCTATTTAAACCTCGTAATCCTAATTCTTTCCGGGTTATTCGCAAATCTATCGATAACTATGTACCTCCTGTAATCATTCAGGGACATGAGGGAATTGGAAGGTAAACCAAGGAAGATTTGATCGATATTTTTGCTTCAGATTACCTTCAAAATTGTTTAGAACGGCTATTATCTGGGTGGGAGCTATTCTAATGAAAGATATTGAGAAAAGAGAATGCTTTGATATTGAGGACCTCGTCAGAAAATTAACCAGGTAGTCAATAAAATGTGAAGTAAATACAGACTAAGAATATATTAATAATAATAATAATATCTCGAAGAATTCGACCTGGTGTGTTTCACAATCGAATCTACTACTGCATTCTTTTCGCTCTTGCCTTCCGCTTGGCTGCCCTCGGTGGATGGAGTAACTATGAAGTAAGGGATAATAGGGAAGAATAGAGAGAAAAGGGTCATTTATTCACATTACTGAGAGTATAGTAACACTTGTTCAGGATGTCAAGTCTAAAATCAAAGAAATTCAATCTGCTTATGAATCCACCATTAAAAAATAAGTTTATTAAATACAATCATTAATAAATCCTTTTTACATTTCGTCGTTGTCTACATAATATCTGTTAAGTTCTCTATTACGTGTTTCATTTGTAAGGGAAAGTGTTCTTTGAATTCGAAAAACACTTCAGTTGCCTTCAAAGATATTTTAGTGACGAAAATATTGGTTTTTTCTACTTGATAAATATTTTCTCTTTTACGTCTTAATAGTGATGAAGTAATTTGCTTTTCCTACAGCATATGCTTTTGTGTTGTCCATATTATAAGGTTATTTTAGTATGAAATAAGTCAATTTTATTGCTAGCAGATATCACAGAGAACTGAACTATGCTATATTTAGAACTTTGAGTTAAAAATGGCTTAAGGTATCTTCATCTAAATGATTATGCTTACATTACCCGTTTAATTAGTATAACATGATACCAACAGTACAGCAAATACAAACTTACAGAACAGGAAAGCTATTAATTGACAAATCTTCTTGAATGACCTCATTCTGCTTGTGCTTGTACCGCCAGATAGGGCGTTAAGTACCGCCACCAGTACTGAACGAATAATTATTTCTATTCCACTAGGAATATTCTCATACCTGAACTATATATTTGCTTTCTGCAACTATTCAAATATAAATTGCAAATTAGTGTGCATTTGTACGTAATAATGACAAATATGAAATAGTTGTGAGATCTACACTTAGCTGCTAATGATATGAGCTCGTATAAACATACCGTGATGTTGAAGATGATGAAGAAGGCAGGAAACATGACCCGAGAAATCAAGTCGATCCGACGACTGTGCTCTTTATATTTCATTCGCCACAACTTATCCCACCATGACCGTGGCTCATAGGCAGCGATTACCTGAGAACTATGATCCTATGATATACACGTTATATCAGAAATACAGTCCGTTCTTCAGTCCCTCTGAAAGATTTACTTTCGACTTTAACACCTAGTTTTAAGTGACTTAAGCTCTCATAAAATCAAAATAGAAGAGTTGATATCCATCATCGATCACTTCAATATGTTATTTATTCCTAGGTGTTGCAAAGTGGATTTATGAGATTACACTGTAGTTAAATCATTAATAATCTATTACAGTACTGTAAACGAACATACTATGAACGTATAATTAAACATCATCGAGAAGGAGTTCTACATATTAACTCACTTCCGGGGGAACCGACGAATAGAATTGGTGCGAATCAGCAGACCTGAATAAGATTGAGTATCTTAAGCGTCAGAAGAGTAAAAAATACATTCTTACCTAGAAGAATGATAGATTGTTTTGTGGTTGACTATTATGACCGGAATTTATGTGTTTTGGTGGACTGGATTTAAATAATTAAGCAAGATGTTCATCTTCTATTTTTACGGGTGTTCTTTCTTCCCTACGTTATGTAAAACAAGTCACATCATCGAAGAGCGCGAATCATTAACCAGTCATATCCCAAGCCTATTAACGAAATCCTTTAAATCACTATAAACTTTGTTGATTAAATGCTAATCGCAAAAGAGTTGTTGAAGTTTTCTACAACAAAATGTATCATGTGCTCGTTTACAATTGTAAAACATTGTTAGGCATTTCTGAAGCTTATAAGAAAAAACTTCTTCACACTGAAGAATTATTTCTGTTTGGATTTAACGTTGTTTTGATTCGTGATGGCACTCAGTGTTTGGATAGCCTCTTCGACTCCGAGTGCTTTTAGGCAGTGGGTCCTAGAGCTCCTCAAATAATCCACAATAGCTTTATGTATTGGTCATCGCTCATTATTTATAAATAAGTCCAACTCAATATTTCATATAAGCATGAACAATGCATAGAAATAGCTCTAATTGAACCTGTAATTTCTGAGTTTTAATTTCTTACAATTAGTTTCCACATTCATATAAAGAAACTTGGGAAAGTTCTAGATAATTATAAAAGAAAACTAGTTCTGTAACAGTAGTTAATATATATTAGCCGATAAAAAACTAACTGGGAATTGGCCAAATTGAGCTTATACGTAGTTTTCCAGTCATGAGTGACAAAAATAAGAATACCACTGTAACTTATATTTACGAAAATTAACTAGTTCTGCAACAAAATACCTGAAGAAAATATTCATGTGTTGCTGTCTGCTTCTGTAACTCTGTCGCACAATGTCCTGCCGGGCCGCCCAGTTGACTAACGCAAACTCCAATAATGCGCCAAATATGAAAGCTAAACTCTTAAGATATCACAAATATAGTGGTCTTGATAGAGATTTGAAATTGGCTATTATCGGGAAACACGATATGCAGGAAAACCTCACAGCTAAACCCACCTAAACAAACTCCTATCCATATATCAATGGCTTTAGTGTAGCTAACGGGCGGAAGATTGGCGTTGACTCCTGATGCTTGAGTCGTCATAGTTAAAAGTGTTGTAACCCCTAAAGTTACTCGAGCAGGAACAGAGTCTTTATCCAACCTAAATAAATACTTTAATACTCGTTAAAGAACATTTCCACTTATATATCTTGAAATATATTACTAAATATTATAAATTCAATTATAGCAAACTGATGAATAAATGATTACAGAATTAAAAAATGGAAATTATTTAGAAATATAACTATCTAATAAACTAACCAAAATGACACCCAGGAGACAGCTACCAACATGAAAGATGGAATATAAAGTTGTAGAAGGTAATAGCTGAACTCTCGCTTGAGCTCAATAATTGTTCGGAGACATGAATAGGCACCTGAAATGAGACATGTTTAAAGAAGAAAAATAAGTAGCAAATGAAATTAGACCATCACATCATTTGACGTCTTGTTATTAACTTCGTCTATGTGTTACATTATACATTATGTTTACTAACTGAGATACAAATGACTAGTTGGGTAATTGCGAAATAAGCTTATAACTAATAGCCGATTACCCGTAGTTGTTACTGAAGTGCAGTTTCCAGTCATCACATTGCTAAGAAGAAATGACGGTAGAGACTGTCGTAGGCCATCTTTGATTTGAATGGGCTTTTCTGTTTTCCAACCATATTCTCAAAATCGAAAGCACATTAATATGTGAAATTCATCATCTAATATATAGTAAAGACATTCCTTATCACATCGACCCAACAGCGATCTTGTGAAAAATAGTACCAGACTGTTTTAAACATAAATGACGTATTCCATGTAGTTTTCAGCATTTGAACGTACGAGAGATGTATGAAAGGCTCTTATTTAAAACGTACCAATATCCTGTGTGGTATAAGCATAAGAGGCGAAGTCGACGACGCACGTTTGGACGTCGAGAGGATAATCAGCGAGCCTAAACAGGTCTTTAGAAATGAAACACTCAGTTGAAAATGAATAAAATAACTAAGGGATAGATCGATATTCACAAAAAGGAGACAAACATGCTTCCTTGTAAACAATAGCGACTAAGAAAATATTGGAACAGAAGTGAATTAATGAGTAGGAAGTTATATTACTAGACCTCATGGGACAACTGAGAGTAAGCGTCAGCCTACACGAGTACAAGATCCGGCCCGTTCCGTTATAGACCCTAATCAGAATATTGGGTGTGTCGATATCATGTTTTTTCCCATCTTTCTCGTTTTGAAAAAATGTATCAGGAACCTGAAGCGTACTCAATACAGTGGGTTTATCTTTCAATCGTTTTCTATCTCTGTACTCACCCAAATTTTCTGTCCAGGAGAAAGGACAATATGCTTGAATGTGGGACTGATGAAGTAAAGTCGCTCATCTATCCACTCTTCCCGAAAAGTGAAGTGCAGTGAATATTCCATATTTACATCGTCGACCTTTGAGATACTTCTAAATAGAGCACAACTGCTACTTTAACTATATAGTTAATTTAGTTTTATCAACTACCTTCATTAGTGTAGCAGACTTGCAATTAGTGTTGTAAAACGCAAATTAAACAATTATATATTAGATAATGTAAGTAATTAACCTCTAATTATTCCATGCGGGACTCTCAATCTTTGCCAATAATTTCCGCCTTTCTCCCATTCATTCATTTTGTTCTCACCTTAAATACATATTCACTGTAACCACGACTGGGTCTTCGCCGTCATTTGAATCCAGCCTTCCCCTCGGTCGAACTCGCCAGTCATAGTCATTTTCCGGATTCTCCAACAAATGACGAATAATGCGCTGTTCATCCAGCAACTTTTCATATCTCAATTATTTCACATTAATATTAAATTTCTAAATAGATCCAATTGTTAATATTGTCAAAGCCTAAGCCAAAAAATATAAGATTTTAGTTTTAGCATGAAAATAAGTAGTTAATTATATTAATAAAAGCATTAAATCAAATTTATAAATCACTTTGACTTCTTCTAATTTATTACTTTGTCAAATGAGACATAGATTAAGTAACAGTTTAATTTTGTTATAATTATTTGTTATGGCTACCGAGATAGATTAATTGTTTGATCTACCTTTGACCACCCAATCCTTTGTAGACCGCTTCCCGCCTTTTTTCTTGTATATAAGACCCGTAAATCGATTCTATTTTTAGTCTATGATTAAACGTCAAACCAAACTGGACAATACAACAACTGGCAATCAAGACTGCTACCTACTCACTGCCTACTAAGAATGGACACGGACTTGTCTTCGCTAGTCAAGACTCTTGCTAACGTCGTAACTGCGCTTAGTGCGAACCTATCTGCAATTAGTTCCGTCACATCCGGAAAACAGAGTC
This sequence comes from Heterorhabditis bacteriophora, assembly GCA_964036235.1. Lineage (NCBI taxonomy): Eukaryota > Metazoa > Nematoda > Chromadorea > Rhabditida > Heterorhabditidae > Heterorhabditis > Heterorhabditis bacteriophora. The sequence continues at coordinate 1,056,619 of OZ038427.1, read as the reverse complement.
AGTTTAATAATCAATCTACTTCAGCAGAATTTGTTTTCCAGTCACTGTCTACCTGCATCCCAAATTTCGTCTACGATCCAGAAAATAACGTAACTTTTGACGTTTGGTATCAAAGGTACCAAGACTGCATTCTGATGGATGGATCATCGCTGAATGACGCCACTCAAGTTCGTCTGCTGCTTTCCAAATTGGATTCAGTTTCCTATGCAAGATTCGCGGATCATGTACTGCCAAAAAAACCAGCAGAACTGAATTTGGATCAAACGGTGAAAATTTTACAAGACATGTTTAGTGAAAAGAAAAGCCTTTTCAGTCGAAGATATGCATGTATGAAAGCAAGGAAGAATCCTTCTGAGGATCTCGTTCAATATGCTGGAACCATCAACCAGCTGTGTGAGCGTTTCGAACTTTCGACTGCAGACACGGATGATTTCAAATGCCTCGTCTTTGTAGCAGGACTTGACGGACCACAAGATGTAGAGATCCGAACGCGTATTCTTCAAAGACTGGAAACAAAAAGACCAGGTGAAAAGATCACGCTTAATGACTTGCTTACAGAATGTCACCACTTCTTATCACTGAAAAACGATTCCCAGTTGATAGAAAAACAATCTCGTATACCAGTCCCTATGTATAAAACCGCTAAGAACAATCATCTGAGACCAAAAGCAAAGGAATCAAGCAAACCAATGCCAAAATATCCGTGCCGATACTGTGGTGAGATTCATTTTGAAAGAAACTGCACTTCCAGAAAATACAGGTTCTCCAAGTACAAGAAGATCAGTCATGAAAACGGTTGCTATAATCTGTACAATAGCCAGAAGGAAATGGCGTCTACCAAGCAAGTCGAAGCATATCAAAAGAACCGAGCCTACGCCAACGTTCAGGTATTAGAAAAAGAAATAAACATGCAACTAGATACTGATGCGGACGTCTCGGTGCTTGGCGCAAGAACATGGAAAACCCTCGGATCTCCAGTACTGCAGCAAATGGATATCAGTATGAACAATGCAAATGGCTCCAACAGGGACAGTAGTGGATTTTTCGAAACCCAACTGGACGACACAACACTATTAGTTCGAGAAAATATTTATATATAACTATTTCAATAATATTTACGACAATTAGATCATACGATTTATAAATACTTTAATTTTTATTAAATTACTTGAACCAGAGCTTAAAATGGGGCATGTATTACTGTCATTCGTATTTCTCTACATACACCTATTTGAGAATGGCTCCCCTGTTTTTCAGGTGAGTGAGCGGATAAGTCTTCTCCCTATTGTTTGAACGTTTCTCAATAATTTACTCTCATGAATAGAACGCACAAAATATAGCCATCGACTAATAAAAACAAGTCTGCGAAAACATCAAATTTGCTTTACTTTAGTATATTTTAATTCCAATGTTGAAGAGAACATTTCAAGAAAGATATGAAACACATGTAAATCTCAACTTTAAGATATACTCGTTTACAAATTTGGTTTCAAAGTTTATTTTGAAAAACGGGAAAACGTTCGGATGAACGTAATTTATGATTAACACTTATCTCAAAGAAGTATTGTGCCGTAAATATTTGTAACTAACTAAATATTGGAATAGTAGATGATTAAGATTGCAAATTAAATTAAAGCTAAAGTCACACTATTCCTGATCTATTAAAATAAACTGGGTTGCTTTTTAATCGTTTCCATTTATAGAGTGTAAAGGATATATTGCCTGTTATAAAAAGGCTATAAAGCTCAAATGGGTATAGAACATCCACGTACCCGACATCCTGGGATGCTAGAATCGTTCTGTAGAATAAGAGGAAAAGAATGAGGGGCATTTCTATATATCTGCTAACGAAGAGACATCCTGAAATGAACCTGAATGAGGCAAAGAAGAAAACGATTGATATATTTCGTTGAAAGAACAGGAGAGACCACAACATCAAATACATAACATCTATTTTCGTATTTGATGAACCGTTACATCGCATTTATATATTACAAGAAACTAGAAGAGAATTCTATAATCAACAACATAAACATCAGACATTGAGAAGGAGGACTATTAAAGAATCTCTTCGAATATCATTTGCCATAAATCATATTTAGTAACTCATAGTTTTAATCGTCAAAAGTATTCCATGAACTATTTAAGTAGGTGTAGTAAACTAAAGAAATATATCAGCTTACAAAATTTTATGTCCATAGACATTATTTATTGATGATTAGCAGAGGAAAAATGTAATCTTTGTATGGTGAATATAAGCTATATCAGCACATATTTACATTGACATATTAGTGAATTTTAAAGCCTTGTTCTAAATATCTATGACGTAGAGGTGTCATTTCTACTCTAAAGAATTAAAACCTTAATCAGATTAAGATTAAGTGGAAGCGAAATCAAATAAGAATTGTAGATGTAAACATCTTAACGCACTTGAACTACTTTTGTAAAAAATGAAAACTGGCAAAAGCATGGATGAAATTATAAAGGATATTATAAACGAGTTTCGGTGTTATAGGGTAGAGTGCATTCACATCTGGAACGTTTTTTGCTGTGGATAGCGTGCGAAGGTAATCGATAGTAGGCTTTTTATCGATTACTGTTTGTTGATGAAAATACTATTTGATGAAGATGATCAGCCGGATTTCTTTTTCAGAAAATGTGCGAGGAATTTCCCGTTTAGAAGTGGAAAACTTATGGAAGATAAGTGAGGTCTTGAACGTACAAAAATGGCCACATACTGGCTGATCTCCATACCAACTCATCTTATTATCCGAAGGAAGACGTAAACTTAGAAACTAAATGTTCAACTCAAAAAGGAGTTTAAATGGAATTATTTTTAAATGAAATGGACATAATGCACAAGGATAATTGGAACTCAAATATCTTTGAGTGTCAAAATGTTAGACGCATGTTTGTTTTAAATGTCTTATCAGATGTCATATCTGCTGTTTGCTTCTCTTATTTGAAATTTCTGATTTCCCTTATGTCAACTCTATATTTCTCTCTAATGGCCTTAACTAACGTAAAATGGTTTTCAGTCTTAAGCGCTATGGCACCAAGTTTGGGAGTGTTTTTAATATTTCAGGTGTTTCTTAAACACTAAAAGAAACAAAGAGCGGCGTGCAGAAAATGATTATTATGGGTGACGTTTCAAAGAGGACGAAAATAGAAAAAAAACGAGACACTTGGTATGAACTGAAGAATGTTTGTGAGCGACGAAGTGCACGTTAACGGCTCATTATGTAAAGTGGATACTAAAGAAGGATAATTGATAAATGGCGTTAATAAGCGTATATCTGCAGATTACATCATTGTGAATTAAACACAGTCGGCAAAGAATGCATAAGCGGGAAAGACAGCTGGTGATCTGTGGGCACACAACGGAGCATTCGTAGGAGGTTTGTGAACTTAATCAAATTTAAAATGATAGATGAGAGGATATAGTCCGAAGTGGAATACATCAGAAATAAGGAAAATGATACGTAGTAAAATAATATTACTGGAAGGCTAAAACTAGAGGCAAATGCATTATATGAGTGTATTACGCTGTTTTATGACCATAAAACCATGATATACTCAAGTACACCATTGTATTATTAGCTTTGACCAAACGCGTTTCTGATGTCAGTTGAGCAACAAAAAGTTCACGACGCTCATCTCTAGACGTTCTGTATGAGATCCCAATTTTGATGAGTAATATGATCTCAGAGATCGGGACAAATTAGTTCATCTTTGATTTATGTGTTCGACACTAATATGAAAATGTGCACAAACTCCAAGTTAAATATACGCATAAGAAAGTAATGGAATTAAGCAGTTTAGTAAAACATCTCATCAGTAATTTCCTAAAATCTATTTCCGGAATAAAGCCGACAATAAACGGTAGGAATGAAGAAAAGCAAATAGAAATTAGGCCTCAACAAGCAAAAACTATTTTTCACTACGCTTTTAACGCAATCATTTTTGGCATTAAATTATATATTTAATTTGTATAAACTAGGGGAATTATGTAGATGGTTTTGAAAAGCACTGACGTTGTAGTGTAAGAAACTTCGCATTTTTTTAAAGCTTCAATTTGCTAGTTCAAAATGAACTTTTTCACTGAAATGACAATTAACATTTGGAAGAATCGTATAAAGAGAGTAGCGTGCAAGGCAATTTCGGCGTCTGCCCAGCTGCGAGCAATTGTCAAAGTTCATTAAAATGAGCTTAGACGCAGACTGAAGACGCTTGAAATTGAAAATCGAGCACTAAAAGCTGCTGCCGCTAGACAAAAGCATAGCAACGTGAGAGTAAAATAGGAAAGTATTCCCCGCCCCTCTCTCCACCCCTATTTCACCTCTCCTTCCTTGCTGCTCGGCTTCTCAACTCCCCACTCAATTCCTCACTAATTTCCATCCATCCATCCTATTCTATTCCACTTCGGCTTCTATTTTAAAGTATTCTATCGAATAACTGATACTTCTCTCTGCTGTAGACCGTAGTATCATAAATATTCCGTAATTGCGTGCTTAGCTGATTGTTATGGAGATACATATCAATCAAACCAGTAATTATGGCGGAAGACTTATTTACCTACCTCTATAAGAAAATATATATTGAGTTACTTATTGGAATAGTTTGATTTAAATTGCTTGATGTAGGTAAACAAATAACTTAATAAAACATCTTAATGAAGAAATTAAAGATTATAACTATAACCTTTCCTCTGTTTATCCGTACCTTGCTAAGTTTGTTTAGATTCCTGTCAACATCTGGACCCTGAGGGATAGCATGCGCAGTCATATAATCTAATATCACAGCCTTTGACGCATAATAATAATTCGAGGTAACCCCTCAGGGTACACATTCAATTTTTTTCCTACTTTCTCTCTGGATTTGTTTTAGCATTGATGTTCCTTACTACTATTTAGAGAAATTACAAAAGTTAATTCAAGCACTAATGCTGAATAATTTCCTTATTGAAGGTCACGTCTAAATCTAATTTCCAAGGTGTCAATATGGAACATGAAATATTAAAAAGTTAATTATCGTGTGGTTTAAAAAATTTAGAATACAAGAATGGGTGATATATTAAAAATACAGGGAAAAGGAGCTCACTGATCTAAAAAAAATTGGCACATCGAGTTTGATATGATATCAAAATGAGTTGTAAAAATGGGAGTAAACAGATGAAATTAATGTGGAACAAGTCAAATTATATATTATAATGTAGCTTCTTATTTTCCGAATACTTGGTTTACGGCTTAGTCTACACCGGAATAACGGCTTATTAATATTCCCCGTTTCCACTGCTGAGAACTGCACTGGACTTGAACCTTCCTACTCGCACTTTTCACTATCTTTGCGGTGTTTCTCTTCAACGCTCAGTGAACATGGAAGAAAATAACAGGGAAAATAACGAAAAATATGGGATAGGGTTCAGTTCCTTAAGATGCAAGAGCAGAACTCATTTCTTAGTTACCATAAATGCAATTAACTAAGAGCCTAATAAAAACTAATAAAACGAATAAAAGAATTATGCTCAAGTGCAAGCATAAGTGGATAGAAAATGCAACAACACGCCCAATAAACAACTCTTTGATTTAACGAATATTGATTTAAATGAGTTAACAAATACTGCTTCCTTTTGATGTTTAACTAAACGAGTAAAACAAGGATGCAAAGCCGAAGTAATTCTACCATTTTCTTATTGGAGCATACGATTCCTAACCATTCTATCGTCCCTATTTGTCATCTATAATAATGTATGCGGGAAAATGGAAAGGCGCTGTGCCAAAATGGGCCAAAGAGTAACCAGATAATAAGATAAATAGAGAACATAAGGGTAGAAAGATTTTTTTAAAAGTGGGAAAAAAGATAAATCACTTAACTCTTAGTAGATAATCCTATGATTGTATAAAGACTAATATCGTGGAATATTTTTCAGTTAATGTATTAACATTAAATTAATATATCTGAAGATATTAGTTTTTATTAGTTTTCACAAAATTGGGCAATAAACTCAAAGCAGATAAAACTGTCTCATATTTCCTAAATCCCTAGAATATTGCAAATTTCTATTCTAAATAAATGAGGAACTGCTACAATCTTCCTCTTTTATGGATTGTTCGCTGTTAAGTAATTTATATAAATTAAATAACCCTTCTTTTTTCGTTAATTTCTGGGATTATTGATGGTTATTAAGATTAACACTGTCAATTCTGAGAGTAACAATTTTGCATCATGGATTTTCCTAAATTTCCAAGCAGTGCTTTATTTAATAATATAGATTGAAACGAAATACTGCTGAAGGAAAAACGCAAAGCAAAATAAATAATGAAGCAGTATGGAGCAGGCGCAGTGTTAGTGTGCCATTTTACATTACTTCCCTATGTTGACCTTCAAAGCTTAACTAAATATAACTATACGAAAACTTACCACTTTAGGACGAACTCATTCCGACATTAACTATTGAATTTACTTTCTGCAATTGATATCTAGCTTGGTCTGTTTTAAAGTAATGATTTGTTTCTCACCCAAACACTTTGTATTGAGGAAGTGTTTACCATGACAATTTTTTATATATTTGCAAAGCAGGCTACCTAAAACGTTCGTAAACGGCATTACCTTATGATTGTAAACCCTCCCCACCTACCAGTATAAAAATATATCACACTTGATTTGATCTACGCGCATTACTTTGCAGTTGACTTACTATACTACCTCTCCATTTGATAAATCTGCATAATGTTAGCCTCAATCGCTCTCATTGATTCGAAAGGTCCTACAGATATTCTCCCTATTGTTTTTGAGAGAAAAATATTGCCGTAAACTGTCCTGGATTTTTCTCAATTCACGCTACGTAGATAGGTCAGAAAAAGTGAAAGTATCGGCTGTAGACAACAGGGCTTCTATATGTAAGCACTATTCCATGATCTTAATGTAACTGGTATTTACATTACTTTTATAGCGAAGATAGTAAATGTTTATTGTAAAAAATGTATATTAGATTGACAGAGGTGAGTGAACTCCAGATCCAGAAAAATGTGATTGGACTTCTTAGCGTCGTTCTCATCAATATATTATGAACCCATACTAGCATAGCACTAATATCAAAGATTATTATCTTTTAGCTTTAAAGTATAATCCATATTTATGTTTACTTTAAGAAATTAATCTATTCTCATCTGATATCCATTTTAAAATTTCATCATATTACCTTAAATAATAATGATAAGATACATAAATTTGCTACCACATTTGGCATAGAATAATTTTATTTGTCCCCAATAAAAACGGTACAACATCCGCATATTCCCAGCAAAATACATAAAAGTTTATCAACCGAGGGAACCGGTTTCCTGCCGACAAATTATGAAATTCACAAAAGCCCACCTGAAAACTTGAAAATTTTTACTGCATGATAACTAGATAGATAAATATTGTTGCTAAGAAAAATAGAGAATCGTTTTAAAAAATGCGGATCAACAATAAATCATTAGATTGAAAGTATTTACTTTTTGGTCTTGTGCATGAGTAGTCGAACGCTTTGTTTTTACAAGACTAAGGGATGCATTCTTATAGAACAGAGGTAAATACATAAAGTTAGACAACCTAAGCATACTAAAATAAGTGATACTGGACTAAAAAATAACACTCACCAGTTACATCTTTAGGGGGTCAATCTTAGTCATTTTTTTAGCTTCTGCTGCTTTGGCAGCGTCTTCAGCTGCCTTTTTTGTTGCTGCCTTTTCTTGCTTTAAACGCATTGCCTCAGCATCACGATTCTTACGTGCATCAGTACTTAATCCCTGCATTTTATTTTAGCTTAGTAACACGAAATTTACAATAGTTCTTAGAAGTTATAAGAACATATCCTGTAATGGTCCTGACAAAGTACTGACTACATTTCCAGCTTGACCGCTTGCTCCCAACTTTTTTTTCTGTTCTAGCTGCTTTTTTAGATTTTTCTCACGAGCCAGATCACGTTGATTTCCACCTTAATTAACCACAAATATAGTTTGAACCATTGAGATATAAAGAATACGTATCTAACACAATATAAAATATCAAACTTGATTTTTTAAATAGAAAATATGGTATGGAAAAGGTTACTTACGCGTCATAGTTTTGTATAGCTGAAAAAATTGAAGATTTCGTACGGAAGCCCCTTGGGCTGAACGAAGACTAACCAGCACTGAAAGACAATTAAGTGCATCACCTTATCACAATGATAGAATAATCGAAATGTTAAAATTTCGAATGCGGTCAGTAAATAATTTAGGTGCATTAAACTATCAACATGATAAATAAACCGTGATATTGCAATCCTATTGTCTATGAACATATCTAATTAATCTAATATTTAAGAGAAAAAGTCCCATATTAGAATACTAAAATGAATTATGGTTAGTCCATTATACGCGCAATGGAAATAGACAGCCAGAGAGAGCGAAGGATTGTGGTTAAGAGTGAGGATCAGAGAAAGTCACGATGAAGGATAATTTGCGCTAAACTCTGGTCATTGGAGAAAGATCGACGACTGAGAAACATAAAAAAAGAACAAAGAAAATGGATATATAAGGAAGTATTACTTCATTGAAATTGGAATAAAATGAAGCATACAAAAAGTACTAATAAGGTGCAGGACCTCAAATAAATTTCTGTAATAAAAACGAGATATTTTATGTCATAAAACAAAAACGTAAATTTCAGGAATTCAATTTGTAAAAATAACAACAAATTGGTAAACAATAAAGAACAAATAGGAAAGATCGAGATGAACACTACTCCCGTCATCGACTATTTTTCAAGAGGATGATAGTTGAGTAGTTTCTCAATTAAATCTACGTGAGAAAGCAGCATACGGCGACAACAGTAGCGACGCAGATTAAGAGCATCTAAAGCATCTCCTGTAAAAAAAATTATAGGTATACAGATAGATGAGAAATAAACCCTGCGACTCACCCTCGGTATACTCAGCTTGTAATAATCCTAGATAAGCTTCCCACTTGTTTCCAATTACCTTCCCACAGGTAAAACAACGTACGGGGATGATCATTCTTAAATTGCAATGTATAACGGGTATTAAAATAACAAAACAATCTTAAGAATTGTAATAAATGTACATATTAGTAAATGACTCTTTATAGAAATACTTAATTTTATATAAATGGATAGAAGATTTATCAATACTTTGTTAATTAACAAAGCTATAAAATGAAGATAATGTACAATGTGACCTTTTCCACATATATAATGAGTATTAGTTAATACAATACTTGACTATAAAGTAACAAAGAATTTTATCCTTAAGTAATTTCGTTAGTTCTGCAATCACATCATGACTTGATCATTAAAAAAAATCACTAGTGGAAAGAGCTTTATAGGTTAAATTAGATATGATACAACAATATATCTAAAATAATCTTACTTTAGGGACTAATCCTTTTAAATCATTGTTAAGCTTAGCTTCATCAATTTTTAATAGTATGCGCTGTTCTCTAATAATATCACCCCATAGGTAGGTTTTTCCACACTTAGGACAGTGTCCCTTTAAAGGAAACAATTGATATAGGTCCGATCCTAGTCCGTCTTCAGCTAAACAATGCATGTGGTAATGGGCAGAACAGTGCACGGACAAACATCGTACCAGACTGCTTAACTACAAGAATGTTATCTATAACACATGCTTTAAACATTTATATTTCTACCAAATGTGAAAACTATTTGGAATAATCTAAATAATAATTAAACCTTTTTAAAATAATGATGTATCAAAAAAAGAGATAAATAATATATAATCGAACCTCGGTAATATCCTTTTCACACAATCGACATTTTCCTCTTTCTATATAATATTTTCTTTCTTGTGGCACTTGGCTAGTCGTTTTTTCCACTAGACCATATTTTTTACACATATGTTTCGGTGGCAAAACGTCGGAAAACGGTAATTCTTCATTCTGATTATGATATATGTAAAAAGATCGCAGAATACCAAGAGAAAACCACAACTAACATGTATTAGCCACCGAAACGTTAGAGCAAATCTGCACCATGGACGACTATTCATCAAGTGGCATGCAACACGGAACCTAAAACTATATTGTTCTTATACGAAAACAATAAAATATCGAATTTTATCATCCGAGCATAATAGTAATTTTCTTCGTAGAATCATCTATACATTTATATTTTCACTGCTTAAAGTACCCATAGGGCAAGGCTACAAATACTGAGTTAGTTGGAACCATCAAATAGTGTAAAGAAGAGTGAAATTTGACTTGAATAATATTGGGAAAAGCAGTGATAAATTTTTTACTTTAAAAAATAGTAATCTTAAAGTAAAAACAAAAAAAGTTTTAGTTGATCTAGTTAATACTTTAAAACCATGTTCTTTTAAAATTTTCGTCATATATATTGCAAAATATAGCTACTTCCAAGAGTACTTGTAATTTTCCTAACATTTCTAGAGCATAATTTCCTTAGACTATATGAGACCAGTAAAATTAAGGTTAGAATATCAAAATATGACTATACCTGTAGGCGAATGGAGTTTCTTTTCTTAGTTTTTTCAGTTGTAGGCCTTTGATAGCTCGTGATTTATCAGGATTCTGCCAAGCCCATTCAAATCGTAGCGCTGCTACACTATTGGGAAATCCATGGATAATACATACCATATCCCTAAAAGAACTAGTATTTATTTTACTACATTAACTTTGAATGGAAAAACTTCTTACTAACCACGGTCCTCTACTGTCTGTCTTCTTTGCTCCTCCTTTTTCTCGACCACCATTATGCTGTTGGATTCTTCTATTAGGATCAACAGTATAGCCAATATAGCAGCGATTCTAAGGTGTCAAATTAAAGAACTAGCAATAACCATTATATAACCATATTATTGTTAATCAAAATATTTCACATTTTGCTGGATCATACATACTTTATGATGCTTTAGAGGACTCCGACTAATTAGGCAGTAAACTCCATAGAATTCATCCAGAACTGAATGTAACTTCTTCGCTCCCTGCTTCTTGAGGGGACTGATTAGGGCTTGGGCCTGGCTTGATATATCATATCTTTCAGTGTTCTAAAAAATAATAATCTGAAATGAAAAGAAATAAGTACTAAGAACACTTGAAACATAAACATTCCAACTTCGGTAAAAAAGAATTTCAGAAATTTTTTAAAAACTATCACACTCACTATTTCTTTTTCTAAAGGACTTTCAAAGTTAAGAACCGGTTGCGAGAAAGATCGCCTAGAAAGGTTACGAACTCCAAATGAGAACCTTTCCCCAGTATCATTTTCAAAAGACCTCGGAATACCTTCTATGAAAGCACATGCAGATTGCTGAATTATGTAATAAACTTGAAAAAACAATATTATTTATATAAATATGGTAAGATAATGGTCTGAGAGAAACATACCTCTAGGGACGATAAGTGGGATTCTAAAATTATAACATCGCTATCGTCCATAATTTTCTGCTTTTAACAAATTTAAATTCCCAAAAAAATAATAAGTACAGAGCGATAATGAATTTATCATGCCTATTTCTAGCAAGGAGTCAAAATTAACGAAAACACATCAGTTTTATAATTATAATCAAAATCAACAACTTAATTAACATTGAAAACAATGATACACGTGTGAAAGATCATGAGTTACCAATGAAAATCAACAACTGTAAAAGTAATACAGTGAAATTTTGAACAGCGCTACACGAATTTTAATTACTTAGAAAATCCACGTAAAATAATTCTAAAAATACTTAATTTATGCACTAAATTTGGCTAGTGTTTCGAAACTTTGAATGCGTAGGAAATACGACTCTAACTTTTCCTTTACGTTTTGTAACATCTGAAAAACAATTGATGAGCATATACATTTCAGATATAAATATGATTAAGCTTGATAAAAAGAGCATAACATAAATAATTCTTACCACATTCTCCCCATTTTTAGCCGCTAAATTTAGCGTCTCATCTATGACAGTGTATGGTAACCACGTTCTACTATCAACTGAATTCACCTATAAAAGATTTAACAGTTAATTATTTTTGTGTAGTAAAAGTTAAATTTAAAAAATGCAATAAATAATACCAAAGGACCAAAATGTATTACCTTATGGGTTTCTTCCTCAATAAGACTAGTTAGAATTGATAATGCTGTGACAATAGAATCATAATCTATTAGACAGCGGAGATAGTCACCGACATCGTGGTTCTAAATGTAAATGACTTCTTAATATGGAAAGGGTGAAAAGTGATCGAATTATGAATAAATTAAGAACCAACCATATATTCGGCATGCAGCCAACAAGGAATAGGTATAGAATGGCTTAAAAATGCACGAGCCACAGCTCTAAGAGGACGAGAATCTGTAGGCCATACTTCACGTGAAACTTTAAGGAGACCGCGAGCAACCGACCAATGGTTACTGAATGACAAATTTTATTTTAAAAAAAGAGCTAAACATTAAAGAATAATACCATCTTTACTTACTTCACACCATGTTCAGAACTATGTCGACGATTTTCTTGAATCCACTCAGGTGGTAGTGGCAAAGGATCAGCGTCTAGCATTATAGCCTCTCGAGTAACAGCGAAAAGCACATCTGATACCGGTATTTCGCACTGTCTACAATTTCGTTAGATTTGATGTAATTATAATATTAGCTTGTGTTTGTAAGCAATAAAAATATTAAACTTACCGACAAACATCAAAAGCTGCATCATATTGTTTGATTTCGATTAATCCACTGATAATATCATTAGGATCACATGGTGGAACTTTACCAGTAGTCAACAGAATTACACGAGCATTTGCAATTGCCCATTCATCACATAACCTAGACAGGAAATTTATGAAAATATGTATATTTCAATAATCACTGAGATCATGATGAAATACATTATATAATGAAAATAAAACATGCTACACGCATGAATAGCTTATAAAAACAAACCTGTCACCTTCTAAAATAAACATTTTTTTTTTCTTAATAGTTGTTTTTCCATCAAAGCCTTGTGTAGCAGATTCGTTCAAATATTCTTGGGTTACGTCTACATGAGGGACGATCGCTTCTTCAGCTTCACTTTCCTCGATAAACTACAACAAAGTACTAACGACATAAAATTTTAAAAAGTAAAAATTATTTACCTCATCAGGAAATGATAGAAAACGATCTTCCTCGGGTAGTAAATCCAAAAGATTTGAAGCCGCAGCAAGTGCGTCACGTCTATGTCTTAGTAATTCAGGCGTTTGAACTGCTTGAGTTCTCAAAAGAAATGAATACTCATACATCGCACGAGCTGCTGAAACGCTATTGTGTCAATTAATAGAATATAAAATTACAAATAAATAGCTAATGGGAAAAATCAAACCATTTTCATAATCTAATTTGTATGTGTAGTATGAAAAAACTAATTCAAAGATATGAGGTGAAGCTGTTACGTCCTGCGTTCGAGCTGCAGAAAGAAGAATATTTTCGGCCTGAAACCGTTTTTTGAGAATATTATTAGGTATTCAACAAAACTTACTGAACTAACCTGCTCTTCTAAATTACCATAGTTTAGTTCAGCAATTGTTTTCCAGTCACGAGCATGTAACATTCGAGACATCAGTTCACGAAGCGTCATACGACGAATTTCAGAATCCTGTTTGTAATACATATAACGAATTTAAGAAGTACTATTGATTTTAGAAAAGTACAATTAATAACCTTATTCTGATGAATGCTCATCAAAGCCTCATCCCAGTTGCCACGATTGACTAGATGATTGAACAGTGTCACATATATTCGAGTCTGTATAATATTGTTTAAATAAAAACATTGAACAACTCAGATTTATCATCTTCTCCATTCTTGTTTAAAAAATTACTTCAATGATCAATTCATTTAATATAACTAATTTTATTGTAGCAAAACATATGAACTAAACAAACGTACAGTACTCTCACTATTCTCAGGTATGCAGGTGATTGCGTTACGTGACATTTCAATTACCTCCTCACTGTGTCTGTGATCATGCAAGTAACGTATAGCCTAAATACATGGGAGAACTTTTTTTTTAATGACCAAAACAATTGCATCAACAAAGAAATACTAATAGTTCGTCATAACTGCTGAAAATATTTCTTAAAGTGTCATCTTATTTCCTGTACTCACATAGCAACAGTACAAGTGAAAAACGCATGATGCCTTTTAATTAAATAGTCAGGACAAAATATACAAACCTATAAAGATTTCTTATATTAACTAACCGTTGTATAATATTCTCCGAGAGTGAAATCTTTTGTAGGCTTACCAACTGGTCCAAGTGCTTGAAACAACGCTTTGTTACCAGCTGAGATACCAAGGGAAGCTTCGTTGAAAGCATGCATAGCCTATAATAGAAGGTTGGCTACATTTTTAAATTAAACTATATGTTTAATGGGCGTCTTACTTTTTGAGGCTGTCCTATTCCAGAATATGCAATAGCATTGTAGAAACGAATGGCAGGAATTAGGTGAGCAGGTGGATTAATCGAGAGATTGCAAAGTTTCTGAAAGAAATTTACAAGAAAAGTTATATTCCCAAAAACATCGATTTGTTTTTTATGATCGGGATGCATTGACATTGAAGATAATGTTGATAACCAATAAATAATAATATCTATATACTTAAACTATCTAGAACACTGTTCCAAAATAAAAACAAGTAGTAGTCAAATATATTTCATTAAATTACTCGTTGCGCCATTTAATAAGTTAAATGCATTACAAACTTATGCAATATCCAAAATTTTCATTAACTTAATGATAAAAAGCAACAAACCTTTAAAGCCGGAAACTTTTCATGTGTGACTAGAGATCGAGCAAGGCATAAACTAGGTGATGAAAACCATAAAGATTTGATTGCTGCCTAAAATACAAAGTTTATGGCTGGTTTATATCATGGTAATCACACTTGTTATGATTAAGTTGATATGAATAGCAATAATAAACTTTAAAAAAGATAACCTCAACAGTACTATCTACAAATGAGTTATATTGTGGCTTTTCATTATCACTATCATCATGTGCTCCTCCATAGCATCTAATAAATCCTATTCCATCACCAGCGAGAAACCAGCTGCATAGTGATAACTGCGTACAATCTCTAAAGATAGAATTAGCAAGCAAAAATAATATCAATAAATAATACGTCACAAAGGTTATAAACAATTAGTTATAATTACCTTGACAACTTGATGTCGAGTTGCGCAACCATTAACTTGCAACCTGATCTGATTTCTTGGAGTTTCTGCCGTAAATCAAACAATTGTATTCTATCACGGTCTTCTAGAGGGTACTAAAAGAATGAAAATTGAACATATTTCGTGATAATAAATACTATTAAAAAATAAATGGTAATAATGTATTACCCCAGAATCTGAATACATGTCAAGTAGCAGAAGTAGATTATGAGCAAATGCTAAACGAAGTTTAACTGCTTGACGGAGATTAACAGCAATCAGGCCACAAGTAAAAGAACCACCGAACACTTCATTTTTCAGCGAAGCTATAACTGCCTTAATATAATCCAATTACAATTAACAGTAATGCATTAACAATACCTTCCGATTCCACGTTAACAGATGCAATATCGGTGAACGTTTTCATTATAAGCATCCACTGTTGTAAAACCTACAAAATAAATAAATAGTTTCAATAAATATTTGGAGATAGATAAGTATAATAAAAGTTTAGACAAATATGAATAAATACGCTAAATGTACTTTTGGTGAGTAAGCAATTGCTGTAGGTGGTTCTAAATTTCGTTGTTCATCACTATCAGAAGAGCATTCCTGGAATAAAATACATAACAAAACTAATAAAGTAATCCATTACAGTATAAGCAATGGGAATTATCCACCTTATCAGCAGCTTTTTGCCTAGCCATAAGCAATACTTGATCAAGTATTCGCTCGTCACATGTATCCATAACTTTGACTAATTGATGAGGAGCTTCACGAACAACAGAGAAACGATCCTAAACAAACACTCACACCTAATATAAAAAATTTTGAGCTAGGATAACCTGTTAAAAGAATTCAAATATTATGAAAAAAAAAGAAATCATCTTACTTGCTGAACAACTCCTACAAGACAAGCACCGTTAACGTCAAGAATTGCTAATCCGATAGGTCCACGAGCGGCCTGTTCGAGCTGATCGCATGCAGAGGCTAGTGAGAGAAAAAATCTTAAAAAAAATAATGATTACTGAATTATAAAAACTATGCAAAATCAGGGAGTAAAATGACATTATAAAATATTATGCCTTACTTCTTCTCAGCTTCTGCTTGGGCATCCTTGGAGGATAATCTCATGGTTCGTCCACGTTCCATATATTTAGCATCGAACTACAACTTCGAACAGTATAGGATAAATAGAAAAATAGTGATACATGTTATGTCTACAACTGAATGCTATAAAAGTATTGTAATATTTGTACCTCAGGAGATCTCAGATATGTTTCAATATGTGTTGATAGCGCAGACCAATCACCATGAGAACACTCACACCGAGAACCTTCACATGCAATCTGGAAAACATCAACCTTAAAACCTCACATAAGAATTCATAGACAAAAATTGCAAACCTGCACTGCTCTAAAGACAACATCAAACGGATGATGATCAACATTAAATACAGCATCACGTAGTTCACTAGCTTTTAGATCAGCTGCTACAGAATCTCGGGTTGAAAATGGGCGAACACTTCGCCAAGTACCAATAGTTATTTTCGTTCCGCTATAAAAGACGTTTCTTAAGTAAGTATCATCATATTTTAAAAAAACATGAATAAATACAAGTGCGCTTACAGTTCAATGTCTATGTATTTCAGTATATACTCATTAGTAGTAGTCATCGAATTCCATAGTGCCCACAGTCTATATGGACCACCATTCTTGTGAGTAACACCAAAATCAAGTAGTTGCTCATTCTAAACACTTAAATAATATGTTAATTAAATATATAAAGATATGTGAAATGTATACATAGTTTCATAAAATTATACCTCACATTTTCTACCAAAACAGTGCATAAATTTATGAGTCTTTTGTTATGATCCCGGATGAAGTGGAACTACAAATATCATTGACAATTACTACTGGAAGTTTTTTTAAACATAAGTATTAAATAAAAGTTAAAATGATGATCAAATTCTCACGTGAGTCAGTCTTGCAGTTGAAACGGAAATAATTACCAAAGAAAGTTTGTCTATTCTATATGCCCTTACTCCAATAGCATTTACTGTAAATGCAACGTCATTATCTCTGATAAAATGTATTTGATATAGAAAGAAATATAACTAACACTCCTCTTGTTCAACAAAGATTGATGGGTCCAGTTTATTAATATGGACACTGTGAGCCTGCTGTGTCTGGAATTAAAAGATTACAATAATTATGCCCTGTATTTTTTTCAATTCAAAAATTGAGATTAAAAATAACTCTAGTTAATTACAAATATCTATAACATTGTGCCTACTTCAGTATTCCATGCCCGAAGTGTTCCATCTCTATATACAGCATAAAAAATGTCTGCCTCTATTATCCTATTAGTACTTGTACCTGATAGACCACATACTTCATTAACACCACCAATGGACATATCACCTGAATGGAAGATATTGTTATCCACAAAACTTCTATTAAAAATAAAATGATAATATCCAGTTTTTGCGCATATTTCAAAACATGTTTTTGCATTGTATATTTTATAATTTTTAAAAACCTTTAAGAAAATAAAGTGAAACAGAAAATCATCTTTAACGGTACCTAACATGAATCTCTTAATTATACTCCCCTCACGAAACACAGTCTCCTCGCATCTGCCTGCTGAAACTGAACTATAATCCCGAAAATCATTAGATATTATGATGATATATGCAATATCTAATCACGTAAACTAACACTTGTAGGCATTCATGGTTACAACCACCAACTGTCCTTCGGCCATGCAGTAAGCAACCTTGAAATTTTTTAAATATAAATGATATGACAATTAGAACAAATCACCGGTAAAAACTTGTTTGTATTGTCTAAAATTTTAAGAAAAACCTTTGTGACTCCTGTTTGGTGAATAACCGATGATTTAAAAGCATGTCCATTTGTAGTTAGAAGATATGATGTGTGGTAGTCTGACAAGAATTCCTTATCATCAATTTGGGTAAAAAGAGATGGCACCTATATAAATATTTTTTCAAATACAATTATTCATTTAATTTTAAAACGATAATGCCTAAGTTTCTGAGGAAAAGCATACTAATACATAACAGTAACTATACCTCTTTGGCTATCAATTCTGTAGGATCACTAACAACTCGTGCATAGAAGCGATGTATAGTTGATTGTGTCGGAACTACGATACATAAAACGTTGGGTTCAAATAGTGTTATTGATGTACCAGGTAGTATAACAGTTCGCGAAAAGTCTAGACACAATGTTCCATTCGTCACAGTTCTGCACAGCGAACGTTCTTCGAGGAACAATTTTTGACCAACAGTTCGCCTTTAAAAATACTTCGTATGGTTAAAGCATAGATATAAGGTCAAAAATTATTCAAGTCCTAGAAGTATAATATAGTAGTATACGTATATTATGTCAAGTAGTACAAACCAGAGAATGAATCTGTCAGAGAATTGACTATCTGACGAAAATGTGCAAACTCCAGAGGAAAGTGGAACATTTGAATTGATGGAGTGGAGAGGAGCATCTAAGCCAATAAATACATAAGCTAAAGAACTATAAATAATTAAACAATGCTGGAAAGATTATTGGAAACTTGCAAACTTTTTATCTGCGTAGATTATCAAGAATATAAAATCTTTCCTACCAGAAGTAAACTTTCAACTAATAATTAGGTATGTTATAGTAATTATTCTTTCACGTGGTTCTAAATATTAAATAATATTAGATATATAGTTTGTAGACAGTTGACTACCATTATCTACACAATATAATTTTTTTTAAATCAAGTGTTAAAATAAAGACATACTTGTATTAACTAGAAGAGTTCGAACAGCATTGGGAGCGTAACTATCCGTAAAAACAACTTCACTATCGTGGAAAATATCCATTTTATTAACCAGATTTTAGTATATAGGTTGAGGTGACTGTTGGAATGAGCTTGAAAGATGTAGTTTTGTTCCTTTAAAAAACATAATAAACTGAAAATAAAAGACTGTCAAAAATATGTATCAAATCAATAAATTCACTATTTGATGATTATAACAGTTTAGCACTTATTTAGGGATATTTAGATCCGATCGTATTATGATTAATATTTATAAAAACACTAGTATTCCATGAACTAATTGTAATGACCTATTAAAAATTAATGACCTTTTTGCATCTAGCATAAATACAAAACCTAAACCTTTAGTACATGCTAAAGCGACCTTATAACATGTTCATACGTAAACCTACAGAAAATATCAAGTTACAGTATCCAATGTTTCAGACTATCAACTTTCAATAATTTCATTAGAAGATGTAGAATATAACGCTTGCAATAAGAAATAATCATAAGGGATAATTCATAAATATGATGGAAACTAAGTATGATAAGAACCGATTACTGAAAAATAAATATTTATGACACATATTCGACAGGATATTGTGAATAATTTTCTTACATATATTTACCTCCGAATATCCTCTATCAGCTATATTAATATATCACACTAACATATCATATAAGTATAATCTACCTTATTTAACAATACCTGCATTTAAGAAATAAATAAGTTGTTACTAGTCTTATCTATGATTAAAAAATTCAGTGAAAACAATATACCAAAACTAAATTCAATTTTGTAGTATATTTTCATGATGAGGCACATGAAGATAAATAGCAGTCCATACAGTATGCCCCAGTGTTGCTACTGTCATCGGGAAAACGAATACAAAAATTAGGAATCTTTTGATAGCTAAAAATAAGCAATTTAGACGCTAAAAAAAAGTGAACATGAATGGAGAAAGTATTTATTACATAGGTAATGTAAGTGAAAAAAACAGTACAATATGGAGAATCCTTTGGTGTCCCTCTAATAGGTTTCTTAATTGTCATTATCTTTTCCATTGCTATCATAATGTTTTCCGCCATTTTGTTGTCTTTAGAATGTCCTCTCAGAAAGCTCTGATATATAATTCCGTAATAATTAAAATATAAAATGATGGCTATAAATATTACTAACCATAGCAAAATTAAGATTATTGCAGTTGTTTTTCCTACAGTGGCATGTGAAATAGTACACATTATCTGTTCCATTAACTACTGAAGTACAATATGATCTTTTCAGTCCTTCTGATGAAGCTTTGTAGTCATCCTCAAGTTGTATGATAACACTAATCTAATATACGGTATTTTACGATAAGAATATTCTAAATATGGAAAAAAAAAGCTTAAGAAGAGTTATTTGCAATGGAAATGACTAGTATTTCGATCTTCATGAACATCCTATGGAAAAATCAATTTTAAAAAGAGTTTAAAGTATCAAACTGAGAATAAATGACTCACAATATGAGGAAGATAAAACATATATACATACTTCAAAAGCAGCAAACTTACTTTCGTGATCAATCCGCCCATAGTTGCTTTTACAACTACCTTGGGTATGGGATCATACTCAATGTAAATAAAGCACCAACGATGTTTTTCTATCTGAAAAAATATTGTAATTTTAATTTCTTTGGTTAAATAAATATATTTGGTGCCACATAAGTTGTGATATAATTATGAAATAGGCAATTATTTCAAAATTTTGACGCTAAGCCCAAAAATCTCTATTGAGGTCAAAATCTATCCTAACTGAATCCGTATAAAATGTAACATATGAGTGAAGAAATGTAATTAGGTATTTAGAACTGAAAGATATAGACTTCGCAATAAGTGAGGATTCTTTTAGTTATCAATTTAATAGATGATTTTAACCATTTTCATATTTACACATTGGTCTATGAATAGTTTTCATCCTTGATGATTTTAGTCAGAATGAAGAGAATTCCTCATGATGAAAAAATAAAAACTAGATGTTTTAAAAACTACTTCATTAATCTTAATTAGATGACCTATATATGACTTGGGTACCCAGATATGGTGACAGATTATACCTAAACCTTGTTAAAATCAACTATTATTACATAAAAATCGTTAGTTAGTGAATTTGAAAAAAATATATAAATGATATAAAATCACGTGCCATCTGATACATTTGATCCCAGATACGATTTTCAAAGATACGACACGTAATATGAATTAAACTAACTGCTATTCTGTCATGATACAAAGCCTCAATCCTTCGATCAGTTCCAACGAAGCAGCTGACAGTATATGCGTAGATTGAAGCAATCCTGGAAATTAATTAGAATAATTATCGATTTTACCACTACTATTTTAAGCAGGTAAACGTGTTTAATAAGGACAGTACCCGAAGTTTACGATGGAGTATGTAATATAATGAAACTATTCAGTTATATACAGTCGCGTTTACTAGCTAAGCTTGAGTGGTAACCTATTAACCTCTAACTACCTCTCATTTTGGCTTTGATGATGTCTCTTGCAAGATGTATTCAGAGAAGTACAGCTGGACTTAAAGGCTTTCTGTAGCACTTTAATATTCCGTATGCGACATGATGTAGATGTTATAACTGAACAACTCTGATTTTCCAAACATCTAACTTATGTAAAAATGATAGTCGAAATGTAGACATTTCTAGAGCAACTTCGTATTTCACAGAGCTACTTCAATATTTCTATTTAGGATAATATTCAGTGTGATCGACCAATAATGTATCATGGATGTTTAAGTTGGAAGTAATTAGAGGAAAAGAATATGATTGTTATCTTGACTAGAACCTACCCAGTGATTATCGAAAGCAGAGAGAGTAACCCAACCATATCGACTCGTGAATGATAATAAAATTGAAAGGTTACCTTTGAGTTATTCAAATACGTGTTTAACAGCATGCTGATACCGATTTCGTTTTATCTTAACGCATGAAAATATTTGAATTAAAACATTTCCTATTGCAATGTAAAAAACAACATATTTCTCCTAATCATTTCACTTCTTCTTTAGTCTTTCTCTCCCTGCTCTTTCTTTCATTCTTCTTGCTGCACATTGTACTTTCTTGCGAAGAGTAGTTGCACATTGCCTTCGCCTTATCTATGTGCGTAATATTCCCGCCCCTCACCCCGCCCTTTGTTTAGTTCCTTCCGTCTAATGTGAACCCTAGTTTATTTTTTGAAACATTTTTAGAAAAGTTATTTTTCCCAACACTTCCCTTGATTAGTTTGAGAGCAATCTGAGCTTTCCATTTAGATAATGCTTGCTATGGTGCCGGAGCAGCGAACGACTTTTCGAAATGATGAGTTCATCTCCCAAATGGCACAGTTCTCAAACGTTCGTTTCACTCCATTTGAACACGCGCCTATGGATGAACGCAGACAGCACTTCAAAGAAGCACTGGGACACCGTAGAATAGCACTGGTTTGTATCACACCAGTTTATCGCCTGTGCTCCATATTTTCCACTTTCTTCATTCGCTGTTTATTTAATCTAGATACTTTTTAAAACTTGTTTCCATGTAGAAACTAGTAGGGTAAATACATATGACGTATCGCCACTATGCTTCTTATCTATGTTGACAATGGTTCTTCTCATTTATATAACTATTAATGTGACCTAAATACTGAATCATAGATGAGCTTCTAATACTTTACAATTTTTAAACACACAAAAAATGTATGGTTATTTTTTCTATGCTTTTTTAAGATCACTTTTAGCACTATTTTTTTCTTTGTCGTCTTTCTTTTTCCCTCCCATTCTCTCCTATCTTCTTAATCTCTGTGTCCTTCTTATGACGGTTGTCATCTAGACATCTATCGTAACCCGAATCTTGCCGCAGATAACTATCGTAGAAGATGACATGCATTTTTCTGCAAAAATAAGGCGCCGAAAATATCTAAGCGCTGGAATGATGTGAATCCCTAGATTTAAATATCACGATGAGTATGAGTAACGAAGTGAGATAAACTGGAAATAAGTAAATCGTATTATCTTGGTTTATTTATAATTACTTTAACAGTATTTGACTTTGTCTTTTTTTGTCCGTATTTTTTCTTGCATATTTTAAAAATATGGAGCCGAAATTAAAATATACTTTTTTATAGACATTCATTGAAACTGGAATAAACCTAACACTCGAATTGCCAACATCCTCAACTTTCACGTCTAGTTCTCGAGTGAGCCTTTCTAGTCATAAGATATTCACTAATCATTTTATCTAGTTATAGAATCAATATAGTTATTATGTAATTAATATAAAACTTTATGAAAAATCTAAATAACAACTAAGAAAAATGTGCTTTGATTGCAGGTTGATTTAGAGTCAGAACCATTCATTTTCAATGGTGTCATGGTCCGTGCTACAGGATATATGTGTTTAAATGAATTGAAGGGGAAATTAAAATTCGAACTTTACGAAGGCGAGCTAAACTTTTCTAAATGACTTTTTTTCTTGTTTATTTTGTCCATTTCCTTTCCTGATAGCTAACCTTATTTTTCTGAAAATAATCTCTTATATTGGAGATTTGATAGAACTTTATTCTTTTAGCTGCTTGGAATCAAGATAGTGGTCCTGAATGGTTGACCGCTGATCAGTTGATGCATCTTAAAGGAATGGGTTTACCCTAAGTGTTTTGTACTTCACATTGATCAAATTGTAGAATGGCAAGAATAATCACTTTTAATATCACTTAATAAGTCTTAGTTATTACTGCTGAATTTAAGAAGTCGTCTGTTACACGATTTTTATTTTTAATGAGCATGAGAAGATTCACTCTATCATTGATTCCTATTTAAATGGAAAAACGGGTCTGTACAATACCGCATTTTTCTCAAATTTTTCATATTAATTTGTGATATTAATTAATATTTCCGCATACTCAGTAATGTTTAATGCAGAATTAAGTTTTATTTAATGTTTTCAAAATGATATTGTATTTGTTAGAACCGTGCATCTAACTCCTGTCTATGATGGAATTTTTAGTTCACCTGAAGCAGGCAGTGATTAAATATGCACGTATCTCTCAGTGCTTTATGCTAAACTAAGTAGTGCCATGGAAAGTGGTCCTTACACTCGACTATTTTGATGTATATCAGATCTCGGCGTATAAATGATGTGATCGTGTTACACACCTTTGGGACAATTGCTACAAACATTTTATGCCTCTTTAACACTGGCTGACAGCTAAATACATCTTGATGTCTTGATCTTCAAGACAACTCTGTTTGCAAGAATTTGTTAGCTACCGACATTCAGAAATGGGTTGAAATGCTAGATCTACAATATAGTACGCGAGAATTGTTACTGTTTCCTACAGGCATAAGTCATACATTTTGAAACAAATTTATGTATTTCATGAGACTGATAGAAAACACTTACAGGTTTGTAGTTAATCAATTGGCAAATAGTCACTAGTACTAGAAATTTAAATAAATAAGTAAATATTAAATCTCGATATAAAATAGTGCACCCCTCCGTCAGGCTAAATGACTTCTGGCTCTATTATGGAAGTCAAAAAACTATATTAAACTAAAAGCCGAAATGTAAGAAGCAAAACTTGTTATGCTAAGAATCACATATATCATCTCAATCGCACTTATAATGATATTCATTTACTATTAATAAGGTATGAATACCTGCGTATATAAGTCTATGGACAAGAAGATAACTTAACTGAAAAAAACAACTTATAATGGTGAAAATTCCACTTGAGACTTTTTTTAATAATAAAAACCACAACTATATAGGAGAATATTATTGGCCAAAAATAGCTAGGTTTCAAATATATCTAGAGAAAACAACAATATTAAATTAATTTGGTTTTAAATCCTTCCTAGCAGTTATTTAGACTAGGCCGTTGCAATTGTAATTCTTTAGAAGTACTCTTTTTGCTTCAATAGAACAAAGGTGCGGGAAGTTCAAAGTGGGAATAGACACTGCGCAGAAAGGAGGGCACTCGTAGATGTGGTATAGGCTACTTTAACTCATAGCATCTAGATTAAAAGGAAATGATGCAGAGGAAGAATTGGTTCCCCAAGAACTAGATTGTTCAAATGAGGGAAACCAGAATAGATGGATATCGCCAGATTCATAAGATGAAAAAGAAATGGATGAGAAGCAGTGGAAATAAAAGGACTTAACCGGTAGTGTGTTAGCAACTTGATTTAATATCTATTAAGCACATAATAACACAAAACACATCGTCTTAAAACATTTACAGAAATTATTTAGCACATTTACTAGCGAAATTTAGGGATTTTTGTTACCTATCGTTTATGATTACGTACTTATACGATGTTTTAGAATTATCATATGGTTATTGATTTAATCCCTTAGTTGTTCTTCTTCGATCGACCATTGAACGTCTCCATGGTCTCATGCACTCCAAAGTAGTTAGACATGATGGCAAGGACGTTTGAAGGAAGTATGCTAAAATTGAAAATTGGGATACATTACAGTGAGTAGAACCCAATCCCTCGAGAAGAGAATGTTTTGGGCTTGTAAAGCTTTCGAAGCCATAAAGGCCTAGTGTTCGTTCAAAAGTCAAGACACTGATAACCACACCACTTGTGGAAAACTTAATTCCCTTGCTCCATTAGAGTGGAGATTAGATAACATTATTTATTGCTTTTGGTAAAACATGAATAATACCGATGAATTCGAACTGACTACTGAATTCATAGAAATGTTGCAGCATAAAAAATAAACACAATGTGCAGATTTCAAAAACAAATTAAGAATCGTACTAACAATTGTAAGGATTTCCCGATTTATGCAAACACCTAGAATATGTAGATTAGCTTTTCATCTAGCGAAGAACTGACGCATTCAGAACATATGCAAGGTTCTTATATTCATTATTATTAAAATAGCGATTTACATTATATTATATTGTTTAAAATGGTACACAAACGTCCATTCTGCTCAGTCGATTACTCTCATTCAAGCGTTTTAGAGCGGCCTTTGAATGTGTCCATGAATGTGTCGCACCCGAACCATTGTTTGATAATGCGAAGAACTTCAGATGGTAAGATGCTTGAAAAAGAAAATTAAAATTCGCTAGATTGTCTCAATAAATGATTCGCTGAATGATTTTCTCAAAATAATGTAATAATGGATGCACAACTGCAAAGGGCGAGGTATTTTTGTTTGATGAGGGGAGCGGGTAACTATTATAGATTTTTTCAATAGATTACAGTTAAATTAGTATTAATCTTAGAGAGGTTTGAAGGATTGTTTTTCTTTGTAGCTCCAGGAATCTTGAGTCTCTTGTCGAATGTAACAATGGTTTCTAGCAATTACTCTACTGTAAAGAAAATTTTCCTTGCACGCTAATACTCCATGTACTTCAGATCTGTATTTCAAGTACTTTCAACGTTTTTAGCATATCCAAGTGGTTTTAAATCGGACAAAGTCGCTAGAAACTTCACGAGAAACTTCTTTAATATTTGGTACATTTCTATTTTCTTTCCACACGACAGTTGGTAATTATTCTAAATGCTTTATATTTTTAAAATTTAAAGAAGAAAGGGAGAATTTAGCACATCATTTTCACAAATTTCATTTTTAAAAAGCCTAAATGTTTTGAGTTATCAGACTGTTCATAACCAAATATAAAGCATAGCATACGAAATGCCTTATGAGAATTTTAGGCACGAATTGTATCCCAGTCACCCTTATTTTCATTCGTTAAGGTTTTCTGAATTTCAGGGTGCAATTTGAGCGTTTATAGAATGTGGTAGATACTTACCCCATACCCAACATGACGATATAGTTAAACCGAGGCATGGTAATTAATTCTTTGTTGGTGAGCACGGCCTCCATGATGTTATCAACTACATAAGAAGGCTGAAGAACGGGAAGAAGAGTTGGGGATCTAAATGTCTCAAACCATACTTTTCATCTTCAAAACAATATTTTATACTCATCTCACTAGTTAAATGATTTTCTAATAATGATTTAATCCACACTTTGTTTCAACTCCATCAAACATTCCCGTGTCGACATAGTACGGGCACACCACCGTTGTTTTGACACCATCCTTTTTCATGGATAATAATTCGGCTGTCACAGATTCGTGGAATCCAATGGCAGCGTGCTTAGAAGCACAGTAGTCAACCTGTTAAAATCATTATCTATTATTTTTACTCAATCTTAAAAGTTACCATTATCTAACACCAAACATAAAGAATTTAGTTTACCCAGTAACGCAAGAAGCTATCTTAATCAGCGCTCATAATCACTTATTAAAATGCCTCTATCTAACTTATATTATAAGCTTAAAAATCTCGTTCAACCATAAAATAATATTCTGATTAATTTCTACTCACAAGCCCGGCGACTCCAACCTTTCCAGCTATTGAAGCGATGGTAACAATGTGACCATGATTAGCCTCTAGCATGGCAGGTAGAAAAGCTTTAGTTGTCTGAAAATGCATTAAAGGTCAATTACTTTACAATAATTGGCTATGATGAAGATTTGAAATCACTGATAATAAATAATGAACTTTAGTATTTAATTTAGGACATCAATGAATAGAAGAGATGTGCAATACTCTCAGATAAAAACTTACAAAGAAGAGCGCGTTGGTGTTGACAGCCATCGTAAGCTCCATTAGTTCATCTGGACATTCAAACAGCTTCTTACCTAAAATGTTACAAATAATTTGCAATTTTTATAAAGCACGCCTAATTTTATTTATGAAGATAAATTCAGATTTAGTGATAAGGTGCCAGACGGTTGGAAAGCATGGTGCTAGAAGCAAAATATGAGTTAGTCTGCTTTTTTACATGACTTATTCATTAGTGTATTTTAAAATGACATTATATACCCATTTTAATGACAAAATAATTTTTTAAGGAAATTATAGGCTTATCAGCGAAGAATAATTAGTTATTTACTATTCATGAATTGTTTTTCATTTTCAAAATGCAATTTGAACATTACAATAGAATTTGGTAACTTGATGGAAAAAAGCTAATATTCTGTAGTTAACTAATATTTAAAATCCTAAATAATCTTTCGTTTGCTTGAAGTTTATTCAACCTAGGTATTATCCATTTTGCTAGAGCATCTTTAACTTCTACTGAGCATGCATCACTGTATTTTAAAGGAATGTCTTATTCCAATAAGGTTTTTTTTATTAATACGTAATGTATGCACTTATGATTAAATGATTTCCGAATTGAATCTTTGCACACATTGGTCTTAAAAATAGCAGTGATTTCGAATATATATTGTAGAAGAGATTCATTGCTGCAATACTTCATTGTTCTAGAGTTATTTGTTTCAATGCGGATGTCTGTCTCACTATCGTATTTATTCTTACACCTGTACTTATTAAACAATTACTTTTTAATTTTTAAAAATCCCTACCAGTCACAATTCCAGCGTTATTGATGAGGATGTCGACTTTACCCAAGTCGCTCTTCACCAAATCAGCTGTTGCGTAAATCTCATCCCTCTTGGAGAGATCAACTTTGTAGGCGTGCGACTAAATAGAAATACCTATTACGTAAATTTAATCTTTTAAGGTAGAAATTAGTATTTTTAAATTCCGCCTTTAGATAAACGAACAAACTGTACAGACTTAGTCATAAGAGAATAAAAAGAGAAATATGAGGAAATAAACAGTGATAAAAGCTGAAAATTATAAATATAATGTTATTGATTTTTTCAATGGAATGTACCCCAACATAAGATTCCCTTTGTTGTTGTTGCGCACAAGCGTCTATTCATAACGTATTCAAATTTCCTAGACCCTCTTGAGAAACTCGTCAAAGTTGTCTAATCAATTCTAACTACTCTACTAATACCATAATCTTAATGCAAAATAAATTTTGCGTAATGTTCTCTTTGCATTTTCATTGCATACTTTTCGATCTTTCCTAAAGTCATGTCTCGACTCGTTAAACACTGGAGCATACCTATTCATTTGTTTTTGTCAACATAAAGAGTGACATGCTAAATGCCAAAAAAGGATGGAAGTAAAAAGCAAATGCACTCCCGATCTCAAAATGGACGCTTGGAGTCGTCATGAAGAAGTCAGGACTTACTAGGAAGTCACTTCTATATGGTGTACTCTGACTAAAGGTGTACGACAACTGTTTACTCCGGATGAACTTACAAAACCCCTTTTCCCACGTTATTGTTCTCGGAATGCACTTTAGTTGGTCTTTGAACGTCGCGCGCGATCTTCTCCTATTATCGATCGTCTGCTGGGTATTTTATCCAGAAGCTCCGCCCACTCTATCATCATGTTTCTACCCAACCATGCTAATTTTGGTAAGTTTGATATTATTATTTTTTTGCAATTTAGTGCTTACATCTTTTCATCGAGTACTTCTTATTCTAATTCATATTTTTATGTACGCATTAATAAGTGAGAATAACGGTGTTATCCATTTTTACGACAAAATATTTTGTAATTTTCGTATAATTTATAATAGGAGCATAAATATAGTACCTCTAGTTTTCTGCAATATTTAATTATTGGATAGTCTTATATAAGTCGAATATTCTAGTAGTTTTCCCAACAGGAACTTAATAAAATATTTCGTAACAGTTACATTTCATAACAGTATTGAATACTCACTAAATACCCGTTTTACATCGTTACGTCCACTTACCGTTTATTTTTTATGTTGTTTTTGCCCTTTATTTCTGTGAGTCTACTAATAATTTTTTTAATGTGTAGCTTATCTAACTATCAATGAGTTTTATCTTATTATTAGAAGAATAAGAATTTACATTGTTCACTTTACTGATAAGTAGTCGTTTATATCTTCGACCTTAATATTCCAATATAATTACGTTCTTACTACACAACATTTTTTCTAGTATGCCCCCTTATCCTAATTCTAATCTGTTTGGTCATCACCATTACCCGGATAAGTGTACGCGACAGTATTACGAACAGAGCTACGGATTTAATTATAGCTGGTTAGTTTATTAACTATGCAAATAATTTGCTTTATAAAAGAAAATATAATGAATATTATGGTTAAGGTATGATATAAAATAATAGTACAAAAAAATGTAACATTTTAAAATGAGGCTTTGTGCTACGGAACTTATACCAGATCATATGTTGTATTTTAAATATTAAAATTTAGAAAATTTACCTAGAACAGTTTACTGTAGCATATCTATTTACTTGCCTAAAACAATGTCTACTATTATTTTAGTTATTACATACTCTGGCAATAATATTTGTCAACTATTGCTTACATCCACAACACTTCGCGCATTTGCCAGGGTACGTTCCTTACCAGATGTGGTTGTTTA
Organism: Heterorhabditis bacteriophora; assembly: GCA_964036235.1. NCBI lineage: Eukaryota > Metazoa > Nematoda > Chromadorea > Rhabditida > Heterorhabditidae > Heterorhabditis > Heterorhabditis bacteriophora. Next base: position 1,026,249 of record OZ038427.1, on the reverse strand, counting down.
TAGATGACTAGGCGATACAGACGCGATATTTCTGTTGTACTTTATTGTTTGCGACTTACGTGCATAATTTATTAGGCGTAGCACAAAGAGAAGTTCAAAAGTGTTATGGTTAAGTGCTATCATTCTTTAATTTAATCATTACAATAAATCCATAACATCTATTTACAGCTTAGTTTTGCTTGACTGTATTGTATTTTCATGGATATGGATATACCTATTCGTCGTACACGCAATTCATCCATTTCATCTTCCCGTTCCTCGTCGGGCTCAGGTTCAAATGGGCCCAAGCACCCTCAGTTGTTTAAGGTCTTTAATTTTGTAATGAATCTCAAATGAAAGTGCATGTATATTTACGCTTTAATATTGCAAATATAAGTGCTTCAAATGAAGTAATTGAATTTATAGACCACGCTTTGTAAATCTCTACGTGATAAAGAGCCATGTCGCTTTGGAAATCGTTGCTGGTTTGCTCATGGTGAACATGAACTACGCCCAAGCTTTGAAAATCGTGCACTTTTGCAGCAAATTGAAGAGACTCCGACTATTGAGCAGGTATATATTTACCTATTGCTAGGATTTTCTAAATTTTTAGGCGTAATTTTAGCTAATGAATGAAACTATTTTAGTACTCATCAACGGCTTCTTTATCTTCACCTCCTACGTCAGCAATGCAACAGTGGATGCTAAGGTCACTACATGGAGATGATACTCGAAGTAGGAAGATGCAGTCACAATTTCATAAAGTAAGGTTAATTTAATGATAAAGATTTACATTGACAGTTAATTTCGCAGCTTATTTAATTTAGTTTTAAATCGTATAAATGATCATTCTTTACTTTATTAGATTGCGGTGAATGCTCAGATGCGCGCTGCTATTGAAGCAGTAGTTAATTCTTCTGGAACTTCTGTTCATTATCATTCTCCTTTTCATTCGGAACAGGAATCTCATTATATAAATCATCTCGACAAGGTATTTTCTTGTATCATTTAATACTTATTAGTAATAATTAGTTCACTTCTAACGTTCAATGAGCCGTATAAACGGTCTAAAGATTAGTATAGCATCTGATCGATTTATGGAACTTTTACCGGAAACACTTGTTTAAGGCTCGTCATTCGGTGTCATCCCTGTCAGATAGTTCCGCATCATCTGTATCTTCCCTTGAGGGTCTTTCTGCTGCTCTAAGTGAATGGCAGATTGAGAGAGTGAGAAAATAGATTTGAATTTCCAGCTTCATTTATAAATGCCATTTGTAACATGATACTGCCGATTTCAGTCATCATTGGAGGTGAGTACAAGTCGCGAGATTTGTGACATGTTTGCCGTATATGGAATTTGCCCTTTGGGAGAAGAGTGTATGTTTGAACACAGGATGAGAGAATATTCTCATATTTAAGAATATATCAATAGTGGGGGGGAGTTAAAATGTTACTGTTATACACTGTAATTTGAATCTGTTTGGAGCCTTTTTGTTATATTATAGATTTTGTCTATCATAATTTGTGCATATGTACTACGGCCAACTAGGGCTTCCGGGTTGTGTATGTATTTGTAGATTTTGAGCATTTTCTATATTGCAATTGCACTGTCAATGTACTACAAATATGTGGGATCTGCCAGCTGGACGTGTAATTGTAGACGAGTTTCATATGTACTGGGTTTCGCTTGAGAATATCCGCAGGTCACATTTCTAATCTAATGTATTTAGTGCGTGATTTGATAGATTTATATTAAGTGTTAACTTTTGCATAGGTGCTATAGTTTTGTGACCCGCTGAAATATCGTGTGCAGCCTACCTCAACATTATTATATCAAGTTGGTATTGTTTTTGTTTCACTAACGTTGTTGCATATTTTGTAGAACTACTCAGATTTCTAAGTTCAACTGTTTTCTAGTTGTTGATTTGTTTTAAACGGCAGTTTTATCAGCGGAGTCTGCTTTTACACCATTTTGTTCTAGAATTTTGGTAATTAGTGTGGACTATCCAGCCGATCATTTTTACCCAAAACTTTTAATCAAAATATCAGATGCTCTGCATTACTTGTAATCGCTCTAGCTTTAACGTATATATAAGATATTTAGCAACTGTTCGTAACACTAATGTGTAACCTTTAAAGCTTTTTTTGTTTAATGTTGATTTTGTATTTTGTTAGTCTACCTTGTGCAGAGTTAAGACATTCTGTACTATAATAAAGTTAAGTTAGTTTTTTAAGTTCACTATTCAAATAATAAATAATATTCTAAACCCTATTGTTTTGAATTCTTCAATAATGTTAGTACCCACCTCAACTCCCATTTTATCCAAAATTTGCTTTGTTTCTGCATTTCCTTCTTCATTGATGTCCCAAAGAACAATTTTTGCTCCAAGTTTACCGAACTAGAAATACACCGAATCTTTCGGATGCTTTAAACTAAAAAATCCAGGAGGAATCAGGTTTAAAATATTAGGGAATTAAGAATGCTTTTGTACAGAGTAGTACTGGAGGAATAACATGCATGTTTTAACAATCATAATGGCCGTTATAATGAGGTTTTTATAGGGCTGAGGAATGTCTATATATTAAACTTGCCTCTATGGCCATTCCTCTCCCGAGACCACTTCCTGACCCCGTTATTAGAACTACTTCGCCTGAATTTGTGATTAATTAGAAGACAAGTCATAGATGAGTAGTATTTTCAGAATTAAACACTAATAGGAAGAACTAGCTATTTCTTAGTTAATTTGTAAATCACGCATTATCATTCTAAATTTTTCTCCCTATTCTTACCTTTAACACTCTTTCTTGGTAAAATTCCCATTGGGAGGAAAGCTTTAATACAAGCGATAATAGTCAGTAAAAAACACTTGAAAAAGACGATCATTCCTTCAATCATTTGATCAATCATGTTGACGTCTGTAATAAATATATTTTACTGAATCTTCAAATTAGGTTTAGAATGAGGCATAAATCAAAAATAATAAATATTCAATCCAAAAAAAATCATTCATCCTTGAAATTTTCAAAAGAAGGCATCCTAACTAATCTTAATTACTTTAAGGTTCTTGTTAAGTGGCATTAGCATGTCAGAGAAAAAGTATTAAAGTTTACTGGAGGTCGTTGTAAAATATTAAGTACTACTAGTTGTTAGAGAATTAATAATTCTCTTAAAGTCTATAGAATAGGGAACGCTATGAACAAGAAAAGACCATGCTGCAAGAGTGAATTGTTTTGAGTTCCAAACGCTTATCAAGTGCTCTTATCATAAATATTGCCTGTCACGAATGCCTATGCTGAATTGCCAGGTGCCGAGAGGTCAGCGAACTATAGAAGGAAAGTAAAACCTGAGATCTGAAAGGTGGATGAATCAAAACCAAATACGCGTAGATGAAAGGTGAACATGTAAGAAGTTCTGACGAACGGTGAATCATGGATCTTTTGTCCTTGATGAAGAAATTCATATTGCTCATTCATACATGACTTTGTTTTTTTTTAATCATAACCATAACATACATAATTATTCTTCTGTAATGCTGTCTATTGATAGTTTCTTATACATAATGAGGTGACAACACATGTTGTCAGGACAGTCAGCAGGTAGTTTAGAAAGGAGCGAACATCTATTTTACACAGCAAAAATATTATTAGGAACGCACCTGCTGTTTACCAAACCAAAAACTTTTCTTATCTATAATACTGATAAAGATGGCAATATTTTGCCAACATTCACAGAAGAGCTAAATTGAGCGCAACAATATCAAATTTAAATATTCTACAGGTTAAGAAATACATTTCAGCTTCTTACGTTCATTCTTTTATTTGTAGTAAAAACTGATGAGCTATTTAATAGAAAAATTAGCAGTTTCTTGAAGGCCTATAAATAAAATTGGAGATATTTTTGTATAGTTTGGCTTAAAAATTGTGGGAAAATTATAATCACTAGTAGCAAAGACGTTGCTATTTTGAGTCTAGGCTCAATTCTGCATCAAGGCTCCTATCATAAACCAATGTGTCAATACTCCATAATGTTTATGCATCTAAATCACAACATTCTATTTTTTCAGTCCTTAGAAGTCTGATAATAATGGGAAAATTAACTGTAGAATAGATAAAAAAGAAAATGTATGCCTCATTAGAAACAAATTATTAAAGTGAATACTATAAATCATGCTGGAGAAACGTTTCAGAACCCTTTAGAAAACGATTAAGTTTCCTAAAAGTGAACTAACTCAATACACGCCTTCGTTTTTAATGTAGTCCTCTAATGACATTTAAGTGATTATGGCCACATTTTGTCAAATGAATAAAGAATCTTCCACTATGAAGTAATCATGTATTTTTCTAGCTATAGAAATAAAAATGCGACTGCATTAATAGAAATTACTTAATCACATTAAAATAATGTGAAAGTGGCATATTTTTCACGTAAAATTCTACTACAATGAAGAAAATAAGCATAATAGTTAACACAACATGATAAAAAATACTTCTTAAATGCATAAATATCACGGTGCAATTCTGCAATATATACATATCTTTATCGATAACAAAAACTATAGCACTTTGAAACCCGGCAAAAAAGAAAAGTTATTTACTTATATAATCAAGGTTCAAAAGGAGGAACAATACCTGCGCGAGCATTCCTTGCAGGGCGTATCATTTCTTATCTCAAAAGAAACAACCCAGCAAAACAATGCACACAAACAATACACTTTTATTCCGTGGAGTGTTATTAGATCAAAAAGCAGTTTCTGTTTCGAAAGAATTGGATATTAAATTCCGGACTCGCAAATGACAAAAAATGCACTGTTTTTAATGACGAGCTATAGAATAGTTAACGAATTGGATTCTAAGTTTGCTTTACTGATAGTTCATGTTAGAATTCCATTTAAGGCTTTATATATTGTACACTACACTAGATGAATGGAAAATCAGAAGAAGAGATAAGGTGGTAGGCAACTAACATAGATACGCTTATAGGGTTCATTTTCGAAAATCATGGGATAAATATCGCAAAATATTACTAGTTTTCATTAAATATTGATTTTAGCGTATGAAATTAACCAATGGACACCTATTACAATGTGAAAAATGTGAAAGGTTGGTGGGCGGAGATCAAAGAGGCAAACAGTTGAGACAAAGATTACAACAAAATCTCCACATCTATAAAAGAATCTCGAAAATAGAAAATGATTAGAACAAATATGTTGCTACACTTGACTTTTCACTTATAAGGATAAGAAAATCAATTTGGCGATTAACGCAACCTGCTGCTTCCATGCGTAAATTCGGGTATCTATTTTTAATATTCTTTAAAATACTGTATAAATAAAGACGATATTTACCTTCATTTTTCCTTATGTTAAAGTGACAAAATTATAAGCCCTTTGAAACATAATTTAAAGTGCAATTGTTCCGCTAGAAAAAATCTTACTCTCTAAAATAGACTAAAGTATAGTAATCCTTGCTTTTAGTTATCTGAAAAATAGGCATAGCGTATTTGATTGACACATAAATTATTGATGAATAAGCTACTTTTTTATGAAGATTGTTATACGACCCTGTAAAAAAGAAAAAAAGAAACGGAAGAAGACCAGAGAATATTCTAGAAATGTTCATCTACAAACAAGAATTTGATATAAATTATCTAATGCTTCAACATTTTTGCCGTTTTTAGGCTTGGAAGTGATAGACAATTTAAAATTTAAATTTTAAAAATTAAATGTTGAAGTAAATATAATTATCTATCGGATTAAAAAGATCTTTAATAATTTCCCAGGCTGTTTTCAACAAACAGAAAAGTAGTTATCACCACGGCAACAGTAAATGTAGCCCATGAAGGAGGAGATTTGAATCTCCAAATATCCATATTCTCTTTCTAGCTTGGTAGTTTATATTTTTGTCTTCTACTTGATTCCAACGGCTGTTTCAATTTCCTTTCATAAGTGCTTTTCTGATGTCTTTGTTACACTAATACAACAGCAGATTATCTTGCTTTACCAATGAAAAGTCAGATAAGTGCCATTCTTTGTCCACTTCTTTGGTCTCTTATAAGATCAAAACAATAGAGATAACAAAATATGATAAGTATCGGCATAAATCCTTAAACATTATTTAAAGTGCAATTACCAAGCAAGTAGAGCTAAAACAGGTCAAGCTGTTAAAACATTCAAATAGCTTTATCCGTTTCAAGCGAAAGTTCGTACTCCTTCTTAATAGCATGCTTTTGAAATGAGAGAAACTACCCCTTACCCATAATCAATGTACGAAGGTACTGATTTCTTAGTTGTCACCTAAATAATCAGAACAGAACAATTTTGCAAGCGAAAATCTTATACTTAGCTAAATACTTTCCAAAATTGAAGTAGTAATTTTATCGGCCTTCAATATAGAAGGATGAAATTACATATTGAGGTTTTGAAAAGGATAATTATCTTTCCCGAAAAGTATGTCGAGGGTTAACACCATAGAAAGAAATACAGGTAACAGAAAATTATAACAGAAAAAAGAGAATAGAAACTAGGAAGCTAAAAGTGGTAATGGGTAACTACTGAAAATTCTAGTTAAGACTAGAAAGACTACTCACCTGTCATCAAAAACGAAGCTATAGCAGAGGAAATTTTTGGGTATGCAAGATCCATCACTAAAAAATTTAAATCAAATTTAAACATTTATAAATATACGAGAACATCATGATTTTTTGCAATTTTATTTAATAAATCCAATGAAATACAAATCACTCTGAATACGAATTTCAAGAATATATCGGTATAAAAACAAATTTTCATTATTTAAGGAAAAAAGGAAAGACTATTATTGAGCAATAACTGTTTCTGAAATGTTATTTTTTTTATAAAATAGTAAACTATACAATATGGCCTATTATCCTTAATACCCGTAGTATTTCACATTGTCCAATGGTTTAGATGAACTAAAACGTTATAAAATTACCGCCATTTCTAGGTGCTTGACATCAAGAACTGTGTAGTTTTTAGGACAGGAAATACAGATCTCTTATGAACAATTTGCTTTCTAGATGTCCCAGACAAAATCTCGAGAAATTATTTTGTGCTAATGGTTCCTAATTTAAGCCTCTTTTCTTATTGTTAATATTTACTAGCTACTAAGGTGGTGTTTAAATATACTCATGCTATGTCATTTAACTTTTCTCAACATTTTTTGTGCCTATGATAGTTAGCACAGTTATTGAAGTAAAGCGTACTTTATATTTATTCATTTATCGTATCGATTACTTATAAAGTCGTTTAGTCTCATCAGGAACTCATATTAAAAAGCCCTTCAAATTATTTAGATGATTATCAGAGAACATTTTATAATTTTAAATGCCACTGAAAGTTTTATTAGATGTTATGTCAACTGATCTAATCATAATGACTAATGTTACAGCATCATTACTTCTTCACATTGGTAACCTAAAGCAAATTACTTAGACTATTTTCATTTATGATTGCAACTTTACTATGACATCATTTAAATGCAGTCGAAATAATTTCTGATCACTTGTCATTACTTTGTTTATAACTATACTAAAACAGGTGGCAATTATTTTATTCATTAAAATCTTAAAGCGCAAACATATGAATCATCAAAATAAGTATTTCAAAAACTATTAATAAATATATACTTATAATAACAAACGGAATAGAGTGGACAGCGAGGAAATTGTGTCCCTCTATGGTTAGATATAATTATCTAGTCGTTTTGCTTTTACAGTCGAACGAAAAGGCTGAGCCCTGGGCAATTTTAGATCGCAAAATAAACCGTGGGAGTAGTTGATGAGGGAATTAAACCAATTAGCAGTTAATTGAACATATTACTTGGAAAACTTGTAGTTATTCTTAATTATAAGGTCAGGTAAATTTTTATTTATTAAACATATTTAGTTAAAAAAGGTGTAGCATTACATAAATCTAGATCCAAATCTATTGAGTCCAGATGCACTATATCTCTCGGTGTTCTTGATGTCAGTGGAGAGAATGGCCTTCGCATACCTATTTTATCGCGACAGCTATGTAAGCTAGCTAACGACAAGATTTACAACCAACTGCAGTCTAGAAGTGAGATATTGGATGGATTGAAATAAGTATGACATGATTGACTTGTGCTAGAATTGGACGGATTGTTAGTGCGCAGTGATGCGAGGAGAAAGCGAAAACTGAAACCAAAGGAAAAAGGTGATCGTGAAAAGGGAAGTGAGTTACTCCTTTACTACATTTATGTACAATATGCTACATTTTACTTGTTTACCAAATATAAAAACTCAATCAGGATTTACTGGTCAAACAATGGTATTAATCGGGTAAATTTTCGATGTGGCGTTCCAAACAACTGCGCCATATACGTTCAAACTGCTTTAGATAATCCAGACCAGGTGTATCGTATTTTGTCCACTTGTGTAATTAGGGAAAAGCCATAACACAACCATTTGTTAAAATATTTATTGCGAGTTAAAATACATTGCATAAAGTAGTTACAGTACAAGCATAAGAGATTAAAACTCAGCAAACGCTTTATTCTATTCCATAAAACTAGACTGACCAAATTATAGTCTGCGGTATCAACAATTAATAGACTGGTATCCGTAACTGTAAATTTCCAGGAAAAACTTTTATTATATATTTCAATAAAATATATTTTCACATTTACAGATTATAGTCCATCTAAACATGTAAAGAGAGAGTGCAGTATCCTTAATATTCAACGATATTTTGTCATAGAGAATAATGGAAACGGACGCACAATTAATTAAAGATTATCCTTAGCTAGTGTGACATCATCGATTGATGGAGTTACTGCCATAACACGGTTGTCGAAGACATGTGGAGTGTGGGTGAGGACGTCGGGAGATACGTTGTCCATGCCCCTTGATCTAACAGCAGAACATATGGCGGTAAGCAAGATATAAACGATACTTATGACGAAAAGAAACATACTCGAGAGCTGTTTGGAGGACATCAAACAATAAAGAATCCGTAAATACGTCTACAGCAGTATGAAGACTTCTGTGAAAAAAATCTTCCAGATTCTATTCTCCATGGAATCATCTTATTTTAAACGAATGAAAAGTTACTGTAATCCAATTTTACTTAGAAATATCCAAATAACTTTAGTTGCTTAGGATACTGCTTATAAGATTTACTAAAGTGTGAATTTCTCAAATGATAATTTGGTATTTCATATTAAATATGATTCAAATGACTGGTTTATAAACATACTCAGTTAGATTAGCTTCTTCAGCAGTTGTTAGTTCATTGCTACTGTCTCCTAAAGTTAGAATTGTGTTCTGAGACCTCAAAGATTCCAAATCAGTGAAAACTGTTGAAGAAAGACGTTCTGCCGATAACTCTGTGCTTGAAATTGACCTAGCAGTCGACGCAGTTTCACTGATATCCGGGTAGGACATGCAATCTTTTGCTTCCAAAGCAGTTTTTAGATCGTATTTCGATCTGAAATATTAGTTGTCTTATTTAATGAAGTAATCTTCCACTTAAAATTTTGTACCTATAATCTATAATAAACAGATAATTAATTGCAGAAATACTTAAGCACACGAACTCATCAGTATTAATCAATTCGGATCGTTCAACCGCAGTTTCCATATTCTCTGATTTTATTGATATGTGAGAAAAGTCAGTAGTATTTATACCACAGCTATTTACAGTGTCTAAGTAAATAATTGGAGACTGGGTTGCACTAGCATCATCTAAGTTTTCCAGGGAAATCGTTGCGCGAGTGCTAAATACAAATGTTTTCTCATATTTCTTTCATGTATGTAGTTTAGTGTATAAAAGTGTAGAAGTCGTACATAGCTGAATCAGAAAATTGAGAAGTGTTTCCAGTAATAGACTCCAGAGATGTCGACGAACATGTACTGTGAAGAATTGGTAATAAATATTTGGAAGATTACTAAAAAATTTAAAAGCTCGAAAAGAAATATCGCCAAAAACACCTTGTTGGCATGACATAATGCTATATAATTTGTTCACATGGTGCAAACATATTAAGTTATGTATAGAAACTACGCGAACATTACGGATACTACTAATTTCCCGACAAATTTGCCCACCGAACAATGTTGTTGCAATCACTGACAGATGTATGAAGATTACTTGAAGAAGAATAAAGCTAAATTAAAGTAAGACAAAAGATAAAAGATGAGAAAAATAGGAAAACAGAAAAAAAGTACCTTGTTAAGAGCATTCTTAAGTTCTAACAAATCTTCTCTTGTTGACTTCATGGAAAATATCTTCAAAATATTAGTAATGGAAAAATATGGATAATTATGAGCATGTAAAAGATAACATGAATCTGAATGGTACGTAGAATCACCTCTCCGTATTGATTATGAAGCTTTTGATAATTGAGTTGTGAGAGCTGAAATACGATTTTGCTATACATAGCAAAGTCTAGAGAAAATCAAAAAACTAACTATTTGAAGAGCTTCTTTCAGTTTATTCATATCTTCATTGCTTTTACTTTTCTGCACATTCTGCTGATTAATGCTAGTGTCAGATATTTGTGCCTGAAACCATTAAATTTCGTCAAAACAACAGTGGAAACCAGGCTGTACTCCTTTAGATACAACTTTAAACAAGAAACACAACTTAGAGTTAGCTAAAAGACGACGCATTGCGTGTGGTCCAAGGATTTCATTTAGTTGCAAATAGGTGAATGTTATGTTTTCTATGTTAGCACTTGTAGTGGATAAGTTAGCATTGGCCTATAAAAAATTTAGAAATGCATTTTTGTCTTGACTCTTACACTCTCTTCGTCACTATTGGGACCTCTGACACATTTTCAGTATCCTTGGCTGTTCGGGTGTCATTGTCTTGGCTAACAAAATAAAGCGCTCCATTGACAATAGCAGGAACATAAACAGTATTCTCAAGTGCTTCAATGCGATTTCTGATGATATTGTATTTAACAAAATTTGGTTTAGAATTAAAAGTAACCATTTTAAATACAATACACTTCAATCCAACTTCGTAGAAATATCGAATCAACCGTTCTATATGAATGAATGTAATACCATATGCAATTTATTATCTTAATCATTGTTTAAAAATCCGACCACTTTGTTTCAGTTTATTAGGAAATATGCATTAACAATCATTCTTATTTAGTGACCCTTTTTCTCCTAAATCTATGAGTGGTTGTCATACTACTTGACTCTTCTACGTAACATTTACAGTCAAAGTAATACAAGCAATTCACCTTAATTGCTTGGCAGAGATAGGTAATCCACAATTAGGCACTGTTGGTGGTTTAATTTCCATAGAAGGCTCGATCTGAAATATAGCTTGAACAGAAATATTTATGGACTGTATGAAGGTTTTGAAAATGAGGGGAAAAGGTATGTTTAGAACTGTGAGACAAATGTTTTTATAAAAATATGCCTGATAAACACTATTTTCCTGAAGAGTAACGAAGGAGCGCAGACCACCATCAATGTACTCGGAAGCTACCTGTAGACAATAGTTCTCAATTAAGCTTTATAATTTCTTTAGAATTCACCAGTATTCCTTATTTTTAGGTTAGAATATGACATTTTTTGACTTTTGGCAAGTTATATTCAGCATACACTCATCTTTCACTACATTTCGCTTACCTTGGTGGCTTCATTTAAATTAGTTTCAGTTTGTTCGTCCACTAGAGAATATTCTGAGCATAGAATATTAGGAGAAGCGAAAGATTATGTTTGTAATAATTTATTAGAAAATAAAAATGATAGCAAATAGTAAGAATGTTCGTAGGCTTATTAAACAAAATTGAGATAGTAAATAAATCGAGTGTAATATAGTTATCTTCAACGACTTACTCATGAACTCGTATTGGTTCATAATGTATTCACTTTCCACAGGTCCTACAAAGTAAGGAATGCTACCCATTGTTTTAATAAGTTGATGGCAAAACAGACGATTATTGGCTAGTGTAGGAACCTCAACATTCCGCATTTTTATACCGAACAGGTGATAAGAAACCTAACTCGACGGGAAAACTGATACTTTTGATAGCAATACAAGTATAGTATTTCCTTATCATAATTTAATACCGGGCGTGAAAGAACAAATACAAATTAAAATACTCCACTTCCCGCCCAGGTAATTTTTACTGTTGCTCAAGAAATTTATTCCCTGTTGAAGTTGTTGTCATCAATTAGCCACTTGAGGGACAACTGAAATTTTGTTATTTCAAAATATTTCACTCCTGTTAACATTTCGCTTAAAATTTTGGGTGCAGTAAAACATTCAAAACGCCGTACTTAATAACGATGCTACTTCGCTTTTGCGTATGATCCAATTAATCACAATAATTATAAAAACAATTAATCCGTACTAGGTTACAAGGCGTTTAAAAAAAATTACATGACAGCTGTATATCCTTTTATGTCGTTGCTTGGTTCGTTCTGGTTGTGAGAAATAGTTGTTTTAAACCTATTATTGGGTATTAATTTTTTATTCTAGTTACATACATATACGTAAATTCTCGTTTATGTTTTAAATATTTATATTTCGAAAAGAACTACTTTTTTGATTTTGAATTTTTTTGACAGTATGATATAATATTTTGCCGTCAGATGAATATAATCAATCATGCAAAGCCCAAGGTAACTGTTCCAATTATGCTCTCTTGGGAGGGAATGAGTAAGCTGTTGGAAGTTAAATCTGGCTGCTATAACGTGGATAAGGTAAAATGCTATAGTCTGCACAATGTAAAAAAATAATTCGGGAGAAATTAGTTACTTTTAATAAATATTTTTTCATTTTGTGATGGTCAGCTTCAAGCGTCCCAAGTGTTTGAAAAGTAGATAATTATATCGCAATAATTACTGGGGTTAGTACCTTTGTAATATTATAGCGATGTAATCGTATATTACACTTTATGTAAACGTTTTTAAAATAAGTGCTGCATTTATTCTCCGCTGAAATGTAATATTTCAGATAAGTTATACTGATCGTAGAGCGTTTATTTCCGAATTGGTTCCTGAGCCAATTTCTTCATTTATCGCAGGATCTGTCCTTGAGATTGAAGTGCTTACCATTGTAGATGAGATGAAGAGACGTTTATGCAAACCAAAGATTGAATATAAGTTTGGTGGGATTTTTCCAGAATGTTTCGATAATCATTCTCACTTTTTCAAGCGAGTTTGTTTTTTTGTTGATTTTATTTACTACTCGTAAAACTATTAACTAAAAATATATTTACATTTTAAATGAGTTTTACTATAAGTTACATGATAGAATATATTCGCTACTCTAACTTCTTAGTATCCATTAATTATTTTAGCAATTGCAAGATTTCTGAAGAGCATTTGCACAAATTCTTTACTGCATTTTTCAACTCTGTATTCCCAACTAATTTACTTGGACCTGCGAATACGGTTATCTTGGTAAAATGGCTTGCCAAGCGAATCTCAAAATGGGATCGAACTAATCCTTTAGACAAGAAATTTCCTCGCTTAAAAGCTTTAAATTGTATGCATTTTATATTTTATTATATTATTGGTCCTATCTCTATTAATAAGGGGATAGTTTAACTAAGGCTAGATATATTTAAATCCCAAAGTAATTAGTTAAAATACTAATAATTATTTAGTAATAATAATTGCTTTACAGCTGAACCACTTCGCTTAATTCGTCATGTAAAGACTTTCCCTGTACAAGTCTCACTTCTTCAGAACATATTAATCTACCACTTTTCTAATTACTGCGTGAATTTAACAGTATTGGCTCTACAGTAGGTGTTGTCTAACTTAATATATAGTTATCAGAAGACAATGATTGTATATATAATTTCATAGAGTTGGAATATTGAAACATGTGGAATTTTTTAGGCGCGTGATTCACGTTTGTACTAAACCAATGCCAGGGGATATAGTTACTCTGTATAGCAAAAAGTGCTATATGCATTGGAGGATGATTGGAAAGAAAGAATTTATTAAGGATTACTTGGTCACAAAATTGATAACTAGAGACAGAAAGGAAATAGTGAGTAATGCGTTGTTAACTACTTTACTATCACTATTATATATCATATTATTTTTCAAACATTTTACATTTAGGAACCTCCATCTCATGTAACATTTAAACCGTCTGGTAGTGGTATTCGTCCTCTTGTTATAAATTGTGCTCAAGTAAGTATACTTAACCTAAAAGGATTTCAGGAAAATTGGTTTTATATAGCAGCAGGAAGTTTTAGAAATCAAACTGGCGGATGAGAAATCATTTGACTTCAATCAATGTTGCCTTAGATTTCCATCTTTGTGCTGCTGGGTGGAAACGTCTTTCAAGTACGAGAGATAATAATTACCAGAAATTATTGTATAAATTTTTCTGAATTATTGTTATTTCTTAGGTGTTTCATCGGAGGTTTCTAGGATGAGACGTTTTTTTACTCGTTTCACTCAACAGTCTGTATCAAGCAAGTCTGATAAAAATGTTTAATATATTTGTCTTTTATTTTTTATAGACGTTTCAAAAATAATTTTTAAATATTCGTCAAACAGGATCTCAACTGACTGTAAAATCTCAACCTAAACTGTACTTTGTGAAAACGGACATCACTAAGTGCTTTGCACAAATTAAGAGAGACATATTGAAAAAGTCTCTGGAGGAGCTAATTGGAAATCGGTAGGAAACGTTTAACAATTTTAAAGTCTTGAATGGTGAAATGCAACCTTGATGATATGAATCCTTCAATATTTAAAGTGTAGTTATCGAAAGTATCTTAAATAATTGATATTAAAATATACCTAGTAACAGTAAAGTAGAAACTTACATCTTGGAATATATTGAGTCTAGTCACTAATTTAATTATGGTATATTTGAATTTAATAAGCGTTTTATAGCCCCAGCCAACATTTCAATTGTTATTATTTATATTTGGGTACTAAATATTATGTTTCTTTTAGATCAGTGGCAATCGTTATGGGATTTGTGGCATCAGTAGATCGATCTAGATGGGTTCCTGTGTGGGCCTCAGGTTCCAATGTGGCTGCAGCCACTACTAAACTGGAGATGCGTGGAGCTGCTCGTAAAATTGATCTTAGTCGACAAGCCGTGAAAATGATGGTTATTAACTCTCGTGATAATATGAATTTTTTCATAAGCACTCTAACAATCTTTTTAAACATATTTATGACTTTTGATACACATGTATGTTGGTAGTGAAACATAAGAATCTGCCATTCAGAATATTTATCTATAGTGCTAACTCATACTTATTTGGTACTTGTACTATCTATACGCAAAGTGTTGTTAATGGAAATGTGTATTTTAGGTATATGACGGACCCCAGTTAGTGGAAAGGATCATGAAACTAATAGAAAAAATTCGAGTCAGAATTTTTCTTCCATTGCAAGATTTTGTTTAAACGTAGCATATAAGAAATATTGTATATGTTTCTTAATTTAATTATCAGTTTGTTTAAATATTGTTTATTTAATTTGAGATCGTGATGAGCGAACAGTTATATACAATGAAAAAGGGAGTACCACAAGGATTCATGCTCTCTTCTCGGCTGGCACACGTTAGTTCTTTTTATACATTAATCCTTTCTAATGGTTTTCACCTACTAATTAATATAGTGGAGTTTTAGATCTACCTGGCTATGTTTGAGAGAGAAGTTTGGGGTATTGTTCCCGATAATACATGTGTAATTCGATATGCTGACGATTACCTCATTTGCTCAACTTCACGTACTAATGCTACTAGTGTGAGTTTTATTATTTATTTCATAAGTTTGTGGTCCCATATATCATACTTTACATTGGATTTAAGATGGCAAATACACTTATCTATCCTGTGCATAACTTTGGTGTCCACGCAAGACTAGAAAAGACGAAGGTGTGAATTTTACCTGACAATGGGAAGTGGGGTACGATTTTAGCAATTACCTTTGTTGGTTCATAGGTCTCATTCGCCCTTAGAGGTTTCAAAAGATGCAGACGTTTTATTATATGGTGTGGATGGCGATTTGATACTATTAACTATACGGTATGTTAGTTTTTAAAACATCCAAATTTATAAAAGGGTAATTTAATGCTTAGATATCACATTTTTGGGCACGTTGTTATCAATCTGTCGTGTAGCTATTTCAACATTTACAGGTTTCACATGATTCTTTTTTATACATGATTTTACTTTCTATGGGTATTTTTATAGGTGATAGTAGATATTTGAACAGATTTTTACCTATGAAAATTTTATTTATCAAATTCTAAATTATTTAGGCTCATCGTGAACCATTAAGTGATCATCTACTGTTGACCTTAAGTCGGCGTTTTGCTAGTCGGAGGAGACTTGTTCTGACAGGACAAGAACATGCTAGAGTATAGTTATTAACTTTTCAAATCTTATTTCGATTAATTCCTTTAGTTATAAGTACGTTCGTAATTTTTAGCGTCGTCTACTCATGCGTAAATTGACTTCTCGAAATCATCCTTCAGTTATATAGATAAAATCTACCGTCTAGAAGTGAATTTGATGAAGATAATTTTATTTGAGGTCCTGTTGTCTTCATTTACATATTTATTATAAACAATGCTAAATATAGCACTTACCATTTATTAATTAAAAGGTTTTCTGTGTTTACATTTCATTTATGCCTTTGTCATTCTTTTTATGTAATCATAACTAATTATTTATAATTGAGGTTAAGTAAATTCCAACGATTTCATTTAGTGATTAACGTAATTAGAAGAAAAACATTGAAATATGGGTTTCGTAAACAGTTTGTGATAACCCTAAATGAGGAAAGATAGTTATTGATGTCATAGACTAACATTTAAAACGTTGCAAATGAATTTCAGTTTACTGCATGCACTTTTAAAATAAATTCCATTTGTGGTTCTATTCATGTTTACTGATAGTGGGAAAAGTAGCCACATCGAGTCAATCGTAAAATCTTTAAGTAGAATTTGATAAGAAAATTATCGACGGGTGGCTCCAGTACTTACCAATCAATACACGTTACCTTCACAGTCATATTGGAATTGTTCTCATGATACTCTATTTTTATGTTTACCTATAAATTTTATTAGTACATGCTATATACAGCAAAAACCTGCATTGCTTATCGTTCGTCTTATCAGGTGAACATATTTTGTAATAACAAGCAATACAAGTCTCACTTAATATTTATACTTTATTTATAAATTATTAGAGATTTTTCGGACTTGATTTTTCTTCGTATATATTCTATTATTAGTAGTTAATAACAGATACCGCAGATGAGTACGGGATTATGTCATATTCCTGGAGATATAGAGGCCACTATTGAAAAAGAGGTGAGATGGAAAAAAATGGGGAAGTTAGAATTTCACTACTTAGAAACTACATATCTTAATATCACGTTAATAGGTCACATTCGATCCAAATCTTCATAGTTCAAGACTATCGTCTCCCATTTTATCTGCTCCTAGTGAAACATTGTGAGTCAAGTGGTAAACCACTTTTGTCGTATATTCCTAAAGCGTTTGAAGGGATTAGTAGTATTACATAGTTTTCTAAGACATCAGTTGTAAATGTACGAATAAACATTTCCACAAAATCTTACAGAGAATCTGTCCGTGAATCGATTTTTGAGACGACAAGTCGCTTCAAGAAGCGTGCATCTCAAATTATTTTAGAAGTTCCTGTAAATCAGCTGAGAAAAATCAAAGATGTAGAGGGGGTTGGATCAATACATAGGGAAACAAAACACTTTGCAGGTTAATTTGTGGACTTTATTAACTTGAATGTATTTAGGGCTACATTAAAGCCTTAAATTCGGAATACTATGAGATTTGTCAAAGGTTGCAGAAAACACAACATTGCATGGCCCAAAGCGAATATTTCATGGCAAGAATTTTTCTTGTGTATTCTGGATATGTATGACATTAGCCTCATTTATTCTTCTTATTATTCAATCCGTCACTTTATTATCCATGTACTTTAATAGACCTACCGTATCTCAGGTATGCTGCTATATCTACAGTCTTTGTTTATATCACTGATTTAGGACATAGAAGTTGTTGTAGTGTAAAAAAAATATCTAGACATTAGTTTTGGAAGGAACTTTTCAGGTTTCCTTTACGATGAGAGATGATGGTATTGAATTTCCAATAGTCACTTTATGCAACTTCAATCCCATTAAGAAATCCTATATTAAACGTGAGTTGCATGGCTTTATGACAGTGATTGTCTAAGAATGGTATAGTTAATTCCAATAGTGAGAGCTAATTATTAAAAGAATAGCTACTTTTCTTACGATAAATACTGCTGAGAAAAGTCATACTGCAACCTACACCATCGAAGTACTAGGCAAGCTCATGTGGCAGAGGAATTAATCCATCCGTACTGTGCTTTCGTCGATTACTAAGTATTAGGAGCTTACTACTGAAATATTAGGAAGCATAATTAATCTCAGCTTGGTATTTTTTTGTTCTAGGCCTTAACGCTACGGGTGATTTCTCTAATCAACTGCTAGATTATTTGATGGAATTTTTGATGGATACTCAAATTCTTTATGGAACAGCTGATCGACCACAATTGCATGTTGGTAGGAGATATTAGTGTAAATTAAAAAGAAATGAACTGTGACATTAGTACATATGTATTGTCTTATAAATTATAAAGTAATAATGTTTTGGTATTAACTGTTGTTTTTACTCGATTTTTAAACATTTAAGCATTTTAAAAGATTATATTTTAGGGAGACCAGTGTTAACAGCAGTAAGAAAAATATATACATATAATGTTTTTCTCAGAATATTTGTTTAAAGCGTACAAATCTGGCAAATAATTTGCCTTACAGGTGAAGCTGATCTTCAACTGTATATTAAAAACAACACAAACTTTACTGTTGAAGGATTTTTCATGAATGCAGGGTTAGTTGAATATCAATAAGTTATAGAGAGATCTCCTTCCCACCTTTAATAAATTATATATAGTCTTTTTATATTTTGTACATTTCAATGCGAAACAACTTAAGCAGAGACTTGTTGATATGTTCCCTTAATGGGTGCTTAGATGATCACATCCACTTAATATTTTTTCTCATTGTGTATTGTTTGACTGTCCACATTTGGCTACTTCGAGAAAATTTTATGGCCTAAATCAACACGCCACTTGCGTACTATTCATTGATATGCAATTATTTATTAAGTTTGATTAATTGTCACTTTTCATTTGATATCTTATACGACACATGGCGAATTCTTTCTTTGAGAAAATCAACCCTTGGTTTTTTATGTTTGAATAATATTAGCTTACTTTATATTTAATTATCTTCTCCACCTTTTATTATGATCACCAACAATCATTAAGAAAATCTTTGTATTCAGTAGACAATATGAGTAAACAGAATATTTTGCTGAAATTATTCTTTCTAATAAAAAATACTCCTCAGAAATGTTACGTTTCACCGAAATATGTTTGTTTTTAGCGTTGTTTTGCTCCCATATTTGTTCAACTTTCTTTTATGGGCTCATCCCTTGATCATCTTGGTTACCATACAATCTTTTCTTTTTAGGTTTGAATGCGAGGAAACGATGATGTTATGTTCATTCGGTGGACGATACTTCAGCTGCTGCAAATACATGAATCCCATACTAACAAATTTGGGCAAGTGTTATAGGTTGGTCCCTTACAAAATTTTTAAGTTTCAGTTTATTATTCTACAAATGTATGTATGTGTCATTCAGTATGTGAGGTCAAAAGGAGTTTGTATATTAACTTAGACTACTTGTTCTACAAAGGTTGGAAAGTAGTTTTTTACGCTTTATCTAACTACTTTCAATGTTTAACAGAAATTTCAGTCTGGATATGCAGGGATCAGATAAGGAGTGGATGCGAAGACAGACAGAAGCAGGAGTTACTGCCGGGTAAACAAGCCATTTTTCCTAGGTTTTATTCTAATTATTCTATTATTGATTAGACGGATCACTTTTCATGTATTTTTAGAAAGTGAATGAAATCATGAGTAGAAAAAAAAATAGTTGATAAAAATTGCTTCTTAATTTATAGATAACAAATCGATATATAAAAGTGAAACTCCAATTCATTTTATATGAATTGGTTATGCTATTTTTGGCTTCTCATTATGCGATAGATAATCTTAGTATTCTTTTCTCATTCGTTTTAACTAACCTTAGCATTGCAAACAAAATGTTTTCTTGCACATTTAGTAATTAAATATGCGTCATATTAGCACTTTACGGAGGTAAAACGTACTGGGAACTCTGGATTAATTATAATAATTATCCTTTTTACAAAAATTCATAACATTATAGTAGTATTCTGATGGGAATTTAAAAAATTCAGTTTTAAAGAATAAATATGATCTATTTCTAATTGAACTAGTGAAAGAATGCGAAAAAACGACATTGGATAGTTAACTCTATCTCATTACTAATATAGCCATACTCGTAAAGTTTTTCCCGATAGTTTTCTAGTGCAACACAGAATAAAATCCAAATCCAGAAATAAAGTCATTATCTTAAAAAAAACCATGTCCATCTTTGCTAATTAGTCTGGCAGTATTACTGAATTTCGTAGAATATCAATACTGTGGTTTCTCATTCACATGAAAATTCTATAGCTCGACATAAAAAATATTATCAGTGAATTATTTCAGTCTTCAAATAATTCTTGACTCCCATCTTGAAGAGCAGTTTGACGGGACAGGAGGTTTTATCCACCACTTCCATCTAACATATATTTTTGCATATTTCTTTATTTCTTTATATGAACAAATGACCTACTATATCTTGATATTTCACATTCTTATATTGGCAACACATTTAGATGATCCGGATCCCATTTACTCTGATGCTTTTGAGAACGGCTTCCGATATTACGTACATGCTCCTGACACCATTCCTTATCTGACCTCTGAAGGCATAAGTGTAAGCCCAAGTACAAGGGTCTATTCCGCTATATCAATTAATAGTGTGAGTATATATTTAAGGGAGCCCGATAAGATGAGGGGAAGATAGAATGAAAATCTTATGGACTAAAACCGTGGTGGAGAATAGGAGATGAGTGGAAGAGCAAACTCTGAGCAGTTTTATAGCGAAGTATCAAATCTAGGTTATAAATAATGAACACTTACAGTATGTTCTTCTTTCTTCTGATGATTGGGGCAACTGTACCACGCACTGGCCACATGGCTTCAATTCTACTCTCCCGTACTCTGCTGTTAACTGTGCATCTATCTGCAAAGCTCAATACTTCTATAAGATTTGTGGCTGCAGCCCGTTTACATATGATATTGATCATTGTATGTTTGCATAGTCATCTACTACGCATAAGCCTAGATTTGCTTACTTGCGTTGCGTACTTACGTACTCTGACTTATTCCACTATAATAGTTAAACAAAGTGCTGTTATCGTGCTAAGAATCATTTGTTATTCACATATGAGAGCGGGTTTCAGCTTATAGTCTCTGCACTCCGCACCAAACAGTCCAATGCATTGATCAAAACATCAGGAAAGAAGTGAATGGTAAGTTCCATATTCTGACGCCTCACATCTCGTCAAGAACGTCCATTCTAGAAACGGGGTATTTTAACACTCCTTCATGCAAAGAGTGCAAAATGGAGTGCAATAGTCTTGTTTACCATGCGTACAATTCCTACGGACATGGATTTAGCAATGGAGCGTTGACATGGTTGAATAAAAAGAATTCCACCTGGAGCAAACCACATATGAGGTGAGCAATCAACATTTGAATTTTATTCTGTCCTCCTTTGACGTCTTTTTATCTTCTGACTTTCAGTACTTGTTTATACTCAGTTCTGAGCATAATTTTCAGGTCTAATTTTCTCACAGTCAATGTATTCTTTCGTGATATGTCATATAGGAAATATATTCAAATACAAGCAACATCGCTAACAGAAATCCTTAGTATGTTTAGATTTCATTCTCAAAAACCGTCATTATTGTTCTCTAGACATTGTTGGTGAAACCTGATAATTTACAATTTCTTTTTGTCCCTAAGAATGATTTGTATACTATATTTTACTGTACCTTGTTTGCTTTTGCAGTATAATATATTGGATAATATTTTATTAATTAAAGGACAAGCTAGTCAAGCAAAATTTGTAGTGAAACTATTTATTTCAGCATAAATAAATATGAATACTTTAGGTGATGTCGGCGGCAATATGGGAATGTTTTTAGGAATGAGTATGCTGACAATTGTAGAAGTTATATTATATTTATCAAAGATAGGATGGATAGCATTTTCGAAAAAAAGGAGAAACTACATGTATCAAAAGAAGAAAGCAGAAGCGGTAATGATTTTAGAGTAAATAGATGAAATCATTATCCACAAATATGGCGAAATGGATTTTATTGAAATATAAGAATTAGAAATTAGCATAAAATCTCAAATAAGATTATAGATGAGTGGAGATTATCTTTATTTGTTAAAAGTAATCTACATTTGACATTCAAAATTATGGAATTTGGTGATAAATACGAGTTTAGAATTTGGGATCAAGAGAATAGGTCATCCTTAGTACAATTCATGTACAATAAAACTGCCAAAAAAGATACTTTTAATATTTTATTCCAATTAAATTATATCAAACTTTAATTGAAGTCTAATAATTCTTATGCAGTTTTCCATCAATATGTATTTTAGCATTTTATAATTTTGCTCACTTTTTCTCATAATAAGAGCCTATCAGAGAAACCTCCAAATATCCAAGTAGAGTTCCCCATAACAATATTTATATAAAAATGAGTTATAGATGTCTTATTGAATTTATAGCTCACAGAGTTGCTGTTAAATCTAAAAGGCGTGCGAAACAGTTACCAGGGATCCTTGATATTATGTTAAGATTGATCTTAAAGTTGCGAAGTTTCAGTCATTGATGCTTCCGAAGCAAACAATTCATGTATGTCTACGTTTATAAAAACAAAGCTTTTCGATTACTATGGTAGCTTTAAAGTAGTAAAAAACTCTCATTAATTTTCTAAACAATTAATGAGAACTATCGGAAACATTCTGCTCGACAAATTTACAAATATATACTTATGAATATGGGAGTTGAATTATAGCAACTTTCAAATGAGGGTGAAGTGATCTTGAGAACTGAAAGTAATGCGAGTTAGTAAATATTTATTTAAGGAGCAAGAGAAACAACTAGAAGAAACGGTAACTGGTTTTAAATTGTTTCGAAGTCGGAAAGATGGGACAAGAGACGGTTCGATGCGGAATACGCGAGCGAGACTTCGTGCGTTAAGTAGACGGATTAGCGATACGTTAAGCAATGGAGGCGAAATTACGGTCAGGCGCAGTAAACAGTTCACGAAATCAACTAATTATGTGTTGATGATATTTTAAATATTTATTATTACTCAACTAATCGAATATCTGCATAATAGGTACTGAAGAAGTCGCAGTTATCAGCTGAAGAGAGAGAACAAGACACAAACGAAAGAAGAGAGCAGTTTATGACTAATTGTAGTCATAACGTAAGTCCTAATTTGCATAGATATCATTCAACTAAACTGTTAGTTATGATTGTACAGTATGAAATGAAAATTTATTTGAGTTTATTACTTTTCCAGTCTCTATATATGGACAAGAATCCATCTCAGCGAGACAGCGTGGTCAGTCGATAGTCTTATTTATTTAAACACCTTACATGATTTCCAAGAATTGAGCAGCATCTAACAATAGTTTTACATTGAAGTAATTTATTGTTACTATTATTATTAAGTGTCACCTAATATAAGTAGTTAATCACATATAGCTGTTTTAGATTGAACTCAAAATTGATCTCCGTGATCTTCGAGAACAGATAATGAACGGACAGGCCGCTTTTAATGTAAAAACAGATGTAGGATATAGACCAAGACGTCGTGCTAGTACAGTTCCAGCTCCGAGAAGTACATTTCTTAGCCTTGATTGATATTTGTTTGTGGCAAGGGAATATGTTAAAATATGAACAGGATTCGAAACCTTATTTTTGCGTCGTATTATTTTCATTAATTGCAATAATAAAGTTGACTCTGTTAAGAGAAGAGGCTTAAAAGGTTTATGAGATTAAGTATACGGATTGCAAGATGATATGCATAAAATACAAGAAATGAAAAACGAAAATACAGCAAAGAACGGGTAAAAAAATTCCAGATTTAGAATTAGGAGATTGGTGTCGTCTAACTATTATTTGAACAATATTGATATGGGACTGCCCATAAAATAAAATTAGACGAAAGATTTGCTGGGAATTTTGCATTGCGCTGCTAGTCAAATGTTTCTTTGATTACATGGCACTATTTTGATTATTTATATCGCCATCGAAAAGATGTTGATATCAGTACCTAATATGCTTAATAAAGAGCATATGACTGAAAAATAGTAATTTTGCTAAAATGATAGTGCCTTCTAAACTATTATTTCTGACAATTATTTAGGGAGTTACAATATTTGATGAGCCGTTAAAGATGAACAATGATTTAGAAATTGTTATTTCTAAAGTTATACACTTCAGGGGTAACTAAAATCATAGTAACAAAACCCTTACTTAAAGATAAGAATTTAACTTTTCTAATAACAATAATCACTATCGGATTACGGTATGTCTGCTGTGTAAAAAAAATAGATTCTACCTTGTTTTTGTTAACTACAGACCCAAAATATCTACTGCCAATTAGAATTGACTAACTAATTCATTTCATACAGTCGCTCCCAGACTTAGTGGTAACAAAATAAACCGAATGCCCAATCGACTGTCACTCGCTTCTAAATGATCTATTGTGTATTCTGATTACAGATTCCGATTCAGCATCACATTGCGGCTCTTCCCTGTATAATTTTCTTAGTTCTGTAGAAGTTGACTTTTGATGGAAAAGAGAATATCTGGGATTCGCGGGATTAATTCAAAAGCATAAAAAGTGAAACATAGGAATAATGCGATAGCTGATAGTAGATCACCAGCCTAAGACACTATCAGAGCTGTTCTTCTATTGTTTCTCAATAGCACTCTGCAGATATTATGATGGCCTTGTGGTGTAGGTCAAAGGAAGTGGGAAGGCAAGCCTAGGATCGGTTCCGTTCAGCCGCGGAGAGGCGTTCGAGAACTCGGCGTTTTCTTGCCAAACTCGTCCGATCGATGTTTCGGCAACAATTCTCATCCGAATGGTTGTTTGTGTTTGAAGAGAGTTAGATGAACATGCGAAGTCTTCCACTTGACAGGTAAAGAAATTCCCTCGCATAGGTTTGAGACTTTCTGTGACGAGTGCGGAAACGACGATAGGCGAAGAGCGTAGGAAGAGAGCAGTTTAATCGGACAACACAGCAGAATCGGTCCAATTTTACACAGAAATATATAAAAATTCATAAAACACTAATCCTTTACGTAGACAAATGGGTGAAGTCGTGGCTTAGTGGTAGTGGTCGGGGCGTGGTGTGAAGTGGTCGGGGCGTGGTGTGAAGTGGTCGGGGCGTGGTGTGAAGTGGTCGGGGCGTGGTGTGAAGTGGTCGGGGCGTGGTGTGAAGTGGTCGGGGCGTGGTGTGAAGTGGTCGGGGCGTGGTGTGAAGTGGTCGGTGGTACCGACCCGGCCTGTTTTCTTTTGGTCTTCTCGTATTTAGTAATAGCCGATAATTGTTTTGTGTGTAACAACCAGGGTGAAGTACGGAGCAGGCTGAAGCGGGGTTTCAGCTATTGGCCCGATGAACGCGAGGCAACCGAGCCAGCGGTAAACTTCGATGCACATTGGACGGAGAGCTTGGAAGACTTCGAGAACGTAAGTTTATTGGTGAGTTTTTCTCTCTTTTTTTTTCAGGGCTTTCTTGAGCCGAGGCATTTGCCTCAGTGCTTTTTTCCCATTTCCCCTTCGGGAGGAGATATGGGGTAATTTTGGACGCTTCTGAAGCGTTTGGCACCTAGGTGCTGAACTACTTCAAGAGCTTTTTGGCACTCAGGTGCCTTTTGACCCTAATGGGTCACGCTAAAAAACATTGGAAAGTTGAATCTATGCCCAAATTTTTTTCTCT
Source organism: Heterorhabditis bacteriophora (assembly GCA_964036235.1). NCBI lineage: Eukaryota > Metazoa > Nematoda > Chromadorea > Rhabditida > Heterorhabditidae > Heterorhabditis > Heterorhabditis bacteriophora. Next base: position 1,000,257 of record OZ038427.1, on the reverse strand, counting down.
GCGTCTCCTGTCTCTCAACAAGAAATACCCAACCCGCGTAAGGTACGGAAACCGAAAAGCGTTTATGTGTTTGAATTTTCTAGATTCTTCGGGCTTCAAAAGCCCTTGGAAAGCCACTCACTACGAGTGGCTGGACACGACCAGAACTACCTTCCGGAAAGGGAAGGTAGGATATGGTGTTTTGGAGGGAATACTACCCTTTACCCGTTAAGGGTTGGAGTAGTATCCTTCCTAATTTTGGAGACCTTAGCTGGGATATAGCTAAGGTTCTATCTACATATAAATGAGTTGTATGTAATACATGTTTTAAATTCTGGAAAATTTTGGCATGACCTCCCCTTATATCAAAGGGATTGGCACCTAGGTGCCAAACGCTTCAGAAGCATCCAAAATTATCCCACATCTCCTCCCGAAGGGGAGATGGGAAAAGAGCACTGAGGCAAATGCCTCGGCTCAAGAAAGCCCTGAAAAAAAAAGAGAGAAAAACTCACCAATAAACTCACGTTTCTCGAAGTCTTCCAAGCTCTCCGTCCAATGTGCATCGAAGTTTACCGCTGGCTCGGTTGCCTCGCGTTCATCGGGCCAATAGCTGAAACCCCGCTTCAGCCTGCTCCGTACTTCACCCTGGTTGTTACACACAAAACAATTATCGGCTATTACTAAATACGAGAAGACCAAAAGAAAACAGGCCGGGTCGGTACCACCGACCACTTCACACCACGCCCCGACCACTTCACACCACGCCCCGACCACTTCACACCACGCCCCGACCACTTCACACCACGCCCCGACCACTTCACACCACGCCCCGACCACTTCACACCACGCCCCGACCACTTCACACCACGCCCCGACCACTACCACTAAGCCACGACTTCACCCATTTGTCTACGTAAAGGATTAGTGTTTTATGAATTTTTATATATTTCTGTGTAAAATTGGACCGATTCTGCTGTGTTGTCCGATTAAACTGCTCTCTTCCTACGCTCTTCGCCTATCGTCGTTTCCGCACTCGTCACAGAAAGTCTCAAACCTATGCGAGGGAATTTCTTTACCTGTCAAGTGGAAGACTTCGCATGTTCATCTAACTCTCTTCAAACACAAACAACCATTCGGATGAGAATTGTTGCCGAAACATCGATCGGACGAGTTTGGCAAGAAAACGCCGAGTTCTCGAACGCCTCTCCGCGGCTGAACGGAACCGATCCTAGGCTTGCCTTCCCACTTCCTTTGACCTACACCACAAGGCCATCATAATATCTGCAGAGTGCTATTGAGAAACAATAGAAGAACAGCTCTGATAGTGTCTTAGGCTGGTGATCTACTATCAGCTATCGCATTATTCCTATGTTTCACTTTTTATGCTTTTGAATTAATCCCGCGAATCCCAGATATTCTCTTTTCCATCAAAAGTCAACTTCTACAGAACTAAGAAAATTATACAGGGAAGAGCCGCAATGTGATGCTGAATCGGAATCTGTAATCAGAATACACAATAGATCATTTAGAAGCGAGTGACAGTCGATTGGGCATTCGGTTTATTTTGTTACCACTAAGTCTGGGAGCGACTATGATAACTTGCTTTTTTAACGTTTTAATAGACTTCATGTTTTGTAAAAATTCCATCTTTAAAAGAGTGATATCAGGTTGCTCAACTTTCTTAATCTTTTAGACATGAGGCAACGAAAATCTAAATCATTGAGAATAATTCTCTCACATCTAATGAAAATAAAGAACAGGATTTAAACTAATAGAATGCTGTGTTGTGATAATTCCCATTTTGGTGTAGAGTTGTATTAAGAAGCGGTGGGCTACTCTTTATTCTTGTTTAGCAAAATTGTATTCTAAGATGATTTTCATCCTTTGAGATAACTATATTTTATGCTTGCCATGACACTATGCAAAGTATGGTATTTAGAATATCCGAATCATAAGCTTATATTTGTTAGATATTAGAATTTATGTACAAAAGTTTTAAGATGGCTGAAATTATTGAACGTTGCGTGGAACAGATTCAAACAACGACGGAAACGTTACGTCGACGTGCTGTCGCTTACTACGATGGAATCTTCTTGGTCGCTAACAGGTGCTCCACAGTTGCCGAGCGACTGCGTGATGTAGCGGAACCTATCGCATACGATATTAAGGATTATGTTAGTAGAAGTACACTTTGGAAGCGTTTAAGTATACCCATTAGGATTAGATTTGCTTTATTTTGCTATCATTTATTACGAATTATATTTAGATCGGGAACGCAATGAACCAGAAAAGTCCTATCACTGATATTGGAAGAGAGACTAAGAACAATATTGTAGAATTATATCTTGGGATATCGGTGAGTTGAATACGGATAAGTTCCTACATATTACGAACTCTTTTACAGGTGCTGCTCATTGGTCTGTCAGCTGGGCAATTAGTTGGTGCATTTGTCCTCTGTCATCTCTTTAACATCATATTTGATAGATACGTGGAGTTTTTAATGCTCCTCCTTGTTCCAGTTTATATATATATGAATATCAGAAAGAATGCCGGTGGGTCCTACTATAAAAGTGTTCATTTTTCTGAAGCAAAACGAAAAATGGCCAAAAGAATGAGACGGATTATAGTATTATTCACTTTTCAATTCTCATTCTAGCACTTTCTTTCTTGTCACGAATGCATTTTTCACAAAAATTCACATAGGCTTTTAATTTTAGGATATTTTATTGAACATATTTCGTTAAAATGGTTTATAAAATATAAGCCAATTTTAAAATTGAGCAATTTTTTTAGAAGCTTATAGCAGCAAAAAATTGCAGTGAAAGACTTTAAATCAATAAATTATTGGAAATAAAGAAATCATAAGTCACTTTTGCAGCAATGGATGAAACAGAAAGACGCACATCTTTGTTTGGATATGCTTTGATGATAGGTGCTCTTTGCGGTCATCTCTTTGGTCCATCGATGACCGATCTGTCTCCCGCAATCTTTTTTCTCCCACCTCTCATTATGGCCCTTCTGGTTATTCTTAACTTGTCATTAAAGCAGATATTTTATAGCTTTTACCATCACTGTTATTAGGGCCTATAATTCTTAAATCAGGAACTGTTAATTTAATAAATTATAGTTGAGGAAAATAAGAAATGGGTGTCTATTTTAGTCTATTTGATAAATTAAAAGATATCTAAAATGACTGCATTTAAGTTTTTTTATGAAGGCTGAATTATTTTTAGATAGACAATGAGCTTCTTGTGACCCCTCTAGCAAGCATGGATCGCTACATGTTTCTCTACTTAGGAGGAGCGCTTTCTGTTACTTGTTGCACTCTTGGTGGTTAGTACAGCTGTTTTTTGGTCTTATTTAGTGCCTGATCCTCCTAGTTTCGTTATTAAAACAAGATGGTGAATTTCTGCACGTTTAAAGTAATTCAAAAGTTTAATATCCGTTGAAAAAGTTTGAATTAAAATGGCCAGTTACAAACAGCAGTCATTCCTCTCGGTCACTTCTCGTTGCCAGTGTCATTCCTGTCTATTTTACACGTTGCTTTTATGTCAATACATTTCCAGGTAAGCGTATTTTTAAAGAAAGGATGAAATATAGGAAAGAAGACAGTGGAGATCGGACTATGGTTTTTCCTAGGTTATCATACAGTGTACTAAGGAAAAGATTTTGAATATTGGCTACAGTCAGTTTGCATACGTCACAGGACTTCTTGTTATTCAGGTATCCTGATTCTTCACATTCCTTTCTTGCTGAACTAGCCTTTGTAGATTTTGTAAATCATTAAAACTCAATCCCTAGAAGTCATTGTTTGACTATGAAAAAGTGTACTCCAGCTAGTGGTCAATGCTACCTTTGGATTCAATCATCTCGTCAAGAAGCAGTTCCCTGAGCTAACTAGTGAAATATAATAACAGTGTGTAAATAAACATTATTTAATGCAAATCCTTCAATATAATTTTTCTTTGTCTTATTCAGCAACAGAACAGCACGACAATACGTGGTGACAATTCTGAAAGAATGCTATTAATTTGAAAGAATTAAACTGGCAAGATTCCATAAAAACATTGTATGTTATGGAATCGTTAGTGAATTTTATATTTGAATGCTATTCTACATAAACTTTTTCTTTATCAAGCGTTCATATCAGTTAAAATTGTATATTGGAGTGATACGCTAAGAGAAGACGAAAATATCTTACTATGCAGTCAGTGTCAATTGCTTTCCTAAAGTAGTATTTGCTAAAGCTATTTGTTTTAAATCGAAGAGACATTACTCTTGAACACCTCTGAAAGGTTCTAATAGATTATTGAATGAAATACAGCTAGAAACAGTTTTATTTTTACAAATAATTGCTGCTGAACTAATTTGTGGAAGTACGTAATGCTTGTTTCGATAAGACTAGCCTTAGTGTGTAGGCTTTTGTATCAAAGTCGGAATTATGTTGTCTTTAACAGTAACCGGGCTTTATCAGATGTAAGATCAACACGAAAACAAGCTACTGGTTGAAATTTACTATGCAAACTACATGGACAGCAGAGCGGTAAAGAAGATTGGTCCCATCAATCGGGATAAAGCTCATGTGCGGAATTTCTTTTTTAACTAAACAGATTTGAGTGACTTGTGGCTTTGATCACTTGATTAAAAACGTCATTATACCGTTTACGCATTAAATAAGATTGCATAACCGTGAATAGCTCAGGGCACTCCGTTTTCTCAAAAGATATTTTAAAAAATTAGTAAGCTCACCTGATATCAAATTCTGGTATTTTAAACATCTTAAAAATAAATAAGTTGCCTGAAAATTTTTAAATATATCATAGGTAAAAAAGGCGTAAAAAAGTAAGTCGTTAGAGATAGGGAATTAGCAATGGCGTCCAATGTAGGAATCGTGATCTCTAGAACATACTATGTGAGATTCTTCATAAAATAAACAAGAAATAATCATGCCTTTTACTTCTTAGTTTACTTAAATATATTGCTGAGTGTAGTACAAAGAATAGTTTTCAACGTGATTCAGATTTTCAGAGAAAGCAAATTTTAGTGAAGATCAGCAACATATTAACTATATTTATCACTTCCAAGACTAAATCTTCGCATAAATTATGTCCACAATATCTTATTGATAAGTTTCAATAATTATTTGAGTGGTATACGATACCACTGGTCAGTAAGAAGAGTTAGCTACTCACGACGACAATGAAGTTGTTGTAGGATTTAATGAAAATAAGTTATACGTTGAATTGATCTTTGCTATTAGATTTTAAAACATCACATACAAATAAAGAAAGAGTGTGACTGCAAACTGGAAGTACTCTCTTTTCTTATACTATTAGCTACTATGTAACCCAGTTTCCCTTTTTTCTTGGAAAGAGACGGTGGTTCCCTTTAATGAACTCTGTATAAGTGCATTGCACCTCCATAACAGTCTTTGTGATTTTTCATTTCACTAAGTTGAATTTTGCTTAACCTACTGTAATAAATTAGTAGGGCGTTAGAAATAGCCAAAGAAGACAAAAGCATAGGAAAAATAGACTGAATTAACATGCTGTAGGCAAGAGTCAGGTCAAGTCCAGCTGATACATTCAAACCGCTCCCTGAAATGAAACGCGACTCTAGTTTTACATTCACTATAACTGAAAAATCACCACATTAATGTTACATAAATACCTTTTCGTTTCGACAGTTCCCGGTAAAGGAATAAGATAATTCGAAGATTTAGTAAAATTGAACCTATTGATGCAATAGTTTCATATACCTAAAAAGTTACAAATTAATTTGCACTCATCTCTTCAAATCAAATATTTTCTTAGGTTTTATTTTCAATTTTTCATATCATATCGAAATCTTTCCAGAGTGCCTCTACCACACTGATAATCTTTTGATAGACCCTAGAGCTCTAACTTTGGATACACAAAACCCAACAGCAGTTAATTTTAAGTCCTAATAAATTGTTTAATTAGTGGCTTTAGGACTTACTTCTCTCCAAACTGATGAATTCGATATAATTATGCCGCATAATCTATGTTTCGAGAAGGAGCCAAACACAAATACATATACGTTATCACCGACCTAAAATTCGTATTGATTAATATTCGAAACTATACATGCGTTAGAAGATCAAGCTCACTCTAAGCTAACTTTTTACTCAATAGATGAAGTATAATCACGATAATTAAGGCTTCAAAATAAAATGATAACTAACTGATGGCAGTAAAATAATGACGTGAACTATTATCGTATGCCAGATACTCGTATTTAATCCTTTAACTACGGCAATATATCGGATAATGGCGATGTCCTCAAATGCTTTTGTTAGAGTGATAAGGTGCTGGGATTATGCAGAACATTACAAGTTGAAAGACTAAAATGTTAGTTTCGTATGTTTATTAACTGAAAGTGTCCTGCAATACAGACACTTTCCTCATTTTAACTTCCTAAATTTCTTAAGTAGAATTAATTTCCCATGCCCATCTTCTTGCTACTATAATTGTATATTATCTATAGTTGTGTACCGTTTGAGTTCTACCCAAGTGGGCGGTGCCCTCACTCTTCCGTCGAGGACCGCCCACTTTTTGGTTGTTAGCTAAAATCTTTACTGAAACCGGTGAGGTTTGACACGAAAAAGAAAATAAAGATTTGGCCGCTAGGTCATAATCCCACCAACCGACCACAAGAAATACATTGGTCTTGAAACGAGACTGAAAGAAACGAACCAATGGTATCAACGAGACCATAACAAATGCAATTACTTCCATTCTTTTAAAAATTGAACAACTAAATATGCTCCATATTGGTTGTAATCCACATAATAAGAGAGCAAAAATATAAAGATTATATAATGTCACAGGTAGGCACAAGGTGAAACAAACCAGTGTTGCATATGATATCGTCACCTGAAAGCTTATATTAGTCTTTAAAAAATTAATTTTTTAATAAGGATAACTTAGAAAGCCTACGGACTGGTACCACAAATTATCTACTTTTTACCTCATATAATTGAAGCAAATTACGATTGCGGAATAAGAGATGAACAAGCAGTCCGCTTGCAACACAAGTAGGGGTCAGGAAGAGAACGCGTTGGGCTGCGACATACCGATACTCGATTGGAGTTACAGTACGGTCCCACCACGAATAGTTTCCATTACCCATCTCTATAACAAAAAATATCGAAGAAGATCAATAAAATTCATCAAATTAACGTGAAAATTTTTAAATTTTAGTGCCACATCACGTCGTGATTTCATTATAATACTTTAGCATAGTAGTAAATTACTCAGTAAAATCCAAAAAACGTACGAGCCGATTTAAAACTAGTTTATTTAAGTTTTTAAATAATTTTGTAAAATCACAAGTTTTATCATGCCGAGAACTCGCTTTGATACCATTGTTCTAATTTTCAGGAGTATTTTTAAACAGCGTTTTTAATGTCAGTTGACTTATCATCTTTACTACAAGTATTAGGTGGTTGCAGAAGTTTTACTCATTTTTTTCAAAATTTCAATTTTATTTCCATAATATATAAAATGCAGTTCAAGTATCAAAATATTTTCCCTCGCTTTCTAAGACCTTCTGCCATCTCTCGAGTAACTTTCGGATTCTTTCGTGAAATAACGACATCGGCTTCGATATAATAGAATCATCGATCCATTTTCGCACCTCAGCCTCATCTCAAAAGCGCTGTCCCGCTAGACAGTTCTGTATCGACCAGAATAAATGGTTATCCGAAGGCGCCAAACGTGGCGAATACGCCGCGTGCGGAAGAACTTCCCAGTCTAAGTTCAAAATAGTTTACTGAGTACTAAGAGCAACGTGAGGCCTAGTGTTGTCATGCAGCAAAATGACCTTCCGACTTCCTTGTCCAGTAAATGGTCGTTTTTGTTCAATTGCATTGAACAAATCAGTCAGTTGACGACCGTAGTGCTCGGCAGTAACCGTCTCACCTGGTTGCAGGAGTTCATTAAACAGCACACCCTTCATATCCCACCAGATGCACAGAAGGACTTTTTTGGCGTGAGTGCTTGGCTTTGCCGTGGATGTTGTTGGCTGCTCGGGGTCTAACTATGAATGTGTGCGATTAGGTTTGTCGTAGATAATCCATTTTTCGTCACCTGTAACAATTTTCCACAAAAAGGTCTTCTTGCGTTGTCTGGCAAGCAACGAGATACATATGTTGAGCCGGCGGCCAATGCTGTCTTCGGAGAGTTCATATGGTACCCATTTTCCGAGCTTGCGAATTTTCCCCATCTCATGCAATCGTCTCGAGACTGTTGCTTTATCAACTCCTGCTTGCTCCGCGAGTTCCTTTCGTGTCTGTAACGGATTTTCATCCAATAATGATTTCAAAGCATCAGTCTTTGCCGTTCGTGGCGTCCCAGAGCGTTGTCGACCACTGACATCAAAACCACCTACTTTAAAACGTCGAAAGCAATATCTGGAAGTTCTGTGGGAGAGAAAACCTTCATCGAGTACAGAGCATATTGATTTGCATGCTTCAGCAGCATTCTTCCTTTGTTGGAACTCGTAGAGAATACAGTGTCGAATATGCAGTTTTTGGTGGCTCATCTTATTCGAATTATTTTGTGAGGCTAAGTTTACCATTAAATCGTGACTTGTGGCTTTTCAGAAACTAAGAAGCCAACACTACAAAAACGAAAAAGAGCGGGAATTTATTTAGGTTTTAAATAATTGTACTAAAGCGCTGAAATAAAAGACTAAAACTTCTGCAACCACCTAATATATTTCTTAAAAACATCCATTCACTCAATCGAAAATCAACAATACTTTATCTCTAGATCAACAATTTTCTACTTTAAAAACTTGAAAATTGGCAACTCTAATAAATTAAATGGTTTTCAAACTAAAATAAAACTAAATTTATCAGTGAAACCTATAAGAGAGGAATAAAGCTTTAAGCTTTTCTAATATAGACAGTAGATTTTGTTGTTCGATTATTTTTTTCTACGGGTATGAGGTTTACAGTAAATTAACGTGAGACTACAATCCCTTTTTAGGAAAGACCACGATCCATAAGCTTTCATAAAATTAATGTTCCAAATAAAAATAAGCTGCCTCGAACTATGGTTTTTCCCAATTTTTTCAAAACACGAAGTTTAGCGTTCAAAAAGAACTATTAAAGATAAGCATTCATGTTTTCGATTCCAATTTAATTGAAATATGAAAAGAATATTAGAGATAATGGCATAAAAGCCTTATTTGTCTTTTGCTATTTATCCAACTATTCTTAATCATCCAAAGTGATCAGAAACAATTGTCATCTTCCTAATGATAATCTACTAGGTATGTTAATAACGTCTATTATATCATATATAAAAAGTTTTCCGAGATTTTAGAAAATTAAATAAGTTCCTATTCTAAACTGATGATCCACCAGATTATCATATAGGATAATAACCAATGAAATTCAGACAAAATAATTTACTGTGAATTTTATAAAAGACATGGCACATCTTGTTATTTTTAATTAACCTCAGTTTTCTTGCAGAAATGAATTGAGTTATCTTTACAAACAAAATGTTTTGTATTAAGTTTTCTGAAAAAATACAAGAGCTCCCTTCGTATTATGAAGCTTGACGATGCAGAAAATCTTTATACTTGAGATAACAAAAACGGAATAAGTAGAAAAGCGCCAACAAGACTTGTGCATCTAGTGGACCGAAAGTTTCTGAAGTAGGCATCTACTCGGTGTTGTGCACTCACACGCACAGAAGCGCGTTTTCCTCCGTCACTTGGTTCAGCTTCCAATTCGAATCCTGGCTTGTGAAAGTGGAGGCTGGCGAACATGGAAATTACAGCAAAACGTCGCTTACTTAAGTTAGTTAATAACTCAGAGATTTAACTATCCATATCCTTTCTAATCTATCTTAGAAGTGTAGTTGCTGGGAAAAATTGAATACAATTAGATCTTAGAATACATATTAAATTCGCTAGCAACGAAGTCAGAGAAGAAAAACAATGAAAAAATGCCATCATTAAGGGCCTTTATACGTTAATATAAGAAGAATGCAGGAGTGGAGTTAGTGAATTTATATCCACACTTTTACGAACGTTGCAATAACTAGAAATAAACAAGAACATCATAGAAGATAAACACCTTTATTTACTGAAAAGTTAAGCACTGATATTATTTGCCGTATACTTGTATGTTTATAGGAATCTCCTAAGTGAATTTCAGACAGGCACGTGAAGAAGCAAATACTTTTTCTACGCTTCACCTATTATGTTTCTTCTAAATAAAGAACATCACAGTGCACAATGGAATATTATTATTACTATTATTATACATTAGTGCAAAAGTCTCTGTTTTGTACTGAATTATAAAACTTGGCTTGTTTTACAATTGTAAAAAATATACATTGCGAATTAAGACGGATATTGTTCTAATCAATCTACGACAAGATTCCTTCTCCACAGTTATCCAGAATTTCGCTCTTCTCCCCTCCATTCAACTCGGGACCTTTACGTTTAATATTACTGAATACTCTATTAACGGATGCTAGGTTGATTCTGAACAGATACGCGTTGGTGCTACGGTTAGAATATGTATATTTCCTTAAATTTTTCTCATATGTATAGATAAAGTGAGAATTCGATTCTAGAATAAAAGTGGGAGTCGTTTAATGATTAAATAATACATTTCAAACAGACTTCTCAGTAAATTAACTTTCAACTCTTTTTACACTAATAGGAGACATTTACGGAAAATATGATGTTAAGCCATCATTAATTGATTTAGAACCCAAACAGTGAAACTTCAATAAATTGCTAGCCAAGTGTACACTGAGTTCATTACATCAACAAATCTAGTTATACATTGTGTAGGGTGTGAAATTAAATTAAATATCTACAGAAAAGCACCAGTCGCACTCGCCATGCAGATCTTGTCATCTTCTATAAAATAATCTTCATTTCTACAGTTCCTTCCCTTAGAATGCTCAATAGCATTAAAACCAGTTACGAATCGGCTATATTTAGACTTTTAGTATATTCCTCATACATAATTTGGAATTCTCTTTTAAAATAAATTAAAATGTTAAACTTCTGAAATTAAAAAAAACCCTTGTAAATCGATAATATTATCGCAATATTAAAGGCATTACGACTTAACGATATTTTCTTGAAGTGACTCTGAAATTATTTAATTTTATAAATACATTACTTAGGAAGATGTCTTTTCGTCAACTCACCATCCATTCCAATCCAAGCAATACCAATACGCTTATAAATTTATGTTGAAAGACGTTGCTAAGCAATTCAAAGCCTTCTGGGTGAAAGGGACATTATCACTATCAGTATTAAGAGTTTCCAGTGACACTCAGTTTTGAGTATTATTTCCAAGTGACAACCAATGATATGAAGTGCATATTTTTTAGGGTTAGCATCCCGTGGACCCCCGATTTCCCGAATCCTGGGAACTACCCGGCTTTTCCGAATTCTTGAAAACCCGGAAACCTGGTAACTCGACGTTTTACTCCCGAATACTAACCTAATATTTTCCATATTATAGCTTTTATCGTTTATTAAATAATCTAATAAAGACAGTATTCAATTTATTATTTGAAGCTAAACTGGAGGAATGAATTGCTGTATGTGAATAATCATGTTATAAGAACAAAGTAACATTTTTATGAAAATTACATGAGCATTGCTCTGAAAAACATCATCAATTTTGCTCAACAATAAGAGAGTTTAATTGAACCCCAGGTCTACGGTATTCTTTAAATTCCATGCCTGCGTGACAAAATGAAGATTGTGCGTGCGATCTTTTATAACCCAGATACGCCAGATCGATTTTGAAGGAAACATTTTGATTCATGTGATATGTCTAGTTGGCGACTATAGCGAATCCAGTGGTTTAAAGGTCGCTTAACGAAGTGAGGCGACTATGGGCTTTATGGCCAGAGGATGTATTTCTTTAGCACTTCTGGCTATTTTTGATGGTACGTTTCCCCGCTTAGTGCATACATTTATCTATCGACCACAGACCACTAGATTTTAGATTTATTGATACGTTTATTTTGAGCCTGTCTTTGTATTCGGCCGCGTGGCATCGGCCTGATTCGGCTCCCTTTTGGTGTTTCTGATCATCGTTCCGGCCCATATCTACCAAATCTCTATATAGCAGGCAACAAGTTATACCATAAAGTCAGGCTAACTCATAATTTATAATTCACAACAATCGATGAGTATAAAGGTTAACTTATCAAAAAGCAAAGAAATATGTTTACTATAATAGAATCTTTGAGTAGGAAAAGAAGTAGTGACTCGGGATGAAATTAGCGAGTCTTTAGTTTTCAGACGCAGTCGATACCAGATGTTTCTCTACCAGGTCAAGAAAAGCACTTCTCTGGTCATGCACAGTTCAATCCGTTCACTCATATGTTAGGAGTAGCCAGCAACAATGACTTCGGAGACTCTTGGGGTGCTGGATATGCTCTTCAGGGCGTAAATTTTCTTGGTTAGTTTCAACCTTGTAATAATTGTACATTAGGTGAACTATTTTATAGCTAGTGTACTGTAATCATGAAAACCTCTCTCTAGCAGTTCATTAATTAAATAATTAGGGTAAAATATTTGACATTTGCAAATGGTCAGCTTCGGTTAAATAAAACACTTTAGTAGTTGATGCTTAGGTCTTGACATCCGTCAGAACTATAAACAGTACGCTAGCCTTCCACATCTATTTACCGATGGGCAGCATCAGCCATTCCAGGTTTATTATTCCCTATAACAATTTTTTCGCTTTAAAATAACTATATATAGAAATCGTCACTTAATATAAAGCCGTTATATTGCAATATTTCTCCACTGGCCTATATTGCAGGGTTAGCAATGACCTACTTTACTTAATGAATAGACTATGCGAGAAACCGTTTAGAACCTGGGACCCGAAGCAGTTTCTTTCCTGTTGGTTTTTGCACAAATATGCTGACTCTGCAAATAAATTGGATTCACGTGCGCTCCATCAATAAATCATAGGACCTAGACGCTCTTTGCAGGACACTGGGAAAAATAGAATGCATTTAGTTAATCGAAATATGCTAGAAAAGAAAGTGCTTGCAGAAATCTATTCATGGCCATATTATTTATTGTTAAGAAAAATACCCATTTAATAATCTCTAGCTTCTCATTATCGTAGTGGTTGTTAAAAATGTACATAATTATCAACTTAAGTACGAACATTGCTTAATGTGAAAATGTATTCAGAACTCATTTATTGTGGGCGCAGAGGTGGACGACTCGAAGTTCGAGAGCCATGCCGTTGCATTGGATATTCCCATTCCAGGACTCAATGAGGTTGAGAACAAACAGCTTTTCACCTTCGAAGAGCTTATGAAATCATTGGTGTCTACACACTTATATGACTCAATGATCAGCACAAGATATGTATTAATTCCCATAAACTCACTTGACCGCAATGTTTAATAATATCGGCAAACGAATACATATACTACTAGATGTTCGATTTCCAAGAAGAAACATTAGAAAAACATGATGAAGAGGCAACGGACATATACCACACCAGGATGTCTCTACCGATTCTCGGAACTAATCAGAGGTTTCCTTTTAAGGTAATAGACAAGTAAGAAAACCAGAGCAATAGCATTATTATTTCCATTTGTTAACTATTTCCCATAGCATCACTTTAATACGCTTTTTACTATGCCATTAATAAAATTCCTTTGTTGGATTCAGATTTGTCTTTAAATTTCAACATTTATTAAGTAACAACTATTTGCCAAGATATTGCAGTGATAAAATTGTCATTTTATTTTGCCAACCTGAACCATTTTTATTCAGGCACACTTTTTTGAACGATTCAATGACGTTGACTTGAACTTCGGCCATATCTTACCGAACGTCAACTTACCACTTGTGAACAATGATGATGTTGTCGATCAGCTGGTCACTAATAGTGCTAATCCAACTCTTGTCGGATAATATTAACATTTTCCATTTGGTTTCATTGTAATAATAGTTGTTTGTAATTCTTTTAAACAGATATATGAAATCCTACCTCTAAGGTATTTGCTAATTAGCTCTGACTGTGTATTTATATGGCAGCATAGAAACATGCTAATTTTGTTATCCTTACCACTTCTGAAATGATAGTAGTAGTATTACTACTCCTACTACTAATAGTAATGACAATAATAGAAACAGTAATAATAATAATAATAATAATAATAATAATAATGATAATAACAACAATTGCAATAATAAATATTCTTTGTCTTTATTTTACTCAAAAACTTGCAATTGAACATTTGCTACTGGAATATACAAATTTTGGTCATATCATGACAATTGCATTTATTCAAAAATTAGAGTTATAGTCATCATGTCTTGCCTCGACATTTGAACAAACATTTCTGAAAGTGTGGACTTTGGAATTGTGAAAGATATTCAATGAAATAACAATTTCGATAACTATATCCATATTTTTGAATAATTTTGTTAGTACGGCATATTCGTGTGGTCCTGAAACGGCAAGATCATAGTGACGAGAGATGTAGAGAAAGTCTCCAACAGCCATTTCCAACATCAAGAGGCAAATGCTATTCCCATTATTAGTTGTTTGCAGTCTTTTAGTGGCATGAACGGCAAACTTCAGGCTAATGCATTGACTACATAATAAACCACTATGTTTATTAAATGTCATTTCAAATTAATAAGACAGTATTCATGGAGAACGCAGATTACGCCAGTTTACGCTTCTATAATACGCTATATATTCCTCAGAATATAGTTTTACTCATGGAAATATTCTTGCGTAGATCAAAAATCATATAGCAATTATGAGGGCGATAATGATCTTTATTGGCCGGAACTACAAGCTTATATCAGAATCAGTAACGGAGAGGAATCCGCCCACTGACTAGTCTAAGCACTCGGTATATGCTTTCAATTAGTAAAAAGTGGTTGTGGCTGTATTCTAGTCATTTTTGAAATATGAGTGCATATTTTGTATACACTTTATTTATTGCTTGAATACAACTACTTATACAGTTTTTCAGTAGTCCTAGTCTTCATTTAGCTTTGAACAGGTGTATATATTACGCATTATTCCTGTAAATACATCTGTCAAATCAATCTGCTACTATTATTAATAAATAAGTGGATAAAGGATGTTTAAATAAATATGTGATATTCTCCAGCTGTAATGGCAATTTCACTAATATTTATGTCTGTGTAATGCATGAATATAACTTTTCCCCATCGATTATGACTTCGGCTTATAGATGCACATATTCTTCTCATTTCACACATTTTTTTGAGGTATTTCCTTTTTTTCGTTGAGGAATGTACTGTGTGCTAACGAAGAAGCAGAACATTCAGTATGGAATTGTGATATGAAAAATAGTATTCTATATAGCCAAAATGACAGCTGAGAAATTATTGCTAAAGACTTACCAACCATTTAAGCCCTTGTACTTTTATTAATTTTTATCAATCATTTGCAAGGAATTCTCATTCGCATAAGAATAATTAGTTTGCATGCACATATCCATATGTAAACAATCATCGTGATGTCGTTTATACGAGATGTTTTTCTTCTTCTCGGCAAAACAACATCATTAGTATCACTGAGATGCAGCTCTCGTTAAATGGACTTTAAAATGAAAGAAAGAAGGTGAAAGCATTACTCAAACCTCGCAACTACGCACATATCTCCTAGTAAGTATTCATTCGACAATTTCTCAGGCAATGTCTCATATTTCAAACCATTGGCTCTGGCTTTAATGGGAAAAGCTAAAAGCAAAAATTTATTCAGGTGAATTTTTGCTATATGTAGTAACAGAAATACTACTGGAATACTAGACATTTTTATGTTCCGATTAAAGGCGTGAAAAAGTGTTGTATAACTTACAAACTGTCAAAACAATGTTATTTTCTGACTTAAACAACATAAGCTATTTGTGGGCAAATTATTACATCAGACTTTGAATTTAAAATTATGCCAAAAACACACTAGCCTTATTGAATAATTTCAATTGGCTATTGCAGTTATATGAGACGTTGCAATATTATAAGCTGAAATTGCTCTTGGAAGTGGATATGTGACCGTCATTTCTTACGTTGACTGACATCTGCTTTCTATCCTCTTTTCATTCCTTTTATTTTAGCACAAGAGTTTTGTCGTATTGTTTAAAGTCCTTTCTAGCTATTTTTTCTATAATATTTGTTCTTTTACTCTTCTCTTCTTAGAATTTAAAAATCCGCCCCCTGTAGTGGTCTCCTCCCTGAGGCCACCTATCGATCCCCTATATCTGCTTACGTAATCTGCCATTGTTCCTTCACCTATAGCGCATATATTTTTTCTGATACATGTCTTAGTTATATATCCAAAATATTTGCGCATATTTTAATTAGAAATAATTCTACACTAGGGCAATATAAATGTTTAATGTATAAGTATATAGCAGATACTAATGTGGCATAAAATATATCCATGTTTAGTTTATACTTAAGAATGTTAGTTATATTCGTAGCTAGTGTTAAGTCAAATTAAAAGGAGCAATTTTGTTAAACGGTACTGTAAACAGCATTTCATAGAACCATAGTTGACATTTAACGACTATTGTGCGAGCGTCTCTTTGTAATTGAATACTATAATTGGGGCAGCACCCGTTGATAGCAACTTGCCAACTTAAAATAATATTCAGCTTAGTTTTTCTTCGGTAATTTCTTTATGCTCATATAAATCACGTAAGAACTACATTTCCTCAACTAACATTTTGAAGTAAGAAATCCAACACATTATTTCACTAGTTGCTGAATTATTTAATACATGTACATCGCAAATACCAAACAGAATGTATGTGATATCAAATTGTTTTTTCTTGCTAAACAATTTTTGGGTCTCTAATTCATCCTATATACTTAATGCTCATTACGATACTGGCACTTTCGTGCGACACGGTGCGATCTAATTTAATATATCACTGAGCCGTCAATTTTTGCTAGTCTTTCATGCGGTTTTTTTATATATTATAGCAACAAATTATAGTGATATGTTGTAGATTAGAATACAATTCACAATAATTTGTTTTCACGTAAACAACACATATAATATGGTCCTTAAATGATTTATTTGCTTTTTTCTTTCTGCACAATATAAATAAATAATTCATAATTGTTTGGTAGTAGTAAGAATTGGTGTCATTATTTACTTCACGTATTTCGTTAAATTATTTACTATACACCAGGACTTCTTCTTTGTGTTAACTATTTTTCATAATTTAATAATACTGATTGAGAGCCGGAAATTTCATTTTTATGAAGCCGCACAAATAATATGTTCTTTATTTTACACGGAAGTAAAATTCTGGTTTTATAAACTGATTATTTGTTAAAAATCTCGTCTATGATTTGTTTTTGTTATAAATATAATTATTTATACTGCTAGTACTTGTGTACTCTGTTACCCTGGGTAGCTGTCAATTCATTATTCGTTGCATTAGTCCCGACTATCGATAATATATGCGCTTCCGGCGGCGTTTCTGGCTTCTTTAATTTCATTACTTGTTTGTACTCAACATTTGCTTTATAAGGTGATTTTCACTAGGACACGTCATGTTGCCATCACACACAGTCCAATATTATAGAGAATATATTCTTTGTTAGCCATTATTAAGTATAGCGTGAGGTAAATTGATTCAGTGGTTTCAACAATATTTAAATGAGCCACTTGCTTTTAATTTAGAATTATTACAGTGACTTTTTTCTTTCTGCTCGTAACTTTGCTATTGAATGCTAGTTATTGTCCTATATACACTCAGCTTATGAATATGTAATTATTTACGAATAATTTGTTGGTTTCTGGTAGCTATTTTTGTTTTTACGTTAGTCAATTCAAAAATAGAAAATTTAAATAAATCGTAATATTCTATTTAGTTTTTTAAGATTAATACTTATTTTGATATATGTAGTAGGAGCATTTTTTATTTACAACGTGCACTGATGAAAATATGCTTAATTTTGAAAATTAAAACATTAGTGCCATCATTTTTACTAGTTTTGTATTATTATAAGCCAGTTTTCTTTCATGGGTATTATACCAGAAATCGTTGACTTGTTCTCTATTTCTAATTTACATTTACCTATGCTTGGTGTTTTTCCTCAAAAAGGATATTCCATTTCAATGCATCAGATCTACCCTACGCGCCAAGTTTCAAAATTATTCAAATTTTGTATTTTTTAATTTTTTTCTCATTTATCAAGATCTTTTTTTACCATTACCGTTGTTACTTCGTTTTTAGCTAATTTCTTATTATATAATTTTATGCTGGTGTATAAAATAGGAGTATTTTGTGGATCATCTAGATCAACGCTATCTATAAATGTATTACATTAATTTTAGCTAATTATTTCTTCCACATCATAATCATATTTACACCCCCATTCTCATCTATTTGCCTAATTAATAAGGTTTTTAGACTATTATCTGAGTTGATACAATTAGGAAATGTTGCAGTAACATGTGGTGATATGTAACTACCAAACATTTGTCGAGACTTAAATGACCATAAATTTTCAGACCTATTATTTTTGTCTCATATTCTACGTAGTATTTCAATGTGATAACGGTACTAGTGGAATTTATCGATGCTTTTCTCATATTGGATTTCTAATTTTCTGTGCTCTCAACGAGGCCAAATGAAATTTTTAGCTTCGCACTTAAAAGGATGCTCGTATGCCGTCTTATGAATATTCTGCAGTTTAGTTTAATTGGATTGCGTGGATCTGCCTATCTGTTTGTCTTTTACGTATTTTAGTATGGGTATTATGTGTTTTAACCAAGTATGTCTCTTCCCTGTTCAATTTGACATAGTGCAACTTTGCTGTCCATACGTATTGCTTCCGATGTGTTATCAGACTTCTAACATGATTACGCGATATTCCCACGCTTATGATGCATAAACATGTTTGCACAGTGTGCTGAATCACCTGAAAGGTATGTGCAATGAGGTCGGCACATGTTCGGATTAGAGACAAATCGCTGACGTTAAAATTAGATAAATTCACTCTAAAATTTGTTGAAAATTTATTATGTTTAGCACTATTATTAATTTATTTCAGGTAGAATAATTGCTAAGATGCCACTGGCTCCTCTTGGTGATCCATTTGGGTTAACTCCAGCTGTTGAGAATGTTTCGCCTTCACCGGAGCAACCGTTAAAGCAGGTAGAGAACATTTTCTGCCCATTTCATCCTTTTATTCATTTAGTCTTTTCATTTGTTTATGTAAATATTTGAACAAAACATTAAAATGCGCTGTTAGTTATGATATAGTATATGTGATATACCAGTAGTTCTATAATCATGTTGAAGAATGCATAAAGTGGCATGTGTTGCTGTGGCTATGTGCATTATGTTAATTAATGAGTAATTTCGTTTTTATTTATATTTTCAAGTTATATTCAATAACATTTTAAAGTTATATTCAATAACATTTTAAAGCTGATACGATCATAGGGACATTATACTTGTAGCGTTTGCAAACTGCTATCCTCTGTTAAATCGACAGAATATGCTATAGTTCGTTTTTGGAAAATTCATACAAAGTTACCGTAACATAGTTGCACAAATTGTTGTCTTGATCTACCTTTGATCATAGACTATGCGATGTCCCAACAGTTAGAAACCATGATCAATCGATTATTTACTTATGAAACCTTTGCGTCGATTTAGGTTTTCATGCAGATACTTGTGTGTATTTTTATAGTTTTTCGTACCAATAACGATTTAATGTACATCGGAATAAAAATGGACTGGACACAAGAATATTGCTATATGACCACGTATGTGCCATTTTAATCTTTTCTATTCTTATCTCTTTTTTAGTCAATTAGTTTAAAGAAACAAAATTTTATTAAATCGAAACGCACATTAAGACTAGATTTTATTGAAGATATATGTTAAAGATGAACTACAGAAATATCTACAACAATTTATGTTTTCTTTTTTTGTTACGTTATTAAAGCTGGTCTATTACGTTAACTTCGTACTATGTCTGATCTCTTATTGTTCACCGTCTAGCGTGTTATATTCACTAACTCCTAAGCTCTACTTCATCGTTTTTTTTGTGTTTGATTTCTCATTTACCGTATGCAATTGCCATATTGATCGTAAGTATATCAATGGTTAAACCCATACTTTAATTCATGTTACCAAATAATTTACTGAATATTTTTCAGCCAATTTTTAGGAATATCAAGTTTTTATTAAATAAATTTAACTAATTTTAAAGATTTTATGCCAGTTAACTACCAGATTAATGCACAGTTATTTTGCAAGCTTTTTTTACTGCTATTGCAGACAGGACCTTGATGTGTGTTCCATTATTTTCAGCGAGCATGTCACATTCCCTTAATTCTTCGTGTAGTTCTAAATAAGTTGAGATCGGCGTTATAGGAACGTCACGTTTGAGGCCATTTGCCCTCCTCCTCTTTATCCTGATCTGGTTTTTTTCCATAAAAATATCCACGACCTCGTTTTAAATGCTTCATTCGTTACAAACCAGACAGTATTTCTGATTTCTCTGCATTAGTATATTGTGTGAGTGCATATTTCAGTACTGTTACTAACTACAACTTGTATTTATATTAGTATAACGAAACTCAAAGTTTACGGAAGTAGTTACCATCGGTTCATATACTTTTTAACTTTAAGTCGGATTTATGTGTAGATAGAGTACCTAGTTATGATTGTGACAAATGGATAGGTTAATGGCAGGTTATTTTTATCCCGATATCCGGAATTATTGGAAATAATTTGATCAATAAACTCAATTCATCAGGCGGTCTGTGTCCACAATCCCAAGCCTGGGAGCCCTTGCTTCGTATTCGTTTGGTAATTCTAGTACTACCTTGTCTTGCTGTGCTCAGTTGTTTCAAGAAAAATTGTAACAAGTCCGACTTTAAAACAATTTTACTCCTATATTCTTTATTCTTCCTAAACAGATATTGACTAATTGAAGCCACGTCTGAGGAACTGAGGTTGGGGTTTCATAATCTGTTCATGCGGTAACTCTCCCCTACCCCTATTATTGTTATTAGATAGAATTAGTTTGAACGAAGTAATTTTCACTTGCACTTATTATTACTACTTCTGCCACTGCTTTATTTAACCAATTCTTCTTGGACCTACAGCATAACTAATATTTTGTATTCGGGTGAAGAAACTGTGAAAATGACTCTTATTCTCTGCTTAAATGGGATTGGTGGAATTACAAAGACAATCTGTTCGATGGTAGTGTTTATTGCTTCTTACGATAAGTCTATTTGTATCTAAATTTTGGATAGATTATTATTAATGGCTCTAACATTTTGCTTTGTTCTATTGTTTATTATAGTTTTGTTCTTCACTTAAATAGAAGTGAGTTAACATCAAAATTACCTACTATTTTGCGAGAATATAATTAGTTTGCTTTATAAATTTTATTTTAGATGGCCGGTAAATGTTTCGATGCTGATAGTGAAACAGTATTGGACGAATCGGTAAGTGCCTGATTAAATTTATTTCTCTTTTTTCCTTTCTGTTTCAGTATTTATTTATTCTGGACAAATGAGGTTGCATAAAAGGGAAATATTTTCATAATTCGTTATACTCTAGCTATTTTATTTGATGTTGTCTTCGTACAAGTCAGTAAAAGGATTACACCGTAAATTAATTAAATCCTATAATAGGAAAACTTTTGAAAATTTTTTATTAGTATTCTACTTATAGCTCATAATCATTTTAGATCTAAGAATTTCTTCAATTATCGTGTAGGTTCTATGCATTGTTCTACATATTTGTTAATGTGAATTCTCTAATCAGCTGTTAATTGCTCCTGCTGTTAGTTACTGAGGAAGATGGGAATATGAGTCATATTACGTAGGAACGTGATAGGATAAGTTTGAGCTCGAATGACTATCGTGATATATACACTGGAGTGACGTACCTCTTAAGGCTAATAAAAACAATAGGCGATAAATTTTCTCGCAACCTGGTATATATGGTTCCTAAGCTTTGAAGATACATTTAAAAGTTTAATGTATTTAGTAATTTCATAGTATTGGGTGGTTAATATTTTGAATTTATTCTTCAGTATAGTACAATTTTATTGAAACGTTGTGAGATCAACTTCTTTATCTAGTAAAAATTGGTCAAGAGAGTAGGATAATAATTATTTATAGTAATTTATATGTGGCGCCTTAGCTGATCGTATTTATAAGGAGGTAGTATAAGGGTTATAGCCTTTCAAAGTTCCGAATTACATGTTTTGTTGGAAGGTTTCCGGGCGCGGCCTGGGGCGGAGCTTATTTTGCTGGCGTTCAATTGCGTTCTTCGCACAGCAACCTAGGCACCCGTCTGGAAGACATACTCTGATTAGCCGCAGCAGGTTTCATTTTTCTGGGCATTGTCTCCACTTCTAAGCGCAAACTGGCTTCAATTACTATTGTAAATCCTAAAATTGATCAAATCGGTTTAATACCGTATAAGGAAAGCCTAAATAATGACTATGGGTATGACCTACGAGGAACAACCTCAAATGAAGGTATAGATATTTAAAGTATTTTTCATATTTTCCAAATTTTCCAATTCATCTCAAATGTTTACTTGTTTGATAGGCTGACAGCCTTGCCGAAATCGACATTGGTGAAGTACGTAAATGTGGTGAGAAAGCAGACGCACGCCAGTTCGAACTTCTTAAAGTGTTAGGCCAGGGCTCATTTGGCAAGGTGTTTCTCGTACGGAAAATACGGGGTAGAGATACTGGACACATATATGCCATGAAAGTAAGCGTTATTTTCCTAAAATATAGTTGAACATTCCTATTTTCACTATTTCAGGTCTTAAAAAAAGCTACTTTAAAGGTGCGTGATCGCTTACGCACCAAAATGGAGCGTAATATTTTGGCTCACATTTCTCACCCGTTTATTGTAAAACTTCATTATGGTAGGCTAAATTTATTATAATCTGATATTCCCATCCTTTATCTTAGTTTTACCATATATTTTACCAGGATTTTAAAAACTATTTCTAGCCTTCCAAACTGAGGGCAAGCTTTACCTCATCTTAGACTTTTTAAGAGGAGGAGATTTATTTACAAGATTATCTAAAGAGGTACATTCCTTTGATATTTTATGTTGTTTTCTTTCATACATTATCGATGGTTTATTAAAACCCTTGTTTTCAAGTACTAACAGACGTGTTTTGTTGCACCTTCTAAACACCCAGTTTAGAGAAGAGTATGTTATTTGACATGTTTTCGCACTATGTGCCACCCAATTAAAATTAGGGGTTATGCGAGATTATTTGAATTTAGGGGTCTAGACAGATTACTCCAGTTTTCATGTTCTAAAATTTAGTATATAATGGAAAACTATTTATTTTACTGATGACACATCCACTTGATACATAAATTGCATACTGGATAATACGAATTATATTTCATTCAGGAACTAAAAGCAAATTTACAAGTATTGCTAGATGAAAGTACTTTATACAACATAGAAATATTGATATTTATGAAATTTTCAGGTTATGTTCACAGAAGAGGACGTTAAATTTTATCTAGCCGAGTTAACACTGGCGCTTGAACACTTGCACTCACTTGGAATTGTGTATAGGGATTTAAAGCCTGAAAAGTAGGTATTTATTTTACTAACAGCTATTTTTGTTTGAATTAGTTTTTCAAATATTTTCATGGAAGTTGTCGGTATGTTTATTAGAAATTACTTTATTAGAGGTTTTAATGATAGATTTTTAGGATTTTAATCTATTATATAATTGTATTTGTATTAAATTAGATAAAAACTGAGATGTATTGTATCTTTTTTCTAAATAAGATGTCCTTCACATATTTTAGCAATGTTTTCATTATATTGGTTCGGTAATGATGTCATCATCCCGCCTATTTTGATTCATTCGCATACGCGTCATCGCATTTTATGTTAGCCAAATTGCTAGCGAATGCGCAAAGGATAAAGCTGAACAAAAAATGGGCTAAAGCGAGAAATCTGGGCAAATAACGTGTGAGCTATATTGATGATTGATGAGTATTATAACGTTTTTATTTGATACATTTGTTTTAATAACAGTGGGTTTAGGTTGGATTAAAGAATTATGGTATCGGTAGGTAAAACTAGTAGGTCAATATTAAAAGGTTCGTTTGTGTACTGTGACCTAATGTAATGAAAAAGCATTTATGTAGAATAGTTATGTTATTATAGTATTCTTCTTGATGCTGATGGACACATCAAGGTTACTGATTTTGGACTAAGTAAGGAGTCCATCGATAATGAAAAGAAAACTTACAGTTTCTGTGGTAGGCTTTGAAATTTGTTATCTGTACTTTTATAATTTTATCATATTTATAATAATTACCTGCAAGAATACTACTTTAAAATTTAAAATTTAAGGTACAATTGAGTATATGGCCCCGGAAGTTATCAACCGACGGGGCCATTCAACTGCTGCTGACTTTTGGTCATTGGGTGTATTGATGGTAAATTATATTTTTCAATATTAAAAAGAATTCAGCTAGTTTTTTTTTTTGGCATGGCACAGGATTTAAATGCATTTTTTTGAAAATAAAACAACCATAACGTGCTTAAAACGGTACGCCTCAAGAAACAATGGGGATTAAATGAGTTTTTCCAAGTCATTATTCCACTTATTCATCTTATGTTTATCGTGCGCATTTGAAAGCAGACAATATCAATACATAGAAGAAATGCATGCACTGTGAAAGGATATCCTAACAATTTCTATAAATATACCGAATTTTTTTCAGTTCGAAATGCTCACTGGGCATCTTCCATTTCAAGGGCACGACCGAAAAGATACAATGACTCAGATTTTAAAGTTTGTTAAATATTGCTATATCTCTATTTTCATTTCAAAATATTCGCTTATTTATTCCCGCTACTTTTTTTTCGAGAGGAAAAGTGTCAGATTGCCCTTGTGTTTTATTTCTCGCGAACAGAAGGATGCGCTTGTCCACATAGGTTGTAAACTATGATCAAGAGCCTGCAGGGATAAGCATGATGAAAGCATAAACTCTACGAAATGCTAATACTCATATACCACTTGCTGCTGCTTATAGTTGCGGCTTTCCAAATGTTTGAATTTTTACGTAGTTAAAATTACGTGATCTTAAAAGTTTTGTTAAAACAAATAACACAGTAAATAGTTTATTCCATATAGCTATTTCAACCAAGGAGTTAGTTCCCTAATTTTAGGGCAAAACTTACAATGCCCCACTTTCTTTCACCTGAAGCCCAGTCTTTGCTAAGAGCATTGTTTAAAAGAAATGCAATCAACCGACTTGGAGCTGGTACAGCTGGCATTGAGGTATGGATACATTCATAGTTACATTTACTTATTCACTTATGTTATTTATTTATTTTTTAGGAAATTAAGCGGCATTCCTTCTTCGCGTCTATTGATTTTAATCGGTTATTAAATAAGGAATTCGATCCACCATTTAAGCCAGCCGTAACAACTATTGACAGCACGTTATACTTTGATCCAGAATTCACAAAAAGGACTCCAAAGGGTGAGTTTATTCTTCTATTAATCGATTACTTCTATTCTATTTTCTGTTTAGTTTACATATTTTTGTTATATTGTCTTCATTTTATTGCTTGGTTTTCATGCGCCATTTTTCTCATCTCTTTCTTCGACAGCTGTCATTATGATTGTGGTTTAGTCGTCGCAACGGTTCATTCCGATCTGTTCCCATTGTGTGACATTGCGAAATTAGATGCGGAAATTTGCAATAAAATATTAACGTACGGGATGGAAATTGGTTTTATATAGGCTTATCTTGGTATTTATGAATTTTATGTTGTTCATCATCTTAGACAAGTGCTGGTGATGGGTTCATAGATAATATTTTATGGGCCGTACTGCGTTTAAGATGCAAAGAAAACCGTTTTAGTTCTTAGTTTTTTAAATTATGAGTTAAAAATATAATAGATAATTTGCGAGAATTATGGAAATTACTACGGCATAATTACTAAGTTTGTTTTTACATTCTTTTCCCTATTATGGGACGTTAGATGCATAATTTTCCTTGACATTTTTTTACGCTACATATGAGAACCTTGGTCTTTATGAAGATCATCTTATATGGCTGGATTTTTAGTCTTGAAAAGTACGAACCTTTCGAAAATTTGTAATATTAACAATATTATATGTGTCGTCTTGTCGGACTTTTTTAATGAATTGGAAGATCGTAATAGTTTTCCATAAATATAAGCATAGTTATAGTTGTAATTAACTATTGGATGAACTTTATTGTCCTGAGGCAGCAATTCCCATCGCGTAATGATGTCATGCACGTTAAAACAGAATTCTTAGCGGACATTTGTCCTAAAGGCTGCTGTTGTCCATAACGAAAGATCCATGTTTGGATGGGCACGTCTTTGGCCATGACGTATGTGGATTATAAAAGAATCGAATTCTTGGCTAGATTGCTTTAAAAAAACCACTTTCTTCATTATTGATGCGATAAATGAGGAAACCTGGGATTTTATATGCTAGTTTTAAGTAAGCAAATTATTGTTTACAATTAAATTGTTTTCAATATTTTATTGTATACCAATAAATGAGATTTGGAGTAAGTTTTGTTAGTACCTTATTATGAACGAATTCTCAATGAACAGCAGTGCGTATAATTCGGAACTAATAAAACGATAACATTTTGCGTTCTATTAATACCAGTTGTAGATTACTTATTTTCTTAATTAAAATAACTAGATTTGTGAACCATCTTAGTATGTTAATATCTCTATTCCGTCATGTAGATGTTGAATGTTATCAATTTGCTGTATAAGCATTATAACTAATGCTTACATAACTCTTTTGTTCCTGAAAAATTTATCTTCGTGATGAATCCAAAGTATTAGTGTTTATATACACTCTAACTGATTATCTGTTCCGTGGAGTTTGTTTGAATTAATAACTACTTATAATTTTCTGCATCTCTTTTAAGACTCTCCTGCTATGCCTCCATCAGCTGCTGCACATGAGCTGTTCCGAGGGTTTTCATTTGTGTCTCCAGGTATTGTGGAGGAAAAAAGGGAAGAAAAGAAAGTACGTACTATACCAACAGCGAAAACTAATCCCGTTACGGAGGACTATATATTAAAGGAGGTATGTCTTAACTGGCAGGTTTATACAATGGTGATATTTATTTAAACTTTACAAAGGAACACTAGTTCGATATTTTTATATACCCAAAAGGCATAAAAGTGGATTTTACTATACTTAAAAATAATTATGGAACAAATAACATTTGACCGTTACTTCATATTGATTTTTGTTACCTATAACATCATGTAATATTGACTAGCTTTCTGGAGATATTAGACGTCCACTCAGTAGAGAATGATCCTTTAAGGACTAATTGTTTTTTCTGAATTTAATACTGTTGTCTTATTAGTTCTTTATTTCTTAAAACTATTAGTACTGTTATGTAAAAAATAAAAATGAGACCCAGTAATAATATTGTTTTCTGATAAACAGTGAAGTAATCTTAGCTCAATTGTATTACTTAATCATCAAGACCTGCAATCATATTTTATTGTCGCGTATTCATTTAATAACTACATTGGGGAAACGATAACTAAGTAAGCAAAATCATATGTTTATATTTCTTATTTTAAGAAAAGTGACTTGAATTACTTTGTCGTTTTACAATTATTCAAATAACAAGTGGCATTTTTTTTAGGAAGTTGGAACTGGCGCTTTCTCCATTGTTCGCAAGTGTATGATGAAAACGACAAAGCGGGAGTTTATTGTTAAAGTATGTTACATACGGTTTTTACTTGATTATTTACTTCGATTTAAATTTATAATGGCTAGAATTATATCTTTAGCAGGTCCTGCAATTTAGTAAAGAGTATATTTTCTTGAAAGAAAAGAACCCCTCGTATGGCACATTTTAGTTATGCAGAGTAATTTCGAAGTGTTGTCATGATTGCATTAGGTTATTGGTAACGTCATTGTGTTTGCTCGGTCAACAAATAGTCATGTAGTTTAAAAAAATGAGATCAAAACCGCAGTCGATTAGGAAATAATCTGCAGCTTACGGTTAGGGAGACAAACCTAGCCAATAACCCTGTTTATTAAGCAATTGTCTTTGTAAATGGAATTACCAGTGGGCATTAGTAAAGAATTAAATCAAGACATCGTGGCAATTAATTTGATTAAAACAATAATATATTTTACAACAAAGTTATCGTTATGGTTCTATTATGCTAAACTATAGTAGATGGGCATCGTTTAAATTAATGGTTGATTCTTTCAGATAATTAAAAAAGCGGTTTGCGACGCTTCAGAGGAAGTGGATATTTTATTACGTCACGGCCATCATCCACATATTGTAAAATTATTCGATGTTTATGAAGATGAAACTACTGTATACCTCATTCAAGAGTACTGTAGAGGTGGTGAAATGTTAGATAGGTGATTCATCCCACTTTTTGTCTTAACTACATGTTAAGTGCACTACCCAATATATTTCTTTCACTTAGTTGTTTTTTCTTTTATTATAGTTCTTATCTCCTATTCTTCATTACTTATAGTTTTTCAATATAGCATGGGTTTCAGGATACTTAGTAAGCAAACTTTTACTGAAAGAGAAGCTGCTGCAACTATGGCAAATCTAGCAAACGCTGTATTTTACCTTCATGCTAATCAGGTAAAACAATATTGGTATATCAACTGATTAAACTCATAGTTTTAACTATCCAATTTATGAACTTATTACACAATTTTTCTTCTTCAAAGGTTGCTCACCGAGATCTTAAGCCTTCAAACATTATGTATGCATCATCAAGTGGTGAGTCGGATTCGTTGCGAATAATAGACTTTGGATTTGCTAAACAGTCACGAGCCGAAAATGGAATGCTGATGACTCCTTGCTACACCGCTCAGTTCGTGAGTTTTATACTATTCACTGGTAGCGTATTTCACGTATAGCATAGTGGAGTTTATGGAAACTGAATTTGTTTTATTACAATTTATAGGCTTAGCACCATTAAATTTGCAAGACTTTCGTGTTTTTGGACTCTAATAGGTTCTTTCAGGTAGCACCAGAAGTTCTAAAGCGACAAGGATATGACCGCTCATGTGATGTGTGGTCACTAGGTGTTCTCCTATATGCAATGTTATCTGGAAAAACGCCGTTCGCAATGGGAGCTAATGATGCAGCAGATGATATCTTGAAACGAGTTGGAGAAGGAAAAGTTGTTATGGAGGGCTGTACTTGGGAGACTATAAGCGATGAGGCTAAGGCACGTTTAAATTAGTTCAGTAGTTTAACTTCATTAACGTTCTTAATCAGTGATTTTACTTGTCAGTATTTGAGTTTTCATTATTTTTACTACCTAAGCCACCAAAATTTGTAATATGGTCACAACTATACTACAGGATCTTATTCGTAAACTTCTTGATGTCGATGCATCTCGCCGTCTTACTGCCAAACAAATCTTACAACACCCTTGGATCACTCATAGGAATAGTTTGCCTCAAGCCAATCTAACGAACAGTGCATACAATGTGGA
Organism: Heterorhabditis bacteriophora; assembly: GCA_964036235.1. Classification (NCBI taxonomy): domain Eukaryota; kingdom Metazoa; phylum Nematoda; class Chromadorea; order Rhabditida; family Heterorhabditidae; genus Heterorhabditis; species Heterorhabditis bacteriophora. Next base: position 970,691 of record OZ038427.1, on the reverse strand, counting down.
GTCAGTTAAGGTTGGGCAAATTGTAATCTTAAATAAGTATAATGAACTTGGAAATAAATAGGCTTATGGATATATTTGAAAGTGTTTAAATAGTTACAAATAGGATTAAAAGCAAAATTCACTGATTATATTTACATAAGATTTAAATATATATCTGAAGTCTCACCAGTTTTTTTTTACTCTCTACTACTTCTTATAGATTTATTAAAAGTCATTAATGCTAACGAAAATAATCGACTTGGATATGATGTATCAAACAATATTACTTTAGGGAGCTCTGGAACAAACATATCGTGCCTTAGCGACAACTAGCACAGTTAGTCTTCGACCAGTAAATGCGTCTGCACTGGCCAAGAGACGTTTAACACAGCTACCTGGTCTTGGCGTTTGTTCGTCATGATTTAACACTGCATTGACTTAGCCGTAATTAGGATATATGACACAATGTGCATTATTGTTCTCGTTTGTGGATATTTTGGAACCAAAATTTTGTGGATTTTACTTTTAGCATCCACTATTTTAATTAATCTTCTGTGCGCCGCACTCTTAAGTCATGGGAGAACAATTTTCTATGGGTTAGGGCTAATCGAGCTCATCATTCCATTCACTTTGTATATCTATTCTCTAATTGCATTCCGTCCTGCCTGTGATGCATCACCAAAATGCAAATTACTTGTTCTTCTCTGGTCAGTGCAATTTCTGCTATCATACTGAACATAATCACCAAAATAACTGATAATATTCTGTAGCATTAAATTTCCATATCGAACTTATACTTGTTGTACTTTTGGAAATCCTACCATTGGACTTCATTTGTTCAATTTTTGGTATTAGATGAAGTATTCCTCTACGTCTCTGCTCTCGTTCTAATTACATGATTTTCGTTCCAGCGAGTTGTACTGTCGCCGTATTGATTCTAGCGCAGTTTCTATTGCTTTTGTTGTATAATTTTAATTTCGTTTAATTGTTGTTCATTTTGGAGTTTTATCATAAATCATATTATCTTATAAATAGTTATTAATAACTACATTTGTGTACCCTAAGGTGGTTGGTAATGTGCGAAATTTTAGATGTTTTTAAAATGTAATAATGCACATTGTGAAATTGAACCGGGCATTGCAAGTAGATGGTTTGATTTGTTGCATCTGGTCTTTGCTATCAAGTAATAGTCATTCTACATATCTGCAGCTAATTAGTCTCGCTGCAATAAGAATTATTTGTACCACAAGTTCATGAAATAAATCGGAGCTTTATCGAAATGCTAGTGACTTCCTAATCATGGTATCAGAAGATTTTTTTCTCTTTACATGTCATTTTTATATCCAGCATGATAGATATGGTGAAATTTGTGTATTGTTTTGTGCTTGAATTGTTCAAAATTTTTTAATTTGGATTCGAAAATGGGAGTTACCGTTGAGAATATTCTGAAAGCCAAAGCAAGGTTAATTGATCGAGTTCATCGCACACCTATTATCACATCCGAAGCAATCAATAATATAGCAGGTTTCGACTTTTATTACAATTATGTAATATTTCAATCACTCCTGTATTTGTCGGATTTTGTACCGATGGTTGGCATTTACACATTTTAAGAATGAAAGAGCTATACACTAGTGAGGTTGCTGATTAATTATAGAGTAGAAAGTATCAGTTCTGTTTAACGGAAAAATATTTAACAAACCAAAATGTATGTATAAGTGATTTTCCTGATATATTTAGGATGCTCAGTGTTGTTTAAATGTGAACATCTACAGAAGACAGGAAGCTTTAAAGCACGGGGTGCGATGAATGCTGTTCTGCTGATTAAAGAAGAAAATGAATCTAAAGGAGTGGTAAGAAGACTTGACGTGAACATGAAAGATTACATATCAAAAAAATGGAACAACGAGATGCTTGTTTAAAGTAGATTACTTTAACTATGTGAAAGCTTTACTAGGAATAGTTCCTTAACGGAATACAATAAGGGTTAGTACCCAGTGATGAGATTGACTGGTGATTGACAAATAAATATTTAAGATAACTCACTCGTCAGGGAATCACGGGCAAGCATTAGCATATGCTGCTAAAAGTGTAGGATTACCTTGCTGTGTCGTTGTACCAAGTAATGCTCCTTCCTCTAAGAGAGACGCGATCAGCCACTATGGAGGGGTGATAGAGCTTTGCGAACCCACTATGAAAAGCAGGTGAGTGTTTCAATATAGTAAAAGGATGTAAAGTTGGTAAACACTGAATTTATATATTTCAAATATGTATAAAATCTCACAGGAAAGAGACTTGTGCTCAGCTTGCAAGTGAACTTAGATATGGCGTGGTGGAGCCATTTGATGATATAAATGTAATCAATGGCCAGGTAAGGTGAACAACAAGATCTGATGCTTTTAGTTGGCAAGATTTCTTGATACATTCATTTCGGTAAAAGCGACTAAATTGTTTTATATTAATATACGTTCATTACAAAGTTCGAAAATCTAGATACAGGTAACAAACTAATAGATTTCATTCTACAAAGATGGAAATTAGCTCCACGTGGTCCTCAGTATTGCATGGAATTTAACACTTTTAGGGCACCATAGGAGCTGAAATTATTGAGCAGGTTCCGGATGTAGATGCCGTATTTATTGCAGTTGGAGGAGGTGGAATGGCTAGTGGCGTCTCTTTGTTTATAAAAGAGATACAACCAAATATTCGAGGCCAGCTTTAAATATCCACATTGTATTTACTTATGTAACATACTTCTTTGATCCATTTCTCGAAATTAAAATTGAACATAGGGACTGTTTTTGCATTAGAAGTAATTTAGTGTTTCTGGTTGAACCGGAGGGGAAAGGCCTTGTAGAATATCTTACGTCTGGAACGAATGCTAGCAGCATTGACACGATTAATACGATAGCGGATGGAATCAGAGTGATGAAAGTTGGATTTAACTGCTATCCCATTTTAAAGCGATACTGCACAGAAAATATAATAACGGTGGTAGGTGAAATATTTAGAAAGAAAATATGTATTTATATTAATCCACTAATAATTACTCTTCGAGAAATACTGAATTTTTAGACCGACCCGGAGATTAAAGATACTTTAAAACTTATATGGACCAGGACTAAGGTATGTTACGTAGATGTAATATTTCTACGTAATTTCTGAAAACGCTACGAAAATTATTCCTTGAACTGTAAAGATGGCTTTTCAGCAGAGAGTTGAGCCATCAGCTGCCGTGCCATTAGCTGGTCTCCTTAAGGTATCTACAAAAAATCTGGCCATCAAAAAAGCTGTTGTTATTTTATGTGGTGGGAATGTCGACGTTGACTTTACACTATAAATTAGGAAATCCATTTTGTATTCCCTAAATAAATTTAAGGATTCTCTTATATCTTACTTGAGTAGTTTTATACAATCTCTTCACCATATATAGGGTAAGCGGAAAAAAAGATTTTAGAAGTATTATATTTTTTGGAGTCAACTAAAATTATTGTTTAGAAATATTTGTGAAATAGCATTTTTCTAAGCCTTCACCCATGTTAACTTCATTATTTTGTTATATTTGAAAGTTGCAATTCTCAGCTTCGTGAAGATACCTATTTTTATGTTTTCCACTCACATTCGAGCGCATTTATCTCGTTTTTCCGCTGCTCTAATAATTGGAAGTAATTTTTGCTCTTTTGGTATAAATCTTTTTACTCAATTATTTTCTCATCTAGTATGAACTTACGGAGTGTATATTACTGTTCAACAATAGTACTGTTTGTAGCACTCGTCATGCTTAATATTTATGTTTAATGAGTTTCGAGGATTTGCAAACATTCAAACCATAAACCAGATTAGCATATTCACTGTCTGCAAATATGTAAGTTGATTATTGAATTAATATTTCCTGCTTTTTACATGCTATAGTCTTCTTAACTACCTAGAGTTTCGAGAACAATTGGCATTCAGAAAAATAGTGCTTTTTAAAAGAACATTTCCATATCATATAGAACTACTAGTATTGGCGTAGAAGTGATGTAGGATTTGAACTCTTTAAAACCAAGTTGGAATAGAACGAAAAGAGATTACTGGATTTAATATTGCGAAGCGCAGCAAAATACCTATAGCAGAAGCAAGAGGAGTGGAAGAGTATTAGCAGAGTACGGGAATTTGAAGAACAGTAGTGTGTCAGCGACTTGACAGTACGTCGAGTGTACTAGTTCACCGATTGTTTATCTTGCTGAAAATCTTATCAGTGGCTAATAGCAGTAACTATGTTATAATTTGCTATGTTAAGCAATATTCTCGGTGTTGGAAAAACATTGCCACGAAATGCTATCAGTAAGACAAAATCAAAGAAAGCCATGATTTGTTATCTACTATTCTCAATTTGCCACACCTAAAAACGTCCAGCTAACTTTACAATTAACTTCGAATATTTCGTTATAAATAAAGCCGAGTTCACTATTTGTTCTATGCAGTCACCTCGCTGTTTGGTATGAATCAATTAAGACAAGAAGAAATCACAAACTCCACGCCCATGTAGTTTCTAACCAACACTCTTTTTCAATTCGCTTGTAGTTTTTCAACCATAGTCTATTCAGCTATTAGATTGGAACCTAGCATTTACTAGTACGTTATGTAGAATTCTTTCGAAATATTGAGTTATTAGATGCTGTTAGGGATTGCTGTAGTCGATAGGAAGGTTTATACTCTCTCCGTACTATCTTCTCCGCAATGAATCGATGTTTGAAGTAGTCGTCATTCTTTGTCTCACGGGTTAGGTTGCATATGATCACCGTCACGTTTGTTTTTCTGTTCACACACTGACAAAACAACACGATCGTAAAGAAAATTGACAATATAACACTTATATTTTTCAATATTGGAGAAATCAAGAATTTTTGGTCGGAATAGTAGACAGAGGAATGCTAGAATTAAATTCACTAGGTAGAAAGAGTTTATCTGTGGGTCTGTTTACTATAGTTTATATAAAGACAGTTATTTATGAATTATGTAGTAGTCGGCATTAGAATGAATTCTCAGCTAGAGATGGCAGACATGCAGTTACTTCCTGGTCCTGAAGCAATGCACTCGCTTTCTGGTCGTTCCAGCGCATGTTTTGGCTCCATGCCCAATGTGTACTACAAGTGCGAGTTTCGATCCGCAAGCGGCGTTCGCTAGAAGTATAAACGAATGCCCTCGTGAGTCGCTTGCCTTCAATTTCGATCCTGACCAGTTCTTGAAAAACGTTTTGTTCTCTATCGATCTGTTGTGTGTTTATTAATTTTATACAGTTATCTACTTTACCTTCATATCATTTTTGCAATGCTTATTAATCAATTGTTTGCGCTCGAATTTATCTCACTTTGTCGTATATACCCAATTGACTTGAAATCGACGAAAAGTAAAAAATATGTCTTACTATGAAGAGTTGACTATATTGTGCATTAAGCGGAAAATCATTGACTATTTACACCTAATTAAATGAATGTGTATATCAGAGATCTAGAGAAAATGAGGTGTTGAAAAGAGAGCAGACTCAGCATATATAGATTCTATGAAGCAATATTTCGTAAGAACTAGGCTTAATATTCGATAAAATGACATCGTTAAATTAGTACTTCAGGAAATTTGTAATCCACCATTTATTTTTAAACTCCAAGCGTCCAAATCTGTCTATCATATCGCATACTTTACATTCTCGAACTGTTTGCTTCTTCAATATAGGCCGAATTATTTGAAACTCTATTTCCCTAAACACAGTAGAAATTTTGAAAAGGGCACAAATGACGTAGGTAAAGTGTGTTTTCAGAAACTCTCTGCCCAGTCGTTTTATAATTTCTCCAAATACAGCACTGTCACAACGTCTGATTGTCGATTGCCAGAGTCGTTGCCAACCAGCGGTACAATGACCATTTATCCATTTTCTAATTGCTGGCATTTTCATGAGGCATGCTAAATGACTTATTTTGCTCACGCCTAATCACAGAAGAGAGAGTAAGTGCTTGTCAAATTCTGTTTCCAGAATCACTCAGTTTACTCTTGCTTAATATGTCTTGTTTTAATCATATAATTACTTGGAAAAAAGCTCTCTTAAAATTAATCTTTGCTACTAGGGAAATTTCATTTTTTAAAATTTTTCAGTTCAGTTGTTTTTTTTGATATTGTGTCTATTTCTGCTTGTCAGTTAACTAGTAGAATAGTAGATTTAACTTCTTTGGTTATAAAGCGCATAACATGTCTCCTTTATCATTATTTTCAAGGTCTTTTCTTTTTGGATTTTCCTATTGTGGACGAAAGGTATCAAATATACCAAAATATGTCATTCTACTTCCACTTAAAAGCTGCCTATTTTCCTTAATTTTTCAATAATTGCATTTACGAGTGGGTAACCCTTTGTGAGAATAGAAAGCGTGCACTTAATTTTTTTAAGCAATCGCACAGGGATATGTGATGGAAAACAAGCTGCATATTGGTATGAAACTTGATTCTATTAGCGCTAGGAATTTGCAAAGAATAAACTGTTTCGTAGGCTTATATAAATTTTATTGTGAAGGCCACCACCCCGTTCGCCATGTTTTTTCTCATTGAAAATAAAAAGTAATGTTTGTTTGTTTTGTCGCTCTGCAACTCAACTTTGACCATTATTGTACTCTTACGATTCCCACTGTCCCTCCGATCGCTCCGCGACCGCCGCCGCCGACACATTTTGGCTCCTTCCCTATTATCTTCGCACAGCAAACCACTGATCTTATGTACTTTGATTTTACGCCTCTGTTCTTATGTCCACTGTTTAGAGAAGAACCAGTGGAGGAATTTTGAAAGTCGCATGACGATACCACAGTGAAGAAACGTGACTTTAAAGTCCCAGTCCCACTCTCGTTTCGATCCGAGTTCTGATATTTCCACTTGGTATAAGTAATATGGCGACTAATAATTTATGCCTCAACATAGATTATATTAATTATTTCTCGAGGTTATTCCTAAATTAATTAAATATGAAATGAAGACGGTTTTATTAATGGAAATTGCCTTAGTGCTATGTCATCTTAATGGCAAAAGTGTTTTCTCTAGAGAGCAAACCAGAACTCTAATTAAATATGAAAAATCAATCAGTATATGTGACACCTCTTTCCGCAGTTATATAATGAATTCTATTCTCTCGCTCACGTGAATTAAACACCAGACATCCAGTTTGCGAATGGTAATTACGGATTACGTATCTGTCTGTCGTAAAGGATATATTTATCAGTAGAGAATATCTTGGTTAATTAGCTTCCTCTACTCAGAAATCTACTTTCTAATATGAATATTTGCACCATCTGAAGTACAATTTTTGGCCGAATCCGTTAAGCCTTTCAGTAGTTTGGAAGTATTTTTTTGCAAACGTGATATATTATAATTCCTAATTGTTAATATTGTAAAGAGTTTAGAGGAGTAGCTCATTTTTGAAAGCCAGAATTTGTCTGATATAATTCGGTACTAGTGAAGAGATATAGGATGATGCATTTTGCAGCTAATTCAATACACTTTTATTCCATCAGCAGAATTCCAATAAGTGACAATTAAATTAACAAAGATAATGGCTATTGCAAATAGACTGTGAAATAAAATAAGACCTGTAAGTCAAGCATTGCATGATCGATTTGTCTAGTCCATTATTTATTGAGTGAGTCAATTTCCGGTTAAGCTCTATTAGTTTGAAAAAATTAATTTTTCAATAACTTGCTTTAAATCAGAATATAATGTAGTTTCCCAAGTTAGAAACTATAAGTATAAAAACAAATATCGTCGATAAAGTTACAGTCCCTTTTGTGCTCCCTGAAATTCGATAACTGGGCATCCCCCGCAATGTTTATTTTAGTGTCTGGCGGGAAACACCGACAAACAATCAAGCCGAAAAGATTGTCTTTTTGTTTAGTTTTCTAGATACACTATATTGGAAAGTGAAATGAACGTTCTTTGGGTAGATGGGCCAGTGTTCGGGAGTGCGGAAAATAGCGTCGCATGGCACTCAGACATCCGATTCTTTATAACGCTTCTATATATGGAAATTAATAATCTCACTTCAAGCTTATTGTACTGAAGCCTTTTCTATTCATTTTTATCTCCTACGAACAAGTTTATTTGAGTTTATGGCAAAGTATTGGATAACATAGGCCATTGGTTGTGGCAGAATATATAGAAACTAGTTACTTGCAGTCACCACAAACTACTAGCCGCGGTAATGTCATCCTTTCGGACCTTCTTTTGCACTGTTAGCTCTATTTCCACCATATTTGATCTACGCTTAGTTAAATGAAAACATTTTGAGGTATTTTCACACCTCCATTAATTGCATATTCAAAATAATTTCCATATTTTAATTGTATACATTCTCCATCTCTTCTTTTTAAAATGTCTTCAATGTATGATTTTTAATAAAGTGACAAATGTACAAAGAATCGCAAGCTTATTAAAAATCACTTTTAATCTTTAATGTGCTTTAACTAGACATCTTCCTTAATGTTCGACATATTTCATGAAGTGAAAGGAGAGCATGTTATTTTGCCGATGTAACAAAAGCGTCAAAAAACCCACATTTAATATTCTTTTACATAGTATAACAGAGAGAGAGAAGGTGAAACAATAGGAACCGCTGTGCACATAAAGATATCGACAGCGGATTTGCAGTAAACGCCACTCTACATTTATTTGAAATTAAAATATTTCACATAGTATGGAGTGATAATAAAATGCGTTGTTTTTATTAAGTATTTAAGCCAAAAATTGCTTCATAATTTATGTACAGACATTAGACCCTCCCTAACATGAACCACCTGCTGCTGTAGCAGCAGACTACGGTGTGGCATAATCAGCTCTACGAGTCTGTGCTTTTACAACAACAAAAGAGTATGTGACTGTGGCATAATTGGGTACTAAAATTACATCTCATTAACTTCTATGAATCTTGTGTATTCAGCACTCCATTATATAGTTAAATCTTGGAATAAAATTAGGCAATAAGAATTAAGTGCTCATGGTGATGATGTCAGCTTCTATTCATTTGCAATGAGTATGAATGATCGAATTCTATAGATGCTCCACTGCACATTTCGCATTCTTGCTTCTCTCAGGCTTTGTAGGATCTTTATAAATACATTATATGTTGGCATTATTGGTCTGATATGCAGAAGCCATTGGATAATCCCAAGTAGGTGATGACAGCACACCGTGCACACTCAGTGCACTTGAGCTTGTATAATTATCACTAGTTTACAAACGTAGTATTTTCCATAGTTCGTTCGTCAAATGGATATAGTTCTGATGTTCTCCCATTATCACATGTGACAACTATTAAATTTCAATTTTCATCGTCAAAAGGAAACGATCAAACGCTATTTAACTGAATTTCGCATGGTCTGTTGTTTCAGAGAAATATTCTAGTTATTCAGGCATTTATCACAGAGAATTTCCAATCACTCAAAATAAGTATAACTGTCCTTGATGCAAAACTAAAATCCCTAGCACTATGTGCGGATGATATGGTTCATCCAAAATCACTATATGTGATTATTGCCAGCTCAGCTGTTCGAAACGATTTCATTGTTTGTTTTGGTAGGAAAGAATCTTATGCTTACCATAATCGGTTAGTAATCCGTTTTCCTCCATTCCCATTTTATGTTATTCACATCATTAATAGTTGCTATTTGATTTTAAAAAGAAAATTAGTAGTTTTATAGATTTATAGAGCACTAAATTCTCAATAATGACCTGTCACTTTTGTCATCTATTAAGTTCTGATAAGGTTTATAAGAGCTACTGATCACGCTTTCTTTTGTCGCTAATAACGCAGGTTAGCACAACTCGTTAAAAGTAGTTTAAATATGACGATATAATATTTTTTTAGCCAGTGTTTTGGTAGAAACTATGTGATTGAATGGCTCGCTTCTGGTCATCGAATGAAATAGAAGAATTCACTTGATTCTTCCCTTTAACATATTCATTTAACCACATGTCCACATCGCCTAGGGCAACACGCAATCAGCCGTTCTAAAGAGACCTCTCTTTCTTAGTCACCGTTTTGTACTCTTATAAACGGAGCAGATCATATTGTTCATACTAGTCCGACATTAGACTTCCATCGCATAAAAAGGCCAACATTCAGGTGATACGAAATGTTGCATATGAAAGTACAATTCGATTCAATCATTGCTCTGGAGCTTTTTTTGAAGGTTGTCAGTGAATGTCGAAGGAAGTATTCGATACTGCCTTCGGCACGTGATATTAGTCATAACTAACAAGATTAAGAATTTGGAGGGAATAAATTACGATGGAAGCACATAGACACTTGAATAAAGTATTTTGTATTTGAAACTCGTTATCTGCTATAGAAAATGCTAATCGCCAATCAGCTGTAGGGGTGATAGGATATTTAATAGTACAGAATTTGACTAGTTCCGATTAAGTTATGAGTAGCCAGATCTTATACCTGTAAAATAGTGAATTTTCGTCTAGAGCCAAAAAATTAACATGAAAAAAATCCATTAAAATAATTTGGCCTATTTTTTCAGTGACCATTTCGGTCTACTTTCGTTAATTAGAAATTTCCAGAATCAGTCTAATGAAGCCTTAACTTCATAAGCCTATGGCAATGCAGTTTTGGGTTGATTAATTGATGATTTCGATCGTCGGACTTGATGAGCTTATCTTTTCTCGCTAATTAATAGCATCTTGATTCCTGCTATGTTGTTGTAACGAAATGGAGAAAACAAAACCAATAAAAGTTCGCCCGTATCACTTGATTTTTTGATCCGTTCTTTGCTTTATAATTAACTTCTTGTGTTATTCCTTGATCCCATATCAGTTTATTAACACAATATGTGAAAACTACGTCGCCATGTCGTGAAACAATCATAAGTTGTTGGCATTTCCTTCTCCATGTTCTCACTGTACCCTCTAACGCTTGTAACTGTCATTCACATTGATTTCCAGAATAAACCGCAAAGTCATATAGAATCAATTTAACTATTACAAGTTTAACCACATATTCATTTCACGCAGTTTAAAACTGCATAAATACTTCACTACCATAATCCTCGTTGCGATACCGAAATCACTGTGTTCTTGTTTTTTATTGTCATAAGCAGATGGCGACATTTCAGTTCGTCCTGCATTTTCGCAGTCCGCTCTCGTTATAATCGCATCGCAGCATTTCTCGTCTCTGATCTCTGCGTTTCCAACTTTCAATGGTCGCCCTTTTATACCGTATTCTCTAGCCGCCGCCGACTGCCTTCTCTCTCTATCAACCGTACACTATTTTTAGGCTATGTTTCCTTCTTCGGCCTCTCTCGATCATACTGATCTATTCGGTGATGTGGCGTCTAGTGCGCTGGACGACCTTATTAGGTCGTCGGCTGTAGCTATTGCTCATCATCCAGGACTGGACATCTCCAATCTGGCTGGTCTCGTACAACCACAATACAATATGTCCCAGCAGTCACAACTGCAGCCTAAAGGCGAGATGCCGAGTAGGGGACGACGGAAAAATTCCACTACGAACCTCATCTGTGTCGTATGTGGGGATCAGGTACTGGGAGTAAAGAAAGGTTAAGCAGATAGAAACATTCAACTGTCAACAGCACCGAGTTTGAAGGTTCTTAAATGAAGATATAGATGAATTTAGAACAATATATATTATTCTTAATATTTCAGGCATTTGGCAAACATTATGGAGTAAATGCATGTAACGGATGCAAAGGATTTTTCCGAAGAAGGTAAATTTTAAAATTCTTCCAGTGACTATGATGCCATATTTGCGTAGATGGTTTGAGATATCTTACTAGTTTTTATATTACCATAAAACTATGAAAGATGGCTCTAAGAGTGCTATCGGATTGCTGAGCGTAATTCGAGAAGTCTTGAAGAATGCCATTTATTGACAGGTTACATCGCCAATACTGCTTAGTATTGATCAGTTCAATTTCCTTTTTTGGTAGTTTTCAAAATTTCTTCATTTATCTAAAATAAATGCAAAAGTCGTTTTATATTGGTATCTTTCTTTCACAAAGAGGATAGTATGATATATATTAAGGTAAATATATGATTTTTATGAATTACCACAGCTTATGATAGGAAAGACATGCTAAGCAAGGCATGAACAGATGCGTATTCCATTGAAGATATCAGATCTTCGGAAATTATTAGAAATCCATCGACACATCCAAAAATATGACAAAAGAACGATAGAGACAAATGCCATTTCGAAAATACTTCATAGACTAATGCAGTTGCTAAATACATAATAATTACATTTGTTGTGTTTTAAAGCCTTCTCATATGCTTATATTCAGCTTAATCGTCTATCTATTGAGCTTGTTTTTAGTTTAAATGCTCCTAGAGAAATGACTATTTTGACCGTTGAAAAATGAATTTTTGAAAATTATTAGTTAATAATTCAAATATCAACTGAATTTGCACAAGAATTTGAAGCATTAGATACGATAAATAAAACTGGGAAGAGTTTCGTCACATGATATCTTATTTGTAGCTACTCTACTAGTAAAACAATTTCGACGTAGTGTGAACATTGTTTTATATAACAAGTGAATTTGATCTACCGTTTTTTGGGGGAAATAAAGTTTTGTCATCAATGAATACGAAATTTGCCTATAAATTTTGATAGTTGATTCACTTTAATACTTGATGATATCATAGTAAGAAAATAGTGTTTCACCGGTCTTCTAGGATATTAATTTTCGAAATATGTTTATATTAACTGCAACCATATCTGAATTAATGCTAACAAGAGAAGGAAATGAGAGTGCTATTTTCAGTGTCTGGAACAATCGACAATATTTGTGTCGTTTCGATGGACACTGTGCTATTGCTAAAGGTAATGTAACGGTTAATTACTGATTAATGAAATCATGTTTTTCTGGACTCGTTAGTTCTCTAAGATTCCCAGTGTAATTAAAAGAGTTATTTTTCGACTAGTTTTCTCAGTACTATATCATAGATCTTAAAACATGGGACTTTAAGGAAACTTCAATACTCAAGTGCTCAAAGGTAGATCTATCCCATGCACTGTCTTATATGCAAAACACTTTTGTCACATAATTTCTGCGGAGTTTTCATTCCCAGGGAGTTATAGGACATTGCTGCTTTCGTAGCTAAGCAGCACAGCCAAACATCAGAGCCCAAGTGATAACGAGTCGGAGTTTGATATAATTAATACCCACGGAAATAATGATTGGACGACGTGCTTATTTACATAACTGATACGTTTGCACGGAAGTCCTTGTGCTTTGTAGTGCAAGTTGGATTAATGTGAGAGATCGCAAATGACTATCTCCAGTTGAAACAAAAACAATCAATAAATAATTATTTTTAAGAGCACCGAAATGTATGCCGTGCTTGCCGTTTGAAACAATGTTTTCTAGCTGGAATGAATCCAAGAGGTAGGTCAATTCATCTTTTCATCCCACTTTTTTTTACTTAATTTCACAAGATTCCTCTTCTCATTGCTAGAATCAAACTGTTTTCGTTTTTTACGCTTATCTTCCAGCTCTTATTTCCCAATTTTCCTCCTTATCGTTAACTTTACGTGTTTCTTGTAAATTTTCTGGTTGCTCTGTTGCTAATCCGATTTTTCCAATATAGCTAAAGGAATTTCTTAAATTTACTTTTGACTTTCGGCTTAAAATTTTTAGCAAAAAGAATGTAAACTTTTTGGGACAAAAGGTGAAATACTCAAACACGAGCAGTCACCCCAACCTGTTATTATTTGTGAGTTAATCGCATTCTAAACCTGCGTATATTTTTCCTTCCTTGCCTCCGACGTAATCACGCGATGTTTCCTTCTTCTTCGATTTGTTTCATATTATGAGGTCAACTAATTTATTTCTTTGAAACCTAAACAAGTTCTTATTGCATCTATCCTAATGTCTTATTACTGAAGTAACTATTTCAATTCCACACGTGACATTCATGAAACCGGTTCCAAAATTCAATTTTCGCTGCAGATTTTGCAAAATGTGACAGCTGTTAAATACCCGCATATGTATCACCTATAAAGATCTGTACTGTAGTAAAATACTTTTGATAAGAGAGGTTAAAGAGATATGATTGAAGAGTGGAAGGCCACTAGAAAATACGATCATAGGCTAGAAACTACAGTCATTGCTCGAGAAAAGTGTTTGTCACGTGGGACGTTCTTTCGTCTATAAATACGGTCTCCACATAGAAGTATATTTAAGCTTTAAATGATTGATGAACATTAGCTTTTTGATTCCTGGAATGGTGACTACTCGATCGCCTATGCTTTTAAGAGATGCTGATTATGAATCTCTACAAGTAATTAGATCTCGCAACAGTTGTTCAACTAGGCTACAATTTATGGAAAGCTATGACAACATTCGGAGAGATTCTGTTGCTGTGATGTTTAAGGCTGGTGATTATTTGCTGAGCTAATTAATACTCAGTAGGTACAGTCGTTAATAGCTGGTCATAGCCAGACATGATTTCTGGGAGCTCGATTAGTTTCTAGCTTTTCGTGAGAAGCAGTGCAAACGTAACACTTAGATTTGTCTTTTATGTACGTGACATTGGAGAATACGTGATTTTAGAAAGATTTTTTGGCTCGCAAAATTGTTTATCTTCCTGTAAATCTGGCGAATAATCACAAGACGATTATGATCGAAACACTAAGGTCAGTCGGAAGTGTGGTGGCGCTTGTTTATCTAAACATGACTAAATTTATTGGCAATATTTATTAGGAAAGTTATAAAAAGTATAAAAACAAGTGGAAATGTGTTGATAATCACCTATTTGAGGGTTCACAGATCTCACACATGAATGAATGGTTGAACTTCTTAGACATCCAGGCACTAAATGAATGACAGTTTTTAATCGTTAAGCTTCTTAACGGGGTGCATTTGGTGTCATTCATGGCTAGGCACACTAAGAGAACAAAGGTTAGGACAAATTTGGTTTACGCAATAACCACTGAATGCTAGAATGAATGTAATAAAATTAAATGCACTATAAACGGATAATCTGCCACTTAATAAGTAATGATCCTTGAAATGGTCTTGGGCGGCATTATATTAGCAATTTTTAGATCAAAAATTAATACTAATAGTTTAGAAGGTTTTTCCAGTTGTTGAAAACATTGCTTTCTGGCGATTTTTTACTGCTCTGCGCAGTAGTAAATAATTGCAGTGACACAGTTCGAGAAACAAAGAACAAACCTATAAATATGATATAATAGTTACTTCGGAAGCATGAAATTAGCATTGTTGTTGACATGGATAAGTAAATATTTAATATATTGTGCTAAATTTTTACCACTTATAAGCTAAAAGAGGTTAGCAAACTGAGTTCCCGTGAAAGATATCGAAAGCAATGTAGAAATCACGTCCTAGAGAAAGCTCCTAGAGGAATTATGAATGAACTGTAGCACGAAGACATTTGGTTTATCCGTATAGGAAGTCTTAGGCTAATTTTAGTATGAATCTATCCAATGACCTTTAATTCAGTAATTATGAACTAGTCTTTAATACAAAATTCCTTTTACCAATAAAAATCATTATTACGAAATGGTTTTCTATACAATTTATTTCGTCTCATGGAGTGTTTTAAAGTGAAAAATGCATCGACATTGAAACCTGATATGGAGAACAGTGTTGCCATTATATAAAGTTTTTTAACCTAAGCTTAGCTTTTATGTCCTCGTTTTTCTCAGACAAACTGTAAGAGTGGTTTAATTTTACAAGATATTTCACAAAGCACCATAAATTGATGTAATTACAAACCAAAGATGGAAAACTGAATATCTTAGCAGTTAACTCCATCTTGATTTCAGCAGTCCAGTCCGAAAGAGAGCGCAGTACGACGGACCCATCTCAAGACATGGATGATGTAGATGAAGACTTCAGAGAGATTTCACCAGACAGGTTCATCATCTATTTTTATATCTTTTTGGTACTATCCACTAATATTTTCATCTTTCGTATTAGTGGTAGTCTCATGCCAGCTCTGTGTTTATCCTCTTCTAGATCTTGATTTGTACACCTTTGAAATACTATAGTAAGCTCACTTAAGGTGTTCCGTTGAGGTACAAACAGACCAATTTTCATCTATCAAAGCAGAACCGTTGCCTAGCCCTGACGCTGAATTAAATAGGTACCTTAGCTATAGTTGTTTTTATGTCAAATATACAAGATTGTCTCGAACTGTCTATTTATTTATAATAAATATGTTTACAGAGCTGCTGAGCAGCTAGTTTTGATGCACAGAGAAGTATGCAGCCGAGTAGATACTACGTTGGCAGCTGGCTATTCCAGGTCGTACGGTTAGTAGTGATTGTCATAATTTTTTTCTATTCTTGTTGCTCTATTTATTATGTAAAGATTTTTAAGGCTTGTCATCAGCAAGTGTGACTTTCATAAATGCCTTCTTCAATCCTACAATGATCGCACAACGAACGCCGGTAATAACCAATATTAGTTATTTTGGTATTCAATAATATATAAGCTATTTATGTTCTATCCTTCGACAGAGTATATGACAAGCTGGGAGCTTACCGTACTTCTAATGCTATTTAATTATTAGTTTTTAATAGGATATACTTTAGTAGAGAATAGTAAGCTGTGCTGATGAAAATCAAAATATCTTTGACGAGATTTACTAACGGGCAATCAGTCGTTCGACAGAACTTTGGCTAGCAAAGGATTTTACCCATCTATACAAAGCCATACACAAAGTAGGGAACGTAAGTCTTGATGACAGATCGACTTATTACGACAAAAGTAAGTTAGACACAGCTATCCTTAAATGTCATACCGGTAAAGGAAAAGCGAAATATGGTGTGGTAATTTGTCAGTATATTTTTTTTTGCTACTAAGAGGCGATAAATATTTGAGCTACCGACTGACGTGGTATGTTTCTTCACTTAAAACTTGGACAACACTCATAAACCGACCTACCCAGGTTCCTTTGAGATGTAGTTGGATTTTTCAGTTGGTTATAACTGCTGATCGCGTGGCTACTATGAAAGATGTTCTCCAAGACTGGCGACGGAATTTTGTTTTATTCGCAGATTGGCTCCATGCCATGCCAGAATTCAACATGCTGGATGTTAATGATCAGGTTTGTCTACAAAAATTGCGCATGGGAAAGTGTTCCTGGACTGATATTCCTTTGTTCATAGTAGTTCTTGCTGAAGTCAATATAAAATAAGATCTAATAAAGCAGTTTAACAGTCAGGAAATGCAATATAATGATTTCTAATGTAAAACCACTATTAGAGACATTGTCATAATCAATTTAT
Organism: Heterorhabditis bacteriophora; assembly: GCA_964036235.1. Taxonomy (NCBI): domain Eukaryota; kingdom Metazoa; phylum Nematoda; class Chromadorea; order Rhabditida; family Heterorhabditidae; genus Heterorhabditis; species Heterorhabditis bacteriophora. The sequence goes on along the minus strand of OZ038427.1, from coordinate 953,413 downwards.
TCAGATTATAATAGCCAAAAATCGCTTTGGACCATTCTATTGGTGGCTTTGTGCCAATTGGAGTGTTGAAGCAAACTGTGATGGTGTTTGCTATGCAAATGGGACCTACTTCCCAAGGAGTGAAGCCCTTCAGTGCCTTCCCGATGTTCGGTTAGGAATAATTTGATTTGTTACAATTCTATTTCCTCACTATAATTGCTTCTCACATCTTTCCCATTGCAACGTTCTTAACTGTCTAATGTATCTTTCCATTATTTATATTCATTTTCTGCTATTTCAGCAATATTTTTAGGGGGTGTTCCGATCGTATGATGGTTTCTCTCTCTGAACCACTTAGGGAATTGCAGTTAGATGAGACGGAAAAGTGTCTTATGCTTGCTGTGATTGTATTTAGTGAAGGTAAATTGAATGCTGTGATTTCTAAAGATTATAGAGAATCCGAAGAGTAGGTGTTCTAGAACTTGCCGAATTATCTCCATTGGGAAAGGAACACATTCGTACTATGGGAAACCAATTTGTGCGAATGATGCATCACCACATTAGGAATAAAGAAATGGCAATTTCCAACTCAAATATTGCTTTGAGGATTGCCAGGATTATGATATTACTTTCAGCGACTACGGTTAGTACACAAACATTCTTCAGTCTTATTCTTTGTTATTGTACATTTCCAGGACTCATTTACTTTTCTAGTTCCTATCACCATCTCACTATTTTTCGAAGCTAATGGATTCTCTGCTTAACACTATTTTGTATATGCAAATGAAAGAAATCAAAACGAAACATTTCTAGAACCTCGTTTACATGACGAGCGACAATATCCAGTTAAATGATGTTCTTCACATAGTTGACTTTGGAAGTTGGCCGGAAGATTTCCTCAAAAACAGTTTCAAATACTTCTAAGCACGTTATACTGCCTTTTTCGAATTATTTGTTAATTTCCTTTGTTATTGTTTAGAATTTTCCTTATACATATAGCAGTTTTAGATATACTGTACATATCATGTCACTTCTTGGATTCAGTATAGATTTATGTTTTGCGATCATACTGGTGCCCTTGTACACTCTTAGCTATAATTGACTATAATTAACTTAATTTACTATATAAATTTTTTTCATTATTCATACGTGTAATTCCGCGCAGTGCTGCACGAAATTTAAGAAACCATTGGTTGTTGGTTATTTGTCTCCTTTCTTAGAGCAACTATTATTAACGAATTAGGATGACTTTAATAGATATTATAGTAATATAAGCTTTATTCATAAGTAGTATATATTGTCATATTCTTCTAAATTTTTGAACTAAGTAATTATTATGTAAAAATTTTTTGACAGAGTATCCCACCATACTGTTTGAGCAATTTGAGTGGGGATCGAATAATATGACGTCATTTCCAAGTGCCACTTGTGCTCTTTCTGTTAAAAATGTGCTGAATACTTTCTCGGAATTATCTCTGTTAACGATTCACTGTTCAAATTTTCTTTAATCTGTTATAGAAATAAATAAAAAAGAAAACTTCTAAAGTCAAGTTACATTACAAGTGTTATATTTTATATACTACGAATGCTTCAGATTTTTAGTTGTAATTCATTACTCACATGTGGTTTTAATAAACAAAGATGTACATAAATAGAACTTTCAGAATTATAGGAAATATATAACTATGCATGTAAATCTGAAACTATGTACTTTTAGCTACAAAAAGCTATCTATACGACTATGCTTCCTGCTTTCCTTTTCGGCAACGGAGTCAGAAGAGGTGCACTTTCTCGCTTTCGATTCCTCGCGCCACTGAACATACCTTGCTTCGATTTCTTACCTGGAGATAAATTTTCGGATTTTCTATACAAATGTTTGTTAGAGTATATTCTCCTAAACAATTGTAAATGAAATAAATCGAACTGAAATTTAAAAAGATACCAAAGTTTTCGGCATCTTCAATTGTCATCGGTAGAGGTGCTCCGAGTGTTTCTGGGAGGAAAAATGTACAAATTCCAGCTGAAAGAGCCATTAAACCCATGATGAGGAGAGGCAGAATCTTCATATAATCACCCTGAAAAATAACAAGTGCCATTTTTTAGTTTCTTAGTTTCGTTATTTAATGTTTTGAAAAATCCATTGGCAAATACGTGGAGTCTAGTAAAATCCAGATATATTTTATTGTGTCTACAATTATGAAACAGGTTATTTCAGAGGACGTGCTTATAATCAGTTTAGAAATACATGACTTATTGTTCTCAACGAATTAGATCCACTTTTAAGTGTTCGCTATGTTTATCCATATCACATTCATTTAACAGTAGAATGTTTTTATTTTTCGCTGTAGTTAACGAAAGGAAAAAATTGACGATAATGGGGAAATTATGTCGTCAATAAATTTCAGAACCACAACGCTTTTAATTTGTTGCATGAATCAAACTTGTGAACATATTTGTGAAAATTTAGCATTTCACTACTAACCAATTTGACAATATGCGGTGCCAGCAGAAGTCCAGATCCAGCCACCATGCTGCTCATCCCCATTCCAATGGCTCTAACTACTGCAAGTAACTAAGCCGGATACACTTCGGAAATTCCGTGGCTAACCACAATGTCTTAGAGATGTTTGTTATGCATAACCTGACTATTATCTCCGTCTTTAAGCTTTAAAATGCGCCGAGAAAAATTGCCATTCCCTCGCTAGCCAAACGCTTTGGTGAAGCTGTCTACTTTTCGAACGAGACAAATGCCAAAGCATTTAATAGAAAACAACGTGTGAAAGTAATACTTGCTTGTTATGTTGTTTATTTCAGCTATTAAGGGAACAAGTTACGTCAACAAATGTACTTCCTTTCACTATGTGGTTAATCACCTCATTAACCAAAATGCGTATGCCATTAAGTTATAAATTTTATTTAGTTGATGTCTCGAAATTCGTGTCAAAGGCTTATTTGCACTGGATAAAGAATGCTAAAAATTCTTAAAGAGCATTTTGTTTTGCTTCAGGAATGAATACGAAGTTCTCTCGGCGTATTTTTTGCTCTTGAGAACGGAGATCTTGTCGGAATTTCAGCAATAACATACTCAACGAAAAGACCATGATTCACAAATCACCAAATTCTATTTCCTCAATATATTGAAGATAATAAGACGCAAAAACTAACTTTGTCAAATGTTTTTACAATATCTTACCTGTGGGATAAAGTTCCCCAGCGAATATGTATATTACAGCGAAGCCTGAACCCACTCCAAATTTTCCAATAAACGATGCCGATGCGACAAGCCAGGGGTAGTCTGTCAGTTAGTATTTTTATTCTGTGAGTATAGTCACAGCCAACTAACCTTTTGGCATAAACATTGCTGAAACACAGCCGATCCCACATACAATCATTGTCGCCGCTAAAGTCCACCTAAACACTTAGACATTTCTTTACGTGTTTCTCTAGTTTACTTACAAGTCATGCTGGTCTTGATAATAGTCACCTTCTGCCGACCACATTCAGTAGTGGCCAGACAATGAAGTATGCTGGAAGTTCAACGGCTCCGTTGATGATGAAGGACCAGTAGTCATCGACAGGTAAATTAGAGACGTTTAATGTTAGTCCATTATAGATGATTGCATTCATCACCCTGAGAACTTTCTAGCATTTCAACAATTTCGCTACACATCTCCGTTATTTTAACTGTTTTTTGTGTGTTGCTTATTAATTATTAAGATATGATAACACAAATAACCAAATATAAGTGACGATAATAGTCTTCTTTCTGAGGTTTTCAGTTTTAAAAAGATCCGTCACATTATGGCCTTTCTTCTGCTCTTCTTCTGTAGAATTCTGATTGGCTTTAAGCTATAATATAGAACTTTATAATTACATGAATATAACTAGAAAGTATTTTCACGAAAATAATCCAAAAGTAACTAACAACAGCAAGCATATCATCCACATCGATGTCTCTTTTCCCATTAATTCTGGCGATTCGCATCAACTGAATTTTGGCGTCAGTCCATCGTCCGACCGAAACTAGCCATCGAGGAGATTCGGGAAGAAAACTGCGGAAGAAAAACACGTGTTATTAGTTGGCATAATATATTTTATGATTTGAGAACAAAATCTGATTCTGTGTTGATCATCAATTTTTTACGTAACTATCAACCTATTATCTGTGACAGCACACAACTTGTCCCTCTTGTTTTTAACGGAATTCAACTCACAAGTAGTAGCAAAAAAGAACTGCAAAAGGAGCGTTACAGAAGAACGTCAGCTGTCGCCACCTGAAGCCATTTCGAATATTAATCAAGTTGTTCTAATTAAATATACATTGATCTGTGTATTTTACAGACATTTAATTATAGGCTCGTTAATCATATGTAGGTAGAAAAATGATTTACTGCTTGATAGGCACACATAGAATATCGTTCGACCAAAGGTTTTCGTATGAAAATATGGCATTTTATTAATAATAATTATGCAAATAATTTTAGCGCATTTTGTAGTCAACAATAATAAAGTTCTATTCCACTTTTACATCTCGTTTATATAATACGTTGATTTCATGTTAACATTTACATTTTCAGACGGACGAAGGATATGTTAAAAATAAATATATCTGAAATCTGCTTTTACGTATTAGAGCTGAGAAGTACGAATTGCTTAGTGGTATAGAAAGGAGCATATTGGCTCAGTAGTTTGAGACCCAAATACCATCCAAAAGACCACGATCGACTCTGCTATAATTCATTCAAGGTCTCCACCCTTCCGACGTATGGTCGTTACGATGGGCCATCGTCTTGAATCAGGTGCTTGGTAACCTGGATTAAGGCCTGTAACAAGTGCTGGCCCAGCGTCTTGCTCCATACCGAATTTATAAGATGGGAGTGACTTTACATTTACTTTATTGCTGTTTAAAAATGGCTGACCTTCGAATAAACATTGCAACCACTCCCAGAAGAGCCATTGCCGCACCAAAGAAGAGAGAGATCATTAGTCCAGAAAAGATCCTCCCAGACTTACCCATAAATTCCATGCCTAAATATGAATTTTTCTCTCGACTGTCTTGTTTATCACAATCTAAAAGAGGATCAAACAATCAATAATCACAAACATATACTTCAAATCCAGTTCGTTATGGAAAAAATGAAATAAAACTAACTAATAATGAAAGGAATCTGGAACAAAGCTGGAAATGGAAGACCTGTGAGGAAACGAAGGATAATGAATGACTCAATATTCTGCAAGTGAAATTCCGTTAGACTTCAAACTTAATATTTGTATTGCTACTTTGCCACATATAAAGTTGCTTTCGATTAACTGGAGGTCAATGTTTTAGCTAAATTACCGTTGTAAAAACTAAAGTAGATTCAAAACAAAATCGGAAACCATATCCGCATTAGTTCGCTTAAAGGACAACGTTCATGCATAGTTAATATTCACCTGGAAGAGACCTATATATTGAATTTGTATTCCTTCAACTTTTTTTACATAAGAGATTTCCAGGAAATCAGTTCCCACTAGTTGGTAAAAGTTTAATGGTGTTTTGAGAATAAAAGTATTTTCTAACTCTCCCTCATAAATGTTACATACTGTTTTAGGTGTTATCTGATAACCATGAGTTATGATTATATAGTCTTATTCATGAATTGTAGATCGAAATAAATTATTAAGCTAATATTCTTTTCAAATATTAATTGGGTATGTTGCTTAGTCGTGTTTAAACTACTTTAACTACTCAGTATGATGAGTACTTTGACAAAAGCATTAATAGTTCCACAGATCACGAGAACGGACAGAATGACGAAGAAGGACCGACGACGTCCGAACCTGCGATCATAGAGATCATTTCATAACAGTTTGTAATCATTTATACACACTCTATTATTAAATGAGACCAACTTGTCAGCAATATATCCGAACACGCAATTTCCGATGAAACTTCCCAAATAGAAAGAAGTTGTTGAAATCTCTACCCAATTCTCGCGGTCACAGACGAGATTAAACTAAATGACATAAACACTAACCGATAAAACTCTTATTTTCATATTTACCAGCTGATTGCGAACATATCATAAGGGTATAATTTTGAAAGAAGCAATCAATAACATATAGTACATTAGTCCTCCTAATACAAATTAGACAAATTTCCACCTCTGTTACAAGACTGTCAATATAAGTCGTATTATCGTATTCCCATCCCATTTGACAAGGAACAAGACTGATGAAGTCACTGAAATATTAAAATATAGTTGCTTGACATCTTTAAGAGGTACGTATTAGAGAGACCAGTGAAAAGTGTATGTGTAGGAAATCTCATGAACGCATCTAACAAGTGATCTCAAGAGTTCTTAAAAAGCGAGAATGAGTAACAAGAAAGCAATAAAGGAAAATTGCGATTCTTGTACGATGTCCAGAAACAAACCGGTATGCATCAATAGGGATTGACGTGAAGAGTCGGTAAGAATCTACCTGAGATTGATTATATTGGAAACAGCTGAGTATGCTCTGAAAATGCGTACAAAAGGAATTCATCAAACAAAAAAAATTAAAATCTTCACGCAAACATTAATTTAATGAATGCATTTTTTATTATTCGAGTAGTATTCTATAACTTCCAGGTCAAAATCAATAGTTACTAAATTCGTTGACATAAAAATACTGCATTTAAATATGAAATAAACAAAGCGTTCCAAATGTACCTACATGACAGGAACTTCAAGTGTTTTAAAAATAGTCCTACTTTGTCCGTCGTAATTGGAATAAGGTCTTCTCTTCCATGTGGGACACGGCATTTGTGAGGTGGATTTCCTACGACAAATGGCTGATTAAAAGCAGAAAATGCTGAAGGAAGACTAGCTGGAAGACAGATGACGAAAAAGAAAATAATCTGGTAGGCACCGAAGTCTCCCACCTAAACGAGAAACATCTATAGAGTTTCTTATATGGTCTATATAACAATGCTATTAACTTTTTAAAGCAACGTTTAAAATTAACTGTAATGTGATTCACAGTATCCTAAAGATTACATTTTATGATTGTTTTTGAAATATCATTTATTTTAAATTTTACCTCTGCTAGAACATGATCAAAATCAAGTTGTTTGGCAGCCGTGAGCAGAATTTGTCCACTAAATTCAACTAACTGTTCCTAAAAAAGTGAATTAGCTTATATTTTATACAGAAAATGCTGTTATTAAAGGAACATAGATATTAACTTGCTAAAAGCGTAAAGTATTTAGAACAGCGATTATTTGTGAATTTCAAAAACAACTCACCATCTCGCCCTTCGAAGTTGAAGACGACTCGCAATACGCGATCGAAAGAACATACTCGAACATCGTCGAGAGTAATGGAGGTTAGACGTAGGAAGAGAGTGAAAAGTCTGTTTTTACTTTATATATTAAGGGAATTTTCCTGATGATAGAGGACTATTTTAACTGTATTTATCCTTATTTTTCCCATGTAGGGATATTTTCATTGCTAATAAAGTATAATACATCTAACAAGTAATCAGCATAGACAAGGGATTTTTTAAGGGTTTATTCCATTGTTTTTTCTGAAACTTTGGAGGAGATTCTCTTCGTTTCCAAATTTTACCTTTCAGTTTGCTATGCTTCTCCTCTATAATCACTACAAACAAAACTTCTGAGAAAGAGTAAGCTAGGGTGATGCAGCAGATCTGAGATGATGTTCATAACTTGATGAAAGCACCTAAGCCATCCTTTTCATTGGTGAGATAGGAAAAATACTGCGATCATTCGAATAATTGGGCACCCATTAAAAATACCTTAGAATATTCAAAATACTTAGGTCCATTTATATCGTGAAAACTTATGAATCAATATAAATAGAAAAATAAGGTCACCTGTCCCCATTTATACTAACGCCCCGCCTCCAAAAACTGGTAGAAAGTTAGTGAAAATTCACGAATTCCCTTATCAGTTACCATTCAGCACACATGAAATATATTTATTTTCTTAAAAGATTCTAATATTATATTATTTACACTGTGTTCATTTTGATTTAATTTGATGAAAGTACATTGTAGATATAGGGATGAAACAATCTTCAGTCACTTAAGCATCCGTTGACTGAATGTTACTCTTCTACAGCAGTCGGACTCCTTGCATCTGCCGTTACCCAGCGGTACCTCATAACAGAGTACTTAAAGATTAGGGCATTTCCTTTGCGTTGGAAGCAGATTAAACTTTCTCGAAGGTTTAGGAAGTAGATTTCAGATGTGCTGAGTTACCATTCATAGACCAATATAGATAGATAAAATATTCTAAAGAATTTCCTATAAAACCAATCAAGATTTGACGCAACATTTTATGATGATGAGTTTCCGGTTAGAATATTTTCCATCTTTCTATTGGCCTAAATGGAACAATCAATGTTAGCATAGAAAATTGTTTGAAGAGAATTTTTAAACTTCTAAATTAGAATCACTATATAAGCTCTTTTGATAAAGTAATTCTTCGCTATGACTTTGCAATGATCACTAGATATCAAGAAAATTATATTTTCCAACTCTTGTCTCCTTCTCTTCCTTCATTATCTATCCCGTCATTACTTACAGCCACTTATCATGTCACTTTTTCCCTGTTTTCCATTGAAAATCACTCTTATTTTTGCTTGAGAACCATTACACACAGTATTTATATAAATGGGCCATAGAGGATTGGATAAACTTGTGTTGAGAAAATCGTGTCCTTCTGTATGTTCCTCTCCTTTACCTATGTCTTATTCTTAATTCACTTTGGAAAACTACCTTTCTACTTATGCTACATATGGCTCGGCGTAATTACTTTAGTTGAATTTGCTGTTGATCTACACGATTGTTCGGCAGTATTTAATACCTGGGTTCAGTACATAAGTTCCAGCTTAACATTAGCATATTTAGAGAAGTGTCAATCCCTGCAAACAGCAAGTCTTGGATTATTTCACTTTACAACTAAGAATGGGACAATTCAAACGTTTGTTCAAAGTATTCAGCATTGCACGAGACTTTTAGAACCTCTATAATCTATTAAGACCTCAAATGTTTGTGTATACATGAATTGCTAAACCACATTCTTAATAATTTTTATTTAACGTTTTAATTTATTTTCTGTTTTCTACACAAAAAAAGACTTTCTTGGAGAACATATTTTTTGTGCTCTCAACTTATCCTGTAATCAAATATAAATTTCAGCTTTCGTGTTCAACCTTTTCATATTTCACCTATGCATACCCTTTTTATTTCAATGTTAAGCGAATCACGCAATCGAACTTTCGAAATTGCTAAAACATGTTTGTCAAAATACATTAATAATTTAAAGCAAATTCATGCAAGGAGCATTAGCAGCGACTTTTTATCAGTTCCTGGTACTTTTTGTTCACTTTTAACTTAGTTCGTGGCGCAGAGGTACCAAACTTCAAGTAATAATGATGGTAACAAGCTAGTACTTGGGTATTATTGGTCTCCTATCTTTGTATTCTGATTTAATGAAAGCTTTCTAAAATACTTTAGTAGCCTTTCTCTGCATGTATTTTATATTTATGTTGAATACGGCATTACTGAGAGCAGGTATTGCTTGGGATTTGTTATATTAATTGTTATGTAAAAGCATCGACAATGCTGAATTCTTAATGAAGTTTATGCTATTCTAGTTATCTAATTACTTGAATTATTTGTTTCTAGGTATTATGAACTGTAACGCCCTATTCTCTCTCTTAGTGACATTCGTGGCTACTAGTGCTTTCACCATCGACTACCCTATCTTCGGATACGGACCAGTACCTGGTGCTTTGAGGAGAAATATAGACGCAGAATATGCCAAGTTAGTTGAATACGTTTTTAATTTTTGTATTTACAACTCATTTATTCTCTTATCTTTGCATTTTACTGAATGTTACATTTGCATATTTAAAAAAATAACAATAGAAGATATTTGGAAAGATAGGTTTCGATTACTTTAATCCCATTTTTCTCCAAGAAGAATGCTTCCAATGAAAGAGAGGAGGGCTCCATTTGATGGCTTTGGGGACATGAGCGGGATGATGAGGAGAATTGACGGAATACAGAAACCAAGGTTAGCTTGAAAAATAAATGATAGACACGGGATATGAATTATAGATGATGATTAACTGTATAAAAAAGAAAATCGCTTGAATATAACATAAAATTATGCAATCGTAAGTTTACCTACGAATCAACAAAACTTATGCTCATTTAGATTTGGAAGGAAATGAAAGCTGAACAAAAGTGGATCATATATAGCCTTTCTCGCTTACTTGGAAAGACAACTCAATCACTTTGATCTCAATTTTTCTTGTAGAAATGAATAAAGATTATAAGTTAATCTATTTTTATCTAATAAAAGAGTATCACCCACTACTTCTACCTGTACAATAATTGAGAGAATACAGTAAACTACTTAATATTCATTTGTACGTGCATGCAGCTACTACTATAGTCTCCAACATCGAAAAAAAGAGAATATCAGTTATTGCATTAAATAAACAAATAGTGGTGATGCATTATATCTTGAAATTAATTAACCTTATGTTCCTTTCACTTTGACCTTTAAAGTGATCAACTAATACATCAATACGAGTGCCTCATATTTGTTAAGTTAATTAGAACTGTTTTTTATTATCTACATACACCGATGTCATTGATTTTACATGCTGTATAGAAAATCACTATATTTATGAAGAAATTGACTGCACAATGAAAGAATCTTAGATATTGCCTAACGACTATAAAAAACAAGACACATTAGGTAGCTTTAGATATGAGCGCTATATGTCACCTTTGTGTTTAATGTGATTTGCGTATGTTCTATTCGGTTATATGCAATCTAATTTTCCTATTCATGCTTTTAAATGCTTCCAGTGTTTGAACACCGATGTGATGAGTATTAATCTAAATCAATTTAAAACATTATTTTGACCCCAAGTGTCAAAATTATTATTATGTAAACTTCTAATTACAACAATTATACTGTTGCACATATTGCATGATTTTATAGCTGTAATTTCACTTTTTAAATTCCGTTTCCTATTTTTATTGTTTGTAGTTTGCCTTAAAAACAAACCTAGGCGTGCGTTTATATGTATTCAGTGTACTTATACGAATTTTTTTGCGACTAGACAAAAGTACTTTATAGCACAAAAAATTATTCACAATTATTAATATTTCTCAGTATATTAACACAATAAGCTTCAGCCAATTTCACCACAAAGGTTTATGGTTTTCTCTGGTCATAGTAGCATTATTAATATATTGTTATCTTCTAAGTGATAATTTTCGGTTACGTCTTTTATGCTTATCACTTACACTATGTATTTTCTACGGTTTCGACTTTACTCTTAATTCATTCGATTTATATTTTATAGTGATACCAATTATTATATTATAGTGCACATTCTTTAATTATTTTCACATGTAATAATTTTCTTAGTTATTGTTACATAGTCCAAGAGATGAATTCGCTAACGAACAAAATACCTCTTCGAAGACCTATTTCGACAAGTACCACTCCCAATATATTCATGGGAGTTGCTCTTCAGGTATAGGCTATGTTTTAATCAGGTAATAACTTTGGAGAATCACAGCGTTGTGCTGATAGTTTCATTTTAAAGTGATTAAAGTGAAACTATAAAATATTTATACAATTTAAACGTGTAGTCAAAACTATATATCCAATGAATATCATATTAGGCTATTTTATATTAGGTGGCTCGCAAGTTACTGTTTATCGACACTTACAAAAAGGCTATTTTCTTCATGGGACTGGTTATTCTTCTTTCAATAATTCGTTCTTTTATAACGTTAGATGATAGCTATTATATTTTTCAGGTAAGTATTTAGATTATTGCTGCTGTAAAGTCATTTTTAATAAGCATTAATTTAAGAAAATTGAAATACTTTTTTAGAAGCATAGCATATTTAATCAGTATGGCGTGAAGTTAGGCTGGTTTTGGACATGTGTACTATTAGGACCATTTATCTGGTTTTCCTCAAAATCACACTACAAAGACAAAGATAAATGTGTTATTGATCTGATGAGATTGATTGTGGCCACCATATGCTGGTATTTCAGTGTTTGGCAGTAAGTTATGCTTTTTATATATTATTTCATGAGAGGTACTCTATATATTTTTTCATAATATTTAGCCTTTTTATTCTTTTATAATCTAGTTGAGTTGCAAAAGACTATTTTAAAATAGGTAAATTGTATATATTAATACGAATAAAGTATTTTGACGTAACCTATCTTTTTTTGTAGCTAATATTTTGGTTGTATAACTTTAGCTTCAATGTAGAAAGTTTTGAGATCATATCCATCTTAAGATTCCCGCAGATTCCATCGAATCCTGGCTTGGACATCGCATTGCGACCTTAATGTATATCTGTCATACTCTCAATGTCGTGAGCAAGGCGGAATTTGGATTGCGGGTTTTGATATTTCAGGACACTGTTTCCTCATGCTTTATAGCATTCTTGTCATGTCAGAAGAGGTAGGAATAGGCCAATCTTTTAGTTTTATAAATTACATTATGATAAAATCATGCAATATTACTGTATTTATTTAATTATATTTTTCTCTAATAATAGGTATCTTTATTTCTTGCATATATTATGCTTAGGCAAACGCGTTTCGACAATGGAATCAGATCACATTAGATGACAGAAGTGAAGTGGCCCGTCAACGACATGAGAAAAACACACGCATGGTTCAATATTTATTTTTATCTATGCTACTTCTCAACATTTTCTGGGTACGTCCCGTAAATTCAGTTTAAAAATCTCATTCTTTATTCCTAGTTTTTCGCAATTAATTAATCTATATATATATATTTTTTTTTTTTAATCCGATTTTTAAAAGCTTATAGTTGACTATTCTACTCTGCATTGCCAGTTTTTTATCTAATATTTTTTATCAAAAACAATTACAAAAAAACCTAAACCGAGAATAAGCTTGGAGTTTATTTATTTTTCCAGTTCAAGCAGATGGTGATTTCGGTACTGTATTACCATATTTTTATTGACAAGGTAATATCTTTTAAAATATATGAAGTTACCAAGTTTATACTTCCTTGCTATAAATTAACCTATGTAAAGTCATCTTTAATTATTATAGAATTAGATGTGGCTCTTCGTGTCTATATTTAAATATCATTATATTTGGGATATTGTAAAACTCCTAGAATTGAGATATTGGCGTACCCATTGTTTACTTGAGGTTTATAGATGATTATTAAATTAGTTTAGATAGTAAATGGTTATTAAATTAGTTTATTATTTCACTATATTTTCAGAATATACTGATTTCAGGTAATTGGAGCTTTTGTGGCAATTTTTTGGTGGTATGTCACTTATCACGTTTTGTATCCTGCAGGATTTTTACAGAGTCCTATTTGTAGACATAAAGTTCATACCTGAAGTTAAGTTTCATATTAAATATATGTAACTTGTGGAAGTGTTCAATTAAAAAAGATTTTAAATCTTGTATCATGTCAAAGTAGTGAATTTATCTATTACATTTAAGTCATTCTTAGCTTTTACTAATATAGTTTTAGCACAATTAAGCTACTGAGTAATAAATGTAATAGTGTAATCTGTCTTTCATCTAAAACCGGATTTCTTGATTTTTGAATTAAAAGGTCTAAGTACTCTAAGAAAGATTGGAAACAGATTGAAACAAAATACTTATTCAATAGTGACTAGTTTTATTAAGAAGGTAGAAATGCTTAGTATATGGGAAGTAATACACTATACCATTCCCTCTGAATTTTGCAGTATTAACAATTTATGTTTTTATAGAGAGTGAAGTAAACTATAGAGTTTAGTTCAAGAAATATTCTTGTGATGAAAGACCAGGCCTTATTATTTTAGAGCAAACTACTAGAGAATATATATTAAATATTAAATGACTTAAATAACGAAATAAGGTATATTTAGGGAGTGGTTTTTAAGTGCTTTATCTCAATTATTCTATCTTATAAATTGTTGGGTTTGCTATTTTACTGTATTGTGCATAGTAGCTCACGAATATCAAATCATTAATGGTGATTAGTCTGATATATAGATCGAATAAATATATTTAAAATATGACATGTTGACCTTATGTGCATGAAGTTTATTATTTTGTCGCATTTGTATTGTGGGATTACTGTTAGTGACGAGTACAGATTGTTAACCTGCAGACTAATTGCTGATAGTGTGAAAAATATGACCATATATAAATTATAGGCAAAGAATTTATGAAAAATATAATATTTTAACATTTATTAATGTTTGATATTCCTATTCTTGAAGATTTTATTGGTTTAAGTAGTCATTTCCGCTTAGGGTGGTTGTCATATTTAGATATGCTTGGTTTAGCCAATATGTTTTATATTTATTCGTGTACTGCTATTATTTTATGCTTTCTATTATTTTTCCACTAGCCACTTTAATATTAATAGAATCCACACGGTTCGTTCCCATTTTGATCATCTTCAGATGATTGATTTGATTCGGATTTAAAGGAGGCTGAATATTTCCTCATGAATTTGGTATGTTTTATAGTAACCTCTAGGTTTAGTTTCTCCTCATGTCATCACTTTAAGCAGTGTACGCCTTTTAGTGGTATGGATGTACTGCATTTCTTGTAATTTTATACCAGAACTTTTGTGGGAGCATAGAGATTAATGTGACTGATATTTTAACCTAATTGCATATTTGGAAAAATTAGTCTTGATCTTGCTAGAGACTATCTCTATAGACAAGTATTCATTGATAATAAACGTTTTTACAATAGCAGATTGATTACTTATAATCGTTTTCAATTTTCAATTTGTTTATAGTTTATCCTATTCGCTTCTTCACATTTTCTCTTTATCCAATAATAACCCCATTCACATTTCATTTTATCAGGCATGTTTGTTGTTCCCTCCTGCATCATTCTATCGCAATTAGTAGTGAGGTGCCTTCGCAGACCAACCCATTATAACCGAGTCAAGACTACCGTAATCTGCAAATTGGTCTCGACACATTTATAGACAGAGGGCTATTGGTTTAGATAGGGAAGAAATGAGGTCATATGTGGAATATGCAAAATGGAATATGTATTAAAATGCATTATGTTAAATATAGTTAGGGCAAACATAAATAGTCTTATACTCTCATGAGAATATATCTAACACGCTTGGAAAGTAATTTTAAGACCAAAGAGTAGTTTACGGTAGGTTTTGCTTTTCATGTTATGATAATTTTGCATTGTATTGGTTTGAAGACCACCTAGATTTGTGCAAATCACTGGACAAGGAATTATAAATAGTTATAGTGTTAGTCCAATTTCATGCTATTAGCAATAAATGAAATTATCGAGTTTATTCCAGAGTCATGTCCTTTTGGCATATTTTTTGTAGGTTTTTCTGTCTTTCTGGAATAAAAAGTGCTACGACTTCCTACATTGCGTTCAAAGTAAAACTTACTAGTCATGAGCTCACATTTGCATGATTTTCTAACTTGTTTTAATTGATCATACTGCACCTTTAATGTAATAGGTGCAGAGTTGCCTCATTATGGTATACCACTGGGACTGGAAGCTACTACTGATAGGACAAGTGGAGATTAGTACGAATCGAGTATAATTGAGTCATCGAAAGTGGAAAGTGGGAAAGAAAGATCGTGAATGATAGGATCAAGAGAGTGTAGGGTCTTGCAGACTGACAAATATTGAAAACAAAACAGGTAGAGCAGATTTGTCATGACATTCTTTTACGAGCACTTAGAGAGAAATAGGTTTCTTAAATTGCTAAAGACGAAACAGCGTAGTTAAATGAATTAATCTGATTTTTCTTGATTAAGCAAGAAGAATGTAAATGTAAGATAAAGCTGAGAAGTAGGAATTAAAATAGAAAGGTTGGAGTTGTAATCTTTCAGTAGTTGGTTTGTCGGATAAGGATGTTTTGTATTGTTGTAGTAATTTATTACTCCCTTTAAGTACTGGCAAAATTCTACTTTCTGTTAGCGCAATTCGATTTACTTTCAGTGTTCGACAGGCCATATGTCAATTATTAAATATTCCGCAATGCTACCGTTACTAATCTAACTAAATATTGCGCATTTTCTATATATTTTCAGGTAAACAAAAAATTCTGGAAAGATACCATGACAGAAGAAAATTTTAAAGCTGGATATGAATTGAAGGAGCAAAGCTGTTTTCTGGCATTCTTTTATTGAAATGCTATTGCTATAATAGCTGTTCCTTTAATCTATGAGTAACAAGAATTGATTTCCAGTGGGATAAAAGTGGGAAGATGTTGTGTAATTAAAACTAGCTAGTGGTATGCTAAACGTCAGTGTCCATAGATCCATGCTATTAATTAGTGTTGAAATGGCCAATAAGAAACTAGTTATTTGTATCGTTGTGCTTAATTCACACGATAGTTTTTCTAAGTAGTACTCAGCGAGCTCTTCTTGGCCAATAGCCAACGATTCCCACATTCTTGGACCCGCCTTCCGCCCCGCCCCTCTTGTAACGGCTGGTGATGCACTCAACTGTCACTAATATAATCACAAATGGACAACCAAAGCGGATTGGTGGCCAGAAATCCCAGTGAGTTATATTTTCTAGTCTCTGTCGACAAATCCAAATCTCGTTGATTACATAGGTCTTTTCACGGTGTAATTCATCAAAGGAAATGTCTTTGCTTTTACTATAAGGTCTTCACTGTACTAGAAATCGAAACTAGTAATTTTGATCTATCTCTATTTTTGTTGTTTGGTGCCCTTTCCATACCCAATTCATTAACTAATATAAGAGCTCTACATCGAATTTGCCATGGGGCTAATTTTCTAACAAGATTAAAAAATCTAGTTGAATTAGGATCAAAGTGGAAAATTTAGATAAATCCAAAATTCCATTTCTTCTCCATTATTTTGACCCCCCTATTCCTGGCATTGTTAATACCGATTGTCTTTTTCGTTCATATATTATTTCATTTTCTTAATTTAAAAAATATCTTTCTTCACTTAACTTTTCAATTAATTCATCTTTCATATCCCCACTTTTTTTCCACCTGATTCTTGTCTATTTTTTCTTCTCTCTCATCTGCCTATTGTTTAGGGTTATCCTTGCAGATTTTGTCACTATATACAAACGCATAATAAATTATATGCTGTATGTTTTTCTAGAGTAGCATTTGTCCTTTTTTAAGGATCTGAAAATGCTTTTCTTTTCATCTGAATACCTATTTTATGCTTAATATATACATCTAATAATATTTTAGTGATCTCTCCATACACGGACCATCACATCGATATAAAACAGGAAGTACTGGAAAGGAGAAGGGATAAGGTCTAGGATTCATTAATTCTTTATGCATTGTTATCAATTTATGACTTTTTGAAATAGTTTGTATTAATATGCATTGGTTTCCATTTTACAAAATTATTACGACATTTAAGATATTAAATTCTTATATCTGATGAAATAACTATTTAAATTTTATTACTATAAGTGAGATTACCATATAGAGTCTAGTTATGCGTATTTTAACCCATTTTAACTAATGTGTCCATGGTTTTTAAGACCTTTTCTAGATATTTCACCAGAGATATTCATTGATATCTGTAAAGACAGTACCAGTGATTGTGGTTATAGGAAAACAAGAAACAACGTCGAAACCGTACCACTTTCACAACCTTCCAGTTGCATGAGCTAGAGCAGGCATTCGAACAAAGTCATTACCCCGATGTGTACGCTAGGGAGCAACTAGCCAGCAAGGTCAAACTTCCGGAAGTCAGAGTGCAGGTATAACAGTGAAACTTCTAACAAATTATTATTCAACGTTTGTCCATTATTTTAATGTCACGTCTTCTAAATCGTTTGTAATTTTACTAGTCTAAACACAAAAGATAAACAATAGAATAAAATGATTATACTGATTAAGAAAAAGTATGATCACACTTGCTCTCATATAATTTTATAGTTATTTATGTGGTGACAAAAGTGAACTTCTACGATCTGCATATTATTAGCATAACTAAGGTATGAGAGGGATTGATATGATTATATTATGGTTTTATTATGAATACTTTGTTTTTAACTTTAAAGCCGAAAACTACTGCTATTTGCGAAATCATAGATATGCTCCCTGCATAATTCATGGATATAATTATGTGATAATAGGTATTTTACGTGGGATAACTTATGAAACATGGTAATTTTTGTAAATATGTGATAAAAAAGAAGAGTCGAAAGGTTGGTCACAGAGGAAATTAAACTACTATTTTCTAATTGTTAGTTATTAGAGATGGTAACAATAGATGAATATGGGCACACACATTTTTGTATTAACGAATAAACGCTAGTAATTTTCAATTTAAGTGTTTGACTCTCTTTTAATTTAAAATTGCTCCATATCAATGACTGAGAAAATAATTTATTTCCATTTCTAATCTTCCACACTTACTATTAGAATCATTTGTTTCTTATTTAACTCCCTTTATCCAGCATTTAGCCATATGAAAAGAAAACCTAGAGAATATCTGCGAGAATTCTGCGTATGCTCTTCTTGTGTATCACACTCAGCACCATTCCCAAGCGAGAAGTCCACATTTTCTCACAGTCTATTTTCCGTGTGAGCTACCGTACTGATCCTGTTTTGCTACCCACATTGTCGCTTGGTTGAATTACTAGCATTTGGGATATTTGGGTAATAGTGTACCATTATTTATTTATTGTTAGTAAGAACAAATCGACTGTTAGGGGTAAATAGTTCTAAAAATATAAAGTAGTCACATATGAGGGGAACACAGAGTAACTATTTAATGGCATAAAAGTCATATTTATGCACAAATATATCGAATAGATAATAGAGGTATGTAACTCGTTACATTTAAAGAAGAATCTAAAATACTGTCTGCTCAATGGACTTTGATTTCTAGAATCTTGCTAAGTTTTTGACTCTGCATGTTTCATAGAACAATGCGCTCTAGGGAGATCAAAAAGCTGTATTAAATTGTGAAAAACGCCCATGTGATTCAAAAGTACATAGATACTGTAGCGAAAAAAGTAAAAATGAATAAAGGAATAATTTTTGGTGAAATACTGATTTGACAAAGGAAGTGATACATTGGAAATTTGAAAGTTCGTGTATCGCAGGAAATAGTTCTCCATCATTTGCCTTTAAAACGCTAAGCTCAGATAAAAAATTTTCATCTAATAAAATCCAATCTGCATTTATACTCAGATTAGGTGTTGCTAATACATAATTTTTAAACGGCAAATATCGGCTGTCAGCGGAGTGCATATTTTCGCTTGCTTATCTTAATATCTGCATGGTCGTGACGGCATTCTGATCCTGTCAGCGGGAGTGCAGTGCTGGTCTAATCCTACAGTAATGTGAGTAGTCATGGTCATCTGTGTGGACACAATGGTCCGGATTAACGCTAATGGCGCTTTGATGTGTGGGAATTTCCCAAAAGTAGAATAGGTTAGGTGGTACAGGCAGTGTCCCAAAAAGTACTGAACATTAGGCGCCTATGGTCATTCATTCTTTCTACATTATGTTTTCTGGAATTTATGAGTATTCTTGTGCTTTACTTTTCCACCAGACGTTATTTGCAAATTGTGGACAGGCGCAACCTTAAATAATAAATAATGGTTAATCTTATAAAATATTTATTTGCATTTTATACCATCACTACTCAATTAAAAATACGTTAATCACAAAGCGTTTTAGTAGTCGTTACACCAAAGACAATATTTACTCTTATTATGGAGATGAGTAATGTAGTGAGTCATTTCAGAATGCGTCGTAATAGTTAAATCCTTAGCAGTAAGCACTTAAATGGACATTCTAGTGGCCGGATGTGGCTGTTCAGTTAATCGTGCTGCTAATCACAGCCTACCTGGTACTGAAATACGACACTAGGAGGCTAGTCACCGCGCAATCAAATTGTCTCTCTGGTGACAAATCGAGGACGTGCAGGGTCAGGGGAGGCAGAACTCTTTCTTCCCACTAAATAATGTTCTCAAAGCAACATCTAATAAACAAATGTTACACATTTTGTATTTTAGCAAATAACAAGTACATTCTTTACTCTTACCAGTGTTTTCCATCGTTAAATCTTTCATGATGGCAATAACCAAAACATTAGCCACAAACATTTCTTACACATCAATTCTCAAAGATTTCACCGCTTCGCTATCTGATTCTTTCGTAATATGTCTATCTAAATAATATCTTGTCTTTTTTGGGACTTAACTACAACTAGCCAGAATATCCACAAATCCTCCAAATGTTACAGTATAGTTTAACTTGCTTATAATCGTGGTTCTATACGATGTGCTCTTCCATATGTCGGAACCTCAAAAAGATATTCATTCCGATTAGATGGTAAACAATGCAGCCATCAACTGACTATAATAAGCAACGGAAGGGAACTAAAAAAGCAAATTTCGTTCTATTCCATTTAACAAAATAACTAATATATTTGTTGATTCAAATAATTATCTGCTTAACTTTTCATTAATTTGTGAATTGTCATGTTTTAATAAGTATTTTTGTTTTTAGGTGTGGTTCCAAAATCGTAGGGCCAAATATCGCCGTCAAGAAAAGCAGGATAATCCTATCGTTGAGATGCCAGCAGTGAAACAGGGACAAATTCCTTCGTGGTAGCTCGTTATATACTTATACATATATAATGACAACAAGCTAATTAAATTGAATTAAAGAAATGTGAAATTAATTAGTTCACTGGAACTGTTTAGGTCATGGATGGCTCAACAAAACAATAATAATGAGGAGTTTGCACCCGCATTTCCTCCATTTGATCAAAAGCCCTTTTTCACTGATCTCAAGCCATCATTCATGTATATGCCCGGATATCCACCATTTCATAACGGAGGATTTGGTACTGGAATTCCTCCCGGTTAGTGGGTACTATGTTAGCCGTTCAGTTCTTCCAAGCACAGAGATGGTATACATTCCAATATCAGTAACTGCGAGTTTCCATTTTTCGATTTTTATCTTAACTATCCGTCCATCCAGGTCTGAACACAGTCGGCCTTCCTTCTCCGGCTCAGTTCCCACCATCTGCAGTATCTGCTTCTTTTCCCGTTCTGCCTGGATATCCATCGGAGAATCATCATCAGGTCGTACCTGATCATCACGGGCTTGATGGATTCCATGCATCAGCATAGTTTAAAGATAGTTATAAATTAATATTCGGAATGATTTTTTAGTTAGTGCATATTTAATCTTCTTAGGAATTTCAGAGAAATTGTACATCTGTTTGTTTTGATGTACATCCAAAATTAGGCCTAGGTAGTGTTTGTCAGCAAATGTGATCATGGAACAATCAGTACGCGTCTTAGTTTGCGTCCGAAAGTTATGTAGTCTCGGTCAGGTTTAACGTTGTGAACTTTATTAGGCATTTAATCACATGCTTTTACCTAAAAATCTCCAATCTCTCTTGTATTAGGCCATATACCTTAGTGATGGAAAGCATTATTAATTGTTTACGATCTTTTTAGACCCGTGATTGTCCTTGATAATCGCTTTAGTAACGTTTACTATTAATGATCATTATTTTAAATAAATCCTGTATTGAGTAGAATTACATTCATAGCTGATTATCTCTTATAATCAGCTAGTGGACCCCAGGGTTTCAAATGACGAAATAACTGAATACTCATTTCTTTAAAATTAACAAGTAGATAATGTGCTCAAATGGATTTTATATTTAAACAGTTTATAGTAGGCCACTTCTGATACCACTTCCGTAGTAATATTGGGCTTCAAAAATTTTGTTACCTGCACTAACGGATAAGTGTTAAACTAAAAAACTCTTCCCCATGACATTTATAAAGTTAGATTATTGAGAGATCATTTAGCTCTTTAGGTGAAATTTGCACGTACTAATTAACCTCAGAATTAAACCACCACTGTAGTACCAATCTTCTTCAGAAGCAGCCAAAATTCTCTACTTTCTCCAAATGGGAGTGCACAAAACAAATACAGAAAAAGAAAAAAAGCAAGAATAAAATGAACACATATTAACCTTTAATTAGAAATCATTTATAAAAGATTAAGATGTCAATAATATGCATGACTTCAAATTTTTCATAGTAAGATTATTCCTGCAAAATATTCCTTGGGTTTGAAACACTAGGCGTGAAATTAGAATAGTTACAACTGTAATTCGGTGCGGAACCCTTAAAAAGGTTTATGTTTGTGAGATGCTAAGCAATAGCATCTCATTGCAAGCCAGAAGTCTCCATAAAGCCTTCTGTGGAATTTCTAGGTGCACAGGTACTCCATATTTATAACAGGAAAAAGTACTAAAAGTACCAATGGACGCCACTTCTCATTGAAGATAGCTTTACTTAGAGTAACATTTGATGAGGAAGACGCCATCCAACTACTACCTTTTTATGTCATATAAGCCATTTGATTTGTCTTCGCGGGGTTTCCTTTATTTCGTCTCCCATCACCATGGAAAGTGGGCATTTCTATTATGTATGAAGGGAATTGTCCGACAAGCATATTAACATCCCAAAGGAAAATGGCCTACGTCTAATACTCCAATTCTCCGTTTCAGCGTATCGTTAAAAACTCCTAAGCCTATGAAAACTTCACTGTTTAAGCCCAGAAATCTACTATTTATTCCATTTCGTGATTCATGGCTTTGAGTGTTTTCCCTTTCAAGCATTACCGTTAAAATAAACTAATGAAAGGGTCAACCTAGGCTTCGCTAAAAACACATTCACACAACTTCGTTCGATTGGCAAATTGGTCTGCTCCACTTCCAAGATCGTGATGGGATCATTGCCATCAAAAAGGAAAGAGAAGAAACGTTCTCAGAAACAAGTAAGGATAGTGTTGAACAAGACCTCAAGTACAAAAATGGTTTAGATAGTAGGAATAAGAGTAACAAAAGAAAGATATAAAGTTATACCAACAGACCGAGAAATGGGCCGAAACGGTGTCCGTAACAACAGAGAGGAAATCAGAAGACGACAATAAATCTTTAACCTTTAATTATAGTAAGGAGTACAGAAAGTTGTTTCTATTGTTTTCACTAAAAATTGATAGCTTACAAGTTCTAAACTTATATCCATTATTCAAACTTCGATTTTTTTTGTTTTTATATTTTTTTGAGTTTTTAAGATTATTTTTTATGATTTATTCTACTACTAACTAGAATCTCTAGACAACTCAGATAAGCACAAAGCGAAAGTGGGTCCTTTGATTACTTCAAATGAAGATGATACAAACAAAAGCACGAAAAGCGACGAAGAACGTCGAAGTAACGAAGTAGATGATGGCAATAAGCAGAATGACGGAGCGACGGAGAAAATAGAATTGACAGAAGGAGTGGTGCAGGTAAAAAATCCCAATCTACAAATTGGAATGGATTGCATGAGATTAATGAATCAAGTAATTTTAGGATTACATTAATCTTGAAAAGGCGATCAATAGATTGGAGAGGAAAAATGTTTTGAAGAAATATGAATTAAACACAATTTATGCAGATAATTTAAAGAACACTCTAGAACAGCTGGAAGCAGTGCTGAAGGAACTAAAAAAACAAACGTAAGAAATGAGAAAAATCATAAACGAGTGATAAAAGAGAACTGAGTATTAGCTTGAAGTTTTAGTTAATGTTGGATATTAAATATATTCATTTATTTTATAATATTTGAGCAAAAAAATCTAGGCGCATTTTAGTAGACTAATGTAACATTATAAAATATGAACTAAAGATAATTCTCAGGGAGCGAGAAAAATCAGATCTTCATAATATCGAACAACCATCAGTAAAGGATTTTCTGAAGCAAAAGGTATTCTAATAGTTCTTCTATAAATCTGGTATTTTAAAACTCTTAAAGGACAATTTTCACATTTTAGGGTGAGTGGGACCAACGTTTCACTAAGGAAAAATCTGAATATATGGATGCCGTTAAGAGACAAGAGATGATTGAAATGGTAAAATAGAGAGTGCATTAAAAATAATCTAAACACAAACAGCAAATTTCCTACCTAATTACGAATTTCTTGATACACTTAATACACTTTACAGGTATTAAATCAATTTAACTGACAAAGCTTAACTAAAATCCACCTGATATTGAAAGCTGGGAAGATTTGTAACAAAGTTAAGTGCTAGATTTAGGAGCTTGAAATGGCTAAGATCAATTATGAAAAGGCACAGAAAATCGCAGAGATCTATAAACAACAGACGGATAACCAGAACGCCCTTTACGATGAACAAGATAAAATGCTAGGTAAAATTTCTCACCCCAGAGGATGACTAAAAATGTCTCCTTTGGTTCTATGTCAAAGATTATTCTCATAAAAATATTCTTGAATGCTTGTTCTTCATAAATGACCAAATATGAAGACACAGGAGGATATAGATATATAAATTAGGTATACATAGGTTTCGTCCTAGATATAATATTTTCAGCAAGAATCTTTGGCACGGAATATGTATCGGAAAAGGAATCTATTCTGGAGAGAGAAGTATGCGATTTTTTTATTATTATTTATAAATTTCCACTGCCACAACACTTTTCAATAAGTATATTTGCTGGCTCCTAGTTAACTTAATGCATAGCTAGTTACTTTTAAATTATTTTCTTTTTTATATAAATGAAGGAAATAACTGTAGTGTTATTTTTGGTGGATGACGTCATGGACTGGCAGCAACGAGTTTCGTTGGCGATGTTTAAGTGGGCAAATGGACGAGTTCTTCTCGTTCATGCTTTAACTCAGATCACCTTTGGAATCAATCGATGGAACGATATAAAAGGGATTGATATCAAGTTCGTTACTTTCAAACTATTTCAAAATAATGTCCCTCAACTAACACACTCATTATTCTCATATTATTTTAAGGAATCGTCATATTAGTTATTGATATTGTTGTTCAATAATCAATTTTCTTAATAATCGTCGAAGCATAATTTCGTAAATAGAGATTTTGCTTTGTCCATGCTTTAAATAAGTATGTCAGAGAGCATGATAGCTAAAGTACATAGAGCTTTCTACATCACTCATTCTCTTTCCTCATCTACTTTTATAGTAACCCTCGTGATCGTTATTTTGCTGCAGCTGAAGCTAGGAATAACATGATTGCTGCAGCGCAGAACGTCCAGTCGTGCCGAATGTACTTGAATAAGGTTAGGTAAAAGTAGGACAATCACATACAGCGAAGATAGTTAATTATTAGCTAAAACTTGCTAAAAAGTGAGAGGATGTCGTGCTTGTTTTTGGAAATTGAATAAAGTACTTCGGTCAGGTCGAGTTCCCGTATGCCACAGAGGAGGAAATCATGTTGATGGAAGATACTGTAACGAAGGCATTTCGCAATGTGAAAGAGGACTCTGTCGTTAACAATGTATGGGTCAAGAAATAAGATAATGTAGTATGGCTCCAACCTTATTCATCGAAAGCTTAACTGTTTTTGAATTTGCCAATGATGCGAAAGACCAGAAGGCATTTATGCCTACAGCTCTATGGTTAAACAAATAAATCCACATAGCAACTCGCTGATGAATTTTTGATTTTAAAATTGGATCTTAAAACTTAACAACATCCAGGCGAAAATCCTATAATTTAAGGCTCTGGAAGTGTTTCGAAACACACAGCAGAAAGTGTCCTCATTGATTCAGTGGTTCGACAAGGTAATAAATGACACCATTAGACAAGATCTCGACCAAGCCAACAACTCGGTGAGAAGAACACGTCGCCTAATCTTGTCTTTTGCTTTCCACTTGTCATTAATTTTTAAGATATAACTTCTGTTATTTTCTCATATTTCGTTACATGGATTTAAGCCTATTACTTCTAATCTATCCTGTTGCTGACTAATCCTCTACTTTTTTTTACCGCTTTATTGATGCTTTACTCAAATATTTCAGTCATTTAGACTACTAGTGCCAAAACAGATAATTACAGGTCATCAAAAAACAGAAGGCTCTTAGAAAAGAAAGACTATCTATTATGAAGAAAAAGGTACGCCATTGAATACTTTTTAGACAATAAAGGTCAATACTTTATGGATCTTTCATTATTAATTAAGTGTGACAACTCAGATGCAGCTTATTAAATTAATTAAAAGTGCAATAAAATGCAAGAGAAACTATACGTATATTTGATAACAAAAATAATGTCACAAAATATGGCTTTTAAAAAAAATTAATTCTAGACGAAAAAAGAGCTTGGACACAACATGGAATTTGAATACGATGAAATCGATGAAGATGAGCTAGAAAAGGAGCTGAAAGAGTTGGAAGAAGAGGCTCTCAGGGATAGAGATAAAATCAACTCTAAAAATATTCAGGTATGTAAGAGAAATTAAAAATAATTTTCCTAAATTATATTAGTTACTCCTTCCTCTGAAGAAACGAGACCTTAGGTTTTCTGCTGTTTGAAAAATGTCATTTACTATTAGAGTAATCGGCAGAAAATTACTGATATTATCCTAAACATTTCTAGTACTTTTTTTAGGAAATTCTCACTATGAGTCAACCTGAGGGATCCGAAGCGCCACTGCCATTAAACAAGCTGGCCCCAACACCTAGCAAAGATGCCTTATTTGGTATGCAAAAGTCTGACTTTGTTTAAAACTCTTATCTTTCTTAAAATCTCCTATCCAAGTCTTTTTAATTCATTTAAATAATATCCCATTTCCACTGTGATCAATTATTTACCACTAATTTAATAGTATTTGACACATTTATTTAGGCGATATAAAAGAGAAGTTAAGTGAGCATGACACAGTCAGAAAGCAATTCGAAAGACGAAATTACTTGCAAAAGGAAAAACAGATCATGTTCCTGCAGGTGACCAATTGCTAACTAATTTGCATATCCGCAGAGATACAATTGCGTATTTAGTAGTTAATGTAGAACTAAGTATAACTGGAAAATAATTACAGGAACAGCTTAAGTTGCGCCAGCAGAACAATCTTCGCGTCCGTAAAGAAAAACGTCATCGTGCACAGCCTAAGCCAACGTCATAGGAAAGGGATGAATACATGATTATGACTTTTTATTTGCAAAAACAGAGTGAATTAAACTCGTTAATTCATGTTGTAACTAAAGAGAAAAATATTCTTATATGAATACACATTTACTTTTTCTGATGGTGGATTAATCACTTAATCGTTGAGAATTAAAATCCTGAAACCAGTTTCTAGCTTAATAATAATAATTTTTTATATTATAACTTCAAATTAACCCTTCCATATAATTTGAACACTTGGGCGTAGTGTAACTTCATCGCCAAGTCTCTTGTGACATCAGTAGTCAATAACTTGAAGTAGAAGTGCTTTGAGGAGTCGAGCTTCATAAGTTACAGTATTCTTGATAGAATCCACTTTTCCATCCATTAGTGGGCCATCAACTATTGTAGGTATGCCTCGACCATGAACTATAATAATAGATTATGCTAAAAAAAATTCCTCTAGATATTAAAAATACTCCAAAATTTGTAATCTCAAGATGTACCTTCGCATTTCTCCAAAAATGAGATGCACTCGTGAATAACAGAATCTCGAATTACGACAAGATGCTTGGCCATAGTTTCTTTAAAATGTTATATCTTTGTTCGTTACATGTACTTCTCTACTTTTTGTGACTCTTTAGACTAAAAAAACTTGAGAAAATAAATTTGACATATAAATAGTGAATAATTCTTATAATGAATACTAGTATTTATATATCGGCAACTATTTTATTTCTCAGCTTACCAATAGTTGCTAGGAGACAGCGTTTTGCGTAGTACCAAGTGTCAGTACCTAGCTTTCTTTCTTGAGGCTCCATAGCTTTTATTACTCGAGAAATTCCAAATTCGAAATTACCCTTGAAAATATGACTACAGATTATAAATGGTATATTTTTTGGTTCTTAAAATCGCGATAATTAAAACCAATTTTAAGCACATTAAGCTTGAAGATGAATATACGGAAAATGCAACAAATTAAAAAATATATGTATCCGAGTATCGATCCATGAGAACCAGTTTTGTAATCAAAACAAGAAGTAATTTTTATAATGAAAATTTGCACCTTGCTACAGTACAAAGTGCCGATCACGAGGTTGATGATGCACACATGATATATCTTTCTGTTCTCGTCTAGCTCTCTCGCTTCGTCTTCTTCCCTTTCAACCTTACGCATAAGCTCTTCTGCCTGTGTAAGAGCTCTCCATGACAGCAAAGATTTAGAAAAAATATATAGTTGTGTAGTTTTAGTATATAATAAAAAGTTCTCATTAATAAAAGGTTTAAATTATGCTTAATCGTTTTTAACACATGCATACCTCTTCATTTTGGTTTGTCATTATGTAGCACACACAGAGATTGGCTAGAATTATTGCCGAAACATCTAAAAGCTGAAAATATGCCAGCGATTAGTGCATCGCAAAACGAACTCAAGAAGGAAATAACTTTAAAAGCATCACTTGTGCCCTCACCGTAACAAAGTTCTTGCTAACAATGGGTTCGTAGAAGCCGGCTGCCTCTTTGAATTTTTGTTCCTAAGATATTCAGTTTTTTAATTCTTTGAATAAAAGCTTGACATAAAAATATGTAACTATAAGTGTAGTTTGAAATACTATTTACCAGTATAACAATGGTTAAAGTAGAAATAGGAACGTACTATATAAATATAAGTAACCTGCATAAATAAAGTGTGTGCGACATTTAGTTTCCAAGTGTCGTGTTCACTACAGAATTCAACTGATTTCCTTAAGTAATTAATAAAAGGGAAACTCTCAACTAAAAATGAAAAGTTACAGTTTTGTGAAAATTTAAATTTCAGTAAGACTAAACAACGCATCCGCACCTAAATATTTTTTCCACCTGAACGTAATTCCCTTTCTCCCAAAATATTTTTGCTTGCAGCATCAACACAGGTAGGTATCTAAAAAATAAAAGTCATGTTTAATTATTCCATTCTCAGTCTTTCAGTTAGTAGATCAAACTTTACAGTTCGAGTGTTTCGTCAAACTCTTCTACTGCATGACGAGCCGTTGTTTCATCATTGCTTTGTCTAATTTCCTGAATATAAAATTATCAAAAGAATGAAAAAGTTGTTTTTTTAACACTGTTGAAAATCTGGTAACTGGATCTCTATTTCATCTATTTAATCACCAAGTTCATAAAAATTAACAACAATTGTTTATATACTCTCAATAACTAATTCATATAGGTGTTTTTATTGGAAACAAATAAATAGAATAACAGCTCTAACCTGAACTTTTTTGGTTAATTTTCTTAGCTCATTCATTTGTTCATTGGCCATTGCATCAAATTTCGAATAGGCTTCGTCAGGGGATGTTTGGAGGCTTATAACAGCATCCAAGTAGTCGAATAAGTACTGTAGCAAAGGAAACCATATTGTTCTAGTATAAAAACTGGCACATTAGCTTTGGAAACTGTAATTTGTATTCAGGAATAAATGCTTGGAAGATTGAAAATGTTAGGAAGAAAAGATAAAAATGCCAGTTTTTATCAAATGTAACAACAATACTAGACTATTGTTAGGACTTCTATTCTACAGCCTCAGTCATTAAATTGAAAATAATACCTGACTAAGGTATTTGAAGGTCAAATGCGTGTTTTCAGCAAGAACATCTGCAGCTAGGTCGTAGTACTGAAAATCATTTTTTAAATTTATAAACATATAAAAGACTAATGTCGTTGAAATTCTATGTACATACTTCGTGTTTACAATATAGTAATAAAAGATTGGCGAATGTCTCTGGGGGAAAGGGATTTTGGCTAAGCAGGTACTGTAATTTTGCAAACCCATCTCCTGGATTTGTATCAATACCTGAATAAAAATATTTATACAGGTTCTATAGTACACACATAAAAAACGGAAAATAAGGCTACCTATGAGTGCTTGGTTATGGAGCGTCACTGGATCTAGTTCCTCTTCAGTGCGTGGAGGCATATCCGTCAATGCTTCGTTGGCGGCGGATACTACAGTGAAATTGTAAAATATTCCATAGCTGTTATCAATAATTACGAATGGTACTCATACATCAGTGCATATTCACTGCCACAAGTTACTAATATTTATATAAACTTGCCATTCTTTAATTTGTACTCAATGGCAAATTTAAGATTAAATGCTTCAATTAGAGATGTTTCATGAAGGACCATGGTGTTTCCCACTGATCGCAAGTCCATACCCTCAGTCACCATTCCAACTCCCAGCTCTAAATATAAAAACGTCACAAAGCTCACTTATCATATATAAGGTTTACAACATTGCACAGCATTTTCGTGATTCCATCTTTACAGAAACCCTACCAACCTGGATGGTCTTTGACTCCTCTGTCAACGATATCTGTAATAAACTTGAGTGCCTGTGGATATTCCTTCTTGCGGTAATGACATAGGGCAAGAGCATATGCTAACTCAGGCTATAATACTGATCATCTTGGACTACACGACCTTCTTTAGTTGCATACATTTAAAATTAAGAGCTATTAAAAATATGGTTGTCAAGATCGTAGTGAGAATAAAAGACATTTCTACATCTACATGAAAAATGAACTTGTACAGTCGCTCCCAGGCTTATTGGTAACAAAATAGACCGAGCGCACTATCGACTGTCACTCGCTTCTAAATGATCTATTGTGTATTCTGATTACAGATTCCGATTCAGCATCACATTGCGGCTCTTCCCTGTATAATTTTCTTAGTTCTGTAGAAGTTGACTTTTGATGGAAAAGAGAATATCTGGGATTCACGGGATTAATTCAAAATCATAAAAAGTGAAACATAGGAATAATGCGATAGCTGATAGTAGATCACCAGCCTAAGACACTATCAGGGTTCTTCCCCTCTCGTTCCTCAGTTTTGCGCAGAGATGTTGTGATGGGCTTGTGGTGTAGATCAAACAACGTGGGATTTGCAGCGCAGGATCGGTTCCATTCAAGAACCGAAAGGCGTCTCCATTTCTTTCTCCTTCTTCTTGCCGAACTCGTCCGATCGAATGCTCCGCAACAATTGTCATCCAAAATAGCTGTTTGTGAGTGAGGAGAGTTGGTTAAACACGGCGGAGTGTTTCAGTTAACAGGTAAAGAAATTCCCTCGCATAAGAACAGTCTCTCTGTGACGGGTGCAAAACGATAGCCTAAGAGCATAGAAACAAAGCAGTTTATTCGCCCAACACACATAGCTTACTTTGCTGTTTCTATAGAAAAATATTTAAAAAATTCATATAACACTAATCAATTACTAAACATGCTAGGTGTTGCAGTGGCCTAGTGGTAATCGGCGAGGCGTAGCGTGCGGTAGTCGAGGTGTCGATCTCCGCCGGTCCCATTTTGATCTTCTCGTATTGAGTAATAGCTAATCATTTATTGTGCGTATGTGCAATCCTGGCTGAGGTACGGAACAGGCTTAGGTGGGGGTTTCAGCTATTGGCGCGACGAACGCGAGACAACCGAGCCAGCGGTAAGTTGCGATGCACATTGGACGCAGAGCTTGGAAGACTTCGAGAACGTAAGTTTATTGGTGAGTTTTTCTCTCTTTTTTTCAGGACTTTCTTGAGCCGAGGCATTTGCCTCAGTGCTTTTTTCCCATTTCCCCTTCGGGAGGAGATATGGGGTAATTTTGGACGCTTCTGAAGCGTTTGGCACCTAGGTGCTGAACTACTTCAAGAGCTTTTTGGCACTCAGGTGCCTTTTGACCCTAATGGGTCACGCTAAAAAACATTGGAAAGTTGAATCTATGCCCAAATTTTTTTCTCTGCGTCTCCTGTCTCTCAACAAGAAATACCCAACCCGCGTAAGGTACGGAAACCGAAAAGCGTTTATGTGTTTGAATTTTCTAGATTCTTCGGGCTTCAAAAGCCCTTGGAAAGCCACTCACTACGAGTGGCTGGACACGACCAGAACTACCTTCCGGAAAGGGAAGGTAGGATATGGTGTTTTGGAGGGAATACTACCCTTTACCCGTTAAGGGTTGGAGTAGTATCCTTCCTAATTTTGGAGACCTTAGCTGGGATATAGCTAAGGTTCTATCTACATATAAATGAGTTGTATGTAATACATGTTTTAAATTCTGGAAAATTTTGGCATGACCTCCCCTTATATCAAAGGGATTGGCACCTAGGTGTCAAACGCTTCAGAAGCATCCAAAATTATCCCACATCTCCTCCCGAAGGGGAGATGGGAAAAGAGCACTGAGGCAAATGCCTCGGCTCAAGAAAGCCCTGAAAAAAAAAAGAGAGAAAAACTCACCAATAAACTCACGTTTCTCGAAGTTTTCCAAGCTCTGCGTCCAATGTGCATCGCAACTTACCGCTGGCTCGGTTGTCTCGCGTTCGTCGCGCCAATAGCTGAAACCCCACTTCAGCCTGCTCCGTACTTCACCCTGGTTGTCACACACAAAACAAATAATCAGTTATTACTAAATACGAGAAGACCAAAAGAAAACAGGCCGGGTTCGGTACCACCGACCACTTCACACCACGCGCCGACCACTACCACCAGGCCATGGCGACACTTTAAGCGACGCGTGAAATTAGGCATGCGGAGATTACTTTGTGCTCTTAGTGTTTAATAAATACGTATATTTTTTGTCTACTCTGAGATATTTCTTTTATAGCCCCTATTATCAACTTTTAAGCCAGATAACCGAACAGAGTAAGCTAGGTGTTATCCGATTAAACTGCTCTCTGCCTACGCTCTTCGCCTATCGTCGTTTCCGCACTCGTCACAGAAAGTCTCAAACCTATGCGAGGGAATTTCTTTACCTGTCAAGTGGAAGACTTCGCATGTTCATCTAACTCTCTTCAAACACAAACAACCATTCGGATGAGAATTGTTGCCGAAACATCGATCGGACGAGTTTGGCAAGATAACGCCGAGTTCTCGAACGCCTCTCCGCGGCTGAACGGAACCGATCCTAGGCTTGCCTTCCCACTTCGTTTGACCTACACCACAAGGCCATCATAATATCTGTAGAGTGCTATTGAGAAACAATAGAAGAACAGCTCTGATAGTGTCTTAGGCTGGTGATCTACTATCAGCTATCGCATTATTCCTATGTTTCACTTTTTATGCTTTTGAATTAATCCCGCGAATCCCAGATATTCTCTTTTCCATCAAAAGTCAACTTCTACAGAACTAAGAAAATTATACAGGGAAAAGCCGCAATGTGATGCTGAATCGGAATCTGTAATCAGAATACACAATAGATCATTTAGAAGCGAGTGACAGTCGATAGTGCGCTCGGTCTATTTTGTTACCAATAAGCCTGGGAGCGACTGTCCTTTTTTCTCACCTGATATCCCATGCTAGAACTGGCCTTGATAATACGCTCAAGAGCTTTATCGTAATTTCCTTCCTAAAGTTTGGTCATATAAATTTTCGTTAACTTTCAGTTTCGTTAATTGTAACTAGTCTTTCCTCTAACCATCTCTTATTCCTCTTATTTTGTTGATTAACGGGAATTATAAACTTTTCCTTTTCTTATTTATAAGTCTTTTTATTTGTATGCTTTCATATCAAACCCTATATAGACAAAAGCTTCTCTATCCTTCCTCGCCTTATAGTCAAGGCAAGCAAGATTGATTTCTATATCAGGATCATCAGGCGTATATTGCTCCACAAGAATCCTGGCATTGTTCAAATCTTCCTCTCGATACTTTATAGCTGATTCCAATTTAATCACTTCGCCAAGTAGATGTGGTTCTTCTATCTGAAATTAGCAATTCATTTTGTTTTTATCAATAACTACTTTGTGAAATATAATAAAAATCGAAATTTGAAATTACATTACTTTACATTGTGAAATATATAGTCATTCTCTGAAAATGCTTCCATGACCATTCAATAGTTCAAATCGTATTACAGTTTTTGAGAAATAGAACACAAAATCCTAGTATTATATTAGCTCGCCTAGTCCGCTTTTGTCATTTTGTTCCAGCTCTACTTTGCTTACCATTGAAACAACTGAAAGTGCTTCCGGAATCATGAAAGCGTTGTACAGAGACTGTGCATAGTATAATTTATACTCAGGGAACGCTGGGTATAGTTGACTCAGCTGCTCATAGCTGTCCACAGCATTTATAAAATCCTAGAATTATTGGGATTAAAATAAATTTAGAGAGTCTAATAGCTAGGAAAACTTAGATTTGGTTACTATCTCATATCATTTTACCTGTATATAATAGTAGCAATATCCGAGTAGGGACAGGGCAGCACGATTCTGGAGGCTTAAAATTAGTACTGATTTCAAGGAGAAGAAGTATGACTTCAGTAACTCACAGTAGGTGCTCGCTGCACTTCATATTGCAGTATTCGAATCGCGTCGTTGTACTTTCCATCTTTAATCTAAATTTTGAAACTAATTCAAAAAAATTATATGGGCATCAAAATGTTTGCTGAGCTTGTGTCACACAGTAGCCACTTTTATAAAATACTTTAGCAACAAATGAGATTAGTTATCTGCTTAGAATAAATTTGTGTAGTATTATTTTTATAATAAAATACAAGGAAGTTACCTACCATTCCATAGATAGTACTGGTAAACTCGCCATCTTTTAGTGGAGCAAAAGACATTATCAACCATATGAAAAAATTTTTTTTAAAGCAAAACGGCTGAGGCAGAGTTGATGTAAATTTTAGAATTATTTGTTGCCGGCATATCGTTACTATGGCACCGATCGCGCCAATTGGGTGTTGCTTAAAGACACAAACAAAGCATCTTCTAAAGAGATGTTAAGATATTTTGATGATTACTGAACAAGCAATTTCAATATTCACTAAAACTCCTATCCATTTACATTATAAATCGTATAATATTTAATGCAACCAGCATAGTACTTTAGAATTTTGAATAAAATAAAAGAATGGGTGGCGAAAATTTTGGGTCAGCATTACTTTCTCGAAATAGACACCGTTGAAGGTATAAAAGCATAAAAAACAAATAATTACGAGTAGATACATAAATGTCTTCTCCTAGAGTCAACAGGAGTTCTTGATCCTTTTCTTTCTTTACCCCAATTTTCCAATTGTATATATAACCTACTCCTATTTAAAATATTTTATCAGCGGTCTATATTATTTTAAAATTAGCACTTTTTCATTATTTTCACTAATTAATACATTATTATAATTATTTACTAGTTATTAATTTATACTATACGCCAGTACTTTTACTCTCCTAATCTATCGTAATACTTTCTTCTTCTTTTTTAAATCTCCGTCTTTATTCCCTTTCCTGAAAAACCACAATATGATGTAGTAAACACTGCTTTATCCTATTTTTCGCTTCGCATTTGATCCGCGATTTTCTTTTTTTGAATGTGTTTATATTGTTTTCTTCTGTATCGCTAGCAGGTTTCTATTCTTCTGAGTCGTTTAAACACTACATCAGACATTCTTTTGTGTACAGCAAATGTATTTATGCTACTAGGCTTCGTCATGTAATTCGACTCCACCAATTAAAAGCTTGCTTGTCAACATCAATGTTATTAAATCTCTATCTAAAATGCAAGAAATAACAATAAATGGTCATTTTTATAAGGGGACACTACTTGGATAGCGATTTCCCTGATTATGTATTCCAAACAGATGTGGTATCGTCCCCGAACTATGTTGAACATTTTCCAGGGAAATCAGTTTTAGTCCGAAATTTCGATGATTTCCGATGTCAGATCTACGGTCATTCAGTAGTCTAGACAGCTGAACGACTTCATAACTAAACGATTATAGCTGTATTGTCATATGTCGTGAATGATGTCTGCCCTGTCTCACAGCACTTAACGATGCCGAATTTTCACTGTCTGTTTGACGTGTTCGGATTAGTTTTTAATTTGTCCTTTTATAAGGTCAAATATATCTCGTTATCTCGAAAATATAATCTTACAACACAACTTCCTTTTGATCTCAACAAGATTCTTATCGAAAATACTGTCTTGCTTGATTTTAACAGCATTGGAAAAGATAAGTTGTGATCATAACTAAATTCTCATAGGCCACTGCAGATTTAACGACTTATTTTGTTTGAATGTTGATGTACGACCATCCTTTTTCGTTGCATCTGTTTTTGTTACCTTGACAAGTTGACTTTCCCCCATATCGCTCCATCTTCTAGATCCATATCGCTTGTCCCAACAAGCCTAAGCTTACTTCCCATGTTTCATACCGATTCTTCATTCCCTTCTAGACTGTCTGACTTCTGCGGAATTAGTGTTTAGTCATGTTTTTGTTTGAATAGCTACGAATGCAATAATCCCATTTTCAATTGTTGTCCTTGAACGTTGATTACTAAGTTTTCACAAATAAACATTACTATGGTTATAGGTATGACTTTTCCACTACTTTACTCTATATTATCTATCATTTTTACTGAATCTCTATCGCAGTTCAATCAGTTTCAACCGATTTTATCACATCGATTATCATCGGCTCCTAGTGACGAAGCAACAAGTAAGCTAGAAAATTCAAAAAAGGATGAGGATAACAAGAATGATATTTAAAAAGAGATCCCATAAAGTGTAGACGAAAGTTTAAATTGTCAGACTTGAGTAGAAGAAGCTTAATAGTATTATTGCGAGTAGTTAAATTTATATATAATTCAATATTAGATTCACAGGCGATAAGTCATGGACAAATGAGGCAATTCGGCGGCTATGGCTTGAACGAAAGAAAATGCAGCACACACCGATTTTCAAATACAATGTTAGCGCAAAACTATTTAATGTCTCAACGTTATGCTTGTGCTCTTAATAAACTCCCATCAGTGAATCCACTTCAGAAAGTCCTCTCTCATTCCCTAGCCCTCCCTATTCCTCACTGTCCCCGTGTCAAAACATTCTTTTCAGTATCCAGGTCAACCCCATGTGGACATCGTATTTAAAAACGAGTCAGCCTCTAAGACGGGTAGTTTGAAACACAGATATGCTTGGTCTCTGATGATGTGGGCACTTATTGAAGGACACGTACAGAATGGTTCGTTCAAAAATATTCTTTCGCTAATGCTAAAAAAATAGGATGTTTGTGCTCCACTTTAACTGAAATTAACGAACAACTATCCATTAATACGCCACTTTTATAGCTTTATTATTTTATTTAACTACTCAATTAAATATCAAATGCATAAACTGCTGAGCTATGCTTTGGTTTTCGAAAAATATGACACAGACTATTAAAACAGTATAGATTTAATCTGCTATGCTACCATACATTCAGTCTAACATATCTAATTATAGTTTCTGTCACGATCTTGACATCTAAAGATAATATCAGCAGTTGAATTTTGAAAATATTAACTTAGTTAGAAGGACTACGACAGTTATGGATAAGTTGTATAGCTTAACATATACATTATTAAAATTCAATAACTTTCGCGAAAATAGCGAATTGCACTTTTTATGATTTTCACAATGTAAATATGAGTCCTTCTGAGTTCAGTGAGAACTATAATTGAGAA
Organism: Heterorhabditis bacteriophora; assembly: GCA_964036235.1. NCBI lineage: Eukaryota > Metazoa > Nematoda > Chromadorea > Rhabditida > Heterorhabditidae > Heterorhabditis > Heterorhabditis bacteriophora. The sequence continues at coordinate 915,986 of OZ038427.1, read as the reverse complement.
ATTAGTCATAGCTAAAAGATAATGTTAATTCTTAAGCAGAGTTATAACCTATTTGGAAGTGAATAAAATAGTCTGCAACGAGGACGGTTACTGTGAAATCACAATAGGCAGTAAAAGAAACGGTGAAGTGTAAAACGACTTTTTTCGATCTACCTAGGTTCGACGATTTACGAGGCGTCATCAGGAAACACAGCTGCCTCCTTGGGATACATGTGCAGTTTAACAGGAAACAAATTCATTGCCATTGTGAGCCATGATATCTTTAGACATTCATTTTAAAAAACAAAAAACAATCTAAAAATTTTTTTTGCTTATTATGATTTATATTATGCTAACTAAATATGAATTTAAAATAATAGATTAAATAGTGCCTTGAATTTTTAGCTTTACTTAAATTATCAGATGTAGATTTATAATAAAGAAGAATTGCTGTAACTATTAAGTAGTTTTACAATATTTTACTTCTAGGTGCCGGACACAATTGAACAAGTAAAAGTTAACCACATAATGGACTATCATGGAAGTGTCATCAAAGTTCCAATATCGCAAAGGTACGGACATGATAGAGCCTATTATAGACCCGAACCATTCGTACTTCAAAGTGATGCGTACAAAAAATGTTGCTATTTTTCTGTTCAAAATGTATACTTTTCCGTTGAAGTTATTGCTGATTCCATAAAAACTACTCGTATCTTTAGTAGTATGTGTTTATTATCGTAATTAAAAGAAACTATCTTTAATTTCCAAAAATGTAATTCTTTAAAAACAGAAAAAGCAAATGGTGATCAGATTGTCACGTGCAAAACAAGAAGCCGAGGAAAATAATGGATTCTTCATGAATCAGTTCGGGAATGCGGATAGAGCTGAGGAATACCATGAAAGTGAGAGGCTATCAGAACAGTGAGAGAGGGGAAAGAGAATAAAAGCAAGTACTTTCTAAAACCAGTAGAAATTAGAGTATCACGTAACAAATTGACTGCAAATTTGAGGCGGAGACTTTCCCCTAGAATCGGTCAATCTTTTCCATGAACTGTTAGCTCAGCTGGATGCTGATCATAAGCAAGTGGTTAAGGCCCCACACTACTTCATTCACTCTGCAGGCACTGGTACTGACCATATTTTTTACTCGGGTTTATTTTTTACTGTTTGATTATGTTCGGTGAAATTTAGGTGGAACCATATCATCAGTAGGTCGGTATGTAAAGAAGTATGGAGTAAACACAGAAGTAGTTATGGCAGATACACAGTTTTCTGTATATTATGACTACATTTTACATCACAGGTGAACTAAAAATCATTGACGGTTTGACACTAATGATTTAAGTAAGCATTTGTGTTCTTAATACTTCTTGGTTATATATTTATGTTTCAACGATTCAAGACACTTAGTCATGGGGTACCTAATTTCTCTGTTTCATATTCCGTAACGAATCGGGTAGCTCAATGTGGGTGGAACCAGGAATGGCTGGCATTGGCTATGGACCTATGGGAGAAGCTCGTAAGGGTGAAACCACAAGGTACTAAGACCACTACATCCATATTCTTTATAGTATTAGACTTTGAAATAAAGCCTAACATATTTCCGTCCATTATTTTATGTTTTGCAGCCTAGATCCTGCGGTCATCGATCGTGTGGTCAAGATTCCAGACATCGCATCAACAGCAGCGATGCGAGTATTGAGAGATCAAGGAATATCTGGGGGCACCAGTTCAGGAGTTAATTTTCTCTCTGCTCTTCACATTGCATCTACCAACACGTAAGAATTGGAACACCTATATTGTTTAATATTATCAAGTTTAATTTCTCCTTCTCTAATAGCATAAAATATATGAATTCCACCTTCTTAGACTCAGCATAGAAAAGTGAAGTACTCTAACAAGGATTCTTCGTATATATTCATTGATGCTATATGACTTTAATTTTAATAAGAAGATCTACTTTAGGAGCATATTACAACTGGACAATTTTAGGAAACAGTTTGCTGGCAGATTGACTATTGCAGTCTTGCTTGCTGATCCTGCTCACTATTATGAAAATTCTTACCTCAACAGAAACTGGATAGCAGAGAAATTTGACCAACATGGAGGACTTAAGGTAGAAAAGGATAAATTTCAATGAAAATGACACACCATAGTTCTGAGATACTGGTTTATTTCCATTCCTCTGATAAAAACTAGCAACGTCTTAAGTAGATTTATTTTTAGGCCTACGATTGTTGGAGAGCAGTAATATCTGAATCTCTTATCACAGGTGCGGATCCGCTCTTTTCTGGATATCAAAGGTGTCCGACAGGACGACTTCGATCATAGATGGCACAAAGTTTTACTGTAATAATGCTCAACAATTGTCTTGTTATCTAGTCAATAATAAACTATTAACAAATTTATAATCTCTTATTAATGGAAAACAAGATTTCCCTTAAAAAATACAATATAAAATTGCTTTGGATTACACCGTTCTACACTACAGACAGAAATTAACATTAATTAGCGCCTTTGCAAACCTAAATACTATGAGTCGACATTAACACTGGCGCCCAGGATTAGTGGTAACAAAAGACACTGAGTACACCGAGCGCACTATCGACTGTCACTCGCTTCTAAATGATCTATTGTGTATTCTGATTACAGATTCCGATTCAGCATCACATTGCGGCTTTTCCCTGTATAATTTTCTTAGTTCTGTAGAAGTTGACTTTTGATGGAAAAGAGAATATCTGGGATTCGCGGGATTAATTCAAAAGCATAAAAAGTGAAACATAGGAATAATGCGATAGCTGATAGTAGATCACCAGCCTAAGACACTATCAGAGCTGTTCTTCTATTGTTTCTCAATAGCACTCTACAGATATTATGATGGCCTTGTGGTGTAGGTCAAACGAAGTGGGAAGGCAAGCCTAGGATCGGTTCCGTTCAGCCGCGGAGAGGCGTTCGAGAACTCGGCGTTATCTTGCCAAACTCGTCCGATCGATGTTTCGGCAACAATTCTCATCCGAATGGTTGTTTGTGTTTGAAGAGAGTTAGATGAACATGCGAAGTCTTCCACTTGACAGGTAAAGAAATTCCCTCGCATAGGTTTGAGACTTTCTGTGACGAGTGCGGAAACGACGATAGGCGAAGAGCGTAGGCAGAGAGCAGTTTAATCGGATAACACCTAGCTTACTCTGTTCGGTTATCTGGCTTAAAAGTTGATAATAGGGGCTATAAAAGAAATATCTCAGAGTAGACAAAAAATATACGTATTTATTAAACACTAAGAGCACAAAGTAATCTCCGCATGCCTAATTTCACGCGTCGCTTAAAGTGTCGCCATGGCCTGGTGGTAGTGGTCGGCGCGTGGTGTGAAGTGGTCGGTGGTACCGAACCCGGCCTGTTTTCTTTTGGTCTTCTCGTATTTAGTAATAACTGATTATTTGTTTTGTGTGTGACAACCAGGGTGAAGTACGGAGCAGGCTGAAGTGGGGTTTCAGCTATTGGCGCGACGAACGCGAGACAACCGAGCCAGCGGTAAGTTGCGATGCACATTGGACGCAGAGCTTGGAAAACTTCGAGAAACGTGAGTTTATTGGTGAGTTTTTCTCTCTTTTTTTTTTCAGGGCTTTCTTGAGCCGAGGCATTTGCCTCAGTGCTCTTTTCCCATCTCCCCTTCGGGAGGAGATGTGGGATAATTTTGGATGCTTCTGAAGCGTTTGACACCTAGGTGCCAATCCCTTTAATATAAGGGGAGGTCATGCCAAAATTTTCCAGAATTTAAAACATGTATTACATACAACTCATTTATATGTAGATAGAACCTTAGCTATATCCCAGCTAAGGTCTCCAAAATTAGGAAGGATACTACTCCAACCCTTAACGGGTAAAGGGTAGTATTCCCTCCAAAACACCATATCCTACCTTCCCTTTCCGGAAGGTAGTTCTGGTCGTGTCCAGCCACTCGTAGTGAGTGGCTTTCCAAGGGCTTTTGAAGCCCGAAGAATCTAGAAAATTCAAACACATAAACGCTTTTCGGTTTCCGTACCTTACGCGGGTTGGGTATTTCTTGTTGAGAGACAGGAGACGCAGAGAAAAAAATTTGGGCATAGATTCAACTTTCCAATGTTTTTTAGCGTGACCCATTAGGGTCAAAAGGCACCTGAGTGCCAAAAAGCTCTTGAAGTAGTTCAGCACCTAGGTGCCAAACGCTTCAGAAGCGTCCAAAATTACCCCATATCTCCTCCCGAAGGGGAAATGGGAAAAAAGCACTGAGGCAAATGCCTCGGCTCAAGAAAGTCCTGAAAAAAAGAGAGAAAAACTCACCAATAAACTTACGTTCTCGAAGTCTTCCAAGCTCTCCGTCCAATGTGCATCGAAGTTTACCATTTGCTCGGTCGTCTGCGGTTTGTTTCGCGAATAGCCGAAACCCCCACCTAAGCCTGTTCCGTACCTCAGCCAGGATTGCACATACGCACAATAAATGATTAGCTATTACTCAATACGAGAAGATCAAAATGGGACCGGCGGAGATCGACACCTCGACTACCGCACGCTACGCCTCGCCGATTACCACTAGGCCACTGCAACACCTAGCATGTTTAGTAATTGATTAGTGTTATATGAATTTTTTAAATATTTTTCTATAGAAACAGCAAAGTAAGCTATGTGTGTTGGGCGAATAAACTGCTTTGTTTCTATGCTCTTAGGCTATCGTTTTGCACCCGTCACAGAGAGACTGTTCTTATGCGAGGGAATTTCTTTACCTGTTAACTGAAACACTCCGCCGTGTTTAACCAACTCTCCTCACTCACAAACAGCTATTTTGGATGACAATTGTTGCGGAGCATTCGATCGGACGAGTTCGGCAAGAAGAAGGAGAAAGAAATGGAGACGCCTTTCGGTTCTTGAATGGAACCGATCCTGCGCTGCAAATCCCACGTTGTTTGATCTACACCACAAGCCCATCACAACATCTCTGCGCAAAACTGAGGAACGAGAGGGGAAGAACCCTGATAGTGTCTTAGGCTGGTGATCTACTATCAGCTATCGCATTATTCCTATGTTTCACTTTTTATGATTTTGAATTAATCCCGTGAATCCCAGATATTCTCTTTTCCATCAAAAGTCAACTTCTACAGAACTAAGAAAATTATACAGGGAAGAGCCGCAATGTGATGCTGAATCGGAATCTGTAATCAGAATACACAATAGATCATTTAGAAGCGAGTGACAGTCGATAGTGCGCTCGGTCTATTTTGTTACCACTAATCCTGTGCGGCATTATATCTCTGTGAAGAATCCCATATAGATATGAAGAAATTGTCCTCAAGTGGTCGACAAATGTGTAGAACTGGTTAACGATATTACGACCTCTGAGATAAAGATAAGGTGGTGATTAAACTTTTCATTTCTCCCAATTGTACCGCAACTGGCGGCTACATGAACCAGTCGACTATTTCTTGGATTGGTGAACATACTCCAAATAAGGTGTTTTTTGTACGAAGCGAGCAATATGTATGTCAAACTTATTGGCAGATTTTTTTTAGGATTTGCTTATTATTCGAATTCTAGAGCAGTTGAGCACTCTTTCTGGATTCCACGTTGAAACAGTGGGTTTTCATAAATCTCGATTATAAGTCTAATTACAGAATCAATAGTAAATGTCTTCATTTTAACTACTTAGCAGTGGAACTAATTCAAACTGTATCAGCTAAATTATTACGCTATTACTTTTCGATTCGTTCAGTTTTCAACGATATTAATTAAATATATTGAGTTGAAAGAGATTCTAATTTTAATGATAAGACGAAAGACTGGTTTCAGTTAGTGAAAGTAATCGTTGGTTTGATTTTTTCAACTTGTGCCCTGATAGACAGTGGACATTTCCTAAGCAATGGAATCCTTATTACCGTTCCGATTGGCTTCCTATACGTCTTTCCGGAAGAAGCGCGCTCTCGCAATAACCTCCTCATATATTGGTTAGCAATTTTCTTTTCCTATCTCACACAAAAATATAGTTTAGTATTTTGCTACATAAGTTTTCATAGTTACAAGAGTAATTCTTGCAAAAGACGAGTCACCATTTTGTTTATATAAGTATTTAAGACAACATTATTTTTGTGATATTATGAAGTGGATAAAGTTTTTTCCGTGTAACACTTTTAAAGATCTACTCTCTAGGTCATGGTTTGGAATACTAACCCTTTTCGACAGAACTTTGGAGTGTATACCAATGTATTATTGCATTAAACTACTCATGATACCACTTCTATTACCTAAGCCACTTTATTTTAAGAAAATCAAAGGCATTATCCAGAAAGGGAAAGTTGGTGCCAAAAGTTTTATTAGTCATAAGTTTCTAACTTTGATTTTTGTTGGAGCATAATTTTAAAATATTTTAGTGTGAAGAGAAGAATTCTCAAATATTAACTGATCCGGATGTGAATTGTTTAAAATCAAGGAACTCCTCATTAACCGAAAAGTCGTGAGAAATTTATTGTATAAGTATTAATATTACACAATAAGGTGCTTTGACTTTATTGTTTAACATTAAAGAACTAAACCTATTCAAAAAACCATTTCAGAAAGAGTACAACAACTTGTTACAGTACAGGAATAACTAAAATGGTGAACTTATTGAATTGAATTGAATCTTATCATATTCTGAAAGAAAGCCACTTACAGTTTCATATTTGTATTTGTAATGTACCACCTACAACTTGTGAGCAATGAAGAAGCGGAAAATTATCTATAAATTAGTATTTTTGTCGCTTATACTTTTCACCTGCTTATTTTCCAGCAGTTTAGCTAATTGATAGCTGTTATGCAAATAGAGTATTTAGTGATAGCTTTAATGAACATGAGATTTACTCACGCTTATTTTTTCAAAGTTGATCTTGGTATAAATGCGATCCATTTTTTATAATTAAAATTTTAGATTTACAACATCTATATGGTTATTTTATAGGATAGAAATAAGTTATTTGTTACATCAGGTAGTTCGATTCCAGTGGTATTAACTACTAGTGCTACCGACACTATAGGTGAGACATGTAAGACTAGGTGACTTTCATTTTTCAAAACATGTGATATTATTCAATTAGAATCGGTAAAAATGCATTAGAAAATAAAACAGGAACCAAATGGTATTATTTAAACAACAGTACCAATAAAAGTTTAGTTTATGCATATGCATCTGCCCTCGTCTACAAAATGCCGTTGATACAATTCTTACCCAGGAAACAAGCACTACAAAAATTCCAATTCAACAACGACAGAATTAAGTTACTACTTAAGACCAAGCGTTATTGATAGTAAAGACATTGACCCAGAAATCAACCTCAATGATATGGAATTTATGCCAACAAATGCATTGGTATGCTAGCATTCTAGTCTCTTTAAAAGGTTTTTTTCAACTTAATGTGCTTTCTTTACATAGAAATATCTTCATATTATGGTAATAAGCAAAAAAATGGGATTATCTCCCTTATATTTTAAATAAATGTTAGGAACGCCAATACTTGTTAAAGGTATTCAACGGTCCCTTCGATTTTGACCATACGACATACAACATGAAAATAACCAGCAAGACACAATATGGCATAGCATTTGCCATCAAAGGTTAGCTCAGCTTGGCTTTTTACTTCATATAATCCCCTATACTAATTAGAACTACATTACATATTCCCTACGTCCTTTAGGAAATGCAATTCCCCGCGTAACTGCTTATCCACCATTCGGTATTTTAAAACCTAAAGATTCAATGATCATTGCAGTCACTCTTAAGGTAAAACTAAGTGAAGTTAATAAAATAAGTCAGTATCACACCAACCTGTACAATTCGATACCCACTAATTACTTAATAGATGAACTTACAACTCCATGGCCTTTCATAATAATACTATGCTAAAATCTTTGGCGCAATAACTCTTGCAGAAATTCGTTTATTCCGAAGACCAGTATAACAATGACCGCATCGTTTTCGAATATGCACTGTTAAAAGATAAACATGCCAACTTCCATATGTCAATGCTTCAGGTGAGATTTTCCCTTTTAAATAATACGAAACAGTTCTTCCATAATACTTTAAATTATTCATCTTGTTTTCCCAAGACATATTTTCAGGATAATGGAGTCACACGCCGCAAAAATATCCTGATTAAATATAATCCATGATATATAAATTATTCAGATGTGTATATTGCCCAATATACATAATAGTCCACACTTCCCCTGAAAAAAATATTCTTTACAAATATACTTCAACAAGAGGTGCAACAATATCCAAAAACGAATGGACAAAAACAATGAGCTTGAAATAACCAACATCAACAACATTTATAGAACAGTGTAAAAGAAAAACAACTTCGGCTCATATCACTAATCACTCTTTTTTGGACTTTTTAGTCTTTTTTTTCCTAACTTCTGTTGCTTCAATTGGTTGAATTTCAGCTTTCACAATAATTTCTGAAAAAAATGATAGCATCTATTAGAAGTTTCCCGAATAAATTAGTATAACATTTGCGTTAATTTTAAAAGCATGATACGTAGAATGTCGTGGGCTACGATAGTTATATATTTTAATTCATTGTTACTATAACAAACATATTTTATCTTCACATACCTTCACATTCGTTTTTGCTACTATTGTTCTTTCTTTCTTTCTTCTTTGAATATTTCTCCGTTTCTATCCATTCCTACGATAGCTATGATTAAAAAGTGCATAACCTTTAGTAATGGGTATACCCAGAAAAGAAAATTAACATTTAAGAACTTATAGGAAAAAAAAATAGATTTTACTTCATATAGAGCAGTGAATACCTGTTCATTTTCTTCTTGTTCATCTTGATGACTTCTACTTTGTTTCTTTCGCCTTTTTATCATGTTTTCCTCGACTTCTTCCGAAGGTTCAACTCTTACATCATTTGTCTGTTCTATTTCCACAATAGCAGCAGCTTCTAACTCTCGCAATCTCCTTCGTTCTTTTTTGCGCATCTTTCTTTCCGAATTTTTATCTTCCAAGTTATGTTCTTCAGTGTTTTCTAGTAGTTCATCGTTTTTAACATGCTCGTTCGTTTCTTTCTTGGCCTTTATTGCTGCCATCTTAGCCGCAAAATATTCCCCCACTGAAAGATTACTAATTGTAGTATTAGAAGCTCCTGTATCAATTTCTGGCTTTTTTATCCAAGCTTCCACTTCATGTTTATCTTTTTCTTCATCCTGCAAACTATCAGATGACCGCTTTTTCAAACCAAGTCCTAGGATGGCAGATTTGTCGTTTGGTGAATAATTTGTCGTATCTTTAGCACGGGTGAATTTTTGATAGCTAAAAGTCATTGAACGATTAATAATTAACTCCAAGAGACTAATTCATATAACGTAAATGACTCACTGTATTCTTCGCCTAATACTTTTGCTGTTAAGTTCTATGGAGATCCGTTTAGCACGCTCCTCTCCCTCCTCTTTAGTTGTTGGTTTCTCAAGATAAGATAGAATTCGTTTATAGGATATGCATATTGTAATTTCATGATTCAGTTAGTTTTTAGTGTAATTGTTATATAAAATAAACATTTAAGTTAAATGATTGAAAAATACTTAAATATCTATGACAGAAGGATACATTTGTATCAGATAAATTACCTGCTCCTTATTTTTATTAAGCGCAGTAAGTAGATCAGCAAAATCATCGTGATGGCTAATCCATGTACTATCATATGAATTTGATTTATCGGCACCAAGACCTTAATATATACAATATTTTATTATATATATTCCTATTTCTTTATATAAAGTCAATATATAATAAACACACCCTTTCCAGTGTAGTTAGCCTTTAGTTTAACATGATCAGCATTTCCTTGTTTACTTCTACCCAGTCCATCACCATCACTCCAACCCATTTTCTCCATCAATTTCCTCGATAACTTTTGGTCATCATTCTTCCACTGTAAATTCTGTGGATCAATACTGATCCGTTGTTTACGACGTGGCTCTGCTAGGATTGACATTTCCCAATATCCTGGTAATTAATATATATTATATTCATATATATAGTAAAAGTAATCACATAACTAGTTCCAACAATATTTGAATTTAGTAAAGATAAAATGAGGACCGGTCATAAGCCAACTCATAAACCAGTAATGGCTTTACAATTTAAAGTATTTAAAAATCAGTCAACACGAAACAATAAACACCATAATTCCTATGTACATATTTGTTAGAATAAAAGTCCAAAAAACACATGTGTAAGCAGACATCACTTTGAAGTGTGGCAAATACAAGCATACCCTACAAATAAATTATGAGTAATTCACATATAATAGATGTCTAAAAAACTATGCTTTTGTAAGTGTAATAATCCAGATCTCCGACATTCGAAGCATTTTCATGGGTGGACCCTGAAAATAGCTCTAATTAATCAGTCCTTAACATTTAGCAAAGATAGCATGTTCCTGGAACAACATAACAGAAAAAGTAAACTACTTAATATTCCATCAATTCTAGAAAACTCGGCGTATTTCACCATATTTATATTTAAACATACTCTAAATTTATAATGTATATAAAATGTATATAGTATAAAAGCATAAAGTTAATCATATTCATGCAAAATGCAATAAAAGATTTGAACTGAAACCTGATAGAGTGTGCCAGCCGAGACCATAAGTTTGCCGTAAGGCAGATCGTATAGTCCATAATAGTATGGCAGTATCCAATATATAACAGGAAACACAACGTAAAATTGACCAGCATGTGTGTGACCTATTCTAGTCTGATTTCTTTATTATAGTTATATGAGATATTGAAATACCTGTGCATCAGGCTTAGATGTTAAAATATCAAAAATTTACTACATGGAAAAAATGATGCATCAAACCTGATAAAATGAGATCAATTGTTTGTAGATCGTCCTCCGATATATCTTTTACACTAGCCGGATTATGTGATAGAAGAATACGAGTTGCACCTTTAGGGCAATCGCTAAATGCCACCGAGACATTCATATAATGATCTTTGATTCTGTAAAGTGAATGAAATACAATAAACGATATAACCATATAAATAAATAAAGCATAAACACGTCTAACCCCATTTTTCCACTTGAAATATCATTTACACCAGCAAGACAAACGCCACGTAATACTGTATGACTGAAAATACATCTATCAACGATGATAATATACAAAAGCATGATACTTAAATATTTGTACAGAAAATGAACTAACCTATTCTGTAGCACGTTTATACCATTCTGTCGGTATAAATCGATCCACTCCATAACGTTACCATAATAATATTCGTGGTTACCTGTCACGAAGTATGTAGGAAACCGACGAGAAACTTGCCTGTAATTATATTCATTCTTTCATATCCTACATAGGATACTATTTTATAACCAATAAAGGACTAATATTATACAGAATAATAGTCAATTACTATAGATCTAAGAAAATAGTCACCAAAAGGGATCTACTCTATCTTTGAGACTGCTGACAGGACCATCGACCATATCACCGACAATCGTGACTGCATCAACATCTAAGCCCAGAATCTTATCAACTACTTTAGAAACCTGCAGATAAATATAAATATTTTACTGTTTCACTTCGATATGAGAGAAGCTTGACGCTTCATAAAGAAAAGTAAATTATCTACAGTAAATGGAATACTATACGTCTTTCAGAATAAAATTGAAGTTAAAGTATTAAAGAGAGGTTTTATTTTCAGTTTTTGAAGTCATTATTATTAACCTCTGTCAATATTAATAATTCTATGTTCTTATAGTAATTTGTAGTCGAGTAATAATAGTGAAATCAATTAAATGTTTATATATAATCATTTCAACGCATTAATTGAAAAATTCTTTGACGGCAGCAATGAAATAAATAGTCTTCGCCAATCGATAGAAAATAATAGGTTAACTTGCTTTTAAAATTAGTATTTTTATGTATCTTTAATATCCATCTAAGACGTAAGACTTATGTCACGAACTGTATACAGTGACATCTAACATATATTCATCGAAGTTGTATGTATGAGATCATTCTTATAATAAACACTAATCACTAGGCATTGATTTGAGAATGTAACATCATTTGACTTCGCAATAACTCTACAAACTCGTTTATCTGGAAATGCAGTAGATGAGAGTAAAAGAAATCACTTCTAGTTCTACATCACTACTTATGATTGTATGCATATTAGTCTACATTCAAAATATATTATGTGGCTATAAATTCGAACACTTCATAATATATTTAGGCGCAGTCGAACACAAGAAATGTTATCCATAAATTCTGGAAATGTTTTCTTTGATGAACAAGTTTTAAAAAAGATATTACACTGTCATAGCATTAATTATAGGACTTCGTAACCTACCAAGGTTACTAATATTTCTTTAATTAGGGAGATAAGTTCAAAATTCTATTGTTTCAGCATCTTTCTTGCGTATTTCAGTTATATAGTTCAGATTTAGAAGTACTTATATTCATAACTCCACTGTAAGTAAAGTTATATTTACTTTATCGACTAATATTTCACTTTTCAACGTCACTTTCTGGTAATTGAACTAACAAATGGATAGCCATATCAAACCTGCTCCCTATATACACTTGCACCAGCATGTATATCAGATACTACAGCTAGCTTAAGACTGCCACTGGTTACGGAAAGATTCTGTAAAATATCTTCTTAAATGAATATTATATATTGTGATAACGGACACGATGGACATATATCATATTAAACTAATAAATTACCTACCAAACAAGGTACTGTAAGTTAAATTTCATATACCTGAACTGGCAAAATTATCTCTTTCACAACGACTTTATCACAACCGTACCACATCAAGAAAGACATAATGAGAGTAGCTGTAAACGAAAACCTAAAAGAAAATAATTATTGATAAAAGCTAAATAGAAGCGTATAAAGCGCAAGACTTATTCCATTAAACATTTTCATAAAGTCAACTCACTTTACTTGTGATTTTCTATCGTAAAGAATATTGTACACAAACTTTAGTTCACTGAGAGAAGATATCAAAAACCGAAATGGTCCAAATCTCTAAATAATAACGACGAAATTAAGTATTTAACACGGCAAATTTAAAATCGGATTAAGAATACATTAAAGAAACTAGACTCACATTAAGTGGACCAATGAGCAAATTTACCAGATAAAATCCCGAAACAAACCCCAAGAGATTAGTCCATAGTCCAGCACATATGGTAGTAATGTCAAACAAAAGCCACTGAAAACAAAAAGAAAATTGATTAACAGCTTTCTTATCATCAAACGCTTAAAACTCATTTCACCTGTAACCACTCAGGTGCATAATACATAAAGTAAATCATTTGACCAAAAAACATAAATACCAATAATGCCAAAGAAAACCGTTGTCGGGAGATCTGAAATCTATTACTTTCATAGAGCAAAATAAGTTGTTTAACCCATATTTAAAACAATTCAATTTAACTGCAATAAATGTTTACCGCAATTCTTCTTTTTTCGCATTTTGATATCTTGTTTTCTTCATCAACACTAAAATATGCCATTAACTGATTGTATATAAATATATTAAACAAAAGCATTAAAATTTCCAATTTCAGAACTGAGATGAATCTCTTCCTATTGCCAATTTCATATCCTTCCGCCCTATTAACCTGGAATTATGTATTTGCACAGCTATGTACCATTGTAGAATATGAGCTTAAAACCGTAATTACCCACCCATGATAATCCAAAAAAAGGTAGTAAAAAATATAATGCAACGAGAACTATTAATAAAATGGAACCCGTTGAAGGTGAATTGCCCATATCAAATTTATAGGCAAATAATAACTGCAAGATTATGACATAATTTATCTAATTTTATGAACTCTTAGATTACGATACAAATGGTGGAACACCTGAATATTAATGTCACTGCAAAAATGTGATAAATCTCTTTATTAATTAAAGCAAGCATTTGAAAGAAAAACTAAAATATGGGTAATATAGCTCATATCACAGATTCTACTAATAACTTAAATCAACCACAAAAAAATATATATGCATATTTAACTCATACAAATTAATGTATTCATAGATTGTAGATAAACAATAAAATCAATGATGGGAATATAAAAGATTTGAGGAAATTAATGTAATTATATATACATATAAGAAAATACTGTTTCCATATTTATCAAATATTTGAAGTATTCAAGTCTTCCTGATTAGTTCCCTCTAGACTTTCAATCGCCATTCTCATAGAATTTCGCATATTGTTCAAACAACGTTGAAGTTTCCTAGAAACCAAAATTACTAATATATGGTGGAAAATTATATAGACGCAGTGATGTATACCTTTGGTCCAATTGCCCGACTAGACCAGCCCGATATGAATTTAAATGAGTTCTGAAATTCAATTATTTTTTCACCCAATTTTTAATATTTTTGTTCAAAGACTATGTGAATACATCTGCTCATTTATAATTTATTATAAAAATAGTTAACTAATTTACTACCTGGTTTCTAGGTTAGTGTAGGGATATAAAGTCTGTTCCAAAGCACATATATCAATAACACACTGCATAGCAGCGCATTGAGATCTTGGAGGTTGCAAAGCAAGATGAGCGAGTAGAGAGTAAAAGGCATTTTGTACTGTTGGCTTAAATATATAGAATATATCTACATATATTAAAAAATATACAAAAAACAAAACGGGTATTTTGACATTTATAAATCTACACTAGTCCATATCAAAAAAATACAGGAGATTTAACAATTACATCTCCAGATTTTTATGCAAATACTTGACTGGTTTTTACGTTTAGTTGAAATGATTACTAATGGTAATATTATTAATATTAGGCAATCCTTCGCACGTAGAACTCATATATCTGCGAACGTTTATTTGTCTTACCTGTAAGCACTCGGTTATTAGCTGAGGTGAACAAAGCTCTAGTTCGGCTTGTTGTAGAACACAACACATCATTATCTCTTTTGCATAATCAGAAACATCTGAAAGTCTAATTTATCTATTTTTTCTGTATATTTATCATCCACTTGTAGCTGTAAACAATTGCTTGGAAAAGTACATTAATAAATCATAACTACCATCGTCAGGTAAATACTCATAAACAGCAGATGCAATCAGAGAATCGAAAGCACTACATTTAATCGTAATATAACAGCGAATGAGGGTTTGCCTGTAGGCTAACAGCTTCGATTTGGCTTTCTAAATCATTACCATATATTAGAATAATGAAGTAAAATAAGTGGCAATTAGTTTATACAAAAAAAAGAACTAACCTCATAAATCATATCAGCATACTTTACTTCACAATCTACCATACGTCGACCGATACTTTTAAGGGTTGTCTCAAGAATATATTCTAGGTTACAGATGCAAATCAAAAGTTTCTTCGTTGTTACCTGAACTCAACTAGTCTTTGTGGTAAAATTAATTGGTTATCTAGTGAAGCAATGCAAATTCTTTTCTAGAGCTCAGTGTAAACATTATTAAACCACATTGAGCAAAAATTTATATTTATGTGTATCATACCTGAGTTCTCTCTTCCTCACGATGACTTAATTCAAGGTCCTGAGGTCTCTTCATGTCGCCACGGAGATTTAAAAGTCTAAAAATACAAAGAAATTTAGCAGAAGTATATAAAAAATGTAATTATATGTAGTCGTAGAGCTGGAGTACTAGAGAAAAAGTAGAACCAGATGTCATATGAACTCATTTCATCCAAGATTTAATTAACAATTTCTAGTTAAAATGTGCCCGACTAATGTTTAAGAAAATAGAGGAATAATGTACTAAAAGCACAAGTAAGTAGGATAATATTGGCAAAATTCACCTATCAAAACAGTGACGTATTGCAACGACCAAATGAACAAAGATCTCAATAAGCGTTGTACGAAAACGCTCCCTTGAGAATAAGCAGGTCTCACCATGAAACCCTGAATTCGAAAGAGCTCCACGAACTGATGACAGACACTCGCAAACCTACAATGCATATTATACAAAAAACAATGTGTAAAACTCGATTATAATAATATTTATAATATACCTCATTTTCATAGAAATCAGATAGCATCGTCTTTGCTGTACCTTTCCCAACAAACTCTTGTCGCCAGTTTTCTTTTTTACCAAGATGAGTAATATCTGAAGCAGCTATTTCCTTAGAACTGACTAACAATAGTAACTTAATTATAGAAAACCTTAATTTTTCAAAGGAATAATGTGACTTATTGTTCTTACTCTCAACCCCTTTATCGATTACGTCAGAAATGACCTTCAATCGTACGGTCATACAGAGCTCTATAAGGGGCTGTATATGAGATGTAGTAAACTGGCAATCAAGTAATGCAGAGATGAACGATCTGATGAATTTCTAATATAACCATTTAAGAGTCGACTGTTACTAAATAAAAAAGAAAAAATAAAGATAATAATATTCCCACCTTAACTCTTTCAAGCTCTGAATGAGAATAGTTCTATTTATGTGAGTAGATACGGCAGGCCATCGTACAAATTGCGACTCGTATTGCTTCATAACATCATCTGGTAGTGCTTTCGGTACAAGTGCATTCAGTATCAGCCAGGATGAAACATTAATCGTATTTGTCAGCATTTGCTAAACATTTTAATTAAATAATTAAAATTGTACAATTAACAAGTTAAACTAGGAAAAACACAAAAAAAAATTCTTATTCGAAAACTCAAATATACTAGTAATTATTTGATGTAATGTTAATTATTATTTATATTTTAAAAAAGAAAATATTGCTATACATAAAATTATCTCTGCATAAATGGACAAATAAATATGCTAAAAACGTAGGAATTCGTTAATTTTTTCTTTAATAAATACTTCGATTTAAGAAAACATTATGCCATATAGGAATATAGGATTTTTATTCTTTAGATAAAGATCTTTTCAGGATTATGGAAATTAATAACGTCAATACAAATACGAAATAACTAAATATTAAACTCACATTTATATCATCTTGCCTCTGTGACCAACGTTCATCATTAGTATTGTATGTATTGGAAAGTTTCCAAAATGATTGTAGCTTATTAATAAGAACTGAGACAAGTGATGATACAAACGTTTGTCGTTCGTTGGTTTCAACCACTAAAACAACATCTTGGAATATGTACATGTCATAAAAAAGCCTAATTAGTAATATTAAATGCAACCATATTAATGAAAAACTAACTTACAGGCAAAGCGTCCATCATTCTCACTTTGTGTTGCATTCACAGCTAAAATATTAGATTTTAGTTCAAAAAATAATATTAAATAGCATGCAGCCTAAATTTCTTCGTTAGAAAGAGGAGAATAACTTATATTAATAAGTATTTTTTAAAATTATCCCATGAACTTTGAAAGACAGCCGTTTTTTTAAAGAATAATATTGAACCCTGCCTCTAATATAGTAAAAAAACTGTATGAATTCGAATTTGGTTAGTTAATATACTTTGCTTTAATATAAATAACTTTTAGGACAATAATTGATGCTGTACACTACATACGCATAAATGTTAAAATCAAAACTATTCCTTTAGCATAATGATCTTCCTGAAGTTTCCAAAGGATATCTTCGAGCCAACAGTGATATGCAGTGATACATTCCCATGTTGGATCAGAATCAGGTTCAAGAATCTGATAAATTTTTATTAAAACTATTTTTTATAATATGATTAATTTCGTATAGCATACCTTTAAATATTTTATGAGTTTACTTTGTTCTTCAAATGATGCTGGAGTATCAATTAATTTGTGCTTCATTTCTTCTTTGAAACTATCCATTTTTGAGTCGAGTTGGTCCATTACTTAAAACATAAGTCCAATGAAAACGAATGCATCGGGAAATATGAATAAACTTTGATTTAAATAGTAAGCGCAATTTAAAGATATAAACTAACCCTCTTTAAAAAGAGGAACTTCAGTATCCTTATACAATGATTTAGCTCTAGTATAATCATTTAAAATAGTCAGGTATTCACCCTGAAAGACTTATATAAAGACGATTTCCATTAAAATTTGTTTTTGTATGCAAATTTGCACCTTCTTCATATTGTCGTCGATATTTTTTGAGAGGAAGAATATGAACTTAAATCGGGTCAGTACGGAGAGGGCATTTCTAGTGGCATCTGCACGATCTTTTCGTGATAATACGTCCTTGAACACGTTCTCTGCCTTAGCACGCGACTCAGCAATCGGAAATAGTACTTTATAATGTAGAATTTCAGTATTGTTACCAATTTTTAATTAATCCAAAGACTAAAATATTTTAGGCTTATCGGGAAAAGTATAATGTGATAAATAAATATAGTATTCCTAAAGAATTCACTAACTTCAATGTCGAATATTTACAAAAAAAACATTTCTATAGTATATCTATTTTTGATTTACCTGAGTTCCTATCATCTTAATAACTGCAAATTCCCCAGCCTGATTACTCCGTTCTAATTCGTCATGTAAAGAGGCTAGAGTATCCACGCAACTAATTAGAGAGTATAAATTAGCCTGAAAAGCATAAATTACAGTTTAAGAATTTTATATAATTAAAGTGATAACTTCATTCAAACCTTATGCATTTGTTCACTCTTTTTAGCTTCGTCAACCTTATTTATTTGCATATTTTTAACTGCCTCCTGGAGATCTTCGATCCTAAATACTATACTTTACTACAACCCAAGAATAATTAATTAGTAATAAATATCAAATTTTAATAAACAGAGGCATTAATTACTAGTATAACCTCAGTGAGAACTTACGAAGTCTCACTATGATTTTCGAGCAAATACCACTGTGGATTGAAGCTCTCCATTCGTAGATTACCAGAACTATCAGGAAATTCTCGCATAAGAGCACTGTTATCCATTTTCTTTGTTGTTGGCCGTAGTCCTAATGCATCACGTTCATCGGACGTTTGCGTCACACTACGAATAGCCTAAATCATGAAAATGATATCAGTGATGGTCTTCCTACTTTTATAAAGCGAACCTCTCTACCAGGGACCGTCCTTGACTCATCTACCCATACAGCAGTCTCTTCTAGTGGTCCAACTTGCTCGATAAACACCCTAAAATCCAATATTTGTAACATAATAATAAATGCAAAAACAACTAAATCTGTGACGATTCACCTAAACTTAACATGTGAAATCCCTCTACCACCAGATTTCGTAGCAATTTTTACTTCTCCTAGACCACGATTCGCTTGTCCTAATCGAGCAATGATCTTACTATCGCTTTTCCACCTAAATAAAAGTACTGAATTTATAACAATAATTTTTTAAAGCAAGAAATATTAAAATCAAATAATAAGGAACCATGATTATGAGGAATGAAAAAGCGCACTTAGCAGAATGAAGACAATCGGTCCCACAAATAAATAACATAAGGAGGTCAGAAGGATCCATTCCTAAATTTTCCCCTCTGATTGTAATTTGGGTGCCGGGAGTACCTTTAAAACTTAAAAATTATACATCACATATGACTAACAGAATATAGTTAATATAGACCAATATATAGCATCAATAAGTAATTTTTTTACTTTAATTAATAGTACCATCTGTTTGAACTAACAATCGTTTAGAAATATATCAATTACATCTCAAATTAGTTTGTATTACTGGGAAATTATTAAAAACAAAATAATATAGATTATTCTAGTGTTTAAATAGTAAATTTCTGAGAAATTTTCTATAATCTCTAGGTTTAATATTCCGTTTAGTACCTTCAGTTGGAGATAACCCTGTAACGGTTGGAGGTCCCCCTGATCGTACGCTTGGTGCTCCCGAACTTCCCTCATCTGACATCTTTAACAAGTCTATTGAATATAGTAACATTTAAAGTTAGAAATATATGATTACTTATCAACAATTGTGACTATGGAGCTCATTATATACATACAATTAGTTTTTAACTAAATATAAGAATACATTTAACGAAGCAATGTCCAAATCAATGTAGGGAAAATACATAGACAAAAAAACCCTATATATAAAAGTAACTTACTAAAAAATAGAAACGTACATATATGAATTTATAACTGGGAAGCTAATTTAACAGTACGAAAGAAAATTATTCCTCGGCTAAGCATATTTTTACTTTCAATGCGTACCTGTAAATTTGGTTATATAAATTTATCATGCGTTATACGCAAACCCTCCGAAAAATTTAACGGATTCCTGAAAATGCGAATCGTGGTATTGACTACTTTTCATACGCAATTGCGGAATTTAATATAATCTCACTACTGTAACAAAGTTGCAAACATGTCCATGTGTAATTATTCATGTTATGATAATTAAATTCCTTTCCTTCCGAACATTTTTAGGAAAGGAATGTGGAAAAACCTATGGTTATATCTTCACTAAGTAACTCTTGATTTCTTATGTCTTTTTACGACCTTATTAGTTTTCTTGTTTACACATTTCAAAATATACCTTAGCGAAATGTGTGACTATTTTTTGGACGGTATATGGAGTTTTTTTTACAAAAGTCACAATGAAATGTGGAAATATTGCCTTGATTATTACAGTATTAATCAAAAACTAATATAATTAAATCTACATCCAAGAATCTTTGTCACCAGAACCCCAGTCAGTAAGTCGCAAAATTCGTCAAGCCCTCTTGATTATGTGCATTGTGCGCGTGTTCATTTGTCGCAGCCGCACACCAGAAATTGGAAAAGACCGAACCGCCCAGTTTCCGGAAACATTAGTATGTATTTTCCATCTCTACTTTCCTATCTTTATACTAGTTTTTCAGCTCTTAATATTTCTCAAATTGTCAAGTTTGTCTTTTATGATTACTATGTTGCATAGTATTCGTATCCTAATTAAATTCTTATGATTGTTTGCAATACAAAGGTACTAGTCTTTTATATATAATTGTTCTCTGATCGTTCAGTAGATATGTAATTAGATCTTCAAAAGCATGGAAGTGCAAAAGGCATTAGTTGAGAATACTCAATTGCTCTTTCTCGCTCATAGCTTCCCTCGGAGGTTGCTTAAGCATATTTAAAAGAAGATAGTTGATTATCTCTTAATTACTATTCTCAATTTCACCAAAAATTGCTGATGGCTAATTAAAACAGGTACCTTCACTTTATTTGCCTAAAGTGAAGAGATCTGTTTTTGAAGCACACATAAATTTGATTTGTAGTGAATTTGAAATCTAAGGCTTATCTGTTTTCAAATGTTCTCAACTGATCCTTTTTGTGCTCTGTGCTTGCGATGACCTAACTATATATATATATATAGGGTGCGCCAAAAGTTTTGTTACAAATTTCAAGTGCAGATAAATTAGCATATATGACGCAACATTTCGCTATACTAATGAAGATGTTTTACTTAAATCTTCCTTGAACCGTATTTCAAATCTCATTAAATTCTCTCGTCTTTGAAATGTTATATAATGTCCAAAGCTCTACGCACCACAATCATCACTTGCACGAGCTAGGAGAGAAACATATAGCGATTGCTAAGAAGCTCTGTGCCACGAAAATGGCTGTTCAGCGGACTGTGAAATGATATCAAGGACTTGGCATAGTAAAGGACCGTCTTAGGAGTGGAAGACCCAGATCCGTGAATACTTTTCGTGTTCAAAAAATGTCAAGATGATCCTCCGAAATAACAATAGATCGATGAGGAAGATGGCTTCCGACTTAAATATCAGTCCAACATCAATGAGGAGAATCGTCAAACATGAACTGGGGTTCTACCCATATAAGATCTGTCGAGCCCATATGTTGACGGAGAAAATGAAGGTCAACCGTTACGAAAAATCAAAAAAACTCCTAAGCATCGTTTAGCAGGGCCACGTCTCAAATGTGCTTTTCATAGATCAGAAGATTTTCACTGTCAACTCAGCGTGCAATAGTCAGAACAATGGGTAAATTCTTCATCGTGGCCACCAGAGGTCTGAGAAGTCATTCGTAAATATTAGAAGTCATTTTCCATCATCTATCACGGTTTGGGCCATTATAACGGCATCAAGTAAAACTCCGTTAGTATTTGTCGAGAAAAACGTCAAAATTAACTCTAAATACTACCAAAACGAAATTCTATTGAACGTATTAGTTCCCTGGGCTTCAAAACATTTGGGATTACAGAATTGGACATCTCATGAGGCTAAAATAATTGTTGAGTTGTGTCGGTGGCAGGCTCCAGACTTTGAGGCAAAGACATTTGGCCATCAGATTCACTTGATCTGAATTCAGTGGACTTCACAATATGATCAGTCTTGGAAAATAAGCCGAGTAGAACATCCTTCAACAATTTGGACTCTCTTAAGGTGGCCTTAGGTGAGTCTTGAGAGGGAATTAGCCAAGAGGAGCTGTGGCCCACCGTGAATAACTTTGAGACGCGTCTACGAGCTTGTGTGAACGCAAAACGAGGAAACTTTGAACACCAATTAAACAAAATTATTGTTGGGTATTTTATGTATGTTTGGATAAATTTTCGTGTCGAATGCTGTTTTTATCATCAAATTATGCGACTTAACATCTGTAACAAAACTTTTGGCGCACCCTGTATACTAGCTTAGTTAATATATTTCTGCATTTCAGGATAGTTTTAGTTGTGTGGATAGACAATGTTTCGTGATCATAAATGTTTCTAAATTTTTCACTGCTTGTAGTTTACTTTGGTGCTGCTACATCATATAAAGTCGGTTAGTAATTAAGCTTTCAAGATAAACATTATATTTATTTGAATTCTTCATTATATTATATGACAGTGCTAAATTTTTCTGCATTTTTGATATAGTATTTTTTACATGCTACACTCAATTTAGAATCTCTTGTAATATATGTAAGAGAAAATAGCACTGCCATTTTGGTTCTTCATCATTCTTTTCATT
Organism: Heterorhabditis bacteriophora; assembly: GCA_964036235.1. Classification (NCBI taxonomy): domain Eukaryota; kingdom Metazoa; phylum Nematoda; class Chromadorea; order Rhabditida; family Heterorhabditidae; genus Heterorhabditis; species Heterorhabditis bacteriophora. The sequence continues at coordinate 893,131 of OZ038427.1, read as the reverse complement.
AAAAATATGTATTAAATACCTTTTATTGTAATTGTAATGAGACACAACTACGTGTGCATGTTATGCTTATCTAGAACCATAAGTGCATAAAATCTTTACAAACAAACTTGACTTAACAAATTCACTTTTTCTATACATTGGAAAACAGACGATGCACTAATTAGGGATGTTTTTTAATCTAGGAGCAATTCTACGGGAGTCAGAAGACTCACATATTGCGGCAGCCATCCAGTACACGGTTGAATGGTTGAATCAACGGGGGATTTATGGTAGTATGGAATACTTAATAGAATACCTCGATAAACTTGACCACTATGATGCACTGAGGAAAGGTTAGAAACTTGATATGTACAGGACGAATCCATTTTTCTCTCAATTCATTTATTACCTACTACCTTCAAAAATGAACAATCATCGGAAGGAGACACAAATGGATCTAAATAGCTTAATTTTAGATTATATTGAAACACAAGGTTGAATTTTGTAAAATTTATATATTGGTCTGATTTTTTAAATATTTGAGTTGAAAAATTCCAAAAATAGTGTACTAGTTAACAAAATAATATAGTTTTGATTAACATTCATATAAGAAAAGTACTTAGACAAATAAATAGGCGTCTATAATGTTTCATAATTAAGAATAACTTCTTTCTCAAGTTTTTAAAAATGTTCAAGCGAGGATATTCGGAGGCGATTCTTACATTGGACCGCCTAATTTTTCTAAAAATGGCGTATGAACGTATTCCGCTTTAAATTGAAAATGCCTTTTATTGCAAAATAAAACTAATTAAATTAAGTAATTGAAGACAATATGATGGAATTTGAAAGTCGCAATACGATTTCCAATAATTTTAATAACTGGAAATAAATACAGATTATAATATTACTAATAAAGATTATTCGAATATCAAAGTGGCTTTATCGATTACTTTTTTTAACCGAAGGATAAAGATATATGGCTTACTATTTTTTCTACTAAAAAGTACAAACAAGTACCTAATTGGAACTATGTCAATATTATACCTATAACGGTAGCATTTTTAAAAATTTCACTAAATATTTAAGAAATAACTATTTTTAGCATGCTCAATGTTTGAGAAGGATAAAGTAATAGGACTAGTGGGTGGGTCGCATGGATTGCTAAATTCACAACTAGAACGACTCACTGATCAGGTTAGAACAAAAGAGGACGCCTTATTTTTTATTTATACTATAGATTTAAATTCGATTATGAATATTATGAAGAGAAAATGAAGGTGTATGATAGGAGCGAGATTCTTAAATATAAGAAAACAGTGAATGTAATACATGAAATTAACAGCAAAGAAAAATATTAGACAGTAGAGCTTTAGAGTAAAAATGATCGTTCACCTTTAGCTAGATATTCCGATGTTGACTGCAATCGATGATTTGGAAACAGGAGATGATCAAAGCAAGATCAATTTTTTTCCTCGAGCACAGCTCTTTGAAGCGATTGTTGATTTGTTCAGACACTGGAAATGGAATCGTATTACCATAGTTTACGAGGACGATGAGCGTACGTAAATATTGTCCTAAAGAGTAAACAACACGGAAGTACGTAATTAATGCAAAGAAACTGTTAACTGGTAATAATATCTACTACTCAATGTACTAATATGTAATGTTTATAGATTAATTAATTATAGAAAAACCAGACTTAGAATGTTACCCCGTTTTTTCGCACGTGTAGAGAACCGCAATCTTGTGCGCATTTATGAAAATTTCAATAATAATAATTTGGTAATTTAAATTAGATAAACAAAACTTAAGTAAGTAGATTTTGTGAATATGTAGAAATATGATAGGAGCAATTTAGGTATTCGCCGCCTAGAACCTTTACTGGAAAGCGATCAGTATTCATCAATTAGATTCCAATTAGTCAAAATACAGAAAGGAAACTACATGAGAGCGGCTGAAGAGGTGAATAATTTTCCTAAAGACAACATGACTAAACCATCAAAATGTTCTAACAAGAAAGTATGACAGAAGGCAGTTCATAAAAAGAGGCTTGTGTAAGGGAATAACAGAAATACTCTCGTTTTGATTTGGTGCGAATAAACTTGAACAGCTAGGAACTAATGTATGAAATCAATGTATGCAAGTATTATCAGGTGAAGGAACTGGAGGTGTGCCGATACTTGTACAGAAAGGACTGTACTGAATTTAGTCGTGTTCTGCTTGATTTGAATCCAGAACACACTTATAATTTTCTGCTTTCGGTTGGATAATTATTATCGTTGATTATCTTGTTTTACTCTCTTCTCTTAGTTCTCATTTTGCATCTTTATATAGTACCGTCTCCTACACTTTTCAGGCTTTACAAATGGGTCTCATTGATTTGAAACACTGGTTTCTGCTAACCAATATGGTATATATCTTTTCCTCATTAATTATTAGATTTTATTTGCAGAAAAGCATTATTTTTATCATATTATTTTAAAAAGTTTTTAAATGTAACCATTGTATTCCTACTTTTAGAGCAGTTATTTTTTTCATTCAACTTTTATATTTATAAACTATTTTTTCAGGAACTGTCCTCGATGAATATGGAACTTTTTCGTTATAATCATGCTCGTTATATTTCACCTTACCCCATAGACAATAATTTTATTATTGAAAACAAACATATTTTTAATTTTACCCACTTTAAACAACATATTAGTCAAAAATGGAATACCAAGACAGGTTTTAGTCGAAATCTCAGAATGGTGGGTTCAAAACATATTGATGTTAGTATTAGTAGTTTCTAGGTGTAAATGTTGATTTTAAGAATTAATTTTGATGACTGGACTGTCTATATCCTGAAATTCATTTACAAATCTTCTAATGAGATAGAGAGTAGTGTCAGGTAGCGCGATTGAGTGTGTTTAAAATGCCTCTAGGAACATAAATACGTCTTAAGCAACTATATGTTCAGGGAAGAATTTATTAGGCTTACATGTTTTCAGCATAACCTTTTTTAGTTGCTTTAGTTAAAGTCTACGAACGAAATTCCAGCATATCCTTCATTTTCTAACCATTGTCTTCTTTCTGACGAATGCCTATCCAATTGGTCCTTTTTATGTTCACCATGTAAAAAACTTGTACTAATAGCATAAGTTTATGCATTTTTATAAATAAAGTATCACTTTCAGCTTGAAGCCGTCTTCACATTTGATGCCTTGTATACATTTGCCAATTCGTTCTCAGACGCATCTGCTATGATGCAGGTCAAAAATATTATTATTAACTGTCACCGAGCTAATTGTTTTCTATATAATTGAAGTAATTCAGATGGAGGATGTTCCACAAACAATGTGTAAGAAACCAACTAGAAATGCAAGGAAATACCAGCACGGAAAGACTATTATAGACAGCATTTACAATAACGTAAAACAAGTTATACAATTACGTTATGTGCGAAAAAGAAGAATCAATATAGTAACTCTAATTAAGTCCAGAATAATCTAGGAAAATAAGAACAAAGAGAAGAAATGTACTGAGAGGACATCTAAAGGTGGTAACAAAATGTATCATATAGAATCTTCGCGGCTTGTCTGGAGATTTACGTCGTCTAAATAGAAATCCTCAGAAGAATAATTTTTCGATGAGAATCCATCTTCTTGGATACAGTGGAAAACTGGATGATGTGAAGTTTTGCAAGATATGAAATAATAATGAAATTTTTCTACATTTTATAAAACGTAATATATACTAGGCTTTGAAAATTAACTCTTCCGTTTCATGATATCGGAATTTTGGAGTTTTTCGAAAAGTATATTTTCCTAGATTTCCCAAATCCCAATATGTTAATTCTAATTTATAATATAATAGATGAAATATCATTTTGTCAATAAATGCCGATTTGTTGAAAGAATTTAGCAGTTATATAGTAAAATATCAAGAGAATATTCTTATAATTAGGCTATTTTTGCTTAGATCGGTTTCTGGGAGCCAGCAACTGATGTGCATGTGAATATGTCTGGTGATTCTCGAGCACAACTACAGAGAAACGTACAGGTCTCTGACGAACTTAAACCACACTTCAGAGTCACAACAATAATGGTGCATATATTTTTTTAGCTTTTTTTTATGCATCTGAAAGAGTCTGTATAGGAACGGCCGTATGTAATGCTGAAGAAGAACCACTACGAACTCGATTCAAACTGGAAATTTGAGGGATTTTGTATCGATTTGTTAGCAGAATTATCTAAAGACCTCGGTCAGAATTATTTAATTAATTAATTAACTTTTTGTACACATGTACAATTTGCCGTAATAAAGTTACGTAACTTTAGGTGTTATTTTTACAGAGAGTTCAACCATTATGAAATCCAACTGAAAATCTAATAAGTGTCAATAATGTAATGTTCCACTTATATTTTTTGGTGTATACAGTAGTTTTTATAGGATTTACGTATACAATTCATGCAGTAAAAGATGGCAAATATGGAAACGATATATTCGGTAATGGAACATGGGACGGCATGATTGGAGAGATACTTAGAGGGGTAAGATTGGATTAGATATTTCACTTAGTAAAATTATAACGAATAATAAAATTCACTCTGCAATTTTAAGAGGTACAGATAGAAATTTCGGTAATAATAATAATAATAATAACCAAACTATGAAAATTTCGGCATTTGATTTCATCATTCCGAAACTAGTTCATATTTCTTTTAGCTTGTTTGACAATCGCATTGTGTGTCCTAATTCGAACTTTTACCAGGAAGCTGAAATGGCAGTTGCTCCTCTGACTGTAAATTTCCGTCGCTCAGAAGTTGTAGACTTTACAAAACCATTTCTCTCGCTAGGAATAAGTATACTATACAAGGTATTTATTGCATAGATGAAATTTTAAAGTGGTAGGCATATAAAAAGTTATAAAATAAAAGGAAGATAAAACGCTCGGTAACTTATTTAGTAGATTTTATTTCGATTTGATTGACTAAACTATAAAGCCGAATCAAATTTCTAAATAATACAACAGCGACAAAATAGATGATGTGCTGATATTCTGCGCGTACTTTAACCATGGAATTAGTCCTAAAATAACATCTAAAATAGTCCAAGAATTATTGGAGAAGATGTTAAAAATGCTATACATTCATTTTATAAGATAACAAACTGCAACAACTAGTAAGGTCTCTAGGAGTTTATCTGATCTGTTCGATTGTAATTATTTATTGCCCTCAGTTATACTTCTAGTAAACCACATGTAATAAGTATGCAGATGTTGTTAAATTTAATTTATCTTGTTTCACTATATCTTTCCATTTATTACTTTGAATAATATGGATCCACTTAAATAATTATTTAAAATAGTCAGGTTCCCGATGATCATCAACCAGATTTATTCTCCTTTCTTAATCCACTGTCTTGGCAAATTTGGCTCGCTATTGTAGCTGCTATAGGTGAGAGCTATTACAATTTTCAGGAATTGCAACTATTTACAAACATATGGTTTGTTTGAGTAATACAACACTATCATTGAAGTGTTATTTATAGAAATAATAAACTAAATTCAGTCTAAAGTATTCCACAGAAATCAAATTGAAAAGTTTGTTTACGTTTTGCAGTCTGTGTAACACTGGGAATGTATACGGTAGCTCGAGTTACTCCCTATGAGTGGAATCTTAACTTCTCTTGCTGCACTGCCCATCAACCGCATCCAGCAGCCTCTCTCTCTCCTCCAAATGTGCCCGTCGAACTGTCAAACAATTACAGTTTTTGGAATACACTGTGGTAACTTACTTTCATTTTTTTTGTCATAGAATTTATATTTTTGCTAAATCTATGTTAAATATTTTATTTGAATACACAAAATGGATTAGTTAGGTTCAATTTTACTAGCGAAATACAGCTCTGGAGTAAAATAAGTTCTGTTTTGAAAAGGAAGCTAGTGAGGAATAATAATGGAAAGAGTATTTTAAACAAAATAATAGTTATTCATTAGATTTATTCCCATCTATTTAATTTTTACTTACGACTGCCTTGACTTCTGCTTTATTTATTTAGCATCTTTTACTTTTAAGAATATGTAAAACTACAATCATATATAGAGCACGCTATAAATATCCACAGTACAGGTATGTTACAAGCACGATGCTTAAAGGTGGCTGTGATTTTGGACCACGAGCAGTTTCAACCAGACTTCTTGGAGGTACATACAATAACAGTACTAAATCCTTACTCCCTGCAACTAATTTCCTAATTTTAGGTACCTGGTGGGTATTCACTTTGGTGATTATTAGTGCATACACTGCAAATTTAGCTGCTGTCCTTACCGTATCTCGTCCATTCATTCCTATAAAAAACCTAGACGACCTGGCCAATCAAACAGTTATATCTTATGGCACCATCAAAGGTGGCAGTACCATGCAGTTTTTTCAGGTCTCGTAATCTATTTTTGTTCTTAGTAGGTTTAATTTCAGTTTTGTGATTGATTTAATTACCTACGTCTCTTAATCTTTTGTAAATCAGTTAATATAAATACTCATAACGTTTAAAATCTAGGAATCGCGTATCAGTTCACACATTAAGATGTGGGAATACATGAAAGACAAAGATGTGTTCGTTCGCGATAACCGAAGAGGAGTGGAGATGGCTCTTCAGTCTGTCATATCCAATCTTTTCATTTTCGTTACTCTGATTGTTTTCTTCTAAAATCTATTTATTCTTCGGCTGCTCACTTTTTCCTCAATTTGTTCTCCACTACTGTAATGTATTCTTTTTCGTCTAGTTACTATTAATTAATATGCTACAGACATAACTACGCCTATTTGATGGAATCTACTTCTCTCGAGTATGAAGTTCAGCAAAACTGTAATTTGACTCAAATAGGGGGCGTACTTGGTTCTAAGGGATACGGTATTGCACTACAAAAAAGTAAGTCCTCTTACTATTGACCTAAAAAACAAGTGTAATTATCATATAATTAAATAATTTATATATAATTAACAGTTATTGCTCTCAGAGTCCGAATGGACAGATAGAATATCCCGCCAGATCCTATTGTACGCTAAACGAGGAATAATAGAAATGAAAAAAACTAAATGGTGGAGAAGCAAGTTAGTAGAATGCAAAATGCGACTTTTACTGTTATGAGATACTTAAAAGGCATTCATGCTATTTATTCTATCAATATTCAGTTCTAAAAAAAACTACTCAGTGCGTAATTGTAAAGATTTTTCAAACTGTATATTACTTGAATTATACATGCTATCACTTATTTTCTACTTTATAGAGGTGCAGCATGTTCTGGTACTGGATCTACTGTTAAGCAACAACGCTTCTCGCTGAATATGTATAATGTTGCTGGTCTATTCATCATACTTGGTACTGGTCTTATCCTTGGAGTCATTACTGTCATAGTAGAGCTCTTCATTAGAAGTAGACAGATTGCAAGAAAGGAGAATGTAAGTTATCTATAGACCTGTATTTTAATACATTAACTTCCCAATATCTCCTTTATAAAAGTAGTTATACTTATTCAATTATAAGTCTCCAAACAGCATTTTACATATCTGTATTTCACAGCTTATTTTGTCTTAATTCCAGATTTCCGTAATGACAGAAATTATTCAAGAGCTACGTTTCGCTTTGAACCTCAATAAAGTTGAGGACCACCGTTCCCGTAAGAAAAGCGAGCGTATGAACGGAGAGAAAGACATGGAAAATGGGATTAACATAACTTAAGAATTACAAAAATATAAAATTATAAATTTTCTTGAATATTTTCATTCAGCTTAAAAACGGAGTAATTTAGCTTTTATGTCAGTTACAGAATAATAACTTATATGAGACTTTTTCCTCTAGAACATCTACAAACAATTTAGTCCAATCTGCATTTAAACATCCAAATGTGCATTAGTAATAAATAATAGTACAAAACAATCTTAAATAGTTGTATCCCAATATTTTAATAATTCCACAACAAAATGCCTTTATTTATAGAGATATAAAGAAATAAGTAGGAGAATAATGAAGTATTGATGTTAATTATTCAACTATGTCTAACAGAAACGGTTAAATAGTCTATTTCATATATGCATTGTTTCAGAGTAATTTACATCGAAACATATCAGTACATATTGATTGAATTACACGCATTCTCTAACTTTTAACCACATAATAAGAAGAGGGAAACTAGCCATTGTATAAATATAGACTTTCCTTACTTCTGGAATAAAGAAGGGTGCAATTAAAGCAGATGTAAAAAAAATAGCGCATGGTAGTGTGTGAATTATGGAGATTGATGGTTCTAAGAGAGAGACTGGTTTAGGGAACTCCCCTGACTCGTAGAATCCATCAAGTAATCTTAAATAATTGTTTCCACTATGTATTATATAATAACAGAACATAATCTGTGGTAATATTTCAGATTAATAGCAATACATACAGTATCTTTCAAAATGATGGCACACCTAATTTTTTTCGTTTCATGTTCTCAGTCGTTAGATTGAACCATTTTTCCTGAGGTGAGGCGTAAATAGCTATGGAAATCTTCAGTTCTAATTTCATATTTTTTAAATAAAAAATTACGCTTCTTATATTATTTCTTCTCATAATCACTAACCTTTCATTGTTCGAAAATAATAGCACACTTAATAAGTTTTAGTGTAATTTAACGAAAAATGAGCAAATTGACTAATCCTGGACCATCATAACAATGGGTCGTGCTTCTACATTGAGTCTACACGAAAGACGTCAAAGTAAAGTACTGTCAACTGCCGGTTACACGGTGAAGCAGATTGCGATGTCGTCAAGCGCTCCAGAAAGGCTATTATGAATCCTCTGTATCTTCAAGAAGAATATGATACAAAGAAGAGTAGTGGACGACCTAGCAAGTTGAATAACCGTGAAAAAAGGGAAATTCTGCGGACTGCGTCGAATAACACGATCAGCATCAATGGAGTCCGTAGGACATGTGGCATTGATGCTTCAAAAACTACGGTGTGGAGAATTCTGGAGAAGTGTCCCAATATTGTCCGATCACGAATGAAGAAGTGTCCACAACTAACACAAAGACATAAAGACGAAAGGCTTTGCTGGGCCAGAATATTCATGAGATACGACTGGGAAAAGGTACAACTTTTAAGAGTCTTCAAAAATAAGTCTGTAAATTCATTATTTCGAATTTAGGTGATCTTAAGCTATGAGGTGAAGTTCAACCTGTATGGTCCTGATGGTTATCATTTCTATTGGAGATATTTACGTAAGGAACCTCGGCATTTTCCAACCCGAAATTTCGGTAGAGGAAATGTCACGATTTGGGGAGCGTTCAGTGCTATGGAACCGGTCGACTTGGCGTTTGTTTCAACGAAGATGAATAGCACTGACTACCAGGATGTCTAAGGACATCGTCTAGTTCCGTATGTCTAACGATTTAAAGGTGTTAGCTTTATTTTCCATGAAGATAATGCCACAATCCACCCCAGTCGAAGCACTAAGACTTGAAGGAGAATATAACAATGCCGACACTCTGGACTACCTGTCACGCTCTCCGGATTTGAATCCGATGCAGAATCTTTAAACAATTCGTTTTTTCAGGTTACTAATAAAAGTGGTAGTAGTACTGATTATTAGTTGATTGTTATACACATTGGTTGTTATTCTTATTGCCATAAACATATATTTTAATAAAGTGGGCCATCATTTTGGAACGATGAAAAGAGTGATTTTGAAAAAAATTTAGCATAAAAGCAGTAGTTTTTTCTAAATAACAAATTTTGTTTAGTCTGGAGATTTTCATGGCTATTATGTCTCATTTCAGAAAAAATTAGATCAATCTGACGACTGGGAACAGAAAAAATTTAACAGAGTACTATCATTTTGACATTGTATTATAGATTTCTATTTTCATTCATAAAAAACATGGTCCTACCTTTCTTTTTCTTCATACCGTGTTATGATCCATTCTCGCAGCTTTTCCTTATCTTTCGGTAGTTCATTTGCCAAAAATCTTTTCACATAAACACATAATGTTCTCCCATCGGAAGAGCCACAACAAAACTCTAGCATATTAGGAGCTAATCCACGACGACCAGGAAGCCTTAAATAGTTTTATAATTCAGTTTAAAATTAAAATGTTCCTGTAAAAAAAACAAACAAACAGAAACTTCAATAGAAATTTTATGGAAAATCCGAACCTTGTTTGTCCATATCCAATTGTAATATCATAAACAACATCTAGAGATTTTAAATGATTCAGAACCATATGAATTCCACCTGCACGTGGACAAAGTACGTTAGTCAACTCCTTTCGACCCTAGAATTTAAATGTCATATTAATGTTTCACATAAGTGATATATGTAATCTAATTAGACCAACCACACGACGACAAAATTCTCTACTAGCTTCAATCTTGTCCATTTTCATTCTAGAATATCTCGTTCCTTCTGGGAAAACTAAAAGCCAGAATTTTTCATCGAGGGAATCCAACCATTTCAGCTGACGTAGTACAGGACCCCCCACAAAATCTCCGAAACGACGAACATAGATGTATCCATGCTTAAACCGTTATTACACTACGTGAAAAATTTTTAGCGAAACAAAAAATTACATACTATTTTAAACTTACAAACACAAAATTATTAACCTGGAATATATACCAGCCGAATAATGGGACGTAGTGGATAGCTTGTTTGACCATTACTCGAAAGCCTGCATCAGAACCGAGCTTTCCTTGGCGAGCAGCTAACATAACCATCACAGCCCAGTCAACTGCACGTGATTATGCAATTATGTCACATGGACAATAAAATCCGTTTTGGATTCCACATTGAAGATATAAGAGTAAATATTTCATATCTAAACTACTTATTATAACTTATGCGGAATGGAAATTATACTAATATGCCTACCTAACAATGTCAAATGAAAAATATAACATCAATTCTCCTAATCTAAAAATTATGTGTAACGAAACAAAGTTTGTAAAAAAAATTTTTACCATTACTTTGGTGATTTGCTAATACCAACACACTTTCGGATTCTGACTTCATTTGTTCAATATCACCGAATAACTTAAGCTATAATGACTAGTTGATTTTTTTTTGTATTGATGATACAGTTTAAAAACTAGTAGTAATAGGTCTGAAGGTGAAAAATGCATATAACTAACCTGAACACCAGAAATGTTTTCAAACACAAATAAGCACAACCTCAGGTAAGATCGATATAGGGTGTTATCCATTTTCTGCAAAAATAAGGGTTTTTTCAGTGTAAAACGTTAACTAAATTGGAATTGATATCAATAGTTGTACTGGAATTATGGGAAAAGTACCGGAACATCAGTTAAAAGATGGTCCTTTCAACTGGTTATGAACTCTTAGCTGGCAAACTAAAAATCTAAATTCGACTTAAGGCACTAACTTGAAATGCTTTTCTTGGTAGAAACCACGATATTCCCCCAATGCTCATTGATACTGTAGCAAAAGGAATCATTGAAAATGATAGCAATGAACAGGGAATGGTTGATCGTAATTGATCAGCAACAACAGTAGCAAGCAATAACATACTGGAAAAACTTCACAAACTAAATTGTGGATCAAAAAATAACATAGCTAATCTAAAATACTTAGGCCTTATAAATAGAACCATCAAATTTGAACAGAAAAACTACAACAAGAACTATTAATTATCGTACACATTTTTTATTACAACAGTAAGTATTCTGATTATGAAAATGTGGAACTTTCGATAACACAGACAGGAAATCACAATCTTTTATATGGCCTATGGCCAAAATCTTTGATCACAGTACTTGCTTAACTCGTCATACCACTAAAATAATACTGATTAAAGCTAGTATACATAGATATAACTACTATACGTTTTCCACTAAAATAAATAAGTCGTAAATTTCTAACAATGTAAAATATTTATCTCTGTACTTTGAATATGCTTAATACCAAGCGAATAAGACTTAAATATTAGGTACTGAAGTGCACCAAGAATGAGGGGAATACCAAACAACACATCCCGCATAGCATTAACTAAATCATTCGATGGTACTTTTGAGGTCAAATATTCCTAAATTTAAGAATTATGGTTAGATAGAAAATGATAAATAAACAAAAAAATTGTACAGTCTATCATAGAAACGCGCTTCCCTTAACGAGAACTGTAAATTCGAAATAAGCTAATAATTCGTTTCCCAACTTCAAATATTACTACGGGTACATTCCTCTCTTAAAACCATACCTGATAATTATAGTTGTTTAAAATAAGAACAACAATAACTGGAGCTATCGATTGCGCAGGTTTTACAAACAGTGCATTTAAACTGAATACGAGAGATGAGATAGGTGATCTAAAATTAGTTTATCTACCAGAAAATAAATCTTGGCTTATAAATTAATAATTAAAACGTCATGAGACTACATTTTTGTAGTTAATGGAAAGAAAATTGCCTCGAACCATCGTTGTGTAAAAGCAATACATACCTTCGTGTATTCCGCTTGGCATCATCGTCAATAAAATCGGAAATTATGATATTAAATAATGGTCCAGCCGAATGAACAGTTATGCTACAAATTACTAAAATTAACAGTTAGTATTTTCTTGATTAGAAATCGATAAACTTAATACACACCTATCAATTAACATGAACATCATGGTAATATAAGCATTTGAAGACAATATGTAAATAAAACTTGATAGTACAGATAATAAATAGCTTAAACTAAGTATTCCATGAGCGCCATAGCGGAAGATCATGCGTTCGTTAAGAATAAGTAGTATCTGGAACGATCAAAAATTATCACCTTTTTACTTAAGTCAAACAACATAAAAAATTAGCCAAGAATTTTAGAAGCAGTACCTGTGGACCCAAAGTGAGCAATCCATAGAACATACTCAATCTTAACGATCCTTTTGGCAGAACCTCTTGCGGGATCAATAGTTCAGTAACAGTTGAAGCAAAGTTCATATGTGTTACACTTCTAAACATTAAAAAAACAATTAAAAATTAAAAAAGAGGATAGTACGACAATTTTTTTACTAGAACTGATTTTAAACTTAACAAAGATGAATACTAACTGTGACGTAAATATTATAGTAAGTGTTGTAGAAGTGAAGATTTTCTGCTAAATGTCTTGTAAATGTTTACTAAACATCAATCTTTTTGAAGAGAGATAATATCCAAAATTTTCCACTTTAATTAATAATGGATGATATATAAGTCCCAGCAATATATATGCTTTTTATGACCTATTGTGCATCTCAATAAACAATAATTCCTAACTTTTCCGTAACTAAAATACTACTGCTTAGAAGTTTGTATAAATATCATGCACAACCATCAAAATTGAAAAGTACTCTATTACCTAGCAGTGTGAATAAAATTGCAAGCTATAATTATTAGAAAATCCCTTTCCTTTACCACTTCCTGTGACATTGACCAAATAGATTTGATTGGTCTGAAATATAAGTTATCTCTATAAAACAATAAGAAAATAATCATATTTTCGGTAAATATTGCCCTAATCACTTGATATTTTGAATTAATAAGTTGTCCGCCTCATTATCATTAACGAATATATTCTCCAAATTCTTCTTTGGTTTAGTAGATGGAAGGTCTAATTTCAGTGAACCAGAAATATACATACAGATACATCCAATAATAGCCACAGCAATTGTTATAAGTTGGAAAACCCATAATTCCTGTAATTTCCATTTTTTTTCGAAAAAATATACCAAGGTATTAACAGGTTTGCACTTGTATTAATAATTATAGGAAATGTTTGGAAAATACTATAACTCAAACAAACCTCAAGACTATGACTAAGTTTCTCGCTTAAAGCAATAATATTTACAGATAAAAGAATGCTAATCTGGCTGTACTTCATTGCGGATACCCTCATTCTTGGTTCCCTAGTAGAATCAGCAAATAATGCACTCCATGCGACTCCGATTGCGCTTAATAATTATGTGCATCTAGGTAAAGTACTAAAACTATTTTAATAACAATATATTTAAAACAAATAAGTACTAAAAAGGTCCCTTAAGATTTGGTAAAATAATTTTTGAGAAGAACATTTCACAAGAAAATTCAAACCTGTAGAATGCATCATAGAGAAATAGCGAGATGATAAAATGTAAACCCTCCCATGCGCTACCCTCAGTTGACCATGGAATCCATACGAAAATAAAAGATATAGCAAGAAACGGAGCAAAGTTGCGAATGACGGCAGTACGCGAATTCAACCATGAGCCTGGTGAGTCATGAAAAAATTCATCTTGAAATAATGTATATGGATTTCATAATAACTACTTTATCAATATATATATTCATATTTTTGCCAATCAATTATTACCCGAGTATCGAGGGATATCAAGTAAAATTAAAGGATATCGAATTCATTTATGTTCAAACCTGCATATATCCGAACAGTGGATCATTAATAGCATTCCAAACCATAAATAAAACCTGGGCTACATTAAACCAGTATTGAGGCACATGGAAAATGTTTAAATAAACTTTCACATAATAGAACATGAACATCGCCTGAAATCCATTATTAAAGTATCACAAACCTGAAAATGTACGAAATATCTTTTGCACTAACTTGCATAAGGCTTAGAGCAAATTGTCCGCATGCTATTGCAACCAAAGGACTTGAAACTCGAAGTCGAAACCTGAATATTAGGATCAAAAAACGGATATGCCATATCACTCATACTACATTAAAGGCACTTTAGTTAGTACCAATAGTCACATAAAGAGGATCCTGGGTTTTTATTAGATGGATAAAAACATGTGAAATCTAGAAGATACCTAAACATATTTCAGTAATCCATGCAATGCCAAAGAACCAAGAATGAAGGTTATATATTGTTTGACTTAACTCTGAAAAACACCAGTTGTTTGAAATATATTTGAAAAATAAAATTTTACGAAAATCTTACAAATAACAATTCAATTACTATACTTCTCAACACACGCCTAATTCTCAACTCCAAATTTACGGTCATATGTATTTCGTTGAATTTTGGTCAACGAAACAACATGAATTGGTTTTACACGTTTTCGAATAGGATAGTTTGGTACTTTTTACGCTCATTAAAATTTCCGAATTTTTTTGAAATACGAGAAATTTTTAGTATTATAAGCAGTGGTTATATTTAATTTTCATCTGTTTACAAATATTAAACTCCAACACTTTAAAGTTTTTTTGGGTCAGAATAATATGCTACTAATAATTGTGTTCTCAGTTTATTTCAGTAATATTCATAATTTCTTCTGAAATTAGTAGTAAAATATCAGGTAATTAATTAGTCTATCGTTGGATGTGGAATATTACTAAATATTAAGTAATATTGACGAGCATTGTGTTTTTAAATAATATTAAATGCCCATTATTTTCAATTGCCTTGCAATATTTATTGGCCACGTACATTTCGTTTTATGGCAATTTTCTATACTTTACATAGGAATGGATCCTTATGCTACCTTTGTTGGTAATGGAGATGGGTCATATACTAATCAACAGTACGGCTACGGCTGGAGTGCTGCAGGCGCTGCTATGTCTCAAAATATGAAAAATGCCGGTGGCGGAACTAAATTTAATAAACGTAAAAATGGTGACATTCCAAAGGTAATACTATAATATAATAGTACTAATGTATATAGACTTCATTGTTATGTTCTCTACTTATTAGATGCCCCGCTCCCAAACTCTTAATGATCGAAGTGGTATAGGATATGGTGCATGGGCAACTCCTGTAAATGCAAAGGGTGCTGGATTTCCTGGAAAGAAGAACTGGGCTCAGGTGTCTATAAAAATATACGAAAACAATGCTAAAATCGTATCCAGATTAGTACCAACACCGCTTTTTTTAATACCATGTTCCGACTATAAATATAATTCTCTAATGTAAGCCTTGCTAATTAAATGCGAAATTTTAGATCAAGAAGATGCAACCCAAAAAAGAATTCAATTCAACTGGAAAAACTCCAGCTATGTTATTGCATGAGTTATTTAAAAACGTTTCGGAAGTGTGAGTAACTTCATAATTGACGGAAACAATTTTATTCCCAACAGGTGTTAGTATAAAGATTTGAACAGAAAATATTGTAGCTATGAAGACTTAAATACAATACCTAAACAATATCGGTGTATTATTACGGTGGAAGGACAACAGTTCGCTATGGAAGCTAACAATAAGAAGTCCGCTAAACAGGTGCGTGCCATTGAATTAAAAACCCAATACAAATGCCACTCATAAAATCTGTTTAAGTTCTTGCAAAACTGTTTACTAAGTATCAGTTATTTTTCTGTTATTTAGAAGAATATAATGTCTTAAAAATATGTTTTGTTTATAGAAAACTGCTGAAATGGCTATTCGTTCCTTACGTCCAGATATCAATGTAACTCCTTTCGAAGATGGAGTTACCGTGCAAGCTATTTCTACAGTTCCCCCTGTTATTAAGAAAGAAACTTTGGCAAGTTTTCTAACTTGTTTCTAATGTATTTACTTAGTATTTGTTAAGGGTTTGGATTGTATGGTAAAGTGCTTAGCAAAATGCATGTTCTAATGGCATAGTTATGTTACCACTTAATAACTGTGCTTGCACGTTAGTTTAAGCCTAGTCGTTATAGGCTGCCTCTACTGCACAACCTACTTCCAATAATGTTCAACTTACTGGAGATGGTGCTCCTCCTGCTAAAAAAGCAAGGGTAAATTTCTAATTAATCTTTGGATTTGAGTGTTTTACTCGGCTAGAGTTGTGTTTATAAGTATTTAATATAAATATATTCTCAGTTGACGGCTATTGAGTCGGCTTTGTCGCTGCTTGATCTTATGCGTAAATTATGCGTGGAAAGAGCTTCAGAGGGGCCATTCAATCCCCAGTTCGAGACTTTAGATATAACTGAGGGAACTCTTGCTACTAATGAAACACATAAAAGAAGATTTCGGTTAGTAAAAATTTCCTAGTTTTATTAAACAATGTTGTAGATAGTTAAACCATATTTCTAGGGCTACTTTAACCTTTCCTGAGTTGGGTAAGGTTTTTAAAAATGAAGGATACGGAAAGAACGTGCCAAAGGAGATGGTAATTCGTCAGGTAGATTATTCTAATATAATTTTTATTTTATGCTTATTAATGAGTTTTAAGCAAATTAAAATATTACTTGTTTGATGCTATTTGATACTTTTTTCTATTAGGCACTGCTCGAGTTATTCCATGTTCCTCCTGCTGATATTCGTAAGGTTGTGAGACGCCACATTATGGGGAAGATGCATGAAATGCCGATAATTCAGGTTAGGAAATTTTTGTAATTTTTAGACAGCATATATTCTTTAAATTATGTTGTAAAATCTTCGGACAAATTATACTTAACTGTCACATTTTATTGTGCTGTTTCATTTCAGACGTTGTTCCATGTAGCACAAATTTGCAACTGCGAGATCAAGTTCAAGGTGGATCTGGCTGACACTAAGGGGCTGGGCACCGGAGTGCCTTTATTCGTCGCCGTTTGCACTCTCACCGATAACACCAGTATTTCGCTTTTTTTTTCTCGCATTCGAACATGACCCCTCTATGAGCAAGTACCTTCGATTGATATTTAAAAATTAATTACCCAGGCAGAAATTCGAATTGGTGATTGAAAGTGCTTTCCCGTAGCCTTTATTGGTTTACTCTCTGTTACTTTTATAACCTCATTTTGAACTGAATTTCTATGGAGAGTAATCCAAATGCACTACCCCTTGTGTTGTCAAACACAAACAGTGGTAGCAGAGGTTGAAATTAAAGGAAAAAACTTCTGACTATCGAGTAGACTATCTTGCCTCCACGGGCGAATACTGCAGGTAATGAAAACGCTCGCGGTGGAAAGGCAGTAGGGGGTGAGAGGAGAGTGGCGGGATCTAGGATATTCAGTAATGAATTCTGTATGAAAAATGGGATCGTCATTTACTAGGATCTAAATTAATCTGGCTTCTAAGATTATTTTTATTTATTTTTGTTGCTAGAAAATCATATTTAAAAATCTGTATGAACGGTCATTTTATGTGGATTAAACAATAGTTAGTATATGACTCCTACCACTCTCGTTCATATTATTCAGTGGTCATTAGCGAGTGGGAGAAAAGGTATTTGGGGGACTCTTATCAATCCTTAGCTAAAACTAAAAACTAATTAAGCGTCCTTCAGAATAACGGTGAACGTGTGTTTCTAATACACTAGTCACAAAGCGGAGCAAATTTTTTGAAATAATCTCGTGTATTAGATTCATAAGACGGTTACGTACCTAGTACGATTATTAGTTTGCATAAATGCGCAAAGGTCATAGTAGTTTTAAAAAAAATTTTTTTAGTGTCCGGTAAAGTGGTAGAATTCACGTCTCCACCGAGTCCTTCTAAACATGAAGCAAAAGAATATGTAGCACATGAACTGTTAAGGTAAGTGGATTATATTCTGTGATATTTGGAGATGGGTATTCAAAATTCGTGTAATTCTACATTATGTAACATAGATGATATGATGTATTATTTTTATATAAAGCTAAAACCATTTGTAATAGATCGCACTTTGATATCGATCCTATGAGCATTGCTGTTGATCGAGCAGCAGTACAACAGCCAGTCCCTCCTTGCCAAAAATTGAATGTACTTGTTGTTAGAGAGTTTAAGCAGGTAAACCATACTTTCGTATACATTTATTCCATTTGTTTGCGATGTAAAGATGTTTAAGGCTACTCACTGCTTTGTTAACTCTGCTTATATAGCTTATTCTAGAAATTCCTTTTAAGTGGTATAATTTTTCTAGAGAGTTGCTAATGTTAAGTATGAAGATCTGGGCGTTGAAGATGAACATGTTGGACAAGCAGGACTTGTATTCAAGTTAGTTCTACTAGGAACTGTTTACGTAGATAGAACACTTCATAATTTTTCGTACATAGTAACAGATTTTAGTTATTTTAAATGGTACGCGGACATTTACATCGTAAGACAGAACTATATTGTATGGAGTACATGTCTTGATGTTTGTATAATTTTTCAGAAATTGCTATTATATATTCGATCTACATAAAAACTACGTAAAGTATAATCAACTAAATTGAA
This sequence comes from Heterorhabditis bacteriophora, assembly GCA_964036235.1. Taxonomy (NCBI): domain Eukaryota; kingdom Metazoa; phylum Nematoda; class Chromadorea; order Rhabditida; family Heterorhabditidae; genus Heterorhabditis; species Heterorhabditis bacteriophora. Next base: position 874,053 of record OZ038427.1, on the reverse strand, counting down.
TTTATATATGATAGTAGTATCATTTTGTATTGCTTAATGCGAACTCATAGGTGCAAATGCGTAGTGAATGATACGCAGGAGTTTATTGGCAGTGGAAAATCGAAGAAAGCTGCTAAAAATGAGGCTGCTCTTCAAGCTCTCAGGAAAATTTTCAAGGTTGTTTATATCTATCATAATTTGATGTTGAATATATGTTTTTAAATATTAAAATATTTCAGTTCGAATACAATGAACACCTTAATAATGATCCAGCTCCAATACGTACTTGTTCAAAATTGTGCTTTGAAGTAGCAGAGTATGCTAAAAGAGAATATTATAGCATGTGCAGCTATTATGCAGTTAGACCAAGCACAGAAGTTGCTGCGTAAGTGTATTTATTATTATTTTTTTTTGTAAGGAGTTAGATTTTTAATATATATATATGAATAGTTTTACGCTAAGATCTTAACTTTTTTATTGTTGATCTCTTTTATGCCTATTACAGTTTCTTCTTCTTAAATGAAAAGAATGAGAAACGTTTGGTTGCGATTGGTTCATCCCGTCAGGCAGTCGTCAGCGGTAGCGTCATTTCTAGTGCTCAAGGAACATCAATCATTCATCTTGATCCTATAGTTTTAGCTAGGAGATCACTTATTAGGTTAGGTATTTGAATATGCAGAAAAAACAAATTAACCTATGTGAATAAATATATTGTTACAGATATTTGATGGTAGAGCTAACACGTCTTGATCAACCTGGATGCATATTTATGAGGTCGGATGATGGACTTTGCAAACTGAAGGAAAATCTTCGCCTTGTATTGTATGCTACATACCCACCAAATTGTACTTATTCCTGTGAAGAAGCATCTACGAAAAAGCTCAGTACTGTAGGGTAAGAGACTATTGTATTATTGTTTCTATTATTATTTTTTAAATTTAGATAAATCAAGATATTGGCATGCTTTTAGTACTGTAAAGTTTCAAACACTTTCCCGGGCTATTCTCGAATGTTTTGCTACCTTCCCTTATTTTCAAATATATCTAGAATAACGTGATTTCACTATGGCTATTAATTATCCGAGTTGAGTTTCCATTTACATTCGTTAAAATAATTTAACGACCACTTTTCACTGACCCTTTACGAGCTTTAGAGACCAATAAAGTTGTAGCAGTGCGTTCTGAAGTGTTGCGTTATTTTGTTGGTCAAATTATATAGGCTACACATAGACGAGATGATAGTTTGAGAAAATATTCCTCAATCACTGCAAATAACTAGAAGAAGTGAATAGCTGAACTGGGATATAAGCAGTAATTCCTGTTTACTGATCATGACGTTTACGCAAATTATCCTTTGTTAACTAAGAGCCATCTGTACGTGTTCATTTGCATAAGGGAGCGTTTGTTGGATAATTATTGCTGAATAAGTGAAACAAGGATAAAGTCTTTACAGGTTCTCATCCAATATTTAAGAATACTAGTTTTTTTCCCTCTTTATTTTTGTTGGTAGGATAATTAATTTTTTATTATAAGGAATAAATTCCACGTTTCGTAGCATGAAATAGGTAAGTAGGTCATTATATATGTAGTGGCAACATTAGACCCCTCTGTACATCCATGTTAATAGTTTACTAGTGTTTGTAGGCGAATGACCAGCTGACGTCTACAATAGAGCGGAGATTGCGCCTAGGAAGCGCCTTTGGCGGCCTCGTTTTTTTATAGGGTCTCCGCGCAACTCATGAAAGAAAAAGAAGTATACACTAGAACATCTGTCCTTGCACTGTTCAGTGTAGTCATCAGAAATTTAAACAATTCTATATACCTAAATCCTTTTTATTGTAAACACTTTAAATTTCTTTATATACTTTATATAGTTCGATGGTTTTTGGAATACACTTATATGTACATATGAATTTGAAAGTGGCTTAACATTCAAATTCTGACATGGTACCTTCTCTGGTTCTTGAACATCTGTCGGGCCGCTGACTGTGCAGTACGATAAGTACGGTTTATGAAAAAATAACCAAAGCAGTTACATGACAATGCAGATGGTCTACTATTTTCAAATTTTAAATTACCATAATAAATTATGAAGTGAGAATTTTAGATCTAACAATTAGTTATGGTCGATTTTGGTTTTTTATTTTGTTTAAATGAACATAAATACACCTAGAAGAGGATAAAAAAATCTATAGTAAGATTTCCTTGCAGTGTTCTTGGTCTTGAACCTACTGGTGATTCGATTCAATCGTTAGCAGAGATTCAGGAAACAGATATCTTGCGTGTTCATTGTGCAGCGGACAAAATATTTAAGTGGACTCACCTCGGTGAGTTTTATTTTTTTTTTAAATAGCTTATATTGTTGGGTGTACTGTAATTTTCGAGTGTGGGCCACATGTCTGCGGATGATTAATGTGCGAGACAAGGTCAGTGGAGTGAGAGTTCGAGTAGCGATCCAGATGTCGCCAGGTGCAAAGCCATGGAGCCATGCCATATATAACAGGCCAACCCATGTTTTTTCCCAATAAGTAGTGGGAAAGTTTTTAGGAAAATGTCGTCTACTGTATTTTAATTCTTAACATGATGTTCCATGTTATTCAGCATAGACTTCAAAATATGTTAAAGAAAAGTCTAAATATAGGTTGCCATTATGTTCCAATTAGTGCTAGGAAACTCTTACTCGTCTCATTACCTCAGCTAACTAAATAGATAAATGTGGCAATAATTTATGAGTATAATTCATCTCGAATCTAAGCGGTCATCCTTATAGTTCTTGCTCGCGATCTTGGTTAATTGCGTGTTTCGTCGCTCTGTGATTAGCCGCCACTGTGAACGGCGTCGCGTGTTGTGGAATAACTCCTATTCATCTACCACACATGATGCTTTGATTGATGCCTGTAAATAGTTAACACGCAGTCCACAATATTTACAGTAGTTTGACATACCAGTTAGGTTTATGGGAAATTCGTAGACAAATCTGAACAGTGATTAATGTCTTATTTAATTAAAACACATTTTTCATCTTAAACTATTTATTTTTGCAATTTCCTCTTCTTCTTTTTTTTGGTATAACCATAGATTTTGTTCCCATATATATCTTAATTCATATTGCGAAGTGATGAACGAATTAGTCCCTTGATATTCATCCGTGACCGTTTGTGTGATCAGGCGTCACGAACCGAGTGACCCGACGGGTGCACAGTCAGCTGGCCACTCACTCATGGATTAGGAAACATGGCAGATAATGACTGAGTTTATACTCGGATTACGGCTGAGGTGCAATCGGAAAGCTGGACGCGGCAAATCTCATATTGATATGCTGTTGAAAATGAATCCATTTATTTTCGTTTAATCATGCATATTTATATTTAAAATTACTCCATGTAGCGTAAATCGCTTTGAATTTTAAACTCATTGCTGAAAACGATTGATTACACATGGACTAACGGCCACCCATATGGCATGGTTTCAAGTTTGAAGGCCATAGGACCATCTGTCGATGTAAAGTGATCTCAGTGGCGGCTTTTTACTGTTTGAGTAGTTAGCTTTCAATGACGCTGGTTGTTTTGACCAAGAGTTCGGATTGCTCAGGTGCCAGGTGTGTGCGACAGCGGCGAGTTTTCCCTACACCCCCATTACATTAGCCCAATTAGGCTCGCATCCGGGTAGGGATCACCAAGGTAAAAGCTGTGGAATTGCAAAGCTAATGGCAAATTATAAGACAAAACTCTTTCGTAGCTGCTTGCTTATTTAATATCACATGAATGCGTTATCTCTGTTTAGAGTATTTTGAATAATCTCAATGTTATATTTGGCTATCTGTTGGGCATTCCCTAGTCACAGGCGCAATTCCCTTTGTCATCCGAGTATCGTTGTTTTTCTGCTGTGTGTACTCATCTCGTTTAGCTACCGTAATCGAAGTTGCTGGAGCGACAAACAAAGCTCCCATGGTGAGTTAACTCGCTGCCTAAATACTGAAAACACTACGGCGCAAGTATTATTAAACAGCCTTGAAATTGAGCTATGAATATTCAAAGAGCACGGCTGAGTAGAATAGGAATGTGCCGCCGATTGCCATTAATGTTCTGGAAACCTCATCCTAAAGTGAATCTGCTGCGAATTGAAGACATCAGATCATTATTTACACTTAAAGGTTTATTATCCATTTTGGAATCACAATCCTATATAAGGTGGATATAGGCGGCTTAGTTGATTTTCTATTGTAATTTTGTTTAATGTGTGAAGTATTATGCAGCCATTAAATTAAGAATGAACTTCTTTCTCTTATGTATAATCGGACTTGGACCCGTGCTGACAACTCGTGATTTATAGGGGAAAGGAGAATGTAATGAGTTCGGATTATGAGCTCAAGAAGTCTTCTGCTAGCGAAATGAAAGTAGCATCTAGTGTCAAAACACGGCTTTGGTGATAATGGTAGCGTGCTTCGTTTGGCTTTTTAAGCCATCATATTATACATTAAATTTTTCAAAACGAATCTTTTGAGAGTATTGCTAATTAAAGATTTTGCTTTCAATAAAGCAGTTAGAAATTCGAAGTTGCTAATATTTTGCATATTTTCGTCTAATAGGATGAGATTTGGACACTTCAGTGTTGTCAACTAGAGTGAAAATTGCCTTTACTATATGTTTGACGGTTTTTGCATCGCCTCAGCGAGTGAGTGCATTACCGTTTACAACTCGTCTGATAAAATGTCTTAAATGTGAAAATACAAAATGTCGCATCTCATTAAATAATCGCCTTCCACTACCGTAAGCTGTCTACGCGCCGAAATCACAAAAAGGTCATCCATCAGTTTGTTTCAAATCTCATTCTGGATTTGAAGAATAGAAAGACGCTTGCGCGTCTAATTTCTGCATGTTGATTACGTGTAGAGCTGCCTATCCCATTTATTCGGTGTGGGACTGGCTGGCAGGGCATCGACACCCTGGCAAATTCCCTTTAGGGCAGTCTTAATTCACACACTGGCGAGTACGAATAATGGAAGACACGAAACCTAAGCAGGAATCAAGTGTCCGGATCGAGTTTCCAATGAGGACCTACTGCGCCGGAAAGCGGTAGCCGCCTATTGAGGCAAAACAAGCTTGCAGGCAAAATACAATGAACGATGAAAATCTGTGTGATCTGTCTGTACGTTACTCTTAATAGATAATTTATGTATTCAATATTTCCCATTAGCCATTGCGAGTGCAGGTTGGCAGTAGAACTGGAAATGTGGGATCGGCGTTTTATACTATGATCTTATGTAAACATACCCAATATTATTTTATATGCCCTTTAAGTTATAATCTACTAGATTTTGCGCGTAGGTTACGATAGGCAGTATTAAATTCATAGCATTATTGCAAGTCGGTTAACTGTTAATTAATAGCTAAATAAAGGCTTATCAGAGAATTGGTCGAATTAGTGAGCTATAAATACTACATTTATATAATGATTCTGAAGGACAGTTCTGATTATTCACTATATAGTATTTTTGACGTCGTATATTTTCACTTTAAACCTTGTCTTACGGTGGACGCCGGTTACTGACCACTAGCTGCGATTGGATGACGCGTGCAAACTTCACAGGCCATCTAATTGGCCCGTTGAAGTGGCAAAAGTTTAAAGTTAATGTAGATACGGTAGTTACTTCGATTTTGATTGTAGAAAAGTGGTTTTTAATTCTTATTTATAGATAAAACATATTTCTTGAAATTATCGTTTACAGGTATACAAGGTGCGCTATTGTCTACGTTGATTCATCCAATCCTGCTTACTACATTACTTTTTGGTAGTTCCCCTCCAGTTGATGATGCTTCTTTAACATTTGCATTTTTCTCAAGGATCGAACCACCAAAGTATCCTACTATGGTTGAGGCCAATAAGGTCTTTTAATTCCATATTTGTTACTAGTGTCTTCAAAGTTTCGGTTTGTAAGTAAATACTTACGCATAGTATCTCGAACTTTATTTTTAAAGGCACAAATCGTTTTGAACACTTCTGTTTCCCATGTTTGGACTCGTGATATGGAACACGTGGAAGTACTGAACATGGATTCAGGACGTACTAATAAAGGATCTCCCTCTAGGTTGTGTAAGGCAGCTATATATGAAGTGAGGTTTCAGTTTTGAATTTCTCTTTATTTTATCTTTCCGACTAAATTGATGTGTTAAGGTATATCAAAAAATTTGTCCTGATGTATCTCGTGAAACTTCTTATATGGAAGCTAAGGCGCGTGCCATAGCTTATAATAAAGCAAAAGTGATGCTCTACGAAAAGGTCATTTGCTTACTTTTTTAAAATTAGATTTATTACTTCTTTAAATAGGTTTTGTTGTTGTTAGCTGTTTACTAACTACTATAATTCATATATTTGCTTATACTTTAATCCGAATTACATCAAGTTTTAGTAGTTCTGAGACTAAGAACAAATATTTTAATTTTAGGCGGAAAAGGCAGGTTTGGGTAAATGGCAACGCAAACCAACAAAGTTGATTGACTTTCATCTCGGATCATTCGATGCTTAAACTGTAATGGCATTTATCATAAAAAATTTCTGCATAGTAACTTTACTGGTATTTCAAATTAAAATGTTGGTTAATAACTTAATTAAATATAACCAATCTATGCCATTGTATATGTGTATGTTACCACTAAGAATTGTTATAAAACTTGTGGATCACTGAAGTTATTTATCTATTGTTGTTTTGTTCTTGTCTTTTTCTCTTCAGAATTAATATTACTATCCATGATACCAAGACTTAGTCTTATTTGTTTATGTAATTTTGGATGAATTTATCGTCTTCGTTCGATTAATTGTCGAAAAACCATACTCTAGTTAATACTCGTTTCATGTTTGGTTTTCATTTGATCATCGTGGCCGGTACACGTTATTGTGTGTGTTGTGGTAGTTCAATAATAAATTTAAAGGTTGATTTCTCAGTGTCGATATAGTAGAGCAAGGTGTAGAGGATCTCGTTAGTTAGACACTAATTAAGTTATTAGTAGGCTTTGAATTGATTATAATCTTAATAAGGTATCAACTGATAAATTATCAAATTTAACTAAGGTTGGTATGTCTCATGAAATCTACAGTTAGCAGGTTTGTCGAATCCAGGCCAATGCGATTATTGCCCCTTTTGATGACTGCTTGCCACCTGCTCACAAAGACCCCGCCCATCGTCACGCCCTCTCTTCTTATTTGCTACTTGGCAAGACTAGCTCCAACTAGTTACTGTTATCCCAGCCGTTCCAACTTAAGCTCTGAGACTACGGTATCGGGGAATATTTTGCTGTATTCATGAATATGGCTGGACTCTTTTCGGCAACTAATGGCCACTACGGACCAGATTTCTTACTCTCTCTTGTCAGGTACTATTTTAACATGTACTTTGGTTTTTAACTCTTGGATCTAGTTCCTTCATACACATATATTTAAATGTACTCAGATTAATTTAGATATTAACTTGATATGCCAATCACTAAAAAAAAAATTTTTAAAGTATTTATCGCCATACGGAGAGTAATGTACTAATAAAAAAAGCAACGGTTAAAATATCTATACTTTGTTTAACTTATTAAGTTTAAGCATAATAGCAATTGTAGTTCTTTGGCTGCCCGCCCTTCGACCAGTCCTTCAGGCGATAGAGAAACTCATACAGATGGCTCTGTAACTCCTGACGACGCTTCAGTGTCTTCAAATACTCCTAGTGATGGTGCACCACCGGCAAAGAGACGTAGAAAACCGGATGGTAAGATTATTTTCTATTATATTTTATATAGTCTTATCTATGTGCTTGATCTTTAACTTCGCCTATATACCTTGTTTTGAGTAGTTGCTTAATACTTTATTTTATGTGATGTTCAAGCTAAAAAAAATGTCAACAAATCATAACTGCTCATATATTTCATAGGTGATCTCGGTGTTTTAATTTTGAGAACTGAAATAATGTCGGTGTTAAAACTTCAAGCAATGTACACTTAGTTTTCATGAGTAATTAATTTTTCTGTTGTCATCTGTAATCCCACTGTTAGTCTTGACTCCACGTTAAAAGCCGAATCACACTCATTTTCGTCTCAAATTTCTTAATCCCGTGCGCTTTTGGCACGTTAGTCATCCGTTTTATGAGATGTTCGATATGCGCTGGTACTTGGAGAACCATGGAATCCACTAGTACGGGCATTAGAAAAACTGTTAGCGTAAAAATTTAACTAAAACACTGGGTGCCTAGAAAAATAGTAGCTGCTTTTTGCTGTGAAATATAATTTATCATACAATACATAATACCCGGAAGTATAGCTAACAGTGGTGTATATTCCAGTGTAATTTCATATAATTCTTTAAAGTAGCCTAGTATCATCATTAGTTCTGGTTTAGAAAATTCTATTTTCAATAATTTTCTAAAATATCCTTGAAGGAAAATACATTACCAAATGTTGCTTTTATTTTACTTAGTTGCATATTTTATTATATGCAAACTAAACATCTGAATTACTTTTACAATTCTACAAATTACTTCTGATCCCATCGCTATCCCTAGTTTAGTTTTTTCCTCTAAATCCTTTCTCTTGTGATATTCTTCCGACTTTGAATAGATCGCAATAAACAAATTGAGCGTGACAAGCAAATAGTGAAATGAACACGACTAATTCGTCTTTAAAAGCCCGCCGCCATTCGAAATTGCAGGGTATTAAAGTGAAACAATTGATCTACTATAAAAGTAATGTTTGTTATTAATAAACATAACCTACAAGTAAATACCATTTTAGCGAAAGACATAGTAAGAGTTGTCAACTCCCTACATGATGAAAATTCGGAAAATCACTCGACTATTGTAGTAGAGGCAAGAGATAAAAACATTTTGGATAGCAATGAAAATGCGGTAAGTTTGATTACATTTATTGTTCCTAGTCAGTTTTTTTATCTAAATTCATCCTCTCTTTAGTTTCTATATCTCCGTAACATGTGTTTAGAGTGTTATCGTCTCTACTCCTGAAGTTTTGGAGTCAAAATTATGCACAATATCTGAAGAAGAACCTCAGATGGTTTGCATGTCAATTGATGGCCGCATCAAATCAATTGAGCAAGAAAGAATACGTGAAGAAGACAGCGAACAAAAGGGAGCAATGGTTGGTAGGCATAGGTGTCAATTAAAATTTTAATTTAATCAATTCCTGGGATAATATCTGAAAGTTAGTGAATCTAATTCTTTCTATTGAAAATGCAACTTTTTAAAATAAGAGAATAGATAAAACGTATTTTTTAGGATTCAATGGCTCCCCTGGGTTTGGCCAAAAGCCCCGTATCAACTGGCTCTCCTCCACCGTCTGGATCTGAAAGTCCACTGCTTACTCCTTTAGGGACCCCCACAATGCCATCACCAAGCGTAAACTGGAGTAATAGAAGAGGTGTCTTAAATTTTCGCTTTTTTCTTTCCTTCGGTTTTCAAATTTTTTGCTTTTTTTCTAGCCGCTGTACTTTTGCTCTCTCTTTTTAATTTACTCTAGTGATTTTTAAGAAGGAAAGTTATCTTGTCCAACACCGGGTTGTGATGGCTCTGGACATCAAACTGGACTATATACCCATCACCGTAGTTTATCCGGATGCCCTCGACGACCGGACAAGTCAACAATACAGAGTTTGTTTAAATATTTTTATTTATGCCTTTTTCTTTTTATTTCTCACTTCTTCGTTTTGTTACCTGGTATTGATCTCTAGCAATTTCTGGACACTGAATTTCTACGTACAAGAAGTTTATCTTAGTATTTTATTTCAATATAAGTGAAAGTGTTTCGTGATTCTCTTGAATGTACCAACACTCATTTCTCAAAATGCCAACTTACTCAACACTACGGTAGACGCGATCTGTCATGTGCCTACTTACATGCATTTATTGAGTGTGAGATTGACTCAGCCCAGTGAGTGATTGCGTCCCGTCTTTGTTTGCCAAAGGAAACGGATCACCGATAGAGATGGTAGCATTACAGATAACTAGGACTAAAAACATGGTTACACTTAATTTTGCCTAAACCAACATTTTATAGGCTTTCTATAAACTTAAGTAACACTTTAATTATGATAGTCTTCCTATTAAAAGATTATTATGACTTCGTTAATTGATTGTTTTACTAATGCCAACTAATTGGTTTTTTCTGTAGTATTTTGTTTCCCATTGTTCACATTTAGTGCTCTCGCTTCAACAGGACACCGTATTGAGATGCACTACTCCCGGTTGCACAGGAAAAGGTCACGTTAATAGTAATCGGACATCACATAGAAGTCTTTCCGGATGTCCCATTGCATATCAACAGAAAATGAATAGGAAAGGACTGAAGGTATAAACTATTATTTTAATACTGAAAAAAGAAATTGAACTTAATATGATTAAAAAACAGCAATTATGATTAAATGAAGCTACTTAAAGGCACCTCCTCCTCGTGGCCGTAGCCCTCAAAGATCTTTGGATGAATCTCCATTAGATTTAACACTTAGAAATATTGAACAACTTAATCATCAACACATGGCAGCTCATTCTATAATACCGTCCCAGTGAGTTTCTTTGCTAGTCGATATTTCTTCATACTCACTGCTTTTATGTTTATTTGTCCTTTTTTTACTTATTATTTTGTCTTCATGAGATTGGTGGTTCTAGTTAACTATTTTATTTATGTGTGTTCTCTGCGTGAATCTCATTATATCAATCATTTTTTAGGTCTATGATAGAAGCTTTGGTGCAGCTTACTGCATCTGCTGCAGCACAGGCACCATCTGAAGATCTTCCCACTTCTTGTTCTTCTGATGCATCCCTATCAGCTCCTTCACCAACCAAAGCAACCTCACCAATAGCTCCACCTACAATGACGTTGTCCGAAACCCTTCTTCCACCTACAATGTTACTTCCTGATGGCCTTCTGTCTCCACCCAAAGGTCTTCCTCCTCTTCCTTATCCACCAATGTTCAATCAACAAATGTTAGCTCAGCTATTTCTCGCACAGTTACAGGCGCAAAAAGGGGCGTTTGTCTAGATTTTAAATTAGATTTTCTTACAAACAGTTATGATATAATTTATTATTATTAGTAACTTTAGTATTTTTAATCCAGAAATTAATTTACTATTCCTGCCAAAAATGGGGATAATGTATAAGTTGTTGTGGAACAATAGAAATATAAAATTAATTTTTGTGAGCTACCGTAATCAGCGTGCCCAAGTAACTTGCGTATACACTTATTATCTAAGTTATAGATCCGTCGCAGCTGGGTATCTCTTTGCTTCTAATTATGAACAATTGAATTAGGCGCATTCGCAGATGTTACCATATTGAGGGACAAGTTTGCAATGGCAAGGCAGTACTTGAAATGAAGAGTGCACAGACCGTAAGCGCACGCGCGTCTAAAAAAGAAAGAATGGCTTGAGCGGTATGCAAAGTAGCTGGCCACCTGCCAAGCCATCTGCCGTCTAAAAAAGCCGATCGCCACCCTAGTTTGAATGGTTATAAAGGGACCTACGGCTAACTATTTAATGTCACAAAAAATTCATTACATAATATCAACATATTTTTTATTCGAAAAGAATGCTGTGTCCTTATTAATTAGCATATCACTACCATATCCATTCTCATATCTTCTAGATCTTATTTGGCGGCTTTCGTTCAGAGATTTTGCTTGTGTCCTCGGTTGTTTGTTTAAATTATGCTTAGTCCAACGGTACGTGTTCATTATTCTTTATTCATTTATTTTATTTATGATCATGAACGTTGTGTAAGAAGAACTTACCACATCAAGTTCATGCTCATAAACATTGTTTGTCATTATTTAGTTTGTTATATCTCGCTTCAAGAAGGACAAATTAAAGTTGATTTGTATTAGAGATAGATTGCCCATTCAAACTGCATTCCAAGAAAGAACGCACTTGCCAGATTGTGTCGCATTCGATCTTAAAGGTAGTGACGTTACATCCTGATTTTGACCATGGAACATAGTGATAATTTTCATACTGAGAAAAGCCTTCGACAACTTAATCTGACTCATTGAAAGACTATTCATCTGAAATTGTTAGGCTATGTGATTAGAAAGTAGTAAGGTTTTTGACGAAAATTAATTAAAGATGTTTTCGTTTGTAGATACTAAACATAACAATATAATAGGCCTAATAATGAGTGAATATATTGTTGTCCTTTATAGAACACTGGCAACATTTGAAAGTGACAAATTCAAATATGTATCATAAAATTAATCAGATGAAATAAATCCCTCTCTATCAATACTAGACTGTCATAGGACGTCATAATATTTATAATCTCGAAAACTGGAATTGTTTTGATCCCGAATGTTATATTACTTTTAATTCGATCATATCTTGCGGAATGAATCTTATATTCTGGCGAAATTACTAAGAAAAATTCATTAGTTTGTTTATTTTCAACATTTTCTACTTTTACATAGGCAGACAAATAAATTTAAAATAGAATGAATATAATCCAGTTCAGTTTTGGGGAAAAATGTATGTTCTTCATTAGGATTATACCTCTCCACCCAATTAGAAATGTGAGCGAATTCTAATAACTGTGTTCCAATTGTGTGTCGCGAAGGTTGTCATTACATGATGAAGTAGTCATCTAGTTGGCGTGATATTCGCCCTGACACGCGAACTACCGTATTCTACCAAGAGTTAGGAAAAATGAATCAGTCTGAGTTTAGAAGACAAGTTGAAATATCGTATCGACTACTGTACTTGCTATAAAAGCTAATGCAAATATTGAGATTGTATTCAGAAGAGACTAAATATGAATGCTGCATATAACAACGAACTAGTTTTAAATCATAATTGTACCTTATGCATCTTTATATGTCCTACTCTAAGAGTAGGACCAGAAATAATATACCAAACATAGAGAACATGATATCACATATAGTGTTTAATTAAAGTCATCCTTCTTCTCACTTTCCACTCTAGTTCCCAATAAAGCCAGTCAAAAGGATGAAATGCTGAAATTACGGTAACCACTTGAATTTAAATAGAATGTGGCAGAGAGTTACTGATTAAAGACCTTACGCCACATACATTTGTTCTAGGCTTTTCTTCTTTACTCATATTATCTTTTTTAAATGTTAATCTAAAATAATTTACAATAGTCTATAAGACATATAGATGTATGTAGTTTCAAAATTAACATCATTCTAGGTTATTTAAAACTTTAAACAGCATGAGAGTTACCACACTTTTCTCCAGAAATAAAGCGAGGGCAAATCTGTTTATGCTTATTAAGTCGTTCCACAATAACATGTTGCTTTAGATAAAAATTGTTTTCCACTCTAATTGCACTCATATACTGATTAAGAATAGAAATAATTAATATAAATAAGACCTTTTCTATTTGAATTCGCTGTTCATAAAACATGAATTTTAAAGAATTATTTAAAAATTCATTTTCTGCTTCAACTCGAGAGCATGGCCGAAAATAGTGACTTTTTTACATAAAAAAAATACGGTGCCTCAATTAAAGACTTTTTTTATTTAGACAATATATATTAAAACTAACTGTTAGAACAAACAGCGAATAGGTCGTTGCTTTTAACCCTTATTACTGTTGTGTATTTTATCATTCTGGATTGAGCAGGACAGTTAGTATTGTTCCAACAATACTGGCCAAAAGGTTTACTAAATTGTTTCGAATTAAATTGTAAATATTGCGCTAGTTAATAAAGTATTTTGATATCTTCACCTTCATTCTATTTACGTATATACCATGTTTTCAAGTTTAATATTTGAAGGACCCCGAATTTTCCATGAAATTACTGTCCAAAATGTTGACAAAACGAGATTGCGAGTTTATTTGAATTTATCTCCTAACACTTTGTTATAGAACACCTTATTTCCCATAGTTTACAATCACGGAACTGATATGGTCACAACTCACATTGCGGTAAGTTTTATTCAGTAAACCTCATCCTATTGAAATTAAAACATGATGAGAAAGGGAGATGATAAAGTGTAGAAAAGGAAGAGGCGATTGACGGCAGGAGCGATGTTTTTAGTAATTACTTCGATAGTTGATTGAGCTTAATGGAATCAAGAGGCAGATTGAGTACCACTTTATAGAGTTGGATAATGAAAAAGAAACGGGGGAATATGAATATAAAGTAGAAATAGTAGGAAAGAATAAAACAAGAACCAAGGAGTTGAAATAGTAAAAAAGAGCTTATTATAGTGTCTAAAAATTATTTTCCACTTGATATTTTCTGAGACATCAATATCCGCTCAATTCTATAAGGGCAGCTGTGACCTTGTTCAATGGCTTGAAGCGCAATATGCCATCGAGTTTAGACCCATTAGGGATCAGAAAAAGGGGGAAAGAATGAGATAGAAACTCTGTAGGTAAGAGGTAGTACAGTTTTAACTTAAGAGCGCATCAAGTGAACAAACAATTTTAGAGTGAAGCGTTGAGCTTTTCAAAAGTTGACTTAAAAATAGATAGGCAAGTATTCAGGGTAAAGATTACACATCTACTCTCATTAAGGTGTCCATTCAATTCTCTGATTTCAAAGTTAATTGCATCAAGTTAATACCCAAAGTCTGGAAAGTGGCGATAGTAGAGTTTTCGCACTTCATAGATAAGGAAAACTTGTCTTACGACTCAAAACAGAGAAGGTAGTTGGCTCGTTGCGACACAATTCAAAATTTGTCATGAGCTGATTGCGTATTCATGTCTTTCAATGTATGAAAGATAATGAAAAACTTCTTATGAGTGTGAGTAGTAATAAACTAAAACGTCCAAAGTAGCTGGGGGTTGAGAAATATTCTCTAATAAAACAGGTAGGATTATTATTTTAAAAAATTATATAAAGAAGTAGATTAGATTATCTTTAGTGTTACACCATTCTCTGGTACTTAAACATTAGTTTCAGTTTTCCTGGTATACTAGATTATTGCCAAATATTTTAAACTTTTCTATAGATAATTATAACTAGTATTTTTATAGTTTTCAGAATTATTTTTGAAGTTTTTATCAATAGGAAAGTTTTGGATAATACAGGAAAAAATAATTATCTTAGCTAAAATAATATATTAGAAAGACCAAGTAGCCATGTCTAAAAAAACTGCTACGAAAAATGAATTAAATCATCCAATAACAATTCTAGCCTTGCCGAGTACTCTTGAGATGGTTTTCCTGTCTCTAAGCCGTTGTAATATTTGTTTAAAGTTGCGGGATCCGCCGCACTCTTCTGATTTTCGGGCCCTCATTCGGCTTCAATTACCTTCTCCAGCACCTTCATTATAGCTAAACTATTACGTTTATAGCTATGTAATATCGTTTATAAGTAGCATAAGATTTAGATAATCAAACGATACCATATGCTTTAACCATTTTTCTCTGTTGGTTTTAATACTATCGAATTATGCAATTCCAAAATCACTACAAAAAGTACAAACTTTTCATTAAGTATGGGGCCTTCTATCACGGCTTCAGGCCACTTAGATGGGGAGATTCCATCTATTCATTCCAGAGTCAAGGTTCGTTTGCTTTTAAATAACTATATTAGTGATTAAATAGGAAATAGTTGACTGCTTTAGTGTATCGTACTTTTCTTCACAGCGTACAACAAAATAACGCTTTTTTACGAAGAATTAGTTTTGAGTCACTGAAATTAATTATGAGCATTTAAATTAAGTGCGTTTTAGGGACTTTTTTTTAGTTCATTTCTGTTCTAGTGTCTTTATTCATAAGCATTTGAACGAATAATCGCACTTGACCGGAGACTCTGGGACCAAGTATATGTCAACATAACCATATCGATGTTGAATAATGTTGACTACTATTTGAAATTGATATGGGATGAAATTGAGAAAAATTCGCTCAAGTAATTTGCGTGATAAAAGATTTTATTTTATAGTACTTCGAACACCCCTTCGCCCACCAAGTGATGAACCCGAAAACGGAACAATTTTGCTCCTATTGCATGCGGCTGCCTCTAAATGGAGAAAAATTACTCAAATGTGCAGGGTTAGAACAAAGCGAATTTCCCGTCTTTATGATTTAAAATATCTTGCTTTGTGATTTCTATCCTTCATTTCATCAGCTTGTGTATTATGTAATTCTTGCTATCATTAGGTTAGCTCTATTCATTCTATTAGCGCTGCTTAATTCTAGACAAACAAAAATGATCAATTTCCTTAATGTGTTTTTAATATTCATTTATACCTAAGCCTAAGATACAATTTTTCTCTTTAGATGTGATTTCGTTCGCTATTGCAATAAAGACTGTCAACGACTGGCGTGGAAAATTCATAGACCAGAATGCCGTCGCCTTAAAGCAGTTAAATACCAAAAAATTTGGTTTATTTTTTTACAAAATCGGTATCAAAGAAATCATCTACTAAGTCTAAATGGTTTTTTGATATGTAGGAATGTTAATCAACTTCATAATTGAAAATATTATCAACACTTTACAGGCCTTTCCAAATCTTCCACTAACAGAAGTACTTTTTCTTTCAAAGATTATCGATAGAATAGTATTTTTGGATAAGAACGGAGATCAGTTCGGTTTTCAAAAAGAGAGGACTTTTGCATCACTAGTAGATCATAAGGAAGACATAAAGTGGGTATTGTATTCTATTATTGTGTTTAGCATCAAAATAGATTAACATACCCAAGTGCGTTTTAATATTCTACACTTGACCGCAAAATTTAGATAAGTTTAAGTTATTTAAAATTTCAAACTGTTTAAATTCAATAACTAAAATTTGAATTGCTTTTAGGAAAGATTTCGCTAAAATGGAACATTTCGAAAAACTCTATAGTAAAATGAGTTTATTCAGGAAGGCAGAAATGATTGATAAGGTAAATTGTCAATTATGAAGCAATATTGTAGTGAGATAGTGCAACCATTTTGGCTCTTTTCTTTCTTTTAAAAATTTTAGTTTTTAGGAAGCATTTTTTGAAATATTTTGCAAGACTTCTATCAATTCGCATAGTATTCACACAAATGCAGGCATGGAAATAGGAATGGCGTTAGATCTCGGTCAGTTCATTTTATAGCTGTTTAAATTATATAAAATTCAGTCATTTTTTGTGAGCGCTGCAGTTCACCAATGACACTACAAGTCGATAAGACTTACGGTATCAATCAGAATACGGTTGGGGTCACAAGCGATTTCTCGTATCACTTTGAGAACTACAAGAAATAAATTGGGCGTTATTTCGTTGAAGACGAGCTGATCAATAGGTTTAGACCAGAAGGAGGTGACACGAAGGTACTGGTCCATTTTGTTGCGTACGTTACTCTACATCCATTTCAAAATAACTGCGGGTTGCAATATTCTTTCTGGCTTCTTTTTAGGAGAAACGACTGGTAGTTCTAGGACCACGCAACTTAGTTCGCGGCAAAGTAAAAAAATAACGAAGTGAAAGATTGGTCCCCAGTTCTGAGCAGCAAACACACCCGAGATCAGATTTCCGTTGAGGAGCATAATCCAAAAATAGTTGCCTTCTGGCTTACGTGCCCACATCATATAACTTCCAAGTTCTAGTAATGTGCGACAATCAAAGCAGAGAATGAGTCCCATTCGTAGACACAATGGAGAATAGTTTATAGGATATGTAAATATTTCGTAATTAGCAAGTGCATGTTTTACTAAATATACCCCGTTCGATCTTTCAGTGGTGCCGTTGTTTCTCATACCAAGAATAGACGGAATATTAATGAAAATGAAGAAATATTCGTATCTATTCTCAACTAAAACTAGGTTATTTCCAAAACAAACTTGTTTGGCTTTTGTAGAATCTGAAAAATAATTTAAATGACACAAACTAAAGAGTAACATATTTTGTCAAATATTTTACACAGAGGAAAATAGATCTTTCACTATATTGTTGAGCCCATGGTATTATCTTAATAGTTTAGAGGTTTTGTTTTTCGTTTACTAACTCAGCTTCTGTTACTTTGAAACATTCTATAATTGGAGATACCAACTTTTTACGAAATTTATTCTAAATGTTTACTTTGAATGGTGTTGTTTAAGAAAAAGGAAAGCTAGACTGTCATGAATTTCTTAACATCTTGCAGTACCTAACTGCGCAAAGTATTTGATTTTTATGGGATTCTTAAATTAGCATTACAGGAGTTTCTAAATATAATCATTCTTGTCGTCCGACATGTTCCATGGTATTTGACGGATTTAGGTAAGGTTATGAATAACCTATTCTTTCAGAAATTAAGTTCAGTTCTTTATTTTAGAAGTAATTTGATTTAATAGTTTATTATTTTCCTCTATACGTTTATAAAAGTATAATATACATGGATGCTAGACCATCCAAATGATATTTGTTCCACGATTTTTATTTGCATGCTATGAGGTGTTATGTTAGTGCATTCCAAAAGAACCTACGTTATACTGAAATATTCTGGGGACTTAAGGGTTTGCATTCGTCCTCTAGTACCCGGAATAGATGCGTCAGATATCGAAAAAGCGTATATATCATATATCGATGTGGGCAGAAGTAAGTACGTAAGAAAAAGGGATCTTAAGGTATGTTTCAATTAAAAATAGTATGGAACGATTGCTTTATTTGATTTTAAAAAAATAAAATAAAGAAAAAAAGGAAGGAAAAATTCGATATTTTTATTTTCAGCTTCGATGGTACTTTGACTGTGAATGCTCGAGATGTACTGATCCTGCCGACGATGTCCTTACATCTATTAAGTGTTCTACTTCAGAATGCGATGAACCTTTAGTTAGCTTTTTTTCAGTTTTCAGCCATACATTAGTGGTATGCAAATTATAAGCCATCCTTTCCTACAACATATATTTTTAAGTGGATATATACAACTTTTATCCAGATACTTTCCCCACGTGTACTTTGTCTTTTTATCAATTCATGAAGCTTATATACATTATATAATACTGTTTTTCCAATTCCACAATATATTTTCAAGATAACATCTGAAACTGCAACTCCAACTAATATCACGTGCCCTAAATGTGGCAATGTTACCGAAGATACAACGGTTATATCAGCACAACAACTTATGCTTGAGCTCCCAGCTACTTTTGATCCACATTGTCCTGCAGAAACTGTAAGTCAACTTTTCATCTTATATAGGAATCATTTGAAATCAACAAAGCTTATACGTTACAAAAATTTTAAATGTAAATACGTTCGAATAAATAGTTAATCCCTAAAATATTTAAAAAAATAATAGTTTTCAAATTTAGCTCGAAGAACTTCTTATAAAGGCCGAAAAAATACTTCATTCTAACAATGTTTATATCTCCCGTCTACGAACAGCTCTCTTCCATGTGACTGGACAACTTTCAGCAAATCTGGGAACTATGCACAAACAGATATACAATAATTACAAGATGTATGTCATTATCAATAATAATAATAATAAAATAGTGAAACAGCCTTCATTAAAGAAAATTAGCAATAAAGCAGAGAAGAATGCTATTATTAGTAGATAGAATAATAATTTGAAAACAATTCATTCGTTATTTAGGACTTTTCCTAAAGCTGATCGACATGTGGGCTATCAATTATTACACATTGTAAAAGCGTTGATTGAAAAAGGAGAACGAAGTGAAGTGAGTAGAATTATGCTACAAAACTATAGCAGAATACAAAAAAATAGTTTGCACATAATGCTACATACAGAATTAGAGCTGAAATAAAAACAAGAGAAATGAGAGAATGGGGGAAATTCCTTTATATTTTACAAATAATTTGTACAAAGATATTGAATTATTTCAGGCAGTGTCATACGCTTTCGATGCTATGAGTATTTTTGAGGTTTGTTTCGGACTCGACCACCCATATTATTTGCAAACGCTTGCTTTGTGGACATACCTCGAAAAGAAAATGTTAAAATCAGATCAAGAGTTAATACAATTAACGAATTTCTCTGATAACAGGCCAGTAGACATCACTGGCCTCTTACAAAAAGCAAATATTCTATCGTAGTCATAATTGATAGTTAGCAATACCAAAAATACTAAAAATTCATGGACTATTTTCAAATGAGAAAATTTATCAAATGAGGCAATAAGTTTAGTGGTATCCTGCTTTCTTTGTGTTAGAAATTTTTCATGTTATAATGATAAATGCATTTACAACAGTTATAATCTTGTATTTCTCCATAAAAATATATCTACGAATTATTAAATATTCGTATTTATATGCATGTATAGCATATGAACAAGAGAGTATAAAAGAAGGAAGCATTATTTGGTGTATATAAATTCAAAGTATAGGTAAACTATATATTTATATTATTTAGACCAATATTGTAATATATATATATATATAAATGTTGGATATCCTACAAAACAAACATTTGCTAAATATTCAACATTCTGTCTCAAGAAGAAAATACGTCAATAATGAGAATTGACATTAACTTGGTGATTGCTGTGGCGGCGTGCCAATTATTTCATGACATTGCTGATCGTCACTTATCTTGTTTTTATCCACTTAATATTGTCTTTCTAAATAGATATTTATTTTACTTACTATAAAAGTTTATAGGAAAATATTAGTTTAGATAAATTGTCGGATAGCGTGATCATAAATATTATAACTAATAGGTTTTATTCCTGCCAACATTTTGATTTTGACGTTAAATATAAATAAATTAGAATATAAATTAAATAAGTGGTTTTGTTCGTCGTGGATTTGTAACAAATATTTTGATTTTTACCTTAACTTGGTATGGTAGTGAAAGTAGTAATTATGCTAAGTTCAAATATTATTATTAATAAGTATTGTTTTGTTAACAATTAGAAACGAATCAGCTAATAATGACAACTTGTAATAATTAATTAATGAAGTTAATTTAGATGTTCCTCTGAATTGAGATTTAAGTGCCATTATATTGAACCTTTACGATGAGTTCATTGTCGACTGAGCGAGATCAACTCGCTATTCTAGTAAAGCAATGGAATGAGAACAGAGTCGAACTCTTCCGGCTTTCGTATCCAACTGAGGTACTTGTTTAGCTGAAAAAAAACATACTTAGTATATATATACATAATGTTGTTCTTTATTCAAAAAAGTATTAAGCTACAGTGCAGCACTTATTATGTAATTAATGAATTCATTTCTCAAATTCATAACTTCATTCTAGGATCTGGAGATTGAAGGAGTTATGCGTTTTTATTTCCAAGTGAGTGTATTCTATTTTATTTTCATAATATAAGTTGCCTGTAGATTTTTCATATCATTATAATACTTTGGTACTATTTTCTAAACGGTTATTTCCAAGTGCTTGACTAGAATGCCAAACGTCCTTGACACTTGTATGGCGTTCTTGGTGGTAATAGATTAGAGGTTGACGCTGACATTTCGCGGATTATTATAGGCATAATAAGGGAAAAAAAATCTGTTATACGCATGCATACATTAATTTAAGAGCAAAACAGTTCTAAGATGTAATAGAGCTGAAAATATACTTTAGGCTTATTTTAGGATGGTGGTGAACGAGTATTAACGAAATGTGTTCGAGTATCAAGTACGGCCACTACTCGAGCTGTCGTTGAAGCTCTTACCGAGAAATTTCTTCCAGATCTCAAGATGTTGACCGATGATCACTACTCATTGTGGGAGGTCTGTAAATTATGTTGTTTTTTTTTGCATAATTGCTTAGTCTCATCATTTTTTAAAGGTTCACGAGAATGGTATGGAGCGTAAACTTGATGATGAGGAGAAACCATTACTAGTTCAATTAACTTGGCATCGTGATGATAGGGAAGGACGATTTCTTCTACGAAGAGATCGACAAAATATCATACCATTATCAGTGAGCGGTAATTAATACTATTGAGTACATTATTCACTTCTATATATTTTATAAAACAAAAAACGGTTTGTTAGCATAATGTTTGTCTTATATATTTTTAAAATAGAAGTCTTAAACATCATTCAGACTATTCAATTGCAAGAAGAAGATAATATAAAACGGGGACTGAAACGCTTTTCGAAACGAGAAAAAAGAGAACAAAAGAAAAAGCACCAGAAAGATATTGGTAATACTGGATTTTACAGTATTTTCTTTGGTTTTTTACCTATTTAAAAAATTCATGCAATTATTGGTTTAATTACCTTGTTTATTGTTCATGTTATTTTCTCATACTAAGAGCTATTACAGTGACAGTTAACAGTGGACGTGAGGAAGCAGCACCAATAACAGATCTATATCGCCAGGTTCCGCCCAATACTTTTACTAGAACTATATCAAATCCAGAAGTCGTCATGAAAAAAAGAAGGGAAAAAAAATTAGAGGCAAAACTAAAGGAAATGGGTCACGGTGAGCGTTTTATAGCTTTAAAAATGGAATTTTTATTACCGTGTATATCTAGGCGGAAGTTTGAAGATCTACGGTGGTGAATTGGTACCTTCACGTCCATATGTTACAATATTGGTATCAATGAAAGATCGAGCAGATCGGATACTCATCGAAGCTCTTGAGAAGTACGGTCTAGACTGTTGCAACCCAGATGATTTTGTACTTGTTGAGGTTAGTTTTACAGAAACATTATAGGTTTATACTTTTTTTTTGTTCTCTATTTTTATATCCAGATGTTATTGTTTGAGTGTGTTTTTAACGTATCGATGATAAATATGTTTTCACTTCAAAGCCAACTATATTTTTTCGAAATATCTGTGGTCTTTATTTAGCTTAGGCACTATGTATTTATGAGATAAATTTTTGTGGTTTAAAATGCAAAACTAGATTATTGAGTCAATGTTCGTTATATGACGTTTTCTCTCATATTTTGCGGGTTACTTTTTGTTTCATGGAAAATAGACAGGTTCTGTTATGTTTCTGCATTGCGGGAGCGTTTAGATGGAATGTCGCTGCTTGAAAAAGTAGCCACTGTTCCTATACCTTCATCGATCGATTCAATTATAAAATCATAACCATTAATCAAATACACTATTGAAATTATCTATTGTACTTATACGGCATTCGTATATTGTTAGCTAAAACAGCAGTGGAGTTCAGGAAACTTAGAAAAAGCGTAAATCCTCTTCTCGAGTTGAATTGATAAAAAAATTTTAAGATTGATATTTCCCTTTTAATATAAGTTTATTGACACTGAAGTTATGAATCAGATTATTCAGATGTCGACGTCCACAGATCAACGTCGCAGTTTGTCTGATTTGAGGGAGGTTGAAGGCAGGATAATTGGTCCTGATGAAATACCACTCATCGATATGGCATCAAGAAATGGAAATGAGTCGGAAACGTATCTTGCCATTAAGAAAAAACCCACAAACTATCGGTTAGACTCGTTATTTTATGCAACTATATTGTCATCTATATATTTTCAAAATGGAAGAGTTTTTGTTTGCTTACAATAATAAGTTGATATGGTTTAATATATTTAATAAAAAATCACTTATTTGAAGGATTACTTCTACACTTAGAGATTCCTTGATTCCTTCTGAAGCTACTACAACATCAATGATATTAATTGATCCAACACTTCTAATTCTAGGTCCTAGTGAGTTGCGATTGTTTTATCTATGTATTTTCTTTACATTGTGAAATCAACGTATATATGGTTTTGAGCATAATAATCTTACAAATATGAATTTTTGAGTAATTTTCTAGACAATTAGATATTAGCCATGGATCTATACGTTTCAGATTCTTGATTTATAAATTATTATAGATGGTGTCCCCATTCAACCTCTACAGTCTTTGCAAATTCGCCCTGGCGTCACAGAAATTGGTAGTGATCGTGCACTTTCTAAATTCTCTGCACAGAACATTTGCGTAAGTTTTCTATTTCAAACTATTATTAACTATTAAAAGTCATAATATTTTTAATTTCAGCTGGAAGGTCGTGAAGTACGTGGACGACATTGTGTCATTACGTATATGGATAGAGTTGTTACAATTACTCCCAGCGCATCAGATGCTACTATAGAGGTAAGCTTTACGTTGTTTAAACAATGAAGTAATATATTAACACAAGAAAGTTTAGCAGATTTTATTTAAATAAAGAAGGCATATAGGTGAACAATCGGCCCATTGCTCAAACTGAGATACTGAATGATGGTGATACAGTTCTTATTGGTGATACGAATATATTTCGTTTTGTACATAACCAGGTTGGTCAAATTTATGTTGTATAAATGATATTACTCATTTTCAATTAACTTGAAAATTTATGTTTTTGTATATATCATTACACATTTATAGCAATTTCATATGTATAAAAGAGGATTTTGATTGTTGCGTGTTCTACGGCAATAATATCTCACCACTTCCAAATTTAATTCTAGATATAATTATGTACTATTGCACTATTTCATACGATCAATTAACTCTGTACAAGCGACATCCCTTATTATTTATGTATTTAACATTATTGAAATTATTTCCAGCAATCTTATAATGAAGTAAAACTACAGACTGACTACAGCCAATTGACCCAGTCAATGTATGCAACTAGGTAAAGTACATTATTTTATTTTTGACTGTAAAATTTCCAGTACATTAGTGATGCAGTATTTAACCACACGGTGTGAAAAGTTTTTTAGTTTACTAGATGTTTAAAAGATAGAAATTAGAAGAACTAGAAAGTGCATCAGCATGCCGTTTTTGATGTATTTCCTAAGTTCATACTTGTAACAAAATTATGCTTAGACTATTTTAACAATTAGCATGTTTGTACGTCTTTTCTTTTTCTCAACTTCTCAATTTACAATATTTAATCCATTTTCTAGAATTATTCACTTGTGAATTGACTTTATTAATTTATTAGTTTACGTGGTTTGTATGTTTATCGAGCTGATTCACTATCAGTATGGCTTTTCACTTGCATGCTAGAATGAGAAGTTTCAGTACAGCAATGGCATGCTCTTGTATTCAAATGTACACTTACTAACCTAACTTTAAAATACCTATCTTCCACTTTGATCCTTGGTCTCTTGATGTTATTCTATATGTATATATATATATATATATATATATATATATATATATATATATATATATATATATATATATATATATATATATATATATATATATAATAGTTTTATAAACTATAATTTTCAAGTATGCTCATTTTTTCTTTTGAGAATTCTATCTCAAGTAGTGCGTCAATTTTCAAGTGTTCGCGTATTTCGAATTATTTGTTCATATTTATATAATAATTTATTCGGCTGTAAGGTTGAATTCCCACATACTTAGTATAATTGCTAGAAGTATTTAAGATTTAAATATTCATCGATGAATGTAATTCGCGTAAATCGTTGCTGAGAATTCTACTTATTTTCAATTATTTTTATTCCACCAATCTATTATATCGTAAAGTAGACCTTTCGCTTCTCTCTTCACTTTTCAAATTGCAATTCAGCTTTACTTACGTGTGTTTGCCTATTGTGGTGTCGAGCGAGCGGGCATTGATAATACCCTTTCGCATGAGATGTCCATCGATCGATTGTCGTTTCTTTGAGTCATTGAGCACAATTTCTTTATATCTTATTTTTTAGATAGCGCTGTATTTTTAAGACATTATATCGGCCGATTTGCATTCATTTACGATTGCTCTATTTATAGCTATTAATTTGGCATTAGATATTGCCGATCTATTATAATTCACTAGAATCGATTTGTATTCTATTACATATTGATTTACGTTTACTATGTGAGTTTTTCCAAGTCTTTTATAGTGTTTTAGATCAACATCACGGCATGCTGAATATTGCATAACCATGTACTAACCAATCAGACGAAACTATGCGTCAATACATATCCGCACAAAGTTTCATGGAAAATGCTTCCAATCGTGGATGCAAACAAGGACAGGGAGGTAACCCTTCAACACAGTCACTTGCCTCTGCGACATTAACATCATCTCAGTTGAAGAGTCTGTGAGTGCATGTCGGCTGTTTGTGATGAATTATGTTTTATAGCATGAATTCATATTTGCTTGTTTTTGTGGGAGATTAATAGAAACGCTGAATAATAGTATGTTCACAGCTTTCTATTTTAAATAACACTGGATGTTTTCTTTGTGATTGCCTTTTTGATGTTAATAATGTAGAAAAAAAAAATCTAATTCGAATATCTTTAAGTGTAATTTCAAAACTCCCGAAATCAAAAAAGTACTTGTCAATGCATGTTATCTTAATAAGATAGACAGCTTTGCCTATTGTTATATTCGTTCATTCTTTTAAATTTAATTCACGGATGTTGCTGGTAGTCATCTTTGCTTTTGCTTACCATTAATTTTTACCATAATATATAAGGTTATGTAACTTACTGTAAGTTTATAAAGTTGATTTAAAACAAGCATTTTTAGGATATAGATATTTTGAAATTAATACGATCATTTTTCCTATTTTATATTTATGATGAAACACTAAATACTAGGTTTTGTATTGGCAAAAAAGGCTACTACGTGGAATGAGCATCTTAATTGCATATGTGCATGATGTTGATAAGTAGAAACATTATTCACCACTATTTTAAGTAATACGAGTTTATTCCATTTTTTGCAGTTTTTTCTAAATCGTGTACGCTCTTTTAGTTATTAGTTTCCCCAAGATCTCGGATTTTGTCCTTTAGAGATTAAATAATTTCAGATCCAGTGTGTCATAAATGTTTTATTAGTTTATTCATTAAATTTTCAGTCTTTCTGGCTCATCTCTTTGCTCGAGACAAACTAGTGATCAGGCGGATCAGAGGATGGGTGATTCTAGCACCTCTGCTCCGAATGGGCTGCCAATATCACTGCAGATAGGTGACTACAAAGTATGGGACTATCTAGTTGAGGTAATGTTATTAGTACTATATTGCCAACCAGAGGTGACAATTATGTAGCAAACCTATCATGCACATTTACAGGTTATGTCTCGTGGTTGGTCTGATTTTGGTTCATTTCGTCTTTCACCAGCCTATTCTCTCTATTTGGCACTGAGGTTTTTCCACTCACATGCTAAGCCATATTTGGTCCAGTTTTTCAACCGAATAGGACATCATATGAACCAGATAGCACAGGTTACACTATATGATTAGTCATTATTATATATTTCTACTGCCTATATGCTGTGCAGTTTTTTTATAAAGTTTATTTGTAGTCATTTTGATTTTACAGGAATGTTCATCTCGCGATGAGTTGTTGTTTTGGCTGGCTAATGCTAGTGAATTATACTATCTGGTTGAAAAAGATCATGATCTGCGAACTCCACCTAGGTGCTAATCTTATCATAACAAACTACTTCTCTTTTAATAGAAAACTACTTTAGTAATTAAATATCAAGGAAATATGTTATTTTACTTTTTAGGTCAGGCCACTTGGGATCTGTTGTTGAAATTTTTTTTCGTCGGTTATGTGTCGTATTACTGGGATCATTGCGACCAGCATGCCAACCGTTAATAAATACATACAACGAGGATGATGAGGGAAGTGGTTAGTTCTTCTAATTTATATCTTCTACTTGCTCATTTACAAACGAGTCATTTTATATACTGGTATTTTCAGCGGAAGTTATCTCTATATTGGATAGTACTCTTCGTGCAGCACGTGCTTCACGACTGAATGCAGCATTAACCATTCAACTATGTAGCCATATGTTTCACGACATAAATACCACACTATTCAACTGCCTTGTTGGCGTTTCTGTGGTACGTAGATTAAATTTATACATCGCATAGATTTATTTCTGTAACAATTGATATTAATCATGATTTATTTTAAACAATATTGTTTTGTTTCTATATTTGATTTTAGCCTATTCAACTAACTACTCAATTAGGAAAGTGCTTGCAAGTTAGATTAACGGCTCTTTACAGGTATTTAACATTATCTATAATTTAGAATTTTTTTTGCTATGTATGTATTCAATTAAGATGGGCGGAACAAATGGGAGTTGAACTTGCTGCTGAGTGTCACCTTGATCGCTGTAGACAAGCTGCCAATTTGTTGGCAGCACAAAAAAACGATGTGGCTGCATTAGGAGCGACATGTTATAAATTAAATAGTCTTCAGGTATTTTTACCCATAAAATAATATTGCAAAAAATGTCAGAAAGTGCCATAATTATGATTAATTATATAAAGAAATTAAGTAAATATTGTAAGTTAATTCCTATAACAATAAGTACTGAAAGTTTAGGTACGGTACCTTCTATCCCACTTTGTGCTACGAGATGGTGAAATTCCTTGCGATAACGATGTTATGGCCAGGGTTTTTGGACTTGCTGAACGTCAGGCTGATGAATTAACTATTGAGGTACCATTAGATTTAAAGCATTTATTTAAATTTGTATTAGTGTGTTTAATTTTTTTTCGTGTTTGATTTAAAATGTACTTTTTAAGGACGGTTTAACATTAAGTCTCGGAGAAACAGAAGAGCTGTCACTGCCTTTTTTATTACCTCAAGATGGATATACAGCTGGTACATTTTTTCCTTGATTTAAAGTATATAATATAATATTTATTTTATATTAGGTGCTTGCGTAAGTTTTAGTTTCTTTTTTCTTCAAAATTTTCATTTTATTTCCATAACATATAAAATGCAGTTCAAGTATCAAAATATTTTCCCTCGCTTTCTAAGACCTTCTGCTATCTTTCGAGTAACTTTCGGATTCTTTCGTGAAATAACGACATCGACTTGGAGGCAATGAAATCGTCGATTCATTTTCGCACCTCAGCCTCATCTCAAAAGCGCTGTCCCGCTAGACAGTTCTGTATCGACCAGAATAAATGGTTATCCGAAGGCGCCAAACGTTGCGAATACGCCGCGTGCAGAAGAACTTCCCAGTCTAAGTTCAAAATAGTTTGCTGAGTACTAAGAGCAACGTGAGGCCTAGCGTTGTCATTCAGCAAAATGACCTTCCGACTTCCCTTGTCCAGTAAATGGAATTTTTGGTTCAACTGCATTGAACAAATGAATCAGTTGACGACCGTAGTGCTCGGCAGTAACCGTCTCACCTGGTTGCAGGAGTTCATTAAACAGCACACCCTTCATATCCCACCAGATGCACAGAAGGACTTTTTTGGCGTGAGTGCTTGGCTTTGCCGTGGATGTTGTTGGCTGCTCGGGGTCTAACTATGAATGTGTGCGATTAGGTTTGTCGTAGATAATCCATTTTTCGTCACCTGTAACAATTTTCCACAAAAAGGTCTTCTTGCGTTGCCTGGCAAGCAACGAGATGCATATGTTGAGCCGGCGGCCAATGCTGTTTTCAGAGAGTTCATATGGTACCCACTTTCCGATCTTGCGAATTTTCCCCATCTCATGCAATCGTCTCGAGACTTTTGCTTTATCAACTCCTGGTTGTTCCGCGAGTTCCTTTCGTGTCTGTAACGGATTTTCATCCAATAATGATTTCAAAGCATCACTCTTCCACGTTTCTGGTGTCCCAGAGCGTTGTCGATCACTGACATCAAATTCACCAGCTTTAAAACGTCGAAAGCAATATCTAGAAGTTCTGTGGGAGAGAAAACCTTCATCGAGTACAGAGCATATTGATTTGCATGCTTCAGCAGCATTCTTCCTTTGTTGGAACTCGTAGAGAATACAGTGTCGAATATGCAGTTTTTGATGGCTCGTCTTGTTCGAATTATTTTGTGAGGTTAAGTTTACCATTAAATCGTGACTTGTGGCTTTTCACAAACTACAAAGCCAGCGTTACAAATATGCAAAGGAGCGGAAATTTATTTAGGTTTTAAATAATTGTACTAAAGCGCTAAAATAAAAGACTAAAACTTCTGCAACCACCTAATATATAGAAGTAATAAAAGAAAGTCAATTTCATGGGGTTTTAAACATTAGTTTTATTTATTATTATTATTATTATTGTAGAGCAACTTCACGGCGTTCCCGATGGTTTGATGCAATATTTACTATCACTACAGGAAAAAGGTCTTTGCCATTCTGTTTATTTACATGAATCTGGAAGTAGTTGGCAGCATCTTGCAAGTTCAGCGGTAAGTAAAAATGATTTTTGTTTAAATTTATATAAGCACTGATCGTTTTGCATAATATAACAGTACGCTTCATCCTGTACATTTTTAGAATCAATGCAGTGCGAACACACCACAACAGGTTCCGCCTCCTCATAACACAGTTCCTATAGCATTAGCTAGGAGCGCCTCACAGTCAACACTGACCAGTCTCCCGACAACCCAGTTTGTTAGTCGGGATATATAAATATTACATTTTTTCTCTCAATGAAATTCGTGGAATACTTAAGCGTACATATAATGCATATACATGCATCCTTTTTGCTTATTATGTGTAGAAATATTAGTCAAAATCTTCTAGATATATCAAGAAGCTTTATGCAAGTTACTATATGCAGTGACACTACAAAAGATTTTCTGCCGTAATTCCTACATTCGAAACATTTGCAATACAAGTAATAGTTTGTAGAAAGGACTATTTTGATGATTAATTTCACTATGCAGCAAGAATTATACTATATTGTAATAGTCCAATTTTAATATAAAATGTTTTGTAAATACATTAGAACTCTGTATTATTAAAACCATGAAAAATGTTTCCTAATATTTGTTATAATTGGGGTGATTATTTGAACTACAAACTCCATAAGATTTTTAGTGAAAATAGTAATTCATAACAATTTAGGGGGACAGTTTCGGAAGTAATGGTGATGACATCATTCGTGTTGTTCTGAAAAGAGGAGGC
This sequence comes from Heterorhabditis bacteriophora, assembly GCA_964036235.1. Lineage (NCBI taxonomy): Eukaryota > Metazoa > Nematoda > Chromadorea > Rhabditida > Heterorhabditidae > Heterorhabditis > Heterorhabditis bacteriophora. The sequence continues at coordinate 843,408 of OZ038427.1, read as the reverse complement.
GGTGGCATTGGTTTGAGCATCGTTGCTGCTCAGGTATTTATGTATTTAAAGGATTTATAACACTTTCATTTGATAGTTGATTTACTATTCATTTTTAAATAAATAGAAAAATAGTGGATTTATGCATATCGTCAAGGATTTACTTAACTACTCTGTTATTAAATGATAAAACAAGAAAAATTCGTGCTTGCAATCTTCATATGAACGGAGCGATAATGGCCGTTATTGGAGTAGTAGATAGCATCACATCCATTTCTTTTCGCGTGTTGGAGGCGATTAATTGCGCTTTTTTCGGAGAATGCATCCCTTTTCACTCGTCTGCGCTAAAGTTCTACTAAATCGCTCATAATTATAAATAATTCGTGTTTACGTGAAGTTTAACATAAAAATCCCTCAATGGTACTGATATACGTAATTCAAGTAAGTTTTCTGAATTAATTTAATAGGGATGTTTTTGAGGATAGCAAAACCTAGTTTCAGGGAGTTGGTGATCGTCATATTGGTATCTACGTTAAAAAAGTTGTCGATGGGAGACCTGCTGCATTGGTTTGATTTAATTAACCGTATCATTATTAGGTTCCCTGAATTAATGTGTTTAAATTTATTTTATAGGATGGCCGTCTCTCAGCTGGAGACCAGTTATTATCAGTGAATGGACATTCATTATTAGGAATATCTCAAGAAGAGTAAGATTTGTGAAGTATTATTATTATGGTTTCTATGAAATTTTTATTGATGTGCATTATTCTTTATTTCAATCTAAAAATGTTGTAGTATTATATTAAATCATTCATTACACTGTAGGGCTAAACGTTTTTCAAAGATGTTATCATTAGCTATTATGCTTATTCTAGATATGATATTCTGGTAAATATTGCATATATCCTACTACCTACATTAAATAGTGGGTATATAAGTTTTTTTTGGAGTTAGTCTGTTTCTTTCCTACAATAAATCCTTATCAGAGCGGCAGAATTCATGTCAAGAAGTGGAGCGGAAGTACACTTTGAAGTCAGAAAAGGTGCTGCATTAAGAAATGGACTTTCTACCTGGCTATGTCAACAAACACCTACGGTATTTATATTTTTGCATTTTTTCCTTTATAAATTTTTACATCATATAGGTGAAAACATCTTATTGTTGTTCACTTGCATTCTAATTAAGAATTTTCCTAAAATATTGAATTCCCGATCTGCGAATCGTATCAAATCTTGTTATCTTAGTTGTACCCTCATTTCGCCACAACTGTGGATTAATTTCTTTCATTTTGAATCTCATTCTTCATATATCTCTGATGTTAACTATTCTACGATTTCTTGTCTATGCAACAGTGAGTAGAAATCTGCATGGAAATTGTCACATATGGTATATAAAGTTAAGATTGTTGACGAACATCTAAAATCTTTTTTAAAATATAGTTTGATAAGTTTGAAGTAATTTATATTAGTTATCCATTCCGTACATAGGGTTATTACAAAATGGAAATGTAATTTACCGATTTTAACATTGAAAAATGAAAATGGCTTAAATTTTGCCTAATATTATTTGATCTAAAGCATTCATATAGCTGAAATAGTTTTTGCTTTCTTTTTTCTGCATTTTTCTATAGGAATTAATGATTCTCAAGTTAGCGTAATATTGAAATGCAACTATAATACAATAGTACAATTCCATGAATTAATCAATTTATAATTTTCATAAACAATTATTTAGTCCGTTTCCTCATGTGGAACTGCCTCCTTTGTACCTCCATCTCCTTCGTCTCAATCACACCACTCGCATCAGAACGCACCTAACTCTGGGATAGGACTGTTTTCTAATTATGCTCCAATATCAAAACACGGCAGCCAGCAATCCATGCAAACGCCAAACTACCAGAGAAATCAAAGTGAGTAAATACAGATTATTGTAGCGAGTTAATAGAGGCAAATTAAATGTTAACAATATACTTATATTATAGAAGTTTATGTATTATAGTTTTATATTCACTACCGTTTTCCATAAAGCTGAATACAATTACAGCTAGTTCTGTTCGTACATCAGCTTATATTCCACCTCCAACTTTTTTTGAAGCAAATCAACATGGACGATCGATATCAGCATCAGAACTCTATCAAAATGACGTTTGTTAATAATAAATATAGCTCCAAAGGAAAATCACAACATTATGAATAAATTGCTTCGTTATAGCCAAACGCCTCATTTTCACAACGCTCCATTGCAAGCACGACAGGTTCTGGCTTTGATCGATTACCTGCTCATTATAGACATTCAAACAGGCCAATTGTTTATCAGCCTTGTATGTTATATTTCATTCAGTTCTTATCGTAATCACTAATGTGGCATAATACCGGGTAGTCAAAAATAGGACTGATTTTTAAAATTATATAACTCTTCAAACTCAACAAAAAAAATGTCGTTTAAGTGTTTCACTAAGTCGGGGAATTTAATTCTTTACCATATTAACTTCATGAGCATATCTCAGACGGGAAAGTTTCAATCATGGATTTTGTAAAGGCATAAATTTTTGTGTTTTTCACAGTTATTCCGCCTCGTTTATCTTGCACTACTCTAATAACAAGATTATTTTTTATATGTCTTAATGTAAAATTGCAAAATGTTTCATTGCTCTAAATTATAATTTTGCTGTTTCGCAATTTTAAGTTCCCTCATTTTGCTGCAACAACTTTAGATTCGACCCCTTTTTAAACGATTAACAACTTATGGAACAGATGGGGGTTTCCTCAGATTCTAAGTGGTAGGAGCATTGAATCTATGAATGTAATGATAGTTTCTAATGATAACTAGGCCTTTCTCATAAGAAACGATTGTTGGTTACTAATGAAAATTCGAGATAAATGAGGCCGAATACGTGCGAAAAACATGAAAATGGATATCACGTGTTCAGAAACATTTTTAAATTACGATTTTTGTTGAGCATGAAGAAAGTTGCAAAATTCAAAATTGGCCTTCTTTTGGACACCTTGTGCATGCAATAATAATACCAGGAAAACTCACCAAAATGATTACTATTGTAAAGGTTCAATTTTAATGGCTCTGTTTAATACTAAGTATTGATTCTTTTATAAGTATATGTTGTTGCTTTTTTTGATTCTGACTTTATAGCGCGACAGTCGTGTGTCTCACCTTCGGCTTTGCGGAAGGGCGCGCAATCACCCGTCTCTCTTTACCGGCCTCCCAGCACCAATGGTCTTTATAAACCCCCTAGTGTGACAAACCTCTTTGCTCCACCAAGGTTGGTCTTTTTTCCCTCCTATTTCGTTGTTTTTATTTTCCTATCATAAAAATTCGTTTACTACAAAAGGTTTATTTCATTCTAATTTTAGGTCTCCAAATCCACTTCAAGGATATGTTAGTACAGCAACTAGGGAAAGCACTCAGGATCTTTTTCGAACAGTCAGTATAAGGAAAACAGAAAAACTTTAACTTATAATCCACTTCTTTTTTTTTTTTAAATTTTATTTAGAGTCTGCCATCATCACCTCCTGCTGCTCGCTCATCTCCTCGAGAGGAATACCGTAACCTTCCTTTTAATTCATCGACGATATCCAGTTCTGAATGCCAACCGTCTTCTTTAAACCTATCAAATTACTCAACAATCAATAATTATGCCTTGTCTAATCGACCAAATATTAATGCGAATATCCCACGTGCTACTGTTGGTCCTAGTTTTCAAAACGCAAGTTGTGCTGGAAGTAGTGGGTATGAAGTACTGAACACATCTAGAAACCAAGAATCAGCTGTAGTTCGCCCGATGAAGTATGCAATAAACATTGAAAGCAACAGAACAGACGTGAGAAGACGTGAAGATGAACGAGCAACTACAACATTCGGAGTAAGGGGGACTTTGCCAATGACATTTAGTCAGGTATATTGTGTTGTACGCTTTGTAACAATTATTTTTTTAATGCAATCTTTTTTTTAAGGAGTATCATCCGCACGAACAAAATTCAGGCTATGGAGGACAGAGGATTGTGGAGAAAGCCAATACATCAGTGAATGTAAGTTAAACGATTTTGATTAGATTATAGGCAAAAGATGCGTAAGTAGAGATAATGTTGAGCTACTAGCATTCAGTCTCGTGATGTCGTGAATGATGAGCTCGATAGACTTGATGCAAAGGGATTTAATATGAGCAATGAAGAAATGCGGCGTTATCGGTATGTGTTCATAGGTAGATCCCATATTAATCTCATGCTGACTATTTGTGTAAATGTTCGACTGCAGTGAACTACTGCATGTAGCTGCGGAGGATAATCGTCTTGTTCGTACTGTGGATGGATTTTCGGTTAATAATCGAACAGAGACACTCATAGATGACGTAGACATGAGTCCAGGAAGAAGCGCTCTTAGGTTAATTTTTTTTTGTTGCTACTTTCCCACACATTCTGTATTTTTTGCATAACTAATTCATTAGACAACTCCACATTTCAGTAGAGAAAATATTTCACCTAATGATAGTAAAGGAACTGAAAAGAAGAGTGTACAGTTCAAGGAGCAAACTAATTTGAAAGAAAGTGAAGATTTCCGTGATTCTCCAGGAGTACGTTTTTTTAATCAATAGTGGATTATTTCGTATGTCTTTTATTTCTTTTCACTTATTAGATTGTTGGAGCACAAGAAGTCTACAGGGATCCACGCCAAAGACGCTTGAATGAATTGCAAGTACGTTTACAAACTAGTCATTATTGTCGATGCATGAGTTTGAGAGAGTAGATATGATATGGAGCCCTGTGGACTATGGGAAGATTACAGGAACGTCAAATGTTAGCACTTAAGTCGTCAGATGGTGCACAGCTGGGTTTCCGCGACAAAATGAAGATGTTCGCCACCCAACTAGGTGAATCATCGCCCAAACAAAGAGTTAGCGCCAGTAGTGCTAAACGTCAAATTGTGAATGACCAATAATTACTCACACATCGACAGAAAATGTATATTTCGCGCTTTTGAATGCTGTAATTACTAGCTTCCTCTGTGCAATGCATTTTTACCTTTTTTCCTTGTATATTCACAGGTTCACCGCTCACATTTTCATACCGCCTCAATATTGATGAAACCTAATTTGCTTTCCCTCAAGTATTATAGATGATATTAAATCCTACAATTTGCGTCATCTAGAATAATTCTGTGTTAACGTTGAGAGATTTGTGTACAGAAATGTTTCAAATATGCGCAATTTTTGCATGTTGAAGATTAATCACATTTTTGACGGATATATGCTGTAATTTATCACTTTTCTAAAACTACGCAGTTTTATTACTTAATAATTTATAAACATGTATCTCTTAAAAGTTTATCGGGAACACTTCACACGGTTGTTTCTGGAGTAGCTGTGAGATGATACCTTCGGAATCGTAAAGTTACTCCGTCACCCACTCCCTCACAACATGACTGTGTCATATGATTTGATGGACCACTTTCCATAATTCGATGATGAATATTATCAGTCGATTTCGTGTGGGTACTAGCGAACCGTAGATTTCTGCATTCCTTTTTACGTTTGTCTGTTTTATCTACACTTTTTGTTGCCTGAGGGTGTCTTGCACAGCTCTTTCTTGGTGGAATAGTCAGATCGGGCCACCTGAATTATAACATTTTGTCCTATTCTTTCAGCATTCAAATTATTGTCGCGTTCAGTGCTCACATACTTTTCTTTTTCCTTTGACTTGATTTTATTCCTCCACAATATTTCTGTTTGAGATGGAAGGTCTCTCCTATCTGTCCCGCATATCCCTATGATTGGTTCATATTCCGAAGTTGGAGATGGTTTTGTTTCCTACAATTTAAAAAATTATCTCATAAACTGTAAAATTAGTGTCTAAAACAGTATCATCACGTTACTCTAAACTAACTAGTAATCTGAAGATTATTATGTGTAATTTCACTACACCTTTAAACTTCGATTCCTTGTGAAAAACCAACTCTTTTTTTCCTTCAACTCCTTACTAGGAAGTTCGGTAGGAACAGTAATTTTCTTATCAAATGATCTTTGTTCTGGAACTAACATGGGTTTGCTCATTCTCTATGAGTGTGTTAGTTGTCCTACCATTTTCACACTGCTTATTCATGTATTCCGCCCATGATGTGCTTGCAGCGAGCAGTTCATCCAGAGTAACGTTGTCGTAATTTGGGCTCTCAATCGTTTTCGGTTTCTCACATCTTGTGGGAGACGGCGGTGTTAATAGAAGCGGAGAGTCCGCTGTTGGAGCTGGCTGATAAGATATTAGATGAATTAATACTACCAAATGTTAGTATTGTTAACTATTCATAATCCAGTTTGAGTATTAGAAGGGTTATAGGTGCTATGGGTTGGTAATAGAAACTGCAGTACTCAGTGGAACTACATAAAGTTAGACACTAACACAGTTTAACTGCTTTACTTTATCTCAGCTGACTCACATAATAATTTTTTTCCTTGTTAGTAGTAAGACAAACATTCCTGTCATAATTCAAGATACATAATATCTAATCAGTTATTAATGATGATTCTTCACGAAGCAAATTACCATACAAGAGTACAAATGTTCGAAACTGATTCTGATATAACAAGGAGGAAAAAAACAATTCTGCGTAAACTCAGTAGTCGAGTGTGACGCAAACAGATCACGCAATTGAGATAAGATGCTCCTACTGAACACCCTAACTTGTGCCAAGAAAAAGTGCACCTCGAAACCTTAACGTACTTTGTCCGTCTTTCATCCTCAAAAAGGTCCCCTACGTATTTCTATTGAACTGATTTCCAAGTGTTGTTTCTTTCCTATCTACTTTCAGTGTTTTCTCTTAAAAGAGAAAGATGGATGTAAGATACGCATAAAAAGCTTATACTATATTTTATCCCAATACCAAGGTAAATCTTTCGACTGTGAATTAAGCTTCGTACATATCCACACTAATTTCCTTAGATGGCATTTGTGACGAATGATTGTCTAGTGTCAGATAACTAAGTGGCCATATTGAATTTGAAAAGGCTATTGGCAGAGGAAGCTTTAGCGTGTTGGTAGTAAGATTAAATAAATGAAGCCAACATACAATTTATTGGGTCAAATATTGTAAATTCAGCCGAAAAAAATCCCAGGCTCATCGCTGCGAGAATATTCAGTCATAAAAGGCAACAGATTTCATAATTAAAGCGGAAGAGGTAAAAAACCCAAATCAACCTAATATCGAAATGCCATTCAAAGTAGTGCTTTGGAAATATGGTAGACTACCTATTTTAATACAGGTTATCCACGGAAATCTCAATGACATTCTCTTACCTCATTCGCTACAAGAAGGTAAAGCTGGTGCTGAAAATAGAAAGACCTCGGAACTTGAAATTGAAATTCGTCCAAAAGTTGACATGTATAACTCGCAGTAGTGTCCACATGGTTACTAATCCAGTTAGAAAACCAACTCATAGAGCCACTATAAAAACTATTTCCATTATTCTTAGTGATGCTTAACGAATATTAAGTTAGTCAAAGTTACTAACCAGACTAAGAATGGGCTTTATGAAGGCTGCCTTTGGTAGTTGTGGTGGTATCCCTTTCAAAGTTTCCTCTTCATCTATTCCCTTCTCTGGTACATTTTCTTGTAAAGCTACTGATTTTACGCCTTAAATAGTTTTCTGTTTCAATAATAACCATCTGTTTTAGCGTTGTAATATTCTATTTCCTCGTAATCCTAATTACGTTAGTTATGATAAGTTCTGGGAACAACATTTTGGAATTATTTACCCACATGTAGTCTTATTGCCATCAGAAGTTCCAGAGCCTTCTCGGTTATTGTTCACAGACATTTCTTCATAATAAGATGGGATTTTCCAAACCGGGATATCTGGAATCGGCTGAAAATGGTAGTATAAATTCCATAGCTGTCATCACTTGGAAGTAAAAATACCTAACTCACCTGTATATTTTTTGAATATTTGGTAGTTTTTCCTTCTGAGCTGTTCCGCTGAGGTGGCTCAGGTGGTACCAGCATAAGCTTTTCACTATTAAATAACAATCTAAATTTTGAATAACAACATTCAAACATATTTTCTAGTAATAAATGGTGGATTGAATTCATTGAAAGATACTAAACCTGTTTTCGGGTGTTCTGTTTCCCTGAATCGAATTTGTGGAAGCATCTAATACTGATTTCTTAGAATCTGCCCTGGAAATGTCCTTAGTCTGGTTAAGTACTTTATTAACTGTTCAACCCACCAAATCTATATGGTATACCTACATTTTCCCTCTATATAAGTTGTATTTTTCAATGTATTCTATTACATCATCGTCTAGACAGTACTTAACAGATTCCCCTCGGTGGAGAGCTGTCCTACAATGAATTGTTTTCGAATTTAATTCATTTTACCATTTCAGATGCATGGAAACAAGACAAATTGTTCTCATCCAAAACTGCTCTGTAAAAAGTCCACTCAATAATATTTAAGTGTTAGTTATGAAATTATTTGCAAAACAGCAATCTACTAATCAGAAAAGAACAACGCACCGCACTCTGGCTGACCTGAGATCGTTCGGGAATGTTTCATCTTCGATTATATATATATTTTTCTGCAAAATATCGTAAAAGCATGAAACTCTATTATTAAATAACAATACTAAACTATACAATAGCAAGAATAACTATATATTTTGCCACTTTAAGTTTCTTAGACCATTTAAGATAGACATAAAATTCAGATTACCGTCGTATTTCCCCGTGTCTTTGAAGTATATATTACATTGTCTAAAACTTACTGCTAACCTGATTTTTTCTCAGCACGTCCATTAAATAGATTGTATGCGCTGGCCTAGTATTGCTCCTCTGAACAACCACAAGACCATGTTGCTTTAGTAGATCTCTTATCTACAAGATGTGTTCATCTATATATTCATCAAAAGTTAGGCTTCATCTTAAATAATTAACCTCCGTCTGATTCCACATGGAACACGAGTCATCAGTGACCTTAGCGAAATCATCTAGAACATTGCTCCCACAGAGGTACATAATTCGAATATCCTCTCCATACTTATGGATAAATTTCTGTAGCATAAAAAACAATTGTAACAATGTTATAATTTACATCACATATATTGCACATCCATATACTAATACTAACCTTCTGATAGTGCTTTAAAACAGAAATTGGTTTCACTTCGATTTGTTGTGAACATTCCCAATGACCAGCACTGCAACTTAAGGTCATGGTTATAAATACCATTACTTTTTTTCTGTTTCTATGCTAATATAACCCTAAACTTCTCTACTAGTATAGGACTCTTTTCTTAGACTAAACACAAGCCTACATGCCTATTGAAATAATAAATCAAATTAGCCTCTAAATCTTAACTAACCATTACCAGAGAGAAATAATAACCAAACCATTTCTATTTTGCATAATTACAGTATAAATAATAAGAATAACAGCTATATATTGGACCTACTGTATCCAATAGTTATTTTTGACAGCCATTTCCACCATTCTTAATCTATGTTTGGCTGCGGTTTCCTCTGTTTGGGAATGGAAGTCATTGAGAGGACTCATAATACCCTGGAATGACTATAGTAAAATCCATAAAATAATGTTAGAGGAGTGAATTTGAAACATGCGCATCATATTAAAATGAAAGCAACACAACTATGAGACATTTAATGTCGATGTTAAAAATGCAAACTACAGTGAATGTCCCGCCAATGTCAAATACAGTATTCTGATCTACCATTAGCTAACGATACTTTTCGCATTATTGTTGCAATATCAATGGATTTTCCCGCGTTTTTTTTTCAATGGATCAGCCTGTTTGATAGCTTTTATAAAACTTAGTTCTAGAAGGAAGAAGATAATTTGTTCTCCACTTTAATATATTATCTATTTTCTAATTTAAAAAATGAAACTAAATTATTATTACAGCGTAATAACACCTATTATATTTACCATATCCAATATTTTTTATAAGCTAAAGAAATTTCTTAGTAAATAAGCTTATATTAATTACACGTAATGGAAAATATGTTAAAATTATTCTAAATATAGTACTTACCTCTATGACTAGGTAGCCTAGAGTCCGTTCAAGGTAGTCCCTAGCACGTTCTAAAATTATTTAGATCAGAATGGTTCTCTCAATAACAGAATTATTCAAATAAAAGTATTTTTAATAATTACTATATAACTGCGTATAATTATATCAAAGTTCACCTCACCGAACATTCTCAAATGGGCATAGGTGGGTGGACTAAACGCGCCACAAGAAACGAGAACCACTCTGATGCCATTATAGCTAGAGGAAGGAGATTCGTCCAAACTCATATGAATGGTAAAACTAAAATTACAACAGTCAAGAACTTACTAGGAAAACAATAATAACGATGGTTCGTTAGCATATATATATATATATATAACCACAAAATAAATTAATTCTTTGAGCCCCTATAATCTAATCGAAAAGTTGTTGCAAAGCCTACTTATGGTTATTCAAAAATTCAGTTGTTTTACTTCGAAAAAATATGCGTGGAATAACCAGTGTTAGTATAATTACTAACTGACCCAACTAATTATCAATATCCATTTTTTGTGTTTATATTCAATAACTGAACTTAAGATAAAACCCGCTTATGACTTTAAAATACACATCACTCACTATTTTGAGTGACAGTAATCGGTCTGAGAGTGACACTCTGCTAACAGCCATGGTGAGAAACAGTCGCAAACAAAACATTTTCATTTAGAGGGATGACAAATAACTCATACTCGTGAAAAATCATAAAATATATAGTATGTTATAGTTACTCAGCTTTTTCTATAATTACAAGTTCTATTGCATGTTCACAAATCCGCTTATTAAATCTTGAAATGAACAATGCTAAAAATCAGAAAATGTTCAGACTTATAGCATAGAACTAAGCCACTGTTTCGCTTCTGTTTAACTCTACTATCCGTATATAACTGCTTCCAAAATAGTAAAACAATACTTGGAGTTAACTGAGATATTTAGCACTTTTCAGAATACGAGAAACATTCAAAAGAGTAGTGATCACACAAAATACGACTAGTCGGAATTATATTGTATCGCATATTCACAATACAAACATGAAAATATAGTAATGTCAAAGCGTAATCTTGCCTAAATTGCGGTGACAATGGCACTACGTAGCTCGGTGGATTTGTGGCCATAATAACCATGTGGCATTTTAAAATCTCCATGCTAGTCCGGAAGTTTGAGCTATTTAATGCATAAAAATTCATATTTGGTTGGAGAAAGGGTATCGAGGAACTGATGGATGCACCTATGGTAGAATCCTAGAAGTGGAAAAAACAAAGAAATAGAGTACCAATTAATGCTACTGAAATCAAATTATGCTTTAATTTATCTTGTTGTATCAACTAAATATCTTTTGTGATCTACCATATATATTCAACCTACTTTAATTTGTATATATTTTCGAACAACCAAACTCAACTTTTCAATTACTAAAACACTACTAATGGAAAACAAATCAATAAAAAAAAACCCTAGAAAAATAATTTTTAGGGTCTAAGTAGAAACAACTATAAATATCACAGCGCCTAAACAATTTGTAGCAGAATAAGTGGTTTCAAATTTCAATGGAAATAATAAGGTATTCAAGAGCCACTTGTCTATGATGGAAGATTTAGCATTTTACTTAAGAGAGTGAAACATCATACTAATTCTCACTTACGAATATAAATGAAATCACTTAGTTTTATTATTACGACTCTTAATTATAAACCATTAATATCAAATACATTCGTCCCTGAGTGCTGATAGGTCAGAGGTGGACTAATAAAGCATAAAAGATTTCAAAGTTTTCAGTACAATTTCTAATATGCAATTTGGATAAGCGCTTGTAACCCTAGAATGTGAGGTGAAAATAGCTTTCTTACGAGCGTCTGTTTGTAGCTCTGACTTGGCAGCCGCATAATTATTATTTTGTGCTAAACATTAGTTATTTATTGAAAGAACAGTTGTAGTATTAAAAATTAGTCAAATTACTAAAGATCAAATAGTAATCAATATAATATTTTTTTAATTTTCCCACACATTTAGAAATACAAAATACCGCCTTTTATTGACCGATTTAAAGCAGATGAAATATGGAAAGTGTCAATAACAAGCTACTTAGAATCTACAAATCAAGTAAAATTAGTGTACCTAACATGTTTGATAACAATTTCATGGATCATATTTAATTAAAGTAAAGCTGCTGGATGTTATGCTTGCACGTTTGAAACAAGTGACGCAATTCGCAGGAAGAAAGAGGAAAACAACAGACCTCTTAATGGAGACATTGGGAAAGAATAGCTGTTGTTCCCCAATATAACTGCACTTTTTAAAACCTAATTGTATTACGAAATCATGAACTCATAGTCTTTTTGTATTATATTTTATGTTCACTATTATTCAAAATGGTTATATATTAATCTGTAATTCTGTAATCAAGAAACAAAATTACAATTAGATTTTTAAGTTTTTTTTCCGAGATTATCAAGTGAGGTTAAATCACGTCTATAATTAATTAGCCTATCAATAAATTACTAATAATTTGCCATTTCTTCCCTAAAATTCCATAGATTATTCAACATGACTTCAAGATTATCAATATCACCTGTACACCAGTAATGCAAATTACAGCTTACAAGAAAACAAATTATTAGTTCAAAACTAGATGCATTATTAAAAGGTAAATATTTAAACAAAAGAAATTAAAATTCAAAAATGCCTATTTTCGAAACCGGCTAAAACAAATATAAGATATATGGTGGGTGTAAACAATGATAAAAGACACATAAGTAGATAAATTTGTTCGGTTGTAAATTTTCAGGCCTAGTTCATTTGTGGTACGTAGACTCATTGTGTAACACGTGAATTGAATGTCGAAATGACATGTCAGGTGACAAAAGGGATGGATGGAATATGCGTTGCATGATAAGATAAATATTAAATATACCCAATACTCAATAATCAAGTGCAAAAAAATCATGTAATTAGAATTTTTTTTAAATCGGGGAACAAAGATAATTTAGCATATTTTGAGTAATTTTAGAATGTATACAGAAAGCTAAATTGACCAAAAATATTAAATGTACTGGTCTGTATGGAAACCAGTATAATAAAGCAAAACACGTTATCAAATCCAAATGGTAATCATAAGTCTAGGAATTCTCGAATAGGACATAACTAGATTTTGCATCCTCAGGGACATAATGATTTCCAAATTGAGCCAGCAACAGAGTCAGTACTTTAAATACCATGGAAAGCAAGAACAAGTATTTTAGTCGAAAAATAATTACTAAACACTCAATAACTACTAAAATATTTGCATTTCTGACAAAATATATATAATTTTGCTATATGAAAAATGTACATATTTTTAGTGGTACTTTTAAATATCTTTAGAAAAATTATTTAGGAAAATACAACAAATATACCAAAGATATTACTAAATTTATTCACTACACTCAAGATCTATAAGAAATCCAGCATTTCAAACACCTATAAGACACCTATTCTACAAATGTCCTTCCCCTAACATTCATTACAAATAAAAACGTCTTGCATTATTCTTTAAAAAGAACAATTATTCTGCAAGATTTTAAGTTTCTCAATTAGACCATGATCTAGACATAATTAAATATTCAAAATAAGATATATATATATATATATATATATATAGTAGTTTACCTAAACAAATAATAAAACACTAAGTTTTATAACATAACACTGACATTTGCGTTTTTATGACAGAGCCATTAATTAATAGTTTGACATTACTCCTTTAATAAGTTACTGAGTTATTTTGTCATACCGAATTAGCACAAAGTATATGAAATAAATATATTTTTTATCTAACTATTATCGAGGAAAATCATATTTGTTGTTAAGATAAAGAAGAACTTAGAAAAAAGTATCTAGTGTAAAAACTAGTATTTCCTATTGAACATGATAATAGTATTTATGAGAAAATTGGCAAATATTAAGTCTAGAAGCATAATTTCATGACATTAAATATTAGTTGTCCTATAAACTATTCTCCATTGTGTCTACGAATGGGACTCATTCTCTGCTTTGATTGTCGCACATTACTAGAACTTGGAAGTTATATGATGTGGGCACGTAAGCCAGAAGGCAACTATTTTTGGATTATGCTCCTCAACGGAAATCTGATCTCGGGTGTGTTTGCTGCTCAGAACTGGGGACCAATCTTTCACTTCGTTATTTTTTTACTTTGCCGCGAACTAAGTTGCGTGGTCCTAGAACTACCAGTCGTTTCTCCTAAAAAGAAGCCAGAAAGAATATTGCAACCCGCAGTTATTTTGAAATGGATGTAGAGTAACGTACGCAACAAAATGGACCAGTACCTTCGTGTCACCTCCTTCTGGTCTAAACCTATTGATCAGCTCGTCTTCAACGAAATAACGCCCAATTTATTTCTTGTAGTTCTCAAAGTGATACGAGAAATCGCTTGTGACCCCAACCGTATTCTGATTGATACCGTAAGTCTTATCGACTTGTAGTGTCATTGGTGAACTGCAGCGCTCACAAAAAATAACCGCTTGTGGATGAAAAGTTCACATTTAATCACAATATCCTATTTTGTATTTTCCTCCGACCAAAAATTTCGTGGAAGCCCTTCATTTGATTGAACTAGAGGAAACTTAACTCTCTTATCCCAGGTTACTCAAAAAGGACAAATTTAATGTTGAATTACATGCACGCGCAGTAAATGCATAAACATTTTTCATGAATATTTATATTTAAATATGTCGTAATGGTGTGTAGTAAAGATTTTCGGAACACTTTAAAATGAAGTACTTAAAATTGTACACTTATTAAAAACTTTCCGATTAAATTAAATTGGTTTACTTTTTCTACTTCTTGAAATAAATGGGACAAATTTTTCCGAATTACGCGTCACTATCAAATTTCTATTAAAAATCATTCATAGTAATTTATAAAGAAATTCCGCAACGATGGAAGGTTATTATATGATTAAAGAACCATGTTCAGAGACGAAATTGCATTTTTAAAATGTCATACTTTAGAATGTATTCTAGTTCTATATTGTACAATTAGCCTAGAAATTTAGCATATAGAATGATACAACATCTTACTTGAACGCATGCCATTCGTAGGCAGTTTAAATTTTTTAAGTGTTGATTTTTGACAATCGATGCCCTTTGTTACGCCCATGTAAATTAAATTACGACACAAAGAGAAGCCCGTTTACACTACTTTTATACTTAGATCACAGAATCCCTTCCATTACTGGTTCTCGATATCAGACTTTTGGAACAGTCGGTTTTTTAACGAGAATCATTGATCTTAAAAACTAATTTTTCACTCATATGAATTCAAGAATGCTACTGAACAGCTTTTGAAAGATATTCAATTAATTATTAGATAGCATAAAACATTTTCAATGTTTAGAAGACAACGAAAAGCTATCTTTGTAATCCATTGATGTTACGAAAAACTGGTAAAATGGCTTCACTATACAGTAATTGCATGTCGTAATGAACTACAAACGCATTCTACTACCCACTGATGTTAACCAAATTTTCTTAACGATGGAATAGTGGATATCAATGTTCATTACTGGTCATCAGGTGGACACAATTCTTTCAATTTCAGCACATTTCTTGTCACTACTTACATCTATTTAAACGATCCATGAAAAAATATGGGTAGGAATGAGAAGTAGAGAGAAAAGAGGAAATTACGTAACAGAACGAGAGACTATTGTGGTAATAGTGAGTCATCTAGGTCATCGAATGAGTCCTCCTTTTGCGTTCGTTTTCCACTCGTTTTCGGTCGTGCCATCCCACTTCCTATAGGATCCGAGTAAGAAAAGTCGGCGGATTCTTAAATTAAAGGAGTATAAAAATATTTTTGCTACCACTTACATTTCTCATTTCTATTTAAATATGATAGATAGACAACATAAATCAAATGAGATTAAGAGTTCATCGTACTCATGTCTCTCTGTGCAACAAGGAATGGTTGGTCATCAAAAGTAAATTTTGCACTTGACATTCGCAGACTGTTAAGAGACGTAGGTCTATCTCCTAAAGTTAAATTTTTCTTCCATTTTCTGTTTTTATTTTAATCTGAAGCTAGTTTTTTTCTAGAGGTTTTTCTGATATTTAAAATACAAACATACCATTTACTTGTGGTAGAGGTAAACTCTGTGAAGAGTTAGCACTATGTCGTTTTCCTTGGCTGCTATCTGATTCTCTTTGCATTCTAAGTTGACGAACTCTTTCAGCTTTTTCTAATTTATCTGTATATTCTTTTGACTCTGGCATGCCAAGATCAGTAGTTATGCGTACAAGAAATTTGAGACCTGAAGTTCAATAATGAACCCTTCTATCGGTGAAAAGTGGCTTGCAACTACAGCCAGTAAAGAGAAATATGTGGAAAACTAGAAGATAGGAAAAATGCTAGTATATGAAAACAAACATTCAATGTTGGATGGAAATTTTCTGTGGATGTTTCTGTATAACTCAAGTGCTTTCTGATAATTTCCAGCTCTTCGATGTGAGGAAGCCATCATGAGTTGCCATTTGATCTCGTTTGGCCTAGAAGCATCAACGTGCCTCTACTTAGACTATTACCTAGTGTTATTTTCCAGTCGGAATGTTCAAGTACATTAGGTTTTGGTTAATATAATATTAAATATGAATTTAAATGAAAGCAAGAATTGAGTTATTTGTATATGTATAAAAAATAAGAATAAGAAAACAAACTGCATTATTGACGCTTTTTCGAAGTAATTGACTGCTTTCTCAGAGAATTGTGCATCAATGTAGTAGGCACCCATCCATTCAATTACCCGCATATTCGATGGATAATAACGATAACTCTGGAAATATGAATACTTACATATATTTATATAATTTTTGATTTTATACTGTTCTAAATTAGATTGACTTCTAATGTCCAAGAAAAGTCATTGAGAGAACTGTTGAACTTTGTTAGGTGAGAAGCGATATAAAATTTCCTCTGACATCATAATTGCACTGAAATGCTTGAGTTTTGTCTCCTTCGGCGTCGTAGATAGCAGCAAGTTTGGCGAGGATAGCGGGGTCGGTAGGTGCCAGGCTGTTCGCTTGGCTGTACAACTCGATGGCTTGGGCAGTATCTTCGAGAGACTCGTAGCTGTAACAAAATTTCTTTCCGGACACTGAAAGATAAAACATCAAAGGAGGATAGAGCATAAATGCGCTGGCTAAAAAATGCTTAGGAAAAGCAAACTATTTAAAATATTAGTGTGCATTCTTATATTTATGCAAGAAATCTTATCGAACTGAGTATATGCAAAATTTTTCAAATTAAGCTACAAACAATTATAACAAATAATTTTAATAATATATCATTAGCATTAAAGGACAGCTAAAGAGATTTTTTTAAACTATTTCTGATTTGTTCCAAAATAGTCCCCAAAAATTGTGGTATTCACATCTACAGTAGCATTGTAATATCTACCAATTCGAGATAATTCGTATATAAATGCTGTTATTAATTTCTTTTTGTGAGTTGTTATTTTCATTTTTTACTCATTTACGTAGCCTACGTGTAATACATTCAACTAATTGAAAAAATTCTGGGATATTCTTTTCATAAGTTTAGTTTAGCAAAAAATAGACTGCTCCCTTATTCCTCTAAATTGCTTTCAAGCAGTATTCATGCTAAAAATATATATATAATTTCTGCATTTTTGTAACTCATAAACATGAAAGTATTAGCAAGAGTCCATCTACATTGCTTTAATAGGAACAACAACAATTAGTATATAATCCAATGTTATCTCTATCCATAGCTAATGTTGAAATGCCAAATATATTCCGACATCTAATTTCTCTAAAATTTACTAATTTTACCTTTGGTTTTTACGCTTGCAATTTTGCCGATTATGCATGTTTTAAAAAGTAGATTAACATAAAACAAACTTACAATGTTGAATATTTTTAATTTCCACATTTACATAAATTTTATATGTTTAATATATAAACTTACATTGCTGCTAATTGACATAGAACCTGCACATTGTTTAGCAATATATTATGCAGTTTGTAAAAACAATCAAGGGCCTGCTCCACATTGCCTTGCTGACGACACAGAAGACCCATATTATAAAGGGCCTGTAAAAAAGACTTTATTTATTGGAATTTCTGAGCTTTTTAATGGAAAACTATCGATATTTTCTAAGTAAAATAAGATTCTATTAAATATTTACCTGAACACAACCTGCTTCATTACTGAGAGCTTCATGGTAGTTATGGTAGGCCTTATCTAGATCACCTCGCAGAAATGCTATATTACCTGAAATAAATATTTTCATACTAATTCCTTTTAATTTTTTCCCGTCTTTAATCGATATTTTTACTTTCTCATCTTTTATTTTTTAAATATAATTGATTTTCTAGTGTTCGACTATAATTTTGCCTTTACTACCAGATAAACTTTTAGTATTTTTCCTAAAAGTGAACATGTTGGAATATGCACCTTCAAAGTTCTTAGTTCATATAATAAGTCATCTATATTTTTTGAAGTTCATACCAAATTAAATGAAGAATATAATGCTTCTCGTCATTCATCATCTTACCTGCATTAACAAGAGCATTTGCATTGTAGTGATCAAGTCCCAGCGCCTGTTGAGAAAACTGTTCAGCATCTGCTAACTTAGTCCCGCCTTGCTAAATATTCTGTTTCCACTTTTTGCAGATTATTCCTTGTAGTCATTTATAGGATCAATTTATATGTACCTATGAAAACTTACCAAAAGATTTAACATACTGAGATTATTGGCCGCTGCACTGGCAATTTTCGTCTCCTGCGCATGGAAGACTTTCAAAACCTAAATTTGGAAGTTTCAAAAAAATTTCACCAAACAATAAGTATATCTGTGCGTAACGCATTAGCAAGTTTGTTGTCGTAGAGTAGAACTGAACGCAACTTAAAATCTAAAGATGGTTTAGAGAATGTTTCAAACACTAAACATTTCTAAACTGTGTGTCATTACTTTACATAATCTAAAAGCTTTCTTCAACTAATCTAAACGACACTTGTTAAATTATAGAAATATAATATACAGCTAATATTTTATAAATCTTTTGTATAAAATAGATTTTCTCTATGAAATCCTAACCAATAAACATTTAAAAGGACTTATTATCAGTCACATTATTTTGAGAAGGAACTCAATATTTGTATTGCTTCGAAAGGAGATCTATTGGAGCATATTACTACTCCCCCTATTTTCAGAAATAAATTTTATTAATATTATACAATTGTGGAAATTATTGTAAAATTTATTTTCTGCTAAAATATGTTCATAAACGTATCTAAAATTTACAAATAATTTATGTAAATGAAAAATCTAAATACCTCGCTAGCAGCTTGCAGATCTCCACTTCTTAAGAGCTCAGCTGCTTTGCTCATTTCCAGTTCTATTGCTAGAGATGCGTGAACGGATTGCTTAATTGTTTCGACACACCATTCATATCCAGAAGCATAACTAAATTGTTATAAATATATTTGTGTCTTTGATTCAACAGGTTTCTTCAGTTTTTCTAGTATTTTGTATGTATTTTTAACATTTATATTATTTACTCTGGTGCAATAGCAGGGCTAATAATCTTTGCTGCCGTCAAAATTGCCCTCTCTACTTCAATCTTCTTCCTACGCTCCCACTGATGAAGAGTGTCACTGTTCAATACTTGATTGAGAAGTACGTCGTCTTTGTCCTGGACAAACCTTGAGTATCTTATATCACTAAGAACTAAAATATTAAACGTTTTTTAAATTTAAAATGAAATATTAAATACATTAGGCTTTTGTTCATCCTCCTCATCAAGTGGAACATCCAAAAGCTTCTGAAAGCCATCCCTCATTCTATCAGCATCTTCAATGCAATATGCTGTCAATACTGAAAAGCTCTTTTTATAAATCAATACCTAATATAATTTTTAAAGCTTACCTAAATTGAGGGCCGTTTTGAAGTCGGCCCTTTCCTCCACACAATGTTCAAAAGTCGACACTGCATCGTCGTATTTTCCCATTTTGATAAATGCTACCCCAATATTATTCAAGATATTAATTCTAAGTAAAAAACGTAATTTTATTTGACATCGCTAGCAATTTAAAGTAGTATTATCATAAGAATTGTATTGTTAAATAAGTGGAAATCAAAGGTACGAACAAAATGTTTACCTAGTTTCCTTCTGGATACTCGGTACTTGATCTAGTGCCATCCTATAGTATTTAATAGCTTTGTTGTAATCTTTTTTCTTGAAATAGATATTTCCAATATTAACCTATAAATGTAAAAATAATGTTAGTAAATATCTTCTTATAAGCACTCATAGATGTATACTAAATTTAACTTATGTAAACAAACTTTGAGCCGTCCAGAATTAGGAAACATCTTGTTTTTCACCACGATTTGATATGTATTCAGTGCCTCGTTGGCCATGTTGTTGTTCATATACTGAATTTGTTTATGAAGTATTTACTCCAAACGCAATATTAAACTTTAATTCATACTAGCAAGGTTCTGGAATAATTCCTTATATAGTCAAAAAGGGAATAAAATAATAGAACTTGTCGGTGGTATACTTACAATGTCCTTGTCTCTAAGAAATCGCAAACTATGCAAAATTGAACAGTACTGGTGCTAATGATGAAAGTAGTACTTCGTTGCATCACTACTATCCGCAAATTAATTCGAATCTTTCCAGTACTACGGTACCTGTTGGGCTAGATTGAACAAGACAGTGAAGGTTAAATCGATGTTCATAGCTTCCACCACTCCCTGCTGTTCGCGATATTTGACAACAGCGCGCTCGCGACGACCAGCCTCTTTCGCCTTATCTAAGGCCTGTATTTTGAAAATAAAAGTCTTTTCCGACTTGTTTGCATAATTTCACATACTTAGAGCAACAAGCATAAGATTAGAATGAAATAGTATTCACAAGGATTTAAACAGTATCCAGAAAAATCAATTATATTGTACTCATATATAATTTGGTAATAATACTGTTAAAAATGTGAAGGATAATAATAATACTATAAGTACCTCTTTATAATTTCTTCTCTCTCCAGCGAACAAACTCTCTTTAAGCATATCCATAACTCGATGTTCCATTTCTTTACATTTCTGCTCTGCACTAAAATAAATAGATTAAGACAATAATTCACATAAATTTGCCATTTTCTTTTCTATAAGTTTAAGTAGAAGCATATATTCCACAAAAAAACACAAAATATGTTATTAGTGTTCCATCATTAACATTGGTACTATTTAATCTTAGGATAGCAGTATAATACAATCTTTCCCGGTTAGCTTATACTTTTCAATGAAATGTGATTCTAAGAACGCCATTCTTTCACAGGAGGTCGTTTATCTCTATTACGTAGATTTATTAATGCCTTTGTTCTTAAATACTGAATTACTCGTTGCTTTTCCTGAATGTAACCACTTGTTTTATTATCCAGACAGTCTAAAATAGTCCAAAGTATACCTTTCTGCATTCTTGCCCTCAGCAGCTTTTGCCATTTCTGTTGCCTGAAGTAAAATACAACCAATTTATTTTCTACGTAGATAATTAAATAAAATTTAACATGTGCAGTTACAGATATATTAAGAGAGAGATTATTTTTAGCAGTTTCTCCAGATTTAATTCATTCATGGTTTTTGTATAAGATTTATCTACAAATTTAGTTAAAATAAATAAATTAGAAATGGTAATTCATCATAGCATGATTTAAGAGTTATTGTAAAATAGAAAACTTATTACGAATCTTTGTTAGCAAAAGAAGTGTATCCAGCAGCTCTCACTGCTGTCATCGGTCGATTTGGTTCGTTTCTAGATCCAGCAGCACTTATCCCCGATCTACTTCGAGCACCATATGATGATGGCATGCCATAACTTGAAGGAAGAATATTACCATATGACGATGGAGTGCGGCCTACCATCGATGTCGCATAAAACATAGGATGTTTTATTATTAAGTTCATAGTTCTTTTGTTGTACCATCTGGCATTCATGATAGACAACAACTTATTAGCGTAACTTACAGGTCTTCTACCATAGCTTGATCGAGCCACTGCTTGTTTGAAAGATAGATCCTGAGCTAGATGCTGAAATTAGTGAATATAAAACTTCATAAACTAAACGTATCCTTTTTTCTTGATTACTTTATTTTAATTTGATGTGCAAGTTTAATGACTCTCCTTTCCTGGCCAAACTGTACAGGTATTAATTAAACCTATGAAACTAAACAAGGTTAAAAAATTACCTGAGTGTCATACGCATGTTCATAATCATCAAATCCACCATAGGGGTCGTTAATCATGATCTAAGGTAAGTTAACAAATGTGTTCTCTATAAATGCAGAGGGGCACTGTTGCTATGGGAACTTAGAATACAAACATGTGGGTGTATGGCTGCAAGACTGCATTAAATAAAAATAGTGCTTATCTAGCAAATTTATTTTCAACTTTTAAACAATATTTACCTATAAATCTCATATATTAGTTAAATATGCTATGAAAAAAGAATGACTTAGATATAGATCCTTATTAAAAATCCCACAATTTTACTTAAAAGAAGTGCATGATTTATGTATCATTCTTTTATATTTTAATTTTATTTGCTACTAGTCATAATCAATACTTAATATTATTCACACTTGTGTTTGAAGGAGCATCACATCATCGTGTATAAATAAACCCCAAAACGAATGGAGCATTGCCAAAAATTTAATATGAATCGAGGTTAGTGATGCACATCTGTCTTACGGCTTTGTGCTGAATTGTTTTTGCATTCTTTGTTTATTTTTTGGTTGTGGATATTTACTATCTTTATAAGTAATGCATAATATAATTTTTATTCATCAATTGAGAAGTTTCTGTTATAATCAAGTACAGCTAAGCATTGGCAGTAATCTTGACATAATCGTTGTTATTTACAGAAATGCTTATTATTATAATAATACAGTTAATATGAATTTAGCGTATCTTATATTTTGGATCTTTTTCTATATATGACTTTTAAATTTATCCAAGCTCTAAAATGTACTTAAATACCACATAGTTTTAAGTTAAACAAAATTCGAAATCTTTGTATTAGGAAAATAAATTTTTTAATCTATGGATTTTGAAACCCCAACTGATATAACGTAATTTTTTAATTGGTTAAAAGTGTGTCTTATGTTTTCGTAACACAATAATCAAGGTAGTTTTATACACTTATTAATCACTTTGACTTAGTGGAGTTATACTTTATGTAAGAAATGAAAGCGTTATTGAGCAGCTTTTTTCTACTTTGTTTTGTATTTTAACCCCTGTTAATTAATTTTTGAATATTTGAAACATTTCATTCTTGTTCGTAGTTTAAACATTTTCAAATAATTTGTTTTGATACCATCAGTTCTATCAAAACATATGTATATCAACATTACTACACATGCTATCTATTTCGTTTCCGCGAAGAGTTGGGCGTTATAATTTTAAAGCATTATTCACTGGTTCTCTGCGGGTAATTGGGTCATTTTTCTCATTGATTTCATACATTGATTTCTTATAACACAGCAATACTGTTTATATAATATGGTATATTAATAACCCAAGACTAATTTTCGCTAATATATTTATATTCATGTCTTTTAAACTTAATTCATATTTGGATATGGACCCATTCAGAAATTTTTGGTTCTGAACCATATTATAATGTCATTTCTTGCCAATTTATTTTTTAGTACCACTGGATCATTTTTTGGTCTTTGATGTCATCAGTCCTTGCTTGTCTTCCCTGAAAACGGCTCCTCTCTAGGGAGATGTTAACTAGTGAATGTCGATGTTACTCTAGCTAAACCAAGAGGCCCATAATATTTTTAAAATTTTTAAAGTGGCATTAATAATGGATTAAGTGAAACTGAATGAACAATCATTTAATTATGATTACAAAAGAAACTATAGACAGTATACATGACTTTCGGCAGTTTGTTTTTATTTCTACATATGCATTATTGGTATAATACATTTAAAAAATTAGCCACATTATAATTGGTTTTATGTTGAAGTTATTGTTTTCTGAAGCATTTTCAGGGTCATTGTAGTTGATAATTATCTAATGTCTTGAATCGCTTATATTTGCGCAGTTCCTTTGATTGTTTCCGCGATAGCATGTACAGATGTTCATATTAATTTTGTTGAATACTTTTGTAGTGCTTATTTAACTGATATAAATTAGTGGGAAATTTCATTTTCAATGCTTAAGATATCTAAGATTGAAGACTTTCATTGATATTTTTTCCTGTACATTTTTCATTTGTTTTCATATGTTAATATTGTCTTTCGTTTTATATTATCAGTCCCATAAAGTTAACACTATGGGCGTGGCTTAATAGTCAGCTTTTCAGATGCATGGCTCACAGCCCCCTTCAGCCCCCGATGAAGTATTAGTACCGCCCGTCTTTGATGAAATTGATGAAGTAAGTCATTGTTTAAAGGTTTAAACGTAATTCCATAATTTTTTAGAAGTGTACTTCTAGAACATTATCTCATTAAATAATGATCTTACAATGGTTATTACATTATAAAGCTTGATTTTATCTTCAATGAAAGGACAAAAAAAGTAGGTGATTTTAGCTGTACTAAAATAAAAAGTAGAATCTTTATCACCTCATAAAAGGTATACTATTTCAGATGTCGGTGGGCTGCGCTAGTTGGCAGCTGTTGTCCGTTTCTCTCCATCGGGTCAGTGGGGGAACAGGCGTCCCTTGCGGTCGAGACCGACCTTTTACTCGTTTGTCCTGTAGCTTGTCCTTTTATACTTCTCTTTGCTGATGATTTCTTTTGGACGGTGCACAATAATACCGCGTTTTATTGAGTAATTATATGCTTTAGATAACTTCGGGCTGGTTAATGGAAGAGGTGGGGTGAGGGGCTGAATGCATATTCCTGTTTTTTGTACCATATTTCCTCATGTTTCACTCATTTCTAAATCTTGATATTTGCACTATATTTATATAGATTTAGTAGTCTTTTTAATAACTAGGGAACTTGATAATAATCAGTTGTAATGGTGTATTCTTCGCTATATCTGATAATTTTACTACTTTTTTTTTTTACTGTACGCATTGATATTGTCCAAATCTAAGCTAAAATATTTACCGCTTGCAGTATTTATATAAGCTAAGATGAAACTTAACTATTTCATTTACCTAAGAACTATATTAGAACACTTCCTAAAATGTTTTAAAGCTATTCCATTGATATAGCTAACTATTATCACCGGAAGCGGGCGCGACCTTAATTAATTTTAAAATTACTAATTTCGTTCCATGAAGTGGATTTATGTTTCTATTTGTACTAGTATTTATTTCTAAGCATTTCACATAGCATGGTTCAAAGTTGCCATGTTTACATAATGAACGGCAGTCGGCTGGTTGGAAATTGCTATATGCTATAAATTTTCTGAGATGCGCGAATTGGAGAAGCGTCTTGCGGAGCATTGGATTTTGATGAATGGGTTTTGTGGGGCTCATGCTCTCCAATAGTAATGAGCGGCTGTTATTGAGTTCTGATGTTTAGATATCCTTTTCACATTTTATAAACTATCATTATAGAGTGAATTATTTATGTGACTTCTGTGTAGGTGATAATTATTGATTTACGTTCTTTCTCAAAACAGTTGTCGTTCGTTGTGATATATTTGAAATCGAGTGCACTGTTAGGTCGTTAGGGGTAGTGAATCAGTCGGAAATGTTGCCAGTTTTGTGTTGCCTCTGGTAAAGTAATTAATCATTTAGTAGTAATCAATTGTTTTGCTCTTTTCCTTTAGTATATTCTTAATTTTATGCATGCAAAATCTCATTTTTTTCTCATTAGCTATTTGGCTTAGTTTATTTTCTCCAGTAGATAACTTGCTTATAGGCTGTGAGCCTTGGCTTCGGCATTGCGGTATCTGGTGGTCGAGACAATCCTCACTTCACATCAGGTGATCCTGCCGTAGTCATTTCCGACGTAGTTCCAAACGGACCTGCCTGGGGATTATTACAGTAAATTTTCGTTTTATTTGTTATTGGTGAATAGTAGCTACTATATCCGTCAACATTATCTGCTATGAAAAATCGAGGTTTAATTAGTTGCTGAAATCTTACAATAGCATAGTATGAATGAAGTGTTTAATGTTATAAGTAACTTAATGTATAATACCTTACATAGGGTCAACGATCGCATCCTATCTGCTAACGGAGTATCGTTCGAAAGCATCGATTACAGTAGCGCTGTGGATATAATAAAGAACGCTGAGCAAATCAATATGGCAGGTTTTATTTTAGGCTATTTTATGTACCATTTAGTGCATGTTTGCTTTAAGAACTATACTTAAAAAAATTACTTTAGATTATGATAGTTTACTGAAATTAAAAAAAAAACTATTTTTCCAGTATTAAAATTTTGATCATTGTAAGGATATATGGCATCATTTTTATGTTTATTATCTTTTATCGTTCTCTATATCTCTTAGATAGTGAAACGACGTGTAGCTATGCCTGTGATGGAATTTGAACAACGCACATTAAAATTCACATTATCAAAATCCAGGAAGAAAGACGGTATGTTGCCTAGTTTTTTTATAAGTGATGAAGCCTAGTTATTATCAGATACTTGTTATCATTACTGTTCGGTTATTCATACAGTCATTAATTTCAGATTTTGGTATTGTTCTTGGATGCAAATTTTACATTAAGGAAATTAGAAATACCAAATTGGCGGAAAAGGTAGTTACCTTCAATTTAAATTCATGTTATATTAGACATTTCTATTATGTAACACCTAAAACTTTGACTATATAAAATTGTCAAAATGCTGTTTTTAAAACATTTTAATATAAAGGATCCTGGATTAAAAGAAGGAGATTCAGTTCTTCGAATAAATGGCCAAAGTGTTGAAGGATCAACACTAGATGAGGTTAACAAATGGTTAGAGAGGTAGGATAGTGGAACATATTTTAAGTCATCTTTTTTCCTTTTAACAAAGCTTAGAAAATATTGTATAGGAATTTTCGTTTTAGGTAAAGATAATATAAAGTTTAGATCACGTGAGAAGCTTTGTCTAGTTATCCAGCGTGACGTTCGACGTGGCACAAGTCGATGGCCTAGTCAGAATACTGTTTATGAGCGTGTCGGTTCAGTATCAGCTACACCTCGACAAAGCCCTAGTCCTATGCTTACACATCAACCACTTTCAAATAGGTTTGTTTACCACTGAAAATTCTTAAATAGTAAGGTTTAAGAGCATTATGCTTGAAATATTTTTGATCGTCACATGAGTACATCAATTCTCCGCGATGGCGACCTGATGGAAGTTCAGTAGAAGAACGACGGGTGTCTAGTCCAGCTGTATCTGGATCAGGACTTGGAGGAGGCAGTCAAGGATCTGGAGGGCAGATGATTCCTTTAACTGGAGAGTATGAATACTATAACAGGCAACAACCAAAACCTGAGCAAAATGGGTTACGAGCAGTCACTTTCAGAAAGGTGACTACATGTTATGAAATTTTATAGAGACGTTTAAAAAACCCATAATAAAAGTTTTATCTCAATATATCTACTCGCTAACTCATCAGTTTCCTAAAGAGTTTAGAATATTATTATTAACTACTTGTTATTTCTAATACAGTTGATTATTAATATCTTAGGTTGGCGGCAGTGTAGGTGTACGCGTCATTGGTGGAAACGAAGTAGGCATTTTTGTATCTGCTGTGGCTGCTGACTCTCCAGCTGCTTTACATGGAGTATGTTGTGGAGATCGTATTGTGGAGGTAAATTAAAGAGAATTTTTTGAATTATAACCATATCTTTGAATTCCTACAAGTGGATTGCGTTAATATTAAAAATTATATCTTTGTAATTTGTAAAAGTGTAAATTAAGGTAAATAGTCGTCAGATGCGAGGCGTATCTCGAGAATCAGCTGTGCAGCTACTATTAGCTTTGGATGATAGAGTCACTCTACGACTAGAACATGCACGACAAGAATTTGAGCATGTTAGGAATAATCAAATGGGAGATAACTTTTATATTAGGTATGTATTGTTATCAAAGTCTTATTATGTCGCCGAGGTATAGTTCAATAGTGGTGTAATCCGCTTGAGCGTTTTACATATTGCGACTGCATTCGATCACTTTTCTCTGTATAAAGTGAAACTGTACGATTAAATGCGGTTTTTTAAAGTACATAATAATACTAAGGGATAGCAATACTATTGTTTGCTGTAATGTTTCTGGCTCTATTCATCTGGTAGTAGCAATGAGATAATATATCTAACTGGAAACTACTGACGTGTGCGCTTCTGTTGTGTTGTGTTATAGATTATCTTTAGGTGTAATCGCGCGCCTGTTAGGGATTTCGAAAAAAACTAGTGAACTTAAACTACCTATGATGGTTTGAAAATTTAAAAATACGTTTTTCAATAGAATTTTCCTAATAATTTGATTTAGGACACATTTCTCTAAGGATAAGAAAGCTAGTCCTCTGGAATTATCCATTGGTGAAGGCGATATATTCCATATAACGGATACTCTGTTTGGTGGTACTGTTGGACTCTGGCAAGCTGCTCGTGTTTATTCAGCTAATTCAAACAAGGGCGAACCGACTAAAGGAGTTATACCTAATCAAGTAAGCTTCCTACTAGCGAAAGTTTATGCATAGTTGAGATTGACGTTCTGCCAATATTCAATCGGGAAAATATGTATTAATTAACATAACTACCAGCGTCAAATTCTTCCCACTAATAATTTTTATACATGGAAAATGCGTCAGTAAAAATTTATATACAAAAAATATTTTAGTCTACTGCGGAATCTATGGCTCGCGAACAACGACGTTCAAACGAATCAAAAGGGCGGGGAACTTTGTTACGTCGAAAATTGGAATCGCGTCGAACAAAAAGCTTACCAAAAAATCTTTTAACAGATCCGGCTGAACTTTCTGCTAGTATCCCTCTTCCTGCCTATGAGAGAGTTGCGCTGAACACTCCCAGCTTTCACAGGTATAAAAAACTTATTCAACTTATATTTACTATATAGAAAAATGTAACTATTTCAGACCACTGGTACTTTTTGGTCCATTGGCAGATGTGGCTCGTAGTCAACTTCTCAGTCAGTTTTCTATGCGGTTTGCAGAACCAGAAGGAGATGGGGGTATCATTAGGCTTAGTGCGGTAGATTCTGTAATATCTGCAGGAAAACACTGTATACTGGATATCAGTGTAGAATCGGTAAGAAAATCAAGGAACAAATGTTAATTGGAACTGCCACCTTTTTATTTATATTTTATATTTACGTGAATATTTTCTCGTTACAATAAAGATTGTAATGTTATTTGTTCGAATTCTTTGTTTGTTTTATCCAATTATTATAGGTAGAACGTTTGCAGTTAGCTCAATATGCTCCCATAGTTGTTTTAATAGATGTAGATGGTCGTTCACGTATCAGAGAGCTAAGAAAGAAAGTTGGTTTTACAAATCTAGGTTGATTATTTTTTCATTTTTTATAAAAATATTAATTTACTATATTCAGATGAATGCTTCTCATGTATCATCAAAGAAACTTGCTGACCAAGCTTCGCAGATTAAAAAACATCATGCGCATCTGCTCTCAGGTTTGATTGCATAATTTTTAATTTCTTATTTTAAACAGTTGGACTTTTGAGGTCGTCATAGAAAAAAGCCTATGTAAAAAATGCGTCCAATTTTAAACACTGGACAAATTGATATTATGAAGCAATATCTATATATCCTATTGTTAAAGGTGTAAATGTCATATTTTAGCGACAGTGGATGCGAGTCAAGAAGAAGGATGGTTTGATGCATTAAGAGATTTAGTAACTCATTTACAACAGAGACGTTTGTGGATGCCGGAGTTTCCTCCTAATCTACCACTGGAAGATGTTTGTCCCATTCCTAACTTTTTATTTTCTTTATTACCCTTATTTTTCATATTTTCGGGGATATAGACATTTTGAAGTTTTAGGTTTTGCTCTTTCCGTTGTCATCAAAAATTGCAAATTACGATTCCGATATGGAATCGCTCAAAGGTGATTACGGTGACTATTCACTGAAACGAGAAGAGAGTATTAATCATGGGACTTCACAACAACCAATGGCTAGGTTTGTAGATAAATATCCAGCGTATGTTAAGTGTTTGATATTTATGTTCCAAATTTCAGGTCAATTTATGATTGGGATCCTTCACGTCCATCTCCGTCAGATCCAGCACATCCAAGTGAGACTCGCGTATTACAAAATGGATGGGTCACACTACCCCGACGACATCCTGGAACCTCACTTGAGCACACTAATAATTCCCAACCAATTGATCATATCACTGTGAAATCACACCGTGGATTAACTGCTTCTGAATTGCGGTCTAATACTAATGATAACTTTGAACTTCCAAGTCGGAAATCGTCTGAAACATCATCTAACATCCTCGGATTAGTGGTTAACGATGTACGGACCGGATTAAATGCCACTAACGGGCATGGCTGCCTTAACACTAACCGTCTTAAACATAATAATACGTCTACATCGAACCCGTTGATTTCCATTTCTAAGTCCATTAACAATGATGCCACTCCTATTACAACTATCAATCCTACATCACCTAACAGGAAATCGAAAGCTAATGAGTTTGGTGTGTATTTTGCTAACCTTATCATATTTTTGGATCATTTAAAAGTTTTTCCTTTTCCTCTATTTAAAAATTTTGTTTTTACTTCAGAGCCATCCGCTTCTCCAGGTAGGCAGTTAAATTCTCCTGGATACTATCATGTTAAACAAGTACGTTTCATCACTATTTCCTCCATAAATGTTGAATTCGTTTTAATATACTTTATACGTTAAGCTCTTAAAAGACGACTCTCTATATCACGATGCTCGTTTGGCTAACGAGATTGCCAACGTACGCTTACGAGAAGAAGCTAGGATCAGGGAAGAGCGAGTGAGAGAAGAACAACGAATACAGAATTTGCAACAAGGGAATCAGGTAAACGGTTATATTTGGCAGAATTGCCTCTTTAAAAGTTACAATTATTTTTAATACTTAAAATATGACATAAATTATTCAGTTGCCTCTTCAACCGCCAAATCCTGACATGTACTCACCTCGTGAGGAGCGTGTTACTAGTTGCAACTATTACACTCCGTCAGGTTTGTATGGATCAAGTCATCAGTCACGATGTGATGCAGTGTCTACGAGACCTACTACAACACGTTGTTCACAGTCGGCTCAACCACGACCCTCCATCCCACCGAAGCCAAATCTTTATGCTGATAGTAATATAAGGTTTCTCATTTTTCCACGTTAACTTTAGATTTAGAGAAATTGTATCACAGACATTAAATTCGCAGGTATTGTGGTATGTAAACTATGTAGGAATCGATGGCATGATTCTAATACACCGGAGCCGTTGTCACGCATGGATTCACCAAGCATAACTTCGAATAGCATCAGTATATCTCAAGCACAATCAACAACATTTTCACAACATCAGCACAATGGAAATGGGTAAGTGGTTCTAGTTTATATTCTTCACCCTACGTGAATGTGAAATATGATTTTTTAAATGCATTTCTCACAAATTGTACTTTTTCTTTAGTTTTAGATGTTTGAATAATAAAACTTCTTCCGGAGGAAATGCGATTCTTAATGGAGAACGCGATATATCTTTAAACCCAAATACTAATTCATCTGAAGCATCTAGAAGACTAGAACAAGCTGCTGAGAAGTCGGTTTCTCAGCAGGACGAACAAAGAAGTGTAAATAATAGTGGGAAGATTGATGAAATTAATAGGGAAGAGGTTAGTTAAAATCTATTTTTTTCGTATTCAGTAGTTGTAAGTTCTTATTTTCCTACAATAGTTTGAATATAAAAAAATACATATATATATATATATATATATATCTTTATGTAGGAAACAACAGTTGTGGAAGAAACATCATCTATGGTTACTAGCGAGGGTGCCGTTTTGAACTGCCCCGTCTCAGGAGTTGAGCTGAGGATTCCAAAAGGTGCCATTCCTGAAGGGGAGATGCATGAGATATATGTTAAGGTGTATATATGTAACATTTTGTTTAGATTTATATACGAGTGTATTTATTAGAGAATGAATAAAAGCATTTATAGGTATGCAGAGAAGGCGACTCACCACCTATCGATAAATCAAAAGGTGAAACTCTGCTCTCACCATTAGTTATGTGTGGCCCACAAGGTAATTAATGAACTCACTTAGGGTTAACGCCATAATATTACGTCTTTTCTGAAATACATATTTTTCATTTTTCTGTAATATCTTTATCCTTGTTAGGTTCTATGCTACTTCAGAAAATACGATTTTATGTACTATTTCAACTATAGAATAGAATATCTTAATGAATTAAACTATTCATATAGGTCTTAACTTTCTCACTCCATGTGAATTACGTCTACCTCATTGTGGACCAGTCGACACTGATGGCCAGTGGTCTTTCTCATTAAAAGCAGGTGAATGCGGCCAGTGGAAGCATATGGAACTAGACCTAACAGAAACACAAAGTGATAGGAAGTTCCTATCAGTACCTATCACTCATTTTTAATTCTTCTCACACTATCCAGTTCCTGACTTTTTCAAGAAATGATTCTTGAGCATCTCTAGGATCTGATTTATATTCCAATATATTATTGAAAATGTAGTCAGTTAAAATGGCAAGTGTAATGGTGTTTTAATGTTATACTAGGCACAAATTGAGCTTTAAACAACGATTTATGCAATTAAAGTAGACAAACGTTTTGGAAATATATCTACAAGACACAAACATCACACTAAAATACTTTGTATTGACACATTTAATCCTATTATGCTACGGTATATTTTTTCATAGGTTTTATTTCGTATCTAGTCCTTATTTTCATATGGTTTATTTTAAATACCTCATACATGAGTTCTTCTATTTAATCTAACATTTACGTCCAAGTAATTTTGGCATCTCATGTTTCATGCAATCCCGAGTCAGTTTTATAAGTTTGCTTTATTGCTATTTGTGTACTAATTGTTTTTATTTGTGAGTGATTTTGTTGACTCTTTAGCACGATTAATTCAACATTATTTTTATAATTAACTGCATCGAAGTTCCTGAGCACTAACTTTTGGTGGTTCACGGCCTTATGTGAAATGGCTCAAATTTTATTATAATTTCAGTTGGTGCTGTGATTTATATACTTAACTGTCCTACAACTATACATTTTTGCTGTATTAATTGTTATTGCCAGTATCTCATGCATTCATAATTGCTTTGCCTGATTTTCATATTGCCAGCGGTGATCTAACCTTTATATTTGTAATAAGAGTTTAAATAAATTTATTTATAACTGATGTATTAAATAATTAGTTTATATTGAGTGCTTTTGATTCCATTGTTTTGTTCTAGGCTTGTTTATTCCTCCTTAATATGCTGTAACAGCTAAAGTTCATTACTAGTATTCATTCTGTTTGTTATGAGCTTGTATGGCTTGAATATTTGAAGCATTATGACTTTGATATTTAATTTTTGTTACTACCATGCAATTTAATTAGTAGGTGAGAGCAGGAATTGCAAAATGTCTGTTCCATCTAGAAGATTTCAGTTTTGTGCATCTGGTATTCTGAGATGCGTGATGAAGTGGTAACCACATTGAGTTTTGCACTGAGCTGTTCGATTTAGTTAAAGCCCCAATGTTTAGACGATTACATATTCGTAGAATGGTGATGTATTTAGTACATAAGTGAAAGTCCTTTGTAAAGCAAATAACTTTACGAGATTTACAAAGTGCAAATGACATCTGATGCACTTAGTTATAATAAAGCGTTTAATTATCAATAATAACTGATTTTACCGTAATCACAGTAACCATGTAATGTAATTTCAAAACTACAAAGGTTTGCATATGTCCTGGCCTTATACACGTAATTTCCAGTTTCTCCAACCTACAAATACAATGAAGTATTTTCTAGATCTATTTGTTTTTTCACAATATGAGCTTTAATTTATTAACTGATGATACTAATAATAAAGATCATGTTCTTTGCACTGTTGCTACTAAATTAAATCGTTTGTTCTTCCACAGTGTCTCTCTTTATCTCATGATTACTAAAAATTGCTGTAACATAAGAATATTTATAATTATCTAGATAATGTTCTACGATTCTTAAATCCAATTCTACACATACACGTGAAGTGATTCACTAATTAAAAACGAACACTCTTCCCCTCAAGTAGTTGCAAAAAATATAGTTTATATATCATTTCTCACTTCTAAGAATACGTATATAGGATAGGAGCTTCAATCAAAAAAAATTTTTTCAATTTTTCAAATCTCAACATTGACACAGGTATCGTTTCAAGAAAAGAATTTAAAGATTTTTAATAGCCTAATCTTACTTAGTACAAAAAAGCGCTCATCGTCGGACAACTATATACATACAACTTACTCTGTTCAGTTATCTGGCTTAAAAGCTGATAATAGGGGCTATAAAAGAAATATCACAGAGTAGACAAAAAATATACGTATTTATTAAACACTAAGAGCACAAAGTAATCTCCGCATGCCTAATTTCACGCGTCGCTTAAAGTGTCGCCATGGCCTGGTGGTAGTGGTCGGCGCGTGGTGTGAAGTGGTCGGTGGTACCGAACCCGGCCTGTTTTCTTTTGGTCTTCTCGTATTTAGTAATAACTGATTATTTGTTTTGTGTGTGACAACCAGGGTGAAGTACGGAGCAGGCTGAAGTGGGGTTTCAGCTATTGGCGCGACGAACGCGAGACAACCGAGCCAGCGGTAAGTTGCGATGCACATTGGACGCAGAGCTTGGAAAACTTCGAGAAACGTGAGTTTATTGGTGAGTTTTTCTCTCTTTTTTTTTTCAGGGCTTTCTTGAGCCGAGGCATTTGCCTCAGTGCTCTTTTCCCATCTCCCCTTCGGGAGGAGATGTGGGATAATTTTGGATGCTTCTGAAGCGTTTGACACCTAGGTGCCAATCCCTTTGATATAAGGGGAGGTCATGCCAAAATTTTCCAGAATTTAAAACATGTATTACATACAACTCATTTATATGTAGATAGAACCTTAGCTATATCCCAGCTAAGGTCTCCAAAATTAGGAAGGATACTACTCCAACCCTTAACGGGTAAAGGGTAGTATTCCCTCCAAAACACCATATCCTACCTTCCCTTTCCGGAAGGTAGTTCTGGTCGTGTCCAGCCACTCGATGTGAGTGGCTTTCGAAGGGCTTTTGAAGCCCGAAGAAACTAGAAAATTGAAAAATATAAACACTTTTCGGTTTCCGTACCTCTCCCTGGTTCCGTCTTTGCTGTCGAGAGATAAGAGACGCAGAGAAAAAAAATTGGGCATAGATTCGTCTTTCAATGTTTTTCAGCGTGACCCGTTAGGGTCAAATGGCACCTTGGTGCCACAAAGCTCCTGAAGCAGTCCAGCACCTAAGTGCCAAACGCTTCAGAAGCGTCCAAAATTACTCCCCTCCTCTCCACAAGGGGAGGTGGGAGTTGAGCTCTGAGGCAAAGCCCCGGCTCTTGGGAGCACTGAGGCAAATGCCTCGGCTCAAGAAAGCCCTGAAAAATAGAGAGAAAAACTCACCAATAAACTTACATCTCTCGCAGTCTTCAAACTCACCGTCCAAGTGCACCGAAAAACTTATCGCTGGATCGGTCGACTGCGGTTTATTTCGCGAATAGCCGAAACCCCCACTCCAGCCTGTTCCGTACCTCAGCCGGGATTGCACATACGCACAATAAATGATTAGCTATTACTTAATACGAGAAGATCAAAACGGAACAGGGCGGAATCGACACCTCGACCACCACACACTACGCCTCGCCGACTACCACTAGGCCACGACAGCCCCTAACATTTTCACTTAGGGGATTAGTGTTATAAGAATTTTTATACATTTTTGTATAAAAACAGGCAGAGTAAGCTATGTGTGTTGGGCGAATAAACTGCTTTGTTTCTATGCTCTTAGGCTATCGTTTTGCACCCGTCACAGAAAGACTGTTCTTATGCGAGGGAATTTCTTTACCTGTTAACTGAAACACTCCGCCATGTTTAACCAACTCTCCTCACTCACAAACAGCTATTTTGGATGGCAATTGTTGCGGAGCATTCGATCGGACGAGTTCGGCAAGTAGAACGAGAAAGAAATGGAAACGCCTTTCGGTTCTTGAATGGAACCGATCCTGCGCTGCAAATCCCACTTCGTTTGACCTACACCACAAGGCCATCATAATATCTGTAGAGTGCTATAGAGAAACAATAGAAGAACAGCTCTGATAGTGTCTTAGGCTGGTGATCTACTATCAGCTATCGCTTTATTCCTATGTTTCACTTTTTATGCTTTTGAATTAATCCCTCGTATCCCAGATATTCTCTTTTCCATCAAAAGTCAACTTTTACAGAACTAAGGAAATTGTATTCACAAGAGCCGCAATTTGATGCTGAATCCGAATCTGTCATTAGAATACACAAAAGATCGTTTAGAAGAGAGTGACAGTCAATTGTGCAATTAGTGATGCTGTTCTTTCTCAGCCCACTACGACTTTTAAAAAATTTTGAAAATACGAAATGGTGTTGGGGATCGACGTGGAATATCAAATCCGGTATATATTTTTACTCCAGAATTCAGTAAAAATGTTAGTTCCAACAATAGGTATTTTTGGTTTGCCCAAAGTAAAATTGAAGGTATCTGTTCCTGGTTAAGAGGTGCAACTATCAATAATTTTGAAAGTACAAATAGTAATGAAGAGAATAGAATCATTAGGGTTGACATGTAAGTGTTGCTAAGCGTGAAATCCAAAACAGCTTTCGCACCTTTTATTCTGCATAATTTTCTAACTGCGCTATTTCTACATTAATAAAGATAATGAATCACTAAATATTATTGGTATCAAGGAAAAACAACCTACGCTTATTTGAAAAATAGGATCTAAAGATGGCTTCAAACATTCTTCTAATAAGTATCACTTAATAAAGATCGAAAACGTAAGAAGCGTTAACTTGACTGTTAAGGCAGTTCCTATTTTCTATTAAGCTCTCGCATGTTCCGTAAACTTTTAAAGCCTTAAAAACCGTTCTAAGTTAATTTTCCAACTTGTTATTTTTAAAATTTAGAGATTGGTTCTTGCATGCATTTTAGTGATTATTTTTATTTTTTTTCAGTTTTACATTTATTTCGCTATTAATTAATCCATAGTTAAGGCATAAAAAATACGAACTTTTTATCTTTACTAAGGTTTTAGGTGTTTATATAATAAGTTAATATGCTTACTTTAGAGCCTTTCATCATATCTATTTCTGATGGGGAGATAATTTAATTCAGATTTATTTATAGTCATTTCATATTACGCTTTAAACTATATGCTTGATTATTAATGAATCAGTCCCCTCAAGAGCATATCTGCTTTGATGACAAAAATATTTGTGATATTAATACTTGAGATTAACAAATTTCTTTAATTTTCGTAAACATTTGATTCTGTTAAACTTCTATTAATGAATATGGAGGTGATTAAAAACAGTCGCTTATATTTCATACTGAATCGCCACTTATTTTAAGACTTTAGACATCATATTGTAAAACTAGTGATGGGAAAATCACAACTCAAATGGTTCAGTAGCTCCAGAACCAAGCGTTTAAAAAACAATGATTGTTCAGAGAAGTTACTACATACACATATTATTACACTTAATCACACAAAGCCTACAAACGTCTTCGGTTAAGTCTAAAAATCACGTTTATTAACAAAATCCCAAGGTAATTATCATTTGCTGTTTCAAACCTAATAAGCAAGGCTCTGACTTACTCACTACCATTAAATTGACACGGGCATATTTTTGTAATTTTCAATTAGATGTTTAAGTTTCATATATATATATATAGGTTAAAAAATTTTATCACGTGTAGTCTGTTATGAAGATATATATATATATATATATATTTATTTATTTATTTATATTTATATGTAAGCTACATTAAGAACCTTTCTGTCTTATTAAAATGCTTTTTAAAATACGTGTTTTTAATTCCTGCTATATTTAAAAACATGGAACAATATAGCAACAAATAGTAAGTGCACTCAAAATTTATTTAAACAAATAATTCTCAGCATGTAAATTAGAAGAATTACTATACTCCAATGGGGTTACTGGTGATGGGATGTGCTAATTAGTTCAGTAACGACAGTCGCTAGTAAATCGTTGACTTGTTTATATTGTATTTGACGCTTATTTCTTGTGGGTTCCTCCATATTAATAATATACTTAATAAAATGATCATTTAGCCGGACAGATCTCTTCTGTCGTGGACGACATATGTCTTAGTTGACAAAATTCCTTTAATTATTACTGAATTTCCCATTTAGTTCCGTGGCTGTGACTTTGTTATTCCTCGAGTATTTCTGAATTAATTATTCCCCTTACAATATGATACCACTACATTTTCCTATTCTTATGTTCGTGAATATTAATCTGTGGCAATGTATATTATATAGATTTTAATTTACAGCTATCTATGAGAGAACTATTAGTTAGAATCAGCTACAGTATTCCCTCATCAGCACTTTATATATTGGTAGTATATGCAATAGTAAAAGATCGAAAATATCTAAGTGAATCTTTTTATTCGTTATTTGTAATATCTGCAATCATTGTGAGTTTGAGAGATGTGATATGAAGAATGTGTTTGTAAACAAGAGCAAGTTGAAATAGTTCAAGTACTCACACAATCTAAAAATCCCACTGATTTCTTTACAAATAAATATTTTTAGAACGTATTGGTCTTCGCAAACGCTTTTCTTGTATTTCAACTTCCTACCGTAGTTCCTTACGGTAGTTGGCTGAGCTCGATATTTTGCGGCATACCACAACCTATACTAAGATTTGTGAGTAAAGACCAAACAATCTACAGCAAGGTTTCTAGACTTTCCAAATGAATTGTTATCTATTCGCGTTCAGGTACATCTTCTCCTCTATCAGTTTGCTTTCATACAGTGTTACATGATATTTTTTATATCACTCAATAGAATGACAATTATATTAAGACCCAAAGACTGCGAGAAGGTTAGCTTTTGTCTCGATTTCAGTAGCAAATTAATGCAATCATCGACAGCTTAAATAAATAGAAGACAATTCTAGACTAGCATTTTGTTTCAGTTTTGGAACTTCGGCACTACAGCGTGTACATTGTTCGCCTTTGTAAGCCCATTTGTGTCCACATATCGTCTGTTGACCAACGAATCCCAATATATCCTTCTGCCAGCTCTCGGCACAATTGCTCTCTCAACTGGAGCAGTGAGTGCTTAGATGTATTTTCTTGGTCATTCTATAGAAACTGCTATATCGCGTATGCTTTTTATTATTTTTTCAATTTATAACATGACAAAGATGAAATGAAATTTGACCAACAAGCTTGTACCTCCCTAGCGATTACTTTAGAAATGTTCACAATAACTTTCTGAAGTTATTCTTTATAAATTATTGTATCAAAATTGCGAAAATATGTCCGTAGATAAATCTAATAAATAGAAGTTTTAGTTGAAGAAACCTCGTATAACTACACTACTGCAGTTTTAGAAAAGTTATCGTTTTATGACGCTTTTAATCGGCTAATTAACAATCCCATTAAATATGTCTTTGAATTTCTTAATCTAATCCTTATGAGATCTATTAAGAATATAAATATCTGACACTAGATAATGCTAACATCGTATTTGAATAGATTAAGTATAAGACAAATTACAGGACACCACCAAGATTCAAGGGCACCTCGTAGTTTTTATGTGCATTGTTGTTGTCCTCACACTAGTTGTTAATGGGATATCTGTCCTTTACCTCTTTTGTTGCATCAAACTTATTTCCCACAGGGCCGATCTAACCTTACTTATTATTAGCATTGTAAACTTCTTAATTCAGTTCCTGGTGACGCTCTTCACTGTGAGTTGAGATTCAATTATTCCTAATGCTAGCTTCACATTTCAGCTTATTATAAATTTCAAGCACGGAACTATTGTTTTCTAATTATTCCACACTAATCATATTTACACCGTTTTTACTGGAATTTTTGGCATACTAAATTTATCGAGAAACATCTTCAGGTTGCCCTTTTGTTATCTTCTTTAGAAGAATATGCATCACCAGTTCTTAGTTTAACAGTCAGGATATTATTGCCATTCGTATCTGATATTTTAACATTTTGTAACCCATATTTAATAATTTTTTTAAGCAAACGTATCAGAAAAAGAGTATTCACTATTCTGCGTTTCGAAGGTGGGTCCAAATGAAAACACTAAATCAATTACAACTTTGATAATGAAGATCAAACGACCACTCAGACGAAAACTCACTGCATTCCAGGTTTTCTGAGGTGTGCTACATCAGTTAGCAATATTGATTCAAACAGAGAGCCTCAACGTTCTAGTCGAAGCAAACAAGCCAATATGTGTAGAAATCGAAATGAAGCCTAACACAACATCTATCCTTCTGTGTGCAAATTTCATTGAGTATAAATTAAAATAACTGGAAAGGTTGATTTGATAATAAACTGGTCCACATTTTGTCTTCATAGCGGGTGCTCTCGGGACTGCGTGTTAATTTAGGCTTGGAAACGATGACTGGTTAGTGCTAGAAGCCTCACCTTACAAAGTCTGGAATACCCTACACTTCTAAGGACTTAAAACGACAGCTTCAACAACTTAATTATCATTATCGTGGTATTACATGGCTGCAATTAGTGTAACAATGTTACATAATAATACATCTGAAATACGACATATTAGTGCATCGCGTTAGTTTTCGCATACATCCGTGTATTTACACAAAGTTCTTCGCTATTAGAAAACAAAAAATATATGAAAATACATATTGTTAACCAAAGAGCTTATTTCGTCGCTACTGATATGTGACCGGCATCCAAGGCATAAATTGTGTGGAAGATGATCCTGCAACCTCCCGTATTGTTTGCATTTCACTTCCTTTCAGGTTATTACTGAAAATTACATTTCTAAACACTATTAAGTGCCGATGTCTTCTAAAAATTGTTGATATATAATAAATTAATAATATATTAATGTAAAATAACAAATTAAAGGTTAATAGAAATTGCATTATCTAATTCAGTTTCTATGATCAATCTTTTAGCACAAATGGGAAACGTACAAAATGTCATCGACAGCGCTTCTGAGCTCCCTTCGTAGAGCCCACTTCAGCTTTGTCAAATTCCTGTTTTGATTGTTATCTTGTTTGTGACCATAGGCCCAAATTATAATTTCTGAAATATATTCAAATGAACTCGTGTTAATATAAAGTGTTTGAAAACTAGAGTTCTGAGATTTCTTTAAAAAAAATTCTACTATATTAAATTGAAAATTGCTACTATTCTTTTAAACTAATTTGTTTGAAGGTATTAACATTTTGGATAGTAATATAACCAGCCCAAAAAACAAACCTGTCCAGGTATCCAAGGCATTGATATCGAGAAACTCTTCGCTGCAGTCAAATTCGCCTACGACTTCACTTTTGTTTTCACCAAACATCTGAAATCAGTGGTGGAAGTCAAATATTAAAATAAGGACCTAATTAAGTGCGTAGGCCTTATCTATAGCACCAAGTCAGTGTCGATACAAAAAACCGTCAACTCCAGTAGTAACCTTTTCCACTGCATATTCAGAAACTGTCCTGGTCATCTCTGCCATGCTGTGGTAGTCATCGATTATCAGTCCATTGAAAACGTCCTTGCAGAAAAACACTTGGTCACAGCAGGTGAAGCACAACTGGCAGTCAGCGAGAACCGAGTTATCAAAGAAGTCAAATGAGAAAATCTAAATCACCATTTATATGGTGCAAAAACCTTCGCTAACTCTAATTACAACATTTCTGAAGTTATTTTGATGTATCGTAGATTATTCACTTAATTACTGTCCTATATTTAATGCGATCTCTTAATATAAGAACAAAAGCTTCAGATTTCACTAACGAAATACATAAAAGCATCGCTAATAATCAATTATCTATAATAATTTAGTTAAGTAGAAATTTTCGAGATAAATATCGACGGCAAACTTTTAATTTGCTCAAAATGGCACTTATAGAATGAAGTATTCTCCTCGCATTCTCCAAACTTCAATATTCACTGGTAAACACTTGCAGTTCTAATTTATCCAGTATATTTTCAGTTAAATAAACAAGAAGTTGGACTGAAAACTTACGCTAAGATATTTCAATTCTCTTTGCAAGGCGATTCTCAACTTATTTTCCTTCTTGAATTCTTTGCGTGCTTGATAAAGACTCTCTTCTAGATCAGATACCTGTTTCTGGAAGTCCTAATGATAATCTCAATATTTCCATTTATTTAAATAATATAACGATATAGCTTCTATTCGACTTTCCTTTATGTACAATAATTTGAGAAAAGGCTAACTTCTAACGATTGGACTAGTCCTTTACGCTTAATTTTCTCTTCCATACTACATCTGCCATCGGATTTCAGTCGACAAATTAGATCATCACAGTCAATCGTAAAGGACTATAAATGCTTGACTGATAAAATACAAGCTCAGCAAAGTACTCAAATGTGTAAAACAACCTTAGAAATTTCCAATTGTAGTTCGAATTCGGCATTCTCCTTTTCTAGTCTTTCTTCATTGCGTGACTTAATCAACTTTCGATATTCTGTTACGTAGTCTTCTATATGCATCTGTAAATAAAATGTAAGGAAATGAGACAGAAAACAAAGCACAAGTCCACATTATTACCTCACTGTCCTCATTTGGAATTATTTTCTTCTTTAAATCATTTAACTCTTCTTCAACAATGGAGAATAGCGCTGTCTGTCCAAGCAGGCAATTCTTTAAAGAAGTTTCTTTAAAACAAATATGGTAGATTAAGCATATACAGAGAATTAATTTCAAACAAACTTGAAGATTTGCATAATCTTTTATTGTCTTCTGTTTTACGTCTCTCTCCATATCTAACTCTTTTCGTAGACGCTTTATCTCCGAAACAAGAGCAGCACCCTGAAATTTCAAATGCTAGCCTATGTATTATCATTCAAATATATTGGATATATTTTAAATAACATTAGTTAATATTCTAGTAATGGTTTGAATAGCTCACTCCAATGTTGACATCCTCAAGTTTTGGAACTGGCAATAAACCACTGGGCAACTAAAAATAATAAAGACAATTCTCAACTTTTCTTCAAAAGAATACTACACCTGAGTGAAGCAGAGCACAATATAAGACATGGTTACTAATATGATATTTGAAATCTTACTGATTATGAACATGCTAACCATTTCGGACAAGTCATCCGGATTCCACTCTGGTATCATTCTCGGATCTACCGTGAAATTCTCACTTGAACTGGAGAATGAGGTACTAGTGGAACTAGAGATACTCGATCTCTGACTGATACTGACCGATCCTTTACTAGTATTTCTACTTCTTGGATGACTAGAATCACGTCCAATAATAGAAATATCACTGACTGAACTGCTCATCCTCGAGGTACCTTAATTACTAGTAATTTAGTTTAGTTCTAGATTTATTTAAAAACATATTTGTAAGTTTCTGCTGAAAAGTCTTCGACGTGTTTTATTATTTTGTACAACTAATTTTGGTTAATGTGCAAAACTACTCGTCGAAGTGTTGCGCGTTCTACCAAAACATTATCAGCTTTTCCCATTACCAGGCATTAGAACAAAAGTAGAAATTCCTGAACCAGTAACAACTAGTCGTGAAGCCAAGATATTTGAGTAACAACTGCTATTGGAAGGCGGATCACAAGTGAAAAGGTCATGTCCTGAGGCTCTAATACAAGACTGCTTATTTACGGGCACCACCTGCTTAAGGCCTAATATGACAAACTGATAAGGTGAAACAGCAATAAGTGGAATTCGCATAAAAGAGAAATATAGTCATATATAAACTTTACATTTTATTTGATGAGTTCGAAATCTTGTTCCCAATTTAGGCTACTAGTATTTTTCTGCTTTAAACGCTGCACATCATGTAAAAAGTACTAAAAAAAATTTTGTACTTTCAAACAGCATCGCCTATATTTCTTTAACAAAAAACTGTTTTCAGAAAAAAATTCTTTTTCTTTGACTTCTCCAATAGTTTTATTTAAATATAGAGGAAAGCGGAAAACAAAGAGAACTA
Organism: Heterorhabditis bacteriophora; assembly: GCA_964036235.1. Taxonomy (NCBI): domain Eukaryota; kingdom Metazoa; phylum Nematoda; class Chromadorea; order Rhabditida; family Heterorhabditidae; genus Heterorhabditis; species Heterorhabditis bacteriophora. The sequence continues at coordinate 799,151 of OZ038427.1, read as the reverse complement.
GCTAAACTATGGGTCAGATTTGAAAAATTTATCTGATAAAAATATTACCTTTTTAATAAATTCAGTTGAGCCATGATTCTCAGGTTACAGAATGAGAACTAAAAAACTAAAAAAATTTAAGGAAAGAGAGACGGGATTTGGCGAAAAAGATTATCGAATATTAAATAATAGCAACTGAAGATACATTTAGCTACTAGAGGTAGATTATTTTTAAACAAAACAAAGTTAGTTACTGCTTGAAGAAGAGATGAAAAGTCTAACAAGATCAACGAATTATTACAGTCTTCATGATGGTAGGACAGGATAATTAACGATCCTGGATAAGAGCAATTTTTATAAAACAATGAAATCTAATAGTGGCTGAATAAGAAATTCACAACTCATCCACAATGAAGCATGATATTGGATTGTTACCAAAAAGCCTTCCCTAAATATCAGAGTTTAGTACCGTACTCTTCCTCAGGTAGATAATATGTCACAGAAAATAACTAAATGTCTATCATAGTGAATAGACATTTTTTAGATAATGACGAGATGTGAACCTTTGTTATTAAATACTATATTCTCACATTGAAATGAAGCCTCAAAAAATGGTTTAAATAAGAAAGGACAAATTTAAGGGATAGAACATGGATATTTGACAACTATTAGATCCATTGGTAAACTTTTAAAGGTTTTAATACAAGTCACAAAATATATATATTCATAATGTAATAATTTTGCAAAGCGACTAATTGCTCTCATACTATCTACCAGTAATTTCTCGACAACAAACTCTTAAGAATTTAAATTTTCAGTGATATCCATATATAATTGTGAAATTCAGGAAAACTGATTAATTTTGAGAAATTAAAATCTGCAGTTGAAAATTGACGAGAGAGGAAGAGAAGTCACAATTCAAATACAAATTGACAACTAGTTCGTTACTAACATATTTGATAACCAACTAGCAAGAAATGTCCTGCACCCCATAAAAAGTATTTACTAATGAGAAAAGTCAACAGCAAATAAAGAACTGGGACAATACAAATCTAACCAACTGGGAAAGGCTTTTGACGAATGGCACGCAGTTTGCAACGTTTCACCCTACCTTTTGATCTATTTATGACCAGGCTATAATATACAACTTCGCTGGATTTGAGAATATGCTCCAAATGCCGACCATTTTCTGAAATAATGTGCGGAATACATTTGTCCATTATTCCTTTTTCTCCAAATACACCTTTAATGTTTGCAATCCCAACTTGTAATTGCTGGAATTCTTTGCTGTGTTCAAAAGGCTTGGATTACAATTTCTCCATCCGAAAAGTATTTCGGCAATTATTATTCCCTAAACACAATTCCCCCTAGGTACCGCAGGATGTTTGGTCTCAGTGTGCTCCCAGAGAGGCACTGGAGGGAACAGTAATTATACACTATTGTCGGAAGGAGACGCCACAGGCAACTGTATCTAACAATTCTTGACAAATAGTGCCATGGGACTGGGCTTAAGTAGTCACTCACAAGCAATTAAGCAGTTAGAGCCATATTCCGAATTGTCACTGAGCATCTACAAGATAATAATTATTGAAACACAATTATCGTGAACAAATGGTTCAAACCGTAATTTCGTGAAGATGTTTTAGTGGTAGTGGAGTTTGACTCTTGCAGTTTATACATGAAGGAAGCGAGTCTATCCGAACTGGGAACATAAAAATCTAGACGATTGAGAGGTAATGAGTTATAAAGTGAGTACCACTACAGCTGGCATTTGACTACAATATAAGATAATCTTCAGGACCAAATTATGAAATGGCATCAGAAGATGGTAAAACAACCAATTGCCAAGTGATGTTTTTACCCACTCTAAGAAAATGTTGTGCGAAACATCGCATATTTAAGTTGAAACAAAATATTTATATATTCGTTATATCTTTCATGACATTTTAAACTTACGATTGTGTATTTCCTAGCAGAAACTTGGGATAAGATTTGGAAAGCACTTTGACTGCTTGATTTCTTATCGAATGCCTTGGACAGCCTCTGTACTGAATCAGTGAACATCCTTGATCCGAGCAACGCACAATTTGTTTTAAAATGGATTTACACACCATTTGTGTCAAGAGAATAAATTAAGCCCATCACTTGTTTTTCTGTCCTAACATGAGCCCGACCGCGCTATTGTAAAAATGGACGAAGTAGAGATAATTGTGTCTTTTTCCCTCGTAAACACTCTTAGGAAAGTAAAATTAAGATAGGCACAGGGGTCACAGTACACCTTAAAACACTGAAATAGTTTGCAGATGCCAACTATTAAAATAGCTACATTCCATCAAGTTTTACTTGATCATCATCTGGTATTTTTTTGCTACTTTATTAATGCAACTATTAGACACGATAAATTATTTTACTCTTATAAATCTTTGAGAAAATGTGGAATTCGCAGTAAGATAGGTTTTTTCAAACTTATTTAGAAATAATTTTCTTGTCGAAGGTGCATATCTAATTAGGAGGATCAAAACAAAGAGTTCAAGTAAATGAAACTTGAGAATGTTGGGTCGCTAAAATTCTTGCCGACCATTCCAAAAAACATACAAATTCAATTCTTCTTAATGTTACTATTTTTTCGAACATTTAATGAATGCAAGGGAGTTCTTTAAACACCTTTTGTAAGAACCTTGATTATAAAATACCTAATAAATATTTCCTAAAATATGCTTTAAAAGTAGGTTTGATAAGAGGGAAAGATACCTTAAGATATCAGAAATAATGATTTTAACAGATGCTTTCACTTTTAAAGAGATATATGTATGAAATTTCAAATGTAAAAGCAAATCGCTAGAAAGACATCTCATCTATGGTATTCTTAATCCCCCATTTAATGTGGGAAATGAGGCTTAGTGAAAAGTTAAATAATCTGGAGATCTATTTTATTTGAAACCAGGTATTAAATATTAACTAGGGGTGATATAAGATTAAGGTATTTAATAGAATAAGTTTTCTCTGAAAGATTATTTACACTTAGTTTCTCTATACGAACTTACCACTAATTAAAGTAATTTATGTGTTCCTGTAATAATTCCATTTAACTGTTAATCCTTGCTTTAGTTCGTTAAATAGCAACTTATGTTTTCTATACTATTTATTCTAAGTATTTTTACATAGTAATAATCAATAATAGTATTTTTTGTTGGCATAGCCCAAAACATGCTTAAGGCAAAGCGGGAACCTTTTGTCCTAAGGTGGCGCCCATTTGGACCAGGACTCATCCAGGGTGCTGGTATGTGTCCTAGGATGCCCTTAGGCTTCTTGTCCAGGCCCAACCCAACCTCCTACTCGAGAGTGAATCTACTTCAGAATCAGTCCAAGGGTGTGCTCTGAATGGTCGCTCCTCTCCCAACTCGCTTAGTTATTATATCAAGATATAATCTTTTTTATATCTATCTTTAACTATCCATCTAAGACATAATCATAAGTATGTTTGTACACTTATATTTTATGCATGTATAAGTATCTATATATTATTAGGGATGATTATCTATGTTTCATTAAATAATATTACTATTTTAGCAATTCAATTTTCTTTTATCGAACTATTTTCAATGCCGTTTATTCCTCTTAGGATCTAGAAGAAAAACATTTTTGTAGGCTAGTCAAACAATGAATAAGAGCGAGATGTGCTATTCTTCCGAAACTGATTCGGATACATCAGAATTCGAGCTGGTAAGTAATTTTATAGTTTAATACTTTGATTTCAACATTAATATTTGAAAATACCATATTATTGTTGCTAAGCAACACCTTCAAGTCGTTACAAATTTAGGTCATTTTCACATAACTAATAAAAGCAACTAGCCGATGTGGCTGTTAAGGAAAGTGTTAATAGCTTAAATATGATTTAGGTGTACAACAAAGCTGTCCAGCTGGCTTCCCTTAATAACCTCAAGAACAATATGTCAAACATGAAGTCCAATCTGAACAAAGAGGTATTATTGGAAACAATAATCAACCTACACTTAACATTCAACTATTCTATTACAGAGAACAGATGCTATGAAAGCTTCTGATATGAAACACAGCGGAATACTTGTAGGAGACGTTTCTGTTACCAGACTTCAGCAAATGCTACATAAAGCTACGGTAAATCTTAATGCCAAAAATAGACAGTGAATACTATTTCTTTTCATTTATTTTACTCATTTTTAGATCGAAGCTGTGGAGTGTAAGGCGAGGGTATTCGAACTGGAAAATGAACTGACAGCTGAAAGGGAAATGCGAGAGAAAGTAGAGGTTTGTCGTATTTTCATTAAAAGCCATAGAAGTGTGAGAGAATATGATTTTTTTTTAAATATGCATAAGAATTTTATTTAGATAATCGCAAAATCCATGTCTGAGGAAGTTGATCTTATGATTAAAGTAGTGGCAGCAACAGAAGAGGAGAAAAATGATCTCGCTTGTGAAATTCAGGTATGAAATCAATAGAATTATATAGTATTGAACTGATGTTGTCATTTAGAATGTGAAAGCTGCTGCTCAAGCTGAATTGAGAAGATACCGTGATACGTGGTTCACAAAAATAGACGAAGATAAGGAGTACGAGACAAGCGTTGCTAGGCTTAAGGTTGACTTTACATGTCTAAATCACTTCTTTAGCAAATATGCTATTCCTATCAAAAACATTTCACGATTAAGCGATAAAAAAATTTCAGAACATGTCGCCAACGGAAATAAACAAATTACATAATGATGTGGGTCAACTAAGGGAACAAATAAACAAAACGATTAAATTAACCTATGCTATCAGCAAAGAGGTGGCTTCTAAAAGTAATCGTCTGGACTCATTATTCGTTGGTCTAAAGGTAAGTATCAATCTATTAGTTAATAATACTTCTTTAAAAACAATTATTACTTTCTTATAAAATTTTGTATTAGGAGCGAATTGATAAACTGGAGGATAAAAGCGCCGAGGAGAAGGAAATTGATACGGTGGTCAATGAATCAAATGAGGATAAGGTTGGTTATAATCTAGTTTAAACAAAAACTTCTTATAATGAGATAATGAATTGAAGTATTTCTTTTATTTAGGAGTTCTCATTTGAATTCTTTGATAACACCCGGCTATACCGTTGCCCCTTCAAGTTTTCCGTTCTTGGACGAACCGTTTTCGCAAAAGATATGCTTTGTGACTTCACTATTAAGGAATTTATTAGCCTGGAAGATGTCACAGAGAAAATATTAAAACACATATGTGATAAGGTCAGTCCAATATAATTGTAAATAAATGCAAAGAGAGTATGATTTGTTTTAAAACAGTCTTGTGGATTCCAGTGGTCGCAGCCCGAACTAATTCGCATGATGTGGAAAAATTTTCGCATGAAGCAGTTCCCATTTGTCGATGACTTCTTGACTAAACTAGCAGGTAACTTCTAGAGATTATTTGTTTTTTCCTGAACCTTTTCTCTTTGAACTATTTTTATAATACACTATTGGTATCCAGAGATTGTAATGATCTGCTACTCGTGTTATGAGCAAGTCAATAGCGATGTAGAAAAGATGACTGAGCTACGCTGGATTCTACGCATTGCATTCAGAAATTCGGGGCTGAGATATTTGTACGTTTTAAAATATTGGATTAACTTTGTACCAGGAAAATAAAAAACAACAACTACATTTAGGAAGAACCTCAAGAAATCATTTGGAAAGTACGCGGATATAATACTAGCTCAGCCAACTTATAACGACCTGATGATGGTTCTTCCAAGTATCATTGGCGGAGATGCTACTGGTGAACCTTCGACTAATGACGATGCGGCACTTAATTCCAATACTAAAAAAAGAAGCGAGGATTTTAACCACAGGTGTCAGTAAATTTAAGTAATCTACTTTTTACATTTATGTATTTCCACGTACGCATCACAACTCAAAATACCTCTATCACTTATGTAATCCTCAATTCCTTACCTCACAGGCCACCATTAGTCTATATTAAAATGTTTAAAAAAAGGATAGTAAGTAGTAATGGTTTTGTTAGTCTTTGCGGTCAACACCTGCCCTGATTATTTTAAGTAGTTTACCTTTTCTGATAGGCGGTATTTGTCTGACTGATTCATCGGATTAGCCAACCAGCACAAGCACCTAGTTTTTATGGATACAAACTCACCTTTGAATGATCATGTGTTATTTATGTTGTTTTTTTTGTGGTTACATTTGGTAATAAAACCTTCGGGTCATGGGCCAAGAACTAGTTAACAATGGTACCAACACCAAACAATTGAGAATCAATATAATATATGAAGATATTAAAATTAGTGCAATCCTATTTTTGGTAGGTGGTTTTTATTAAATAAAAATAACCATATGGAATAGCACAAAAAACATTCCGCGAATTCTAAACACAAATTAACAAGTGAACCAATAATAAATAGTCCAATGAATTTCTGACAACGATACACAACAGTAAAAAGCAGTTTCTTGGGTTTTCTATATATTTCCTATCACTTCATTTTACATGGTAAACACATGAGACATCGACAATACCTACACGAAAAATTGAATACACTGTCTCCACTGAGGTACGGTTAGAAACACGTTTCACGATATCGTATTTACAGATTAATTAACGTGTATTACTACTTTACATGGAAAGACTGAGAAGAGAAAACTATGTACATCTACAATTGTTTCCAAAAATAATCTTTATAATAAGTCAGGCAATGAATGAACCATTACGAAGAACTTTTTAACGTTTGCAAGTTCTTCTTGCCTTCATTACTGAAAATACTAAATATATACAATGTAACGAAAGAAAAGATTTAATTATATTCATACCAGAAACATTCGACTGCATTCTTTAAATGCTTTCTTAATGCCCACATGAGATCGGCCAATTTTCTTTCATCTTGTCCTGCTTGGTCGCGCAATGAGTATCCGATCACAATAAGTTCTGAAAATTGGCACTAATTGCTGCTATAGATCTCCAGCCAATAATCGGAAACATATGATAAAAGAATAAAAAAGGAGCTTATAATTCCTTAATATTTCAATAATTCTCAAATCGGATAAACTGGTTAAAATCCTATTAACCACAGAAGAATTAATATAATTAGTTATATAGTTACCAGCCCATCTGTTAAGAAGACCATCAGCTACAGGCAAAAATCCTCCAACTATGAACTGCTTTATCATCGAAATTTTCTCTTCTTTACTCCACATCTATTAAAAAAATTGATGAACATAACACTATAACTTTTGAGCTAGTCTAAGGCATAAAGGTAAATGTAAATAAGTTGTACTATATAGTGATGACAAAATAATACGAGAATAGCATAATTTTAAAAAATAATCTTCGAACCTTGTCAAATGCGTGCTCAACCAACTTTCTGCAAATAAATTCCACCGACTTGAAATCATCAATGAATAAATTACAAAACACATCTTTACTATATATTGTTCTCCCAAATGTTACAATAGTTGAATCAATATTGCGGATAAGAGAGTTGTCAAAGTAGGTAAAGGTAAATTCCTAAAAATTGCAATGATGGCTATTGATTAAAATTCAAAATCTAGATTAGAGTAATCAGTTAAAACACTTTTATTTCTAATTTGCTTATTACACAAAGTTTTATATGTATAAAAACTCATTTGGCATTTATTTAAAATACTTAATTTCATGTAATTTTTGAAAACTAAGAAACAGTAAGATTACTTACTTTTAACACAGATTCATGCTGATTTTTAACACCGCTTTCAACAGTCAACATTTCCACTTGTTTCTAAAATAGAGCATATTTCCCATGAACCGCATAAAATATGTAGTAGTGAGAAAAACAGAAGAATGATGATGTTTACCCTAATTTCATTTAAGTGTGACTCAATTTCAGTCTTCCAAGTCAAAATGTCTAGTTCAGTCTTCCTTTCTTCCTAAATTTTGACGTTTTACAAAAAATGTTTGTCTCTAGATATAACTAAATTTATAGTAATTGGATAAGGACTAAACATGCCTTTAAAAATACAAATCTAAAAAGTAAGCTTTCAATTTCAACCTGCTTAGCAAATAATTTTACATTCATGCTTTTATGTGCTTTGATCTCTCGCAGCTCTTCTTTCAATCGAGTCATTTCTTCTGTTAAAGCCATCTCCTTTGCCTAAAGCAGTTACAAATAATAGTTATATTAGGTTGAAAGAAAACATTTCGAAGATATTTTTAAAATAATATGTCAGATATACTCTTTCTGATAATAACTACAATAATATGATCTTCTATGACCTATAGCATCATTAAAATGCCCGACTTTGCTGTTCGACTCCATCTCCTTTAGTTTTTCATTTGCCTCAGAGAGTTTCCGTTGCAAGTTTTCTACTTCTATGATGACGTCCCTTTTCTGAAAGTAATTTACATACACATTCAAAAATTATGATGGTGAGTCCTTTTAGTGCGTCACTTCCTTTGGATGGGAATCCAATATTGACTAATATGAATATTAGTTTCAGTATATTATTCAGAAATCATACACTAACATGAATGCGTCAAATTTAGTAATTTACCAATACGTAATACTAGAAATATGATTTGTACAGCTGATATTGCCACCATATTTTTCACGGAGGAAGGAAACAAGTGGCAAATATTTTAACGAAAAACTGTTCAATGTTTGATTCATAGTTAAAAATTAATAGAAAATAAATTTTTGAAATAAACTCTGATGGAAAAACCAAAAAAACTACAAGAGTAGTTCAGGATGTCTTGAATTTACCGCACCTTGAAATTGGATATATTATTAGCCAGTATATCCTTTTCTTTCATCTCAACAACTAAGACCGTCTGTATTATTTCGATATCTTTCTTCAAGGCCTACATAAGAATAAATTTAATAGATTATCTAATAATAGACAAGAAATATGATAATGGTATCTAGCAATTATATTTAAACTAGTAGAGCTGCATTAAGTCTAAAATGTGCTAGTCTGAATTTTGGTCATATATTATATTCCTTAATCTTCCCTAAAGCAGCATAATTGTATTAAAGAGTAACAATTTTCACAAATAGCTACTACCATACTCCATCAAATCACAACAGCGTGATTGATAAAAAAAACAATATAGGCCTAACTATATAAGTAATGTTCCAATCTGAGCGCTATTTATTAACAATACAGCTATGTGAAGAATAAAGCGTATCTGCAATAATTAGAAGCATGAACATAATTCTAATGTTCTAATATCTACTCTATATTCTGTAATCACAGTAATACACATTGAATGAAGCTTTCCTTTTATATATGAGGCAAAAAACTTACCCCATCATCTTCAAAATCAACAATCTCAAATTGTCCATCTTCTGACATAGTAAAATAATATACCTAAATAATAGAAAAAAAACATTTAGAAATTGTAGCCAAACAATCAAATTCCTAGTTATTTACTCGTAGTAATTAATTTGAAATTACATACGAAGATTAGCGGAAATAGCGAAAAATGAAGTAAATCAAGCAACAAAACTTTAGTACAAATAAGAACATAAATGACAAGCAAGATGGAAGGGTACACACGTAGGCGGGACTTTCGATATTCACGTCTGCAGTGTCTGCGTCGTCTCCATTTACACACTCCGTTGCAACTATGCATTTCGATCGATATATTGCCACAAAGACTGGAACTCCGGAGTTCGAACCGTCATCGACATGGCTGTTGTTTTGAAAGGAATCAATATCATGAAATAAAATTTCTTGTTCGAAGATAACTGTATTCTTTATAGATTGTCAAATCACTAATTTAGAAGTGTATGACTGTCATATTAATATCGTTATCTATTTTGCTATTACATTCGTTTAGCACGTTCCAAATACTTTATATGTTCCACTTGAAATATATTCGTGTTTTTTACGCGTATAAGTGACAGTAGCTTAGTCATTATAGAACTCATGTCCTTTGCTTATATAATATTTTCATAGGTTATTTGAATATTTAAGTCGTTTGCTAGCGTTGGCTATTTGCTTTAGAATAAAATTATCATAAACCTATGTGGAAATGGCTAGTACATTTAAACAATATTTGAACAAAATGCTGGTTCAAGAAGCATTTCAATTAAATAAAAAGCTTAATTTTGAAACAAATAAGGAGGAGCACGTAAATAGAATGCAGAATAAAAAACACTTCATGCGGCTACAGTAATGAAGAGTACTGTTGCAGTTAGAAGTAATTTACAAGCCAGTATCTTTAGGGACATTAACGAAATTACTCTATACATATGTTTTATTGGTCTGTCAGTGAGTCGTAGCCTATTGACAACAACACTTTCAGGGGAGATAGAGTGGAGCTAGGTGGTAGAATTGTTTCCGAAGTGAGTGGTAATCTACGACGATCTATATTTACATGTAGTCTAATAGCTAAACAGAACTATCTTATACAATCATTTACTTTGAATAAAATAATTAGTGTCTACTGAAGTTATTATGAAAATTAATGAAAAGATGAAATAACCAGTTCGTTACGTATAAAGATGAATAGGCTCCACGTTGGTTCTCAAACGTCCACGCGCAAATAACAAGTAACTTCATATTATTGTTTAATAGGTTAACAAATTAAAATTATTGCCTAAATCCATAATTCAGAGTTTCTTTGATCACTCATCGTTAAATATCGATTTCTCAAAGTGTAGGCAGCGCTCTTTGCCTGTCGCGTCCGCGTAAATACTCCTTTGTGGTTTCCGACTGCGCGCGTTGTTGCTGAAACATTAATTTTTGAATCTCTCAAATCAGATAATTCCTTTTTCCTATAAAGTTTCTTAGTTTACCTCATATTTGTAAACTATCCAGAAATTTTGCTCGTTAAATGAAAATGATTAGTTTTTCTTAACTCTCTAATTCTTTTCTTAAGTCTATTCACTCTTGCATGATTTCTAGTTTATTTTTTACTTTACGACTGCAACTCACTCATTCCAGTCATAAAATCGGCAAAGTTCCATATCATTTCTCCAGTGATAATGTGATCTTTCCGTAAGGCATCGAACGCCTGATGTGTCTTCATGATGAGATCATTTTGGTACTGTTCAGAAAAATCTATAGAAGGTTCCTAAAATAATTTACTGTAAATAAAAGATATTGACATTGAAGAAATTAAACAGAAATCGGATGAATAAAAAACGAAGCTAGTATTTGGGCACATTTCATGTGGTTTCTACCTTGACTTAAAGATTCTGCACTTACTACTTTAATATCTCGTAAGTATAGTTTATTTAACTTCTTTCTTGTCAATAAATTCTAAGATATAATTATGGGTGTGTGAAAATTGTGCATAAGCATTGTGTTACTTACAGTCACTACGACTTATAATGTGTAATAGAAATTAAGCACTTGATTCAATCCTGGCAAACTATCCGCTCCATATTCTGTCACAATGATTGGTTTCTTAAATTTGTCCTGCCACAGACTGAGGTCCCAATAAACACTTTGGTTGATCCAGTCTAGGTAACCCATGTCGATATACCAACCATAATATCGGTTGACACAAAGGATATCAATTAAGTCGGCCTGAATTGCTACTGTAAACAAGAAAGTCGTAATTAGACAGATTTCTGAAGTGCAAATACTGTATAACTCACAGTTTGATCGTTATCGAAGTTAGTTGGACCGTAAACAATAGTGACAGGTCTGGTCTTGTCCAAAGCATGTGCATAGTCCACAAGATTTCTGTGGCAATTATATTTTCTTAAATATTAATAAATAAAGTCTACGTAGCTTATCTAAGCATGATAAGCATTATCTTTTTAGATCTCATCACCGTAAGGTTTATCAAAGTTACGGAATAACTGGTACAAAACAGAGTACTTGAAGTAAATTCTTGATTCCTTTTTTTCTGTGTGTGGCTCGTTTGCTAAACTCCACATGATAACAGACGGATGATTCTTGTCGCGTTCAATCATTTCTTCAAGCATTTTCATATGCAGCAGATTATTGGCTTTAGGAAATCCTCTGAATATAAACGCTATAATTTCTAGAAGTGGTAAGTTTTGAGGTGCTACGTATTTACACTGTGAGCGAACCTCATAATTCTCTAGGATATGTGTATAAGCGTACCAAAGCTCCTTCTTTATTCTATACAAATATGTTTAGGATGATTCTCACAAACATGTTCATTTTTAAATTCTAAAATTATCACCAACTTGAGTCCAACAGCTGGAGTCTCCACGACCACGGCTATTCCTCTTCTGTCGCCTTCGTCCATTCTCTCCTCGGCGTAGGGATAGTGCGTAGTTCGATAGCAGTTACCACCCATCCATTCAAGTAAATTTAAATCCTTGGTCATCACGACGGGGTTGTAGCCTCTGCCATGGATCTGACCTATTCACGTTATAAGTCTACTCTTAAAGATAGTTACATTTTGGATTTACCTCAAAATCCTCGTGCATTCCAAATCCAAGACAATAAAATGGTTTATCATTAATTAGGATTTGTCTTTCTGACCAACTGACAGTACGAAATCCGAATTTCTGTCTGTAGATATCTAGGATCGTAAGATCAGATAGCCGGATCAGTTCAATCTAAACTTTATTTTAATCACTTTAAGCCTGAAAAATTAATACGTATCTAAGACGGAAGCACTTACACATTTGTTAGCTTTAGTTTTGAGTTACTCTTTTAAATTTAGCATAAAGAAATTCTTGTACAACGTGCTTGAATTAGAGTAGAAGTTATATATTGAAAGCATATGACATGCTTAAATCTTATAAACTGTTTTGAGACATTTTTTATAGGAAATGTTATGTTGAACACGTTTACCTCCAATAAATAGAGATAGGGTTTTCCCATCCCTCGTGGCCACCATGGACGAACATTCGAGATCCGTCCTTTGCCCTCAAGTCCTCGAGAAGAGTATATCTGTCAGCATATATTGGCAATTACTCAGGATAAGTAAAAAATTGGAAATGTTGTTGTGATTTTTATTAAACACTAGCAATATTTAAATTTTGGTACTGCTTACTGAGACCATAAATCTCGTCTAATTGTAAGATGGAAGAAGATAGATACTACTTTATTTTCTATATTTAGAAGTAAAGAATGCAAACCATATTGCCGTCTGGGTCATACATATTTACAAATACGTCCTCATTCGAGCTATTGTTACTTAGAGTGACATCATAAGAGAATGAGCCTGAACTTATGCATTCATATGCAATTTATTCACCATAAAATTCAAAAAAGTGGAATTTGCCAACTATAAATTTCGAATTACCAAGATGTTCTGCCAATATCTGTATGCCTTCAATATGACTTTTGGGAATTTTAAGAAGGCTCACTGATCGAAGAATCCCAGCATAGTTAAAGAAATCAAAGTTACCAATGTCTTTAAAAGCACCTTCAGGAGTTCTAGACAGCTAAAAAATCAGCTTTTAATAATATTTTTGATGATTTTTTTTGTGAATTATAGACCTTCTTTTATAAGAAATTACCTTATACGTTACTAGAACCTATCATAGTTCCATATATTGTATTAAAGATTTTCTAGAAGACGTATTTTACTACTGAAAACAAACATTTCGTCCGCTAACGTTTCTTGTACTATCCTTCATATAATTAAAGTCTCCTTGTGGAACAGTGGCCCACGAAAGAGTGTTGTTCACTGCTACAGTAATCTAAAGTGAATTTATTATGTAAAATTAATAGAATATGAATGAATGAATTTTTAAAGGTTAGAATTTAAAGAAAGAGTTGTATGAATCAGATACCTTATTCTCTCTACCATATTTGATTTTGTCAGTGATATCAAATTCAAATGGAAGATGACCACCCACATGAGAGCCTAGTTCTTTCGAATTGAGATACTGGAAGCATGATATAACCAGAGTAAGTAAAAAGTAGAAGCTTAAAAAAAAAGAAATGTAAAATTGTAGCTGAGAGTACTTTAGTGATCTACGTTCACAAAATATTATCAGTAGCAGGAGCAGAGGCATTTTAGACCCAGATTATTATCCTCACCACAGTTGCATAGTAATTAACACTGGCGAATCGCAGGAAAATACGGAAGTTCTGATCTCTTTTAGGTATAATATCCTTTTTTTGGTACCAAACCCAGCCAATATGGTCCCGAAGAGACGCACTAGCAGAAAGATCATTGTAAGCAGCAGGGACGGGCATAACAGTTGCATTCTGGTATAAAACATTCTGTGTTAATGTTCATATTAAAGTTAGCCTTATTTATTCTCTAAATATTGAAATAATTTGTCTTCCTCTTTTGATTTTAATTAGTACGTTTCTAAAAATCTTTGCATAACTTCCGTTCGAATATAATTTCCAGAAATTACTATGATGTAACGTTTTTTAAAGTTTAAACTAGGATATTTGCTTTCCTTCCACCATACATAGGTTAATCTTGCTCTATTAATTATTTTCTTGTCAATTCACCTCAAAGCGTTCTAAGTCGAGCAAATTCCACTCTAATTTTTTTCCAATATCTCCTCCATTTGATACTTCTTTAACAAATGTCCATAGCCCACTGAGAGAATCTACACTTCGATATTCATTTTTCTGAAGATTTAGAAAAGTTAGAATGTTCAATTAAAAGTAGGATTCCCTGACATCAATTACAATTATTAATCATAATTTTGGGAAATCAGGTAGTCAAGTTCTTCATCTTCAGCTATGCGTCGATTGTAAAGTAATGACAAGGTCACAATTGTTCGAGCTAATTATAAGTGAACGAGAATTTTGGCTTAGGCTCTTTTAAAATATTTTAAAATAAGGCGAAAATAATAATTACATAAGATAATCAAAAAATCTGAACTGATATATCAATTTCTGATGAACAACAAAAGTGGAGATGGAATTATACTCAGCTGAATCATTTGTAGGTTCTTAGAAGTGTCTTATAGAAGCCCTAGACTCTCGTGAATATAAAGTATGACATCTTATATTTTATAGATAATAAGTATAAATTAATCACTAACCTGAATTCCTAATAAAGCACCAACTGAATTATACTGAAATAATGCTATCAAAATTAAAGCTAGCAGAAACATTCTGTAAATATCATGATGAAAGAAGATCAAATCATCGAATAATTTAATTTTTTGAGAATTTAAAAAAAAATTGATTAACAGCTAATCGTTTGATGTTTTTCCCTCAAGAAATAATATGCAAATGATAATAAACAGAAACTATCTGAAGACGGAGTTATATTTTTTTAAATTTGATTAGTACATAAAGAGTATTTAAACCTTACTTAACGTCATATTATTTCTAACAATATATACTCATAGTCCTTACATAAAGGAAAAGTTGTGGTAAATAGAGCAATATTAGAGGTCGTTGTGTTTATTTTGCTTTCTTCTTTAATTGTGCTAATGAATATTCGTTTATTACGAATGAGATATCAAAAGCGCTTTTATGAGAGCAATTAGAGGGCAGCACACAAATATTTACCAAAACAGTTCTTTGGTGACCTCACAAAGTTCAGGATATGTGGCTCTGTGGGAACGAAAAGAGAGTGCCGACGGAAGTGAAAACAAGAAAATTTTAAGATTACACCCTTAACTCTTTGTGAGTGGGTGATACAAATAAAAATCTAAGGCAACTATTTATATAATTCTTGTCAAAACTGCTGAGGACATACATTATCCTAGAAGTCCGGCATCTGTCATCGGTTATTTGTTTGTTTTTCCTGTGCCGCAACCAGCTTTTCAGTTGAGGAGAAGTTGTTGTAAACTGGTATTATGAGATGCATTGGATGAGGCAATAGAAAATCGAAAGAGGAAGCGGAGGAAAAATTGCATATACAAGGAAGTTGCTTATTCAGAAAATTCGCAGGTATTTTGCATCTATTTTTACTCATTTAGATTATACATTTCATAGTTAAATAAGATTTTAATTAGCATGGATTCCAGGTGAATGTATGAATTATAAAAGGTTAAATCAAATGCATTCTAGGAATTTTTTCATAAAAACTTGTTTTGTATCTGGTAAGTCGTATTAACTCTAAAGGGCTCGTAAAATCACAATCATTTCTTCAGACAACACTGCTGCAGTTTGTTTAGATTTTACATGATTGTTAACAACTAATTAGATAGTATGTCTTTCTCTCGTTTTGATAGTAAAAATGATTTAACGTATTTCAAACAAATAGCAAATGAAACGAGGAATAATGAGCTTATAGCATAATCCGCTGAAAAGAATATAGATAGGAAGATAGAAAGTCAAAAGATGGCGTAGAAGACAGTAGAATATCGCAGAGATGGATTGGCATGTTTCAAAGAATTTAAAGAAGCGAACGGTACTTTTCTTGCGACGATCAGCAGATCTTCAACGATAACAGCGCGAACCATAATAATGAACAATATGTAGGTCATTTAGATAAACAATTTCACGGAGACCGATTACTCGACAATATTGTGTAAACAGGGGTTGGGAGTTAATGCCATCATTAATTGCTTTCTAATAAATAACTTCGCAAGTTTTGTTAATTGCAAATATAGATAAGTAATCAGTAGTGCAACGAAAATATGAGGAAAAATCATATAATAAGCAGTTCTAAATATTATCAGCTGGCTTGTGTAATTTCAGCATGAATTTGACAGTTTTCTATAGACAATAATTAGACAAAAATTGATCTTTTGTTGGTTTAAAACTTCAGAACAGTTCTCACTTTGTCTAAAGATCAAAGGAAATTCTGTATGTAAGTCTGTTGAAGAATTGCCTCGTGATCCTGGAATGTAATTTATTTTTGATACCAAATTCAGTTTCTAAGCCATGACTAATGCTTTCGAATGATTGGCAGTGTTTGAGCGGTGTCAGTTTTGAATTGACACGAAATTCATCGTCATAAGTGACATTTCAGAAAACAGATGCTACGCCGATATATAATCTTCTCGAAAAATGTCACAAATGATTGCAATTTACTAACCATTCGGAATTATTATTCATAACTATGTGATGTTAAAAATAGTCTAAAGATATATTTGCAATTAGTTTATTAGACATCTGAAGCATTTGCATATTTTTGAACATATATATTCACTCATAAAGAAAAGATAGTAGTAAGAATAACGCGAAATATCTTCCTTTCAGTTAATTATAAACAAACAATTTCCAACATTTCAATTACTTTTCCCAGTTTCTAAGCAACCGTAATTTCTAGTCGAGTTCTGCTTTTCGGTAAACATTCCTGTTGTCATTCACAAAATAATTCCCAGTCAACCTTATTTATTGCATCTAATTTATGGTCCGAATAGTAACTTAGTTCAAACTAAAATATAAGAATTACAATCAAAGCCAAAGTAACAACAAATGCTAATAACACGAAGATTCCGAACAAAAGTGTGACGCCATTATTTGCCTGGAAAGAAAACAATACAAGGTTTAGATCCTTAGGAAAGCCACAGAAACCATACTAAAAGTAACAAAATACCCTCTCGAAGTTCGTCCTATTCAGTTTCGTGTCATAAATAATTTGCTGTCCGCTCTGTCTTAGTTGAAAGTCACTTCTCTCTCGTTTCGCTTTTATTTTAGTTAGAATCTAAAATATGCACAATTTAAGGACAACTTTTGAATATTTTTGGCCAGATTTTATAAGTTAGTGGTCCGCCGAATTTTTAGCATCGTCATTAAAATATTTCACGTGCTCCTTAATTATAAGAGATTAAATAAATATACTTCAAAAATTATGATTGCAGCTGTCCCAGCGAGAACAAAGCACATGGAGACTTCCTGTGCCCAGAAGCTGTCCTTCCAAAGTGCAACAAACGAATTGGAAGCGATTAGAATGGAAACGACTAAAAGTGGCAATTTACGCTAAAAAGATACTACCATCGAAGAATATTTATTTCCAACCAGCCGATATCAGTCCAGCAATTCCTAGGGTTTTATGTGTGCTGTTGAATATATGTCTTTGTGGATGGTCAGGAGCACACCGAAAGAGAGCCATAGAACATTGGACGACGACAATCAGAATGGCGATGGTTCCTAACTGGAAATGAAGTACGAATTGCCGATTTCTCGAAAGCTTTCTCTCTTACTTCAGTATACATAAAGCCATGAAATTTTAAAAAGACCTAATTTTTTTTGCAAAATTTATGGCAAAAGTTGATCTAGTCAATTTCTAGATTTAAAATATTTTCAAACAGTATTTTATTAAGAAATTATATCTAATAAATTTCATGACAACTATCCTTTCTGATCTTTGAAATAATGTTTCTCTTACCAGTGAATGTACACTCCCTGGACTAGTATTCCGCTGCCAATTCATATTCACTACTGGACCTAAAGTATAAACAATGCATTTCAGCGAAGATCTCCCAGAATTTCCTTATTTAATTATTAAATAGTCCACCTGTCCAAGCCCAATCTTTTGCGATGAAAATAAGCAAGGTGGAAGTGATAATTAGTGGAAGGGCAATCAAGTTGGAAGTACGATGAATCTGTATGCATTTATCTTTCTTGGAAAGCCTTCTGGAAAAAGACAATGTCATCGCTGATTACAACTTACATGGAACCACATTTTAAGTCCAAATGGAGCCCTATTTTGCCAATGGTCTTTAAGGTATCGCGCCGAGAGTACAGCTACGGGGATAAGAAGCATCCAGGCGGTAATCATAAGTACTCCTATGAATAACAAAGTATAATGCTAAATTTACATTAAATGTACTTTTTATTAGTTTGTATAAAGTAGCCTATAAAGCTTCATAAATGGGCAGCACACAAAAGAAACAAACTAAGGATGAAAATATTTAGAAATTGTAAAGAACTACTTATATATATATATATTACTGGCCATGAAGTCGTATGAGAAAAAGTCTTGTCTGAAGAGTCAGCCCATCAGACACAGCAGTTGGCGAAGGACTAACAGTTGATGACATTTCTGCAATTCATTTGTAACACATCTTTTTTAATGTTTTCTATTGCAAATTTACTACCAGACTTAAAGTAGTAATATGAGTTGTCAATTTCAATAAAATCCTCACATGAATGAATATATTGAGCTTTTAAAAAACTCTTATGTTCAAAAAAAGGAGGGAAAATTGCTACGAATGTAAAGAAATTGTTAATTTTGAAGGATAATCATATGGATAAAAAGAAATTTTATTAGAAAGCACACAAAGTGGTCAATACATTTAGAACTATTCCCAGAGATGTCGTAAACTCTTTCAGATATTAATATAATAAACAAGACCAAAATTTTTAGAGTCGACGTCTTTAAGCCACTTCATACTCTTTTTAACGTCGAGTTCGTCGGCAGAAACCACTGACTGTCTAGAGATTTTATTTTCTATATCGAAACAAGTAGATACAGTAATATAAAAACAGAAGATTGTTCGAGAAAGGACCTTAAGTAGTTGTACTAAGTATTATCAATTATCATCATACATACAATATCATCACAACAAGAACACGTTTTTCCGTGTAGTCCGTCCCAAGTGTAATTGAGAGTGACAATAATTGAATGACGATAGAATTAACCCTAAGTCAAGCTCTATTTATTAGACCCTTAGCCTTTTTCTGTTAAACTTTTTTTTTTAATGTCAAGTCGGCGTCTTCTTTACGACTAATTAGTAAACAATTGACAATGGAAAAGATTACTTCACCGGGGCCAAGTGTAGCTCCAGACAACCAAAATTTATATTCTATTTGGTCCATTGCTTTATATAGCTTTTTTACTAAGTTATACACTATTTTTCAAGGGCAACATTTGCTGACACGATTACCCTTCATCTTTGTCCATTAACGTAGGTTTCCTTCGCCTTGTTATGGGGTCTTTTTGGGGTAAACAGTTTATTGGCATTTGAAGACAAGAAATGTGAAGAGTGAGTAAAGACTATCACTAATTAGGAGAATATTTTTTAATGGACTTACTCAATAGTACAAATATTCAATAGATAGAATACATTTTAAAATATTCTCTCACTAATCGAAAAGGAATTATTCGTTGTTAGCAGAAGGATAACCTGTTTCTATGAGCTTAGTGGGAGCTTTAGTGAGATCTGTTTCAGAATTATTCAGTGGCTTCTCATAATTTAAATGTGTAGACGAAAGCTCCTGGGATGAGTTCATGGTTGATTCCGTAGAAGTGGAGGTTTCATAGATCGTTTGTGTCTGATCTCTGTGCGTTGAGGAATCAACAAATAGCTTGGAGGTAAATGGGGTCCTAGAAGTCGGAATATAGTCATTCTACTGTTGTTACTCTTATAAAGGTCAGTTTAATATAACCGTATTTTATGGGTGTTTTCATGTGTCAAGAACTGTACCCATATGGAATGCTAATGGTTGAATCTTCGCCGCTGACATCTAGGGAACCTCCAGTAGGAATAGTTTCGTAGACTGCAGGTGCACTTACATAACTAAAATACAAATATTTATCAGCTAAAATAAGTATGCACTTCTCTAGAAATATTCTTAGATGGCTTGCGTCTTTTTTCACAAATTCAAGATAACTTTACACTTTTGAAAAACTGTCTCTATTGACCTGGAGGATGTTGAGCGATATTCGTTGTTAGGACAAAGGCAGTGATCTTGAATTCCATTCTGTCCTGGATCACCAGGCTAGAAATGATTCTTTTATTAACACATCATTAACTTCCAACTAAAACTTTCGAATTATTGGATGCATTTAGACAATTATTATTAGTATGTGAAAGTTAACTAATCATTACTTATTGAGGTGCAAATTTGTAATTTGTATTCATTTATTTATTTACTATAATATGCCGTTTTCTACATATTACTTTCTTCCTAATAGTTTAAACTTATGAAATAATCCACCCTTCCAGGTGCTCCGGGTGGGCCATTAATGCCGCGCTTTCCGGATAAACCTGGATTCCCTGGAATTCCGGGAAATCCAGCATTTCCAGGTGAACCATGTTGACCATTTGTTCCTGGGACGCCGGTTACGCCTCTTGGACCAGGAGGTCCGAGAAAGTTTATAACTCTGAAATGCACAATATGTATGCAAAGCTAAAAGTATTATAAAAATGTATTGCATGTCACCTAGTAAAATTTGCACCAGGTACTCCAGGCTTTCCAGGGAGACCAGGATATCCATCGTAGCCTGAATCTCCTGGAAGTCCTAACTCTCCTATATATCCAGGTAATCCTGGCACACCAGGTTGACCGTCTTTTCCTGGTGCACCTAAAATCTTTTTGTTAAAGGAATACGTTACCGTATATACGTAGATCAAGGCACTAATCATAATTAGCGGTGAAAAATGATACTATAGGTAGTACAAATAACTTAAATGCTAACAAGTAATTTTAAACTACAACTTTTCTATAATTGTAATTTTTAAAAATTCAAATTGTAAATTTCAAACATTCAAAATTCACAGTAACGATGCATGGGGTTTTAAAAAAAAATAGCCCTACATCAAGTAAATAATAAACAAACCAGTGGTAGCTAAAGTATTCTAGTAGATCTATCAACTCCCCTTGATATCCAGGTGGACCGGGAGCACCTTCTACACCAGGAAGACCAGCAGGGCATTTGATGCAGCCGAGCTAAGAATATTCAATAAAGTTTGCTCCTTACTTTGTTGTGTACATATTAGAGATTTTATCGATATGCTTGATGTGGAAAGTGTAGAAGCCATTCAAGGTAACTGACCACTATGATCTCGTCATTTTCGTCTAGTTTCCAATTTTTTCCATCCATACCATTGACTCCGTCCAAACCGTCTTCTCCTTTTATGCCTGGCTGTCCAGGTGGACCTTGAGGACCATGTGGACATACCGGTGGAACAGCACAATCCATGCTGATTTCTTAAATATTACAACAGATATTTAGGTGCTTATTAATATAAGGGCCTACATTTTAAAGGATGGATTTCTAACTTAAACAAATTTCTGGAGATATCAGACTAAATGAGAAATTATCTCGTAGGTTGCACATACTTTATGAAAAAACATCTATTCTATAGCTAACCAACTATATCTGACTCTTGTTCATCATCGGATAAATGTCCAAATTCAGGTGTTACTGAGTTCTTCCAGATTGTCTCCTGTTTCATATTCTTACTCAGCCTTGATCTTTTTTTATATGGAGATCGCTTTAAACGCGTAAAGCCCATCTAAATTTTCTAGAGTCATTTGCACATTTATGTTTCTATGTTTCTGATATTAGAATGCTTTCCACAATAAACATAAAATCAGTTGGTGGTTGGATTGTAAAACAACTTTCAAGTATACATTAAAAGCACATTACTTTGTATTAAAATAAAGGAAATAAACAAACGAAAATGCCAGTTTTAATTTTCAACGTTAGTGGACGATTGTGCATTATGTCAGACCAAGCAGCAGCTTCATAGAACTGAAGAACATTAAAAAATGTTTGATATTCCGTCACTTTACAGAGAAAATCAGCTTATAGCTCTTTAAGGTCTCTTAATCTAGACGTTGGAGATTGAATACTGGTAGATTATTTTTTGCGATACTTGAACTACCAAAGGTGAATATCAATCAGACACTGACCTCAAACTCCCTCATGTTTTCCGCGCTATCATGCAAGAAGATTTTAATATCGGTGACTAGATAGTAGATTGCTGATAGTGATATCACTAAGAAAATAGCTGAGAACGATGCTGCACAAAACGCAAGTCGCCTACTGAATGACTGTGAATTACAATCTTTCCAATTCCTTGTGGATAATTCTTGCGAAGCCATAATTTGCAATAATCAATTTCCTGTAAGCTTTAAAGTGTTATTATGTTTGAAGCATTCTTAATTTTGTCAAGAAACATAAAATTAAATAATAAAGTCGTAGGTACTTATTTCAGATAGAAATGAAGTGGAGAAATCACGATGTTTATTTATAACCCAGCACGAAACTGGTAGGGAGTGTTAAGTTGGCCAATCAAAGGGGAGGATTCGTATTAGTTCGCACAATCCAGTTAGAATGAGGATCACTTGTTCTCGAATAACGTAAGAAAGCAGTGCCAGCTACCTTTGGAATCAGTGCAGTAGATATCCACCGAGGTAAAGCAGTCTGTGACACCTAGTTTTTTTTTAAATTTACACTAGTGCTGCAGTATTTTGTAATTCTCAGGCTTTCAGTTGTTGTATTTCCAGTGATAAGCAAAACACTTGTCGTAAGAATTCACATAGGTCTTACATTTTCCTTTTATACGTAAAATACATATACTGTAATTAGATAATATACCCTGAAGGAATATAAATAAGTCATATAAAATCTAGTTGTGTTCTTCAATTTCTGTACTTATTGGGTGGTGAGTAACTTCATCTGTGGGCGGAACTGATACGCTGAAACGCTCTTTTTGGGACGAAATCGGAGCAACCTAGAAAATTATGGATTCTAGAATTTCCAAAATCTAGAAAATTTAAACGAAATCTTTAGAAATTCTAAATCAGCTGAAAAGCGAACAAAATAATACATTTTGAAAACACTTACAAAAATATGATGTAAAATAAAAACCGATATGTAGATAACAAAGAATAGAAACTATACTTTATTCTCAATCTTATTTGTGGGGCATATCGTGACCGGAAATTGCACAAAGAGACTCCTAGAGTAAAAATACTTTTAAAAAATAGTGACATCTGGAAAATTTTTTAATCAAAAGAAGTATATTAGTCAAAAAAGTTCAGGTAGTAGTGTGAAAAACATAAAGAATGAGGTAAACAGGAAGGAGGAGGATGATGAGCAGAAAAGAGAAATATGAGAAATTGAAACATACCAGAGAATATGTCCAATGCTGAACCACAAGGCAATATTATAGCCTATATAACTGAGCAATACGTATAAATTTGAATTTTGTGACAAAATAACTTCCGTCACTCTCATGGTGTCATATTCAAGAACCAAACGCGAAATATAATCCTAAATTATTTTTAAGCTAAAAAGAGAAACAAGAACTGAACGATAAGGATGTGATCATATAAGGTTCTTGCGTAAGTTTTAGTCTCTTTTTTCTTCAAAATGTTCATTTTATTTCCATAATATATAAAATGCAGTTCAAGTATCAAAATATTTTCCCTCGCTTTCTAAGACCTTCTGCCATCTCTCGAGTAACTTTCGGATTCTTTCGTGAAATAACGACATCGACTTGGAGACAATGAAATCGTCGATTCATTTTCGCACCTCAGCCGCATCTCAAAAGCGCTGTCCCGCTAGACAGTTCTGTATCGACCAGAATAAATGGTTATCCGAAGGCGCCAAACGTTGCGAATACGCCGCGTGCGGAAGAACTTCCCAGTCTAAGTTAAAAATAGTTTACTGAGTACTAATAGCAACGTGAGGCCTAGCGTTGTCATGCAGCAAAATAACCTTCCGACTTCCTTGTCCAGTAAATGGTCGTTTTTGTTCAATTGCATCCATCAAATCAATCAGTTGACGACCGTAGCGCCTGGCAGTAACCGTCTCACCTGGTTGAAGGAGTTCATAAAACAACACACCCTTCATGTCCCACCAGATGCACGGAAGGACTTTTTTTGCTGTGGATGTTGTTGGCTGTCCGGGGTCTAACCATGAATGTGTGCGATTAGGTTTGTCGTAGATAATCCATTTTTCGTCACCTGTAACAATTTTCCACAAAAAGGTCTTCTTGCGTTGCCTGGCAAGCAACGAGATGCATATGTTGAGCCGGCGGCCAATGCTGTTTTCAGAGAGTTCATATGGTACCCACTTTCCGATCTTGCGAATTTTCCCCATCTCATGCAATCGTCTCGAGACTGTTGCTTTATCAACTCCTGCTTGCTCCGCGAGTTCCTTTCGTGTCTGTAACGGATTTTCATCCAATAATGATTTCAAAGCATCAGTCTTTGCCGTTCGTGGCGTCCCAGAGCGTTGTCGACCACTGACATCAAAACCACCTACTTTAAAACGTCGAAAGCAATATCTGGAAGTTCTGTGGGAGAGAAAACCTTCATCGAGTACAGAGCATATTGATTTGCATGCTTCAGCAGCATTCTTCCTTTGTTGGAACTCGTAGAGAATACAGTGTCGAATATGCAGTTTTTCTTGGCTCATCATTTTCGAATTATTTTGTGAGGTTAAATTTACCATTAGATCTTGACTTATAGCTTTTCATGAACTACAAACCCAACATTACAAATATGCAAAGGAGCGGGAATTTATTTAGGTTTTAAATAATTGTACTAAAGCGCTGAAATAAAAGACTAAAACTTCTGCAACCACCTAATATATACGTATTCTAATCTTTTTTAACTACCTTAATTCTGCTAAATTATTAAGCTCGTATACCTGCGTGTTTAGATACTCTGGCGGAAGGTCGTAGTGGTCTAACATTCCGGAATACGTCGTCTTGGTGCAGAATTGCTGATTTTCTCTAAACAATCTAAGTGAGCAAACATCGACTCAATTGAAAAAATTGGCATTATTATACTCGTTATTCAATGTTATGTATTCTGTAACAAAGTGGCATTTTAAGTGTAGAAAAGGCATTAACAAACTTTCTACATTTCAAAAGGTCGTCGTATCCCGCCAGATCTATGGGGACAGGTTCATCCCAGAACCGCGGCTGTGCAAGGTCAACATAACGTCTGGCACAGTCGTCATACTGGCTTAACGTACAAACTTCTGTTCCATTGATTATCATGGAAAAGTCCCTGAATAGTTGCAAGTAAAATCCAATTATCTTTCTGCTACACTTTTTCACCTTACTTTTACATCATTAAGTTACTAAATGGTAATATCTCTCATAGGAACAATTTTATTTCGAAGTAATTGCTGACGATAAATGTCTTGCTGAGAAGTCAGCATGTTCTATAACTTCTGTTTTTTCCGTAAATAAACTTAAGCAATTGCATATACAAGATAATAGGCACGTTACTTAAAGAAATTAAAGTCGAGAGGAATCATCTCAGCAAATAGCGGATGACAGTTGCAGTACTGAACAGAAACCTGGAACCGATTCGAATTTTTCTTACAGCTATATATTTTAAACGAGCACATTATTTTTATTCCTTGCAAGTTTTTTTATTATCTGTTCACCACTATATTGCAAAAAAGCAAGTTTGTCCTATTTGTTTGAAAGGCATTTTTCTCTGTGGATTCCACTTCTCCAACCGTCTGGCCGCATGAAGTACGTCTTGTGTCTGCTCTTCTCTTAAAAATCATATTCTCTGATTTTATCTAACTATGTGTCTAAAGTATACATTTACAACGAACCTCTTTATGCATTCTTAGCCTCACTCCCTTCTTATCACTCAGTCGAATAGGGTTTTCCAGTTCATTAATCAACTGAACCATATTATCGGTATTTTCCTTCAAATACACGTCGACTCCTGGATGACTTTTCATATAAGACGAAGAATACCACGAATTTTGAGACATCTGTATAAATACTCTCTACATTTCTACCTCTTATTGACATGATTAGACATACAATAATAATATATACCTGGAAGGTAATAGTGAACTGTTTCATCACTGATGTTGTGTTCTGCCACATTGTTTTGTCATGAAACACCCAGCAAAGTCCTCTGGTGGTTGGAAGGTGGTAGACGATGTTTTTGCAACAGTCGTAGGACTGTATCATAAGGTTCTAAATTATCTTCAGAATTGAATGTAGCACCAGACGAAAAAAGCTTCAGCAACTTATAAATAGGCAAAAAAATAGGTGGAAAAAGAAGTAAAAGGAGGAACCTGATAACTGCAACTGTTTATCACACTTTGGCACAAATACTGCATATGGTTAATGCTTTGATTGCGGTTATATGATGGCAGGTACTGATATACAACTGTTTGGCCTAAACAAACTTGTTTTTATTCCACTTTCGTTGTTATGCTCTTATGTATATTTCTTCATCTTCTTCTCTACCTATTTCCATTTTACATAATACAATTTATATTTTTACCTTGATCTATGTATGTTGGTGTTTGCTGGACATAGTCAGGACTTTCCCTTATAGAGGGATTTGTCCATTCCAACAGATATCTAAATTAATAAATGAACTAAGCAATAAAATCTGTGTGACTACGTAATTAATTCTAAAATTGATATAAAGAAATTACAAAGTATAAACAACAATATTGCTATGGTTTCTGTATCCTTGTGACAAATAAATGTTTAACAAATTTTCCTCGAAATCCTCAAAATAAAATGTCTCTGAGAAGTTACCTCATAGATAAATCATGTCTTAAATTGGCATTGATGGAATTGACCCCGTCCTGTGAAAATGGCATACGATTACAGATGACCAGGGCAGGGATGTATAGCTGGTTCTCGAAATATCTGCATCATCAGATTAGTTTTTATGCAATCAATTTTTGTCCTGCACAGCAGACACTTTTTATTTTTCTTCTTTGCTTAATCGCATATTATTCTGCCTAATAGAACCTAACATCTGTTTTAGTTTATATGTAACACAATCGCTTTGTAGTTATTGTAAGAGAGGGCGGAGTCTCCTGAGCTCTCTCCGTAGTCAGTTCGAATAAAGGCATCTAAGCAACATGTTGTGCCGCATTTTAGAACTCAAGTAAAATTAGCCTGACCGCGTAATACCCCAAAAGAGGGTTGCGTAAGGGTTTAAGAAAGGGAATTCCCCTATTTGCCCCTAAGTGGGACAATTTTCTTTTCAATTTTAAGTCTCGAATATACGTTGTGCACTTTTTGCTAAGATATTGTTGGTGTAGTGTTTACTTAATCTCTGATTCTAAACTTTCCTTAGCTTTATGTTAACAGCTACTCGTGTCTATTAAGGGGAGTAGCACGAGGATCTCCAACAGCACACAGCTGTCGACATACTCACGTTTTTATTTCTTCCCTTTCTGTTGAGTCCATATGACGCGAAATAAAGTACACCGAATGTATCATAAAGAGTATTATGCAAGAAGTCACAAGAATGAGAACGGCGAGGCCGCTGCAGATCGCACCATAGTTCATCTGCAAATATTTATTTTTAAGTAGATAATTTTGCAGTACAAAACTATTTTTGCTGAGTTGGCATGAATATCTACACTGATAGCTTCACAATGAAGGGTGAGATCGTGTGGAGAACAGAATTTTACCGTCCTGGAGGACAGTAAAGTGTTGAGCAGGTTAGCAGCATAATAAAGCCCTGTCGAAAGAAAGCACTTACTCGAATAAGATTAGGGCCATTCCGCCAGTAGTAATTACTCGAATCTTTGAACCGAATCCTTATCGTACTTGTATTTTGCTCATAAAAGTGTAAATCAAACCATTTGATGATTGAGTAGGCTTTGGCCCTATATCTTATAGCATAATAATCCTAGATTACGTCATATACGCAGATTTTACAACGGAGAGAAGAAGCAGCAGAGTCAGGAGTTAAGCCAAAAGTGCACTGTGACCTCTGTTGGGGTTGTGAGAATATTGGTGGTTAGGAGCTGGATGATTTCATCGCATTCATTTGCTCCACGGGAAGTTTCAAGCCATAATTACAGATTTCGCAAGCTCAGTATTTGAAGCAATATCAAATATTATATCAAAAATCTGCACCTATAAATGATTAACAAATTTTAGTAATAAATATCATTATAAATCTACAAAAAAATAAATATCCACTAGAGAACGTCTAACGTACAGGTGCTTAACATAAAGTATTATTAGCGTAAATTGATAGAATTAAAAGTATACATAAATAGTGGTCAAAAATTTCAACTAAATACAGGGAAAATTGTGTAATGATGTCCGAATATTATACAAATTTATGAAACTGTAACTATCAGCAGAGTTAAGCCCGTCAAATGATGGTTGAGTTTAAGAAGTCTTGACTAGATGAACAAATGAGGAGAACGTTCTAAGAAAATAAATTTCTCAGACTACGTCAGCAACTAATTTAATTCAGAATGTGCTGACTATCGATGTGGTAGAATGCTCTTTTACTTGGGTTAGGAATCTTTATTAACGTAAACTGGTACTTATATACACCTGAGATATAGGTCAGGTCAATGAGCCTCTGGTGAGAGACCAGATGCATGATGTAATAAATCTATATAAGCTGTAAAATAAACGTGTAGTGATCCGATACAGAATATTCGGCACACAGAATCTTACAGCTTAAAAAATTTGGATAGGAAAGGCAAAATTAGAGAGCGAAGAACTTTTAAAAAAGGTGGAAAAGAAAAATGAATAACATTGACAACGAAACTTTACCCACACTTCCAAATTGATTTTGTAGAGAGTAGGAGATTAATATGAAAATTATAGTTTGAGCGATAGCCTAATAAGCAACTGTCATAGCATTTTCCAGAAAGAGGGAGCAAGCTGATTAGTTACAATTTGTACTCGGTTCATATCCACTAATGCAATCAGCTGATTTTGCGGGTGTTAATATGCTAATGAGCTCAAGGACAACAAATTACTCGTTGATAATCTAACGAGGGACATATTTATAGGTGGCGCGCGGAAGACGGACACGGAGATTGCTATAGAAACACTGGGACTGGACAATTGAGCGTGAAATTGGAGGGCAGCGGTCAGAAGTCCAATTCTTTGAGCAAAATGCCATGTAGTTTCAGCATCTGATCTTTGCACTCTCTCTCTCCTTTATTTCTATTTCTCATTCCTTCTCATTGTATTGTTTGTGATCTAATGCAGATGTATAATAAATGAAGCAAACTTTCATTTGTATTTATTAAGCCACTGCTTTTATTTCTACCACTTTCCAGACCGTACTGTTGTCTTAAAACATTGGACACTTATTGGTATTTTCTACCTCTCTAATATATCTAAAACGTTGTTTTCTCTCATCCATATTATACATTCCACTGTATATTTTCTTTTAATCCTTTAGAAACTTTCATCTACTTTTATTGGTTATTATTTAATTTCTCTCGCTGTTTTCTTGTTGTGTATTTCAGTAAAGATACAAAAATAAACCTCAGATCAAGAGTCTTTTTAAATAATACTGCTTTTAAAGGATAATCGTAGATCAACTACGTGCACGGAACATATATCATCAAATAAATCCTAATATGTAACTGATATCATCTAACTAGAGAAGTCACATCAGAGAAAATAGATTGTAACTTGTTTTAAGACAATAATTTATTCATTTTCATAAATTTTACAGTGGATCACATTGTAGGAAGTTAGATGTTCAAAGAAATCGAGATTATGAAAAAGTTCCTGTGCCAGTGCAACAATAACTACACTTTCAAATATTTCCTATAAAATTATGAGTAGTATTTAATAGGGTTGGCATTCAAATTCAAATTCAAATTGGAAATTGAAAATTTGGAAATTTGGAAATTCCTGGATTTGAAGATATTTCAAATTTGAAAATTTGAATTGAATTACTTGAATGCCAACTCTAGTATCTATCTTTACTCAGGGAGGTGTTGTATCGTGGCTTACACACAAACATGAAATTCCTCAATTTATAATCTTGGCTTTAACACGATAATATCCTACTGTCTATTGTACACACGCGCCTCTGTTGTAGAAATATGACGCGCGTGCGTGTCTATTTTGTTTTTGTTTAGTACTTATAACCTTTGTTTCTTTTCTTTTGTTATTATTGTGCATATTTTATGTATTTGATTATAAAGGGTTAATTACCCAAGTTTTAGGTAAATACCAAAATTGCTGTGACAAGACACAACAGTTAGATTTTGACGATGAACTCATACTATATGAAAATCGCTAGTTACTGAAATATTATGGATTAAAATACCTTACAATAAATAAGCATGCGATGAAATATGTCATGTAAACAAATAAACACAATAGTGAAGCACATAGCCCATAATTAATTAGTAAGCAAACAAATATAAACACGAAAACTACGTAATTTCATCTCTACCCGACCAACCCAATTTCCACTTTTAAATAATACAAATTCTTCTCAGCGCCTAAATCTGGCGCAATAATTTCATGCACCAAAATACGACAAGTCAATATCTACTCTAAAATTAGAGAGCTGGCTATTCCATACTAACCGTAATATAAATAAATTCATCACATTAGCCTATAGAAAATAATCCAAATGTTTATATATATAACCGCTTAAGAATTTTTCAGAAATTTTGGATCCATTTTCAATATGTAAGGAAGTAGAATTCCAGCAAGGATACTGATATTTACGCATGCATATTTACCTATATTTCTCAAATGTACTACACCACGTTATATGGCACCGAAATGCAACATTGACTTTATTACCAATTACAGACTGACACGAAAAAATATTCTATTAGCACATATATTGCATCAGTTAGTGTCTTTCCACACATGCGTAGTAATCGGAGTGATAATATTACAAATGGAAATTAACAATTATATAATTATAACAAAAATGTCTAACGTTTCAGTTAATGTGTGGGAAACGTGTACCTAATGTAGTAATTTATGATTCACAATTACGCACTAAACATTTCGAAGTAAAAATCACGGATCAAAGCTTTAGTACCATGAATGTTATGACCCAATTGGTTCTGATTGATTTATTTGTGTCGTCTCATGTTATTTTGACAATTCGCACCGATAATCTCCCTTAGGTAGGTCATGGCGCGCAAACTACAACGTCTAAATCGATTTAGTCGTTACAATGAATAAACGTCTTCACCAATTTGTTAATCATTTTTGAATTTCTTGTTAATTATTTGTCTTGAATAATTAAACACATATTACCTTCACTTAGTCGACAGTTCTCGCGTTTTCACAAGTCCACTGACTATGGACGTTCGTAAATACTATCTAATTTACTAATAAGCCATACATAAAATCCTTGAGAAGTAAATGTGCTTTTAAGCTATAAAAAATCTGCACATTCCACAATACTGCTTTTTGCGAAAAATCCAGACTAACTCATTATATAGCCTTTTTACACAAATTCCCCTTCCAAAACTCATGGTGCCATTTTAAATTTTATTCTCAATCAATTTAAGAAAAAGATTGATAGGAATTTTCCTAGACGAGTAGCCCATTGTGGGGTATAAGGCACTCTAGATATTAAAGTAGACTACTAAGAGTTGACCACATCAACCTCGATGGCATCGAAGATTCAACGCCCCCGAAGATACATTAGAATTCAAATGTAAAAGATATTCATTATAATCACATTTATTAGGGTATAACCTTCAGATCCAGATTATTCATTAAATCCAGGCGTTTTTCATCACAAATTCATCGGAGGGCAAACGTGATAAGAGATTTTCCATAAGTTACTTCAGTTAAAAAGCAATGTGCATTTTACTTAATATTGACGTACAAAAAATAAAAGGGAGACATCCTGATACTTTGTCATGAGGTCATTCTAAAATGGGAATGACAATCAACATTCGCTAAGTATCTACATCGGACTAGATCAAAGTGGTGATTGCACTATGTAACAATAAATCAACGGTTTAACTTCATGACTCACATAGATAACTTGAAGAATAGGAATAATTTTATTTCGTAAATTTTCACAAACAAACGTTGGTATTTTGTGAATTCCTGCTAACAACTCTTACAGTTCCAGCAGAACTCAAGTACTTATTGGATTTTACGTTCAGGATGTAGATATTTCACTAATAATTCTTCTTCACTACTCCAATCTACATCTTCGCTTCAGATGTGTCTAAAATTTAAAAACCTTATCAATTGATATTAAATCAGAGCATAAACAACCGGTAGAAAACTATAAGAAATTCTTGGACATATTATTAGAAGCAACTAAAAATATTCATATTTCTACTGTCGAGTTTGCAATCATACCTTGGTTAAGTTCATTTGTTACTTCCTTATTCGCCAACTTTTTTCGCAGTTTTGCATTCCGTTCTATCGCAGATTTTTCAAGCATAGTAACTTCCGATATCTAAAATTGAGGAAGCGTACAGGTTCTAGTTATATATATATAACATTTAACAAATGGAATTACCCGTTCTTGAAGTTTGGAATTATCTCGTTTTAATTCATCTATTTGACGCTTTTGGCATCGCAGCATACTATCTTGATGAGAAATGGTCGTCTTTAGTTGTTTTAACTGAAATTTTACTTTAAAACATCAACATAGAAAATGAATACAGACATTACTAAATAATTCCTCATCACTACTAGTACTTACAATGAAGAGTTGATGCAGGCGGAATTAAAAACATCTTTCATATTAAAATAACCCTACATGTGTTTCACACAAGACAATTTAAGCTTTTAAAAAACTCAATAAAAATCAAGATAATTTGAACATAAAAATACATGCACTAATTACACCCGGTACTTAAACTATATTAAAAGTCATAAAGTACCTCTGTCATTAACCGACGACTGTCATACCTTTGATTTTCAAGCTGAAACTGAGTATTTTTGCAAATAATGAAAATAAAATTGCAGTACAAATATACAGAAAATATACTAATGCCTTAATGTTTACCTCAGCATGTTCCTTTCTCACTACTTGTTCTTTGGGCACTGTTTCACTCTCGAGCTTCTAAATATTAAAGATAAACACCAGCAAGCGCTGTTTATTAATAATAATGCTTGTACTTCACATCACTACTATCTTTAGGTCCTTCAGTACATTATTTTGAATCACCTTTCACCTCAAAAAGACAGTATAAGCCTAAATAAGTTTTTGGGAGAAAAAAAATCAGGCATCAAAAAGAATAAAGACAAACTACATCATACTGCTTCAAAAAGTGGTTAACTATGACAACCGTTTCATATTATCTTCCAACAATGGTTCTCAAATGGTCAAGGTGCATGGACATATAATTACTCTGTAACAATACACCCTCACTAGTAAGAACTACTTAAAAATCGCAATTTAATCAAAATAATAACCAACACTCTCATTTTCCTCCTTCAGCTTGTCATTTTCGCGTCGAAGTACGATTATTTCACAACGTAAGTCTGCTTTCTGTTGTTTTATCTAAACTTAGGTTAAGAAAAATAATTACCTATTGCAACTTTGTGATCTAAATTTAGCGGAACATTTGTGATTTAGGTTGGTTTAATAAGGGCCCACAGACAAAAATAAACTATTAACTGATTACCTTGGCATTTTCCTCATACAAATATTTCTATGTTCGTTTTGCACTTTCCTCAGTATCGACAATTTTTTTTTGTAAATCGTTGAACTCGGTCTTCATTTTCTCCAAACGCTAAACTAACAAATGTAACGACATGAATGTTAAAAAAGACCGCAAAAATATTAAAATACAATAGTTTTTGTGCTGAACAAGATAAGCTATAGATTTTAACACAAACGTTTTACTGATCTATATGGAAACATGCTAAAACCTTATCAGGCAGATATATACGGTACCAAATATATATCAAGTATCAAAAACAAACCTTTTGTAATAGACACTCCATATGTTTGCTTTCTATTAATCTCTCTTCTAAAAATTCATTCTTAGCCATTAACGACCCAAGATCTCTTAACTAAAAGATAATCATCCCATAGTCAAATTTATCTTATTATATTAAAAAACAGTATATTTCAATACTCCTAATAAATAATAAGATTAAATAGTAGCTACAGAAATAAGGCCTATCTCCATCAGAGAATTTGAATTAATGATAACTGTACAACATATGTACCTCGATACATAATTTTTTGGTATTTTCATCTAGGGCTTTCTTCAACATAGCGATCTCACTACATAATTGGCCATTACGACTACGTTCTGCGGCCATCTCTTGATAACACTAAAAAATGGCCAATACTGCACCACATTATATTATAAAATAATAGCGCATAAACATACCATGTCGAGTTTCATCTTCAAAGTTACTATTTCTGATTTGTAAGCCATTTTGGCTTCAGCAAATTGCATTCCAAGAAGATTCATATTTTGATCCTTTTCAACAATCTATAATTTGATAAAAACAACATCGTTAAAGACTTGCAAGTGCTAAATAATATACTATGCTAAAAATATTTTATAAAAACTAAGGATTTTACCATATATTCCAAGCTCTTGCCTTTACCACTAAGCTCTTTTATCTTCTCTTCAAGCTCAGAAACCCGTGTTTTCCACCTCCCTAGATCCATCTCCTTAATTATATACATATTTGGTAGCAAAGATCACTAGTGAAGATAACGTTGATGTACGTGCTTGGAGACAAAAAGGAATCCAGTGAACATAGGATGAAATGATTTATCGGTATGTAATTAGCTTCGACATAATTATAAATAATTGCAATGATAAAACTAAAATAAGTGCACCTCAATCAATGAACAAGTTATGTTTCGATTTACTTCAAATCTCTCACCTGTATCTTTCTGCGGTGAATAGAATCACAAAGTTCATCATACGCTAATTTAAGCATCTTTTTCATAATACCTAATCCTTTCCCAAGCTCGTTTGTGTCTAACCTAAAAGAAAACCAGCGTATTTAAATTAGGTGGTTCTTTCTAAATATTTCACATAGAGTCATTACAAATAAGATATCAATAATTAAATATATATAGCATTAAAAACTTATAAAAACCGAAAGATTCATTAGTCAATAAGAACAACGAATATATCAATATTATACCTATGCATATTACCATGGGTATTTTGGTTAAGCTCTATTTGTATGCGCTCTGCCATGTCCAAAACAATGTTTTCCTCTTTTAGCTTCTGAAAAGAAAATTCCAAAAAAATAAATAAATAAAAGAACCTGGCTACGATGTTCAATATATAATGTTCATGCGTTCTGTGAATGGAATGAATATCCTCCTTTAAAGAAAATTATAGTTAAAAGCACTCCGCATTAATAAGTGACTAAAAATAATGCTACACGAAAATATTACCACAATTTCAGTCTCCAAATCGTTAATTACAATATTCTTTTCTCTTATGAGAGACTCACACATCGAAGTTCCTTGGGATTGACAAACACCTAGCTGAAGCTCAACAACCTGTATATAGTGATATACTGAACTATGAAATAAGTAGTTAAAAGAATTTCCTCGCAATAATAGCATGTGATTTTTCATTAATCTAAAAACAAAAATAAACTTACATCACAGTTATTAGAAGTATTTTTCTTTAATGATGGCAATACATCTACCCCTGATGTTGAAAACACAGTGTGAGACATATCCATGGTATCATAAACTCTAAAAGGCAACTTTCAACATATTTTAAGAAAAGAACCTTTAAACGTTGAACAACGCATTCAATCAAAAAAAACTTGGCAATGGGTAATTTAATTAATTAATTGAACTGAATTAAAAAGCTCCATAAACACCAAAGACATACAAAACAAATCTATATCCGTAAAAAATTACTACCACAGAGAAAGCGTCTACCACTATTTAAAATGCGGTCATTTCCAATTGGCGGGAAACAATTCGACTCAAAATTGGGACAACTGAATTGTGGATAAAGAAATATGATTTAGGACATACAACAGTGATATGACTTAACACTGGAATAACTAGAAAAATCTATGACAAACAAAAATGTTTAAGCCAAAAATCCAATAGACAACAAGAATGAATGAGAAACAATGCTTTTAGCAAACATGACAACATCGCTTTCTCGTTTAGTTTAAGGAGGAACCGTAATGGAATTCTCTACAAATTGCCTTGTGTTGCTGAATAGTTATATTCTCTATTATAAACTAACATTAACGTATAAAACACATTAAGATAATACCCGAACTCTGAAAGATACAGGAAATCCAATATTCTTTTTGCGTAACAAGTGAACGAGGAGTATAGCATCAGTTTGTGTAATCAAAACAATATAATGAGGACCACAACATTAAATAGGTGTTAGATCTCTGTAAAGTTATATCAAACGAAAGTCACACAAACTTACTGTTTTATCTTGTCGACAGAGAATAATAAGGTTTATTTCGAAGGACAGAGAACGTGGGAGTCGAAAGTCGGGAAGCGCTCATAGGAGTTTTGGATATCCTTATATACGGTCCTCATCGTTTACGATAGATCTCTATAAGAGACGCAGACAACGAGTGGAATGTCAATTGAACAGCGTGTTGACCAATAAGGAGGGTGCCAACTTGTACGCGTCGCGGCTCCATTTTACGAGAAGTCACGTGATCAGATTTAGGCGCTGAGAAGAAGTTGTATTATTTAAAAGTGGAAATTGGGTTGGTCGGGTAGAGATGAAATTACGTAGTTTTCGTGTTTATATTTGTTTGCTTACTAATTAATTATGGGCTATGTGCTTCACTATTGTGTTTGTTTGTTTACATGACATATTTCATCGCATGCTTATTTATTGTAAGGTATTTTAATCCATAATATTTCAGTAACTAGCGATTTTCATATAGTATGAGTTCATCGTCAAAATCTAACCAATGTCAACGTGGATACTCAGCACCTGGTGCTATTCCACCTAAAACGGTAAATATAATAACATTATTCATCTCTTTCTTAAAATATAGTGTAAGTATGGTAAGAAATTGGTATTTGAAGTTTTATTCATTAGTTGGGGTTTCGCTATCATTATTTGTATTTATAGGTTGTACAAGTTGGAGATTCTGCAGTAAAGGCTAACTTGATTATTTCAAGAGATAGCAGGGAAGATGATTCTTATAAATCATCAAATGTTGAATCAGAAGGCACTTTAGGGACAAGTACTTATCTTCACTTACGTAAAGAAATGGATGAAGAGCCACAGCTGGCTGTAAAAAAACTTGCCTCCTCATCTAGTTAGTTTATTTTATTTACTGTCAATTTTTTAGGCTTAGGCTTAGGGCTTGTTTTTGTTATTCTTTATAATTTGTGGAATATCTATATCCATGTGTTTATATAAACTTTTGGATATTAGAAGTCATAGATAGATAAGAAAATACATCATTTGGCATGTAAACACAAGTTGTGTTATTGCTTAGGTAGAGGTATTAGCTAGCTTATAGGAGCTTTCGATAAAGTTATGTATCTGATACATATACTTTTACTGCAAAAAATGTAAAGTAACGGTAAATTGAAATATAGGATTTTCATTGCTTTAACAGATAACTAGGTAACCGAATGCACTAAATAAATTGGTATTACGGTTTTGTATCCTTAAATAAGTCATATGGTGAGATATAAACTGAACTACTATTTGTTTAATTATTTATATAATCCACTTTGTGTAATAATATCCCTTAAACGACTTTTCAGATAAAAGTACTGCAAAGAAGCATGATTCATCTGTGAAAAGTAGTAGTGGTGTTAGTGAAAACTCATTCTATTCAACTGGTAGTTATTCACCGGAATTAACCGTGACACTGATTCGTCCAGATCCTAACCCAGCAAGAACTGTTCCGGTTAGTCTAAATAATTATGTCATCAACAGAGCTCATTATTGGCTTTTAGAATATATGGGACGTGAGATTCAACATCTATATTTTTCTAGCCTCGTCTTCCTGCAGATACTGTTATCGACGCCACCAATATGTGCTCCTCACTCGACGATGGAGATATTCTCGTTAGCATTTTGTTTTGTATAGAAATACTTAACTAGATTATGGATATTATTTTTTCAGTCATGTACGAATAACCATTCGACGTATAACGATGGTGAGACATCCAATGAAAGTGCCACTGCTACATCACCTCTTAAACAATCTTGCCTAGTTGGTTCACGTAGCCATGTTCGTAAAAATGCTGATACCACGGTGAATCGAGAGGATGGTTTATGAGAAGACAGTTTATACAGTGGAGACTGCTCCAATGAGTTATTCAGCAGTTGTGTCGCGAGCGATAGTGACACTATTGGTTAGTAATTTCTATCATTTTTTCTAGGCTTCATGGAATGAGTTGTTTGAAGCCATACCACCTAATGAGCACGAAATGATGCTAACCGACATAAATGAGCAAGGATTAGAGAAGGTGAGTCACATTTTATTTTGATGGATTTCTAAATATTAGGTGGTTGCAGAAGTTTTAGTCTCTTTTTTTAAAATTTCCATAATATACAAAATGCAGTTCAATCATCAAAATCTTCTCCCTCGCTTTCTATGAGCTTCTGTCATTTGTCGGGTAACTTTCGGATTTATTGTGGAAAAACGACGTCGATTTAGAGGCAATGAAATCGTCGATTGATTTTCGCACCTCAGTCGCATCTCAAAAGCGCTGTCCCGCTAGACAGTTCTGCATCGACCGGAATAAATGGTAATCCAAAGGTGTCAAGTCTGGTGAATTCGCCGCGTGCGGGAGAATTTCCGAGCCTAAGTTCAAAATAGTTTGCTGAGTACTAAGAGCAACGTGAGGCCTAGCGTTGTCATTCAGCAAAATGGCCTTCCGACTTCCCTTGTCCTGTAAATGGAATTTTTTGTTCAACTGCATTGAACAAATCAATCAGTTGACGAACGTAGTGCTCGGCAGTAACCGTCTCATCCTGTTGAATGAGTTCACAAAACAGCACATCCTTCATGTCCCACCAGATGCACGGAAGGACTTTTTTTGCTGTGGATGTTGTTGGCTGTCCGGGGTCTACCCATGAATGTGTCCGTTTAGGATTGTCGTAAATAATCCATTTTTCGTCACTTGTAACAATTTATCCACAAAAAGTTCTTCTTGCGTTGCCTGGCGAGCAAAGAGATGCAAATGTTGAGTCAGCGGCCAATGCTGTTTTCAGAGAGTTCATATGGTACCCACTTTCAGCTCGGCTTGAGAGAAGGAGTCATTAACCTAAGCACTGGAGAATTCCCATCAGTGCCTTTTCCGGTTGAAGGCATAATTTACGATCAGAACAATCGTCTGATGGTTAATTTGGTTTGTCGCCGCGCTAAGAGACCTGTGAGGACAATAAATGTTTGGTTCGTCGTCGGCACCGGATCCAACGCTACATTCCTCGCCAAGAAGACGATTGAAGCACTCATTGGTCCGAACGATCCGTTCACACCTTGCATTAGCATCGAACTTCAGGTTTGTTTTCTTTTCACTATTTTTAACTTGTTTGTTGTTTTTGAATTCAGTCACTAGCTTCCAGTTTTTAGGATCCGAACTTCGCCATCGACTGTAATGTCTCGCCGCTGGACAAGCACTTTTCGGAAGCCAATGTTCTTGGCATGGCAGCTCTTCGCCAATTGAACGTCTCAATCAGGAATATGGAGTGGAGGAGAAATACGTTCAAACTGGTTAGGGAATAACTTTTGACTCTTATAGATTTCATGTTATGATTTATTAGGTGGCTGCAGAAGTTTTAGTCTCTTTTTTTTTAATTTCCATAATATACAAAATGCAGTTCAAGCATCAAAATATTTTCCCTCGCTTTCTAAGACCTGCCATCTCTCGGGTAACTTTCGGATTCTTTCGTGAAAAAACGACATCGGGTTGGACGCAATGAAATCATTGTTCCATTTTCGCACCTCAGCCGCATCGCGAAAGCGCTATTTCCCTAGACAGTTCTGTTTCGACCGGAATAAATGGTAATCCAAAGGTGTCAAGTCTGGTGAATTCGCCGCGTGCGAGATAATTTCCCGGCCTAAGTTCAAAATAGTTTGCTGAGTACTAAGAGCAACGTGAGGCCTAGCGTTGTCATGCTTCAGCAGTATTGTTCCCCTGCTGGAACTCGTAGAGAATACAGTGTCGAATATGCAGTTTTTCTTGGCTCATCATTTTCGAATTATTTTGTGAGGTTAAATTTACCATTAGATCTTGACTTATAGCTTTTCATGAACTACAAACCCAACATTACAAATATGCAAAGGAGCGGGAATTTATTTAGGTTTTAAATAATTGTACTAAAGCGCTGAAATAAAAGACTAAAACTTCTGCAACCACCTAATACTTTCATTGCTTAGATTTTTAATCTATTTAACGGTCGTTGATTTGTAAGTAATTTTTCATTTGCACCATCCTAATTTATTAAAAATGGGTAAAACTAGAGAATAATAAAGTTGTTCTCGATTTAAGTGCATATTATATTGATTTTAGTAAAAATAATATATTAGCAAATACTTTAGGATTTAGTAATGAACTGTTATCAGGTTGTCAATATATTTTTGAGAAAATAATATTTGTTTCATAGTTAATAATGATAATACTTTCATGTTGTCATTTAATACATGATCCATGTATTAATAATAAAAAGTTCAGTTCAATTTATAGATTTAGAAGTTATACAAATTATGATATTTATGCCATAGAACCAATACAAGTATATTATCACAAAGTAACAAGTAGACCAAACAAAATCAATTTTGATTAGTAGATATTAACAACAAATTGATTGACTTTGATAGTATTGATTTTATTATTGACTTCAAATTGAAAGAATTGGCTTAAAAATTAAGAAATGAATACTTATTGCCGTAAACAAAGTACTATAGATTATAAAAGTATTCTTTTCAAATATATTTAATTGATGAGAAAAGCCTTAATAACAAATTTATGAATTTAGTTGAATTTCTTTGAATCCTGAACCACTTTTTATTGGATCCAAGAAGTCGATTTTCTTTTGTTAATTTTGTCTTTTTCTATAGGTTTTTGGTCTATTTTTCTCTTTAAAAATATTACTTTGTAACGGTTAAAATCTTTGATCTGAATTATTTGGTTGTTTAGAGCCACTCGATTCCTTTATAGAGAGAAATAGTAAAAGTATTTAATTACACAAATCAGAGCGCACGTAGAGGCTGAGCTAAAGAGACAAAAGTCCGTAACAACAGCTAGGAGGGAGAGAGAGAGATGTAGGCCCACTCTCGTCTTTAGTTGGTTTGTATTTGTGTTCATAAATAAATATAGTTTTAAATATATTGTCTATCCTAAATATTGAACACAATACCTTATTACTATCAACGTTCGGAACTTTAATCAATTCTATTTTTTATTATCATTTTTGTTCATTACAGAATTATTTTCGGTATTACCATCACAAATTACTAGTCATTTATTAGTACAAAAATCACAATTGATAAATCACTTATTAGTGTTTTAGAGTTACATATGTTATCAATTATTCATTTTATGAAATGGTGGATGGAAAATCACCTAAATTTACTTTTTTACTTTAATTGTTTTCATTTCTATTTTTTCTATTGGATCGTAAACGGAAACTTCATTTCCATCTGTTGCTCCCCAATATTCTTTTTGAGTGCGAATTAATTTGTCTTGAACTGGAATTGATTTCGTATGTCGCTCCACGTTATTTAATGAAAATTATTGCGATGCAACATAATATAATGACCTAGCAACGAAAAAATGAACTAAAGTTACGCCTACGGTCACATATCTCCAATATTGTATCCAGTATGATTCAAATATATAATTTATATTATCAACGATTCCATGAGGAATCGTCGAA
Source organism: Heterorhabditis bacteriophora (assembly GCA_964036235.1). Taxonomy (NCBI): domain Eukaryota; kingdom Metazoa; phylum Nematoda; class Chromadorea; order Rhabditida; family Heterorhabditidae; genus Heterorhabditis; species Heterorhabditis bacteriophora. The sequence continues at coordinate 757,072 of OZ038427.1, read as the reverse complement.
TTTTGTTCATTTCCTTTTAATTCTATTCCACCATTTGATATTTGTTTCATTTCGTTTATTAATTCTTCTTCAATATTAGTTTTAAACTCGTTAAAAATGTTCTTTAAATATTAACTTATCATTCAAATAATGTAAATCACATTTTTCTTTATTTCAAGATTATTATTTGTAGAATTAATCTCATCAGTTTTATTGGGATTAATTTCATCAGTGATTGTGTTATCCTCTAAGTACCAAATTCGATCATTATATTTTAAAATTTTAATTGGGATATGATCTTTAAAATCATTCAAACCAGTAAACTCAATCAAAATATCAATTGTTTTGCAAAATTTAATTTCAATAATGCTACCACTAATCAATTGAACATCAATTGCGCTATAATTTAAGACATTCAGAATAAAATTTCTAGGATTTTTTCTCAGTAAAATTTCTAAAATTTCGTTATCATTAAACATTTGGTATACAGTTTTCATTAAGTCATTTAAATGATTTCTAAATATTGTAATTCTCCACCTTCTTTAAAACTATTGACTATATTGTCATTAATAGATCGTATGAAGCGGGGCTCAGCACTTCTTTCTTCTTTTATTAATTTTACTGCCATATCCTTCAGAAGTTAATTGTAACTTCTTTTCACAATCATATAAATATTTATGTCAACTGCAATTTTCCGGTGTCATTCTTGTTGACCAATATCACTTAATGACCTCTATTAGCGCTTCAAGGATTTGCGACTTGCCATGTTCTCTAAACATGTATTTTAGAATTGTATTAAATAGAAGTAAATATCATTTTTTTACCTTATATGACGCTTCATGGCGCCCCAAACTAGTTCAATGGGGTTCAAATAGGGTGACTCCGCTGGCCAAGATATGTACTCAATGCCATGTCGCCCATTCTTTTTCTGGAGTAAACACTCCTATGACAGGTGCGTTATCTTGCATTAGTCTTGCGTGTCCCGCATAGATGTTTGGAATAAATGGGAAGTAAATGTCTTCAATAATTTCATAATACAGTTCACTGTTTAAGCGACATTTGCTTGAGAATATTGCTATTCTCGTCGCTCCTCTTGAAGATATTCCCGCCCATACATGAAGCTTCGCAGGATGTTTGGCACGAGAACGAAGTCGATTGAAGTACTGTCCTTTTTGAATATAACATTACCGGCAGTTAGAGTCAACTTGGAACGTGGATTCATCCGTAGAAACAACGTCACTAAATTTCTCGCCAATTTTTAACATTCTTTGGCTGCACTCTAACCTTTTTCTTTGTTTTCCGTTCTAATCAAATGGCAATATTTTATCGTAGATTTGTGATAACCCATTTGCTTTCTTAATCTTCTCACATATGAATCACTAATATCCACACCGAACCTTTTTTAAATTGATTCCGCAAAAGTACGGGAAGACGTAGAGCTGATTTGGTTATAAAATGAGTTGATTGTTTTAGTGATTAGAGGAAATAAGGATCCCTTGAACATCCGGGCACTGAACTTAGGTTTTCTAATAGGAAAGCCTCAGAACAACTTCTTTAAGAAGCTGCGAAAAACGATATAAGATGTTCCTCCATCTTTTTGGATTAAGATCTTATGTATAGTCTGTACAGAATATTTCCTACAAATCGGTGGTAATATCGGACTCAGGTGATCAGATATCATAATACAGTTACTTGGTAACTGGAGGTTTTGTAATAATGTTCATGTTGGAGCCTGTTCGGCGTATTTTAAATAAGTACCTTGCCTCTTTTTTGCATTCCTTTACTAATATGTCTCTTGAACTTTCAGCTTTAAGTTTTGTTTATATTCATAGCTGTGAGGACCGTATATAAGGATATCCAAAACTCCTATGAGTGCTTCTTATAACGACTCGACGTGTGGTTGAGAGTTGGTGTTTTGTCCTGCCATGCGGGTCTTGTTTATACGTCTCGCTGTTAGGTTTAGATGTGCTTACCTCAAACTTGGGTAATTAAACCTTTATTAATAACGATATAACAATAGAATAATAATCAACCAATTATTAAAGTATATGTGTGCTAGATATAGAAGTATGGAATTACTAGAATGCTAAACATATGTAAGCTAAATATATGAGGAATCAAGGATCGATATACCAAATAGAATTAGTTAACAAATATATTTAGATGGAGCACTACAAATATATCTAGAATGAATATCGAAGCAAAATGGGAAGGAAAGGGATAAGTAAAAACATAAGCCAGGCGCTGCGGCCTTGAACTGTCTCAGTGAGGATAAGGCCTGCTTATATACCGTTCTCCCAGACGTTCCCATAAGCTACTTCTTTGTTCTGTTTAGATGGTATTTCAATAAGACAAAGAAATGTTATTACCAAATTCAGAGAAAAACAACTGTTCGCATCTATGTTATTGTACGCACAGTTATTTTTAACTACAAACTGTCTAGGAAAAACAAGAATGGTTAGCTAAGAACGACACAGCATCACAATTAGCATTGGGTACAGGAAATCTTACATAACTCTAACTTTGGATAGTGGGGAATCCACTTTACATAGTGTTATTTAGCGGTTTTACCACTTGCTTCAATTTTTTATGCTTCTGGATTTTGTCCATTTTGGTAGACAATTGCTTTCAAAATAAGATAGTGTCAGATTCCAGGTGGACATTCAACTAGTTTTACGAATTCCTAATAAAAAATAGTGAATAGATAGTGGAGCTTAGATGAAAACTATCAAACGCAAATGTTCATAGAACTACACATATAAAATGAGAGTGTTTCAAAGTTGCTTTTATCGTGATCTATCAATCATTTTTTCTTCAAGATGAAGTCGGAACTGGTCTTTCCATTAACATTCACAATATCAACGGTGAAGCTCATTCGTGGAAAGAAGACTATCTGAATAGGATTTCTATGTAAATATTTAGGTATTTACTCACAGTTGGAACAGGTTGAAATGTTGCATAGAAAAAAACCTATTTATATTAAAACATGGGGATTCCAAGACTCAATTGATTTCCATTTTATGTACATGCTTTTTCAGAAGACAATCGTTTATCTTGAAAAGATCAAACAACACTAGAACATAGTTAAGCAAAATCTGTAATTCTCATAAATTTTCCTAATTTGCAGTTTGTTTTACTTGAGCAGATTTGTTAGGCCTTCACTCTACAGTGTTTCGTCGTCTTTTAAATAGTATATAAAATTGCGATGTTGAATTGTTTAAGTCAAATATAAGGAAACAGCAGATGATTCAAATAACCTAAAAACAGTCTGTAATCGCGGTGCAGATTATTTTCAAAGAGATTATGTCATCTCTATTTTTGATCAAAGCAAATGATACAATTATTGGTTAAACGAGAAATAAAATGCTGTAATTAATTCACTTTTAAACAGGTATAAAATATTTGATTCTCTAAATAGCCAAGCCTTCTGAATATGACGTGTATTTTCAGCGTCCCAAATTGATAGAATCAGAAGATCCCAAGTAGCCGAATATGGCTTACGCTCCCAAATCACTGAACCAAACAGGGGGTACGTCCTTATTATTTTTTTAGGTATGAGATATCTGCCGTTTCGGCTTATGGTAAGATCGATCTATAAACATTCGTTAATACACAAAGCATTCAACTTAGTTGTTCCATTGATTTAACGCAATTGATATCCTAAAATCAGAATGCTATCGTATGGATGAGTATTAACTTTTTAAGGTAACGTACTTAATACATCATGCAAACCTAAGTCCAAAATATTGATGATGTCCACGCCAGTAGAAGAGGACTCACTAGACTCATTCGGAGATGATTCGATTGAGTCAGAAGATCTTCTTGTTATAGAGACAGAAGAAAACCATAACTATCTTCGCAAGGTGAGAGGAATAAGAGTAGTGCATCTAAAGTTTAGATAATTTAAGATGTAGCTATACATCTTAAAAGTACGGTATTTTTTATCAACCCACAGTTTTTTGGTAATTCTAAGGTTAGTAAATATGTGTGTATTTGACAAAAATAGTAAAGCGTAAAGAACACATAAAAAAAAGATAATAATTTGCAAATTTATTTTATACTCTAAGAACGTATCTTAGTGGAAAGCCGAGAAAATAGGATGGGTAGTGAGCAGTAAATGCATCTAAACACAGATAACTTAAGGTGGTTCTTGGAAAGCTCTCACGTGTGAGTTTCCGTGATTCCCTTTGGCACCACAAACTCGGATCCTACTTCGTCATTCTGTCCTACCTTTGTACCTATGACACCTTGACGACATTCTCAAACCACATTTCAGAATACGGAAGTATGTAATATTAAATTTAGGAATTTTTATGACTACTGATGGTACTAAGAAGAATTTTTGGATCATTTTCAGAGTTCCTTTCTATGTAGGTCTAACACTAGGAACTTCTAAACAGAAGTGACAATACTTTTATAGCATTCTTTATATTGCCTTATATGTTGATGATGTTTGTGATTGGCTTCCCTGTCCTCTACCTGGAAATGACACTTGGACAGTATACTTCTAGCTCCGCATATGTTGTATTCGACCGACTAGCACCGGCATTTGTGGGTTAGTACTTAATGTAGTTATTAGCGCCCTAATATTTCCTTGGTTACCGTTTTACGTCGTACAATTTTAGCGTATTTTTGCTCAGATCAGAATACTTTTTTAGGTATTGGTGTTTCTGCTCTAATTCTAAATTATCTGGCAACGATCAACGACCAACTTTTGGTCTCCTTCTTCATGTCGGTATTTTCTAAGGCGATGAATCCTTTCACTAATGAGATGCCTTGGCACAACTGTATTTCTGGCAAGACAGACGCTAGTCAATTTTTAAAATAACCTTTATTTTCCCCATCGTTTCAAGCAAGTTTTGTTTAAACTCAAGAAGATTTATTGTAATGTAACCTTTTTTAAAGTTGGAATAATATCTATGCATAGGAACATTTGAGATATCCAGGTTGTCAAGATTATACTCGCGATTGCCATAGAAAAGATGGTTTAATTAGTTCCGAGGTGATACCGTTTGTGAATGGACAACACTCGTATAGGTTTGTCCAAATAATTTGCCACCAAATATAATTTTTGATTTTTGAGTCAAGAATCGGTGTTTTTTATGAAGTCCCCGGATATAATTTTTAGTGATTTATTTAGAAAAATATCATTAACCAATATTTGTTTTGTGAAGAAGTTTATTAGAAGGTTAGCAACTTAATTTCTTTACTGAATAGCTGTTCAGATCGTTAGGAGATACCTGTATCCGGTCTCAACTTGAAGCAATGTATACTAGCATTCAGGAAATAAGAGCAGAGCAGTCATATGTGGACTTCATCCAGAGAATGCCTTTCGTTCACTACTTGTAATCATCTGATGTGACCATCATATTCAACTTGCTTAAGCGAGTTAACATAATAAACATTGTAAATAATGGTAAAGATACTCCTTGAATTTTCAGGCTAAATGAATTTTCTAACCTGAAATTTCTCACAGCCTACCAATGGCCTTCATATGAATATTATATGTACAATGCGATGGCCTGGGGTGTGGTCCTTTTCGTGATGACGCGAAGTAGAAAATTCATAGTGATAGTAAGTGGCTTGTCAATAAGGGGCATTGTACATGTAGAATGGGTTGAAATATACAAGCAGAAGTAAATAATGAGGTTTCAGTTTTCGGGATTCAGCGTACTCACGACATCATTGGCGCTAAGCGTAATGCTGGTTGCTTTCATAGTGGTCTACCCTCCAGATATACCGTATTCGAATGCATTTTTCGAACAATCTGGTTTTACAACACCTGGCTTATGGATTAATGCAGTGTTATTGGTCAGCCTCATTATCTCATTTAAGCAGCAGTTTATTGCTGCATTTCTCAGAATACTGGTCCTTTAACAGAGAAATATAAAAGTGTACTTCTGAAACATGAGCAAAAGAATTACTTAAAATAGGCAACTCTTAAGCGTCTTATCTCTACTTTACAGACATTTCGGTCTCTCAAGCTTGGTCAAGGAGGTTTAATCTTTCTTGGATCACAGAATCATTTCCACAACAATCTCTTAACGTGAATTTCAAAAGTTCCCTTTATTAATGGGGTTTCCTCTTGTATCGCATTAAGCAGTGAGAAAAACTCTCGAAAAGAAATACTGAGATCTGGCCGACATCTAAAAGCTAAGAAAAACTACAACTACATTGTTTTCAGAGATTGCATGGTAATAATTACATTTATGATCTTCGGTCCTTTTCTCTATGCGCTAATTCATCGACTGATAAGTGATTCTTTCTTAATGGAAGTGGTTGAAGGGGACATCCTTCAATGGAAAGCAGCCAGTGAGTTCTTCACAAGAAAAACAAAAGGAAGAAAGTTTTGAACTTGAAATTAGTAAACTGTTTTTGTGGACTTGATAAGTAGCGTTTTTTTATTATTTATATGCTAGGCAATCAATGATTTTAATTTATTAAGAGTTCTCATTTTTTGACATTCCTATTGCAACACTTCGCCACCCAGTCACAGCAGCATTGATTCTGTTCAGCTCCTTAATCATTTACCCAGAATTTGAAACTTTTGCTGTGTTTCTTCTTTCCCTCATGGTTTTACTTTCCGTCTTGAGCAGCAAGGTAAGGCAGAAAAAGACATTTACGTGCAAATTGCACAATTTCTTTTATTCGTAACTGTTTGCCCTTTGCAATACTTCCAAATAAACACATATGTCTTTATTTATTAAGAACAAGATTTTTTGTACATATAAAATGTGCTAGATTAAGTATTATCACTTATTCATTTTGTACATTATTATTCTGAAAATTACGAAACTTGAGTTAAGACTAGGTCTAATTTAATTTAGGTAGTGCGTCTGGAGATATCAGTAATGTCAATTTTGGAGAACTTTGGTCTATTCACAGAGTCATCTTCTAGAGCGATTCTCCTTTTAGTTGCTGTATTTTCAAGCGCACTTATCTCCTTTATTTTTTGTTATCATGTATGTTTATTTGCAATTGGGGGTCTCAGAAAATCATATTTCTTAGAGTTGTACTTAATATCAGTGACGTTATTATATTAAAATATCAGTTAATATTTTTAAGGATATTTAAGCGAAGACCGATATCAGGACTAAGTATTGGCTTTACTATCACAAAGAACTCTATAACTTTACAGGCATCAGTTCCTTTTTCAGCATGGCTATTATCTCATGTCCAGATTGGAAGATCATATTTATCCAGTCGCCAGTTGTTTTATCATTTTAATCGAACTCTTTGTTGTTTGTGTCTTTTATGGAACTCGCCGATTGTATTCTAATGCGACGTTTATGGTGAACAAATATGAAGAAGTTAGTGCTCCTTTTGTTTTCTCTTCCTGCTTTCTACCTATCGATTGCAAATATTGTTCTAGGAACAATCAAAGAGTTTGAGCATGGTGATCAATATCATCTTTATGTGTCTCTGGTCCTTTTTCATCCCACTGTTCACTTCAGTGAGTCCCTCTGTTAGGTCACACAACGCTTGTATGAGACTTCGTTACAGCTCGCTTTCGCAGCATTCATCTACTTAGAGAACCCCATCAACATGGCTGACTTCTGTATTATCATCCTCATACTGAGTCCTATTCCCCTGGCGTTCTTCTATAGAGTGAGCAGTTTAGTTCGACCGAAATTTAATGCTCCCATACCATTGAAAATAATAATAATATAAAATCAAGACTTTAGGTCACCAGGAAGTGGCTTCTTGAAAGGAATATTCAACCGTTATTCCGAGTTGATCCTGATCTATGGGGACCACGATCAAAAGAAGACAGATATGTTGCTGCAAAAATGGAAAAAAGACTCAGAGCAAAAGCCCTTTGGTAACAGGATCTATATAATTACTTTTCGAATCTTCATCTCACAGCTCCAAAATTAATTTTTACCATGAATCCAGCTTTGATTTTATTTATTTTAAATCAAAGGAAACATAATTTGAGTTAACTATTAGTTCTCTATTATGTCAAATATGTTTAAAGTTAAAGAAAATAGGTCTACTCGAAAAATGATAGCACTTGTTGTCAAATTAAGAATTTGCATTTTCAAAATGTCTTACTTCGGAAGAGTAAATGTTTCCTGTTTATTTAATACTAATTTTATCACGTCTTCATTAGTTGTAAATTTAGTGCACTCCTCTTCAGTACAAAATCCACTCATGGGTAGTCGCAGTATACTTAGCAATAAAATAAAGCCTTACTATAAACAATTAAAAACATTAAAATGTTAATATACCGTTAAAATGTTCACCAGTATTATACTGGGAAAGTAATCCTTTGCAATAAATTAATGCATTAGAAATTAAATAATTCTACGCGCTTCAGGACAAATGAAATTATGCATAAATGACAAAAATCATAAAATTTAAATACAGAAACAGGCTACACAAGAAAAGAATGAGGACAGTGTATTATAGATGGTATTGCAGTGGAGAGCATTGCGTCATTTGATCTGGACTAATCTATAAAACAAACATTAAGGAGAAGAGAATAAAAAGGAGAGCCATACCACTAACCTCGGACTCACAGGACTCCATCAACATCTGCACACACTGTTTATATGTCCGTATCCAAGTTCGCTGGTTTATGTGACCAAAACCATGGGTAACATAAAATAGAAAGATACGTGTCAGAAAATGAGGATGTATTTATCACATCGTTTTAAGCTTACCAGACTAAAAAGGTTCACGCCTTCTTGAAGCTCCTTGTCTTTATTTGGAGGTGGACTTTCCTTACAGAGAGGGGTTTGAACCTCATCTAAGACTATGTTCAGCTCGTCCAAAATGCGACTATAACAATAGGAATTTTTTGGTTTTACGAAACACATGCTGATACATATGATTTTGCTTAGAGTTAAAATATCCTTATATGGGAATTACAAGATATTACAAATAAATACAAGATGATTCTAATATTGGGTTTTTTTTTTTGAAAGAAAAACCTCTGACCAGTGTGAGTCGGCTAACTTAAAAATATCCAAGCTAGGACACATAGAATTACTATTAACGTACACTGCACCAAGTATATCTCTTTTTCTCTCTTCTAAGAGATAAGAAGAATTCCTTTTTTGTAAATGCCGAACGAGAGCTTTAGCGGGAAAGTAGTGACGAACAAGTTGATCTAATTCAGTAGACATCTTCATAGCTTCTTCTAAAAAAATAGTTTAATTCTGTATTAGATGTCACCTCTAAATACTAACCTTCAACAAGATAAGTGAAGGTAGATACTTGCATTCCTTTTCTCCTTCTTGATGTTACATTCAACCCATGCTTTTCCAGTTTATCTCGCAATTCCTTACCAACCTCTTTTGATTTAGCTCTATAAATCAAATATATTTTCTACGAACTAAACATATTTTAAAACTGGACTAATAAACTTGTTTTCTTTGGAGGGATTTTATGAAATATATCCCGTTATAAGTATGTGAATTTGACTTACAATCTCAGGTAGCTACCTAAAAGACTACAATTCAATGATTCTGGTGCTCCTGCACGACGACGTAATTCAGACAATGTGACCTGAAACAGACCTACTAATGTGCACTGCTAGTTTAAAGAACTCTTTTGACTCTAATATTACATAGCTTTAGATTAAATCCTATATTAATTTTAAATAAGGATTTCCTCCTACCTCATATTTACCGATGCATCCCATGCGACTAGGAACTTCGTACAATACTTCATTATTAGAACTAGAAATAGTAGAAGCCAAGACAGACGAAGATTGTATGGACCCCATATCTAGACTCTGTACGGAGTCGTCTTAAAAATGGCTATCTGGTCATAGAGTTAGTGACCTAGCTTTACAATTAATAGATTAACTATATTCAGAATAGCAACAATCTAAAGAGTTTAATAGTCAACTTTTTAATTGAATTGTATTTATAAAGTCAGAAAATAAATAAACATACCGCTGGTTACTCCAGAATCGTTACTTGTTCTCTTATTGTAGAAAGAGTAAGATGTCTATAAAACTAACTAATAGAATCAAAAGTTAAACCTGGAAACCTTGGGAAGTAAATGCCCACCTGTGCACAATAATCCCCTCCATAGACACTAAAATGGTTAGCAAAGGGATAAGGTGCAGACTGAAGAAGAGATGCGGTCTGTAATTAAGCTTATTCAGTTATAAAAATGTCGTATTTGTTGCAGTAGGTTGATCAATTTGTTTTTATTCTAAGAGATAATGAAATTTTAAAGAATTAGAGAAACTTATAATGTAGTAGCTGGGATGGATGGGAGTATTAGAATCGAAAGCGAATTGCTTCGATGGTCGGTTCATCTGAAGATCCACTGCATTGGGACGCTTGTTGCACGACATTTAGTTAAAATCCTTAAAAGTATCAACAAAAGTATAAAAAGGCGTTATTTCTATATTCCGATGTTTAAAGGTATCAAATTAGTGAAAACTTAAAGCAGTATTCAATTGGAATAGACGTTAACACAGATCTTGCAAAAAATGACGAAAGAAAGAAACTACGAGTTCAAAATACTATACTTGAATTTGTATTTGACAAGGAAAGTCTTGTTCATATTAAAAATATTGAATCTATTCTGAAATAAAATCTTTAAAATAGGTTAATCTAACATGATCTATTAGATTAACTACAAATCATTCATATGAACATGAGGTTTTGCAAGAATATCAAATATATGTAGAATAAAGCAAGTGTAGTAACGACATATAAAATATCCACGGAAAATATTGTGTAAGTATGGAGAACAAAGACAAATATGACTATTCGGCGTTTGAACCATCGCCCTACAGCCAGTATCACATTTGGATTGCTTGCGACTCTTGAAAACCCAGAACTATTGATCTCCCGAAGTTGTAGTTTATACGTAGCTGTCTTGGTATTTTCTACATATTTAAATGTAAAGAGAATCCACGTAGCACTCTCGTATTTCTCCCGCCATCTTCACTTCGACCGTAGTTTGATCTACCCCTTTGTGGCGCCTTTGAGCTATAGTTCAATCAAACCATAGTTATTATCATCCAGTGTTTTGTTTATTCCTTAGTTTGGTTAACTGCATCACATAATATTTATTTTAATTATTTTATTAATGTTCATTTTTCATGATTGTTTTCTTACTGTTTGTGATTGCAGCTTTATGCGTTCTTAATTATAAGATTCCCAAAGATACACAAAGAGTAGATGATAACTACATCTAAAGTTTGAAAATTTGATATAAATTTATTGATGCGGAGGGGCTGTTGAGGCATACAATCTGTATAATGCGATAAACCGTTTATGTACTGCTGTCAATTTAAATTATTTAAGACGAAATATAGGAACTAATGAGGATTTCTCAGCAGGGACTACATTCAATACTCTCATTCGTCACTTGAAGCTGTAGTATTCAAAGTATGGTTTGGGTGTAAAGATTCAGTAGATTTCGAATTATCTGTTTGACTTGTATGGTAGAATTATGAGAAAGAAAAAAACTTTCTTATACTTAGAAGTAGCAGGATCAACTTTGTGCATCTTACAAGATTGGTACTGTAGGTCACAAAGTAATAACAATTATTTGACAGCTGCTAGCATGTGGATTGTGACATAATGCACCTTGGTTTTCCCTCATAGTGTTTGGAGTTTATTTCTCTCCAACTGGTTAGGATAGTCACGTAGCCTTGCCAATGTTTAAATAAATGGTGCAAAGGAGATGTATTTAAATATATTTTTAGTAACTCGGTTTATTTGGTTCTTCGGAATTAATTATTGTTACTAGTTTCTGGGCCGTCTGATGCAATTCAGTTAAACTCTACCTGTGTTCTTATCAGGCTATAATTCAACGCTACACAATTATTGATTTCTAAATCGTCAGTAAATTTCAATCCTAACAACACCACTTTACGTTATTAACTTTGGTCTAATCCAGAAATTCACTTAATTTTGTAGCGTCCTATCTGATTTTGGTGCGCCTAGTGAGTCTTTTTTCTTATCCCTTGTTTTGAGTTATGGTTTATCAGCCTTTTATTTAGAGCCATGTGTTTTACTTGTACTTTAGATAATCTCATCACATCTAGTGTTATGTTCATTTTATTTTTATATCTGATGTATCCAAAGGTTTTTCAGATTATATGGTCCGTGTATGTGTGGTAGGCGCTGGAGCCGCAGGACTCTGTGCCGGTAGACTTTCAATAGAAGAGGGATATGATGTGAGTGAGAAGAAGGTATATATATAAATTAGCTAATCCATTTAATTTTCTTGAAGGTTGTGATCTATGAACAGACTTCAAAGTTGGGAGGTACGTGGGTATATTCACCAGAAACTGGGATTCATTCAAGTATGTATGAAGATCTCAAGTCAGTGGGTCTGCCTTCGTATTTGCCTATCTCCAAATCTTTATTTTTCTAGTTACTCGGATCTATACAATATATTTCCTACGTTACAAACTGTATTTGTTCTAATGCTATCAATGATAATTGAATATTTTGAAGAGCGAGCACTTGTTGTGCGTGGTAGATCTTAGAATTAATTTCTAGAAATGAATCTATAGTTTTCGAGCATCTGTTTCTAAATTACATTTGAAAGATATCAACAAAAAGTGCAAAGCTTTCATATAATACTATTGCCTTACCGGAATAAATAATATAATAGTAGCCTCTTCGAAATTATAGGACAAATCTTCCCAAAGAAGCCATGCTATTTCGAGACCGCCCGTTTCGTGATGATCTCCCATCTTTTATAACACACAATGATGTTTTGGAATATCTTGTTGAGTATGGAAATGGTTTGCCTATTCTGTACAATCATACCGTCAAAACAGTTCAACGGATTGGAGATCATTGGGAGGTACACATATATTATAAGCGAAGAAACCACGGTGCTCTTTTTATATCTTACTCCTCATCATATCCTATATTTTAGGTGACATTACTGGTTGAAGACAAAATGATCACAAGAGAATTCGATGTTATTTTCGTATGTAATGGTCATTATTTCTCCCCAAATATAGATGTTGATATAACTAAATTCACAGGTTTGAGAAATTATTAATCCAAAAAACATATTGTTATATGGAGATTTATATCATTTAAGTGTATCTTAGGTACAATAATACATAGTCATGACTACCGGCATCCCCGTAGGTTTGTCCATCAACAGGTCGCCGTTGTCGGCGCTGCTTCATCCGGTATTGATATTGCGATTCAGGTGTCAGAATTGGCTAAAGAGGTCTAAATGTAGTTTTGGATAATTTCGTTTTTATAAATTATAAGCTTACAATGGAACTTATATATAGGAATAGTAAACTTGTAAATTTGTAGATATTGGTTAATTCCGTATTACATTGTTGATTTTAATGAGCGAGAACGGTGACAAAAAACACTTAACTGATCAGATTAATAGATATTATCCCATGTTTGCCTATTCGATATTAACTAGCACCTATAGATTAGCTTTTGGGCATTTGCCATATTATACTTTAGTCTTATTTAAGGAATAAAATCATCAAATATTTTCCAGGTAATCCTAGTAGGAAGAAATGCTGTCTTTGAGCATTTACCTAGTAATATCGTACAGAAACCATTTCGTCTCACAGAATTGGGTGAAAAAAACTTGTTACTTGAAAACGGTGATACCGTAACTGGCTTGGATTCAGTCATTCTCTGCACTGGCTATAAGATGACGGTGATTTCTATCTTCTGTGCTTTTTCAGTCTAGTTGCGATATTTACGTTTTGGATAAATGCATTCAAGAAATGAAACAAAATGGGAAGTCGTGATTTGAATTGGTTCAAATTTCTATGGAATTTTCATAAATGCAATTTCTACGTTTAAACATCGATATGTATTATTATAGTTGTTGAGCTATCTATAAAAATTGTCAAAAATCAACTTCTTTCAGTTTCCATTCTTATCTAGTGACATAATTTCGATTAAAGCTGATGGACAGATGATTTCCCCTCTATACGAGCACGTGGTACATGTGATGTATCCGCGTAGTCTGTTTTTCATAGGTAAGTACTCTTCATAAATGTGTTGGTTCTTGGCACAAAGTGTCGCCCCCTACTACCACTTATTCGAATTGCGTCTAAGAGAAAATTATAAGAAAGAAAGATAAACTGCGGTTATTGGCTAATTTCCTTCATTAAATAACATGAAGGGCATCACTATCTCGTACAAATAATCATGGGATTTTGCATTGATTTTAAGACCGGTAGATAAGATGAATATTTGAAAATTAGTTTAGAAATTATTATTAAAACAAATGGTTTTCCTTTTATTTTTAAATACTATTATAAATTCTTTTAAAGATAATGTTTTTTTGAGTTTGAGATAATTGCTTATCTAAGTTCTTATACACCTATTAATCATTTAAACGTCTCGAAGAGTAATTAGTCATATAACGAATGGAATTAGTGGAGGTCGTTAAGCAAAACAGTATTTTCCAGTAATTAATATCAGGAGTTATCTTTCAGATAACTGGCATTGGGAATAAAATTATATTCTTCATATAGTAATTGATAGAAACAGTAAATATTAATTGTAACAGCTTCACCTTTAATTTGTGCAACATTTTGCAGGCTTCAATCTACAAACAGTAACCTTTACGTTGTTTGAACATCAGGTGAAACTAGGACTGGCACTTATTAGTGGAAGAGTTCAGATTCCAAATGAAGATCTAGAATGTTGGGAAAGGCACCGACTTGAGTATGTCTTGTTGCCTGTAATTATTAAGATAAGAAATCTTGTACAACGGGTATAGAGGTAATAGTATTAAAGGGCCATTTAAAGACCTTGAGTCACCCATTCGTCATGTATCCAAAAATATATTTAAAGTATATTACGAACAAACAATATTTGAGTTGAAGATCACTGTCCAAGAGTAATCTTGGTGCTCACTTCTACCACGTTTTGGGGAACGACCAGTGGGATTACTTAGATCATCTTGCTGACATTGGAAAATTCCTTAAGTGAGTGTAGGAACATATTTATCAAATAAAAAATGTATCCGATGTTTGTTGGAATGCGATATTTCCCATCCACCTTCAGATGGGAGTACCACTCGACAATGCAAAAAATCTATAACTATGTAGCTGACCAAAGGAAAATCGATATTACTGGATACAAAAACATTAATTTTGATATCCGCAACCAGGAAATTGTCGCAACGAAATTAGCATAATATTTCAAAATATTTATTATGAAAGTGGGGTGGTAATTGCGAGTTGTATGAATGTACTGTATATTAATGTAGCTTAATTATTTTTATATAACAATTAATTAACGTTATTTTAGTATGTTTTAGTATTTATAAATTACTAGGTAGTTTACAACTGTCATTATACCATGTATATATCTCACACTAGTTAAATTAGATGTATATTTTCACCCATCTACCTGTTCCATGTATATACATATAAAAGCTGTGGACCATATAAAGATATAAGGACAACATTCGTGTATGCATAACCTCCAGTATTTGTTGTAGTATGTGATTGAATTACAGTAATAGTACCACGACAATTCAAGAAAAACCTCGTCCTTCAGGTTAATGATTTTTCTGTTCACTTTAATAAATACATTTTTTCTCTAACTAAAGAACTGAACATTAGTTGGAAGTCACCAGTATATATTTTTTTACTAATAATGCTTCCCATGTGTGATGATTGATGAAGAATTAAATAATGTAAACGTTCACACCGGCTGTGCCACTAAGTGGTGTGAAAATGCGTCAGTTTCATTTTCATAACACAAGAAGCTAGCGTTCTTAGCTTTATATTAATTTATGGTTATAAATTGGTGGTTTATATGTTTATTTTTTATAGATTGGAAAGGTGAATTATGTGGCTGTTAAGAGTTGTTCTGTTATGCATACATGTTGTATACATATGTTGGGCTATTAATCCACCTACTGTAGTAATTGACCTAAATGAAAAGTTCGTTGAAGTTAAAGACGAAGGCTTTTGGCTTGTTGAGGTAAGTTGTTTACTTTTTAATACTTATTCCTATAGTAATATTTGATATGTGAAAAGAAAAGAAGAAGATGTTACTTATTGGTTGATTACAGTTCTACGCTCCTTGGTGTGCACATTGCAAGCGGTTGCTTCCAATATGGGAGCATGTTGGCCATGCAGTTAGTGATAAAAATCTCCCTGTTAGAATTGCGAAAATGGACTGCACGCGATTTTCAAGTGCCTGCAACTCGTTGGGTATCCAAGGATATCCCACCATTCTTTTGTAAGCAAGTTCTCATATTTTATATGAATTGTGGATAAAAAAAAAATTTATTCGACTTTTTTTTGCATTTTTTTTTTAGCTTTCGACGAGGTCGGCGCATTGATTACAATGGTGAGCGTACCAAAGATGCCTTATTTAATTTCGCTGTGAAGTGCTCAGCCCCAGTTATTGAATCAGTGACTGCTGTACGACTGAACGAAGTTTGTTGTATTAGTTTTTTTGTTTCATTTAAAGACAACTAGTATTATTGCGTTATTTTAACCAGAAAATGCATTATGTATTAGTATTTTAATAATGGTTTCTATTTTTATGTGCGACGAGATTCGCGCAACGACCCAGCGTTTTTAATTATGGGCGAGGAGCGTGATGAATTTCTTAAGGAGTACGAATCTATTGCTGATTCTCTATTCTCAAAGGTATTTGTGTATAGTTTGTTATTGTATTCCTGAATTAGTATTACAACAGGTTGCAGTAATTGCAAAATAGAAGGCAATTATTTTAGATACAGAAATTTTTTTAAACCTTATGTTATGCTTTAAAATACTTACTGTTGAATATATCTTGTAAGTATAGTCCAATCAAGGCTTTCCAGGTTGTAAAAGATAGAATATTTTATATGTAAAATTTAGACGCGTTTCTTCTCTGCCCGTCCTGAATCTGTCCCTAATTCTCTACGTGACTCAGGTTCTAGAATTGCAGTATTGAAAGATGATAAATTGTTCTATTACAAGGGTAACCTTGGTACGTACTACCTTTATTTAGTTATTACAGCGTTAGTCCTGATAAGTATATTTCGTTCTTTTTTTGATAACTTGTTGAATATATTGCATGTCTTATATAGTAGCAATTAGTAAATTTAGCGGGACTCCGTCGTTGGGTTATGTCTGAACGGTGGCCACTAATGCCTCGTGCTTTCTCCACTAATATGGGTGATTTATCTACCAGTGGAAAGTTAATTGTACTTGTTGTTTCTAGCGAGGTCTGCTTATACTATATTTTATTATAATGATATCAACTTGAAGACTATTTATCTTGTATTGCTCCAATATATTATGTGATTTTCAGTTAGAAAGATTTAACCAATCATCTGCTATTGGGATATTCTACGGAAAGGTAAATAGATGCTACATTACATGCATTTAGTTTTACATTTGTATTTAATAATATTCATTTCATGTGGTGGATGCTGCTGAAGATATGCGTAAGTTGGATCACTTATGGGAAAGGTTCCAGTTTGCCTGGTTAGACGGCAGTGATATCGCTAATAACATCGTTTTGGGAACTGTTGACATCCCTGGTAGGAATTTTATGTCCTAAGAACCTAATTCCTTATTTATATTCCTGGAAACGTAGACAAATGCCTATTTTAATTCGCATTCTATGTTAGATTACTAGTTCTTAACTATCAGAAATATCACAACTAAATTTTGTGGTATTAAACTGCAAACAATATATTCAGGGCTTGCTGCATGTTGATATCATTACCATGGTTGAAATATTTCATTTCTAACTTAACATCCATGTTTTATTAATAACTTATTTATTTTCTCAAGTAGGAAATATGATCTTATTAATTGATAATATATTCCTTACTATGGCTAATGCAGTACCATCAAGGAACTGATAGTAAAAATTTTAAGTATCCGATTGTATATAAATTCAACTATACATAATATTATCCTTTTAAATATAAGTAGTGTATTTATTTATAGGAATTTTGGTGTTCAACTACACAACATATGAGTATTTTCTCAGCGAAGACGAACCAGATAAAATGACAAAAGCATCCATACTTACGTGGTTGAGTAATTTAGCAGATGGTATTGAAAAAGAACAGGCTATTCCACTAGGAGGTGAGGATTTTGAATTAGTTCGTAATTACGGCACACATGCTTGAAGCGAAGAGTTAGTATCAGTAGTAAGAAATCACTAGTTCTGAGCCACTTATATTATCTATAATGTTTTTTTTGCAGGCAGATCATGGCTAATTCGAATTAAACGTATGATATGGGAACTGTATACAAATGTTGCGCAAATGTTCACAACTCAGCCACTGCTTTCTTCTTGTTTATTTGGAGTGCCTATTGCTTTTTTCAGTATTATTTGCTATAGGTTCCGTATACATGCAATTTCTTTTAAATCTAATATATTTTATAATTTATATATTTATTTTACAATTTGAATCTATTATGTTATTCAGTATTTGCTCCGCTGATTTTACGGTTGACCGTGAAGAATTTTATCCTGATGACGAGGACGAAGATTATGAGGTGAAAGGGAGTACAGATGAGCATTTAACTGATCCCAATCACGCTAAAAACGAATAATATTTTTATGACTGCCTTGTTAAGTGCTAATATCTAAGATTTTGATCTTATGTACCTTAATTTCTCAAATTTCATTTATACTGAGAACCTCATTGATGTAATTACATTTGTAGGGATTATAATATAGAATACCTAGCTTAGAAATAGTCGTCATAGTGTCTAGTCTTCTTAATAATTAATATGCAACCAAAACAAAATTTTACAATACTAATTTGCCATGTGTTTGATCTCTTTTGTGAACTGTTGAAGTTTGATTAAGTTTTATTGGTTTTTATTATAAAACGTTATTAAACATTTAATTGTAAATAATAAATACGTAGGCATTCTTCCATCTTGTTAGAGCCTAATAAAAATAGAAGGACATCAGCATTTCGTTAATTGATCTAGTAATGCTTGATTTACAAATTGAGTGGGAATTACCAGGTTAGGGAGGCGCGCGTATGTGGATCGGAATTAGGGTGGGTGGGCGCGTGAGATCCTAGGTGATGGTAGCTCGCGAAACGGATGTATTGCTTTGGCTTTCAAGGATTTTTCTATATAGATCTTAAGGTTTGTCATGCTGGTTTCTTATTGAATTACTGTTAAATAGGGCCAATCATGGGTGCTTGTTCCAAGATGGGGTACTGTAGGCGAGGACCCGTTACTGTTTCTCGTATCACTCGTTTCACTATGGCAATCTGTGCACCAAGTATAGCCTTTCTAGAACTGGAAATATATGAATGTAAATATAAATCCCTAGAACTAATTTAGACCTTTATAGATTTTTGAAATTCCAGAAGAATATTCAGTTATTTATCTCAAAAATCTCATTTATTTTAACAACAGTTTTTTTGCGTTATAAGTCTTATGGCAACTATGTCTTAGCTTGACTAAAATTGTATTTGACTCACACTTCGGTATCACCAAGACGGATAGTAAGCACATTAGCTCCAAGACAGGGTACAGCATGGAACATCATGTGGTTATTTCTTTGATGAGAAGTAGTGGGAGTTAAGGACCGGCCATTAAGTTGAGGTGCTTTGGCTAAACGTAGCCCACCCCAACATCGTGCTTGCCACTGAAAAGAAAGACTATAAATGCTCATGTAACTTGGTTATAGGTTCAAAACAATATTTGTCAGATACTCCTATTTTCTACTTATTTAAAGACTACGTCTATAAAAATATGGGTGATTAACCTTTGGAAAGATGTCAAGGACTATAAAAAAATTTTTCTCATATTATAGAGAATCATAGTAATACAATAATCTTACATTTGTTCCCTCCTTTCTATTACTGATAACATAAATAAATAGAATGTATCCGTACTCGTTCGAAGGAATGTTGTGTGGCCCAGAGTGAAACTAAATGCTTTAGAGTAATATTTGTAGGCTTAATCAAATTTCTAGGATATGCTTAATTTTGTTCCAAATTCTATATAAAAATGAAAAATAAATAATATACATTATACCTGGAATGTTAATTCAGGACCATCCGAGAATGGTGCTGTAAAAGATGGGGAAGCCGAACGATACTCCGTAACACACCTATACAAAACTATGTTCGCATATGATTTTTATAGTAATATATGAACCTATTAAAGATCTTTGTTTTACCTTACCTATACACTTTCCTTCGAGTTCGTGACATTAGTGATTGAACAGTTCTTGCATGTTTAGTAAGAACATCATATGCACGCTTTTTTCGTTGACTATCTGGTCTTCTTGAAAGAATTTTCTTTGTTTAGTGCACAAAATATTCATTCATAACTTATAATTTAGTCTAATTCTATTCTTAATTCTGTAAACACTGAACTGACTTTCTCTCTGAATTTTCTAGAGCCGTGAAATTGGCACCCGCCATTAGTAGTACGCGCATCATCTTGGCATGATTCTTTCCATATGCCATGATCAAAGGTGAATTACCTCTACGGTCAAAAACATTTACAGGAGAGTGGAAGGAGAGAAGACGTATTACTCTACAGACCTGGAGAACAAATTTGATTACATGCTCGTACTTCTTAATCTGTAGCACCAGATATACGTGTACGTAGTATGTGAAGATTAAATTGGAAATTTAATGCTAACCTGCCCTTTCTCGACGGCATCATGGAGCGGAATCCGACCATGACTATCTCGTCCTTTCAGCACCATTGGATAGAGATTACACAACATTGTAGCAATGTCGTCTATTGTGTGCTTATCGTCACATTTACTAGACCGACACAACTGAAAATATGCTTAAAGTTATTTAAATGCAAAGTGCTATTATAAAATTATATTATAATAAACAACTAGTTACAGTTGAATTAGTACAAATTAATAGAACAGTCAAATATATTTGTCGTTAGCAATAATGTTTCATGTAATATATGAATTATGAGTACGGTATAACATGAAATAAACCAAATGCAGAAGATTTGCTCCATATGGATCATTCCATGAGGCAAGCCGAGGTGCTGACGTAACATTATGAGCCACTGTTCGACGCACCCTCATGTATTGCCCGGACAGGATATCAGCATTAAATGTCTGAATTAAGTGATGAATACTATGTTTAGCAAAGAAAACGCAAATGTATCTAAAGGAAAAAGGAAAAAAGAGAAAATTTCAGCGAGTAAACTAAAATCAAAAGTTGATATCCGGTAAAAATTATTCTCATTATTCCAAATGAGTGAACTTTCATTTTCTGAAAGAGCTCATTTTTATTACGCAACGTTGAAAATTCTATATATTTATAAAAAAATCGATTACCTCCTGAGAACATCCATATCGCTCTTCATCTCCGTAATGTCGAACTTCCATTTCTCTAAGCATTTCACCCAGCATTTTGATACTGACCTTTTCATTTAACGAAATCTCACAAGGCAGTAAATGAGTAGCTCGCCGGCGACTAAGTTGCTAAAGAGATCTTTTAGCTAACATAATTATAAAAATAATCTAATAACTGTTTTAAAAAGAAGAGGTTGCAATAATTTAAGAAAATTCCAGTTATTATTCCCACCAAAGGCGGTGCTGTTATAAGAGCATTCTTTTCTTCATCACACACCATTAAGGAAGCATCAGGCTTAGTACAACTATCTAGAAGCCATTTACAAATATTTTCGTCATATGTTATTAATACACTTCTCAAAGACTGAATAAATAAGGTGAAAAGAATCTTTAAAGTAAAAATAGTAAAACATAGTTTCGAACTAACCTAAATTATTGAGTTTCACCTTATCTTGTGGGTCTGTGATGGATAGCTATAACAGTATTAATATGTTATATAGAACTTAAGTCTAAGTAAACTGAGAAACACTTATTAGTAATCTTTTAAACTTAAATTTTTTATCATGTAAAAGCAATTATTGAGTAATAATTACTCACTTTATTAATATTATCTGTGCTAGCAAGTCTCCCTGATTTTATGGCAGATAGTGTTTGGGAATTCATAGTTTCATCCAATAAAACTTTATCCTGTAAAAACAGTGATACTAAATCTATTAAGAAAAACAGAATAGCCAGATATCTAGAGCATTCAAAATTCTATGACACCAAATTTAACCGCACATAGAAATAACAATTTTGGTTAACATACATATTCATTTAGGATAGGAGAAATTGCTAAAATATCTTCTAAAATAAGCCACATAGTAAATTGCAAAGCTAATCACCTTTTCAAAAATGTCTGCCTTTCTCTTTCTCTTTCCAGATGCATCTTTCCGTGTTGTTCCTTTGGTTACCCTTCGTATTCGTCCTCGCCTTGCTGTATTACGAGCACTTATCTTAGGCTCCACTTGTGAAAAAACAGGACTAGGAGAGCCATGGCAATGGTCCTAAAATAAAATAATGTCAAAAGTCATTTCAATCTTTTGCAGAAAAGTATAATACAATAAGGAAAACATACGTCATCAGTCAAGAGGACTCCAGGAGTGGGAGTATTACTTCGTGATGCCTCTCTTGACCCTATGAGACTCTTCATTTGACTTCGCGTAATCTTTACGGTGGGATCTGTTGTAGTGAGAACCTAAAATAATTATTCACTTCTTCACTATTGACGAAATAATTTATAAACTAATTTTTAGTAGATAAAATTCATTAGATAATTAGTTACATTAGATAATATTCTTAGACTAATATCGAAAAGAAGCATTATTATATTCAGAATTAATTTTATATTAAGTGAATGTGCTTGGGAAAACAAATCCTTCGCAAAATACCTCATTATTTGGGACCGAATTCCTCATATTCAAAAAAAATAATCAACCTAATCTATGATATCACCCACAAGCTCGGTAACGGAATTCTTGTGTGAAGGGTCAAATAGTCTCTTCAACTCTCCTGTGGTTGATGCGGCTTTTTGTCCATAAAACGGATCATTTTCATTCAGTTCACGGGGTCTCAGCTCATTTTGAGCCTGGAACCTAACAAATTTCTACTTCTTAGCTTATTTAATTTATTAATGAGATAAAATTATGTTAAAATTATGCTGAATTATTACTTTCAGGTAAAAAAGAATATTTATAATTTAGTATTAGATAACATAGCGCAAATAATATGTCCATTCAATTTGAGAAAAACTTAATTGTTCTTGTAGACATAACCTCAAGCCTTAATCAACTACTTAATTTTTCACTACGATTCTTGAAACGTACATCTTTGCCTATTGGTTCAGCGACATACTCCCATCGGGGGCCGCTTCGTCTGCCACGTCGTGTCTTTTTTTGCTCTAAAAACGAAAACTTAATTGTAGTCTATATTTTAATGTACTTTACTAAACTTTATTGCGCTTCAGTATCCAATGTACCTTAGATACTACATTTTCTTGCTCTCTCATTCTATCTCTCTCTGCATCAATTCGTATTCTCCATCTCCAAACCACTCTTTTTATCTTTATTTTTTCTATAAGTTCTTGTTTTATTGTTCTTAATCATCCCATAAAGAAATATAATTAACAAGCTAGAGACCTTACGTTGAATTAATTAAAGCCTAAGATAAAATTAAATGAAACATCACACAATAATTTAAACAAGGTAGGCCACTGATTTGACAACTTACTGTCAGCTTGCAATAGCTCTTCTATCCTTTCTCGGTTTTCCTCTCGGAATGTATCGAGAAGCATTTTGCTCTCAGATCCTGAAAACCAATGTAATTTCGTATTTTCCCTTTAATATAATATTTTAAGGAATGTGAACATTGTTAGGATATACGGAAAGGAATCTTTCCATCGAATTAATTCAAAGTTTAAATATAGAACAGTTTGATAAACAGTTGTTTTAGTCATAACTATTCCACTGCACGAAACGCGAATTGTTTAGTTGTCTAATTTGTATTATCATGCATCCGCAAAACACTATTAAAAGCAATAAATAGTCAACAAATACTTCGAATGATCTCAATGAAATTTGACCTCTCTAACATTTTAGTATGTAACCAACTTTTATATTGCTATATATCTTGGACCTTAATATGATTAAAAATTAAAACAGCAATCACCAGTGAAGCTTTCTTCGGGCTCCCAAGTGTCGTCACTTGGCCTGCAATTCACCCAACGAACTCGAAACTTGAGGATGTTGTTTTGAACTTTGACATCAACTATTTTCTCGACCTGATGTCGTAAAACAAAATATATCGAAATAAACAAAAGAGAGTAGAACATAATATGTCTGCAAAATCTGTGGTTTATGGATAAATGCCATCATACTGGCGTAGGCAATTAGTGGTTTGGCTGAATTTGTTACCGGTATTACGCATAAGACCTCAAAACCTTTTGAAATATTTTAAACCAGTAGTAATAAAAGTCGCTTATCCTGCTAGAACTTTTAATTAATTTTATAAAATCAAATACTGTTTAAAAAGTATCCCATTTTCTATAATTTTTAAAATAAAGACAAATATCATTGCTTTCTTATCCACCTTTATTTGTTGGATGGTTTAGTTTAAATTGGTTAATGTATTATAATAAGGATACGTTTCTAAGAATTTTACACTCTGAGCTTCAAATGAATTATAAACACTAGATATCTTCTGTCCAAATTGGTGAAAAAACGGGAGGGGAACATCCAAAGTAGAGAGCTACTTAGATATATTGAAAATCTAATACCAGGAATAAAACATGCAAATTAATCTTATCGGTTCTGGATGCCAACCTCATCTGGTTCTGATTCAGTGTCGCTCTCTCCACTTTCAGAACCATCATCAACATCTTGCTGCGTAGTACATTCCGTTCCTTCCATGGGAACCACTTGTTGTTCGATAGCCTGAGCATCACGATTGTTCTCAATCGATAATTCAATGGACTGAAACTGAATTAACAATATGGTTTCTGTTGACCCCAGTTTATAATGAAAATAAAAGTTCAACTATTACTTGTTTAATTTTCAGCGCATTAATGAAGTACATAAGGATTATACAATTCAGACAATTGACCAGCATAATTATCCATTATTTACTATACATTTTACTTTTTTTAATTGTGCATGTCCGATATTTAACCTATTATGAATACAATGTCGCAAGCTTGCTCACTTTATATGAAGATCATTATAAGCTTTTAACGACTTTTAATAACTCCGAAAACTTGTAATACCAAATATAAAAATGTGTATTAGTTCTCTCCTGTTACTGATATATTACGTAGTAAATATTTTGTAGCAGAAAATTGTCGTAAATCGGCCTTTCACTGCAGCACATTTCTCAACTAGTCTTTTCATGTTCATAGTTTGTTAGCAATTACTGTTATTAATTTCCCAACATGAGGTTTTAAACATGAGTGAATTTTTCCCTTATCGTATAAGCCTCTTTTCATTCCCAAACTTTTTTGATCCTATATGGTAATGCAGATAATTTCTTTGAGTTTCTTCAAGTTACCTCCTCTTCAGTGATGGATGATTCAGTCTCTTTTAGAATATTCTTTTCAATAGATGATTCCGCTTGCATCAAAGCTGTATCATGAAAAGCATTTTCTGCTTTAACAGGTGTTTCGGTACTCTCAATCTCCTCCACCTTCACTCGACCACTTTTCCCTCGTGGTCGCCGGCCACGTCCACGACGAGTTACACTTTCAGCTGCTGGTTGTGGAGACATCCTGTAAAATTAAAATAACTTATGGAAATCCCTAACTTGTATTTTAATTACCATTATTTAGAATCTACCCACGATTTATGCTTTATAATTTATTTCTTGACAAACCTTTGACAGATAAACTTCATATTAAAGAGAATTAAAACAATTTCAACACTTCACCAGTCTTGGTTTAGTTGCATGCAAACAAATTAGCCCGTTTCAAAAATTAGTAGCTTATAAATGCTACAATACTTAGTAATAATATACAAGTTGGTTAAACAAAAAAACCATAGAGCAAAACAAAATATAATATGTTCAAGTGATAACAAGATTAACAATATACATTTCAAAAGTAGCTTCTCTTTTACCACAGCTTAAACAAAGTATATGGAGGCACTGTTGAAATAGTTCATAACCTTCCTAATTGTAATATATCAAATACTATAAACAGATAGTAACATTCATGATGGGTGATGCTAATACTTGCCTGACATACGAAAATGTAACTTCTTTTATTTATATATTTAACCATAATCTGGTTGATTAATATAATAAACCACTGTCTCGCTGTTGAACGTATGTTTTATTAGTTTACTATATATATTATAACCACAGTGATCCTACGCGTGGCGGTTGCGTAGCGTTCATGGGTGAATGGTTGCAATCAACTATATAACTTTATGCACTAGAAAATCTACCTCAGTTAGAATAGGCGATGGCGTTAGTGTACAACTACTAATTATTATTGTTTCTTTTAATGACTTTAGAGTATCCTTTGGTAATACGTCAATTGGTACAATTTATTTGAGCTCCCAAAGATAAAGGAAATCCAGATATCATAGTTAGTAATGAATATTTAAGTAATTATTTCTAATGTATTTTAGGAAATTGGTGATAAGTCTAAATAAAGTACCTGCGTATGAGCGCTATAAAACATTAAAATACAAGCTATCTCTAATGAAAACTACTATAAATCACAAATATGGATATTAGAATAGATATTCTTGAGATATGAAACTTACAAATCTTCATTATAAGTAAAATTGTACGGCTTCTCTAAAGAAATCGAAACAAAAATTCATGACATAAAAATTTTAAATACTAGAAGAAAATTATTTTCTGGATTGTTAAAAAAACTAAAAATTTAATTATGTAGCACAAAGCCACTACACTTCCACTCCACAAGCCATGTTTGCAATCAAGAACTAGAATGGGAATCTGCCCTCAAAATCACAAAAAAATGCAATAACTGCGAAGATTCTGTTAAAATCATTTTGAATTCGTAAGTTGTAGTGTTGTAATATTATATTCCATATTATAGACTTCGAGTATTGTATACTAACTTGTATCGTAGACTAAATTTGCTCTAGTGGTAGAGCCATGTTTGATAATTAGAATTTTTAAAATTAATGGTAAATCAACTAGAAAACCAAAAATCTAATGCAGATTATCATTATTGAGTTGGTACTGTATATGCACGAATTAAGTGCCCCATTTGTTAAAGTCAAAGAATTGTTTGAGTATTAATTCAATATTTCTAACTATCATTTATTTGAAATTGATTATCATTATCTGTAATTTAATTATTGCGTATTGCTACTTGTTAAAAAGAATTTCACCATCTACCAATTAGATATTGTATATAGTGCTACTAAATTTATTTTATTTGACTTAATATTTTTGTGTTATCTAAACAGATGCTACGCTCGAGTTCATCATTGGTTATGCGCCAACTAAAGTCACTTCGATATATAGCCACTGGGAAAGATCTCCCTGTTACTCGTGTACAAGGAGCTATAAAAAAGGAGCTGACCGATATCCTAGAACCAGCGGCACCCAAGGTTTGAACGGTTTATATATTTTTTAAATAGCCGTAGTTTTCTTATGCAAACATACCTCATTTTTATCAAAATAATACTATAACATTCTTTTGCTAACAATATTATCCTACGTTTTAGATTTTATGTATCATATAGGGGAACATAAACAGCTAGTCTAAAGTTTGTTGAAAGTCTTCCTATTTCACTTTTACCAAACTGGTTAATGCATGGTGATGTTTGTGTAGGCGCCTGTTGCTGTAGCATATGATGAGACGATGGATATAGGTGGGGTGCCTTTGGAGCATCAGGAAGAACGTACAGCCCGTATTTTCCGATCCGCTAGAGAAGCACCACAGACGTCATGGAATAACACTAAGGTAATATGTATATTCCACTTTGCAGTTTTATATCTGATTATTCTAATGTTTTTTATGGAGATTTTAAAAATTTAGTTATTTTGGAAATAAAGAGCTCAAACCGGTTTTAAGGCATGGAAGATCGAGTTAGATAATCGTAGTCGATGGGAGAACCCATTGATGGGGTGGAGTAGTACGTAAGTCAAGGAAATATAGTTCCATTTTCAAACATGATTGCTACTGTTTTAACACTTTTTTAAAAATCCATTGACATGCTTTATTTTCTAACTATCCGTTATGAGTTGGTCATACTTTTTTAGAGGAGATCCTCTTTCAAATGTTTCGATGAACCTGAAGTTCGCAACCAAGGAAGACGCTATTGCTTTCTGCGAGAAAAATAGATGGGCATTTGAAGTTGAAGTATGATAGTTTTAGAGTTGAAAAATACACAGTTATGAAAGGAAGTATAAAAAGGAAAAATATTTTATTTACATTTTAAAATTTCAATAATTTATCTATTTAGGAAGAACACATCCGGCAGATTAAGCCAAAGAACTATGGTGTGAATTTTTCTTGGAACAGAAAAGCACGAATAAGTACTAAGTAATGTAACGAGTAATTCTTGTGTCAACGCTATTATAATAATGCATAGTAGAGATAAACAATATAAATATGCGATTCTATATATATAAATGATTGGCTTTTACCACTTGTTTATGTTGGTACTTTTATTGTGAGATTGTTTCGTTATAACCAACCGGTTTAGTTATTATTTGACAAGAAATGTCGTTGGCGTTTACTTCACCCGAAATTCGACAAGGTGCCCCAGACCATAGAAGTACTGTGCAGACTTTACTGAATGAAAACTCTTCTCTTATCAAGTCAATCAGAGATTATCTTAGTATGGTATGGCTTACTTTCAAGACAATATTGAGGATTAAATCGAAAAACATGATTTACTATTTGGATGTGTTTAAAACATGTTCCAATAATTTAGTTTTGTTCGAATTTATAGGGACGCACTGAAGAAGCTTCGAAGTACCAACAATTACTACATAGAAATCTTCTACTTTTAGCTCAGGCTGCGGATCAGTCGCTTCTCCCGCAACTAAGGGTTTGTATAATATAATGGTGCTAATCGTTTATTGAAATAATATTCTGGAACTTATAGGAAGATTACACATCCAATAATGAAAATGCGCTGCCACCTCCCACTGATACGGCTCCACCTTCTGATGCCATGCCCAACTCAATTTCCCCGGCGAATATCACTCCTTCTGTTTCAATTCCCCAAGTTACGTGCCCACCTCAACCTAATCATCCACAGATCAGTGGTATACACATGGGACAACCTCAGTCAAACTATGGATATCCTCCACAAGGCGTTCCACCTGGATATTCCCAAGGTTTTGACCAGCAAATTATGTACCAGCAACAACCTGGCCAGCCTCAGCACTTCATGCGTTAGTTAAGATCTACTAAGACTCATTCTGTATAGTACTTTATTCTAATCTTTCTACTTGTTTAATATTTCATGCGAAACAACTAACGTATCCTCTACGTGTATATCTTGTTATATAAATAACGATACAGCACTAATGAAATACACCTTCCTTTTAGTGACTAGAAAACAAATCGCATATTTACAGATACGCTTATCCTTTAAAATATACAGAGCTTACAAACGATTATATACTAAGAATGGTGTGTTTCTTCCTAATAGCCCGTGTGTGATGACCACAAAATACCAAAATCAAAGAAAAATTGTACAATATAGACGATTATTACAGTATAATCACCATTCCAACAAGGCATTTTTACCATTTCATAAAAATTATTTTATGGTTCCAACTCGTCGTCATGTTGCCCAAGAAAATGCTCGTTGAAATGAACAACAATTACTGATATGTCATCCCTATAATTGCGCGCCCGTCCAGGCGGAATCTGAAAGTAGTAGTAGTAGTAGTAGTAGTAGTCAGTCAGTTTATGAGGAACTGATTTTTCTTGAACATTTTTATTAATTAGCGATTCAAATTATTCCTGACCTGTAGAATATCTATCAACCTCTCGTATTGCTTGCTGGCTCCTCCGCTTACTCCTCCCAACGCATGTCTAATAATATGAGTTGCACAGTTATCATCAATAGGTTTCTTGTGATTTAGTTCCCCAATTTTCCTCTCTTGAAGATCCAAGTGTACCTATCATGTCTTACCATTATAATGAACTATTCTAGAATGTAATTAATTCATGAAGACGGAGCAGAATAGCTGATTCTAATTGTATATATGAAAAGAAAATAGAACAAACACCCACCTCTCTGAGGGTGGCCCCACTCTTTGGTTGGTATGGTTGAAGCGTCATAGTACCTAAGGTATGATCGTGCACAAGACGAACAACCGCATCTGGGTCAAGCCATTCCCAAAGGCCATCAGTAGCCAAGACAAGGAATTTATCATTCGCAGTCAATTTATGGTAGAATACTTCAGGTGACACGGTTAGATAAGGTGGTGTAAGTAAGTTAGGAGGGGCAGGACTTCCAAGAGGCTCAAGAACTACCTGCAACAAACGAATAATAATTTATTAAATACCAAGGATACACTACAACATAACGAATAGGTGCTCTTTAAAACAGGTGAGTCATAATGCTTAGATTTCATCAAACCCTTTGTAAATCCATTGGCCATTTGTACCGAACATCGCCAAATGCTCTCAGCGGATACAGTTCACCTAAAAGACGACCGCCACGAAGAATATGAGTTTCGGAGGCAGGGTGTGCAGATCGAATTCGGTGCACCTTTAAATGGAGGTATGAAAAGTGTCTGCATCGAATAAATTGCAACAACGTATAAAAAACTTCTCACATTTTGGCGGATTCCATGGACAAATTTTTAATCTAATTAATTGAAAATAAAAGATAATACATTTGTGCTTTCGGAGTGATATCTTTCTACAACCGATATAAAATCTTCTAGCGTTATTTGAATTACATTTATTACAACAAAATACCTCGTCAGCGTTATCGACACAGTGAGCTCGTGACAGTTGTCGAGCAATTACTCCTCCAGTAGGACTCACAACACCTAGAAAATAGGTTTTTACATGCTCATAGAAATTAATTAAACTATCAATATATAAGTCAAATAAAATACCCTAATAAATAATATACCTAGAACAGCAGCACCATCACCAGCATTAGCTACGTGTAGGTGTCTTGAACGAACATGTGCCAATGTTGCACAAGAACCGGAGGCCGCAGTCATAACCGATAATCTAAAAATATATATATTAAGTACAACAGATAAAACTAATAATAATGAACAAAGTTCGTTACCAGTATTCTGACACCGATGTCTAAATTACATTATAGTGTGATCTTGATTACCGTTAAGTATAACATCACTGAACTTGGACCTAACACCGAAGATCTGAAGAAAATGAGAAAAAGAAATTCAAGTGAGGCCCTGACTAATAAGACCAAACAATGAACTTTTAAGAAAATCCCGTTTTCTTAAGCTAAAGGTGAACATCCTTTTAGTGGTACTGTATTTTTATACTTGCCTATCAATTTTTCCGGAACTGTCCGGTAGTGCTGCCTTGCTTAAATCCTCATCACATTGTTCAAATGCTTTCTTCAGTGCTTCGCGTACTGTACCAGTATGTAAATCTTTGTTAGCAATGAACTGATTGTGGTATTTTATAACGTTCTCGGTGCATGACTGTCTGAAACCATAATTTTGCGGTGTAACTATTATAGCGGACTTCACAACATTCTGAATTACATGAATCATAAATTATTCTTGAAAACTATTAATTATAACTAACAAGAACTGATTTGGCAAATGGGCATCCGCACTACTAAATAACCATTCCAGGCGTTTTTCTAGAGGATGATCTTCTACCTAAATGGAAATATTTCGTTTTTGAAATCCCATTTATTTTAAAATGATCATACTTCGTGTTTCTGTAGAACTGAAGCACAAACATATGGAAACAATCTGGTAGAGACATATCGGCTACATGAATGACCACCATGACCATCAAAAACACTAAAGAGGAATGCTCGTGACGAAAGACCTTAAATTAATATTATTAACATCTAAAATACGATTCTGTAACATTAACATTTTAACGGGTAAATTATTTTTAAAAATAGTTGTTACCATATTATATATGAGGAAAAACGCTAAAAACGTATGGAGTGGAAAAACAAACACTTTGCCGCTGAATAAAAATCTTCAATGGGACTGTTTGCTGCAAGCTGGCATGTATCTATTCGTACAATTGCTTCATCTCCTACATTAACTGATCGTTCATGAGCTCTAAAATCGAGGATTATCGCTCTAATAACGAGCATCTAGTTATTTCAACTACATTTAAAAGATAATACTAGAAATTAGATTAGCAAACGAGGTTTAATCAGTGTTTTAGAGGTGATAATTGAAATACAACTGTTGTCATAAAGATGAAACACATAATTTCTCTTAAACTTAAAATTCTGTAACTACACTTCATAAACAATAGAAAATTAAGTTATTTTTCGCACGTAAATTACGAATTTAATAACAACTGAAACACCATATCTAAGTAAAACGAGCAAAATCTTATACCGAAAAAATTTAGTTGTATACCTTAAGTGAGCATCAGCATTCCAGCGCGAATTCCGAGCACCACGACTGCATTCTACTAAGAAGCGACGATTCAGCATTACATTAGTGCACCTTATGGGTTATCCAAATTGTTTTCCGTACTCCTAAAGATATGAACAAGAAATTGTCGCCCTATCCTATAAGGTTAAAGTCAAAATATTGCTAAACATTATTAGCGCCATATTGTAATATTTACTACGACTACTTCAATTAAACAATTTTTTGACCCCGCCTTTTCTTAATCGACTAGAGTCCAGACGTACGAAGAGTCAGAAACGCAGAGGTTGGGTTTCTCTGGTCATCCAAAAATTGAACCATTGGATCGACAGTTGTTTTAGTACTGATATACATATGTACGAGAAGTAGCGGATATATATGTTATAACTCCATGTTTTGGCTAGATTCATCCCTACATATAATTAGAGAAACATGTTAGTAGTTACGAGTAATGTAGTATCTAATAACTATCATTGTTTCAATTAAACAATCTAAAAAGATGGGCAATAACACTATTGCTTGGGAATCGCTTAATTCTAGTAGAACGGTTTTAACAAATCAACTAAGAGTATCGTAGCAACATATATAATCCAGAAATGTGTTGTGGTGAAGATTTCTTATGAGTTATCTATAAATGCTCAAGATTTAACTTTGTTGGCACTCTCTATAATAAGGATAAAGTTAACACGTCTAGATACTTATGAAAACCATCTAATCATTAGTTTAAAATATGTGATTTATGAGGAGCCTAGAGATCTTCTTTATCGGTGAAATATAGTACCAACACAGATCCCGAAGTTAATATATGCACCGTATATTTTGAAATAAATCAGTGATTAGAAACATGAATTAGCGGATTTATCTCGATAAAGAAATAGTTCATATGAAAAGTGACAAAATCATAGATACGTTTTGTTTTGTCTAATATCAAAAGCATCCCTTTGCAACTTTATGAGTCTGTAAATGATATACAAAACATTAAAGCTACTTTTACTGCTATAGGTCATACATAATGCGTTATTTTCATTCCAAAGTGTAAGCTAGAAAACACTAAGAATTAATCATCGCATTTTGACTGAGAACTATCACATAATAAGTTTCTCAAAAGATTGTTATTTCAGCTTGTCATGGATATTGGCTATGCTTGTCAACACTTGGATAAATAAAAGCACCGCATGTTCATTACTTAATTGTCTAGTTCATATGTTGACTCGTTAAAATAAAATAATTTGTTGATATTAACAATATAGAATTTTATTTACAGCAATTACCGTCTTTACTCATTTTAATACTCAGCAGACACGTTTATTGTAAAATCTAATATAGGTTTATAATATGTCAGCGAATTACACTTATGTACGAGTTGTCTATATAATTATATATGTAAATTCTACTAGTTGATTTTCCATATCATCTGATCTCACTTGTTACTAGCTCATGCTCCAAATTTAATGTCCTCAATATGCGTTTCAAACTATAATTCACTGAAGCGTAGTTTTTGATATAAAAGTTAAATTCGTGGTTCCAGCAATAGTCAACTAAGTATTACTAGAGGTTAATGGTAAGAGTTAGATTTCTAAAAATTTGTTGGTAAAAAATGGCATGTGGACTCACTCTTGGAAAATTTATAGCATGCAGATATTGAATTGTAGAAATTAATCTTACTATACGTAATTTTGTTGTAAGCGGTATCTCAAAAACCGAGGCTGATAACGAAACTAGATTTTAATTTTACAGTAAATTCTCTATGTCGACTGGCAAAATAATTAATCGATGATCATTGGGAAGCAGGAAATAAAAGGGCCTCCTCATTCCTATTGGTTATGTGGTATGTTACTTAATACATTTTGATTACCATGTTATGAATCTGTTGCTACATATTGCACTGTAGTCTACCGTACTTGTTATAGCTTGTAGTCGTAGTAGATCAAAGCTTTTATCTTGTCATCATGACCAGCAGAATGCTTTATTTATTTGATTTCAAACTTGGCGACTAAGTTGCAGCATTGAAAGACCACTATGATTTGATCATACAAAATATTTTGCAGTCTTCCTCTATATTTTATTACTTGAAAAGCATGTCTGATAGAAATATTTCATCATATTTGAGTATTAATTAGTTTAGTTTGTTTTAGTTGAGTAAATTGTTTGAAATAATATATAAATTAACATTATTAGAGTATTAATGATCGAGAGATTCTATTTTTATATTTAGATTCCCAAGAAAATTATTTGTTAGCAAATTAATATCAGTAATATCATGAAGTTGGAAGTCTTAACATGTGCTTTATATTTGTTTCATAATTGAGATTTGATACATCATGTACTAATTAAGATGGATGAAAACGTAGTCACATCCCATAGTGATCGTCCTGAGATTATGGACACAATGGGAAGACAGTCGTCTCTTGCACCTCTTCAAGTTGCTCAAATAGATGTGCAAGGAGGAAATAAATTTGTACCTTCACAGGTACAAGTTTATTTATTTTTGGGCCTCTAAATTAAATTGATGATTGCCCTAATTCAGTTAATAAATAGTTATTATTGTTAGGCGATAAATCATAGTTTCCAGATGCTTTTTACTTAATTTTAAAATCTTATTTAGGACATATTGCCTACAATTCCTCTGAAGATTATTAAGCAAAAGACTCTAGTTCCTCGTACTCCTCTTTCATTACAGGGATATTTAAGGATTCAAAAAACACCAGAAAGTAGGATAATCTTTATATATAGCTTTTCATTAAAACAAAATCCTAACGATTCCTTGGTTTATTTTAAATGCCATAAATTAGTGTTACAGTTTCTAATTTTGATTACAAAACTCATTTATTAAGATTATTATGATGTGAATTAATTGTGGGATATATGTTACAGGATCAACTGGGATTACTTCCTCCACTTCCCAGCTGAAACCTCTTCATCAGATTCAAGGTTCTAGCGCTTTGGATGACCGTCAGAACATGATGAAATGCGCAGTTTTTTTTAAGAAGCTTATTCAGAATTGTCAACGCACAAACTGCACTCAGTCTGAACAGAAAGAGCTGCATTCAGAACATTTTGTTGCTATCAAAGAACTTATTAGTGTTAGTTCCATTTTCTTTGTTGAAGCATATTGAAGAAACACCATGTTTCGTATTAAACTCAGTTTCTTGACTATTGTTATTATTTAGTATTCCCTATATTAAGAACAAGGCACGTTGTTAAAATTATTTTCAGGTTTTTGGTAATTGTAAATATTTTAAACTTCGTAATGTCCTAATCCATCTTTATCGCCAAGAATTTAAAAAAATCATATTTTCTATTTTACTCCACTCACTTTTCAGGCCGCTATTTTTAACGAAATATCAGTTGAAGATTTTATCTATGGACTACAAGATTTGTTAAAATTGAAGACACAGACTCAGTTAGCTCCTTTTCTTCGAAAAACTCTTCCAGGTTTAAGAGCTGCTATTACAAGTGGTGAGTTTTGTTAAACATATTTCAGTATTTGTCCAATTTCTATCTTAAAACTTCTGCTTGTTTATTCAGTATTATTAAACGTTGAATTATAGTAGAAACGGTATTTATTACCATCGTTCTTTTCTCCACTGTTGAATCTTATAGTTTCATCTTTTTAAGAATAGAGCCCGTAATTCTTTGGTTTCGTCATTTGTACTAGATATCACTTTAGGTGAAGTTGTGATTGAGGACATCATTAAATTTCCCGGATCTTCTGTAGCGATTACTCTACACGATCCACAGAATTCTGGGCTGAATCCATCTGTTCAATGCAATCCTGTCATCCTTCAGGATAACAAATCCGCTCAAGATCTAGCATCTTTTCAGTCAATGCCCGAGCTCTCTACCTCCCTAGTTACTTTTTGACTTATTCCATTCAATAGTTAAATTTTTCTTCTTATGGTCTTTTAAAATAGTTTTATTGCCAGGATTTCTTTCAATATCCATCTTTAATTATGTGAAAGGAAACTTTCATCTAACATTTCAGAGTCAAAACTTCACTCAGCATCATCTAAAAATTCATGAGTCTGGTATTCCTACTCAAGCAGACGAAAATGTGAGTA
Organism: Heterorhabditis bacteriophora; assembly: GCA_964036235.1. NCBI lineage: Eukaryota > Metazoa > Nematoda > Chromadorea > Rhabditida > Heterorhabditidae > Heterorhabditis > Heterorhabditis bacteriophora. The sequence continues at coordinate 720,681 of OZ038427.1, read as the reverse complement.
TTTTGTACGTATATGTTTAACAGATATCCTAGCACTGTATAAATGGTCCCTTTTATAACAATTGAGTTGGAATAAAAGTATGTTTGGTTTCTAAGAAAATTAATTAGCAAGTTATATTAGAGAATCATTGCTTAATTTTAGGATGTGGAAAACAAAAATGAAAGCACATTGATCAAAATTTAATAGTTATATATTCTGGTCTTATAATTTTTTGTAGTTAGTTAAAGTAAGAAAATATGATAGATTTTAGCTTCACTGTAAAATATAGAATAAATGATTTGCTATAAATATGAGGAATGAGCCTTTGCAGGTCATTCATGTCCGACGATTTCAAGATGCAGCCCTTGATTCGGCTGTCCTGAAAACTTCAGAATTGCTGAAAAAGATAACCAAACGTATGAACGAGACGTGTTATGTAGAGGAAGAGGTAAACATTGGTGTTAGTAAATACGAAAAATCTGGTGTAGTACAAAATATTTCACTAACGCAAATAATTCTTATTCGTGGTAAAATCATACAATTATTCATTCTAGGTGCTTACTCTTATTTCTGATGCATTTGAATATCGTTTAAGGGAAATGCTAGGAGAGTTAACTGTCCTAGCGGAGCATAGAGTTGATCCTTTGAGGTATGGAAAAATAATTTTTACAAGTTTAATAAAGCAAAGTGAGGTATGCTATAAATCATTTGAATCAATAATTAAGTAGGATTGGTGATATAGTTTAATAATATAATATATTTTTAATTCAGGCTGAACTCCAGCTATGGCATTGTTGATGAAACTAGACGCCAACTGTATTTTATGCAAAACATCGATCGTCAAAAGTGTGATTCAAGAAAATATGTAGGAGTAGACATTAAAAGGATGGAATCCGAACAAAGCACAGTGAGCAATATTGAATTTTCGAAAATTTAAAGTATGTTTCTATGTTTTTACCCATTTTTCAAGAAAATCCAATGAACTTACTTTGAGGTGAAGTGTAATAATACAAATGAGACTGCTCTTGCAGCATTGAGTGGGAATAAATCTCGTCATCCGAGGTGATATCTTTTATTCTTGGGTATAAGTAGGTTTTTAAGACTTAATAATAGTGTAACATAGTACATATTTTATTAAGATGGGATCAGATTTGTGGAACGGGAAATAAATTTTACCGAAAACGCACAGTACGCATCAATATTCGTGATTTTCAAGCACTAATAAGTCACGATCCACGATGTGCTAGGTTTGCCTTTATGTACGAATATTAACTTAAAACAGTTGTATTGATACTATGACTCTTATAGATCACATCTTCTACATAAACTTGCTCTTGGTGGTCATTCTACGGAGTCTAACTGATTATTATGGAACTGACCATTCTTGCGACACTTTATTTTGAATAACCGGAAACAGACTGCATTTTCTAAATATTGTATACTTTTAAATTATTTAGTCTGTTTTATGTGGTTTATATATCAGACATTATTGCGAATGACATACACTACCATTATCCATGTAAAATACCTGACGTGATCAAAGTGATGTTAAACATTCTGAATCATAAATAATGTTTTTCTATATTAATAGGCATTGATTGAAAAATAGGTTGTAGAATACTGACTGGTGGCAAATTAGGTTACGAGCGTATTTGAGTAGTTACGTTAATATTTTTATGCCTATGGTGGTTGATATTATGCCGTGAAATTGACTGCGATTGATCTGAAGGCCACCGCATTCATAAACGTGTTCATCCGTTTACGCATCTCAGCGTTACGAAGTTTGGTCGACAGATTAAGAACACGAGATTAAGTGTTGGCTAAAGGTTTTTCAGAAAGCCGTTATTATTTATTGCTGTCTTGAACTCGTAGTTACTCTTACGATTGAATTTTATTAAGATTTGTAATATACATGCCGTGCATGTATATATATATATATATACATGGCAAAGTAGTTCGATTTAATATTGCGGCGGAACGGTTCATTGAACTGAAACCTAATTGGGGGGAAAGGAATGAAGGCGATGGGGTTATCCTCTTAGTACTATGGGTACTCTTTATTTAGGTATTAAACATTAAAATTGCTAACAAATGAGTTGTGTAGATAATTATGGGTAGTGCTTTTAACTATTACTGCGATTGAGAAAGTTCACATAATTATTTGTTTGTTTCTAAAACTACGTCTAGTGGGTCATTTAGATTTATTTTGTTTTTAAGCTAAAGAACCAAGATTAGATCATATTCCATATTCAATTCAGTAAGCGACACTGATGTTTTCCTATTGAAGTTTATTTCTTTTTTAAACATTGTTATGTCTGAGAAGCAGAATACAAAGTAACATCGGTGAGTTTATTTTTCGAATGTTTTATTTTTAGGGCAAGAATATTGGGCCTATTTTAGGAATTTTCGTAGTATCCTGACTAGTCGTGTAGAAGAGAAATGAAGATGATTCAACTATTTGTTTTGTTAGTGTCACAATGGGTATTCCTAAAGGAGGCGGTGCTTGGTTCTCTTAGAAACCAACATTTTGTTTTGAGAAATGTTAGTGGGTCAGTTTTTCGACGGTTTTCATTTGGTACTAAAAATGGATTTTATGCACCTTTTTCCTCCCATATATTGTCTTTCTAGTGTTTATTTTCTGTATACTTACGCATCCATTGCTGAATAAGGTTTACACTGAAAAAATTTCGTTGACTACTTGTCTCTTTTTCGAATAACGATTTAATAGTAGGACGTTTTAAAGGATACAAGAGTCAAGATGTTTTCGGCTGTTTTTGTCACAAAATATTTTATATAATTTTCATCAAAAAATAACTTTATTTTTTATAACTTGAAAGTGCTTGTGAGTGGTTTTTTTTCTATTAATGCATTATCTATCTATTATTTGTAATTGAATTCCATATGGAAATTAACATTTTCAATGTATTTGTAGTTCACGTTTATAGGCAAGCGACTATGACTTGAGTGTTATAAAAACAAATCGGGAGTGGATTATTCGAAGAGTTACGTACATTTAAAACAAAATTGATATATTGCGAATTGATTAAATACCTTATGTAGTTTTTTTCTAGAGATTTGATAATTTATAAAACCTTAGGGATAACTTAGCTTCTTTAACTATGTATATTAGAAGATTTAAAGTTGAAAAACTTTTTAAAAATCTTATGTTTCTAAAACTACTGAGAACAGAAGATGGAATAATTAAGTTTATAATAAGTACTAATGTTTGCTCGAAGTTAGGCATCCGCTTACAACCATCTTGCATTCTACTTCCTCATTCTTGGTTGTATACACAGTCGGAACTCAAAACAGAAAATACAACTGTTTATTCCGAATTAATAAGTAACAATATTAGTATATCAGCTATTCCTGTAAACCGTTTTTATCGAAATACACTAATGTTAAATAATTCCGTTCGTATTGTATTTTGAATTTTAAACAGGTTGAAATATTTCATATTATGACTAACTGAATTCTTATGAATTCGTAGATAATCAGCAGAAGATTTTAGATGTTGGTACATTTTCAGAAATATGAGATGACAACTGGTGTGATTAAATTTGACAGTTTGGACGATATCCAAATTAAGGTATTTGCTACTCTTTTGTTTAGTTTTCATGTAATCAAAAGTGAATTGCTAGTTATTTTTTAACATCTGTTTTGATTTTATCTCTCACCATTCATACTATTAAATCGAATAATACTTCAATTTTAGACTTCGTTACCATCACGTTGTTCATCGATACGATTATCGCAAACTGATCGTTCCTCATCTGGAATTTCATCCGCCAGTCATTCACCTGTTACTAATAAATGTCCTGCTCCAACTTCTCCTATAGTAAAGTTATGTTCTAATAGTTCAATATCAGAAGTTATTGAAAATCCCACGAATTACAACAATTCTACACCGCATGGAAATAGCTGTTATTTGACGAGGTGGGTTAATTTTCTCTTGTGTATAATATTTTGTCACATAAATTCAGGATATATGAACAAAAGTTATTTTTCATTGTTTAATCTTCAATTTTTAAGTTTAGTTTAATGCAATAAATAACCCTGTCTCTAGTATAAATAATACTCTGGTTTCTGTGTATGAATGATGCTCGATAATCTCCAAGGATACGTCGTAGTCGATTAGCTATTATATTCCGTAGTCTCGGCTTATTCTGTTAATGGATGATTTGGAGTATTTTTTATTCAAATAATCACTGCGCAATAAATATATTGAATTTAATCATTTCACAGGGAAAAATGGTTTAAATTACAGAGATCTCTTTGCAGTGTTAATTTTATAATTTACTCTATTTGGACCTATAAATTCATATTGTATTTGTGTTTTATTTATTTCTAGGCCATGAATTACGGACGGTATCCTTGTTGCTTTCGATTTTTACTCCGAGCAGGAATACCGCATTTTAATTAGTATACGTAATCAGAGTTTACATTTCACCCGCTCACAAAACTACGGATCATGTATTGATCTCCGCTATTTTTCTATCTTTCTCTCACATTTGTATTTTTACAATAGGTATATTTTGATGACTATTATTAAAAACATATCCTCTAAACTTTTGTTATAATATATTGCGGCTAAAAGAGGCAGATAGTGAAAGTATCCTTGTGTGCAAAAGTATTAAGCTTAGCTTATGAAAAGCTGCATCAATCTGATGTCGTTATAACACCACTGCGTTATTTGTACAGTTTAATGCTGAACATCTCTAACTAAACTATTTCAAGCTAGTACATAGGGTTTGAAATCGATAGTCTATAGGAATTATTCGGAATATTAGTACTACCAACAAAGTTTATTGAAACTATGTAAAATACTGAAAAAAATTTTTTTAAATAGTGGAATTTTATTCTATTTTTGCCTATTTTTATTCCATGAAGAGTAATTCAGCTCACCATCTCCATCACGCACCTTTTGCACTGGGGTGCTTACCTTACAAGATGAGCTATGTATAGATCTTCAAAAGAAGGCATTAACAGATGTGACGTCTACGAAGAAAAATATGGTTCGAACATGTGTGAACTATCTACAGAGTAAGTGGAGGTACGTCTTCAGTAGAATAGAACTGTTAGTAGAAAATAAGTAGTTTCTCACTTAGCAGCATAAATTGACTTTTAAAAATTATATTTAATAATAATAATATTTTGAATTGTAAGATTAGAGGAGGTTTATTGGGTGAACAAATAACTGGACCGCGTAATTCGGAGCTGTAATCTGGCCATACTTTCTTCTTGATTCACTAGTGCTTTTTAAATTTTATTTCCTATATTTAACATTTACGTTATTTTATTTAAATGTTTATATATCAAGCGTGACTGGTCACCCCACAATTACATACTTTCCCACCCTTTTTGTGCAAATTTTCTCTTGAGTTTAAAAGTATTTACAAGCATAACACTCATAGGATTCACTAGTTTCCACAATGTTCTAAAAACTGATATTAGTGTATTGAAGATTCATTCTATTCACTATTTCTTCGTTCGTGAAATTTTTGCATTAGAATTTCTATTGCCTCTCTTATTAATATTGATTAAAAACAGTATTTTCAGATAATTGATCGTTACTTTTGCTTGGGGTGGAGTTTAAGTGAAAATAGAAGTTTAGGAAGAACTTAATTGAATTGTTTTGGGACATAGTTGGCACTACAACCAGTTCCTACACCGCGCGAATCGATTGGTATCACACACGTTGTTCCCTATGTGGGCCAAGTCGTCTAAACACATGAGAGTAATAAATCGGATTGAATGAGTTAGTTTTGTCATTCGATTGATTTATTAAACTCATAAATGTGCATTTCTTTAAGTTATTTCCAATTTAATGGTTACCTAGTACGTTTTTTGCCGGATTAGCTGTAAGAGCATTTTCTTGGCTAATTTTATCTCTAAAAATTTGCTTTAACTTCATTTTAACTTGTATTCCCATATAGGTTATAATGCTTTTTGATTATATATTTAGCAATCATTGCGACTGTAGATGTTTTAGGATTTGTAATCATGGTCAAGCAGCAAGTACAATTGAATTTTACAACTGTATGTTTGGAGAGCTATTCTTTTTCTTAATTCTACTAGCGAAATTTATTTCTTCGTATTGAATTTTCAATCAGCTGATACGTCGTTGCCTGTTTTAATTCGTCTTGATGACCAGTCACCATTGCGAAAAGTTAGTTTTTAATTGTATTAGCGACTTGTTTTAAGTCTGAATGCATACATTGTGAGAATCAGAGGACTCAGTTATTATGAACTTTTAATAATTTAAATAACAGTTCTTTATTTTTTAAGCACTAGTAGATAAAATGTACGTACATTAGAACGTAGGAAAGATTTAACAGATTCAAACATAGAAAATTTTCGAAATTAGTTGCGAATTTCAAAAATTAGAATTGTCGATACTAGTTTTCAGAATTTGTTGGGCTTGGGTCAGCGGCATTTGTTTTGATTCTTGGTTATTTAAATTTTATGGACTAACTTTAGTTGCATCTGAAGACGATTTAAATTCGAATATCTATCCACTATTCCAATCCATAATTTTTGCATGTATGTTAATCATGAATGTCCATCTAGTATTAGACGTGCTAACTTGAAGTGGAACTAGTCGTTTTCAGTTAAGAAAAGACGATATCTGGCCAAGGTAGTAAAAATTGACTGAGAATATACAAGTCCCAGTCATTTCTGCAGCGGATTAGTTATTTTTTAATGTCACAACAATTGAATTTAGTATGAGTAGTTAATTTATCAGTATTCTGAACAGTAAAAACGAATATGAAATACCTCCTGTTAAGGTCTTTGCCTGTGACGATGCTTCCTGTGAAGCCTGGGGTGGATCAGAAGCCTTTATCTCCGAAGTCTCAACAGGATGAAAACATAAATCAACGGCATAATGACCAAACATCCAGTGGACGTACATTACCTACTTGCAGCTTAGCTTCTAATCAGCCTGCTGCAACAGAAGCGCATCCTACATTTTCATGTACGCCTGTGTACATCACGATTCTAATCGTCATTTTTTTGATACTCGTTGTAGGTGCTGTTACTACAGTTATTGATGTGAAACCTGAGTTTATGTATGGTCCTAGAAGTAATAATTCGCATGTTTCCGGTTCAAATGGAACAAATGCATTACTAGCATTTTTATAAATTTTATATGCTGGACAAGTTATAGTTCTCGACCACTGTTATTTATTGATATTAGGAGCATCTGCATGTACAGTTTTGAGCCATATCTCATTTGTTTTAAGTTATAGAAAATTCATAAATCTGAAAAACTAGGTGTTCTAATTCTTTGGTGAGCTCTCACGTTGTACTATTTTGGCTTTAACATCCTACACATTGTGGATTTAATTATTAAGTGCTCTGAACTGTTTTATCTGTTAGACGTCCTCATATCTTCAGAGGAAAAATACTTCTAGCTCATATCTACATATTTTAAGTTCTTGTCAGACGTTAACTGGCGCTAACACAACATATCGTTAGTTTCTAATTATCTAATTATCATCTCCTATTTTCTTTAAGATATGCAGGCTTTTTTGGGTACAACCAATTTCTTAGATACGATTCCCCTGCAGATCGAATGTTGCCATCCATGTAGTCCGTGCAGACGAGGTACATCTTTTGACTTTGCTGTTCGCAAATCAGTAATTTTTGTTCATTGCAGTTATTTCAATCATTTTAGAACATTTATGCAAAAGTTTGCATCTATATATTTTAGTAAGATTTTATTTTACATTAGGATGCGGAAATACAAAAAAAAAGAATAAAGCGTAGTATATCACACAAACTTATGGGTTTATGTATATTTACCCGGAATTTGAAATTATTTTAATGGCGGTAATAGAAAACGATTAAGTTAGCTGTCGGATACATTCTGGACACTGACCAATGTGATTGGGTTCACAAAAATTTGGTGATATTTTTGAAGTGTCGTTCAATATCCGTAAAATAGTACCAAATAATAAAGGCAAACAAGAATACGAAAATAGATGAGATCGTGAGAACTGCAATAAGGCCGGTGTGGGACCGTCGTCGATTCATGCGGTTTATTTCACTAACCGGAAGCGACAACGGTCGCATATCAATCGGTCCTTTTGTTCTATTACTGAAAAAGTTAGCACTATCTTCTATGAGTATCATAAGCACTCCCATTTCATTCATGGTTCACATTTAATACAATATTTAACTTAAAATCAATGTTTTGCTTTCAAAATGGAGACATTGATTATCTTTCAAAGCTCTTCTGCAATACTTACATTGATTAGCTTTTAATTCATCTTCTATTTTTATTGTGAAATAAGCTAACCATAATTTTAATCATTAATTTAAATTATAGAATACGTATGTAGTCAATGTGTGTATGTGTAAGCCATTTCATATAAATGTAGACGATAAAACCTACAGTGAACCATCCTCTAAGTTACTTCCGTTTTTTTTCATAGCGTGGTTCCCTAGAGGTGGCGGAGGAATGTTCTTCAAAAAATCCATGTTTATCTCCGCTACACGGCGACTTGAGAGTGAAGGAGTACTATACTCACATAAGTGAGCGAATTCTTCGAGATTCTCATAGACTGGACATTGTGTGGCGACACTCGAGGTGGGTGAAGATGCACAGGTATCAGTGAGAACTGTTGACGCAGATGAGCGCGAGCGGTCGCTTACTGCCACCTCGTCATAAATAGGCATATAACGTGCTGTAATATTAAGGAAATTAGTACTTTTGAGGTGTATAGTATCCAAGGTTTCGTTATCTTCGTATGTTACGATCGAAAATTTGAACAGCTTTGAAGTAAAGAAATGAAAAGACAAAAGTAGTAGATAGAGTCGATGAGGATGTGTCGGAGTAGAATAAAGCACTTCAGTGGGATCTGGGAAATATTTTAAAATTATAAGATGGCTGTTTAGCTCTTTTTTCGCTACCATAAGTAGTTTAACACTATTCAAGACAATACATATAAGTGAATGGCAAAAAACTTAATTTATAATATCACATATTCTATTTAATGAGAGAAAATGGGAAATCTTATTTTGAAAACACTCATACAGTCTAGAAAATTCTATTAGTATACTTCCTTATATAACTAGAGATAAAATTACAAATAAAAGCGCAAATTTATTCCTGATTTTCGAAGTAATGTCAAAATAGGTTGTAAAGGTAATAAATATGCTAAAAATAATTCTATAAAATTTTGATGATAACATCTACTGAAACACTAAAAATATAGAAACCTTATTCTACAAACAATCCTATTTATTATGCATTAATCCCTCTGAACGCTTTATATGAGGAAATTTAGGAATACAGAGCTTGAATCATCGGGGAAAAGTGGAGATTTAGATTTTTTATAAAATCTGACAAGCAGGAGTGGGTTTAAAATCGCAGTCAGTTGCAATAAAATATAAATGACACCGAGAAGTTTAAAGATAGAACTACGTAAATAGTAATGGAATCGACTAATTGTTGAAATAAAACTTTAAGCCAGGTGCAGTGCACGAAGAGAAACTAAAGAAAAAGTAGAATAGGAAAACTAAAAATAGGATAAAAAGTGATAAAAATAAACCAAGTAAACACTGTGAAGGTTACATCTAGAAAAATCGTAAAGATTGGTGGTAATAAAAGATAGAAACAAGAAAGGGAATCAAACAAATATAAAATAAACTGAAAAAAATCGCATCCACATAAGTTATCAATTTAGCCAATCAATACTTCTGCCGAAGCATCCGATTTGGCACTAGTCCGCAGCCGGGTGACAACTGTCGGTGACATTCAATGAGTTTTGTAAAATTGCAAAAGACAAATATAAGAAAAGAAGTTACTTAATGGTTAGAATAAAAAGTGAATATATAATAAATAAATGCGAAAAAATACGACAAACAACTGTCTACGCTAAAATAAAGTGCTAGTAACACTAAAAAAGGTCCCATTTAATTTTCATACAGAATATAAACGTTTTAATTAATAGGTCTAAACGTTATTAAGGAAACAAATTTTTTTGACCTTTTACTTATCTATAAAATTTTGGGAGAAGTTTTGAATAAAATTAAGTTGTCAGAGTGGAAGAAATTACAAGTATAAACAGAATCCGTCGGACAGGCGCGTCGAATAATCAATCACAACCGATGTTAAAAGATGAAAACCACAGAGGGTAAAAATCATCAAAACAATATGAACTTCTAGACTCTAGGGTTCAAAGAATTATAATTACGCGTTTGACCTCAATAACTTGTCTACGTCCTCCTGATAGATAGTAATGTGTTTTGATCTGCTACTGCCCCTATCACGGATGCTCACAGAAGCAAAAAGTAACAACTATGAGGCTAACAACAAGCTGCTATATTATTGGCTGTTGCAGTGGAGGTTTCGAGAACCGTGATACTTCTAGAAACAGAACGTCAAAATACTATGTCATGATTCCACAGAACTCCGGAAGCAAAACGAGGATTTTAATTTAATTGATCACCTGGTCTGAACTCTTGACTATTCGGTTGTTCTTCTACTTGACTCGACATTTGGAACGATTACAGCAAACGAATCATTCGATTGACTTACCAGCCGACCAATCTTTTCGACGGCGTTTTCATCCCATTTCTTTCCCTTTGGTAGAGACCAGTACCAATGCTTCGCTGTAGATGACGTGGGTTCCAATTCTGGCTATTTCCCAGTCAACGGCGTTGGTGGGCTTTCCTAAGGGAACAGGCTATTGAAGCAAAACTTCGGCCGGCATTTCCTGCGTTTTTTGTGTAAGCACTGATTCAGTTCTTTCTCACTGAGCTGGGGAAATGCTCATCAGCATAACGAATCTAAGCAGTCGTCATGGAAAACCACATGTCCTCTCATTGTCTTGTGTAGATTTAGGTCCGATCAGGTATGGGAATTTTTCCTATTACCAAAAGAGTTCTGCGTCAATCTTCAAAATGGACAAAATAGATTTTATTGGACCTAAAAGGCTGGAAATTACAAAACTGCAACAACCCCAGCTATACTGATATCTGTTATTTCAATAGTACATTGTTATATTTCCCTTAATCAGGATTTTAAGCCAATTTCAGCGTTTCTTGTTTTGAATCCGTAATGCTACTTACTGCGTTATCTTCAAATAATAGTAGCCTTATTTCTATTTGGACTTAATTAGAAGAACGAGAAAGAGAAAGGTCAGCGATTAGTCAAACAGGATGTTATAAAGACCCTCAAAGACTCGGCGTATATATTTAACATAACTTATATTACAATTCTACTTATACTTCTATAATGAACTCTGTTTGCAATTTAAGGTCAACTTTCAGATTGAAATTAGAGGTAAACACAATATCTCTATATGAACTTAAGTACTTTCTATCATTAGTCAAGCATTTTCTTTAAGAGATTTTAAGAGAATAATTTATCAATGTGAGAACGGTAATGGGATGAGAAAATATAGTTTTAAGGTAGTTAGTATCTCGTATTTTAAATAAATAGAAAAAATAGACTGAAACAGTTATAAACAGATTCCTGTGTCGTATAGCAGCAACAAATTGTGATGAAGCGTAATCTAGTGACTCGGCGGATGCAAAAAGGAACGGACTACTCAAATAGTGACCAGATGTGGCTATAGGCAACTATCAGAAAGCAACAAAGCCGAGAAATGCTTACAAGAGATGATTAGACGATAGCTCTAGCGTCAGATTACTTAAGATGAGTCCATGGAAACAATTACGGTCTACAAAGGTAATGACAATAAAATGGAAAAAGGACACCAACCTGAGGCAGCCATGTGTAGGACTGTCTAGCGTAATAGTCGTAAATGACGGCTAGGGTCGACGAAGAGCTCACAAAAGATTAGATAAGAATTAGATAAGGCAGTTTTTCTAACAGCGAATGCGTAAGAGTCGGCTAAACGTCTTACAGGAAGAGTGCACATCAAAAAGGTTGTGACTATAGTCTTCAGCTGGTGTTATGTGCAGAAAGCGACAATGGTATGGCCGTATAATCAATTCTTGGTACATGTTTGGAGAACGAGACACTCGCATGGCAAGAAGACGCAGAGGAGCAGAGACATAGGCGGGAGAAAACAAACAATAATAACGTCAAACTATTGGTGAGTTCAATTAAAGTTCAGTACATTATACGGAAAAATTCACTAGAATAGGATGTAATAGAAAAATTTGACTTAAAACGACACAATTAATTAAAAATGCTTGATAGAAGGGACACATCATTTCGTCCAGTTATTTTGCCACTTTAGGAGCTACACCAATTCATGCATTTCAAACAATGCGCGACATCGTGTCTTGTGGAAACGAGAATTTTACATATCGGAAAAACAGTTCCTTAAGTGTTTGAAGAAAGATGTGGAAGGACACGACACACCTAACAATAGGATTTCGTTCTGTAAGATAATCTAGAAATCATCTGACTCAATACTTTGATCATATAAGGGGAAAATAAAAGCGGTATTTCTACTTCTAATCTTGAGAAAACGTAGATTCACTAGTAATTCAAATAAATATAAATTCAAGGAACAATCCAGTTATTGAGAGAAATATGTTGGTTCGGCACTCGTGAGGAACACAGAAGGGTCATGAGTGTAAATGTACGCATTCACCCGTGAACAGGTTTTACTGCATGAAGCAACGAGAATATGTTCCTATTGCGTGGTCGACAGATGACATATGAGTTCAACTCTTACATTTGTAATCAACATAAATAGGAAAATCGAAAATTGTAAAATATAATTGTAGAAGATTCAAATGATCTTGACTGCTATTAAAAATGAGTATAAAGAAGTGTAATTATATGACAAGAGGAAAGAGTAGAAAAATAACGTAGAGACAATAGCAGCAAGAGAGAAAAGTCAGCTAACCACTTGATCAACAAATTAAATTGAATAGGCGTCAGGTTTTTGACATAATTGGCTCGTAAGTCACTTTCTGTTCATTGAAGCACAAGAAACAGGCTGAGTTGGACAACATCGAGAAAGGGAGTTGCGGATATGTGAAAACTAGCTCACTTTCCAATCGGTTTTTTAACTGTGCACCTAGTATATGGATTTGAAGCGAAAGTACTGCAGGTGACAATCTTGTATACTCAGAGAGATCGATTTACAATTCTTGGACGATATTTACTTCCTCTTAATAGCTCTAATGAAGTAAGAAATATCAGATAGTTAAATTCATTTGTATAAACAAAGCATAGGCATTTCAATGTTTTAAATTATGTATTTTTCACCAAAGGCGAGCGGCATCTATTTAGCGATGCTACGTTTAACATGCATTTATAGGTCGAAGAATATTGAGAAAATAGACATAGTTTTTAGAGACTATTTGCATTTTACTCATTCATGGATTTTTTCATATCTCTTAAAATGAAATTATTAATCATGTTTCACTGATCGCCAATTCATGCTTTCAGAACAATCTTAAAATATAAATTTGGTATTGTACGTAGATTTTCCGCTTGGTACTGTCAACTTATTTACTCTTATAATCATCGTAATAGTTCTCATTAGTTTCAGTACAATATGAATCCTAGCTCTCATACTTTTTACGGCATTTGAAATGTTTTACAAGGATCATAGACGATTATCACATTATACCAACAGTTTCCATAAAGGTAAATAGTTTATGTGTATCATATTTACTGACATTATAAGTGCTCAATCGACTGTCACTCTCTTCTAAACGATCTTTTGTGTATTCTAATGACAGATTCGGATTCAGCATCAAATTGCGGCTCTTGTGAATACAATTTCCTTAGTTCTGTAAAAGTTGACTTTTGATGGAAAAGAGAATATCTGGGATACGAGGGATTAATTCAAAAGCATAAAAAGTGAAACATAGGAATAAAGCGATAGCTGATAGTAGATCACCAGCCTAAGACACTATCAGAGCTGTTCTTCTATTGTTTCTCTATAGCACTCTACAGATATTATGATGGCCTTGTGGTGTAGGTCAAACGAAGTGGGATTTGCAGCGCAGGATCGGTTCCATTCAAGAACCGAAAGGCGTTTCCATTTCTTTCTCGTTCTACTTGCCGAACTCGTCCGATCGAATGCTCCGCAACAATTGCCATCCAAAATAGCTGTTTGTGAGTGAGGAGAGTTGGTTAAACATGGCGGAGTGTTTCAGTTAACAGGTAAAGAAATTCCCTCGCATAAGAACAGTCTTTCTGTGACGGGTGCAAAACGATAGCCTAAGAGCATAGAAACAAAGCAGTTTATTCGCCCAACACACATAGCTTACTCTGCCTGTTTTTATACAAAAATGTATAAAAATTCTTATAACACTAATCCCCTAAGTGAATATGTTAGGGGCTGTCGTGGCCTAGTGGTAGTCGGCGAGGCGTAGTGTGTGGTGGTCGAGGTGTCGATTCCGCCCTGTTCCGTTTTGATCTTCTCGTATTAAGTAATAGCTAATCATTTATTGTGCGTATGTGCAATCCCGGCTGAGGTACGGAACAGGCTGGAGTGGGGGTTTCGGCTATTCGCGAAATAAACCGCAGTCGACCGATCCAGCGATAAGTTTTTCGGTGCACTTGGACGGTGAGTTTGAAGACTGCGAGAGATGTAAGTTTATTGGTGAGTTTTTCTCTCTATTTTTCAGGGCTTTCTTGAGCCGAGGCATTTGCCTCAGTGCTCCCAAGAGCCGGGGCTTTGCCTCAGAGCTCAACTCCCACCTCCCCTTGTGGAGAGGAGGGGAGTAATTTTGGACGCTTCTGAAGCGTTTGGCACTTAGGTGCTGGACTGCTTCAGGAGCTTTATGGCACCAAGGTGCCAATAATTCGAATGTAAGGGGAGGTCATGCCAAATTTTTCAATATTCTAAAGTACACTAATCAGTTATATTAATTTATGTATAGATAGAACCTTAGCTACCTCTAGGCTAAGGTCTCCAAAAATAGGAAGGATACTCTACCCCAACCCTTAAAGGGTAAAGGGTAGTATTCCCTCCAAAAGACCATATCCTACCTTCCCTTTCCGGAAGGTAGTTCTGGTCGTGTCCAGCCACTCGATGTGAGTGGCTTTCGAAGGGCTTTTGAAGCCCGAAGAAACTAGAAAATTGAAAAATATAAACACTTTTCGGTTTCCGTACCTCTCCCTGGTTCCGTCTTTGCTGTCGAGAGATAAGAGACGCAGGGGAAAAAAATTGGGCATAGATTCGTCTTTCAATGTTTTTCAGCGTGACCCGTTAGGGTCAAATGGCACCTTGGTGCCATAAAGCTCCTGAAGCAGTCCAGCACCTAAGTGCCAAACGCTTCAGAAGCGTCCAAAATTACTCCCCTCCTCTCCACAAGGGGAGGTGGGAGTTGAGCTCTGAGGCAAAGCCCCGGCTCTTGGGAGCACTGAGGCAAATGCCTCGGCTCAAGAAAGCCCTGAAAAATAGAGAGAAAAACTCACCAATAAACTTACATCTCTCGCAGTCTTCAAACTCACCGTCCAAGTGCACCGAAAAACTTATCGCTGGATCGGTCGACTGCGGTTTATTTCGCGAATAGCCGAAACCCCCACTCCAGCCTGTTCCGTACCTCAGCCGGGATTGCACATACGCACAATAAATGATTAGCTATTACTTAATACGAGAAGATCAAAACGGAACAGGGCGGAATCGACACCTCGACCACCACACACTACGCCTCGCCGACTACCACTAGGCCACGACAGCCCCTAACATATTCACTTAGGGGATTAGTGTTATAAGAATTTTTATACATTTTTGTATAAAAACAGGCAGAGTAAGCTATGTGTGTTGGGCGAATAAACTGCTTTGTTTCTATGCTCTTAGGCTATCGTTTTGCACCCGTCACAGAAAGACTGTTCTTATGCGAGGGAATTTCTTTACCTGTTAACTGAAACACTCCGCCATGTTTAACCAACTCTCCTCACTCACAAACAGCTATTTTGGATGGCAATTGTTGCGGAGCATTCGATCGGACGAGTTCGGCAAGTAGAACGAGAAAGAAATGGAAACGCCTTTCGGTTCTTGAATGGAACCGATCCTGCGCTGCAAATCCCACTTCGTTTGACCTACACCACAAGGCCATCATAATATCTGTAGAGTGCTATAGAGAAACAATAGAAGAACAGCTCTGATAGTGTCTTAGGCTGGTGATCTACTATCAGCTATCGCTTTATTCCTATGTTTCACTTTTTATGCTTTTGAATTAATCCCTCGTATCCCAGATATTCTCTTTTCCATCAAAAGTCAACTTTTACAGAACTAAGGAAATTGTATTCACAAGAGCCGCAATTTGATGCTGAATCCGAATCTGTCATTAGAATACACAAAAGATCGTTTAGAAGAGAGTGACAGTCGATTGAGCACTTTGTCACCGGTATTCCTGGACACCACTGTACATCCCTTAGTCGTTATGCAACACATCTTGATCAAATCACTTTTCATCTCATCTCATAGAAACAGTCTATTTTATAAGCCGAAACAGTATTAACAGAAGCATACAAAAAATGGTTTATACTTTTAAAATTGAGACTATGAGGCTAACAACAAGCTGCTATATTATTGGCTGTTGCAGTGGAGGTTTCGAGAACCGTGATACTTCTAGAAACAGAACGTCAAAATACTATGTCATGATTCCACAGAACTCCGGAAGCAAAACGAGGATTTTAATTTAATTGATCACCTGGTCTGAACTCTTGACTATTCGGTTGTTCTTCTACTTGACTCGACATTTGGAACGATTACAGCAAACGAATCATTCGATTGACTTACCAGCCGACCAATCTTTTCGACGGCGTTTTCATCCCATTTCTTTCCCTTTGGTAGAGACCAGTACCAATGCTTCGCTGTAGATGACGTGGGTTCCAATTCTGGCTATTTCCCAGTCAACGGCGTTGGTGGGCTTTCCTAAGGGAACAGGCTATTGAAGCAAAACTTCGGCCGGCATTTCCTGCGTTTTTTGTGTAAGCACTGATTCAGTTCTTTCTCACTGAGCTGGGGAAATGCTCATCAGCATAACGAATCTAAGCAGTCGTCATGGAAAACCACATGTCCTCTCATTGTCTTGTGTAGATTTAGGTCCGATCAGGTATGGGAATTTTTCCTATTACCAAAAGAGTTCTGCGTCAATCTTCAAAATGGACAAAATAGATTTTATTGGACCTAAAAGGCTGGAAATTACAAAACTGCAACAACCCCAGCTATACTGATATCTGTTATTTCAATAGTACATTGTTATATTTCCCTTAATCAGGATTTTAAGCCAATTTCAGCGTTTCTTGTTTTGAATCCGTAATGCTACTTACTGCGTTATCTTCAAATAATAGTAGCCTTATTTCTATTTGGACTTAATTAGAAGAACGAGAAAGAGAAAGGTTAGGATTTGCTACTTCTTCAAGTGCAGGAGGGTAAAGTTTTCTTAACCCATGTAATGAAATACGTAATTAATTGTTAATGGGTAACTCTTATAAAACAAACACTTATCATTGAAAGGTCTTTTGATCCTGAACATCGTATATTAGCTTGACCAAACTTGAACGGTTTTTTGTCGTTAATAGTGGACGCTGTGGAATAGATGAGAAGGTGAACAAAGTGAAGAAATTGGAAAATCTTCGTTGAAATATATCTTAGCTAAATTTTAGGATTGAAGATAGTATAAAAGTTGTAATGTAGTACAAGAGAACAGAAATTGTAGGCACTATGTCTGAGATTTCAAGATAACATGAATAGAGAGAATAGAAAATAAATGATGGAAAAAATAATTACAAATAAATACAGGTTTTATGCCAATATATAAATCGCTCAAATTTGAACATGTTATCACCCAAGGTGTCCCCTAACATTTGTCCTCGAGTTATCCGGATTGACCCTCATCCTCTTTCATCCCTCACCACAACAGTTGAGTAAGCTGTAAACAATCAATCATAAATTGCTCTTACGAAGCTGATTAAGTACTTTGTTAGTAGGTTTAGTATTACAAATTAGATACAACCGATTTAAGTATAATAACTAATTTTGGAAAAAAAGATTAACGACTAGAATAAAGCAAAATTTTCCAAGTTATAATAATAAATGAAATATAGTGCAAGGCAATGTATTATTGACATAGTACTGAGAGCAAAAAGATTTTAAAAGGATCTCTTCTAGGTAAGAAATTAAATAATTAAACAATGAGAACGCACCCAGAAGATGTTCTGAAAATTGTGCTTATAACGTTTAAATAGCCAGAAAACTGAATATATTTCGCACTTGCTTAATTTACTTTCCGAAGTTTGATTTGGAAATATCTTAAATACAAGATTCTAAAAGTTTCGGCAAAAAATTTAAAATTAAAGTAAACAGAGGAATTAACTTAGAAATTAGTAATATCAATAAGTGAAAACTCTTCATATTGTTTTTAATATTATTTAATTAAATAGTTAGACATTGTTCTCTAAAAAATTGTTTAGAATTATACATTGTCTTTCCTGAAAAGTTCATTGAACTATGTTCTGTTATTTTTAAAATTATTTACTTCCGACTGTGATAATCTTATATAGTTTTAACACGCAAGACGTAATGCAGCAAGCGTTCCCTGCAATTAGGGGAAATATTACCCAAGGATTTGACAGTACATTTACAACAATATTTGTAAGGCATAAGATTTGGAGAGTGTAAAGAAAAGAAGAAGAGAATAGGCAAAATGGGCGGGACTTGGTATGCTTAAGAGGTGGACCCTCAGAACAAAATCATTCGAACAGTCACAATGGCTGCAGACTGTCCTCTTTTATTGCAGTCCCATGATTAAATTGTAAAAATACAATCACCATGTTACAATTTGAAAATGTTTAATGTTATCCGTAATCAATCCTGAAATTAATACTTTCTAATACTTAATATCAGTACTTCCCATCATAGTATCAATTGGCATCTTTAGCTTTAGATTCATACATATTTAAGGCTGTTAGTAGAATTTCCATTTGAATTGCAACATAGGGCCTTGATTTAATTTTTTGAATTTATTACATTATCAATAAAGTAAATAAATTTTACAGAGCACTAACGCGATCACAACTATGTCTGATATTAATCGTAAACGTCCGGCCACTGACTCTCTGCCAGCAGATACTCCAAAGAGGCAACCCATGGCAATCCATCAGCCTTCAAATTTTTACACCCCAACAGCTCAATTTAATCCTTATTATATGGTAAACATATTTTAGAAATCTAATATATAAAAGACAAATTACTGTTATGTGAAACAATATTTGGAATACAAATTGCTCTTCTTTTGAGTACTATCTAAAATACTGGTTGCACAGGGACTTCCTCAATCTGTCCCGATGTATCATTCCACCCCATTCATGAATTTACCGCAGCAAGGTGTGCAGGATGAGAACAGTGCGTATTCTGGCATGGATTTTAGCTGTATGCAGGTAAGGAAAGTATCTAAAGTTACATTCTAGCCTAAAAATTTAATGGAGGCATAGTGAAAGGAAAGGCAAATATGCCTAAACTAACTAAGTCATAAGAAAGTACGCAAGAAATGGAATGAGACTGCTATAGTATATTCTAGCAACAAATGGTCCAACCGGGTCTCAATTCATCCTACTCTTCATTTGGATCATCAGCACATTCTAATGTTACAACTCCATCAACCAATGATTCTGGTATAAGTCATGGAAGTGGTGAGTCTGGAAAAAACATCTTAGATTAAAACCAGTACAAGACTAAGTCATTTTTCAGGTTGTTCGCCTTCACTAGACTTATCCTTCGCTCCAAACCCATCGACATCAGAAGAAAAGGGCGAGGAGGCTTTATTCCATGTACCAAGTAGATTGAATCATATCAGAAAGTATAAAGTGAGTACCTCTATTTCCAAATAAAACAACTAGTTTTATCAACTAATGGATAATCTGATATAACAAATAAAATATAAGCATATTCTAGGTCACTCTCTCGGAGCTTCAACGCCGAACCAGTTCACCAGAATGCTTAAACAGTAGCATTCTAGGCACATACCTTAGATTGTCGGGAAAATACTATTATTTACAATTTTATAGACTTGATTTAAACTCTTTTAAGATATTAGGTTAAATACTAAAGCTACATTTTCATCCAGAACGATTTAATAACTTGGAAATTTTATTCGAATAACTAAACATAAGTACTATCTTTAGAGCTAAAACGAAAGAAGTTGGAAAGGAATTACGCGAAAAGCTCAGGCTTCATGGATTGGAAGTAACTTCTGGTAGAAGAAAGGGAATGAATACCACAGCTTTCACATGCCTTGTTGAGGGTATGTATCCTTGTGTAAAACTTCCAACAAGAATATCCCACATATAAATAAGAGGCGAATTTACTTATAGAAGAAGCTCAACGTCTAGGACTCGACTTGAAACATATTGTTCGTGAATACTTCCCGGCCAAGCCTCTTTCTCACCTCGCTTACCGTAGAAGTACCAACCAACCTTTTGAAGAAAGAAAAAGAGATCTTGAAGGAGCAGTGTAGGCAATTTTAAATTATAAAGAACTATTAGGTCTAAAACCCATCTATAAAGAACTATTTCTTCAGTTATTAAGTTATCGAAGTAGATTAATTACACGTTCAAATAAATGTTCTAGGCGTATTTTGGGGGAACTGTCTAGTATGCTTGAAGAGCAGCAGACTCCATTCCAAATGAGACTTCAGAACAATATAATCTGCGATCCAAACGTTGAAACGGCGATGAATCACTTTAGTCTTGTAAGCTTTTTTACTTTATAAATTTCGCAGGTATTTTTAGAAAATGGTACTTTCTTTTACATTGCGAGTATAGAATGCTCTCACACTGGCTGCACGAACACCAGTAGCGTAGCTGAGTGCTTCATTTAGAGGATGTAGTCTGGAAATAGTATGTCATTATTTAGATCACTCATGGATTCGGAATGATCAACCAATCTACGTGGTCTCGTGCTTTTGAGAATTTCGCCAAACACTCTCTAAGCCTATATTTACAGCATCACCCACACAGTCAAATAATCAATGCGTAGTTTACTGACATCTGAAAGTATGTTTTATTTATTTAAAAAATTGTTATAAGTCACATAATATAGTCCTGAAAAACTAGATACACTGTAAATGACCACGACCTAATTGTATTGTTTATAATATTGTAATAATTTGATCCACAACATATATTTTAATTATATACGCATAATTCATCGAAATATACTTGAAGCTTTAACTATACTACTACTTAAAAATATAACTATCTCTGATATATGCATTTTTCCTTCATACTAATGCTGATATGTATATATGAATTTGTAATGAATTAATTCTAGTAATATCGAGATATATTTACCTAAGTTTGTTAAAATATTTTCTTAAATAACGTATATGTTACGTACCGTTTAGACACTGATAACTCACTACAGCAAATAAAAATCTACATCTGAGATCAATATTTCCTGCGATGCCCTAGAAAAAATCTTCACAAAGGAGCCATCAAAAATTGTACCTCCAAGAAAGCATTAAAATTCGTCTACTCTGAAATTTAATAAAACGAGTACAAACAAAGTGGCATGAAATCACATAAGAAAGTTATCGTTCACTTATCTATGAATGATTCTAGAGGTATAAAACTTTTAATCAAAAACTTATGAATAAATTAAGCAAGTAAATCATCCATTAAAAATGAATACTTTTTGTAATAAAGTTGTGCATAAGTCGTGTGATAGATTATGTTCAGAGTAGACAGTGCTTTATAGCTCTTAATAATCTATTAGCGTATCCTAAAAGTGTTTATAGAATAATAAGTGATTATGATGGGGTTGATTATTTTTTAATAACATTTAATCAATCAGAACAGACGCAAATAAAGATATAAAAAATTCCCAATATAAGGAGAAAACAATCTTTACGATGCGCACTGATTTAGATATATAAGTTGAACAAATAATTGATAAAAAAATAACAAATTATAAATGAACGGCAAACATATGAGCAGCAACTGTTCGTAGCAGTCGCTCAGCGCGTCTGGACTGTTCTCGTGTGAACACATCAATACGGTTATTTGGATTCATAGACGGACGAGAAACCCACGACATCTAAAAACTATTTTAAATATATTTATGTACTTACGAATAAATAATTCCTTTTTCTCAGTTAGTCTTTTTATTATACCAAACGATCGGCACAAGCATGTTGGTTGTTCTTCTCATATGCATCGGAGATATATTCAGCCATTATATGATCAAAAACCATAGAACTGCATTCAGATCCGGCATCTAATGTCTGCTGTGAGACAAGCAACTAAAAGAAAAACGAGATAAAATACATTTGAAGGTGTCAATGGGTAGATATAATAATACCTCATAAGCTTTTATGTACTCTTCATCTTTTTTGTTTCTAATGAGCTGACACACGAGTGCAGATAACATATAATGGCGTGTGCGTGAAAGGCACACGCGGAGACGAATCCAAATCTAAACAAAAGATCACATAATTAATAACTATTTTCAAAAAAATGGCGCTATATATACACATTCCTTAGTGAGAAATGAAATGTAAATAAATGTCTCAAGAAACGACATTAATATGAATAATAAATATTTCAAAATATGAGAGGCAAACCGTATCATCCACTACGTTGTCCGGGAATGGTGCAGAAAGATTGCTTCGACAAGCTACAAGTGTCTCAGTGTATAATATACTTGCTTCATCAAGTTCCCCTTTTGCTAAAATTCATAAATAAAATTCATAATTACACTTAAAAAACTTCTCAAATTTTCCGTACTAATTCAACAAAACAGATTTCACTCCACTTTATTATATTAATAATAGTAAATATACCATAATTGTAGTCAGCCGCTGCTCTGAGCCAAAAAGCATTAGTAGGATCACTTTGGAGTGCATTACGAAAAACAGTTTGAAGACATTCTTCAATGACTTCGTGGTGAGCATGAGATAGTCTATAAAAAAAGCATGAATATAAATTCTTACAATACCGTAATAATTTAAGTAAAATGAAAGTAATGCCGTCATATATCTTCTGTGGAAATTATTTTACACTTTCCAGAGAAGAAATCCCCTATTTCATGTTTTTCAACCATTGTATACGGCAATAAAATAAAAATATGGATATTACTATCATGCTTAAGTTAACTGTGATGAATAATAAGCATTAGAAAAATAGCTGGAAATTTATTATTAGGACGATTCTTAAAGTTTATATATATTGCCCATCAATATTTTATCCCAGTCTCTTTGTGTAGATTTTTGCTTTTACTTAATGGTGCAAATAAAAAAAATATTCTCGTTGGAGGGTCTGTACTAATAGTTAATCTAACAAATAGTAAAGAAAAAATGCATAGTATTTCGTATGTATAACTGCATATGTAAACCAAAAGTCTAGGTTAGGATATAACAGCTTAAAAACAACAAATTCTACATTATAATTTTGAATGAAGACTATGAATTTTTAGGCTCAGTTTCTAACAGGACATTAGTTGCATATAAATGACGCGATGTGCATAAGTAATATTTGAAAGCGCAAAAATAGATAAGCCTATGTAGCTAGAAGTACGAAAAACTGACTCAGACTCGCTGCCGAAGTAGTCAGAATGCTGAACGAAAAGCCGTAATTGTGGTTTGCGATCCGCCAGTAATGCTCTATTAAAGGTAAAACAAAGATGCGATATCAATAAAGCCAAGAGATTAGTATGCTGAAACAGAAGGATGTAAATTTTCAATATACAGGATTTTTGATAATTGTGATACTTTAAAAAAAAATTAAATATGTACGTGGTAAAACTTTTGCCACTCAATAGCTAAAAAAATACCCTGATAAGACGAAATAATTGGACCATTTCAACTCGGCTTCGAGAAATATCTCGATCTCGTAATAAGGAACCATCATTTCTTCGTCTAAATACGTAATTATAAGATAAAATATAACAGAAGAAAAAAAAAGTTATAATGATTAAGCAACTAACTTCGTTCCATTATCAAACAGGGGACTGATTAAGCTGGCCCACGCCTCGGCAAGCTTACGCAGCGATGAACCTGGCTGGGCACAACGTTGTCCATAAGCAGCTAGTAGCTTAGATGCCATTGAGACTGTGTGATTGCTCCTGCGATATGACCGCATTTATATAGCGCGCTATTATTTAATATCTCTTATTTTATTATAGAGAAATACAGTAGACATAATTACACAAATGATAGCACGCGTAGAGGCGGAGCCAAAGAGACATATAAAAGCGCGTAACAACAGCTTGAGAGAGAGAGATGTAGGCCCACTCTCATGTTTAGCTTATTTGTATTATTTGTTTATATTTGTGTTTATAAATAAATATAATAATTGATTCTTTATCTATCATATGTATTGAACGCAATATTATATTGCAAATTATATCCGAATACTGCAAAAGGCGAAAGTATTTTTAATATTCGTGATAAATAAATCCCCACTCTATCTTTCCTAGCACAAAGTCCCATTCACCTGCATTGAGAGCAAAGGCAAGGACCTAGAAACATTTCTTATATCACCTAATATTAACTATATAAATGATTAAGTCTCATATGGAATCATTAACTAAGATATAAACCTCTTTTAGTTGATACATGAAACTTATAATAATAAACATACTTGGGTAATTAGTTGACTGGAATTGCTAGTATTAACAACGCTAGCATCGTTAAAAACTCCTTTAACAGTTCTCATATGAAGATCAAACACTTGAGCATCCATTGATTCATGTGCCACGAGAATCCGAGAGTTCATGATGCATGTTTGCACTTTTATTGCCTAGAATTCCTTGATATAATAACATAAAAAGAGGCATCAGTTTTTTATTGCTAAAAATTAAATCTTCTACTTTATTATCATTCTACTGGACATATAGAAGATTTCATATATTGTTTGCAATTGCGAAATTATTTGTGCTTCATTTTATCCATTTTTGTTTCTTCCTTAAACAAGAGAAAATGTGGAATCCAAAACGCACCTGTGCAATATTACATATAGCAATTAGATTAAAAACACTGACCTCAAGTAGGATTCGTTTTTTGTTAGCAACAGCTAACTGTCCAATCTCCGTAGCATAAGAATTTGCACTAGCATCCCATTCTACTTTATTCTATAATTACTATGACATATCATGGACTAATAAACTAGTAATTATAGTCAATAGTACTAAGTGAAAATTAGGAAGTTAATGTTCACCTTCATTTTACCAAGCTGCTGTAGTTTGCCCAGTAATATAGCATGATATTCATTAACAGGTCGCGTAACCAAAATAGCTTCACCCAATAATTCAGGAAATTTAAACTAAATTACATTATTTTTCACATATTTATATTAGGACTAGAGCTTAGAACTTTATAATATTGTAATTCTAATCTACAGTAAACAAACAATATAAGTTGGAACAAACATAATCCTGGACGAAATAAGTGAATTTTATTTATTACTTACACCATAAGGTAAAACAAAGTGTTCCAATGTAGATAATGCAGATTTAATCTCTTGAGCATTAAAAGAAGTAATCACAGTCCAAAAAGGATTCTCTGGTTTTAAAAGCGCTGAAAAAATATAGATAGTAAATATTTACACTTAATTTAGATTAAATCTGTTTTAAAAATAAAGCACTTGTGGATTTATTTTTCATTTTACTAATGAAATTAACTTTCAGATATATAAATCACTTTAGGTCACTATTCCTTTGTTTTCAAAAAATTTTCTCAGTAACGAAAATACAACCCGTCCAATGTACGGCGCAGTAAAAATGGCCGCTATATAACTAGCACTTAGTGGTGGGTTTTTAGATTGGCCGGAAGATGGCGTGGGGGGCAACTCGCAGGCCCAAAGTGACCTTTCACCCCCGGGAAGGTCTGAGATAAGGCTCCAGAAGGTTCGAGAAGGACCTCGCTCGGAGGGGCGAGGGGCTGTGCCAGAAAATGCTTACCCTGAGGGGTTCGGAAACAGCCCCGGCCAGCGAATCTAAGTGCGATCGCCCAAAGAACACAATTCAGACTAGTCTCTGGCCAATCAGTTTTGCAAAAATTCGAGTGAGTAATTCCATAAGAGTAACATTTTCTTTACACTTTATAACATTACAATAAAACAGTCACCTTATACAAATTCATTAACATACCTTTCAGAATAGGAGTTCCTGGTGGAGGTGTTGTTGCTTTAATCGTTGCGGTAGCCATTGGACGTAACCGAGGTTCATCAACACCATTTCTAACTAGCTCCTCTTTAATTCCTGGCACAGTGGCACAAAGAAATAAAAGAAGTGCATCAATACGTAAACGAATTTCTTCATTTTGAACATTTGGAAACTGTCGTAGTAATGACTGAAGCATAAGAACAATGCTTATTTTCACTTTTTATTCTACTTAATGTTAACTGACAGAACCTTTCTTCATAATTTACCTTGAAATAAGTTTCGAATTTTTTAAATAGTCTAAAGTAGTAGTTATAAATTGACGCAGAACCAAGATTATACCTTAACAAATCGTTCAGTGACAACCTTCTCCGTTAATTTTTCCCTTGAAGTGATAGGTAGACCATCAACAACATTTCTAGCAATGTTCTCTGAGCGGAATGCGACCTTAGCAATTAATTATACAACTTTTATTTACATAAATGCTTAATATCAATGAAAAAAAACCATTATCAGAATTAAACTATAGGCTTTAGTTTCTTAAGTCAGAAATGTGAAATCGAGATATGCATTAATCACTTACTCTTATCGTATATGCTTACTTATATATGACAATATTCACCAAAATCATTCTGTTAAATAAAACTCACTTGACTTGAGTTTTTTTATGTTCTTACTCTTATATTCTCAAATAAAACTATAAACACTACTTAATTAACTAAAAACTAATATTCTCAATGAAAACATTGTGTTGTATCCTTGTGTATAGTAGGTCAAGAATAGTTTATGTTAGTACACGTACAGGGAAGACCACTTATACAAATGTGGGCTCCTTATATACAAGCTACAACGGCAGCATAACTATCTTAGCTATTAGTATGCTAATTAGGGAACAGCAGGTAATGATGTACATTAGCATATATGTGGTTTCAGATATCAATGTTTGAATGTTCGTAACACATTGTAATTTCCGCATTAGACAAAAAACAGGACATATGCTTGTATTACCAATATTGTTGCTCAAAGCCATATAGCGGGATTAAACTACTTACTAGTTTTATTTCGTTATATGCTTGCTAGTCTCATTAAAAATTAACATTGTAGTGATAATTGTATCTAGTTGTCGTATTCTATTATTTTTAAATGTTTTATTACTACCGTCTTGTATATATTCAGAGCAAAAGGAACTAGGCGTTACCAAGTGGTGGTATTACTATATTATATCGTGTTCGATCATTCACTTATATAATCTGAACTAAGGACATTTAGCACCCGGCTTGTCATCCTAATTCGCTACCCAAAATCCTAATGATTATGGGAGAACTTCTTAACTGCCCAGTAATTTTGGTAAAGAATACAAAAAAATTCGATACGAAACACAAGACCTATCAGCTTCTTTTTAATTGACATTATAATGGACTAAATTTATTACGATGTGATTATGTATGTGTACCTATCACATGGAAACCAACAGCATTAAAATGTCCTGCAAGTTTAATTTAAAGTTCAATATTCTATGTGTAAAATGAAAATTACTAAACGAGTTCTAAAGAGAAAAGTGAAGATTATGAGAAGTTTTTAGTATGCTTATTATGAGGGTTTATTATCATTCCCCTCAGAACTAAAGCGATAGGAGTATTATCTAAATGGAATAAAACATAAGAAAACTAATGATTGGTCAAATAGACCCTTATTTTCAATGTGTGGGTGCTATTATATCTTCTAGCGACGTAGCATGTTAGAAATTATTTTTATTTTCTAAGCTACTAGAAAATTATGAGGTAAAAAATCTTTTAATGTATAGAATGAATAAAGTTGGTAGTATCACTCAAAGTTACGATACAAGGTTTCATCTAAATTTATCTGTTGTTAGTTTTGGAAACCTCTGGTCTTATTTATGACATTATAAAAATATGTATAGTATTAATAATTTAGTCTAATATAGCATAATTTCGTTGTTACGCTTCCTTTTTTACATTATTCCACACTTATTTAATTGGATTTTTATAATTACTAAGCAGTAGGCCCTTAAGTATTTGGTTAGATCTAACAACAGATAATTTGAGATAAACCCTTTATTAATGTATAAAGCCAATAAAAACTTAAACCAATCGACGCATTTAAGCTAACAGAGTACTTAGAGTAAATTCTATATCTTCGAACGATTAAACATTGAACTGCACGTACAACATTAGGGTCTAAAATGCGTACTTAGCTTCTATATAAAAAATGCATATAAGCATAATTCATGAAAATATACCTGAAGCTGTCCTGTTGTTTCACGCTCAGCTCTCCACCTCCTCATCAATAATCTACGATGTACTGAAGAATCATCTGCCAATAACTAGAATAATTTACTTCATCAATTGCAATCTATTTCACTTCTAAAAATATTGATTTAAGTCTCTACACAATAAGATTGTTCCGTTAAAATGGCATCTTTTACTGATTAATGACCTTTTGATCAGGGATCATTTCATGACTACTTGGTCCTTGCATAGGAAACGGTGATTGAACTCCTAGTGCTATACAATATCCACCCAAAACCTTTAAATCGATCGAAGTTAACCGTCCATCCGTAGAAGGAGATGTAATCTAATACAACATGAATGAATTAAAATCATCAAAATAAAAGATAATATTTATTTTAAAAATATATAGTCACTTAGTGAAATAGAGATATTAAATACACACCAAAGCCAATAGATTTTTGGCTGCCAGCATATTTCCGTTTGCAAAGTAATAAGATACCAGATCAAGACGAGTCTTAAAGAATCAGATAAAATCCTTTAAAATATTATCATTAATAACCTACACAATGATAACACCTAAATGTACATTGCAGACAATCTAACGTCTCAGTAGAAACTCTTATTGGAATCTTTTCATGACATACCCTGTTAATTACATCAGCCGCTGATAGATAAACAGAATCCAAAGTTAAATCAGCTACTGGAGGACCATCGCACAGAATTGACGGGCCGACAATAGCAATACTTAATGCCATACCTCCGCTCTATAAAAATTGTGATATAAGAACTAATTTTTAATTACACTGTTACCGGACAATCGAGACTAGTGGTATAGGTTCGTGAAGTAAATGAGTAAAAACGGTTGAGGTGAAAAGAAAGATGAGCGAAGAGATAGAAAATACGAGAAATAGTAATAAATCTAAATCCACCTGTATGAAAGGCTGTAAAAAACAAGATACACGTGGCACATTCAATCCCCTTCCATCCGTAATAACTTTCTCCATTGTAAACACTGTACTCTGAAGACGTTCCCTAGTGTCGATCACCATTTTTCTAATATTTTCGTGTTTATTCAAGTTGGAGTCATTCATAGAGAGACTGAAGATGAACAAAAATTAATTATTCCTTTTATAAATAAATAAATGTATATATAAAGCGCTTCCTATGCAAAAAGTAATGAACATTTAATATCAAAGTAAATGTGACAGGAAAATATATGAAAGGAACTCACGGATTACTGACGGTAGGTTTAGCCGGTGGCGGAGGTATACGATAACGACGATCAACAGATAGAACCCATCGTGCATATAGCCAATCACCAAACTAAACAGCCTGTATACTCGACGAAAGATGGAGGTTTACTACAAGAATATCAACAACAAAAAAATACAAACAGAAGATTACAAACCGAGGGATATACAGATAAATCATTGTTTCGGAAGATTTTGAGCACATAATCCATTAGTACACGTACCAAAAGAATTTCTCCACTAAAATGAACAATATATTCTAGTTATTGTTGACTTTATGAATGATAATAGATATGACAAAGAGCTCCGTCATATCTTGATTCGTGAGTAAATGAGCTAACAATTTATCAATTAGGTAGTCAAAGTCCCAGTCTATAGCAGCAAGAGAAGACATGGCGTGCAGCCAGAGACATGCTGATTTACGCTGCGAAAACTGAACATCTTCTGAAGTCGAATACATCATTTGAAGGTGAGAAATACTTTCCATCGTAATAAACCATTTAAATATAACATAATACAAATAGAATATTACTATACATAATTTTCACCTTGTGCGAATGTTTTGGCAATGAGCATCTCCCCTTCTTTATCTGAATTAGTGGCTTGTTCAGCAAACTGAATACTTAATCGACCTATGACTTCTGAAAAATGGTAAACAACACTGATATGTACCATCTAAAATTGTCTCTATATAACCTTATATTAGTATCTTTCTTATTAACGTCTGTAATGTTAACTTGAATTCATAATATTAAGAAATTAATCTGATACTGTGGTATTAACTACCTTTATTTTTGACAGGATCATCTAGAAGTTGAGCGAATTTTTTCATATCCACAAAGTAATCGAACCAATTGACTACTGGAGCACCCCAGTAATCGTTGATATTATCAACTGTTTGCATCCTAAATCGAATGGTATCTGTATATAGAAAAACATTGCAAGTACTAAATGTCCAGTGACAGCAATAATGTGAATATATCCTTAGTTATATAAAAGGAGATAAATTTGGTGTTTTCCCAGAAATAGGCTCATCACTGTAATGTACAACATGTATTCATTTTTATTTTATGCAAAAAGCACGTTAAAGAGCCATTCGCCATAATCAATAATAGTAGGTAAATCGGGAAGTAATTCATAAAACTAGTATTAGATTTACACATTATATAACAAAAAAAGCTCAAAACGACTAGTACTATTAACAAGATAATATGGCATTTATTTTTTTAAGAAATCAAATAAAAATACGCTTGAAAACGAATAAATAGTAAATTTACATTGGAATAAAATATACTAAACATCTTGTATTAAAATACGCCAATTGTAATTCTACATTAGGTCGTCAGACCACAAAATTAGGAAAAGTAATAAAGTATTGAATCAATTGTTGGTAACATCAGTATTCATTAATATTAGCTGTAACAGCGGTATACGACCCATTCTGTGTTTCTTGTATCTTTTTCATCAACTTAACCACATTCATGGTAGGGACTAAAAAAGAAATATTAAATAAAATATAAGATTAATGTAAAAAAACTCCTACAAATAATTATAATAATGACAACGATAAACATATGGGGAAATTACCGTTAAATAGAATACTAATTATATGGAACTAAATAATCCACTTCCACTTAACATTAGAAATTACTTACAGAAACCAAGTCCCTGGAGAAATAGCATCATACTCTCAGTGACAGCCTCTGGACGATCATCAAGAACGAGGCCACATGAATCAGATACCTTGAAAATACATTTTTATACAAATCAAGTAAAGGAAAAATATATATTTTTAAACTACACTTTAAAACCAGTGTTTTTTGTACTTGGTAGTAGAATTATTAATTGCATACTTTAATCCAGTCTGATTTTGATGGGTCAAGTTTTGTGTTCAGAACAACTGTTTCGTTGATGAAAGCACTACCAGCGCCAATAATCTGAAGAACAGGTACCGTGAACTGAGGACCTGACTGACCATCACGTGACATCAAAATAGGAGTACGACTGCAACAAATTATTTTCAAGAATAGCTGTGATCATTTAATAGTTAAAATAATTAAATCTTAAATTTTAATGTGACATTGAAATCTCAAGAACAACTAACTTGACATATGATTCGATAAATGAGGCTAGATTGTTGGGATTGGGTAGATGTTGGAAATATACACGATACTGTCGAACGATATCAGAACTGCACTCATCAAGACGTCGGCCAAAGTGATGCCACATAAGATAGTCAACAGTGAAGGTATTCATTCCAGAGCTACGCAAGTAATGCATATTCATCTGGATGACATAACTTTAACTTACTAGTATATTATGAAAAAAATCGTTCAATATCATAATTTACTCGTCAAAACATGAAAATATCCATTTCATTAACTATATTATACTTTTATACCCACATATCAGGGTTGGCATTCAAGACTAAAATGTCGAGTTACCGGGTTTTCGATATTTTAGAAAAGCCGGGGAATTCCCGGAATTCGGGGAATTGGGGGTCCCGGGATGTCAACCCTATCACATATACATTAAAATCCCACTTTCCTAGAAATTATACAGTGAATTAGGAAATGATAGCTCACTTTGTGTGTTTTTTCTTTTCTGTGTTTAAATTTATCTATTTTTTTCTGAGGTAAGATGTAATAGTCTTGGAAATCTCCAATTTTAATTTCATCTTTATTCATAAAAAAAAAATCACGTCTTTTGTGTTAATAGAAATAACTAAATTTTTACCGTTCGAAAATAGTAGCTTAATTCTTGTACGTCGGATTCATGTCGATAAGCTTCATTTTAAGACCGTCAAGAACTTCCAAAGTGTCATTACCAAAGCATGGAGCGAAGTAGACAAAATTGTCATCAAAAATTTAGTTAACAGTATGCTTGAATTAATTTTTCAGGTTATTAATAAAAGTAGTAGTTGTACTGACTATTAGCTAATTGTTATGTACATTGGTTGTTATTGTTTTTATCGTTAACACATATTTTGATAAAATGTGCTACTCTTTCTGAACAGAGAAAATTTAGTTATTTCGGTAAACACAAAAAACGTGATTTTTTATGAATAAAGATGAAATTAAAATTGGAGATTTCCAAGACTATTACGTCTTACCTCAGAAAAAAATTTGATTAATTTAAACACAGAAAAGAAAAAAGCTAAAAAAAAAACACAGAGTGGGCTATAATTTCTTAATGCACTGTATTTTATTTCAAAATCTAAATATGCTATATATAATATTATAAACGTTTCTATTTCCTGGAAATATCTTCCGAAACTATCAAAAATATAATAAAAATATAAAGACTATAACAAAATATGTCAAAAACATTAATCACCTTTTGATAGGCCCATTCAATCCATCCAGCAGATGCTACTACACAATTGACAAGAATAAGAGCATCAAGACGACGCTGATTGAGAAGCTATAAAATAGTAAATTTAAATTTAAATTAACTTCATATATAGAGTTTAAGGCCAAATATTGAAAAAAAACAAACCGAAAACCTCAGCAATACGTTAGCGCCGACTCCAACACCAAAAGCTATGAATGACTTTAACCTATAAGATTACTACATATATACTTCATGCAGTAGTGGTAGCATATTCATTATTAAATTATATAGTAAGCTTACTCGAAGTAATCGACAACTGTCTCTACAATTTTGGCTAGACCATCCATTGACGGAAATACAAAGCTGGAAATAATTAATATAATTAGAATAAACAACCTTGGTATTACTAACATATTGAGTATATTAGTTAATTATTCTTTAAAAAATGCATGATGCCTGAAAAATTATAACTGAGTCAAGTAACGTAATTCTCACTTATCAGGTAGAGGTTGTGCATCCACTTCTTGACCTGGTGCATTTATATTGTACACACAAAATTTCTCCGTAAACTCAGCAATCGAGACAAATTGAAAAAAATTTTGAAAATTGCTCTCAGCTAAAAAATACTACAATCATTTTGAAACCATTCACTACTAACAAAATATCTAAAAGAAATTTTGTTCCTAGTGCAACAACTTTACTATAGAACTAATTTTGTCTACATTCCTACAAATTCATAAAAAAATTGAATATAAGAAAATATATTGTACACTTACAATCTAGTGCCAAGTCATGAAACGTAACGAGAGGATGTTTTTTACGATCTCCATATATTGAGACTTTAACCTTGCCATGTGCAGTATCGACCTTTTCCTATATAAAGTCATATATAACGATTTTATCAGAATTGGTTTATGTATTATGTATACCACTTTTACACGCAAAGAATTAATTACTATTAACAATTTACAATTATTAAAATAATTGGCAGCAAAATATGACAAATAATATTACATCTAAAGTAAGTAATACTAACCTCATGCATATCAGGCACACCACTTTCTACCAGAGGTTGCATTTCACGAGAAAATGAATGCATTTCCATTGAAGCCATTATTTTTCCCTATATAAACAAAGACTCAATGAACTGCAAACATTTTTTTTTAGCTATGGTATAAGTTATACTCTGTAACCAAATATGAAATGTTATGTTAATTATATCAGAAATGAGTGATGAAACAATAACTCTGGCTTTTACCTTATATTATAAATTACAAAAAATGGAGAGATTATATGTACCTCAAGAATAGAGGAACCATGATAATGATATTATACGTACTGTATGCAAACCACTACTTTCAAGGAGGTGGGCACCTACTACGTGACACTAAACTGATCTTGGTTCCAAAATATACGAGAGAAAAATAGCATTGGAGCAGACATTGTATTGGATATATAATTGTCATTTAAGTTGCTGGGATTGCAGTAATAGTAACTTTAAGCATTGATATTTGTAAGAAATATAAAAACAGAATATGGACTTGAATTCCTTACGATAATTAGTATGATATTTTTATTTTGCTTAAATATGACAAAGTGGACAGGTTTTATGCATTTCGTATACTGAATGTGCGCTATATTAATATAGTTTAATTGCTGGAAATGGAACCCTCTATTTATTTTAATAGTACTTATACCACTGATTTGAAGTAGAATGTTTTAAAAATATTAATTTTGTGCATTTAGTTCACCTAAATATTTGTAAACACTGCAGAACTTTTTTGTGAAATTTGAAACCAACAATATCAATTTTTCTAGTATAAATTTTTATTCCTTTACAATCATTTAATATCCAGGAGCCAATCGTGCTGGTGGACAATGGTCACAACTACCAGGAGATCCATTGTCGCCAGCCTGTCCTGGTCCTCCAGCTTGTCCTGGTGGTCCAGGTAGTCCCCTTTGACCTCAAATATGTAAGCATCCAGACATTAATAATAACATATACAAATCATTTGTGCTTCTTTAGATCTATAGTAAACATACCTGTTTCTCCAGGCTGTCCAGGTTGGCCATTTTCCCCATCTTTTCCTGGCGGACCAGATTTTCCAGGCTGCCCAGGACTTCCTGGTCTACCTGGAGGTCCTGGGGGTCCAGCTGGGGCTTGGATTCCAGGATTTAGCTGACCAGGTTCACCAGGAGGTCCCCTCTGCCCTGGTTGGCCCGGCTGACCTGGAGGCCCAGGTGGTCCAGCAGGTCCCTGAGGTCCAGGTGCTCCATCGTTTCCGTTAGGTCCAGGCTGTCCAGGAGCACCATCTTGTCCTGGAGGTCCAGAAGGTCCTGGCACTCCAGGTGCTGCTTGACAAGGGCATTGCGGTGGAACAGGTAAAAGTCGATCATGAAGTTCAGCATCTGGACCAGGTGGACCAGGTTCCCCTGGACCAATTCCGGGGGCTCCGTCATTCCCAGGAGTACCTGGTTGTCCATCTGGACCAGGAGGTCCTTGTTGGCATGTACAGCATTGCGCCTCTGCCTGACGAGTAGCACGTATTAAAATATCCAATGAATCTTCAGGTCCTTCAGGTGCCACTTCTACCATCTCGCGCCACATGTCTCGAGAACGAGATTTACAGTACTCGACTTCACCCTGGAAAAATTCTGTATCAATATATTAATCGAATTTCGAGTGGTATTTTATGTTCTAAATTCTAGAGACCTATTATGTGTAAACTAAATTATGTTGATGTAACATTCTTATTCTCAAGATATCTCAAATTCCAGCGAAAAATTATATTTTACCTGTACAGTTGCCTGAAGTGTCTGTACATAATGGAAGACTAGTGGAAATGTGATAAGACATGCTGAAACAGCTACTGTAGAAAAGACAACCGCAGCAAATGCCACTCCTCGTAGGGAGCCTTTCTTCTCGTCCATGAACTAGGAAAACACATTAGACAAAATAGTTAAATATCATGAATCCATAGCTCTATCATGTGTAGCTCGATAAAGTAGTCATCCCGCAAATAATAATTAGTTTATAATTCTTTAGTTGTTAAAGCAATTGTATAATATGAATAATCAAGATGATACTAAATTTTTAATAAAATGCAAAATATAGTAGCATAGTTTTACAGATAATAACTTAAAGGTCGGTCTTTGCTAATATGTAAATTTCCAACTTATTATCTATTTGGTTATATAATTAGTATAATAACTGTATCAAAACTTATTTCAAGTTATAAAACGAAAAGACGTTAAAGTGCAGAAATCTCCAAAGATAAAAGTCTTTAGTAAACCTGGAATCCGGGACAGGTCTTGTGCTTAGGCTTGTCCGCACACTTATATGTGGTTGCGGCAGTGGAACGAAACACCTCGTGTACACCAAAAAAGTGGGTCTGAAAGTGACTGCAGGGAAGATCACACTAGGGAAAGAAAAAATTTATTTTATTAAAAATCTAATTCACAACATTTGCTTAACTAATATCTAGAACTTCTTTTCCATACTTAGATTTTCATTTGCGCTTTTATAATAACGAACTTTATTGTCTAAGTCACGCGCTTACAATTGTTTTTTAATGCTTTTAAATTTTTAGTTGTTTGACTTCACAATACGTATGCATCAAAATAAATAGCAGAAAAAAGAACAAGCAGCAGTAATTAGGTAACTACAGATTATTTCTTTAATACGCAGAATAATTAGCAGAGTGAAAATATGCTGATGTAAGCATCCTTATTCACTGGTATCTTTCTTACGTATCAAGCAAGTAAAAGATGTGCAAGTTCGATTTTATGAACAAAAGAGTTTTTCGCGGTCTTCAGCAAGTCAAGATGTTTAATATCTTCTAATATCTTGCAGCTTAGCTTGTTTTTTAAAATTACATTCTTAATATTGCAAAAACATCCACTAGTGGATTCGATTCACTTCAAAATATAATACGCACATTAGTTAATAATACAAGGAATAACGAAACTTATTTCTGCTACAATGTAGGTTTCATTAATATTTTCTATATTAATTTACGATAAATTAATTAGTAACGATTATAGCTTATGAAGTCAGACAGAAGTCTTCGGGTAGGATTCATGTCTCTGTTCCTTCTATTATTTATTGTATTCATTACTATCGCTAAATATTCAACGCTAGACTATGCGGCATCTGACATTGAACGAATTCAGAATATTCAGGAAAGAACCTACGAACTGTCTAAGAAGGTGCAACAATTATTTTTACTATAAAAATTATGATTGAGTACATTTTTTCAGAATGTCGGAATTGACCTTTTTGCTTTATATGGCTTTAAAAAACATGTCCCTACAGATTTCACTTGAATCGTTGAAGAAAAATAAAGACCTACATCAGTTCTTTGTTCGCATGTGGGACGTGGCCGTGTATACCTCGCCAGTACTTCCGAGCAAATATCTTATCGTTATGGTAAGTAACCTAAAAATGGGATTAGAGTTTATTTTACTTAGTAAAAAATGGCTTGTATTATTATTCTTGCTGAGAACATTGTCTCCTAGCAAAACGACACATAAAAACGAAGTGTCTTCCATAATATGGATCGTTCTTCTTTACTATTATTTTTTCAAGCCATAGTTACACTCTCACATAGTTTATCTTAGGTTGATCGATCGACAATAACCAAATTTAATAATCTATTGTGTAACTTATCACCTTTTCGTATGATGTCTCGGATCGCAGTGGTGACCCTTGACATAAGTGCTTCAGAAGCTATTAGAAAAAAGTTCCCAATGATCAATATTTTACAAGTTGACCTCGAAGGATTGTTAGTGAGTCAATAATTTCATTCTGTTAAGTGATGGTCCTGGTTTAGAGTGACTGGAGAGTTTATCACATATATTTAATCTTCGAACACAGATTTTAAGTGCTTTAAGTCTTGATGCTACTTTAATTCAATATTGTACTTCTTATAATATGTAGCTGATTATTACGGTATCGAAAAAAGCTTTGTTTTACGTTATTACTAATTATATCACGAAATATAAAACTGGAAATTCTTTTCCAAATGGTATATTTATTAAAAACAAGCAAATTCTTGTAGAGTGATTTGCCCTTAAATACACCCGATCGTCATATCATTACTTCTCAGCTTATGGAAATATTAAAGCTGAGATTGGGAGCCGTAATTGGGAGGAAGAATATCGATATTTTGATTGTAACCCCTAATCAAGTGTGGACAGAAAACATTTTAGATCGGTAAATTTTTTTAAAAAGGTATTAGTATGGTCGAAATATTATATATTTAAAAAATAATGTAATATTGTTGGTGTGGGAAGTTATGATGAATTAATCAAGAATTCCAAAACAGTTAATATCGTAAGTTCCGAAAAAATAGATTTTGTATCATGTAAAATCATGTCAAGCCGACATATATTCATAACCATCAATACATTTTTATATTGTTAATCCACAAAAATTTAGAAGTATAGTTCTTAGAAAAAGAAAGTGAAACATCCAAGTGAAATTAGACTTAAAAGACCAGGATCTACATACTTTTTCAGACCTTACTACAAAGATCGAGGTCACCGCCTCGGTTATCCGGAGTTTAGATCAAGTCTTCTAGTACAGAAAATTGGAACACCTATGGTAGACATTTATATTTAATTATATTACAAAAGTCTTATAATAATAATAAAATACGGCCACCGGTATAACATGCACTGTAGAAAATGCTACATTTTTGTTGAAGCATGAAGCTATAACCCTATGAGTTGGTTGGGAGTTTTATAAGTCAGTCAGTACTACTAAAATAGGAAATGTAAACGATGTGGAATTTATCACAAGTTAAATGGTGCATACGTCTTTAGGATGAAACAGATTTTAAAAAAGATTGGATTGATTTGTCGTCGATATTTATATTAGGACGTTATAATTCTGAAGGAGCAATGATACTGGAGAAGGTGCAGTTTCTACTGATTTAATAATATTCGTATTAGATAATTAACATTAACATATTTAAATTAGTTCTAAACTTTTATATGACAAGTTAAATACTAGCCATGTCTTTTGTTCATAATAGTAGTGATGAAAAAAGTATGACTATTTTACTATCAAATAATTTTTAAATATATGTTCTTCGTTCTATATAGTTTTACTTATGAAAATAAAAACCGAAGAGTTTGAAGAAGAAAATTTCTTCAGGTTTTTTAGTTTTTAATGAAATTCATATTTTTTGATAACAGACAGCTGAACTTCTTTCGCAAAGATTCACATCAAGTGGAGCCGCTCTCACTTTTCAATGTGATTATGCCAGAAGATATCTTTGCAGAAGACTTCTACATAGGTTATTTTTTATTTTTTTATAGAGAATAAATAAGGGTATTTCAGAGAATAAAGTACTGCACAATAGAACAATATGCTACTTTTGTAAGCTTTAAAAAATATTAAATTTGAAAATAGGTATTTTCAGTACAATGACAAGTTCTGACTGGTTTACAAGCGTTCGTAACAAGGTACCTAGCTTAGTACATCTTCCCGATGTCTCTAGTGATGAACTCAAGAATGAAGGGTTATGGTTTTTGAACAAAGATGGCTCCTGTAATATAACACTTGCTGAGAATGCAGGGTATGTTTTAGAAAATTTTTTAAAAAAATGCAAAAATCACTAATAGGAAAACCTTGTGATTTCGTTTTTATGCTGGAGAGTTCTTCAACTGCATATCATAAACGAATATCTAAGTACTAAGCCTACCAACTCGATTCAATTTATTAGCATACTTATGATGAGATTTATTGATTTTTAATGCCCAAGATACGATTAATAGCAGTTTGTTGTTCCTAAGATTCTCATTTCATTAGGAACATTCACATTTTAAATGCATATTCTATGTGTACACGGTGCTCCACAAGTTCTGGAGCGGAAATGCAAGCGCAGTTGGCATATCTGACGTGGCAATTTCTCATGCTAATGAAGATACATTAGTTAAAGATCTCTCGGCCATATTTGAAACTTCACTTGAATTTTCCGTCTTTGGACTGATATAACGGCTCTACACACTGTCTTCTTACATTGGCATAAGCAAGAACAGAAATACGTTGTGAGTTTTGGAGAACTCCCAGGAGAGCGACTGTTCACAGGACCATCAAACGAAATCATTTGATAGAGAGTACTTTGGATTTCAGAATTGGACCCTTCGCCAAGACTGCAAATGACTCATGAAACCAGAACAATGGTTGAGATGAGCCTGGAACAGATTTCAGGCTCTTGGAACGAGAAAATTGATTCCACCCGATCTAATGCCGATAATCTTCGTAATGCGGTCAATTTTGGAAAACAAACTGGATAAATAATTTCGCACTACCCTGTACTCCTAGTAGGACTCTAGTAGGAGCTTGAGATGAATCAGCAGGATGAGCTGCGGGTCGTCGTGGGCAGTGTTAAATTTCAAGCCTGTTCGACCGCATAACGAGGAAGCTTGATGGTTTATCAAAATAACTTGTTATTTGATATCCTAGGTGTACGTGGATAAATCTTCAAACCGACTATTGTCCTCACTGTAAGATTATGCGAATTAACACCTGTATCAGAACTTTTGGTGCGTTCTATATATAAAGGATAAGAAAAAAAACCGATTTTAAAAGCTTTGCGTGTCTCTTTGGACACAACAGAAATTGTTGCTCAAAAAGGTTTCTGAAGGCTTTGCGACTGTTTTGACTTCATTGGTATTTGTGGAAGGAGGAAAGTGTAGCTCTCGAAAAACAGCGACATTCATTTCTGTCGCAGGAATTTACCGCACTTATCTCGATTCTCCACTGCTCTATGGTTTCTGATGTCTAAATAAAAAATTGAGTAATATTTAATTGCTAAAAATTTCAATTTCGTACCGTAATTGTACGCGATCCTCTTTCTCCTCAAGGACCGTGTGGATTTTGCGCTCAATTCCGAAGAACATATTTGGCTCATTTCCGACATTGGTTAGCTGCATACATCAGTGAGCCTTTTTTTGAGATTTTCAATCGAGGTGAACCCACCTTCGGAATTTCCAATCCTGGAGTAATAAAAAACCGGAATAAATGCAGCTGATTTCCCGTGACAAAAGTGGAAGTTAATGTTTTCATAAAAGCGATAATTACACTTTTCTGCTGCCACATATGCTAATGAAGTCAAAACAATTGAAAAACCAGATTTATAGCTTTCAGGAAAGTTTGAAAGCAGTGATTTTTGTTAAGTATGAAGAAAATAATAAAATTTTAGAAGTTGCTTTTTTTTTGTTCACCTTGTATATAAGACAAAAGTATATTAACAATACCACAACTACAAATATAAAGCAGAAATAAAAGGAGTCACTAGTTGTATTATTGAACTTAATATACAAATCCTATTATTGCTATAACAATATGTTTTAAACGCATAAACCGTTGGATCTTCGCCGCGTAACAAATGTAGGACAAAGTGTAATTCCTTAGTTCCTACTGTATGAGCTATTGTTGATCTACATCTTTCAGAGAGAACCTTCAATTTGCCTTTATACGTAATGTCAACATGAACATTTCTAAGTACAACCGTTATCGACGGAAGTTCCAACTGAACATCTTCCATCCAAATGAACACACAAATTATTTAGAAGGAGAAGCACTGAATATTCTGGGAGTAGAATAAACTACGAATTACACTACTATAAACAGGATACAACTTAGAATATTTTTATTTTTCCTTGTCTCTATTTCTGAATCATAGTGACACTTCTGGGTGAAATACCAACATAACTAGCCTTCTTTCTTAGGTAAAATATCTCTCTTCAAGAACTAAGTTTTTCGTGAGAATTATGTAAAATTAAATTGGACTACTTATTATTTATATTATGAAGAATGTCTAATAAAGCATTTATAGTTCCTTTATAAACTTCTATTTGCAGTTTAGAGAATTTCAACAAAAACATACCACGTATCAATAAAATGTTTGTTCTTACTTTCAGTGGCATGATCTGATTTTAATAAATTCCCTTATTAGAACTCGAATAATTCTATGAATTATTCTCAAATCCAACTTTGTACGTATGTAATGATATATATCTTGCTAAACAAATGTGACACACATAGTAGTTGTTATATCTTTATCGTCATCAACATCCCAATACATTCGCATTCTTTAGATTTATTATAGTTCCATTCAAACTAGGATCCAGTATCCAGCGCTAAAACCTACTTCCGTGTACAACTCCTACAGTTCTCAACGAATGATTCCGCACCCTGTTAGTGGCATTCAACGTCAACGTTGGCCCCTAAATCAAAACAACTGTCTATTGCAAAAGAGCTCCTACGTGAAAAAAAAGCCACTGACAATTTTGATCCTGTTCCCACTTGCCTTTACTATAACCGTAATATTCATGCCGTACACACACCGGTGAGAATGAAGCGGTTTTCAACATTTGTTTTGTAGTTATTCACAGAACAACACAGACGCCTGCTGCTTTATAAAATTCCACGTTTTAATTTGATTTAAAATAATACCAAATTATGTTATCAATAAAATAATGTTATATTTAACATTTCTTCCAATGATGTAAAATAAAAATATTTCAACCTCTCTTATAACTAATCTCCTGTTTTTCTACTTTAAATTCAATACATCATAACTATCCCAGATCAGAGTTTATATTTATACATTTGTAAATACAACTGTTTAGCATCCGATACTAGTTCTGAAGTTGTGGTTCCGTCAAGCTCTTTTAAGCCCAGAGAAATCATGAAAACATTACTGAATAATAATGTCTCATTAATTAATAGTAATAATAAAATGTATGTTATTTTTAAACTTTCTGTATGACTTTATTTATTAAAATATGTTGGCATTAAGGTCACCGGTTTATTTCGATGTAGAGGAGTCCTACACAGAATCGCCTTATAACGTATTCGTCATTTCTTCTTATTATTATACTAAATCATTAAGGTAATTAAATGCAATAACAAAAAAATCAAACACTATGTATGATTTATAAGAAACATAAGTTGAAGAAAATGCAGTTTTGGAAATTCCAGTCTTGGTGACAATTCAATAGCTCTCGTTCTAACGGGTAATAACTTGATATGTGAGCAAATCGGTCACATTACGCTACTTGGATGGAATGACACCCATAATTGCATTAAAAAGGCAAAGATTGAGAGGTGCTTTATCTTTTTCCTCTATGCCTTTCTCAATTTTTTCCGCCGACCTCATTTCTCTACCTCTATTTACTTTAATTTATATTATTTCTAGCTAAACAAGTTCTAAGCCTATGAATCTGGATGGTATTTTTATAGGATAACACCACACAATGTATGCAGATGGATTTCTATGTTTACCACCATCCAGATGTTGCCGAATATGACTGATCTAGCTATTCTCGGTCAAAGTAGCTATGTTAAAGTAGCAACCACTCATTTTTACGCCGTATTTTAAATATTTTTGTTTGTTTAAGGACTTATCTGTTGGTTCTGGATGTTTTCTGGAACTTTGAAGTTGGTTGGTAGGATTTCTATTTTAGATACCCATCAACTCCCCAGTCACCAAAAAGCATGACGTCGTTACGTGCATTTCGCCTCTGTTTGCTAACGAACAGTGGCAATTCACTGTACTCGCCGCTCATACTTACAAAAGGTAACTGAGTATCCACGAGTAAGGACGCTAACAAAGAGAACCATCCTTCATTTCCTCTAAAATCGCGTACTTAAAATTGTAAGTTAGTACTGTAATTCATATCTCTGTGAGTGTTATTTAGCCAGTAATATGGTAATCAAACTAAGTAGAGGAATGAAAGTCTTTAAATCTGACTGATTGCGATAGTGGACGTCAACTATAGCTAGCGTTCATGAATTTCAAAGTTGTCTAAATTTAGGTATGGATCTCATGTGCATATATATATAAGAAGTATGGTATCTCCTGTCTATGAGTTATTGAGGGAATATGAAAAAGAGGTATATTTGTTGTCAAGTTTATTGCTGAAAGCTACTTTAGTTAAAGTAATTTAAAGACACAATTCATTTGAAAGCGGAAATATTTCAAATCCTAGTCAAACTTAATACAACTAATGAACAAAGACGATCTACTAAAAAAAGTGCCATAAAATTGGAAAATAACTATTTAATAACATACATCTTTATCAAATAAGGGCCAACA
Source organism: Heterorhabditis bacteriophora (assembly GCA_964036235.1). Classification (NCBI taxonomy): domain Eukaryota; kingdom Metazoa; phylum Nematoda; class Chromadorea; order Rhabditida; family Heterorhabditidae; genus Heterorhabditis; species Heterorhabditis bacteriophora. The sequence goes on along the minus strand of OZ038427.1, from coordinate 676,696 downwards.
ATGTTAAATTTCAGTAGAATGTAGATTCAGTAAAAAAATAATTTGCCATCTTTAAAACAAAGTAAGAAGAGTTACTTTGTAATCAAAGAAAAGCATAGTTAGAAAATAGTGATTTCTCTTATGAAGAACTTTTTCCACATAGGAGACTCGAAGTGCAGCACGCTTGAGCCAGCATTGAGAATTATGAGACATAGGATAAACATTTGTCCGCTATAAAAACTTTAAAAAATTGCAAGATTTAAAGGAAACTAATAATTTATAAGGTTTTGATTTCAAATTACTGAAAAACGTTACCAAAATTCACATCAAAAATGACGAACTTAAAAGCTGTACTAGGAGATAATTGTTGCATTTTTGAATAAAAAATTATTACAAAGTATGATTCTTATAGTTCTTATTAGTGCATATTTTGTAAGCATAATGTAGGTTGCAAGAAATTAATCCTTTCATCAGGGTTACCTCACAATTCAACCGTGGATTAGATTACATCTGAACAACGTTCCGGTGAACGACTTTAACCCAAACATTAACGTCGAATTTCGAAATCAAGCAGCAGCACAAACCGACTGTTTGCTTCAATACAAGGCCTAGATTTTTCGTCCTCTGAAGTTCACTTATTTTTTCATTTTTAAAAAGCATAGCAATGCAAAATATAACTGAATTACCTTTTTCAGGAATCAGCAACCTTTATTAGTTTTATGGATTTAGATGATATCCTTATTCCCCGTATGGGCTCGACTTATTTGGAGGAATACCTTACATTATTCAACATGGATGTAAACATCGCCTATCTCCACTATAGAAAAGAAAACGTCCATGTAGAGGGACGTAGGTTCTCATTGTTTATATAAAAGTCAAATTATATTCGGACTATAACTTTTAAAAAATAGTTAACGAATTTCCGCGTAGAAAGTAAGACTCTGGCTTAGCGGAATTCTATCGTATAGATGCGTTCTCGTCGACAAAGTCTTCACTGACAGAAAACCTGTGTTTTCTTTAGTATTTTTCTTTAGTCTGCGTCTCATGTAGTTTTTTCTTAAACTACTCAACTCTTATTTAACAGTAGCACACTAAAAAATGCAGAAAACTGGAAGAATCGAACGGATTAGAACATGACAATCAAAAACTTAGAAACGAATCGGCATTTGTAACTAAACTTGTGAGTCGAAATCATAAAGATTTGAGGATACGTTGAAATCACACGTAAAAATGTTTGCTAGGTGGACAACAGAACCTTAGACACTATAAAAAGCTGAAATAAAGTCCCAACGCAGGAAGAGATATCCCAAAACATTTGTATGCTTTTATTATACATTTATCGATAACATATCTTAGAGGTCTTAAAATTTTGCGCATACTTAATATTTATTTTTAAATTTTCGATATTGAGGACGTATATGACCTCTTAGAAAACACTGTTTTCTCTATGCATGGTGACGTTACTTAGAAAATGAGATGAATTATATTAGACAGTTTTTTGGTTAGAAAACCCAATAAATGAAAAATATGAAGAAAAAAAGCACTCTTCGATAAAAGCTGAAACTATATATTCGTCTAGATTCGAGCTGACCAATGTAAATGTGATTTACCTCCTAAGATCCAATCTTATATATTTACTGATGTTACATCGTTAAGACAAAATAAGCATTTTCAAAAAAAAATTTTGAAAAAATTTTCCTCTCATTAGCGACTAAATATCAATATTATTGGTAGTATTAGTAGTTATAATTCTAGTTAAATTGCGAAAATGTGAATTATTAACGAATTATGCGTTTCCAAATTTTATTTATTTGCTAAACTCACATTGGGAAATATTACTTGTTAATTATACTAAAACTAAAGGATTAGTTGTTTATTAATTGAGGGAATAATCGAAAACACACTTTAAATAATTCTGATATGATCTATGAATAATTTACTGAACATATTAGCAAAAAGTAACACAGTGCCAAAATATAAACTGATTTCATATAAATGATGTAAAATATGCCATACCGAAAAAATTTTGAAATAATGATTCATTGTTATTATTGCCTATATGTCATTATTACTAGTTTAGAAGTAAGTTTTAAATAGATGAATCCCATTCCAGAAATATATCCGAATAAATTCTCCATCTCACAAATGTATTCCTCAATGTATTTTAAACAGAAAGTGAGTAATTCTTCTACTATTTTTATCGTTTTATTATTACTAGAACTCTTTTTTTTTACTTTTAGAACGAAACGGGAAAACTAGTAACACGGCCAGAGTACATTAACTTTACATGGATTCACTGGCCTAGCATAATACCAGAAGGAATGCAAAGGTAATGATTTGTGTAGAGGGTTGAGTTAAAACAGATGGATTTTATATTTAATTATCAAAAATGGATAAAATGGATGTATCTCTTTGATATTTGACTAGGATATTTATATGCCAAATACTGTACTTCAAAGTCGGAACTGTTTAGCTAACTGTACATGAGCTGCCAATACCAAAGGACAGAATCTCACCTAGAAATCTTTGATGCAAAAAAATTAAAATAATTGTAGATTAAATAGTTTAAAAGACATAACATTAATAAAGCTTTGCCTAGTCGTTAGTCGACATGACGTACTCTGTGTCCGCCACTCTACTGACAGAGACTTTAGCCAAGCAGTTTTTACTATGAAGTACAGTAAATTGCCTATATTGTTTCATTGTTTTAGTGAACTGTGAAATTTACAAAAAAAGTTCCAAGATTGGATCAAATCCTTATTGTTGTAAAGTAAATGTTTTCAGATATAATGTTCCCGTTATGTTTAATTGCATCACACATCTCAAGTTCATGGATACTGTAAGTTAGCCTTTCCTCATTTTCTAACAGATTCATTTGTATCATACCTAGTACTTTACCGAAAAGGTAATTTAGCCTTCTAAACACAGAATGTAAAAAGAACGTATCAATGTGTTATGAAAAAGTTTGAAGATATAGGAAAAAGATAAGCCAACGAAGCAGATCAGAGTTCCTAACTATAATTCATCAAATACAGTAGTCGGGAGAAAATCATTGCTCTATGAGCATGATATAGAGTGGATGCAGAACGACTTGGATAGGTTCGGTTTTATTTCTTTTCTAGTGATCGTTAAATATAAAATTTTTACTGTTTCAGTGCAGTCGTGAAACTAGGATGTTGTAAAAACTATAGACTATTAAATTCTCCTTCTTGTAATCTTTGCTTAAGCTAAGGCCATCATTCCACCTCTTTTGTTGTATAAAGTTAAAAATTGTTTTCAGAATGGTTTCAGTACAGTCTATACGAAACATATGGTCGAAGCTGCCATCCTCTAAATTTTATTTCAAACTTATTCTGAAGTGTTTTGATGATACATATTACAGTTTACACTACAGTGGGAAATTTGAAAAACTGACGTGTCCTGGACCTGACAGATGCAAGGTTAGAAATTTCGGAATATTATTTATGTGATGTTTGAATGGATGGCGCTATGCATTAAATATAAGTTGATAGATGACAACCGTTCCTAAACTATTTCAGAATAAAATTAAGATATTTCAATATAAGCTCTATTGGGTTCATTGGAATAGCGTATTATAAATACTTATAAACATGTGAGCAACTTATTTAAGCTAAAATTTAAAAATGGCTTTTCGTGTACATATTAATATTGTTTTTCCACTGAGTTGCATTGCACCCAGATTTTACTTTTACCTCATTAAAGCATCTTCTAGTTCCCTGCTAAGCCCGGCATTAACTGCTACAATGCTGTTGCGGATTATTACATGGGACCACCAAACACTTTTATGAATATCCATTATACCAACAACAGCCGATTTGCTCTACAGGACGGGTGTCAGCCATAGAGCTGTCACCAATATTCCTAATTTTGGTTACTTTCATTTTTTCCTCACTATAAAAATAAATCTCATCGAATCTTGGAACCAAACGATAAGTGTTGTTATTTTATGAAAACGCGACACTAGGTCTGAATATATTCGTGGAAAGAAAAGTTTAGAGACTCAGTGAAAATAAATGAGGAGCTTGTTTTCTCAATTGGCAAGCAAAAAAACTTGCTAGTATATCTGATTAAATATTTTTTGAATTCAATGTATGTTAATATTCGAATAATTTCTCAATAAAAATTAGTTGTGTGTCCACATTGAAGCGAACAATTCAGTTTATGCTTTTGTGTAACTTCCATAAACAGCAGTGCAACGCCAGGTTTCCGAAAATATGTCATTTTACAAATTGATTAGAAGATTGCAGGATGCTGGTATATTTGCGGACAGTATTTAACGCTAGGTGTAACCCAGTATTTTTCCGAGATTCTCAAAGCGATATGCGAGTAGAAACTGCTTGTCGAACGATCACACATGGATAAACATACGTGCACAATTCCCGACACTGGTATTTTATACGGTTAATGTCAACTTCCTTCTGTTATAAGGGTTTCACTTATTTCTCATGCTTCATTTCTTGCTATTATCAATCACTTCTAACGGCTATTTTCTATCGAATTATCCAGTTGCATGTCCTAAATATATATAGCCTATGAAGATGCTTTTATAAAGTGTAAACGAATTAAATCATCTACTGCAATATAGCGTCAAATTTATGTGGAAATTATCTTTTTAAAAAGTAGTATTTTATGTCTTTCACTAAAGCCTATGTGCCTGAAAAGAAAATTATCCGCAAATTGTACATTTCAAAGGTCACTGTTCATTAGAAAGCAGAGCATGATGCTGATGAGCACTGACGCACTGCTAGTTCCATTTCAGAGTTATTTTAAAACAATCTGAGAGAGTGGAGGTAGCGAAAGAAGTAGCGAGACATGTTATCTCGCTATGCAGCTTATCTCAACGGGATCCCAACTCTCCTACCACTAGGATGCTTCCTCTACACATTTATATTCGCGTCAATTCAATTTAAGTGAGTTATGCATATTTAATACTTAGCAAGTATTAGAAATTGTAAAGAAGTTAAAGTTATGTAGCACGAAATAAAAATATAGCGAAATTAAGTTCTTCACTGCTATACCCTCTTACAAGCATTCTTTTTTCCAGTATCAGCAAAATCTGGACTAAATTTAACTCTTTGTATATTACTATGTAGAATTATTTAAAGAGTTGCAAAAAATAACCATTTATAGAAGCCGTGACTACCGTGGACAAAACGACATGGAACAATTGACTGATCCGTACGAGATGTTTTTGATATCATCCTATTATTATAGTACTTCGGAAAGGTGAAGTGGGAAAGCTTATTAATATTGAGGTAGTAGATTTGTATATTAATACCACAAAATCATATTGTTATTATATCAATTAATTGTCAATGAACTTTTTAGTTTGGGAAACAACTCAGTGGCCCTCGTATTGACTGCTGACTTTGAGAGCGTTAGACTAGATAGCGTATTACTTATTGCTTGGAATAACGAATCAAACATTTTGAAAAATGTGAAACTACAAAGGTATAACAAGATCTTTTAATATATGTCTTTCACTTCAAACTTTATCTGAAACGTCTAAGGTATCTCATTTATATGGTAACTTTTCTACTCCAGAATTACAAACTTTAAAAAGCCTTGCAGTTGTTTTTTGTTGTTAAATCCGAACATATGTTCTCAGAAATTTTGATATCTTACAATTTATTAACTAAAAGAGCGTCTGTTGATTTACTCAGGCATTTTTTTGTAACAATAAAATATGAATCTTCGTAACTCTTTCAATTTTGTGGAACTTATTTCTTTACATAATTACTATAATTAACCAATTGTTTGATGATTTAAAGTCTCAGTGTTATCTTCTTGACGGAAATACAGTAGTTAGTACTCATTTTAGAGTTGCCGTGCATAGCGTGTTCAGTTAAAAGTTAGCCAACAAACAAAGTGTTCTGACATTGATCCAAAAAAGGATGATTGGAAGACGGTTTTCGAAACACAGAAAGTTCGAGACAAAATTAAACCGAAAAGGCTTGTGCTCAAAATGATTCAATGTTGCTCTAACTTTTATCTTATTATATTGTCTGATTAACACTTTGCAGCTGACGGCCATAGTGTCCTAATCATTTGTACGAAAGTTTTTTAGTCTTTTGATCTACCAACAATGGATGTTCATTAGCCTATTTTAATGGATTACATTGTTAATAAACAATGGATTGAAACGAATTCCACCAAATAACTTAAATCAAAGAAATCGTTTTTAGGATTACGCCTCATAATGTCTGCCGTTGGATTTCAATATTTATGACTGCTGAGACACTTCCTAATCTTAACAAATTAGCTTTATCGTTGGGGAACATGTACGTGGAAGTGAGTATTTGTGGGAAAGAAACTAATATTTAATATTGTTTAAAATATGTCGTCTGACCCTGATTTAGGTTAAGGAAATACAAGGTAGTCCTGATCTGATATTATAAGATTTGTTTTCCCATGTTGAACACATTTTTCTCTTAATTACATCTGGATATAGAAGATTTGTTTCATCGTTTTCATCCAGTCTACTTAAAATCTCCGCCTCATTTTTTGTTTGTCTTTATTGTCTCAATATTCGAAGAAAACTTGGTATTGAAAGTAATATCCTATTTGTTTATCTATATATTTTGAATTTAATGCATCTTCTAATATAATTATGATTTCCGTTTACAGATCCCATTCAAATTACCAGTACGGAAAAAACATGAGGTTGTTACATGTGTCGCTCCCCTATTTGCGAATGAACAGTGGCAGATAGCAATATTCGCTGCACATACCTATAGAAGGTGAATTTTTATTAAATATTTAACTTATTGTACTGTATAGGAAATATATTATACTATAGAAACCCCTGTATACTTCAGTAAAAAAACCTTTCTCAGCAACAGTCAGCAGAATCTAGCCTGCACCAAATATAGTGCACAGGATACCGCTTAAAGAAAAACTAATTTTCACACTGGATCAAAACAATTTAAAGTTATAAACTTGCAGAATTTTACTGAGTAGTTTAAACAGTGGTTTCTTTCAGATTCGGGAGTTATATGCATATTTATATTAGAAGTATGGTGGCTCCAGTCTTCGAACTTTTAAAAGAATATGAGAAGGAGGTAGGTTTGAAAATTAGACGAGAGATACTCATGCTAAGTTTAAAACACATATTGTAATTTTTCTAGAACTACTTAACCATACAACCGTGGCTGAGAATTCGTCTTCTCACAATTTCTGAGCAACGATTTAATCCAAATATTAATATTGAATTTCGTAACCAAGCAGCCGCACAGACGGACTGTTTGCTTCAATACAAGGTGGCACGAAATTCAAATTCCACTCTTATTTTGCTCTGTATTGTTATATCTTAATTTTTTGAGTTTTCTCCTGTCTTATGTTTCTAAAAAAAGAAATTGACATGGAATAAATGAAGGCACTAGATATGCAAGAACAGAGAGATATTTAGATTTCTTCTTATAGGAATCAGCATCGTATATTACGTTCATGGACCTAGATGATGTGCTTCTGCCTCGTTTAGGCCGTACGTATTTTGAAGAATTCACGCAGCTGTTCTTTTCGATGCCGAACGTTGCTTTCCTACACTACACGAAGGAGAACGTTCGTGTTGAAGGAGGTCAGTGCATTCTCGTACAGAACTGTCTCTACCAGCTCAATCCTTTTGATTATCGAAGTTACAACAGCATTTACAAGTTAAAATCATACTTTCCCAAGCAATAAGATTATTTTACTATTGTATAGATCTATTTTTAAAGTCTACTATAAAAACGCTACTTTCATCATCCCCGCCTCTCTGGTACCTAAAGGAAGATATTAATTTTCTCAAAAGTACTTTAGATCGCGATCCGAAGAAATTTTCGTTATACGATATGTATTCATCAATTAAATTCGAGAAAAAAAGTGAAACTGGAAAAGTAGTCACCAATCCATTGTACATCAACTTTACGTGGATACACTGGCCGTCGATAATACCGCTAAAAAGAGAGAGGTCGGTCTATGACTCTCTATTGTTGTAGAGCGTACGCTATTCATCAATAGTGCTAATATTTTGAAAAAAATTCGGGTCAACAAACTTATTTTTACAGATACAACGTTCCAATTGAAGTAAATGTTATAACTCATTTGAAGCATTTGAATTTGGTGAATGTTTAATATATATTTACTTAGTTTTATATCTATTAAAGTTTAATGATCTAGTTAACTACTTATTTTATATCAAAATGAAAAATTCCAGTTATAGTGAATATGTAAAATAATTGATGAAGTCTCTAGCATTCCAAAAAATTTAGAATGCCAGTGCTAGGAACATTATGTCAACAGTTCCCATATTTGAACCGAGTTTAGTCTCCTACAATTCTTCAAATGTGCTACTACAAATTCAAGATATAAGAGCTATAGAGGAAGATTTCTATAGGTTAAAAAATCAAAAACTGATTTGCTTTCATTTATTCCTTTCTTTAATTTATTGTATACTGTTTTCATGAGCGTAAACAACAATAAAGAAAACTAAGTATTTCAAAATTGAAATTTTATGTATTTAATGTAATTTTTAGTATTTAGAATGCTGTCTAGATATGCCGTGCAACAAATATGGAATAAACTGCCAACTAATTTCTTCTATCTCAAAGTTATAGCAAAATGTTTTGAAGATACATATTACAAATATCACTATTCCGGCAAGCAAAAACAGATAAAGTGTCCGGGACCCGATAGATGTGCGGTGAGTTAATGGAAAAAGATTAAAAACAAATAATCGAAACTAAAAATAAGTTCACATTATTATGGAGATGATTCAAAGCCTGCTCAATGTCGTAATATTCTAAAGGTGGCATAGTAAACTTTAATTCAGTTATAATCGGGATACGTTTTTCTGGATTCAAGTCTATATCATTAGAGGTTTAAAAATTCAAATTCTTCAATCACTTAAAACGTGTTTGGAAACTGGGGAAGATCTTCGAATAGATTATTATATACACCTTTATTCGTGAATGTCTTTTTATGCGTGGGGATAGCACTGGGGGGAGGGTAAACTAGATTGTAGCTCATTTGTGAGAAAACCTCTATGTTCACGATTTCTATGGAGCATACACCTAGAAGTGGTCGTGTTCATCTTTTAAGTTCAGTGAAAGGAAGTCATTCTTCAGATTTTTATGGCATAAGCAAATTTTTATGCTAATATTAATCTGTGAATACACATTTAGGACTAATTAGCTTAAAATGAAAATAGTCCGGTCAGATAAATATTATAGATCATCCAAATATTCGGATATTAAAACAATAATAATGCATTTAGCATTTATACAAAAAATTTTGAACTTTCAAGAAACTACCTAAACTTATACAATGTAAAAATTTACCCATTCTAATTTTAAAGTCAAAACTCACTTAGCAAGATAGCTGCTTGAATTTTAAACTTCTTATAATGTAAAGTATACTTACTAATCCTTTTTCAGTTCCCACTCACTCCTGGTATTGTTTGTTACAATTCTGTAGCCAAATATCATTCGGTCAAAGAAGGCTCTAGATTAAATATCCACTTTGCCACAGAAGAAACCTTTAGAGAAGAAGACGGATGTAGACCATGAAGAAACAAGTTAAAACATAAATATAAACAATTATGGATAATTTTTCACAACTATATTTATAGCTAGTGGAAGTTTGATATACACATTTTACAATTAAAAATCTTGTTTTGATAGTGTGATACTTTAAATGTCCTGCTTTTAAATATGGCCTAAAAATTGGCACTTCTAAATAATTTGAAACAAATATTTGAATTCTCATCAAATTATTATTTATCGTAGTTCGTCCACACTAGAATGAAACATCTACTAATCAGACTGGCTGATGAATATAATCAAAATGAATACAGTATATTTTAAAAATTTGAATTGGGATAATGTTGGAAGCGGTTGTGCTAATTACCCAAACTTAACAGGTTACTCGTCTTATGATTTTTCTTTTTGTGTATTTTGTGAAGCATTAGATTCAAATCTGTCACCAGTATGAAATCGAATTTTTTAAACGCTGCTGGCTGCTGACTGTTTATTTACTGTTGGTATACTCATCATATATGTGTAATTCATGTTAATTTTTGACATATAGGTGAAAAAATAAGAACATGGTTAGTAGCTACACAATTGTTTCATATTTGTTTTTAAAGTACATGCACTCAACTGATACTCACCACTAGTAAAATTGTGTTAACCAAGAACTGGAAGAAGAAAGGATCATTGCGAACTAGGTATATTTTAACTAATTTTAAGATAAATTCTAACAGCTTTACCGTAAATGTAAAAATAACCAATTTTAAAATGTTTAAATACTTATTATCTTGAAGCTGTCGAGAATTATCCAGATAGTTTCCGTGGTTTATTTTATTAAATAAATAAATTTACATTATGTATATATGAATTTTTCATCTCTATATTTTAGACCTAAAACATTCTGCAAGTCATGTTAAGCCTACCTAGCGTTTTCGATATTTTGTCGAAGGTCGATACATATCCGGCTGAAGATCTAGTGGATCGTCTCAATTTTGGTGCTTCTGTCTATCTGTTGGCTTTCTTTGTACTAATTACTGGATCCAAACAACATTTTGGAACGCCAATTCAGTGTATGGCCCCTCCAGAAAGTGCAGGTCAGTCTATATGTTATGCCTGCTTTATTTTTTTTTAAATGAGACTACTTTATTGGAATATGTTTATTATATTTTTTAGACTCATGGGTTAATTACTACCACGACTACTGTTACATCCAGGATAAACTGATGATTAGAGACATGAACGTTCGGAAATCTATAGATTTTGAAACCTATTTTCGGTTAGTTAGATGATGCATATATTATTGCATTGAGGGATACTTCATAGAAATCTGCGTTTTTGATTTGTAAATTAACACCAATAGTTTTATTTAAATTACACATGATACTGTGCTGAGAATTAGAACTTGACCACCTTAATGTAGGGTACTTCTGTGTTTACTGCTGTTGCCACCAACCTAACCTTCAGTACTGCTGGTGATGCAACTCCAATTGGCCAGTTCTATCCTGCTGATACTCGTTCCCGCTCCCATCAGGGTCAGGAAGACGAATGGACTCCAAGAGTTATGTACTACCAAGTAAGTAAAGCCATTCTATTTTTATTTTCCAGTTCTATTAATATACTGAATTAGATATATTATAAGCCATGTTTTAGTGGGTGCCATACGTGTTATTTCTCCAAGCAATTTTCTTCCTGTTACCAAAACTGTTTTGGAAAGTTATTGGTGCACATTGGTGCAATGGTAGGTTCATTTTCATTGATTGTTAGCTTTTGTCGTGGAAAATAGAACTATTATTTTTTGCAGTTGTTCTCTTTACCAACTTTTATTTTTGTAAATATAGGTGTAGATATGGAAACTGCAATAACTGAGGCAAGTAAGATTCGTTCACTTATTGGCAATGATCGTGAAGTTGCGTTGGTCAGTGTCTCTAAGTTCATCAAAGATGTACTTGAAACTAAAAGAAAGAGGTTAATGTTATGGTTTAAATATATTTTATGAAATACGACGTGGAGAATAGTATTAATAATTTTTTAGGCCCTACTTTGGATCGTCTATTGCATCAGTCTGCTATGTTGTCACTAAGTGGTTAATAGTTACAAATGCAGTAGGCCAGCTTTACATGCTATCTTATTTTGTTGGACGTGGTGATTATTTTTGGGGATATACTGTAAGTCTATTATTGTTGATTATTCCAATTCACATACTTTTTATATACAGGGTGCGACAAAGGTTCTGATACGGATGTCAAGTCACATAATTTCATGATAAAACACCTTTCAAAACGAAAATTTATATAAATATACATAAGATATCAAGCAATAATTTAGCTGAATTGGTGTTCACAACTTTCTCATTTTGCGTTCACACAAGTTCGTAGACGCGTCTCGAAGTTACTCATGATGGGCCGCAGCTCGTCTTTACTTATTTCGTCTCAAGATTTAACTAAAGCCACCTTAAGAGAATCGAAATTGTTGTCGGGTATTCTATCCGGATTATTTTCCAAGATTGACCATATTGCGAAGATCATAGGATCCAGATCAGATAAATTTGATGGCTAAATGTCTCTGCTCAAAAGTCTGGAAACTGCTTTCGACAAAGCTTAAAAGTTGTTTTGGCTTGATGAGCTGATGCCCAGTTCTGTTGAAATGTCCAATTCTGTGATCCGAAATGTTTGGAAACCTAGGGAACCGTTACCTTCAATAGTAGTTAGCGTTAATTTTGACATTTTCCCCGACAAATACCAACGGAGCTTTAACTGATGGTTATTCCGGCCAAAACTATAACAGATGACGGAAAATGACTTCTAACATCTATGGATGCTTTTTCAGACCTCTGATTTTCACGTTGAAGAAGTTGCCAACTGTTCTGACTATTGCACACTGGGTTGATAGTGAAAATTTTCTCATTTGTGATGAATACGTTTGAGGCGCGGCTCTGCCAAACGATGCTTAGGAGTTTCCTTGCTTTTTCGTAACGATTGGCCTTCATTTTTTCTGTCAACATGTGTTCTGAACGGGTCTTATGTGGATAAAACCGTAGTTCATGGTTGACGATTATCCTCACTGATGTTGGACTGATATTGAGGTTAGAAGCCATATGGGTCTTCCACTCCTAGGACGATCCTTTACTATGCCAAGCCCCTGATATCGTTTCACAGTCCGCCGAACAGCCATTTTCGTGGCACAGAGCTTCTTAGCAATCACAATTTTTTCTCCTTGCTCGTACGACGGGCAATAGTTGTGCGAAGAGCTTTGGATATTATATGGCACTTCAGAGACGAGATAATTCAATGATATTTTAAACATGGTCCGGAGAGGCTTTAGGCTACACATTTGCATTAGAATAGCGAAATGCTACATTATATGTGCTAATTCAGATGCACTTGAAATTTGTATCAGAACTTTTGGCGGACCTTGTATATTAGAATATATACAAATTAAGACTTAAGTTATCGTATGTCGTGTAGTGTTTTATTTTTCTAGCTTCTCAACACTGTTCTTCATGGAACTGATGATCCTAGTATTGGAGCATTTCCTCGGATAGTGCTTTGCCACGTTACCAGATTTGTTAGTTGTTTGATTTAGTTTCGTCATTTGTTGTCAAGTATTGACAAATACAATTTTAACTTGTAATATTTATTAGCATTTATTTATTATCTAATTATATGCACAGGAAATGGCCAATCGTCATGAGGTACATATGCAATGTGTTCTAATGTTGAATTTCATTAATGAGAAAATATATACGTTCCTTTGGTTCTGGCTCGTGTTTGTCGCTTTGGCTTCCACTATTTCTGCAATAAAACAAACTGCGGCGTTGTTGGTGTCTTCCTACCGAACTCTAGTTGCTGATTCACTTCTTCCTGTACGTTTGCTTCTTAAAATTAAAAACAATCTGATTTAACATTTATTGTCTGAAGAGCTAATTTATTTTAGACACAAGAAGTTTTGTTTTCTACAGCAGCAGCAGATTTGGGTGTACGACCAACGCCTATAACTAGCCGTGGACTTATTGATTACTTTGTTAACAATATTTTAAGGCAAGCTGTTTTCCATTAACTGGACCAGTGTTCCGTCCGTATCTTAAATTTTCTATACAGGTGTGACGGCGTTTTATTGTTGTCATTTATTAACGGGAATGCTGGCGGGCTTGTAACTCACGATATTGCTCACCAACTTTGGAAAATAACTGTTCAACCATCCTTCAGGTAATAACTATGTATCTTATCGAAAAAAATAAATTCACATTAGAGTATGAAGTCTAAGAGACAATACACTTATATCTTAAGTCTTTCCTCTGATTTCACGGATATTGAATACGGAGAGAATAAACGCGATAATCTACAGTGGCCGTATAGGAACAACAAAAATCGTCCTTTTCTTGAGGTTTTGCTTTCATTGAATTTTCAAGACCTATTTAAATTTTAGAATGTTGAGTATTTCAGAATAATTGTTTTTAATACTATTTTTAAGTTGCCTCATCATCGTATGTCCTTAAAGCCAAGAAATACTCCACGTGATAGCTGGAATGGAGATAATAAAAAGCCACCTATTGCCAAACCACTGATAAGAACTCGCTCGCTTAGTGCTGGAGTATATTTTTTAGAACTAAGTTACAGGGTTCTTGTTCTTTTTTTATTGTTTTTGATGTATAATTGATTTCCAGAACCTTGTTAGTTATCCTCCATTACCTTCCGCACCGTTTTATAATTCACCTCCAACATCTGAGGATGATACAACATTGCCCATTAGAAAGTTAGTTGACATTATAACGGTTCTATCATTTTATAATAACATATATTATTGAAAACTGTTTGGATTTCTACTTGCGAAGCGTATTTATACATTTTTTTAATGTGATATTTATTTGCAGCCAATCCCCTCATGCTCCCAGATGTGGACCTGGAGTTGCTGTTATAAAAAACGGATGGGATGATAAAGACATATAAAAAATAAAATTGCGATTTGTGAATATTATCATTTACTATTCAGTAAGATATTAGAAAATAATTATCAAAATGTAGTGCTTTAAGTGTACTTTTGAATACTTTATATTGAATTGAAATAATCACGTATATATCAGAAGTTTACAACACTAGTATTGTGTTCTGTTCATTCTATTTTCTATGTACTGAATTTCATAGTTAATATCCAGTTATGCATTAGTAACAACTTTGATGATGTATTTTGACGATACTGAAACTGCCATGCCCACCATGCTACTCACGTTGTTTTCGGTAATTGGTAACGTCTAATTGAACTCCATCTTTTCATTTACTTCTGTTTTTAGTTCAATCACTGAAACCCAATATATCTGCTATAGCTTTAATATCTAGTACGTAGTTAGCCAAATGATTTTGGAATACACTTAGCATTATGGTAATCTTTTGGTACACGACTTGTTAACATACTCGTTTCACCTATATTCTTTTTTTTCATCATCGCATGCTATAATAGTAGATTTCTACATGCGAGAATAGTTTTATTTAGACTGTGAAATGTGTTTTAATGTTTTTGTTCTATCATTGTATAACTATCTAAACTTCTTAAAGTCGGCATATCTAATTTGATTGCTTGCTTATAAGCCGCCTTTTAGATATTTACAGTTATTTTATGCCTATATCCCACTATTCTCGTATTCGTTGATTGGTATGGTTGATCTACACATGTTTACTGCTGTTCTGTACTTACTGATTTATCTGCATATATATTTCAATATTATCATCTATTTTCTACAAAATATCTTTTTCATTCTGCTTGATATTTGCTTAAAATAATTGCGATAGCAGGATCACATTACCTTCTCAATTAACATTAATGAAAGTCTGCGTTACACTTATTGTCCTAAAATTACATAGATTTATAGTAGACACTAATGTACCATATAGTAATAGTATATTTGGGATGTATTATTTATGTCAAGTAGTTGTTACGAAATCTTGTTAGTGGCCTTCACATATAAGTGGGGCTAACGAATATATTATATGTAGATTTGTAGGACAACTCCAACTGTTAAGTCGGATTCCGTATTCCACTTAGTGCTCTCAGATCCCACTTCGGGGTGTCGAGTCAAATATATACTGTCCATAAGTGGCACACTAATTTGTCGGGTCTAGTGGACAACTCATAGTTAGCTTGTTAGTACTTCTTGTTACTGGTAGAAGTAGGAAGTTTCTTGGAAAATCTAAACAAGGTTGTATACCTTGTATTCTGAAAACAAGCACCAGTGGAGTGAAGGAACTTTGGATTATCTGACAAATTTGTTTCTTCATATTTTATAGGATCTGGTTTCACGTAAATATACATATTGTCGAACATTCTTGTTTTAACGAGTAGATGTTTGAAAGTAAATGCAATGTATACTTAGCAATATCACTTTTGTTAATGGTAACTGGTGGAGAGAGTTGCTTTTTAACGACGTTAAACAAAAAGGCAAGTTTCTTAAAATATTTTAAGGAGAGATTGAAATTGTATTCATGGATCAATGTAAAAGCTTGACCTGATAAGTAGTCTGTGCTTTGCATTGGTAGATCAAAAGTAGCATTCACTGCGCGCCATTAAAATTTGGGAATGCCAGTACTAGGTTTGCGCTTAGCCTTTCATTTACTTATGATTGTTCCACTGGAATGTGCTATCTTGCTTGAATATGCAACTGGACTTTCTAATGTTGTGTAATGTGTATTTTGTATAATGTAAGGTCTTACGGATTATACTGTGCAAAAATTCCTGTATAGGCTTTTATCTAAGTTATACATGCCTCGGTGATGAATTATGGTTTTCTCTAATAGTTAACTTATAGAGTTTCTTTAATCATATAGAATATCTATAATGTTCCTAATAATACGTAGTAAGTTTTATATTTGCAGAGATCTGTGATCACTAACACCAGACTTCAGTGTACAGAACCGTCGCGGTCATTTCAGTTTTCAGCATTAAGAGACTAATCTAGAATCTATTTGGAAAATAGTGAAGAATGCAGCATGCAACGCATGTTGTTGATTCTACTCAGGTAGCTTATATATTTATGCAGCAAATAACTGAAGTTTAAACACCGTCCATTTGGATGTCTTTATTCAACAATGAAGACCATTTTAATCTATTGTCACATCAGTTTAAAGTGAATTAATTAAGAAATTCAGCAATTCTACTATGCCACAATCCCACATCAAACTAGCTCTACTGCACCAAGTGCAGTAACTTATCCACCGTACGGTGGAGGTTATTACCAGGATCCGTATATGATAGCGGCCACTGCTGCTCCCAATCAACCATCACAACCGATGATGATGCCAGTTGGTTAGGCTTATAAGTATTTTCTTCGGAATTTATTTGATAAGATGTTTAACTCCAATAGTTCGGATTGAAATTCTGAATTACTAGGAAGCTTCCTAGTGCTAATGAGTGGTAACTCGTTCTTTCTTGCTGATAGGTCACTCTGGGTTTATCTATATGCCTCAACCAAGTGCTCCTATGTATTACGCCACTGGACCACAGCCGTTGTACTATTCTCAAGAGATGTACATTCCATCGCAGATCACCGTTCCGCAGTCTGTAATACCATCTCAGAGTACCATCGGCCAAGATGGTATCTTGTTTGATATTCATAATTTGTTAACATTATTTAGCTATTGCTTGTGCTAAGGTAATTCTGGAATTCTATGAGATATGTTTGTAACATACTTACTTTAAACAGCTCTAGCTGGGACAAACTCGAGCGTGCGTCCTTTAAGTACATCGACCCCTTTACCTACGGAATACTCCTCAATTCCCCCGCCAATGACGAACCAAATGCCTTATGCAGGCAACTTACGTACCATTCATCTTAAGTATCACAGGTGATAGTTTTAGTGAATATTCTGTAACTGTTATTGAGAGAACTGAAAAGGGAATTTAATTAAAAAGTTTATCATTTTTTTAAATAATTAGCAGAATCGTAATATAATTACAAATGCTGGAATATTTCTAAAAATTATTGGAGTTTGATAGATTTTTTTCAGAAACATGGATCCTGATGATGTACTTGTTAATCTCTCCAAAATATCAACTGTGTCTGAGTGCAATGACAGTGACACCGTCTGTGGAGAGCGAGAGAAAGAAAACGGAGTAGGTTTTGTCCTTAAATGCGTTTGATATCGTTGATAATACTACCATTTAGCCACGACTCACTCGAGAACGTCGTATTTCCAATGTTATACCATTCAATTATAAGACACGTCTATGCATGACTTATTCGTCTGGCAAAGAATGTGAAATGGGTGATAGATGTAAATTTGCCCATGGAACTGAAGATCTGCGTGCGCTAGAGCTAGTAAGGACCTTATTAAATTTTATTTATTCTATTTCATTAAGTAAACATTTCTTTTACAGACTCCTCGTGCCCCTAATGTAAAATATAAGACAAAGTTGTGCAAAAATTTCCTTCCTTTCGCATCAGGGTTTTGCCCATATGGTCTTCGCTGTGAATTCATTCATCCTACAGACAAGGAATACAGTACAGTAGTTGGTGTTAATATGCAGCAGGTTTTTTCTTTTAAATATATTAGATATTCCTATGGAAAGGTTTGTTATAATTTTCTAAATTGGAAAATCAGAGTCAACCTCGGCAGTCTCGTCCCTCAGCCCTTCCCAATATGTGTGATGTAACTCCTGAAACAATGATCGAAGGTTCAGTTCCAACTGTGACTCGCAGTGCAATGAAGGCAGCACCTGAAAAAATAATACTTAAAAATAGGAATGTGGCGGGGTCAGCTCTTTATTTCAGTGTTTAATCTCTGTGACTTAAGCAATCTTTTTTTCAACATGGGAAATTTAGATCTATGATGTGCTTAGCTTCTGTTTGCAAGAAAGATACTGTTTCGGATGATAGTGCGATTGGATCTGGATCTTCAGAAAGTGGTGGATCATTGAGCAGTAGTAAAATGGCAAGGTTAGTATGAATATGCTTGATAGGCTTCCATGAAATTAGGATGAGTAATGTGCTTTATTAAAGTGAAGGATTTTTAAAGCTTTCATCACCCTTAAAATACTCTGAGGAGTTTTAATATTACTTATGGCATCATTTCTTCGTTTTACTTTTCCTTAGGACACGTGAACAGTTACCACCGCTTAGTATGCCGATGAAATTTTTGCGTCGACGTTCAATGTCACAGTTAAATCTGAAGCGGTGGAATTCGAGCGAAGCTCTCGATGGGAATATATAAATGTCACTGATTCTCTTCATTATACGGTTTGGATTTTTAATTCTTCTAAACTTCCAAACCCTATCCTAGGCCATATTTCGATTTTAGACTTAATTCAGCTTGATGCTTCCATTTTACGTTTTTGCTACTTTTATATGTCATTTCTTTATGTATTTAACACTGTTTAGTACTAATTAGCACTTGACCATCTGCCTGTTTATAATATATAGTCACCATCAAATATTTTTTGTATTAATACATAGTAGAGATTGGGAAAGAATATATAATGAATTCCCCACAGACTTGTTTGCTCAAAATATAGGCTGTTGTAGAATCGTTAGGAATATTGCAGTTTTATAGCCGATTTTGTAGTATAGTTTGGTTGTATATTAGGATGTGCCTTATCCGTTGCTAGATCCCTGCAGTCTGATCCCTGCGACTACTTTCTTGTTGTGAATATGTAATGATCCCCCGCATGGTTTGTCGTAGCAGATACTTCGGTGCGAAAGAGTTTGGAACATCGTGTCAATTAACAAATCTCATTCTTCATCGGTTATTCGATCTTCCTCATTCCATTTTTCTGCTGCTATGATGGATGCTGGTATTATGCAGCTGTTATATCCGCCAAATTGTATTCCATTCCCCGACAATAAAATATTGATTCTGATCGTTTAGTTACGAATTAAATGAGTACACTTAGTCTTCAACTGGTAAATGCGTTAGGCGTTGTTGCCTTAAAGTGGGGATTACGAATCTAGCCACAAAACGTTTATTTTGTATTGATTTCACTGTTACGAATTTGGCCGCATGCGTGAGAGTCGGATGTGGCTTGTTATGGACAAATAGATTTTAAGACGCAATTTGACTTGATTTAATTTTTCAATTGGTGAAAATATTTAGAAATTACATATGAATATCCACACTTACCTAGTAGACTAGTGAAAACAGACAAGTATAAAAAACATTAACTGGTAGGATGAGCGTCACTATAGTTTCACTAGCGAATTCTTTTAGACTATTAAATAGTAAGTGAGATATTCACTTGCACAAACACATTTCTGTGAAGTTTATATCTTATTTCCGTTGGAACAAATCTCATTTAGCTTAGATATTTATTTCATGTAACTAGTTACTGGTATATTGAAGGAATAAATGGGTATTGTCCTTCATAATGTGCTTGTATTACAATCAATTAATTTTGTTTTCCGTATAAGCGTTTTTTTTTACGTAAGTAACTAATGGGTTTAATATTTAAACCGCAAAAAAAATTGTCCTTGTTTGATAAAAGCAGTACATTTTTAGACTGATGGCTGCTATATGTTCTATTAAAGTGTGAAATCTTCAGCTATACTTTTGCCTTACTTAAGTGTTTCTAACATTCACAATACATAGCCAACCCTGCGTATTTTCGTATTCACTAGTTACCAAAACCATTAGAAAGCAACACACAACTTGTCACTGATTAAATATGAACTAATTTCATTTAGTATGTAAGCATAACAATGGCTGTAATAAGTCTTATTTTTCACTGAGTCTGTTCTTAATACATGGCACCAAAATGTAGTTCTTTGTCAAACAAGTATTGGTTTACTGGTTGAATATTGGGATGCTAAATACACTTTTCCTGATCTTCTTTGGTACTGCAATTAGTTCTACGTAAATGTTACCATATTATAATTTACATGAAGTTCAGAGTGAGTACTTATCTTATGTATGTATAAATATATCATTATTAAATCACAAAGAAGAATATTCAACTTTACATCTACTATAAACCAAATACGAAGAATTTCAATAACCACGAAATTAACTTCAAAAACAAAAATTTCCTAATTTCAAACACAGAACCACTTTATTAACATCAAAACCCGGGTAAATAACCACATAATTTTCCGCTGACCCAAAACCCTCAGACAAATGCCTCAGTTTCCTCAAAAACTTTTAGGTCTCGTCATCTATTGTCTTCATCGAGGTTTTATTCTTAAGGTACAAAGAAAGCCCCGACGAAAACACAGTATTGCCAGTACGTCGTACATCAGCCGGGTTCCACCAAATGACGCGGCAATCAAAGCGCGGACATTAAATCGTACGTGTGTGTGGCTTTTATTTTAATTATTATCCCCGTAAAAACTTGCAAATTTTTCTTGCAAAGTTTCTTTATTTTTTGTTTCTATTCTCACCTGTTCTTACCTATTTTGCTTCTTCCATTTTTCTATAAAACCCTTTCAGTTGGCTTATATTTCATGGCATGTGCGGCTCGATTCGATCCAAATTAGTGTCTAGTTGTCACTCGATGCGCATCTGCGACTGATAATTAGCGCCACCTCTCCATTTCGAACCGAAAAATGTTAGTTCATATCCTGAATAGTACTTCATTACTTTTATATAAGATGTATTCGTTTTTAAATACTCCATCCGAACGAATAGTACTAGAGTGTCATAGTTTCTGTGGAGCATGGATATTAAACTAGAAACATTTTAAGCCTTTTGCATCATGATATTTGAGTCATAAAGTTCGAAAAACTATATTTGAATGTGACATGTGGTAATGCTCATAATGCAAAAAAAAGATCGTGCCTTTTCCTGTTTGCACAGCAATTCTCTTATATATGGCGCTGGGACTAATACTTTCGTCTGTTGCTTCCTTTTTTGCCATCTTTGATTGAGTTAATTTATAAAGCCGTAATTTAAAAGCAGGGTAGAAATGTATAACATCGCCTGTCTAGCACTCTTATTTTTTAAGCGTCTTTAAGATTTTTTCATAGCTCTCTGCTATTAAACGACACATTATTCTATTTCTTATATTCTACATGACTACGTTAGACAATTTTGTTTAATTCCTTACAATTTGAAAATATTGATTTCGTGATGTTATTTTACCTGTTATCAATCAAGTTGATCTGAATTAACACTAAAGGAAATTGCATGTACCAACCTATTTTCCGTTATAGCTACATGGTTCTTTTTTAAATGCGCAGCCACTCAGGCCATTTGTTGGATGAATACTAAATAACGGAAGACAACACGTGGGTGTTGTTTCTTTCTTTATGCATCAGACTTGATCATCACTTAAATTGGAATACTTGACTAGTAAGCGGTTCTCAGTAAATACTACTTAAAATATGACAGTTAGAATTTTTGGAAAAAAACCTTACAGATTTAGTTTAGTGCTTTACAGATACAGATGTTAGTTTTCTTCTCAATATTATTATCTCGTATTTTTGTAGCCTTAAATTTCGATATAAAACAATTGCAAAAGACTGTTTTAAAGCTTTCTGAAATATATAACAAGTTTAAGAAAGTATTTCCAATATAACAATTGTTTTCTGTAGCAGTAATCTAAATTTTTAAACTAGGAACCAAAAGAGATCAAAAACAAACTTCTGTTTTTTTTAAACTCCTTCCTTTACCCATTTGGCACATTAATTCATTAATTTTCTTAGCATATCGATCTGGCTGGAGCTGTATTGTTGTTTGTGGCTGGAATTCAGAGTAATTCATACAATATAGCAATGTTTTTCGAATTCTTCTTTAATTTTGTTTATTTTAATACTAGACATTTCCTTCGTTGCATGTACGTATCCTTTAGCATATTTTAATTATGTGATTATATTTGTTTTGACATACCGAAATGTGCTAAAATCATCTTTATTCAGTCTGGTGTCTTTAATTTTTGCACAATGAATTCTCATAATTATACAAAACTATGTAATATTTAAGGTTTCAAGTTTCTAGATTATGTTTTTAAGAATTACTTTGCTACTACTATAGCGTAGACAAAATATTACAAAACTTTTTTGTAAAATAAAATCTTAGAAAAATAAATTTTTCTCACTTTAAAAAAAACTTACTGATGAGTTTTACTTGTAATATACATTTTTTAATCCAATATGTATACTAAGAAATAATACTGCTATGTTAATATAACGTTGGTGGGTACAACTCGTTATTCGAATTATTCGAACAGTATGCGGGGAATAATTGTGACAATGAACTTAGCAATTTTAATGTTCCTCTTTTTAAACCAATCTGCTACTGTATCTGACTATTGTCTCTCTCTTTTTTTAAAAAATACCCAGCTTATTTATATCGAATTTCATGTATTCGTAACATCTTCTGTATAGTTAATAGATCCTGGTTCAGTGGATGGAAGTAGATCTACACTATCATTAAGCTTTTGTCGTATTTGTTGGCAGTAATAATGCGTCTTCGGGGAACGATACTCTTTTCTTTTCTATCGACGCAGTGTTTGAATTTCAACTGATCACAGTATATTTTGGCCAATATACTGTAGACCTTGGGTATTCTCGGGTTAATTTATCGTGAATTACTCTGTTCTTGAAGGAAACTATCGCATTCTTAAAGAACTTCATCAAACGTCTTTGTGTTGATTTGATTTAAAGGTAAATGAGGGACTCACCTGCACTTTGTATGACTTTTTCCAGCCTTCAATCAACAGTTACCCAAACAGAATCATCATCTTGAAAATTATCCATGGTTTCATACATACAGATATAGCCATCAACTAGTTCGTGATATTTCCAGTTCTTTACAAACCACTAGATTTAGCTTTTGATTAAAAGAAATTATTGTAGGTTTATTCGAAGTTATATTTCAATATATTTTTTAAAATTTTGTATTTAAGGAGTGTATTAGAGTAATTAATTCGTTAAAATACTTTGCTATTTCTTTAAAATCATTGCGGAAATTACACTTATTGCAACAGTTGGAAACCTACTTGTAACACAAGTTCTACCATTTATAATTAATATTTAGGTAAACTTTTTTTCGACAGAGGCTTGAGACCTAGGAAATGGTAGTACACTGCTTAAGCTTCCATTGTACTTTCATAAACGAATTTTCTTGTTTACTTAGAAACTGCGAAGAATTACGCATTGATGGTGTAAAAAAATGAAAGCATGCGACTGTCATTTGTACAGACAAGTTTTTACATCTGAAGGATTGAATTATATACATCCTTATTTATATATGCCTTTTGCAGTTGTAGTGCCAACTTCTGGTTATATCGTGAGAAAATTATGAAACATCAAAAATAAACCAATACAATCAGTGGTAGGAAGAAATATCTGAGTCCAATTCTAATGTAACTACCCATTTCTTGCTATATCTTGGAATAACATGAAGAAAGAAATCATAGATATATAATATACGTGAAAGGTTGGCTCTCATTCGCTCTGCGAGTTCTCTTCAATATGCTTGACTGAGTTTTCTAAAAAACCAAGTTTCCTTGCTTGTAGTATCTTGAATTTTATCCTGAGCCTATTGTTAACTTCACAATTTTACGTAAATTTCATGCATTATATTTTGAATTCTAAAATATTTCATTTAACGATTTCAAGTTCTAAATAGTATCTGTTTAGGTTTTTCATTAGTGTATGCATTTGATGTGTGCCAATCATCTCATATGTTAATGGAGTCCTAAATCTTTTCTTGCCTTGAGGACATTTCCGGTATGCCCAGACCCCCCACTTCAAAAGTTTTCCTTATGCTACTGCAATTACTGCTTTCATTCTCTACTAACTTTTAAATAGCATATTAATGCAAGTCTTGAGCTACTGAATACAAGTCGAAGTCTGTATAATGCCGTGAAATGCATATGTTCTTCATAAACTGCATTTGAGTATTTTTTCCATCGCTGTGTCTCCAGCAGTCACTTACATGAACTTGCTTCCTGTATATAACTCTTTGTCAATTCCTGTTTTTATTTCCATGATCTGAAGAAATAATGAAGAATGCTCGGGTGAAGCAGTATTCTCGATTAAAAATAATATATTGCAGTGAACTATTCGCGTCGTTGTTTGCGGAGACTGATTCACCTTATCTCAGGTCGAAACTTCGTTCTGTGACTGAAAGATAATCAAATATTATGATGAAACCGCTAGTACAGAAATAAACGTTTCCTAATCAAGGGCTACCTCTACAAATTTACTTTGAGAGCAGTCTCTCTATAAAGTAGCTTTCTTCAACAATTGACTTCGGTTAATTATTGCACAATCATGGACGAAAATTAACTTCAGTAATAGTTTGTCTTTGGAAAGAAGATAATCCCTTTTTTATGGAATTTATTTAAAAGAGAAATTCTTATATTGCCTCATTATCAGTCATTACCGAAAAATTTGCGAGATAGTTATTAATAAGACTAAGGGATGCATTGGTGGTGTTGACTTATTTTATTAATAATTCTTAATAAGCTCTGTAAGTTTTATCAATATCGCTACTGTCTATATTTATTAGGCTTGTATTTTATTCTACTCGCATAGGCATCACCTTTCCTTTTTTCTTTCATTTTCATAGGTGTCACAACGGCTCTAAAATTGTTTGTTTCTTTGTTTTCCTTAGTTTCTACTTATTGTTGATTAATATATTACTTCTGTTGTTAATTTTTTGCAGATCACAGTGCGCTATTTCGCTGCTTATACAATTTTTCAGTGGAACAATTAATCATAAATACGTCCATTTTTATATGCCTTTTTGTTTTAAAGCCTATGAATTTTTAGTGTTTACTAATAAATTAGATCGTGCTTATCAATAGCATAATTTACCCGCTCGATTAATTGATTTATCATTATATTGTCATTTTAAAAAATCGCAGTTTTCTAAACCACAGTTATATATTTCAATTGGATATTTACCTAGTGTGATAAAGATCTTTTATTTGTAAGAAGATCTCCACTTTACTTTATTACCATAATAAGATTTTCAGAGATGTTCATTGATTTCCATAGTTGGCAGTGCCTGCGAAGGTTATTTTCTCAATAATAATACCTACACACGCTAAAATCTATATTCGCTTTAAGATCTTAACTATTCTTGACATTAGCTCTTATTTCGAAATTAAACGTCACTTGTTCATCGTGACGTCTAAATGACGGCCCAGTTAGAATTATTTAATTAAAGACTATAGTTATTTTCAAATAAATTATTGGTTGAAATGTTGAATGTTTGCTTCAACTCCTATTATGCAAACAAAATTTATCTTTTTACGCTATTATTCATTCATTAATATTACTATTTCGTCAGCATTTATTGTATTGTATTTTACATTTCAGTCATTATGACCGATGCTCCCTCATTAACACTTTTTCACCACATTCGGGGGAATCAGTTGATTAAACAGGTGATTTTATCTATGGATTCTTTCTTATTTTCTTATTTCATCTAGAAGATAAGCACCATTGACTATATGGCAGTAGGTAAATATGCAGTGTATAATTTTCTTCATTAATATCCAGTTTATTCAAGCAGGGAACGAATTTCATGTACTTGCACAGAGCTTGAATAGCAGCGAGGCCCTTCGTGTGCCGATTGGTTCATATTCTTTCGGGGGTCACTAGTTCGATATTTTCAACTTATTTGTTGGATATCTGGTAGCACTGCGCCAATTACTCATTCATCCGTGAGTGCCTGGCGCTTGAATACTTGTTTAGAAACTAATTTCTATCTTTATTGACAAAATTCATATATGGGCTAATTGTTTCCTCGTTATTTATGTAAGCAATTAAAATGTATGGCCAATATGGCGTTGGGACTAGTAACATTTTCTCTTCCTTTTAGCTTAGACGAGGTAGGTGAAACTAGACCCGCTTGTGGTTTTTAGGCTGTGAATAGATTTCCCCCTGCATTTTCATATTGAAATCAATACATGTAAATGAAGAAGTAGTGGTTATTCATAAATTAAGTATCGAATTTTTTCGAAACCTAGCAACTAAATTATATGGAATTTGATCCACATGCTACATTTAATGTGCCCATTAGTTTAAATCCAGAACATTTTCGAGTAAAACAAAATTTTTTTAGGCTTAGATGACTTTATAAACTGTTTAAAGCTTAATACAATGTATATATAGAGAAATCCAAATATAGAATTGCACATCTCCTCACCGAAAGTTCACTTAGCAATTTTCTGGCGTAACGCAAACAATTTTCACGTCCTATTTCGTTAATCTACTGCTACGCTCACTGTCATCTTCATTATTGTTCGATGTTGTCATTTGTATTTCTTATTTATATGATCGTTCCCCGCACAGTTCACGTTCACTTAGACTTTTATGGGGATGTAAAAATGTAGCTTTTATTTCATAGTCTATTCTTCAGTGTCAGCGGCAACTATAGTAATACTTAATATCTATGTAAACAAGGTTTTTTTGTTACAAGAAAATTTAAATTTCTAGTGCTTTTCAAGAGTTTATCAGCCTTCTTTTTTAATCATATTTTATATTCAGTCCTGTTTACTAAGTGGTTATATAACTCGGTTTTTCTTCAAGCGTTTGCATAGAAGTTGCATTAAGCTCTTGTGTGGCAATCAGTCACAGCGTTTCCCAGAACGTTGTCATCTACTTCTAGACAGTACTTTCTTTGCTACAGTCACATTGCAAATTTAGTGGTTATAAATTGGTTTACTGTCATCTTTCGTACCTTCTATTCTTCAAAATCCATTCACGATATTTCACTTTCTCCACTGACTCACCCATCCAGAAATGAATATCCACCACATGGCAATTGATATGCTGCTTCGATTAATTGACCAACCAACTTTAGCTCCCACGCAGTCTCACCACATCTTCTTTGTATTCTCGTTTATGTCTTCACTTCCTATTCTTCTTTGGGAAACAACTAGCTGTTTTCGGAGCATGCATTGGGGCGGCTTCAAATTATACATAATCAAATCATGTGAATGTGAATATATAATTATACATCGCTTTCCCATTGATTATATATATATATATATATATATATATACAATATTGAACTACGAAATTTAGCTTGCAATGAGTAAATTTAGTCAAATTTTCGATCTACTTTGTACTTTTACTACATATAAATGACTTAAATAATTATGTGAATACCACTTAGTACAACCCTATTCCTCTAGTTTATCTGGTATTAAGTTCAATGAGTTTCTGACTACGACTTTTTGAGTGAATTCGTTCCCATACGACTGAGAGAGTCGCCCTTCATTCCTCGCTGCCAGTACCTTGTCCTCTTCGTCTCTCACTACCTGTTTCTCTGATTACCGTGCTTTCTATTTTTCACTTTACATACCTCATTAGCGGCCCTTGGCTAGTATTCGTTTTCCACGATTTCATCTCGTTTTTCAGTGCCGTGTGCGTCAGATAGGGTACTTCTAAAGGCATGAGCAATAATTGTAGGTACTCGCCGAATGCTGGCTTATCAGCTTCTCGTTCCTCTTCCACTTTTCCTGCTTTCTCCCATGTTCCTACGTGTGTCACTGTTCTAAGTCTAGTTGTTTAAGCACATTATAATGCATCTAATAATACAACTATTGGTGCGTCCGTATTAAAGTGACATGTATATTTCAAATATTGTACTTTATTAGTTTTAGTTTTAAGGTCTTTTTAGAATGTATTTTATAGGTTGGTAATACTCCCAAAGCTTTAAATCAATTCTTTATGGATACTTTGGAACTAAAATTGGTATTAAGATTGACTACCGGATTTTAACAGTGCTTTTTACTCATTTACTGTTGACATATGAATTAAACTAATTTAGAAAAGAGCAGATTTTTAGTCAATATCTCAATAATTTCATATATTACGTGCCAAGAAAATTTATCATTCTTTTAATTCTCTTAACCATCAAATAATGTACTTAATTGGAAATATTTTCGATATCATAATTAAGGAACAATTTAATTGTTTTTTTTAATGTGTAATATGGATTACTCTAAAAGGCTTATTCACTGATATAAATTATGTTACGCATTATACGACTATAAATCGTATTCCTATAAGAAATGGCTTTATAGCCGGATAATGCATAAAATATTAAAAGTGGCAGAAGAAAGGAAATCGTCCGTGACACATATACTCATTGAAATTCCACCATATTTTGTAAGTTCATCTTACACCTTAGATGACGTTAAGTTAAACATACAGTACTGTGGAACTTTTTAAAAAGTTGCATTTCAATGCCCTACCATGCATCGTTTTGGTTTAAAGACCATATATCAATTTCAAACTGAAATTTCCCAATTTAATAGAAAAAAGTAGATTCCGGAGTTCAATTACTAAGCGGAGAACATTTTTATTCTTTTTTTAATATTCCAAAAGTGTCGATGTATGTAGTATGGTGTATTTTAAATTATGTATAGCAGGTATATCTCATAATTGATGCTTATTAATGAATTAAGTTGTTAATCTGGTAGTAGACGGCATTTCCCAGGTACACTTTTAGATGAAAGCCTGATCTTAGTTAGTGAACTCTGTGGTTCGGGATGGGCACTGCTGGAAACGGGTGCTTGTTCTCTACGGTTGGGAGCTAGTCTAGCCATCTAACAATAAGATCTAGCATTCAAATTTCTTGTCTTGGAAGTCTCATTTATTTTCAGTAAATAACTGTTCTGTGAGTGTCTGAGCGTAATATTCATGAATGGAATTACACCTACAGATTTTATTTATATCATTAATTCTCGAATTTTCCGATCTAGTAAATCTAGCGCATGGTTATTTATACGTAGGCATACAAGTAACTGTGTGAACTACTTTCTAAATGTATTTTTACAACAATTTTCATAATTATTGCCTTCTTTTAGTTCTGACATTATTATAATCATTAGAAAACGAAATTTCTTGTGAAAGCGATATCTAATGTAGTTATTTTCAATGATAGACCTATAGCTATAGCATAGAAATAATTTATTAATTATTTGTCAATAACCCATTGTGATGTGTAATATTTATGATGTGAGTGTTATTTCACAAGTGATTGATTTGAGTGGAAAGACAATGGGACATAGTATGAGAAATATAGTAGCAATCTTAAGTTCCTTTTCAAACTTTGGGAAGCAAATGCTCAAGACCTTATCCAAGCGAAACAAAGTAGTTCCATTTCACTTTTTAGAAAGTTTTGTAAGATTATGAGTAAAAGAGAAAAAACAAAGGTATTAAAGAGTGTTTGACGTACTCTTTTGCTCCTTATTTTCTTATTTTCAACTGTTGTTTTCTTATGAGGCACACTTTGTAATTCTACCCACTTTCGTAATTATCCTCCTTATCCATTCTTCTTCGAACTATTATACGACCTTCTAAAACGTTCATTGCGCAACATAAGACAACTGCTGCATAGTTTGCAACCCTTTTTTAAAACTAGATTTTCATGTATAGTTCTTTCACCATTATTTATTAAAGTTTTTCCTCCAGTTCGTCACACTACGTTTCTGAAGTTTTTTTTCATTAGCTACTTATTTTTACTAATAATTTTTTTTAATGAAGGAATTTTTCGTTTCTTTTCTAAATATAGCGTAGAAGCTCTGAGAACATTTCAGAGGTAATGCTGGATGTCAAGGTATTGGCACCCATATTTCGCCCGAGAGAAGAAGAGGTAGCTTTGAGGCAATAAGAAAGTGTGAGAGAGGGAAAAGAGAGAATGCTAAAATGGGTAGGGAAGGGTAAGATGTTTAAAACATTTTTTGAAATGTGTACGATATTTAGCATATAAATTGCTAGTGAGTATGTTTCAGCCGGACGACAGCGAAGCGCAGACGATACATCCGAATAAGGAGCAGTTGAGCAGACGATATGCCATCATACCAGAGCAGGTACGGAAGATGATGTCTCGTCTGTGTAACGACTTTTCATACATTGATTTGAAGCCCGATATTATCCAAGTGAAATAAGCCAATTAATCTACGGTATTACTCCAGGCGAGCCTTTGCAATAAATTAAAAACTAATTTGTTTTTGTGTACACTAGTATTATACTATTGGAGATTCATTAATAACATATATTTATCAAAACCACATATCTTGACTTTGTGGACCATAAAAGGTCACTTTAATATATTGAATAGCATAATTCTGTGGATACTGAGGAGATATCAAAGTAGGCTGGTCACTGTTAATTTTGGTTCATGCTTTTTCTAAACTGTTCATGAGGTAATCTACACTGTTGCGGTATGTTTTCCAAAATAGTCATGCCACAAGGTCCATTGGTTTTATATCTACTGAGAATTTGATTTGTAAATATTTTGGGTTACTTTTTAAAGAACTAAGTATTGGTTTTCTTCCGGACAGCCAGTTTGGTAAAACACCTGCCCAGCTATCGCATCAATTTTCTCTCCATATTGGTGAAAGTGAATATACACAACTTTTAGAGCTTTTGACATCACTAAATATGAATAATGAATTTTGGAAATTGGTTTAAGGATGCTGTAAGCAATGTGTTCTTGTTAAAATAGTGAAATATGAGGTCAAATGTAGGAATTTAATTGCATTTTCTAGCTAATGTGGAAGCTTTTGTCACAAAATATTTCAAATATCTATTGTGCTAATCATATCTTCTTTTTCAATTAATTTAATTTAATTTAATAGTTCTTTTAAAGTAAACTTCACTTTCAGCCCGGTCAACAACAGCAGGCGTGAGTGAAATATAGTGTTGTGATTAGTTGTATTTTCACAATAAAATTTGTGTAGAAAATATTCTATCTTAATATAGAATGCATTGTGAAATTTCGTTTGTGAGGGCCTTCACTTATAAGTGCGACTAGCGAATACCTCGTGTAGGTTTGTCAAACTCCTGGGTTTCTTATTTTACTAAATTTAATTCAGGTCACAAGATGGTTGCTGTTCCACAGACAATGTTATTATTGTTCCTCATGTACAAATCACTCCAAATGAATCACATCTTTTCAATAGGGCGATCAGTTCTGGGGGAGGTATGCTAGCAGGTCGGTATGAATTTGTTGTTTGAACGACAGTCTTCTGAGCAAAAGTCTAATTTATAATTACTTATCAAAACAGTTAGAATAAATTAGAAAAGTAAAATATTGTGTGTTATGCGCAGTAAGTAACAGTAACATTAACGAGATCCAAAAAAATTTCCTAGATCTTCAACGGGCCACCATTGCTGCTCAGGCATTTTATGCAGAGAATAGTGAACCTACCAGAGCTCGATCACCATGGATTTTGAAAAGATTGGTGAGTATGAAAGAGTGATATTGCATGGGAGGTTGAAATAGTGTTACTTGATAATATTTAAATGTTACTTATCGAGAGGAATGAATAAAACTGGTGAAATGTATTTGATTTTCAGTATGAGTGGTCCAATCGAGCCAAACGTCGAGAAATCATTAAGCATGTACAAGCAGCTTTGGAGACATCTAAAGACCACGAATTGGAAGATGATGAATTGGAGAAGCTTCTAGTCAGTCAAGATATCTTCCATTATCAGCATTTATACTCCCGCATTACTTTTATAGGCTTAACATGTGTATATATGCCTGCGCAAAAATTGTAATAGAAGATTACATGTATTTCTGATGACCAGATATAAATGTATTACTCAAATTTCAGCCGGTATCATGGGATGAGATGTTTGAAGGCGCCTTAGATGAACAAACTCCTCAGGTTAGTTACAGTAAACTTAATTCCTATTCTGCCATTCATATCAAGTTTTATGATAAGTCAAATTAGTTGTATGGAATAGAAGTTATATAGCACGCTATGCTTGATAGGAATATCCAATTATTTTAAATTGTATTAAGATGATAAAGCTTGTTGATGTGTGGACAATCCGTTAATTACCGCTTTAATTCCGTGTAAATACCACATTCTACATAATTCTATCATTCTAAGATTTCCTTTCCAAAGCTTGTTATATTTTCACTAAAATCGTGTAGATTTCTATTGACCTTATTTTGTCATGAATTTCTGAGGAATTACATAAGTTACAGTACTTTTAAAAACCAATTCTCGCAATCTTTTAGCACCACAAGTATCTACAAGCAGTATGGGAACTATTCCACTCAGAACTAAATTTTTTGCATCGACAGCTACTCGTATTGAGGTAACTTTATCTATTTCTATATTCCCATCTACTTGTCGTCACTGCATTTGATAATAAAACTTCATAGGAACTCGCTTAAATCATTATAGTCACTCAGCAAGTGCATAATCGTTGTTTATTTCAATTCATTTACAATGGCATCTTTCAGAAATGTCTACAAAGAACCTCTAAAGAAATGTCAAGTAGAAGGTTGTTTGTTGACAGTTGAGCCTGATCTTCTTTTTGGGAACCTTGATCAACTTTGTCGAATCTCACGTGGATTTTGCCAGTCATTTCTCAGCCTATTACAAACCGTAAATAAGAAAAATACTGGATGGAATTGTACAGAACTTGTGGTTCAACTATTCGAAAGGGTACCTCATGACTTTTATATTTACGCATAATTTCTAATATCCAATATTTTATTCCACTCTTTTAAGTTAGTACAAACGTTACATAAACGTATTTATTGTATTCAAATGTAAATGTTCATTTTTTAAACTCTAGAAGAAAGACTATTGGAAAAATCACAAACATTATGAATATGGCTCTCATTTGGAGTTTACTTGTGGTATATTTATTGTCATAATATTGTCCAT
The DNA here is from genome assembly GCA_964036235.1 of Heterorhabditis bacteriophora. Lineage (NCBI taxonomy): Eukaryota > Metazoa > Nematoda > Chromadorea > Rhabditida > Heterorhabditidae > Heterorhabditis > Heterorhabditis bacteriophora. The sequence goes on along the minus strand of OZ038427.1, from coordinate 643,613 downwards.
GAATTTGTATCCCTACAGCTTTAATTTTAGTTTTCTAAAGGACCGTCAACAATTTCTGCTTATCAAGCATATTGTATTAACTACAAAGCAACCATGGAGTATCTAGGCTCAATTAGACAAAAGGAGGAAAGATTCTCTGAGTTTGAAAGGGTCAGTTAGAAAAATTATATATGGGCTATTCGTTCCACCATTTATTTATTTGTAAATTAGATACTCATTTCTACTCGCTGTTTATTTATTTACTCGTTAGGCTTGGTAACTGTATTGGTTTCTCGGTTGTTTTGTTGAAAAAAAAATATTTGTTGCGAGGTTCTTAAGGCTTAAAGACAGGAGTAGATCATTTTATATTAAACTTTATATTTCAAAATTAAGCAATGAAATTAACATCTTTCAATCAATATAAACTTTGCCTATTTCTTTTTCGAATCACAAATTTTTCTTAATTACTTTATTGAGTTTAATTGAAAAGAATGGATCTCCCAAATATTTTGCTGCTGTTGTATAAAATCGCAATCTTCATGAAGTTTTAAGGTTTTTCTACTAAGATTTAGAGAGGCTTGCAGAGAATAAACATCCTTTAATTATAGCCTACGCAATAAAAACAGAATCATCAAACATTCGATAAGACAGAACGGAAAAGAATCAAATAGATCACTACGCATAATTGTCTTTCAAGATGCTTTTTTATAAAGTTAATGAAGATCTAAGGATTACGATTCTCTCCACTTATCATTTTCTGAAGCAGCATTTGATTCCGCAAGGAAATATCCTGTTTTCATGAAGAAGGATGCAGAAATCAGCACAAAAGTTATTATTAAAGCAGTATCCTGTACAATGTTGTGATTTTTGAAAATTCGAACGTTTCGGCTAGACATTGCTCTAAAACGGCCCTAGACTTATAGAGTTGTGCTAATTTAGTTGACGTTCTTGTGATCAATTAAGCGAATTAGACGCAACAAGTACTAGCAATTTTGTGTATTAAAGTGAAAAGAAAACAAGAAGTGGAAATGAAGTGAAGTGTGTGCATCCCGTTCTAAAGATGCACTACTCTTAAACTGGCGTAGGTATAAGGCAATTTGCATATATGACAACCATACGAGCAAAATAATGGCAAAGAAGTAGGTTGTATAAGAAAGTATTGGACTCGGTACATTATAAGATTTTTCTATTTCTCTAAAGATACTTTTTCTATTGGAGGAAAGACAATGGCCTTCAAACTAGCTGAATCTTAGCCCAACTGATTATTTAATTTGTTCTATTATAGAATGTAAAATTGTGGCATTCTCCGCTTTATTGTCAAAAAATGGAAAATCAACTGAACGACGAGTTTAATTACATTAATTATTGATATAAGCCATTTATTTAATGAAACAGTTTCTTATAGATCTGCCTAGCAGATGAGCGATGTTTCCGTTTACAACTTGAGGATCTCCTTATAGCACCACTTCAGAGGTTAACCATAACGCCTACTTTCCTATTTTTCACTTATATAAACTACAACTAAGCATATTTAATTTCTGTTTGTGAAAGATTTGTTAATGCGGAGTAATCTAGAAATTATGCATATACTTTTTTGTAGAATAACTCGTCTTCCTATTCTGCTTCGTGAAATTCATAAATATACAGCAAATGAAGATGACAAAGCAAAAGTTGAGAAGGTCATCGAATCTATGAATGAGAGTCTAAGTGAGCCAAAAAATTTTTTTTCTTAAATATCTTCTACACTAAATATTTTTCTTAACAGAATGTAAAAGTATTTTTGAATTAAATACTTCATAAATGCAGGAACTATTTGATGTAATTTTCGTTAGGTCGATGCGTGATGGTTGTTGTTAGGAGTCAGTTTAAAGCATGTAATTGTGTACTAAATGGATCTGTTTATGATAGGAGATTGAAAAACGAATGCTTCTATGGGAACAGAGGAGTAAGATCTTTTGAAAAACACTTTCCCACAAGAAACAATTAGATCCTAGAAGCGTCAGTAAGTAATGAATCTTAGTGATAATATTGTAACCTGATACTTTATACTGTATTTCAGATACAATTTGAAATATATTCGCTAATATACCACTTAGAATTTTTTCTATAGATATGAAATCAACTTTGACGAGATTGGAATTCCTATAAAATTATTCACTGTAGACAATAAAGCAATATTTCATTCAAATCTAATATCGAAAAAAGGCCACTTACACTAGTGACTGTCTTCTATAATGCATTTCAGGACAACAAAGCATTCAACACAGGCTAATAAAAACTCATACATTCAGGATCAATCGATGACAGTGTACAGTGGCTACACAATTTTGAGCGTCTACAGCAATTACAAACACAGGTGATCTGGCCTTCGATAGTGGAGCTGGAGCCGCGCTCATTCATTCCCGATGTAAGTGGCTGCTTCGGACAGTCTAGTAGTCGAGACCTGTTGATTCTGATCATACTGAGGTATCAGGTGTTGTATAATCTTATGGAATTAGACCAAAAAGATCAACATCTAACAGCGCAAATTTCATGTCTTATGTCACTGCAAGCAAGACAACAGTCGACTGTTTTCTGATTTATAAGTTCTCATACCTATCAACTTTAATACTACTCATTCTCTTTTATTACTATTTTCAGCTAAAGAAAAATTTACCTTAATTTTAAGCCTCCACTTTTATCCTGGTAATGGTGAAGAAATTTATTTCGAGACAAGCATTTTTCCTTTTAACAAAAAGCTAGTAACGCAGTGTATAAAAAATTAACTGTGATTCTTGCTTCGACGAAGTTATGAGTCAGCGAGCAGTTAACTGAATTATGTATATTATATTATATATTCACGTCTATAATTAAACTATGCCTTTCAGTTTTTGAAAGTTGCCTTATCTCGTCAATTCTGTGAAAATCTATTGGCTCATCCCAGACGCAAATTAATTCATGAAGGTCCTCTAGAACTAGTAGGTGGGGCTCATTGGCATACTAGAAAATATTTAATTATTAAGAATAATAAGTTATTCGCGACCGTCATTTTAATATTTCTACATCTGTATTCTATCACTGGTGTAAAACAGTTTAAGACTTCACTGTTTGACTAAAAGAGTATTAAATTGGTACAAATGTATATAGTACGTTGTTTGCAGTTCTATATAAAATAAAAAGAAGCAAAATATATTACTCTTTAAGAAAACGGTAAGACGATTGACTACTACGCGTTCCTTTTCAATGATATGTTCGTCTTATCTAAAACAAAAAAATGTGCTTCAAAATTAAGAGTGGTCAGTTCCATTTATAATACGTGTTTAACTATATGTAAATAATTTCACTCTTACATATATATTAAATAAGTTTTTAAATTGTCGAAAGAATTCTGTCAAAAAATATGCTTTTCTGTGATTTTCTTTGTTTATAGTGGTAAATAACTTGCTGTTATAAGAAAACTTAATAATGAATTTCGGAAAGACAGATGATCTGACTTTACTTATCATTGTTTGTCCAAAATGCATAACTACAATACACCTATTTTATTCAGATATGGCTTTTTCTCACTGAAATCTCACTTTTACAGAAAGGTATTCCAGTCGGCAAGAGTGAGCATTACGTCGTACAACGACAGCCTGTTCCTTTAGACTCTTGTGTTTTCTGCGATGCAGACTCAAACGACTCAACCAGTTCAAGTGTGTTGTATCTACTAGTCCATCTTTTAGTAAATGTTTCCTTTTCATTTCATTAAAACTTGTTCTCTGACTAATCACCGTCTACTTCTTTCTTTAAATCTACCATTTTTTCATAGCAATATAATTTTCTGTTCAATTTTAGTGTCATTAAAATTTGCTTTCGTAATTATCCACCTGACTAGATATTATCAAGTCGTCGCCATATACACCCTGCAGGCAGCGGACAAGCATGACAAGGTGGGCGAATTTTCACTGTAAATGACATTGTCAAGGCCAATTTACAGTCAATATTGATAGAATAGAAACAGCGATAACTTATTTGAGACTTAAAATCGTCTTACAATGTTATATGAATTTCTAGCTATAAAACATCTCAATTTTCGGGTTTTTTATAGGAATTATGGATAGAGAAATTTCAAGAATCTATTGAAAACTACGAATCGATACAGTTGAAAGATATGCTCAAATGTACTCCGCTGTTTTCTAGCCTCAGCTTAAGAAGGTTGGTACTCTCCAGACATCCTACCTACAGTGGTGTCCAGGAATACCGGTGACAAAGTGCTCAATCGACTGTCACTCTCTTCTAAACGATCTTTTGTGTATTCTAATGACAGATTCGGATTCAGCATCAAATTGCGGCTCTTGTGAATACAATTTCCTTAGTTCTGTAAAAGTTGACTTTTGATGGAAAAGAGAATATCTGGGATACGAGGGATTAATTCAAAAGCATAAAAAGTGAAACATAGGAATAAAGCGATAGCTGATAGTAGATCACCAGCCTAAGACACTATCAGAGCTGTTCTTCTATTGTTTCTCTATAGCACTCTACAGATATTATGATGGCCTTGTGGTGTAGGTCAAACGAAGTGGGATTTGCAGCGCAGGATCGGTTCCATTCAAGAACCGAAAGGCGTTTCCATTTCTTTCTCGTTCTACTTGCCGAACTCGTCCGATCGAATGCTCCGCAACAATTGCCATCCAAAATAGCTGTTTGTGAGTGAGGAGAGTTGGTTAAACATGGCGGAGTGTTTCAGTTAACAGGTAAAGAAATTCCCTCGCATAAGAACAGTCTTTCTGTGACGGGTGCAAAACGATAGCCTAAGAGCATAGAAACAAAGCAGTTTATTCGCCCAACACACATAGCTTACTCTGCCTGTTTTTATACAAAAATGTATAAAAATTCTTATAACACTAATCCCCTAAGTGAATATGTTAGGGGCTGTCGTGGCCTAGTGGTAGTCGGCGAGGCGTAGTGTGTGGTGGTCGAGGTGTCGATTCCGCCCTGTTCCGTTTTGATCTTCTCGTATTAAGTAATAGCTAATCATTTATTGTGCGTATGTGCAATCCCGGCTGAGGTACGGAACAGGCTGGAGTGGGGGTTTCGGCTATTCGCGAAATAAACCGCAGTCGACCGATCCAGCGATAAGTTTTTCGGTGCACTTGGACGGTGAGTTTGAAGACTGCGAGAGATGTAAGTTTATTGGTGAGTTTTTCTCTCTATTTTTCAGGGCTTTCTTGAGCCGAGGCATTTGCCTCAGTGCTCCCAAGAGCCGGGGCTTTGCCTCAGAGCTCAACTCCCACCTCCCCTTGTGGAGAGGAGGGGAGTAATTTTGGACGCTTCTGAAGCGTTTGGCACTTAGGTGCTGGACTGCTTCAGGAGCTTTATGGCACCAAGGTGCCATTTGACCCTAACGGGTCACGCTGAAAAACATTGAAAGACGAATCTATGCCCAATTTTTTTCCCCTGCGTCTCTTATCTCTCGACAGTAAAGACGGAACCAGGGAGAGGTACGGAAACCGAAAAGTGTTTATATTTTTCAATTTTCTAGTTTCTTCGGGCTTCAAAAGCCCTTCGAAAGCCACTCACATCGAGTGGCTGGACACGACCAGAACTACCTTCCGGAAAGGGAAGGTAGGATATGGTCTTTTGGAGGGAATACTACCCTTTACCCTTTAAGGGTTGGGGTAGAGTATCCTTCCTATTTTTGGAGACCTTAGCCTAGAGGTAGCTAAGGTTCTATCTATACATAAATTAATATAACTGATTAGTGTACTTTAGAATATTGAAAAATTTGGCATGACCTCCCCTTACATTCGAATTATTGGCACCTTGGTGCCATAAAGCTCCTGAAGCAGTCCAGCACCTAAGTGCCAAACGCTTCAGAAGCGTCCAAAATTACTCCCCTCCTCTCCACAAGGGGAGGTGGGAGTTGAGCTCTGAGGCAAAGCCCCGGCTCTTGGGAGCACTGAGGCAAATGCCTCGGCTCAAGAAAGCCCTGAAAAATAGAGAGAAAAACTCACCAATAAACTTACATCTCTCGCAGTCTTCAAACTCACCGTCCAAGTGCACCGAAAAACTTATCGCTGGATCGGTCGACTGCGGTTTATTTCGCGAATAGCCGAAACCCCCACTCCAGCCTGTTCCGTACCTCAGCCGGGATTGCACATACGCACAATAAATGATTAGCTATTACTTAATACGAGAAGATCAAAACGGAACAGGGCGGAATCGACACCTCGACCACCACACACTACGCCTCGCCGACTACCACTAGGCCACGACAGCCCCTAACATATTCACTTAGGGGATTAGTGTTATAAGAATTTTTATACATTTTTGTATAAAAACAGGCAGAGTAAGCTATGTGTGTTGGGCGAATAAACTGCTTTGTTTCTATGCTCTTAGGCTATCGTTTTGCACCCGTCACAGAAAGACTGTTCTTATGCGAGGGAATTTCTTTACCTGTTAACTGAAACACTCCGCCATGTTTAACCAACTCTCCTCACTCACAAACAGCTATTTTGGATGGCAATTGTTGCGGAGCATTCGATCGGACGAGTTCGGCAAGTAGAACGAGAAAGAAATGGAAACGCCTTTCGGTTCTTGAATGGAACCGATCCTGCGCTGCAAATCCCACTTCGTTTGACCTACACCACAAGGCCATCATAATATCTGTAGAGTGCTATAGAGAAACAATAGAAGAACAGCTCTGATAGTGTCTTAGGCTGGTGATCTACTATCAGCTATCGCTTTATTCCTATGTTTCACTTTTTATGCTTTTGAATTAATCCCTCGTATCCCAGATATTCTCTTTTCCATCAAAAGTCAACTTTTACAGAACTAAGGAAATTGTATTCACAAGAGCCGCAATTTGATGCTGAATCCGAATCTGTCATTAGAATACACAAAAGATCGTTTAGAAGAGAGTGACAGTCGATTGAGCACTTTGTCACCGGTATTCCTGGACACCAGTGTATATTAAAAATCTCCTCTATCTCCAGGATATTGTTCAAATATTGTTTTTGGCAACTTATTAGTTTCTTTAATGGACATCTAATTTTATTTTTTTTATTTTCCCGTTCTCTCTTTTATTTTTATTTTCCTGCACTTTATAATTTTTTTGAAGTTTAAGATGCTCGAGCTCTAGACTGATGACGAAAAATTCTAAAGAAAAAGACAAGGAATGCTTCAATTCAGGAGAGCGAGGAGAATGAAACAAGATTTCCATGAGATGCTGTACTTATCAACTAAGCTTATCCTTTTTAACGACAAAATAATCGCTGTCACCGTTATTGATTCATTAAATGTCTTCTATTAAGACATCGTTAATTTCTTCTAATGTGCACTGTGTTTGAAACAATGTTTATTTGTTATTTCAAATAATACTTCGTGATTTAAAAGTTTAAGAATCTCTTCTGACCAATAATTATTATATTTGATTATATAATTTTACATATCCATTACTATTCTTTACAGTGGTATCGTATCAGCGTGTCAGACAGAACAGGAGAGACTACTCCCGCGTGATACAAAACTTCTCTCGCATTTCGCAAATTTGATGACGGAGTTGCAATGAGCGTTGGATTTCGGATATCGTACATATCAACTCCATCTTTTTTTACTGATCTTTACCATTGGACTATAAAATGTTGATCACAATTTGGGCAAAGTGGTAAATTCTATTTTTGGGACAAACATTTTTCTTGTGAGGGGAACATTTGATATGCACGCTATGAGGGATTTAACGCTGATTCTAAATTTGTTATCACATTTGGCGTTAATGTGAACCCATATCTTAAGTGAAATATATTTTCCGATTTTTTAAAGATACAATTAAATTTTTATAATTGGCCTTATAACATTTTTTTCGTGTTCAATTCCGAATAAAATTTCCTAGTTGAACAGTGCTTTATTTATTCTTCTACTACTGTGAAATACAAACATAGCATTTTTGCTTTTGTCATGTGGAAATGTTGAATAGATACTTTTTAGGGCTTATTTTTGATCTAGGTTCGTAATTGGATAAATTAAAAAAATGGAGAAAATATGCGTTCTATGCTAGTGATAGGCTTGCCTAGTAAATGACTCGATATTTGGTTTTCACTATCGTAGATCGGCATAAACCCCTGCGCAAGCAATTCAAGCCATTATGTTGTTGCTGGTTTTCCAGCAGCGAAACGGGTCTTGAATTGCGAATCTGGCTTGTGTTATAACAAATTAGTGCCATTTTTTGGAAATTAATTAGTAGAATAACTCCTACTGAGAAACCTTGGGCATATCCCTGTACTTCTAGGTTCCGTGCCGGAAATCTGTTATACGTAATCGCAGTAGTTAGAATGATTTATCAATGAACAAACAGAACTACGTGAAATGTAAGTACAGTATCAGCTACACATAATCGGGATAAAACCCGTCAAAGAAATCAACATTCTGATATTGATTAAATATGGCGAAACAGCCAGTGAATATCTCAAATGGCGTAAAACAACAAGAAATGCGAGGACTACCATCATATCACAAGTATTAAGCGTGGATTGATGAAATGAAAGGTCCATAATATAAATGTCTGGGGAAATCCTTGCATGAGACCGGATAACTTGAAATTAGGTGATAAGACAAAGAGATTATTATATCTTAGTGACTTTGCATGACACCATCGGTACCATAATGTCGTATGAAAGGAAGATTATAAAAATGTAGAATTTCAAGCCAGTAATGAGCAATAAAAGACTAATAGTATGCTGAAATATAGGAAAAAACGGTTGTTGAAAGACAAAGCCATTTTGAGAGTTGTGCTCATAACAACTAAGCATTCAACTATTTAAATATGAGAAAAATCACAACTTAGTAAGTTAAAAAGAAGTATGAAGTAAATCACAGGTAGATTAACATATCAACAAATTGTCCTGGTGTAACACGAACAGATGGCGCTGAGTCTTCGCGAACACATGGATGACCAAGACTTTTCCAAAATAGGGCTTTACAGTGGCAGCAAATATGAACGAGATCGGCATAAACCTATAACATATTTTCTATTAATGTTGAAACAGTTCTATACGAAAATGAATAAATCGAGAAAAGAGATTATATAATTAGAAATACCGTTATGCAGATAGATTATAGGTAAACTAAAAAGCACAAAATATATACCTCTCGAACACCAAAGTATCGTTTCAGATCAAAGAAAGTTTGTCGCCAAGTCTTTTCAGTGGTCTTCTTTTGTTGAATTTGGTATGGTTGGAAGTGGAATTCGCACAATGACTGCCACAGTCGACCCTCACCATCAATTAGAGCTTGAAGGGCATCGTGAGCCTGAAAATAGCAATATATTTAAGCCTGTTTAAAAAGTTAAAAATATTACATAAAAAAATAAAATTTATGTTTAAATCCAGTTAAAATAAATACAAATTTGAAAATTGTTAATAACTCTATATAAATACAGGATATGTATTCACTCAGCACCTGTTAACTGTTAATCTTAACCAATAATCCTTAAATTTTAAGGAAAACACCTTTGCGGTCTCCAAAAGTGATCTATCATCAGGTAGGCGTCTCAGTACTAACGAAAGTATCTGAAAATAAAATATCGGAGTTAAAGAAATCGTAATAATTCATGATTTCATATAATTAGCACAGCTATAAAAACGTGAAAACCATCAACCCATTTCCCGCAAGAATAGCTAAATAGTATATACAAGAATAGGAGATGGTCAGCATATACTACCTCTGTAGGCAAATCAAGGAACGTCGTCGATTGTTCCTCCGCATCGACAGCAGTGCGAGGTTGTCTGTCAGTGATAACTTCGAGAAGACCATGAGCAGTATGTTGATGACGAGATACTAATTGAGGAGAACCGCAAACATGTCCCTCGAGAGCTGCACCAAACTTAAAAGAACAAAAAAAAATTCACTTAATCAATTCAACTTTAAGCTTTAAGAAAATATTTCATGTCTTGAAATTTCCAAACTAATCATCAGAATATTAGTTTCGAAATAATATTCAGAAAATACAGATTCTTTTGTTATTAAGACATACTTGCTGAACTAAATCTCTAGCAGTAGATAGATGGACATCCTCTTCAGAAGTTCTTAACACAATTGCAGTAAGAATACCTAACAGTGACTTCCTAGCAGTTGCAGAAAGATTTTGAAGTTTTTCGTGGACGAGGATCTGGACTACCTGAATTTAAGACTAATTTTTTCCTTTGTTATGCTTTATTTTTAGAATAATTTAAGAATTTCATATATGTTCATAATTTTGTATATAATATTAATAATTACACAAAATTAAATGTAGCCAACCAAAAAAACATTTTAAATAGGATATTACTTAAATTTACGATATTGTAGTAACATTACAACTATAGATCTAGTGGTACAAACCAAATCACCTTGCAAATGTAGTTGAATCTTCGAACATCAGAAACAGCTCTAGCCAGATCAAGACGATGGAAAGCTTCACTCATACTGGTACAACCAATGAACTATAAACTATCATAGTTATACACTCGCCTTATTTCTGTTCTTTTTTTCGTCTTTTATAGCATACTTAGCTTCTATATTTTGATCCAAACATGGAATATTCTAACTGAGATTTCGATGATCAGACTTTAAGTACTTTTATTAATTCTAAAACATCATAAAAATTTGTCTGACTACACTTCATCACGAGGTTTCGTGGTTTTTTTACGCTTTTAATCCCCTAGAGCAATTGTTAGGTGTAAGTGTAACAAAAACTCTACTGGACTCCGGATGACCTTTGGTAATCATTTTTTTAAATGGTCAAATAGTCCCGAAAAATATTTAAAAACTCACTTCCTTTGATTTACTTTTCACGAAGCAGTGTGGGATCCACGATTCATCAATTTCCGATGCTGAAAATAGGAAGAGATTAAAAACAAACAACAAAACAAAGTGGTCAATTAGATTCGAAAACACTATTTGCCTCCTTAGCTCAAACCACTCACTACTAAAACTTTACTAGCCCCTAGTTACAATAAATTAATATAGTTTATATATTAACCATAATAGTGCCATCGCAACGCTTATTTGTTTCTTGATACCCCTCAAAATGATTGGATTTAAATAGTCAAACGTGCATAATTGCACATCTCAATCAATACTTCACATTCTAATACTATTTATGGAATCACCTAGACAACCATTAGCAACCGCCATTAGAGGTATTAATCTGGAACAGCAAGGTGCGTCTGCGAAATGTAGTCTCACGCTTTTTTAATTTCCAATCATTTGACATTTAGAAACAATTTCTTGTCGTCAGCACGCATTAATAGTTAAAAGTGGAATACATTCCCTATTATTTCTTTTATGAATCTTATTCAGCATAGATTGCCGCCCCAGTATTAACATTCATTTTGTGAATTTCCAATTGTTTTAGTGTCATATGATAGTAAGATCGAAAAACACTTGGCGCCTGAGTCCCGAAATGACCTCTCCAGCCGTGTTTGAGGTCTACATCATTATAAAAAGACAGGTGATCACTTCAGAGAGTACTGATTCATCACCTGATAGACGACTGATTCAGAGGTGAAGTTCAGTACTATCATTTGACTCAAATAATCAACTTTCTATGTGATTCTGACAGCTTGCGCTCGTCGTAAGCTCACACGACCAGTCGACAAAAGAACATAAGTAGTGTAAGAATGGACAGAAACAGACGATGAAAGCATGATGCAATAGAGTAGCAGCTGCCTATGAGCTTAGATATCTAAACTTCGTTAAAATCACAGTTCTTGAACAAAGTATTTTTTAGGAGTAAGGGATGCCCTGTACACGGATTCTGACTCATTTAATCAAATTATATTCTATTCTGTCATTTTTCATATACCATTTAGGTGGTACGAACTAGTAGCACTCAGGATCCCCAATTGAAATTACCCCATATTTTCGCTTTGCTTTTCACGAATCAGACTACGCATCCTGTATACAACAAACAGAGCAATGTGCAAAACAAGTGCTTATCAAAGTCGCGTAGTCAGAACTAATAGCCGTTCCTCATGAATATTTAAATACACAATAGAACATTACAAATTATCCTCTTTTTTCAAAGAGTACTTTTAATACTGTTCTATATCTTCAAAAAAACCAGGTTTTTAAAACTTACTCGAGTCATCTGATATTGAACTACTTCTTCCACTATCAAGACTCAAAAGCGAAGTTGATGAATTTGTGTGACATATTTCGCTTTCAAGTGAACCAGGTATAGGAATGGCTTCGGAGCATATCTATAAAAAATTACTAAATAATTGATCCTCAAAAAATAATTTACAATAGCCTCTCTCTATTTTAAATCTATTAAGGTGTGGTTTATGTAGTTCTAGTCATCCATATACTTAATCATCTATTCCTATGCTATTTTCTTTCTGTAATGCTGAAATTTATTATAAAATAAGCCTAAGACTTTTTCGATAACTCGTTTTTTATTATCACAATAATTTTATGACATTTATATTTTATACGATTTAGAAAACGAGATGAAAGAACTAATCACCCATTACATGCAGAAATTATGTGCTTTGACTGCTCTAAAAATGGGCAGATACATTTAATTCACCACTGAATTAAAAACGAAATAATAACTTCTTGGACAATATAGAGACAATAAATAAGTAAAATAATGATTCGATTTTAAAAAATCATTTACTATAGTTATTGTCTGTTTATTCAGTTTTCGTATTTATCCTATTGGAGTGTTCAAAACGTTAATTACCATTCAAACACAGCGTGAAAAAAAAACAAGACATTCTAATGAAATGACGAAATGTGTACACGCCTAGCATAAACAAGAACACTAAAAAGTAGTTATGTAGGACTGAAAAAGAAAATAATAAATTAAATTAACTTAGAGAAAAGAAAGCCAGTAGACAACAATATGGTTCCCCAATATAACTAGGGATGTGAGATAAACAAATAGGCACAGCTAATGATGACCACTAATGATAGGATACATTTCCATTATTACATCAGGTACTAGTAGTAAAATGTCAGAAGTACTTCCAGTAGTGATAAATATAGGGATTAATTCAATTGCTCCATTATCCCTAGAACATTTTACCAAGGACAAAAAGCTTGTATCCACTGCACATTTTTGATGTACAAATGATAAGCTTGTGTAGAATAGGATAAGCAAACTATAGCAAAATGAGCAATAAGAGACTAGAATACTATTGCCAATTTCAAATCGAATTTCTTAGTTGAAGCAATAATACTTGGAAACATCTTACAATTTAGAAAATCAGACTGAGAGGAATATTGAAAGAATTGCAATTCGATATGAAAGACAAAGGCGCCGTTTACAGTTATTTTTTCGAAAGTTAAAAGAGAATATCATAAATGTCCTTTACATACAGATAAAAATTCATCAAAAAATACCTATTGTCTTCAGGAAATAAACGAAATAAGACCAACAAATCGCAATAATTGTATAAATATTAACATGAATAAATAAATAAACTAAGACTACTATTAGTTACCTGTATAGGTCGTAGTTTACACCGTTCCCATCCGTTTGTATGAGGAGTGCGGACCCAGGTTTCTCCCGGAGCTCTCCAATCACGACCCATGAAAGGCATAGCTGCAGTTCAGACTGCCGCCTCTAAGCCCGACCAGCTGATTCCTCTAGAGTTCTGCCACGTGCACTCTGCACTGTCTGGGCTCTGACTGGTTCATGAAGTGCGCCAATCGAACAGCTGACACCCAATGTTATTTTCATTATCTCGCCTGTTTCTTGTATTTCTTATTCCACTTTTTATATGATGCATTTTAAATATCCTAGGATTTAGAAAACCGTAATGATTGATTTTATATTTACATTATTGAATGCCAGACATTTTAGTTACGGACTTTGGATTTCATAATATTAAGCATATAGTTTTCCAATATTTCATAAGCTCATTCTTTACTTCGCATACCTAATTACAGCTTTGAAACTAGTTTTAAATTAATTATATAGCTCATATTATACCACTATTTGTCTTGGTTATATATTTATTCCACTATATAATATATATGTAAGATTTGGGGACGACCAGATAATGTTTTAAGTAATATAATAAATGGAGTTTAAGTGTTATTTAGAACTAAAGATGGCTGATCAAGATTCTGAATATAATTCGTCAGATGACGAAGATTACATTCCAGAGGATTTTAATGACGTCGGAGAACCATCTGGAGATGAGGTTTATTATATTTGGCTTTTTTTTTAAATTAGAGGTCTATTCTAGTTTATAATAGTCTTGTTCATATAATGATTTACAATTAATTATTTAAAACAACTCCATTCTGCATTATGTGTGTGAGTTAATGGAATACGTTATTAACCTTTATTACTTGACTTAATGATTTAGGTCGATGAAGGTAGCGCTGAAGATGATATAATTTTATCAGCAGTTAAAAAATCGGACATACAGTCAGACACCTTGAGGAATAATCTAAATCCATCGTAAGTTCAAATTACTGTATTTATTTAGTACTTTCAGTGAAAACAAATATTTAAACTGTTCCCATGTCTACTCTTGTATATGATAGGATTTGATTACAAATACTTAAGAGCATGAGATAAGGCTCTATTTTTGTTGTTGAAGAGCCTTAACATTGGTTTTAAGCACAGTTAGGGTTCCCGAAACTCAAAAAGACGTGGTAGATGTTGATGCTATTTTTGCATCACTTATGGAAGAACAGGATCCATTACTCATAACTAGTTCGAATTTGACGCTTAACTGTAAGCCGGATACAAGGTATTTTCTAGAAAAATTATTAGTTTCGTATAAATTCCTCGCTCATTTTAGCTATATTCGTTATTTTTTGAGTCATTTAAAAATGTTCAGAGATAATTCTGCTATTGTTGTTAACGAAAGTGGGCCTTCATCGCTATCGGACGTGCTACAAAGTGATATTTCCGATTCTAGAAAAAAAACAACAATGATCATGGAAGTGTTTGACTTTGCCGGCGATGAAGTGAAGTGAGTCAATATTATTTTCGTCTGTATTTAATGAGACGATTTATTATAATTCCTATCTGGATATTTTATATTTCTCTTGACGTTCATACTTAGGATTCAGCGTGAGGTCACTTTTGATGAACTTAGGCAACACGAAACCAATATACAGAAAAAAGAAAAGGCTTTAAAGAAAGGACCTCAAAAGTAAGGTTATGGCGAAATTATTCTTAATTTTTTCATTTTTGGAAACGTTTATAATATCAAGTACATCCGCTACTTTTATTCATCTGCATCATAATTCACTTGCAGGCGTATGGGGTTGGATGGTGCATTAACATTATTATCCAAGAAACCAAAATTGTCAGTTTTGGATAAATCAAATCATGACTGGAAAAGTTTCAAAGAGGAAAATAAACTGGAGGTATTTATAGATTTTTTGGAAAGAGAAGATATTTGAAGTGTTATTTATGGTTTCAATCAAAGAAGGAGATTTTCAGGAAGAGCTAAAAACCTTTAATAAAGGTAAAAATGGTTATTTAAACAAAGTGGATTTTTTGATGCGTACCGATGTAAGGGAGTTCGAAAACGAGAAATCAGTGCGAAATGCGCGGAGGAGGCAGCAATAATATTTTATCAAGATTTTCTTGTTATTCACTCAAGCTGATTTTTTTCCTAAAGTCCTTTTTATACAGAAGGACATCAATTTACATTGTTATAATGCACAAAAAATATCTTAATAAATACATTTTGTAATAATTTGTCCAATAGTTTTTTGTGCTACTTTAAAATTTACCCCAATTACAAAAGGGTGCAGTAGCATATATATTTGGTATTCCCGTATTATAGCACTGTGGACATTTTGTTTTTCTTTAGTATGTTAAAGAATATATTGGTTTGTTCTAGACGTACTCGCCTTATTATTTGTGTTTACACCTATTATTTAATGCTATTATTCTAAATCAAAAGTCTGTTTCCAGCTCGTTCAGAGTAATTTTTGGGAATATGTCATTCCGGCAGAATTGGCGCGGATCGGCCTCTTCAATTGATAGTTCAGATGATATCCAGGGGAACGATCACGATAATATCCATAATAAATTAGGAGTAGGGATCGCTAGTGATGACCGTAAATTGTTTTTGAATCTTATGAATATTACCAATAACTCACTTTCAAACATGTATATATGTAATAGAAGTATTAAGGCAACAACACTATTAATTAAATGAGATTATTTTAAAGGTAGTATTTTCCAGGTTTCTTACGTGGCGCAAGACGCATGTATCATGTACTATCTCAACGTGATCCTCATTTGACCAGTGAAGCTGGTCTACAACAACTTTTCAATAGAGTAGACAGTATAAATATACAAACCCAAGAAGGTATGTGCCGTATTATAATTATCATGCATCTCTTCTATTATGTTCCTCGTTAGTATTTATATTAATATATCTAAGATTCTAGTAAATTATTATTTGTTATAGTATCTAGAAGGAATTTTATAATAATGTGATTGTTACAGAATTGTTCGAGAAAATATTCCAAACCGCTGAAGTAAATGAGCAGATAAAATCGTCGCTTGACAAAGTTAGAATAATTTTTATATATTATTGTTATTATTATTTTGTAGTAGTAATAGTTTGTTTTCATCATATTGATAATTTAAACATTTAAAACGAGTTTTTTATAGGAATAAGTACTGTTATACTCTAAATTTTCATATATTTTCATAGAGTTGTTTATTAAGCTGTAGGAGAATATTCGTTTTTATTAATAGTGTAACATAATCATAATATACATTGACAGACTGATGAGGAGGAGAAGTTTGTCGAAACTCTACGGACTACGATGGAGAAAGGAGAACTTAATATGGGGAAAAATGAGTGTGGAAGATCTGGGGTAAAGTTTTATCAAATATCAGAATAATTACCATGATTTAAGGTTGGGTTAGATTTATAGTATTAGTAATAGTCTAATACAGTGTCTTTCAAAATGATAGCACACTGTTTTTTTGCCTTTTTTCTGTTCTCTGTGATCAGATTAATCCAATTGTTTTAGAGATGGGGTGTAAGAGCCTTGCAAATCTCCAGTTTAAATTTCATAGTTTTTCATAAAAAAATTACCACTTTTATGCTAATTTTTCTCAAAACCACTTTTCATCGTTTCAAAATGATAGCACACTATTAAAATATGTGTTTATGACAAAAACAATAACAATTAACTAATAAACAATATAACTACCACTTCTATTAATAACCTGGAAAATTCGTTCAGGCATACTGTTAACTAAGTTTTTGATGACACTTTCGTCTACTTCGTTCCATGCTTTGTTAATGGCACTTTGGAGGTCCTTTATTGTCTCAAACTGATGGTCATCGGCATAAATCCGTCGCACGAGAATTGCTCAAAGATTCTTCATCGGATCTAGGTCCGAAGAGCATGGTGGCTAGTTCATAGTGTCCACGTCATTGTACTCCAACCAGGTTTTGGTGCTTCGACTGGCGTGGATTGTGGCATTATCTTGTTGGAAAGTGAAGCTAACACCTGGAAATCGTTCGATATACAGAACTAGACGATGTCCTAAGACATCCTGGTAGTCTATGCTGTTCATCTTCGTACACACAAACGCCAAGTCCACCAGTCTCAGCGCCGAACGAGCCCCAAATCATAACACTTCCTCCAGCGAAATTTCGGGTTCAAAAGTGTCGGGGTTCCTTGCGCAACTCTCTAGTAGGAGTGAAAATCATCAGAACCGTCTAGATTGAACTTATCCTCATCACTGAAGACCACCTAAACTCGAGATTATGAGTTCATAGGTTTGTTTTTGAAGACTCATGAAGGCCGAACCTTTTCCCAGTCGCATCTCATGTTATATCAGACAAAACAATGTCTTTCCTCCTGTTTCAATTGTGGGCACTTCTTAATTCGTGATAGGACAATATTGGAACATTTGTCCAGAACTCTCCACACCGCAATTTTTAAGGAATGAATGCCACAAGTCCCATGGATTTCACTGATGCTTATCGTACTATTCGACGCTGTCTACAAGCTTGTCCTTTTTCACGACCATTCAACTTACCAGATAGTCCACTTCTCTTGTTTATACCATATTCTTCTTAAAGAAGCAGGCATTTCGAAACAGCCTTCCTGGAGCGCTTGGCAACATCGATAATCTGCTTCATCGTGTAATCGGCAGTTGACAGTGCTTTGATTTAACTTCTTTTCTGTTGAATCAGTTTAGAAGTACGACCTATTGTTATAATGGTTCACGATTAGTGAATTTGCGCTTTTTTCGGAAAATAAAGGCAAAATATGCTAAGTGGGCTATTATTTTGAAACAATGAGAACTGAATGGTTTTCAGAAAAATTAGCATAAAAGTGGTAATTTTTTATGAAAAACGATGACGTTTAAATTGCAGATTCCCATGGTTATTACGCTTCACCTCTAAAAATTTTGGTCAATCTGATGATGGAGAACAGAAAAAAGCAAAAAACAAAGTGTGCTATCATTTTGAAAGGCACTGTATATAGAACAATTGATTAAATATTATCTAATTGAAATATTTAACGTTGGACAAAAGTTATAATAAGGAAATGTAAATGAAATATACTAGTATGGGTATTTGCTGAAATTTTAAAAATTGCTCATTATAAGAGCATTACAATGTCTATCAGAGTTTTTGGCGTACCTTGCGTAAGATTTTGCTATATGTAGCTTATTATATCATATATAACGTTAATGCCATGATATTTACAATATTTATGATTCATTCATCAACAAAAAATACTCATCTAGTTTAACTTTGTTTTTATTTAGCATCTTAGTAAATTCGACTCGCTGGTTGAGTATCTTCTACAGAAGATTAATCAGCAGTGGCTTTCAATTGTGTATACCGTTTTTCCCATTCATCAAGTTCAGACACTGATAATTATATGTCTGATTCAGTTTATAAGGTTAATACTTTTACTCATTATTTAAGAATTAATTTTTATGGGATTAATCACTATCTTAATGAAAACCAAATAATCTTTCAATTGTTGTTTTAAAATTAATAGTGTTTCTTCCTATTAGGTTTTATGTTCCAAAAGTACTGTTTTGATAAGCGTTTTTAGAGTTACTCAGTTTTGCTGTTAATTAAAAACAAGCAAAATTATGTCATTTCTTTATTTTACAGCGTCCCAACGTTGTTATACGCTTTGCCTATTATCACGGCTTATATGTCATTTTCTTTCATGGTGTTCTTCACGCTTAAAATGTTCCATAATAAAAGGTATGTATATTTGTTGCGACTTTTAACATTTTTATTTGTATAGCGTACCCATTGTCTGAATGATATTTTTTGCTTATAAGAATTTGGCAGTAATATATCAGTTTTTGGATAAGACAATAAGTATTTAGTATTAAACGACAACGTAAGACATGGAAGAGATTACTCGATGTTTTCACTGACGATAATGAAGAGATTCGTGATAGATCTAATGTGAGCTTGAAGGACATGATTCTTTATTTTAATGTCATATTTGTTCCAAATGATGAGTTGGATTAATTGTGTATGTTTTTAGGAATTCTTCTTTCGGACGGATAATAATTGGGACCCATATATAAATTTTGCCATTGCAATCTGGGTATTTGTTTTCTCAAGTTTGTTTCTTAAAACTTTTATATAAATACTGTTAGGTAATTCCTTCAATTATTTATTAAATCTAAATCTTGTATTTATATAATTTTTATATAAGATTATAGTTGGTGCAGCTGATAGACGTTTACCACATTGTAGTCTGTTGTGTGGGATTTCTACTCTCTTTGCTATGACAAGTTTCGTTGGACTCGCTGACTCATTCGACAAGTACGCACTATTAGGAATGATAGCTAATCTTATATCATGGTCAGTATATCAGTGTTAATACTTGTTGACGGTCATGGTGAAAAATGACCTTAAAATACCTATTCTCAAGTGGGTAATAGTTTCATTATAGTGTTATTAGTTTTGTAAACACCATTGTTTAGTTTTCCTGTTATTTTGTCCCACATGCGATTATCGGCTGGCTATTGGAGAATTTGGCGCCCTTTTATGCAGTTTAGAATTGGTAAGAAAGTAAATTGCTCAATTTCTAGCTTTTGTTAGATAAATTTGGTAGAATAGGACAATATTTTAAAAAATTATACAATATTTGCAGCTAATTGTTGGTACCAATACTTGTGGGTGAGAGAACTATTATAGAATTAATGTATAAAATATATTTTGTAGGTTATCTAACAGTAGCTCTTGGCTTTCCATCGATATGTTTACTGTCTATTCCTGTTATGTACTTCTTTATGGCAAATAATAAACGTTCGTGGTTGGAAGTAGCTCATACGATAGTCCCTCATATCGTAAGTGGTTGATTTTATATTAATTTCACCTAGAACTTTGTTTTAATTCACCTTGTATCTCCATTATTCTGGATTTATACTATTTAGTATTTATAAATTGAAAATATTAATCTTATTATTAAGGTATGCATTGTGTGGTCCGATGTTTCTGTAACCCTCCTCATGATTGGCTGGAAAAGTTTTGGGGTGAATTAGTTGTTAATTCGATTTACAATATGATGGATCTTAAATGCTAGATAGAAGTTAAATGTTTTGGAAAAGTAATGGCATTACTTACCTTTAAAATACGACATATATTACTTCTGAAATTGTAATAATTAGGTGTATTATATATTCAGTATGTTGATTTGATCATGACTGGCTGTGCCGTTTCGTTTTTCTTCTTCCCTACGATCGCTGCAGCTATAGTAATAATATCGGTTATAGTAGTTCAGCTTAAAGGAGTTGTTAATTTCGTGAGTTTAACGCTTTATATTGTTTCAAAAACTATGTATCCCTGATCACTTGTTAATTTAAAAATTAGGAAGCTTAGCAATAATTAATAAAAATAGTTTTACAGTAGTAATTAATATCTGAAATTTGTGGACCGCGAACAGCATGACACTGAGCTTATGAAGTATGCATACACTTATTTGTTCTTTCTGTAGAGGGAGCTAGTTTTCGGCGCTGTACATTATCTTCTATATTTGATCGGATTGAGTGGGAAGTCACATGATTCGATTCGGGTTTTTTTAATAATCTAGTCACCATCTTACATGGTATAGGCTTGGGTATCATAAGTATTTGGCTATAATAGTATAGAAACATTTTTATATTAACTGTATACAAAGATATCTCGTTAAAAAAATTTCGAATTAGTTACTTCTAATAAATTAATTCTAGCTTAGCTTAGCCAAAGCTGTGTTCACCGTGATCATTCTTATATCACCGTTCATATTGAACAGAATATATAAATATTTCTCGAGTTTATATAAGTTTCAAGGTTAGTTGGAGCCTTTTCTAGAACAGTAAAAATTTGTTAGTATTCATAGTAATTAACTGGAAAGTAGGCTTTTGATTAATTATTTATCAATAAGATTATTTATTTTAGTATTTTCTGACTCGGAAAGGCATAAATGGGTAATGTTGCTTATATATGGCGCAACACTATTGATGGTTATCTCTTTTTTTTTTGAAGGTCAGATGACTTTTGATCCTGCTGCTGATGTGACAAACATGTCATGGTTAGTTTTATTTGAGAAATACTCAGTCATTTATTTGTAGATATTTCCTTTAAAACCCTATGGTTTTAACATGGCTTGTTTATAGGACTCAATATGACAAGCATTGTTCGCACATAGCTGCTAATAATATTCACAATCAAATTAGATGTAGTCAACTCAAGGGTATGATTTGATATTACATTCTGGATAGACGTATAATAATTATTCTAGGCATGATTTATTTTTACAGTTTAAATAAAAGGGTTTTGTTGGACCTTATATTTAGGTACGGCAGTTAATTGGAAAGGTACAGTACAGTCAGTGCGTATAGTGAAAATCGACAATTCGTTCGAAACTCTACTTGGATATATACCTGAAAGGCTGGGTCAGACTATGCGCTGTTTCTATGATAGCAATAGGACAGATACTGTACAGAGTGATGAGATGAAGTAAATCACTTTATTTATTCTTTTAGTTAGGTTGAATATACAACGCGAATTTCCCTTTATTTTTTTAAGTATAAAAAGCGCTTTATGGTTATACTAAAGTAATTTAATTTTCAGAACTAAAACTCCTTTTTTCCATATTTATGTTATTTAAAATACTTGATATTCTTATATTTTGTGAAGTTGGTGTATTTCATTCCCTAGTTCTTTATTCATATATATTTAAATAGCTATGAATTTTAACATAATTTTAGGCCAAATGAGTGTTCCTTGTCAGAGCATAATGTATATACGTTTGAAATTGACATAGCTGGCCCCTATGGTGAACGATATGTGAGTAGCAGTAAAGGCCAACTAACTCTCAGTGCAGGTCACATCTTTTTTGACATGCTGAAATTGATCGATGAGGGTTGGTATAGTACAAATTTGTTCAATTCAATTTTAGTTAATCAGATTTTCTATTGCTTTACCTTCTTCTTCTAAAGTAAAGTCGTGAGTCTAAGACTTTATATCTTTGCAGGAGATGTGGTTCGGTTTATGGGGTTTTTTGACCAATATCCAATATTTCGTTATCCTGCGCGGCTAAAATTGTTGCAACTGGAGTGTACTATGTGTAAGCAGGTTAGAAATATAAATGAAAATTTTTTTTTTAAATTTCCATCTATTTAGGAAAAGCGAGTAAATGTGTATCTTCTACTAATAATATGCTTTTATATTATAAGTGATTTTAGCTTGTCGTAGAATTTGTATTAAAATATTACAGTTTCAAAAGAATCGCAATACAGCTCTTCGGATTATGAGTTCTAAGCTCAACAAGTCAGGTCTATGGCATCAAATATTTAAAGCTTTCAAGTTTTGTTTCAACTTTGTTTTTGCACCTATAATTAGGATCTAAGTATTGTGAGATGTGCATCCTTCATTTTATAGATTTATATTTTATTGCTTCTAAAGATTAATCGCGTAAAATTTAAACAAATATTTACGTAGAATTAGACTGTTCCTTAATAAGTACGGTTTAATTTCTATATAATCAGTATTTTTCTCACAAATTCCTAATAGCTTTATCATCTACTCATTAAAAATTATTTATGTAAATGTAGTAAAAGAGATTTTGGAAATCTTATTGATAGCATAATTTCATGCATATATAATGAGCAACTAATATAACTATATTGGGAGTGTCATAAAAATATGGCATGACAAGTTTATTGCAGCTAAAATAACCAATTAGTAAAGAGGAACTTCTATTAAGATGTTAATCTATCACCTTATTTTGGAATTCTAATCTTTGCCTTGAAAATTAATGTTATTTGATTTTCTTCGCGTTAAAGGTGCAATTATTAAGTATTTCTCAGTCATTAAGCTTTCTCGTTTGTTTCGTGTTTTTTAAACTGCTTAGTTTAGATATTCATAAATTAGATAGGAAGTATAATATAACCTTTTATTTGTATCTATTGTATGCAACTCTGCCAGTTCTATATATGCCTTTTGTGCTTTTTAGATGAAAAATTTATGAGGTAGAACAATACTGCTAATAAACTAATAAAAATGTCTTTAATAAATATTTTGTGGTTTCTTTTACATGTGTATAAGATCGTCATTTAAAAAATCCATTGATGCATTTTTTCCTCAATATTAATGAGATGCTATTTTAACATCAAGGTAGCATTTCCTAAGCCGAAATTGCAAGTTAACTAGTGTCATTGTTCTTTGCTTATTCTGAGCGTAGGATTTTTTACATTCTATACATGCTCCACATAGTTGAAAGGAATTGTTTTAAAGCTATATTGGTGGATGCTATAATATGTTCAACACTTGAAGGTAGCTCATTTTGTTACACCATTAGAAGTCATTAGTGAGATTGATGTACTTCTCAGGTCCAACTGCTCCACTTAAGTAACTGAAATAAACTTAGAAAGTAGTAGTTATTGTCACTAATGCCTTAAAGTGGGAAATGTTTCAGCCATAGATTTGGTTCTCTAGAAGAGTTCTTAGTGATAAAGCCGTAGAAACCAGGTCAAATTGGTCTGGTTTGAAACGAAGTTCTACATCACATAACTGCGTTCATTCATTGAGTGTAAGTTTATTTACAATTGTTGTAGAACACCTGGCATTCATAGAGGAATAATTGGAGATGTGTGAGAACATGAATGATTAGTGAAGTTATATTTTTACTGGTAGTTATGTTTTTTTTCGCAACATGAAGGTAGGCAAATACATGTTAGTATGATTAAGACAAATAAGACATTAGAAATTAGTGATGCTAATAGAAGACATAATATTTGGTGGTATTTTGAACTTATACTATTAATTTTGTTGAAAGAAGAAATACTAGTCGTTTGATTACCATTCGACTCGCATTTTATGAGAGAATGCTGAGCTAGAACAGCTGATCGTAGACGACGATTTACATAACAACCTAAAATATAAATTGTATTTCGAAGGTCACTTTTGTCTTATTCATAAGTTTATAATTATATTAATTAGAGTTAGCATGTACCACTGTTTCTCTCAAGGTCTTTATATATCTCCATCTGCTCTGTCATCCATTCATATTGTTCCCTACAGTATAGTAGATCATCGCGAATCATTCTATTTTCATCCCAGGTGGAAACCAACATTCGGAGAGACGAAGACCTGGGCTAATGAAGCTGAACATACAAAATATTTGTGTATTATCTCTTAACACTTAGAGATCGGATCACACGTAAGTTTTCTCAGCATTTACTTTTAATCATGTATTTGTAAGCGTACCTAGTAGTACATTGAGATGATTTCATTGAGGACATTTAATTTAAAAACGACTAAATTGTCCCCATTAATCGCTTTCAATGTCACTGCTAATAGACTGTACTTGATTATGCAACTATTTTGCTAATGACTGTTATAACTAGACAACCTCGCTGGTACAGCTCTACCCTTATAAGTTGTATGCTAACTATGAATTAGTATATTTTTGCATATCAATTTTTTCAACTACTTCATAATTAATATTTCTTATAGGTCTGCATTCCAAGGTATAGCAACTTCTTCAATCAACAACTTAAATTTATAGAGTGTAAATGAATAGAAAATACTTTCGTTGAACGCCTCAAGCACATAACTATTAAACAATTAAATCCTATATGTTAAATACTTATCTAGAGTAACGTTCAGGAATACCGGTGACAAAGTGCTCAATCGACTGTCACTCTCTTCTAAACGATCTTTTGTGTATTCTAATGACAGATTCGGATTCAGCATCAAATTGCGGCTCTTGTGAATACAATTTCCTTAGTTCTGTAAAAGTTGACTTTTGATGGAAAAGAGAATATCTGGGATACGAGGGATTAATTCAAAAGCATAAAAAGTGAAACATAGGAATAAAGCGATAGCTGATAGTAGATCACCAGCCTAAGACACTATCAGAGCTGTTCTTCTATTGTTTCTCTATAGCACTCTACAGATATTATGATGGCCTTGTGGTGTAGGTCAAACGAAGTGGGATTTGCAGCGCAGGATCGGTTCCATTCAAGAACCGAAAGGCGTTTCCATTTCTTTCTCGTTCTACTTGCCGAACTCGTCCGATCGAATGCTCCGCAACAATTGCCATCCAAAATAGCTGTTTGTGAGTGAGGAGAGTTGGTTAAACATGGCGGAGTGTTTCAGTTAACAGGTAAAGAAATTCCCTCGCATAAGAACAGTCTTTCTGTGACGGGTGCAAAACGATAGCCTAAGAGCATAGAAACAAAGCAGTTTATTCGCCCAACACACATAGCTTACTCTGCCTGTTTTTATACAAAAATGTATAAAAATTCTTATAACACTAATCCCCTAAGTGAATATGTTAGGGGCTGTCGTGGCCTAGTGGTAGTCGGCGAGGCGTAGTGTGTGGTGGTCGAGGTGTCGATTCCGCCCTGTTCCGTTTTGATCTTCTCGTATTAAGTAATAGCTAATCATTTATTGTGCGTATGTGCAATCCCGGCTGAGGTACGGAACAGGCTGGAGTGGGGGTTTCGGCTATTCGCGAAATAAACCGCAGTCGACCGATCCAGCGATAAGTTTTTCGGTGCACTTGGACGGTGAGTTTGAAGACTGCGAGAGATGTAAGTTTATTGGTGAGTTTTTCTCTCTATTTTTCAGGGCTTTCTTGAGCCGAGGCATTTGCCTCAGTGCTCCCAAGAGCCGGGGCTTTGCCTCAGAGCTCAACTCCCACCTCCCCTTGTGGAGAGGAGGGGAGTAATTTTGGACGCTTCTGAAGCGTTTGGCACTTAGGTGCTGGACTGCTTCAGGAGCTTTATGGCACCAAGGTGCCAATAATTCGAATGTAAGGGGAGGTCATGCCAAATTTTTCAATATTCTAAAGTACACTAATCAGTTATATTAATTTATGTATAGATAGAACCTTAGCTACCTCTAGGCTAAGGTCTCCAAAAATAGGAAGGATACTCTACCCCAACCCTTAAAGGGTAAAGGGTAGTATTCCCTCCAAAAGACCATATCCTACCTTCCCTTTCCGGAAGGTAGTTCTGGTCGTGTCCAGCCACTCGATGTGAGTGGCTTTCGAAGGGCTTTTGAAGCCCGAAGAAACTAGAAAATTGAAAAATATAAACACTTTTCGGTTTCCGTACCTCTCCCTGGTTCCGTCTTTACTGTCGAGAGATAAGAGACGCAGGGGAAAAAAATTGGGCATAGATTCGTCTTTCAATGTTTTTCAGCGTGACCCGTTAGGGTCAAATGGCACCTTGGTGCCATAAAGCTCCTGAAGCAGTCCAGCACCTAAGTGCCAAACGCTTCAGAAGCGTCCAAAATTACTCCCCTCCTCTCCACAAGGGGAGGTGGGAGTTGAGCTCTGAGGCAAAGCCCCGGCTCTTGGGAGCACTGAGGCAAATGCCTCGGCTCAAGAAAGCCCTGAAAAATAGAGAGAAAAACTCACCAATAAACTTACATCTCTCGCAGTCTTCAAACTCACCGTCCAAGTGCACCGAAAAACTTATCGCTGGATCGGTCGACTGCGGTTTATTTCGCGAATAGCCGAAACCCCCACTCCAGCCTGTTCCGTACCTCAGCCGGGATTGCACATACGCACAATAAATGATTAGCTATTACTTAATACGAGAAGATCAAAACGGAACAGGGCGGAATCGACACCTCGACCACCACACACTACGCCTCGCCGACTACCACTAGGCCACGACAGCCCCTAACATATTCACTTAGGGGATTAGTGTTATAAGAATTTTTATACATTTTTGTATAAAAACAGGCAGAGTAAGCTATGTGTGTTGGGCGAATAAACTGCTTTGTTTCTATGCTCTTAGGCTATCGTTTTGCACCCGTCACAGAAAGACTGTTCTTATGCGAGGGAATTTCTTTACCTGTTAACTGAAACACTCCGCCATGTTTAACCAACTCTCCTCACTCACAAACAGCTATTTTGGATGGCAATTGTTGCGGAGCATTCGATCGGACGAGTTCGGCAAGTAGAACGAGAAAGAAATGGAAACGCCTTTCGGTTCTTGAATGGAACCGATCCTGCGCTGCAAATCCCACTTCGTTTGACCTACACCACAAGGCCATCATAATATCTGTAGAGTGCTATAGAGAAACAATAGAAGAACAGCTCTGATAGTGTCTTAGGCTGGTGATCTACTATCAGCTATCGCTTTATTCCTATGTTTCACTTTTTATGCTTTTGAATTAATCCCTCGTATCCCAGATATTCTCTTTTCCATCAAAAGTCAACTTTTACAGAACTAAGGAAATTGTATTCACAAGAGCCGCAATTTGATGCTGAATCCGAATCTGTCATTAGAATACACAAAAGATCGTTTAGAAGAGAGTGACAGTCGATTGAGCACTTTGTCACCGGTATTCCTGGACACTATTGTAACTGAGGTGGCTTCAATATCTAAACTTGTAAGGTTACTATGGTTACACTACTGTACATTCTAGGAGTATTGATGATATTGTGATGTATTCTTCAAGATGAAATGTAGCGACAGCTGCATACAGGGCATTTATATATATATATATATATATATATATATATATATGTGAGTGTGTGTATTAGAGTTGGCATTCAAGTGGTTCTATTCAAATCTTCAAATTTCAAATATTTTAAAATCTAGAAAATTTCAAAATTTCAAATTTTGAATTGGAATTTGAATTTGAATACCAAGCCTAATATATATATAGTGTCTTTCAAAATGATTGTACACTTTGTTTTGGATTTTTTAGCTTGCAGTTGTTAGATTGATCTTTTTTTTTAGGTGAAGCGTAATAACCATGGGAATCTGCAATTTAAACGTCATCGTTTTTCATAAAAAATTACCACTTTTATGCTAATTTTTCTGAAAACCATTCAGTTCTCATTGTTTCAAAATAATAGCCCACTTAGCATATTTTGCCTTTATTTTCCGAAAAAAGCGCAAATTCACTAATCGTGAACCATTATAACAATAGGTCGTACTTCTAAACTGATTCAACAGAAAAGAAGTTAAATCAAAGCACTGTCAACTGCCGATTACACGATGAAGCAGATTATCGATGTTGCCAAGCGCTCCAGGAAGGCTGTTTCGAAATGCCTGCTTCTTTAAGAAGAATATGGTATAAACAAGAGAAGTGGACTATCTGGTAAGTTGAATGGTCGTGAAAAAGGACAAGCTTGTAGACAGCGTCGAATAGTACGATAAGCATCAGTGAAATCCATGGGACTTGTGGCATTCATTCCTTAAAAATTGCGGTGTGGAGAGTTCTGGACAAATGTTCCAATATTGTCCTATCACGAATTAAGAAGTGCCCACAATTGAAACAGGAGGAAAGACATTGTTTTGTCTGATATAACATGAGATGCGACTGGGAAAAGGTTCGGCCTTCATGAGTCTTCAAAAACAAACCTATGAACTCATAATCTCGAGTTTAGGTGGTCTTCAGTGATGAGGATAAGTTCAATCTAGACGGTTCTGATGATTTTCACTCCTACTAGAGAGTTGCGCAAGGAACCCCGACACTTTTGAACCCGAAATTTCGCTGGAGGAAGTGTTATGATTTGGGGCTCGTTCGGCGCTGAGACTGGTGGACTTGGCGTTTGTGTGTACGAAGATGAACAGCATAGACTACCAGGATGTCTTAGGACATCGTCTAGTTCTGTATATCGAACGATTTCCAGGTGTTAGCTTCACTTTCCAACAAGATAATGCCACAATCCACGCCAGTCGAAGAACAGTGACCTGGACACTCTGTACTGACCCTCGCGTTCTCCGGACTTGAATCCGATGGAGAATTTTTGGCAATTCTTGTGCGTTGTATTCATGCCGATAAGCGTCACTTTGAGACCACCTAGGACCTTCATTCTGCCATTAGCAAAGCATGGAGCGAAGTAGACGAAAGTGTCATCAAAAATTTAGTAAACAGTATACCTGGACGAATTTTTCAAGTTACTAATAAGTGGCAGTAGTACTGGCTATTAGTTAATTGTTGTATACATTGGTCGTTACTGTTTTTGTCGCTAACACATATTTAATAATGTGATAACACTTTGAAAGGATGAAAAGCGAGTGGTTTTTAGAAAATTTAGCTTAAAAGCGGTGTTTTTTTCTACAAAAAACGATGACGTTTGATCTGGAGATTTTCAAGGCTATTACGCCTCATTTCAGAAAAAATTAGATCAATCTGACGACTGAGGACAGAAAAAACAGTGTGCTGTCGTTTTGAAATGCACTGTATATAACATACTAACTTATTCATTAAATGTAAATGCCAGTAGAAAGGAGTACATGGCTCACGGGTCCATACCGGAAGTGACGTCATTGTTTGAATTAGTTGACGTACTAGTCGAAAATTGTCTGTCGAGATTAGCAGAAGTGATGGCGGAAACTCCTTGAAAATCATTTTTAGCAATAGAATTCCGACATGATAGTTTAATGAAAAATTAAATATGTTATTAACTATTAAAAGAACTAACATGAACTGGAGGAATGTTTATGTAAGAAGTAGGCGTATATGGTAACATTTTATTGCGTAAGTAAAACATTTGTAAGAATTTTTTATTGAGAGTTAAAAGCCTGAAATTTTGTGTATTCATCTAGAAAGATTACCATTAGAGGGTTTCCGTCTATCCTGAACTGAGAAAGACTTGAAAGAAGAGCAATAACATCCGCAGGAAGAGATGTCCGACTATGCAGGAAGTTATTTGCCAGATTGAGACTGAAATATTTAATAGTCCATGTGTTATTTAAAATACCGAGTAAATCTAACGACAATAATTATAAATTGAAATGTATCTTAATCCTCAAAAACTTAACAAATTAGATATGACACCATTAGTTTTAATAGTAAACTATTTGGTGGATATAAGGAGTATAATAGACTAAGATGCCACACGAATGAATGAATCTTATGAACATCACTAACTGCGTTAATCCACACATTTGGGTGACTGCTGTGGGAATGGAGGTAATATTTGTTCCTTCTAAATCTAGACTTTTTAGCGATTTAAGAGGGAGGAAAGCAAATGGACTTATATAACTGAGTGGAGAATTCGAAAGGGTGAGTGATTTAAGAGACGATAGGCCAGCAAAGTGTTCGGGCGAAAGAGTCTGTAAAGAGATTTGGTTAGGAAGAATTAGATTTTCTCTCATCTTAAAGACAAATTTCGTATCCAATGTTAATTATGGTTAAAAAATGTTTGAAAATCTTTATTAGCAACTGTAACTTACTATGCGCTGAAATAATCATTAAAAGTGCTGGCCTAATACCTTACCTTGATATAAGTTCCAGTCAGCTTTATCCATTTTAATTTCGTATTTTTTAAAAATGGTTTATAAGGAATGACCGTAATAGGATTATTGCTTAAGTCGAGAACTCTTAATTCGGTACATTGACTGAATGTGTGTGTTGCGAAGGATCCAATCTGCAAGAAGAATAGATAAAACCTTTATGAAATATGTAATTAGTTTACTTTTATCAATACAACATCTTATCGATTTACATAATTTCCTTCTTTAAATTATACTAGTTTTTCTTAAATTATCTAGTGATTTGAAATAAATGTCTCCGTAAATTTAGGTTATTAAGTATTTTAATATTACGTTAACATGGATAATATGTAACTCATACCTTATTCTATATAGATATGAAGTAGTGAGTTATTGTCATATCTTGATTATGTTTTCAATTTAGTACCTTATTATTGCTAAGATCAATATCGTAGATCACTTTGCTGGCCAGTACATGTTTGCTCATCTCATCAATGACATTGTGAGACAGTTTTGCAGATCGTAAACCACTTAGTTGGGAAATGGTGCTGATTGAACTGAGCCGAGTATCTAAAGAGTGATAGAAGGTATTTATGGAATTAATAAAACAATTTTGTTTGTAAAACATGATTAGTTTAACGTATTGAAATTGTAAGCACAACCATTTAAATATAATTAAACTGACTTTTAATAAACAGTCGGGTGAGTTGTTTACTCATAGCCATCCACTTGGGCAATCCTGACATTGTTGAATTCTCAATATGGATATGGGAAATTGTACGCACCCATGGAGAAATCTAGAAAAGTCATATTTGTTCTATATATTCTTTGTAGATTGATTTAACTCTTTTACAAAGTACTTCTTTCTATATACACAGTGGCGCTCACAATTACTAGTAACAAATTGAATCGAGGGCACATAAGTTCACTAAGTGAACTACCGATTGTAACTCGCTTCTGGATGATCTACTTCGTATTCTAATTAAAGATTCAGTTTCAGCACAAAATTGCGGTTCTTCCCTGTATAGTTTTCTTAGTTCTATTCAAAGTTGACTTTTGATGAGAAAGAGAATATCTCAGATTCAAGGGATTATTATGACAATATCAGTAGACCACAAAAGGCGTAAATCATTTAGTAATATGGCTACTATTCTACAGTCCATTTTTTCTAGATGAATTGTAGTACGTTTTACTTCCATGCTCTGTTAGAAGCCACCAAAGTTGGGCCTACCAAAAGGCAGTATTAGTTTCTGTTGAATTTTGGGAAAACTAGGACCCAAAAACGAAGGTTTTATTTATTTATTTTATTACCTATCGCTTCTCTACAGATCCTACAAGTCCTGTGATGGCCTTGTGGTGTAGGTCAAACGAAGTGGGATTTGCAGCGCAGGATCGGTTCCATTCAAGAACCGAAAGGCGTTTCCATTTCTTTCTCGTTCTACTTGCCGAACTCGTCCGATCGAATGCTCCGCAACAATTGCCATCCAAAATAGCTGTTTGTGAGTGAGGAGAGTTGGTTAAACATGGCGGAGTGTTTCAGTTAACAGGTAAAGAAATTCCCTCGCATAAGAACAGTCTTTCTGTGACGGGTGCAAAACGATAGCCTAAGAGCATAGAAACAAAGCAGTTTATTCGCCCAACACACATAGCTTACTCTGCCTGTTTTTATACAAAAATGTATAAAAATTCTTATAACACTAATCCCCTAAGTGAATATGTTAGGGGCTGTCGTGGCCTAGTGGTAGTCGGCGAGGCGTAGTGTGTGGTGGTCGAGGTGTCGATTCCGCCCTGTTCCGTTTTGATCTTCTCGTATTAAGTAATAGCTAATCATTTATTGTGCGTATGTGCAATCCCGGCTGAGGTACGGAACAGGCTGGAGTGGGGGTTTCGGCTATTCGCGAAATAAACCGCAGTCGACCGATCCAGCGATAAGTTTTTCGGTGCACTTGGACGGTGAGTTTGAAGACTGCGAGAGATGTAAGTTTATTGGTGAGTTTTTCTCTCTATTTTTCAGGGCTTTCTTGAGCCGAGGCATTTGCCTCAGTGCTCCCAAGAGCCGGGGCTTTGCCTCAGAGCTCAACTCCCACCTCCCCTTGTGGAGAGGAGGGGAGTAATTTTGGACGCTTCTGAAGCGTTTGGCACTTAGGTGCTGGACTGCTTCAGGAGCTTTATGGCACCAAGGTGCCAATAATTCGAATGTAAGGGGAGGTCATGCCAAATTTTTCAATATTCTAAAGTACACTAATCAGTTATATTAATTTATGTATAGATAGAACCTTAGCTACCTCTAGGCTAAGGTCTCCAAAAATAGGAAGGATACTCTACCCCAACCCTTAAAGGGTAAAGGGTAGTATTCCCTCCAAAAGACCATATCCTACCTTCCCTTTCCGGAAGGTAGTTCTGGTCGTGTCCAGCCACTCGATGTGAGTGGCTTTCGAAGGGCTTTTGAAGCCCGAAGAAACTAGAAAATTGAAAAATATAAACACTTTTCGGTTTCCGTACCTCTCCCTGGTTCCGTCTTTACTGTCGAGAGATAAGAGACGCAGGGGAAAAAAATTGGGCATAGATTCGTCTTTCAATGTTTTTCAGCGTGACCCGTTAGGGTCAAATGGCACCTTGGTGCCATAAAGCTCCTGAAGCAGTCCAGCACCTAAGTGCCAAACGCTTCAGAAGCGTCCAAAATTACTCCCCTCCTCTCCACAAGGGGAGGTGGGAGTTGAGCTCTGAGGCAAAGCCCCGGCTCTTGGGAGCACTGAGGCAAATGCCTCGGCTCAAGAAAGCCCTGAAAAATAGAGAGAAAAACTCACCAATAAACTTACATCTCTCGCAGTCTTCAAACTCACCGTCCAAGTGCACCGAAAAACTTATCGCTGGATCGGTCGACTGCGGTTTATTTCGCGAATAGCCGAAACCCCCACTCCAGCCTGTTCCGTACCTCAGCCGGGATTGCACATACGCACAATAAATGATTAGCTATTACTTAATACGAGAAGATCAAAACGGAACAGGGCGGAATCGACACCTCGACCACCACACACTACGCCTCGCCGACTACCACTAGGCCACGACAGCCCCTAACATATTCACTTAGGGGATTAGTGTTATAAGAATTTTTATACATTTTTGTATAAAAACAGGCAGAGTAAGCTATGTGTGTTGGGCGAATAAACTGCTTTGTTTCTATGCTCTTAGGCTATCGTTTTGCACCCGTCACAGAAAGACTGTTCTTATGCGAGGGAATTTCTTTACCTGTTAACTGAAACACTCCGCCATGTTTAACCAACTCTCCTCACTCACAAACAGCTATTTTGGATGGCAATTGTTGCGGAGCATTCGATCGGACGAGTTCGGCAAGTAGAACGAGAAAGAAATGGAAACGCCTTTCGGTTCTTGAATGGAACCGATCCTGCGCTGCAAATCCCACTTCGTTTGACCTACACCACAAGGCCATCACAGGACTTGTAGGATCTGTAGAGAAGCGATAGGTAATAAAATAAATAAATAAAACCTTCGTTTTTGGGTCCTAGTTTTCCCAAAATTCAACAGAAACTAATACTGCCTTTTGGTAGGCCCAACTTTGGTGGCTTCTAACAGAGCATGGAAGTAAAACGTACTACAATTCATCTAGAAAAAATGGACTGTAGAATAGTAGCCATATTACTAAATGATTTACGCCTTTTGTGGTCTACTGATATTGTCATAATAATCCCTTGAATCTGAGATATTCTCTTTCTCATCAAAAGTCAACTTTGAATAGAACTAAGAAAACTATACAGGGAAGAACCGCAATTTTGTGCTGAAACTGAATCTTTAATTAGAATACGAAGTAGATCATCCAGAAGCGAGTTACAATCGGTAGTTCACTTAGTGAACTTATGTGCCCTCGATTCAATTTGTTACTAGTAATTGTGAGCGCCAGTGTACTTCCTATTATGGGAGTGAAGGTGGTATCAATTCACAGTAGAATAATATTAACTATAATATTGAAAAGAGATATTCAGGACTGTTAAAATTACACAATGTTTCATTTGAAAATTAAAATTAAATATCTATGTACTGGTTTTACGGAACAAATATTCTTTGAAAGCATCTGTCGATACATAACGATCTAATCAGCCGCTTGATATCATATTATAACTATATTTCTAAAAGATTTTTATAACTTTATCACACTTACACTGTGCCAAAATTCGAAATCAACATTCACTATACGAAGGCTCTCAAGATGCTGAAGTGATCGAAACATTCCATCAATGTTTACTGGTTGTTGTACGCTAAAAGTAACTATTTCTAATAAATGTCTAAGCCTTTTTAAAGGTTTCATGTGTACACTATCACAATTATATTTCCCACCTTTTTAAGTCCCAAAAATCCTGTTTTATTTTTATATTGATTTTAAGCTTATTTTAGATAAAATTAGGAATGCAAATCTTATAATCAAGTAAAGCTAATTTGAGACACCATTGATTAATTTTTTTTTGGAAAACGCGGATCAGCCTTAGTGGCTTCAATTAAAATTCTCCAACTTTTTACCTCCGAAATTTCGTGAGATCATGACATAGTATTTTGACGCGTTACTTCAAGAACCAGTACGGTTATGTCTCCCTACAACTAGTTTTCGTCTGTTCCTTTCTAGGAGAAATGTATTTCGAAGTTCCGAAATCGTTGTTCTAACTATTTAAATGAAATATCTTTTAAAGGATTTCCACTATATTTGATTCCCTGGGAAATATTTTGCAGTTGTAATTAAGAGCGACGTTATGCAAGTCTTGGGCATTCTTATCGAGTTAGAGACCAGTACCAATGCTTCGCTGTAGATGACGTGGGTTCCAATTCTGGCTATTTCCCAGTCAACGGCGTTGGTGGGCTTTCCTAAGGGAACAGGCTATTGAAGCAAAACTTCGGCCGGCATTTCCTGCGTTTTTTGTGTAAGCACTGATTCAGTTCTTTCTCACTGAGCTGGGGAAATGCTCATCAGCATAACGAATCTAAGCAGTCGTCATGGAAAACCACATGTCCTCTCATTGTCTTGGGTATATTTAGGTCCGATCAGGTATGGGAATTTTTCCTATTCCCAAAAGAGTTCTAAGCCTAAATCGTTCAAAACAGACAAAATAAATTTTATAGGAATTAAAAGGGTGGGAATTGCAATACACTAAAGCAATACTTTTTTTCCTGGTGAGATAAAATTATTTCTTGTCCTAGTAATTTAATGTGTACTGTAATTTGTCAGTAAAATAAGACCATTTTTATGCTCCGATTGTTATCTACTACTTTGAGAATACTTCTAACAAATAAATGATTTTTGTATAATATTTCAGTTCACTTAGACCTAAGTAATATTTCGAAAGATTTCACGTATGGGAGGCACTTAGATAAATCTAAAAGATCGATATCACGTCCGTAATCGAGAAGGACCATTCGAAGCACGTTGACACCACAGAGACCAAGAATAACAGATGTAGTGAAACTATAATAAATTTTGCAGAAATTTGCAGGATATAATGGAAACTAAGCCATAATTACAATGTTATAAAGATAATAGACATTAATGCTTAAAATGTGGTCACTCCTGCACATGAACTTACTTGTTCCAATGTTCTATTCTTATTTCGTACGGATGGTTCTTATTAGGCAAGTTAAGGTTCCCACAAGAAAGGGAATTATGATTAGGCTGGTGATCGTACCATTCGAAAGTTTTCTAGTAAAATAGTATTTATATGAATAGGAAATTGTAGTAAACCGGAAGACATACCTGCACTTCTTTGAGATTGCAATTTAAATCAGTCCCAATAATAAGATAGCACTTACAATATTCTTCTCTACAGAATGATGCATATTCACAACTATCTACCAATGGCTGGTATAGGCTACAGCAAATCTAAACATGTTCAATAGTTTTTCTATTTATAATAAGTTATTATCTCAGCTATTTCTCAATTATCTATTATTACAACCACATTTATATCTATAAACACAAATAAGTAGCACTAAATCGTATCTCAGTTTTTAACAATGTTGAAAATTTTCTAACTTTCCTTTTTTCCTCCTAGCTTCCTCACCAGATTTAGTCCATGTGTATTTACATGAAGTGCTGTGCACTCTTGCTTATGATCAACAACGTGAATACTTGATATAGTATGGAGACTTTCAATAATATAAATAAATACTATTAAAATCAGATTAAAATTCTGCCTCATTTGTGGCTATTAGATCAAAAAAAAGCGAAATGGAGCGATAGTGATGGAAAAAATTAATTAGCTCGGACAAGGAAGCATTGAAGGCTGCCAATCAAACGGGCATTCATCTCAGGGTCCAACCATTTTCAGCATCATTAGCGCTGTTGATCACTTCCAAAAATGTATCTAGTAGAGATTGGTGTAAAATATGCAAGAATGTCTTCTGAAAAATTAAAAACAGCACCTAAGTGGCTGAAATCTATTGAGTTTGTGAATACGAACAGAAGGGATTTACATTTGACAATGAGTTCCAAATCTTCCCTTACAATCTAAAAATAATTTTTCCTTTACATCCTGACCCCCATCAGTTCTTTTTAATATGCAAGTCTGCTGCCTGGATATACGATAAACTGATTTCTGAAAGGCAGTGCTATATAATCACCCATTACCTAGTACATTCCTTCCTTTTTATAGCCTAGTTATATTTACAGATATAAATTGTATTATCACTTACTTTGTTCCATTGTGGTGAACAGCATATGCATCATTCTTTCAACAAACACCGAATATTTTATTAACATCTTTAAAAAGAACGAGTAGCAGTCATTCGCAGAGTATAAATAAGAATGGATCTTATTTTTTCTTGTTAGTATTAACAGATATCTTTAATAAAATTTGAAACAGTAGAAAAAATTCACATGAGATCAGTGATATTCAATCGAAATTCACATGAGTAAAATATTACAGTACATAAATAACCTGAAAATATATATTTTAAAAAAAGGTCACCGGACAAAATACGGATCAGAATAAGAAAAACCTAAGGTATTCATCAACTGATCAATAACCTGGGACACTTCTATCATATCTGACCGTGAGCGAAGAAGTGTTAACTCGTGGTCGATGCTAGCTGCTTCGCGTGTTAGATTGGCACCTAAATGGAAATAAAATTGTCCAATAATTATTTATAATTAAATATATTAGTGATGTTTAAATGGCTTGTTTTGGTTGCGAATATCTTGTCTACGGTTTCGGTGCAAAGTTAATTACTGCACACAATGACATCTCTAAGTTTCTATTGCTTGCAGTATATGACAGTATATACGCTTCAGATTATACATATAATTTTGTTACATTTATCGAATGTTAATATTTTAATATACATTTTTAATGCAATTCTATTTCTTCACCTGAATAATACTTATATTGAATATAACGCAATAGATCACTTACTCCGCCTTCGATACTCAGCTGCATTACGATGGCACTGCTGAAGTCTTTCATAAATTTTATTGATAGAGTTGAATGCTACTTCCTTAAATAGTATTTGATATACAATTAGAAAACAAACCAACAATAAACTTCAGTTTAAGTAATTATGGGTAATTGTGATTCATAAGGCAAAATGTATATTAAATATTGTACTCACACACAATTTCCTGTGCATCATTAACTCTTCATAATTACCACTTCCACTACTCTTAGACGTCCCATTTAGATCATCTCGATCGACTTCAAGACCAAGAGCGGACATGAAGTCATCATGCTCATGGAGCTTAAATAATATAGTTATACAAGTGGACTGATTAAGAATAAAAACTATTTGCAACTGTTGAATTACCAAAATACCAGTCATAATTACTGAGTACAGGAGAAAATAATGATGAGATTCTAATTAACTCAATTCATACCGTAGTCATATCAGTAGTTAATTCTTCCCAGCGTATTTGCATCATTTCAAGTGCATCCCGTTGAGCAGCATCATCAAAGGAGTAACTGAAAAGTAGTAGAATAGATGGTAAGTCCTATTATTGTTACTTACAAATAATAGATGACAGTTCTAGTTATAAAAGCACTTGTCTATTCTTACTCAGCATTATATTACAGAGAAAAACTCATTAAATGGCCATTTAATATTCCTAAATAATAATCTTAAGTGTAGTAGAAATCTACATGAATTTCCAACAAATATTACAGTACATTCTAATTTTAGGATTTACGCATCAGTAAAAACTAATATAATCGAATTTTCCCAAATTATTCCTAGAAGAAACAGATTTAAAATCTTTCCAAAAAACCATGTCATACCTTTATTTTTCAAATGTTTTACCTACAATTTAGTGATCCCTGCTCTTTTGTTGATGTAGTCTTCCAGTGATTTAGCTATAGTTGTTAGCTGGCTAACTGCACATAACCGGGCCTCATAGAGTCTGTGATCTTAAATAGTATATAAGGATACCAAAGCTAGCAAAAATAAAGTAGAATAGTTCAAAAATATGCTTACTTGCACTAATAATCCTAGATAAAATAGTGGACAGTTTATCGCATACCACTGCTGCACTAAATAGTTTGCGGTACTCTGAGACAGAATGGTATATAATACAGGAATTTTGAAAAATCACAACTCAAAGAAAAAAAGCCAACTAACCATCCCTTTTTGGATGATCAGCTTTGTCCGGTATTGGGCGGGGTTCTCCAGTGAGCTTTTCATATAAACAAAACATTCGCTCAATCTCTGAATCCAGATCAAAAGCGGCATCAAACTTCACTATCTAAAACAAGACTGTTATCTTAAAATATATTGTAATCATTAGCTTAGTTAATGCAGTGATTTATTTTTAATTCTTCTTAAAGAAGAAAGGTCATATTTAATGGATTTATAATTAGACTCATAAGTCTCTTAATAGAATGTCAAATATTTTTAAAATAAATATTTAACAAGTAATGATACATAAATCAACGGATAAATTTACATTAAAAATTGTATAATGTTAGCTTTTAATAGCGACAAGATGTATCCTTACATTAAATTACGTGACACAATGAGATAATATAGCTTAATGCCGGAAATAAAATAAAGATGGGCAAGCTGAATATTTCGTTAAAAACATGAAAATTTTTGATAAACGATAAATCTTACTAAATATGCACATATAACAGAAAATTATAATCATTAATTAGAAGAATAAACAAGAATGGTTATTTAGAATTATATTTTTTCTATAATTAATTATTTCGCTTTATTTCAATGAGAAATAAAGTGAAAGTTTGCACTCAGTGAATTTGAACAAGCAGTTACTCGCCTCAGTTGTTACACAGGATGTGTTCTGACTATTTTTCACACAGTCATCTCTCACTTTTACAGATGAATTTTCTTTATCGCCACGCGAAAAGTCCAAATGTCCTTTGCCCACCACAGCCTTGGGAAAGTTTAATGGTGAGATAAAATATATTACTTTGTAAATAAATATATACCTCAAAAAATGTATATGCTAACTACAACCTCCAAATTATCATTTTAAAGAAATACCTCTGATTTATCATTCTTCTCCTTTTTCTTCTTCAGCAATGTGTGGTAAACCGGTGCCGTAGTACCCGATCGACGCTTTGCAGGCATCATTAATTTTTTTTCTGAAGAGTTCTTTATTATCTTATAAAAGCTTTTTCAATGCTTGCAAATATTGACATCTTCTATTTACTTAACACATTTAACGCTATTTTCGGATTTTAAAATATAATACAAAATTGCCCCATGACATAATTAAATCATTGAAATTAACACTTGCCTGCCAAACCTTACAGCTATATTAGTATTATACCATTACGACTTCAACGCAAATATGCATGATCTGTACTGAAATAACAGGCTTTCAGTGGATTTATATCGCTCCATGATATTGAAATCCTTACTCGATTTTGAAAATCTCGTATTACAAGAGAAAAACTCCACCATCTTGCATAGTTTTCCCTATAATACAACAATCAATCCTATGAAGCAACAATTCGCATTACATTAACTACGTAGACAGTTTTATATAGATCAATTTATTCCTGAATTCAAAACCTTACAATGATTTCAAACACATCAAAATCAGACATATACATTCATTCATTCACAAACATCCACGGTCTTGGGGACAGTATGTATAAATTAATATTATTTAGCTGACTTGTATACCCTCTGACTGAAGAGATTCTACCAAAAATAAATCTAACATTAGTTTAATGGACGTTCAGGTAAAGGATACAATAAACGTACAGAATCTCAGAGTCAACAAAGGGAATCAATCACTTGAAGCGGTGTCCGCTGAGCAAACCATATTAGAAAAGAACATGAGGTGGGTGGGGCCAAATAATACAGTACCCCCAATAGAACTCTCGACCCGACTTCCCCGGATGCACATTCATTAGTTACAGACATACTCGGATAATAGTAAAATAGCGACAAAACAAAAACCAAGTATACCGTAACCAAATGCAAAAATGAGAAAATTGTGTCACGCACAAGCGCGGCGAGCACAACCTGCCAGTGGTAGCCGAAAAACAAGCTGCCTATGAAATAATAACTGAACTACAATAACAAAAACATAGAGCTACTTCCACATGACGATAGTTGCTAATCAGCAATACTCGAATGATATCTCTATATATGGACAATTACGGGCCAAAACCGGAACAAGGACCTTTCAAAAAGGGGCCACGAGTTGGGCCCTACCGGTATCCAGCAATACCTAAACTAGGCTTTCGCTACTATCCACAAGACCAGAAACAATGATTAAAGAAACCGGTATCAGAAGTTTCCAGACGTTGGATTCTAAACTAATTAATTTTACGCAACCACCGTCATGGAACCATTTTCAGTATGGGCCTCCTTCAACTTTAAAGTACTTTTCTCCAATTTGCCATTTTTCTTCTCGTAACCGTTCTCCAAACAAGACCGCTTTGCAGGAGAAACCTAAACAAGGCTACCACATTGTGAAATATAAAAAACTAAATGAAATTCTTATGACATCTTTCCTATTGTGCACTTATACTTGAAAATCTAATATACCTCGTCTCTGCTACTTGACCGCTTCAAAACTCGTTTAGTTGGCAGAGAATCACCGTTTACTGCAGATATAGAAGTCTTTAATACCATAATTTTTGGAGCAGCATCGTTGGAAACAGATGAACTATCATCGATCTCCTTAACAGCAGTCGAGTCTAAAAACAGTAACTATGCATCCAATAATAATTTTTTTAAATTGGACACATCTTATAGGTATTCAAATTCACCGTCGTTAAATGTAGATTCATCTGTTTTGAATAATTCAGGTAATTCTTTATTCATCGCTGCTTGAACTTCAAATAACGTATCAGCTATCATACCAGCAACGCGAGAATCCATCTTTAAATTAGCGAACATTTAAAGAAAGAAAAAATGTATTTGATGAAATTATATAAAAAAATCAAATATAAATTAAAATTCTCACCAACTGGCTCATAGTGAATTGGAGAAGGCGCTGTTGGTGTTTGGCATAAACACGATGAGCACTCGGGACTTTAACGAGTAATCGTAGCATAGCTGCCGCTCTACGTAGCATCCCCACTGAAGTGCCCATCATCTCCGGATTGTCTCGTAACGCAGGCATACCATGCGTTTGCATTACCTTAAGTAGAATGTTTTTAAAGAGAAACTCAGTTTCTGATTTCCTTAAAAGTTGACTATTTGATTTGTTACTATTCCAGGATTCCATTTTGATTTGCGTATTTGAACCAATACAGACTTCAAATCTTTGTCCTTCTGTATTTTTAAAAACTTTAAAACATATATGATTATAGATATAAATAATTGACGAAACCAAAATTTGGTGTAAAGGAATTGTATTTTTTATTAAATAAACAAATAATACGTGTTGTATCACCAATACATATGCTAAATTCCATACCTGATGCATGCTTTGATCTGATGTTTCAATGAACGCAACGAGGTGAGGAATAGTTGGCGACTGGTTAGCTGCTACATAACAAACAGCTTCCGAAGCATTACATAGTGCATTTAAAATAACAATAGCGAATTCCCTAGAATTAATACAAATGCAAATATCTCTAAACAGTATATTTTTTAAATATATTTTTTTTAGCGTACCTATTCTGAGTTTCTTCGCTCATACTCAACATCTTAGCGAGTGTCCTGACAATCTTCTCCATTCGTGGCCACGCTCCAGTAGACAGTAACATGTCAACATTATGTTCAAGCACAGACATTTTGCACATTATTTCCAAACAATAGTTCCTAAAACAATAATTGAAAAAATCTACCAATTTATTAGAATGAAATCAGATTACCTTGGGGAAACGGCTGCAGGTGGTATAGGATCAGTGGCTTCCGGTACCGAAGATGCACACCAGTGCAAAAGGCCATCATATATAGGGTAAGATAATCGTTCCGGAACATCGAAAAGATCCAACTAAATTTTATTAATGACGATGTATAGGAAATTTCCGTTAAATGGTAAATTGGTATATATAGCTAACCGAGACGCTCATGTGGCACAACATAACAAAAGCATCATCCCTCAGTTGGTTTGTCGTATCGATGAGTAATAACCGTTGACCATCATCACAATCTAGTAACGAAAGAGCCTTTTGTCGTACAACTTCGTATGGTTCAGGTTCAGGAAGAGGCGCATCCTAATAATGGCTAAGATAGGTTTCTAAGAATTAATAAATAGATAGTCCTTTAAAATAAATGTCTTATATTTGCATTAGAGATGAAAATAATAAATTAATATAAAAAATCTAACCACTTCAATTTTGGGAGCAGGTTTAGCTCTAGTAACGGGTCCTTCTTCAGCTAGAAGAGTTAGAAACCGTCCTAACATGAATAACAAACCATTGTGGTTGCATAATAACTGTTCACTACCGGGAAGAAAAGAAAATCCTCGAAGAATATTGGATAGAGCAAGAGCACGTAGAGTCTAAATCAACCTTAAGTATATCCCTCAGATCCAGATTGGACCAATGATATGCACGTTACATATCTAAAACTAACTATAAAAACTAAAACAATTCAATACATACCAGTCGATAGAAGAATTCATCACGGCAAGTAAGCGCAGTTGCTCGTGGCCATTTGATTTCAAATTCGTTTGGCCCATCTGCTAATTCTGTTTTACGAGCGCGCCGGTGAAGTAAAATCTCAGGAATCTGAAGTTAAGAATTTTCAATGCAGAAGATTATATACTAAAAATGTTTCCCTTACGAAAACAGGTAGAAAAAGACATAAGTGACTATATACTCACTTCCTCCTCATTCTTGATTTCTTCTTTTATTAGTGATGGTACAACGGCATCACAATCCTCAGCATAAGTTTTCCTAGCAAATTTCGATTTAGACTGAATTAATGAAGAATTCCATTCTGCCTGAAGACGAGCGGCTACACGTTCCGCCAAACCACCACCAAGTCCAAGAGCCACACGTTCCTCGACATAAGCAGAAGAAAGGGATTCTGAACGATAAAAAACACAATATTAAGCCACTATACTTTATATAAAAAATAATTTGAAAACGTCCATTCACCATCAAATATATTGCTTGGTCCTTGTTCCATCATTAATCGCCTTTTGAGTTGCTCCGGCATTTCTGCCTCTCTCAAATGAATTTTTCTCCCAGTTCGAGAAACCTTTAAAAGCAGAAATTAGAAGAAGACACGTTTCAAGGCACCATGATATAAATTAAACTGACTTTGGTGAAATTGTTCCTTTTAGGATCTGCACTTCTTGAAGTTACCAAATGTCGAACTTCTTGTCGATTTGATCCATTTGCTTGGGAATAAAGCCGGAGAGAATTCTGGTCGCCCTCAACTACAATTGCTCGTGACGGTTCATCAAGCTAAAATACAAGTTAAAATAAAAAGTAATAAAATCATGTTGGTAGCAAGTACAGTTATTATGATAAGAATACCTTAAAGGTTCGTGGAAATAAGACGGACAATGTAGCCCAGAGGTGTTCAACAACGACGTTCAATAAACCAGGCATTTGATTAAGAGATGGGTGAGGGTTGGTGTCATCGTACAGTAATACGTTTAGAGCATTAATAGCCCAAACTGCTTCAGCTTCTAAGCCACTACGAAGAGCCATTATCAAACG
The DNA here is from genome assembly GCA_964036235.1 of Heterorhabditis bacteriophora. NCBI lineage: Eukaryota > Metazoa > Nematoda > Chromadorea > Rhabditida > Heterorhabditidae > Heterorhabditis > Heterorhabditis bacteriophora. Next base: position 598,874 of record OZ038427.1, on the reverse strand, counting down.
ACGAGGAGTAGCCTATAAAAATAGATGCCATTTTTCTAGGCAAAACATGAAATAATAATAAAGCAAAGTATTATACTCACATTAATCAAGTCCCTGGCCATAATCTTTCGTCTTCTTTTTTGGCTGATCGTCGTGGCCTCAACACTACCTGTGGGGAATTGGTGATGATGGGAGAATGAAACAGGTCCAGAAGATACGGCTGCTGTTGATACTGCCGCTGTTGGTTGTTGAGGATATGATGTGGGTATTTGACAGGGCGGAGCTGGTCTACCAGAGGGATATGGCTGAGGAGTAGGAAGTGTTGGCTGAGGTGGATACTGAAATGTAGATGATTGCATAGACAAGACAAAACACACTCAATATCAAAAAGTATAAACAAACTAAATAAAACAATGTATAAACTAAGTGGTTGGACTAACCCTCATCTTTTGAGTTCCAGGCGAAGGCGCGCTTTGTTGTTGGCTAACACTTGTAGGAGGAGGCATTCTTGGTGGATATCCATATCTCGGCTGAGATGGCATCTGATGATGCGGACCCGGCTGAGGTGGTGGGTACCCTCGCTGTTGCCACATCTTAATTAAGAATGCAACCAATAAAATCAATTTAAATTCTGAATCAAAATATCTACGAAAGATATGAAATATTAAAACAGTAATTAAATAATACTTGTTGTTGCAAATACTGTTGATGTTGAGGATGAGCTGGATGAGCTGCTGGATGAGGTGCTGATGGAAAATGTGGCTGTGGAGGACCCCCAGGATGTCCAGGATAAGCAGGTCCAGGCCAACCAGGAGGATAACCAGTAGGAGGACCTTTAACATTAGAAAAATAAAATGCAAATAGTTGACATATATCAAAGAATTTTTGCAATAATACATAGTGTGTTGATATTTTCAATGAGCATACTAAAGTTACCAAAATAACCTGGTCTGCCTGGTCCATTTGGATACATCGGGGCTGGCTGTCCGTAAAATGGTGCAGTAGACGGAGGACCTCCAGCTTGACCTGGCGGACCAACAGAAGTAGTCATACTAAAATGGTAAAAATAGGTTAGTTTCAACTATTTTTAAAAACTTAAATTTAACAGTTAATCTAAAATCATAGCATAAATATAATTATATCCGTGTAAACATTAATTGACAAGCTAGTAAAAATAAAGCACACTAATATCTTAGATTCAGGATATTGAAGTTTTCTTAGAAACCCCAAAATCGATTACTGCAACGGGGATTGGAGGCGCACCTCGCACGGCACGGCCGCAAGAAACGCGATAGATTGGTTGCGGACGCAAACCGGCCAGCACAAGGTCACCTCACCACCGCTAATAGACACACGTTGCTTTACGACTACAATCCCGACTCGTTTACCATAGTAAAATGAGGTAAATAGAAAATGACAAGGAGGTAATAGCATAAATTATGCAAATTTCGTGAGCTTTTTTTTCATGTCTAGTAAAATGAGTTTATATTTTCTGCAACTACAGATTTTTCCGAATATTGACGTTGATAACAATACTTTTTTTAAATTATAAAATGTTTTCATATACAAAGCGACTACACAGAAATAGATATCGTACTATGTAATTAAAGCAGCATATTATGCATAAATATATCTCGTATTTGTTACGTTAATTACTAATAACTTGATCTACTGTACGATCTATATTTATACTGAATGTATAATAAGAATAACTATATAAGCTCATAGCCATATTACTTCTAAATAGAATCAATCATACCTGGTTGATGGTTGAGATGAAGATGGACCAGAATTGGAAGTTATTGTTGATACTGGAGGTGGAGCAGCAGCCGATCCAGGTCTCTGATCACCTAACTCAGCGCCTCCACTCATCCTTGATATGCTATCAGGCGTAGCAGCACTAGCTGGAGGGCCTGTACTTGGTGCACGACTTCCAGCTTGACTAGTTGTATCTAGCTTAAATTGGCGAGCTATGCTACTAGTAATAACCTATTTTAATCCTACTTTCTCTTTAAATTTTATTTTGCAAACAGTGAAGCTTTTCCGAAGACTAATACTACGGTGGATAATTTCTCTAATTTTAACTCAAGATAAATCGTAAAGCTTTCTAAAACACAAGTCGACATATTAAATTTTTTATATTGCAGGTTTATATAATATTTTCATCTAAAGTATCTGCTACCTGTAGTGCTGGAGTTGGTGGCTGCACAGAACTTGGCTGACCAGGAGTAGAAGGTTGAACAGGTTGGCACGGCACACCTAACGTTTGTTGATGTTGGTGTTGTTGATGTTGGTGATGTTGGTGTTGTTGGTGTTGTTGTTGTTGGTGTTGTTGTTGTTGATGGTGTAACTGTTGCTGGTGCATAAGAAATTGTTGCCGTTGCTGTTCATCCATTTGTGCAATGTCAGAATGTGGTGCACCAGACTGTAATCATAGAACAATATTTGGTAAACTTGAGAATACAATTAACTAGAACAAACCTGAGGTACCATGTGAGATTGTGGAAGAGGGGCACGCATAGATGTGGCGCCATGAGGCAAACGAGAAGAAAAGCCACCAGGATATACAGGAGGCGCTGCACCCATAAAAGTAGCACCATGAGGAATTTGTTGTTGTTGTTGTTGGTAGAACAAGTTAGGATCCGCTGCGGGATGATTAGGAGGGAATCCACCAGGAGGAGGTTGACCCGGTGGTCCAGCTCCTAAATAACGAAATAAAGGAAAATTTATTTAAAATATAGGCTGAGACTGACAGATAGGAATAATTTTCTAAGTAAGACATCTGATTTTGTTCAGTTACTAAGAATGTAACTGAGAAAACAAGGCACATTATTTTTATTATGTGATATGATATCAATCTAGGTTTCTATTAATACAATATAATGGTCAATAATTTACATGAATCTGCTGGGTAACCACAATAACACCTAATACTAAAATAGGAATTATTAATGATAATAAACAGTTAATAAGGTAAATCAAACTAAATTTAAACCTCGTGCTAATATAATCTATACAGATTATTTCATTTTGCCCATCAACTACAACTTAGAGTATACTCTAAGCAAACCTGATAGCGCGTTGTCATAGGAACCACCGTAATAATACTTCACCAAATAAGCTTACACTTGCATGTGGAGAAAATAAAAACAGGTGTCCTGATAATATATAGTAGGGCCTAGTAAGCTAATTATCGGTAATGTTGCGAAATTATAACATACGGCTATAATAACTAAATCGACATCAGAAGTAGTGTAATTTGACAAATCCTTACGAATATCCGGATAAGGATAATCCCAAGCAGCTTTATACACGGCGACTATATATAGACACAACGCAAACAAGGATGTCCAGTCTACTAACGCATACCCTCAAATGCACTATTTCATCATGAAAGCTGAGTGTTAGCATCCTATATATCAAACGCTTGACCGACAATGGGTCAGTTGGCACACTCCTAGTCACCGACAACAGGCGCTAATCACACTGCCTGAGATGCACGCCTTAAAAACTCATTTGGAGAGGTTTCATAGTTAAAATCAGTTAATGATGTATATAATAGCAACAAAAAAGCAAATAATACACAAGACCAGGTTTTACAGCCATTTTAAATTATTTAAGGTATATATAATTCGTTCTAGAAAAAACTCTCACCGAAGGGATGAGGCGTATGTCTCCAATCAGAATGCGGGGGATGTGGAGGTATTAAACCTCTAGAGCGATAATAAGCGTTTTCACGTTCACGAGCCAGACTATGTTGATGAATGTAGTTTAGTGCATAGCTTGCGTAAGGAGATACTGGCTTGACAGGAGCTAACGGGGATGGATATCCATGTGGTTGTGGATATAAATGAGCTAATGGAGGCCCACTGGGTCCTGTTGGTCGGTGCATTGGTACAGCAGCTGATAGATATCCACTACCATGTTGAGGATGCTGTGGATACCATGTAGCTGTTGCTGCAGCCATTCGCGTTCCATGCGTTTGAGGCTGAGACAATACACCATGGCTGGTAGAGGGATGACAGCCGGCGGCAGCATAGCCGCCTAATCCGTCTGTTCTCCCCGGAAGTGAAATGTTGATATCCAAATACTGATTATATAAAATCCAACAACGGTACTTGCCGAATCTCCTAAACATAGGAGTATTATCAACATCAAGTTGTGTTAAAAATCAGCATACAACACTTACAACGAGCAGCCGAAATAGCATCAATCAAAGAACACGTCTATCAGCGAACGGAATTAGCGATTACGTTATTGCAAAAGAAAACAGGATAGCGTGATTTCCGACAACATTATTAATAACATGGTAAATGCAGCCCATCGTGAGAACAAATGTGTTGCCGCACATCACACTTGATTTCGACAGGATGATTTACGATTCTATTAGAACAAACATAGGGGCTAGGAATGAGCCCGCAAAGAGCGATTACGACAACAATTCGGGTGCTAATTCAGCTACTGTGAAGCTGTCAGGCAGTTCCTTCGTAGGCACAAACCAAAGCCGCAGAGAGAAGAGGCGGTCTGAACAGCAGGCGTGGAGACGCAGGGAGACAAAGACACGGCGAGAGACCTGGGCAACGCGAGTTTTTAGTTGGAGAGCGCATACCGGCTGCCAGAGAACGTAACGGAAACACTCAGTAAGGCAGTTGTCATCAGAGTATGCCTACTACCGTCACTATTCAGGAGCCGTTCAACATGAGGTAGGCTACATTATTGTCTCGGTTTTTAATGACAATTTTCCTATTTATGTTCATGACGCCAAGCACCATGAAGAAGTGAAAGAAGTAAAATATAAGAACGATGTCCTGATAGATTGAAGCCTAGACAAAATACAACTCATCAATCTCCGTCACACGCTTTCACTAATATTGACCAAGGAAAGAACATTATTTCATGTCAGCCAATTCTGGGCATACATTCCAGTCTATCTTCGATACGCAGTAAACGATGCTGTTGCAGACTTTTACCACCCAGACAACCACTACCTAAATATAACGTGAGTAAACTAAAATGAAAAACAACGATTAAAACAAAGTTCTCAGTTATAATTGTGCATTTCGATTTCTGGCCTCTAAAAATAATTTTTAATTACTTTAGATTAGTTGCATTCGTATATCAAACTCTTACCTATAGTCTTGTCATTCTAACTATTTTACCTAGGCGCATAAATTTCTCTTCATCTAAATGACGTGGGTGGGATAATACCGTATTGATGCGCGTGATTAGCCGCGCAGTCGCCTTGCCAACGCAGATCAGTGGCTGTTATAATGAACCTGTGAGGCGGCTCTCGGCGGCCCATTAGCATCCCCAGTGAGAGCGTATGGCACAATTATCAGCAGTCATGAGGGAACATACCGAAATGTCGACACAATATACCTATATCCAGAAGAACTAATAACAGTGATTATTCAACTTAGATAAGTCATATAAATTACCGTATTATAACCAACTATTAGAAGTTATCCTAGGAATTATAATGTAATGCTAAGTTCTAAAATCTAGAATAACCAACCAGGAAATGGTGGAGGTGGCACAGGTTGAGATGAGTTGTCCTTTCTCCTCTGTCTTTTCAATTTATCGGCAAAAGCTACAGCCTCATCAGCATTCCGACCAGTTTCAACACATTCAAGTAGTAGTAGGTGCTTCTGATAGTGCTTTCGCAATTGGTAGCCAGCAGCTGATGACTCCGAAATGTCTGGATTCGCCTCAGAACAGATCGCTTTCCACGCCTTGTCCTTTGTAACCTGGAAAAACAATTAGTATAAAGGTATAATTTCGAGCACTCCACTAAATCTTCCACATTTTATTGGATAAAGAGAACACGGATTAGCCATAGAGATACATCATATTATACGCAATAATGAACTATAAGCACATCGTTTCGCGCCCGTAATGGACTCGAACAATAGCGCACCATAATGTCGCAAATTGCCAATTAGAGTCGTGTAATAAGATTTATAGGTGTGGCGGTAAAATTTTGAGAACCTAGAACTATACGTAATGGATAATTGTTATTATAGAATCCATCAGAGGTATAATAGGATAAAATAAGATTTATTTACATCTTTCGAACTAAAACTACTTCACTATTTTAGTAAAGTGTGCTGGATATTTTAATACTGAAAATAACTAATGAACGCTATTGATACTATAAAGGTCAAATGAACCCTGAGTCAAAAAAACGGAACCAACCTGTTCAAATCCCCCTCGATTCCGCACAGCAATGTATAGTCTATGGAGATCCACGTTTTGTTTTGAGACTTGCGGAATCATTGTGATAGGGTCACCATGTTGCTCACAAAACGCCACTAGTCTCTCAAAGAATGCACGCCTCTCCGGCATAACTCGTGGAGGGTTTGCAGGAGTTGGAGGACCAACCTTTAATGACTCGTGTAGAAAATACTACGGTAGGTATTTTGTTCAAAAACAATTTTAAAGGATTAATTTCTATAGTCAAAACCACCTCGTAGTTGTGATTCCCAATTAAGAATTATATAACTATAAGACGCCAATAAATTGTCCAAACTTACTAATTTGTCAACGATACTTTCCTTCCGCACTGGCTGCATGGTAGGTGGCATCATACCCGGCTGCATAATTCCGGGGAGCATCCCAGCTTGCATCATCATGCCTGCTGGTGGACCTCCCGGATGCATTTGAGAAGTGCTTGGTGGAATTGGTGTACGCTATACAGTTTATATAAGGAAAGAATAAAAATGAATGAATATTCCTAGGTGAACATGAAATATGTCATAAAACTAAACAAAGCTAATTCAATTTAGAAGCTAACCTGTCCATGATTAGGGTTAGACCATGAAGGTGATTCCAAACGCGATTTTTCATCTAATGACTCATCGGCAATAGATGAAGCAGCTGGACTAGGAGCTGGAACGCTTGCAGGAGTTGCAGGATTACCATCCTGAATAGAGCAATATTTGGAATATACCTTAAACATTTAGTTGAGATTTAATTAGTTAGGAGTCACCTTCATATTGAGTTTTTGCTGTTGTACAGTTACCCATTCTGCTGGACTCGGTCCGTGAGGCATTCGAACTAAGTCTTGCTGGGGTGGCCGCATAATCTGAGGTTGATAACTACCGGGAAAGGAGTGGTGTCCCTGTCCTGGCATAACTGGATAGCCATGAGGATAGCCAGGATATCCTGGTGGCACATTTGATCGTCCCTGCATAAATTGGGGTGGATATCCAGGTGGAAATGCCGAATGTGGGTGCTGAAGTTGGTGAGGTGCACCATCTGAAAAAATAACTGTTCTGGTAAATTGCATGGATAATTTACGAATTCTCAATCCCGACCTTGCGTTGATCCTGATTGATTAGGCGACCTTGGTTGTTGCCACTCATGTTGCTGTAGGCCCACTAACTGTGGATGTTTTCCCATGGCCATCATAGTACCGGCCCCAGCAGCTACGGCAGCAGCCGTTGCTGCATAGCGATCTGAACCATGTCCTCCGCCATTTTGGGTTGGATCCTACAAATAAAAAACTGTACTGCGTTAGTCCTACATTTTGGCATGGAAATGCCGTATTTTCAAACTATATCCAAGCGGTGAATTAAATACTACTAAATTAGTTGTTTTATTAGGTGTGAAAACATTTTAATCTCGTTTCATCCTTGTCACTATCCTGGGGAATTCCTAGGGCACGCCCATTCGCTACTATGACGTATACGCGGAATTGATCTTAGCTCTCGGCCGTGGGAACCATGTGTTAGGGTGTTGCTGTTTTTACTAGTCGGCGATTCGGAATACACATGGTCATGAAGGCGGTGACGCATATCGTCGCGTATAACATCCCGCGAAACCGCGCGCGATCGCCGCACCGGCGTTCCGTTTCGATAAACAACCATTAACAGACCGCTAATGACGTCATGTTAAGAATTGTCTTCTCACCTTGCTGCCCGCCATTTCCCACGCTATGTGCTCGTTCACATAAAACAATGCCAATAAAAATTGTTGCTGCTGCTTTAATTCTATGTTAAATAAGGAATTACTATTATGGTTGAATACTAAAATCAATAATTATCAAGGACAACAACATGTAAGACCTAATTGTTAATATTTAACCAACAAGAATGCCAGCATTCCTATTCCTTCCCTTATAAATATTTCATTAATACCTATTTATTTTAATCCCAATGTTACTCGTAATTCATGGATCAGATCAACCACTCGCCTATACTTAAACTATTTATACTGTTCCATATACGTTACAGTGTTCACGTTTCAAGTGCGTGGGATTTTAATTCGATACGTCGGTCATAAATCGCCTGGCTGTTTCTCTGTTCGCCCGTAAGAAAGCCGATATATGCCCGTCTCGGCTGCAATACATTTATTCGGTCCCTGTTCAGCTCTCTCCACATTTACAACACTATCTACGGCACGGGCACGTCTGCTTTTCATTCTTTCTCCTTTCAATCGCATACACAAGCAGAAACAGATTGCTAGGGTTGACGAAATAATATGCATCAGACAAATCGTGAGAGGCCGCGCAAATAACGACGAAGACGCAGAGGAGTTATTTGCAATAGTCCGTAGCTTTCCACCAATCGATCGCAAGACAGGTCCATGCAGTGTGATTGTCTGCGATCTCCTTTCTACCCTCACTATATCTCGAATAGCACGTCCACCCTCTAAAATTGCACGCTCTCTCTCGACAACCCGTCATGGCTGTGATAAAAGTGCGCTTGACAACGGAATCATGCATTTAGACTAATAAAACACGACTAACTTCATGCCGATTTGTTCAATACAGTGGACATCATGGATTATTTCAGTATGGTTAAAGTAATAGAACGATAATGTACGTAAGTTTAAGAAATTCGAAAATCTCAATACGTTTGATACATAATTAAATATAATACCGGGTTATCTTTGGAACTAGCTGATTGCAAATAATACTTCAGTTTGAAGTACACTAAATAAATATACCTCCTAACCAAGCGTCGTGGAGCAGTACGGATGAACTTGATATTGAAGTGTTCATGTGTGGGAAAACGACAACGAGAGCTACTGGGGATTCCCCGTACGCAATTTAATCACGTCACTTGACTAGCGAAAAGGGCAGTCAGTCGGGTGAACGAACACTAGACACAATCGCATGTCTGCTCTCGCGCTCTATCACATTATGCGCAAACAATCTGCTGGTTGCGACTTCCACTCATTGACGCCATTCATTACATCTCAACAAGAGTTTAGAGACCACTGAACAATATTGCCTTGTAATGTATAGTGATGGCTCCCATCTATCAGCATCGAAAGAAGAGCTATTATATTTTCAATGAACTTTTATAACAATTGGGAAGAATACTTAGTCACGACCGTCCTACATACCTATCTCTAAAAAGCCACAAAATTTACCACTTTACTTGGTCTATTCAAGGTTATAACTTAACAGCTGCGACAATATTCTCGTATAGTGGTGATATAAGCGATGCTGAACATTATGATTACACCTGTCGGCTGGGCAAATGGATACGCAACTAAACAAGAGATAATCACCAACACATTGGCGTGACAAATAACACGTGTGTGAGAACGGGGAATTCCCCCAGGCGGATCAGAGACCGAATCAGACATCGGAGCGCCAGTTTTTAATGTTTACGACGTGGCTGATTGTGTGCACGCGAGCCGCCTCCCTCCAACTACAAATAAATTGCACGTGGGAATTCGGCTCCGCCCGTCTAAACAACAAGAGGTGACAAAAGTACAACCAAACAGACACGCCCACCACGATAAAGATCACAAAATGTTTATTTGTGTCTTTAACTATTAGCATGTTGAATTGACTATATATTTACCTCTTACCACTGACATAGTTCATATGGTAGATATACTTCCCTATTTCACTCACGACTCGCTTCATATGATCATAGATTACGAAGCTCAAATTATTCCTTCTGTCCTTCCAAAATTTCAGATTTTTTAAAGTGCAACTGTATATTAAAATATCAAATAGATCATTTTTTTCATTCAGTAGAACAAAGTAATACCTGGTTTTGTGCTGAAGATATTCCATCTCCGCCTAGTGAGGATTTACTACTGAGCAAATTATTCAACGTTGGTGTTGGCCCCATCTAAATTTTGACGCCATCATGAAGCAACGAAGTAGCAATGAGAATGAATTTTTCTAGAGATTATTAGAAATAAATCGAACTAATAGCATCCCAACCCTCGACGCTGGTAATGGCTACAGGTAGTGAAAATACAGTGCTAATTAATAGGGCATATTTCAGGCACATAGAATGAAAAAATCCCATTTTGAATCATGAATATAACGAAAAACAAAACCTATCTAAGTAAGATAGAGAAAAATATAAACGGCAATGCTATTCCGAATTTTAAGGATTATCATACCTGACCAACCGCTTCAGTAGGCGGCGGTCCGCCATCTCCACAGGACATCTTCTAGCAACGTGAAAAATATCGGTAATGGGAGGACATACACCACCGAAGAGCCGAAGAGCCGAAAAGTAGAAAATATATTATTACTATTATTCTCACTGTGTTTTGGATAAGTATTTTGCAGAAATATAGAATATAAAGGACCTTATAAACGGTTAGTTAGAAAGAAAACTACAATGAAGAAGTTGAAAAACAGCCAATAAATTAGTTAAGACTCGTGATAGTGAATAAGTAAAATAATTATGCTTAAAATAATGTTGAAGTTGTTCGATAAGTAATACCAATAGATAGGAAAACATAAAATAAAAGAATAATTAAACGCACAATAAATATTCAATTGTACACTACGTAATGAAGAATGCAAACATTCTAGCACTAAATTTTTAGTATAATAAATGCTATAGTTACAACTATATATCTATTTTCTCTCAAATTTCTACATTAATTAAGGAAATAAGTATTCGAACATTCGCAAGAGTTGCTATACAACTGCACGGAATATACGAGCACATCACCAAATTTAACTGGTCAAATTAGTAAATATAATTAATGCACAACAACTACATGAGATTACACACAAGATTTTTAAAATATGTATTTCATAAACACATTTTAGCTATGTGATTAGCTTAATACCTCAAGCATCCCTGAGACACGAAAAAGAAAGCGCGGGAGCCGTTTTTCTGTTCGAATAATCGGCGGTCGGCGTCGGGTGATGGCCGTTCGCGTTTATAAATGAATGGACAACATGCGAAATGAAGGGACGTAGGAAGAAGACTATTGAAAAGCATAAGTTGAACAGTGAAAAGATAAGAAAAATGGATAGAGATAGGGAGATGACTGAGAGAGCGGTGGTTCGTTGGTTGCCGGCCACAGTGGGGGCGCGCGTCGCTTGGCCCCACCCACTATCGATCGCCACATCGCTTTCTCCAATCGCGCCTCAGTCACGATCCAATCACTTCTTCTGAGGTATTCTGAATCGGGAACGACGAGTTAGGACTTTATTCATCGTTTCCGGCTGGTCACTATCTTCAATAATAGATTTGTAGTTTGCTCGCATCTCATTATTGCCGCCGCGCAACTGTGTCGACCGCGACGCACCGACACGTAGTAAAATAATATGTGCGCGCTCTCTGCTAGCACAGACTCCAGCCACGGCCTTCCGCACGGCACACAAACAAAGACTGGCTGAGGCCTTATCGAACGCGCGGTGTGTCTGAATCTCTCCTATTTGCTGCATAAAATGATGTTCTCTATGAGATGGTGTCTGCGTGTCCATCCGTAACATGCTCTTCCATTACTGTCTGATAACTGAAAGTGTGGCAATTTATTTTCAGTCACAATTACTTTCACATCTGCGTCTCCTACTCTCTTTCCGGTCGTCAAACGCCGTCGTTCCCTTCACGTCCGAACGAGAAATAAATACGACCAAAGGTTCACTAATTTAAAATTTGCAATTTTTGCGAATAAATATTGAAAATTATTATGCCTTAAAATGGGTTCCTTAGATATCGTATTTCCAGATGTCTTTTTTGGCCGATCTTCCATGTACAAATCCAAATAATTTCTCGAAAACTGAGGGTAGTTCGAAAACAGTGAGTATAATTTTAATAATTAAATGTGGGAATAGACGTCCTTAACGTATATAATTAAAATTTAAAGAAGTGGTTAATTTCAAATGAAGGGTTGAGCTATTCTACATAATCTGGAGATTTTAATTTTTGGAAGAAAGTTGCAACTATCAACCGTATCTAAAGATGCTTCATGGTTTGTAGCAATAGGGTTAGTTTAGTATTATCTTAATTTAGAAAATCCTTTAAGTGGTTGCAGAAATTTTTCTTAAATATTATGATAAAAATGAATGATATAGCCTTGAAAATTGGGTAATTCACCAAGTGTAATTTTTCATTCCTAGCATAGGTAGTATAAAATGAATGTTTAAAATAATTCTAGTAAAACTATGTTCCGCTTATTTATGTCAGAAAATATGGTTTTAATTTCTTGTCACATACTTGGTAAGTAGCTAACTAAATTCCATAATTAATTATGAACAAATTAATGTTTAGAGTGTTAAATCAGTTTCAAAGTTATTTTTCAGATAGGCGATACTGCAAATCCTGCAAAAGTAGCCCATAGCGTACCTATACGACCTGATGAAAAAACTATATCAAACGACAAGAAGCCTTACATACTACGATATCTGGAAAAGCAGTGGGGTGCAAAGGTTGGCTATATCTTATATGTATTTAATTTTATCTCATTCCTATTTAGATTTTTTATTAGGGATTCCAATACATTTTATCGAAGTAAATAATGGAATCCATAAAATATTGGGAAGTAATTTGTTTTCTGAAAAATGGTAGTTTTGCAATATTGGGATTAGTGAAGCTGATTTTGTGTTTTTATATCAATTTCTGTTTACCAAGTACAAATTATGCCCTAATTATTTCAGGCTCACAGGGATTCTGAAACATCCATATGTCAAAAAAAAAAGAAGGTACCAGTAAAAAGAGGAGATTCAGATGATGAGCCATCAACATCTGCAAAAATTAGAAGAATGAATCCACCTTGAAAGTATTACATCTACCTGATTTTACGGGTATTTATTTTGTCTGCTAAATTATGCAATTTAACTTGTGAAGGAGGAATAAACTGTATACAATAGGCGAAAGTCTTTGACCTAAAATATTTTATCTTCTATATCCCTTTATTTGATATAATTGCTACTCATGTCACCCATTTAATATTAATTAAAACTCAGCTGTACCACTAAGTCAATGTTTATCCACTACATTTTAAGCCCAGGTCATATGGGATTGTGGTGAAATCTCACTGAAATTATACTTTATTTATATACTTGTACAGGTGGGAAGTGGCATGGTGTTTCGGCTTAAACGACTGGTTCAGTACTTAGTTGTTCATAGTTGAGTTAGTTACTACTATATGAATCCATTTATAATCTTAAAATTAACAACAGAAGTAATCAAATACATATTAACTTTGGATGCGTTAACCAGTGAACTAAACGTTATTCGACATTGCTTTTACTTATTAGAAGATACCTTTTCCATTGTTCATCGTCACTTCCAATGTTGTACACAGTATTAGAAAGATTATTACTTTATACAGACCTTTGCAGTACATGATAAGATTTATACTTCTGGATGGTAATCTGTTCGCTTGAGACTGGTACTGTGCTCTTCGTAACGCCTCTACTCGCTATTCCCTTCATGCTGGAAATTATGTTTCATTTTTATTTGATGACTACGTAACTAAAGACATTAGTGTAACTCACCAATTCTATGCTTCTAAGATATCCGAATAATCCGCCTAGACCAGGAAGGTCATGAAATAATTTGATTACCAGACACCCCGTAACGTTGACCTTTCTTCAGGTTCTATCATTCGATTCACAAGTCAACGTGGTTCACCACTTATAAAAGCACCTTGACTCTTCACTCTAATCACTCTACAAAGTACTGCTTATACTGTCTGGTTCTATTAAATGAAAAAAATTTGCTTTTACAGGCCATCCAGGCTTTTAGGACTTACCCTTTTCAACACTTCATCGGTTCCAGTGATTTTTCTTTTCCCAAGATTCCCATCGAATCCAGGATTCTTATTCGAGTCCTAGAACAGTTCTAGAACACTTTACGTATAGTATTTTCTTCAGTATTAAACCTACAACGTTCATGTTTACCAGATAACTAATCGATAATAACGCAAGGGAATTAAGACAGAATTTTCACCTCAAAGATATCGGATTTTCACTCGTATACCATTACTTATAATGTTTCCCTTTTTTTTAAATCGAAGGAACGTTATTTGTAGTTGGATGAAATTTTCCCCTCAGAATTAACCTAAACAGTATATTTAAAAGTAGCTCAGTTACATCCAATAATCAATCAAATGAGGTCTAAAACAAAATCATAGATTAAAAACATGCGAAATTGACATTTCTTCGTAACGTCATCGCAAGTATTTTTAATGTCATTTTCACTCAAATATTATGCAAGATAAACAAAGTGAATACCTAACTTAATGCATAAAGTGGTAATAAAAATAGATAATTATGCGTTTATATACAGATATTCCCATAACGATTTTATATCAAAGAGTTATCTTTCAAAACTATTAGTTAGAAGTATCACGTTTTATTTATTATATTAAAGAACAAAAGACTAAAAGATTAAAATCCAAAAGGATGATGAGGAATTCCTGGAAATATCCCCGATATACCACTTGAAAAATCTTATTAAAAAACTACATTGAACTCGTATAGTTCTTGCTATTTACACTACAGTGTTATAAGTAGTATGAAATAAAACAATTTGAGAAACAATGTAGTAACTTATTATCACTTACTTTAGTTGGTTTAATGTATCCAGTTACTTCACTTTTCTAGTAACAAGAAATAAATTCGTTATTATTGGATATTCACTGTTTCTAAGCGTCACTGTTGCTAGCAGTTCGAAATAGTGCACTAGTCCTGAGACATTTGCCAAATCTTCAATTGTTAACATTTTTACCATTTAATGTATATTTGTGTTATTAGAAAACAAGTAAAGGTTAGAAATGGATTTGTTATGCAATATGACAATTACCATTTACGAATTTGTATTATTCACAATACCAGGTTTATAATTTTTTTGTCGAATGGAAAAAATGAATTATATGAATCGAGTTAGCTGTATAATATTGTAAATTACTGTGCATAATATCTCGCCATCTTCATTTAAATTCTTTCTAGTGTCTCGATTACTGAGATAAAATGGACGGGTTGAGGGGCATCACGAAATTACCAAATCATAATTGAGACTTGTTTTATTATTTTCAGGATGCTAAAACAGTCTAATTTTCAATCCTACTTCTTACCTAGTTGTTATACCTTTTTTATATTAATTGATTTGCAGATGTATTACTGTTACACTTTACGACAATAACATCAAATAAACCATGGAAAATTCAGGTATTTAAACAGCTATAAAAAGTAGATGTAGGTTATTCATTCTCAGTAGTTGCATTGTTAACAAAGGTTAGAAGGAAATGGATTCTAAATCTTTGGGGGAAATGGTCATGTAGAATTGATTGTAATATTATACATGAAGGTATACATATAATATAGTGGAAACGGACGTAATATATTAGTAAAATTTTCTGAATACTAAATCTTCAATGAGTAATGTAAAAGACTAAATAATTAAACGTGGAAGAATGAATGCTAGTATTCATTTAGCGATTACTGCTATAGTTCTGGTTTAAATGAAATATTAGATATTTCACGTTAGAGTCGGACCAGCTATTAAAGAGGCCTAGCAGGAACCCAACCACCAAAACCTTCTTCGAGATCTTTAGCAGCAGCAATCAGAAGACGATCCGAGTTGGGAGCACCAACAACCTGCATACTAATAAGTAGCTAATGATATACATGTAATCTGTAGTAAGTATAAGTTAGTAACTATAGGAAATATAATTGAGAGGATTACAAATATAATTGTTGGAAATTATTATTAAAATAATACCATAGACAATTCTACCTGGACGCCAAGTGGTAGCCCATTACTATCAAGACCCATAGGACATTGAACCACAGGAAAGGCTAGTGCATTGAATAGTGCAGTATAAGCGAAGTTCACGGGTGTCAAAAGAGGTTGGTTATGAAAAAGGGCCGTGCAAGGCCAACTAAAAACATCCCGGAATTATATTAATTATAGTCAAGAAAACTATTTAATATAAGTAGGAATAGAGCATCGATTAAAAACCAACTTGACTTTCGGTAAAAATTACATTTAAATCTGCTTTTTAAATAACTAATAGAAAATATTTCTATAATAAGCTAACGTAGACAAACCTTGGAAACAGAAAAATCCCATCACTGCCCAGTAGTTCTTTCAATTCACGTATCAAACGATCTCTCTTATAAAATAGCTTTAAAAAAACAACTTTATAATTGCTATACACATTTATAACATGAAATGGTGAAATAAATGCCACATAATATGAAAGGATAAATGGTAGAATCCTAAGATACGAAATTTAATGTATAAATTAATAAGAAATACGCACCTCCTTCTTTTGGTCCTCACTATATATGTTTCTTCCATCTATCATACCAGAAATAATACCAGCTAAGGTATGTTTTGATGAACCCATGAAAAATTTTGGAAGCTCGGAAAAACAGTTCAAGCGACCTTTTTTCCCCTAAAAAAATCGCAAATTGTAATATCTTTAATAGTTAATACACATTCCGGAAAACATCATACTCCCCATACTTAAATAAGAAACTGCAAGATGCTATAAAGAAAATATCGTACTTCTGAGCACAATAGGTACTCTGCTAACACAGGTTCTTCCTTGTTCTCCATACTCAGCATGAAATACTCAATCGCATGTCGAACCAGTGGCAAATCAAGACGATGAGCAACTAGATCATATTTTCTCTCGAAATAACCTACAGCCTGAAACATTGAATTATGTTACACACTACAGTGATAAAATATTAATTTCCCACTTCCCACTGCATTTATTATCCGAAATCACATTGAAAACATGGTTAAGCTAATATTATATTTGCAAAATAGCAAATTTCAGTGAATATTAAGGGAATTTCAACTAGGAAATCACACAGATTCGCTTTCGTATATACATATAACGTGCTATTTAACCAGTAGCAAATTTCTGCTTTACATTCTAATAAATCTTCTAGATTAAATGACCGAGTTTTATCACTTCGGAATGCTTAAAATCCCCGTTTACTAAAAGCAGTGTTTTGAAACGGACAAAACGAAGAGAATCCTTCAATATTATGCTGACTGAAAACAGTTTTCATTTCTATCATTAACAATGCGGGTGAATTAGTAATATTAGCATAGCGAAAGCATTGAGTTCAGTCATTCTGTTCAGCAACTAGTAAATACTCTTGAACGTTGCTTAAAAGTGACGATAGATTATTGTCTTACAGTCTATAAATTGGTATATCACTAAGTGCTCACTTACTACGTTTCCTGCACCTGGGTTGAACCTAAAAGATTGGAACCTTTTTGAAGGCATCAATGGACTGAATTAAAGATTGTGGCAGGACGATTTGTTTGGTTCAAACACTTCTTTGTGTAAGATGAAGAAACATAGTTTATCTAAGAGATTGCAAAATAAAATTTCGTAAAATTAGTATTTTAAAGAAAGTTGCGTTGCATTGTTGAGGAACCATCTGAATATTTGTAAAGATATTTTTATTAAACTGCAATAGAAAAGATTCTCACAATCTTCCGCTGATGTAAGAAATACACTTTTCCATCGCAAGGAATGTCATAATTTAGAGCGATTGGAAATCGTTCGATATACAGAACTAGACGATGTCCTAAGACATCCTGGTAGTCTATGCTGTTCATCTTCGTACACACAAACGCCAAGTCCACCAGTCTCAGCGCCGAACGAGCCCCAAATCATAACACTTCCTCCAGCGAAATTTCGGGTTCAAAAGTGTCGGGGTTCCTTGCGCAACTCTCTAGTAGGAGTGAAAATCATCAGAACCGTCTAGATTGAACTTATCCTCATCACTGAAGACCACCTAAACTCGAGATTATGAGTTCATAGGTTTGTTTTTGAAGACTCATGAAGGCCGAACCTTTTCCCAGTCGCATCTCATGTTATATCAGACAAAACAATGTCTTTCCTCCTGTTTCAATTGTGGGCACTTCTTAATTCGTGATAGGACAATATTGGAACATTTGTCCAGAACTCTCCACACCGCAATTTTTAAGGAATGAATGCCACAAGTCCCATGGATTTCACTGATGCTTATCGTACTATTCGACGCTGTCTACAAGCTTGTCCTTTTTCACGACCATCCAACTTACCAGATAGTCCACTTCTCTTGTTTATACCATATTCTTCTTAAAGAAGCAGGCATTTCGAAACAGCCTTCCTGGAGCGCTTGGCAACATCGATAATCTGCTTCATCGTGTAATCGGCAGTTGACAGTGCTTTGATTTAACTTCTTTTCTGTTGAATCAGTTTAGAAGTACGACCTATTGTTATAATGGTTCACGATTAGTGAATTTGCGCTTTTTTCGGAAAATAAAGGCAAAATATGCTAAGTGGGCTATTATTTTGAAACAATGAGAACTGAATGGTTTTCAGAAAAATTAGCATAAAAGTGGTAATTTTTTTATGAAAAACGATGACGTTTAAATTGCAGATTCCCATGGTTATTACGCTTCACCTCTAAAAATTTTGGTCAATCTGATGATGGAGAACAGAAAAAAGCAAAAAACAAAGTGTGCTATCATTTTGAAAGGCACTGTATATACAGTGGGATCGCGTCATGACGGCTACATATTGCAAATGATAGCACTCGTTGTATTCGAGTGCAAAAGATAGCACTCAACTGATGACAATCTCGTAATTTTGTCCAGAGTGCCAGTTTTGCAATTTCAACCATAGATTGGGAATTAGCGTCACATTTGCTATCTAGAGCATATAAAATTGATATTTGCTTCAGAAATAAGTTTCTGTCATATTGTTCTGAGTGAAAGTCATAGTCTATATTCTTACTTACGATAGGTTTCTTTTCCGATGCCAGATAAGAAAAAACCCATGATTGACAGTTATTAGATTTATGTGTATCCCCATCAGTTTTGGTTTAACTTCATTTCAGAGTTGCTCTTGCAGCCTATTTTCGTTTTCTGCTGCTGAGCTACAGTGGGGTCGCGTAGCGAGGAGCATAAATTGCACCAGATAGCAATCGAGTGCTATTTTTTGCTCTATCGCCCATAACTTCTTTAAAAATGGGAATTTTTTAAAAATCTAACTAGAGAGCTGTATTCAGCATTGAATTTCCGATCTGGCACATACCAAACGTTCCTATTTCTGAAACAAACAGTTTTTTCGTCAAAATAAGTTTTCTCTCAATTTTGTAAAGGCAAAAATGTATTTACTATAATAATGGCTCATGACATTTACTTCTAACCGTAGCAAACAGATTTGCCAACTGAGAGAACAGCTAAAAGTAGAGTTTTTCCTAGTGATGTTTATTTTACTTCACTTCAAACTTGCTTACACATCATGTTCCACGATTATCCATTTTGAATCTCTCATCCAATTAGTTACTTTCTTCCTCTCTAACTTTGATTTGTATGTAAACGTTGTTGTTATGACCGAGTGGAAGTAGATGATGATGCCAACGCTATCATCGGTGATTTGATGCCGCGTGGATTTTTATGCCTCACCTTTGCGAGGACCACGGTTTCCTCTTCGTATAGCTTTTTATTTTTATTTTCTACATTATGGTTTCCTATTGATTATACAACTTCTTCTTAAGGAGAATGCCTGTATTAATATCAAAGAGTGAATTTCAGTTACAAATGTGTGTTTCAATCAGTCGCAGTTTTCATTTAGTACCACTTTTCGGTTTGTTGTTGTTTTCGCCACTTATATGTCTCTAAACATCAGAGATGACAAAGAACTTTACAAACTTAATACTTTTGCTCAATTTTGCCACACAATCTAGAAATATTACGCCTTTCACGCCGGCCGCCCATTTTAGAAGCATAGTTTCAAACCACGACCCCCATTTAATCAAACCCCCAAAATAACGGTCGATATCGTATCTCAAGTCAAGCGGAGGAAATCGCCTACTGGAAAATGGCATCAAATGAAAACTGCGACTGATTGAAACACACATTTGTAACTGAAATTCACTCTTTGATATTAATACAGGCATTCTCCTTAAGAAGAAGTTGTATAATCAATAGGAAACCATAATGTAGAAAATAAAAATAAAAAGCTATACGAAGAGGAAACCGTGGTCCTCGCAAAGGTGAGGCATAAAAATCCACGCGGCATCAAATCACCGATGATAGCGTTGGCATCATCATCTACTTCCACTCGGTCATAACAACAACGTTTACATACAAATCAAAGTTAGAGAGGAAGAAAGTAACTAATTGGATGAGAGATTCAAAATGGATAATCGTGGAACATGATGTGTAAGCAAGTTTGAAGTGAAGTAAAATAAACATCACTAGGAAAAACTCTACTTTTAGCTGTTCTCTCAGTTGGCAAATCTGTTTGCTACG
Source organism: Heterorhabditis bacteriophora (assembly GCA_964036235.1). Taxonomy (NCBI): domain Eukaryota; kingdom Metazoa; phylum Nematoda; class Chromadorea; order Rhabditida; family Heterorhabditidae; genus Heterorhabditis; species Heterorhabditis bacteriophora. The sequence continues at coordinate 578,397 of OZ038427.1, read as the reverse complement.
GTTAGAAGTAAATGTCATGAGCCATTATTATAGTAAATACATTTTTGCCTTTACAAAATTGAGAGAAAACTTATTTTGACGAAAAAACTGTTTGTTTCAGAAATAGGAACGTTTGGTATGTGCCAGATCGGAAATTCAATGCTGAATACAGCTCTCTAGTTAGATTTTTAAAAAATTCCCATTTTTAAAGAAGTTATGGGCGATAGAGCAAAAAATAGCACTCGATTGCTATCTGGTGCAATTTATGCTCCTCGCTACGCGACCCCACTGTAGCTCAGCAGCAGAAAACGAAAATAGGCTGCAAGAGCAACTCTGAAATGAAGTTAAACCAAAACTGATGGGGATACACATAAATCTAATAACTGTCAATCATGGGTTTTTTCTTATCTGGCATCGGAAAAGAAACCTATCGTAAGTAAGAATATAGACTATGACTTTCACTCAGAACAATATGACAGAAACTTATTTCTGAAGCAAATATCAATTTTATATGCTCTAGATAGCAAATGTGACGCTAATTCCCAATCTATGGTTGAAATTGCAAAACTGGCACTCTGGACAAAATTACGAGATTGTCATCAGTTGAGTGCTATCTTTTGCACTCGAATACAACGAGTGCTATCATTTGCAATATGTAGCCGTCATGACGCGATCCCACTGTATATATATAATGGAAATCAGATGGATTCCAATGGTCAACTTGTGAAAATTATTAGACTAGGTAGTGGTCAACCTAACCATATAGATTATTTGCCAAAAAGATCGCACCTTTTTATTTATTATTAAAATAAACAAGCTTTTATGTTTTTTAAACATAAGAAAACTGACTTTCTTTAATGTTCCTCTCATTTCTTCGCTTAGTGGTTGCACGATGGAGTTATCAGTTATTCCTTCCATATAGAATACACGTAGTTTACGCATTGACACCGGCTCATCAAGATTCAAATTCACCACATTTTGACCTCCCATAACCTACTTATATATATATATATATATATATATATGTATGTATATATAATATAATATTTGTTTTTAACTTATAGATGTTATAAATCAATCACTTTGATGAGAAGGGATAAATCTTCTGCAAATCTGCACATTGGTCCAATTCGAAGCATTTGAGTCTTGTATTTTGTAACCAAAGGAATGTGGCCACTAAGAGGGATAACACCTATAACAAGAATTATGGAGAACTGTTTTAGTGATAAAAAAAAATAATAGTTAAAGAAAATGAAGGCAAACAATTAGGTCCAAAATAATGACCATATTTTACCTCCCTTTAGTCAACTTTCAAATATACACGCAAGATCAAATTATAAAAGCTGTCACGTCGCATGTTGTTAGGACTGGAATGATTATTACGCCTTGCTCACCCAGTAAATTATTTAGACAGTGCAGTGAAACACATTAATATTTACTAGATTTGCTAACGAAATTTTTTCTTTTATGTCCAAAATAATAAAACAAATGCAGTGTTTCGGTTTCAGCAGTACATGCATAATTATGGTGAAAATTTCGCAATTATTCACAAGGTCTAAAAATACCAATCGTTTATAACTAATTACTGTGTACCTCCAAAATAGGCAGTTTATGGTTAAGCAAACAAAAGATGCAGCCCCCATCAATAAACTGGAATAAATGTGATCATCTTGGTTCTCATCAAGTAGTATACTTTCTTCAACACCTTTTAAAATCAGCAGTCTCTTTATTAAGATAGCTGCTCAAATATTTCCATAAGCTCATAGTACATTCCCCACTTTTGAACATTTCGTATGTTATATTTTTGAATCAAACTGTAGACAAATATTTCACCAGGTGTGGTCTTCATTCCAAAAATGCCATTGAAAAAAGAAGGCATGCGAATACTACCACCAATGTCACTGCCGATTCCGATCTAAAAAAAGACTAGCTGAATTGAACTCAATTACGTAACTCTTATATATTCATTTGTTTATATTGTTTTGACTTATTTTATCAAAATATTTAATATCCTATTATTAAATACTTTTCTTTTGTTTCAATTGATTCAAAAATAGATCGGGAGAAGATATGAATGCACGTTTCTACTGACCACACTACCAGCTGCTCCAATAAGTGCACCTTCTCCTCCACTCGATCCACCCGCTTGCCTTCTAGCATCATAGGGGTTTGAAGTCCTACCGTAAATGGTATTAGATGACTCTACCCACATGCATACCTCAGGAACGTTAGTAATAGCCAGAAGTATTCCTCCAGCATCAACCATTCTAAAGTTATCGTCGTTTATGATTTTTAGAAGCATCATTGAAATTGTACATGATTTGTCTAAATATAATAAATGATAATCAACCTTTGTACTACTTCCGCAGTTTTTTCGCACTTAGTTTGTCTTCTATCATAGATGCCACAAGTTATAACAATCCCTTCTACTTCTAAAGCATCTTTCATCGTGAATGGTACACCCAGAAGTGGCTTTGACGAGATTAACTAAATAATTTGTAACAAAAATATCCCATATAAATCTACAAGCCTGTCACTCTGGAAGCATGAAATACCATATATATATATATATATATATATATATATATATATATATACTTATACATGCTCAACTATATATATAATGAAAACAGTGTTTTTAAGGTCTTTTGATTACAAAATAATAACGAATATATGAGGCAATCTAACGGACTTGTTCAACTTCAATATCATCCATGTCTGCTACACGCATATCCACATCTCTTGCAGTTTGTCTTGCCTGTTCGAAATTTTTGACCACAACGGCGTTAATGATGCCATTAACTTGTTCAATTCTATGAATATAAGCTTCTACTAGTTCTAGAGATGTGATCTGAAAATTTTTATATGTAAAAGTATTGTGCGCAGCTTATGTGACTCTATAAATGTTCTTACAAACCCCCACCTCTCTTTTAGCAATTTTATCGACGGCCTGAGTAGCGCTTATTTGTAAGAGTCCATCGGTTGGCTTCGTAACATAGATCCTCGTTGTGAATAAGTTTATAGTATAAAAGATGGTATGAAGAATGAAAAAATAGACACGGAAACCAATAAAAATAAATGGATTCAACAGTCGCAATAAGGCAGATGAAATCATGACCCTAAACAATACACTGGAAGCAAAACATTTGGACTCATCTTTCTCTATTAAGTATACTCGAACTAATAATACATTAATAAAAACACTAAGAGTGTTAAAAAGGTTGTTAGATGTGATATTCCCCAATAATATAAGATACTAAAGAAATAAAAGTCACTTAGTAAATTTATTATATAAGGACTGATATCTATAACAGAACAATCTTCCAATTTCACTACCTTAGCCATTGATGTCTAATGTTAAAATATTTAATTCTCAATAAAGAGGAATAAGTACGAAAAATAACAATAGTTTATTCACCTTGTTTAGTGACAAACTTTCAAGCATACCTTGCGTTGAAATGCTGAGTGAATCACTAATAAACAGATAAAACACAAAACTAAAGACTACAAACTGTAATGGGGCATCGAAAACGCGTACATTACACTCTGATCCTAATGCTCTAAATAGTTTTTGCGTAATAAACACTGAAATGAAATTGTTGCGACAAACAAGTGGTTATAAACATTGTATCTAAAGATTTATATAAGTAATGTAAATGATAAGTAATGATTACATTGAACAGAAGTAAGAATAGATCTCGCAACTCTAACATGATACAATGCTGATAAGCAATGAAAATCAGTTATTGGACCATAAAGTATATACACAATACCACGTACATCACAAAGACTATATTTTTATCAAAATAATTGGTCCACTATATATAGATTACAGAATTCTAAATCAAACTCTTAATTTTAAAGATCTAACGTTAACAAAAAAGAAATTGTATCTAAGAAGAAATAAGTCCAAGAATGTAAACATGCAATTAGTAATTTCGAATAATGGACGCTACAGAAATACCAATTTATTCCAAACCAAGATAATTTACAAGTGCTAGCGATTCCTTAGGTCATATCAAATGGTTACCAAAACAATTAACATTAACATATCTCAGTATGAAAACTCCCAATTATGCATTATAGAGAGCGGAAGTAGTGACTAGAAAGTGAACTATATTTAAATGAATTTGTATAAAATGCATGAGATGGAAAAAAGCTAGTCTTTTAATATCTTAAATATCTTTTCCAAAAGTGCAGCTTTAGTAGTATCGCTTAGATTTTTGTATTCTTCTGTTAACTTCAGAGCCTTGATGTCATTAACCGTTTTAAACGTCCTTACACATGCATCCTGTTAAAATAAGTACTAATTGCGGTATTAGATAATATCCATATCATGTTATATGCAAAACTAAGAAATTTATCAATCTTTATACTACATCAGTTTCTCTTCGTTATTAACCCTATCATAGAAAATTACAAAATATGTTGTATAAACATGTTTTAAATACGATAGAGTTAGATAGTAAATAAATGAATGCTCCAATATTTTATACTGTTATGTTTTACAAACATGATAATTTATGTTATTAAGTTAACACTAACCTGTAACTTAGCCAAACAATATTGATCAGCCCACACGAGCTTAGTAACAATAGCTATATCCTCACTGCTTATGAGAAACCTTTCACATTCATCTATTACGAATTGGATCTCAAATTTATCACCCAATTCTAATAGAAATTCTACGTTATCGGCTGCAATAAAAAAATTACTTCTAAAATCTTTTACTCTATGGAAAATGTACACCTATAATACTTTTACATATATATATGTAATTACTTCAAAAGTAAATAAATTTGCATGTAAAGTTGTTTAAAACACCTTAATAAGATGCTTTCTTAAAGATTAGAACTTTAATGTTTTTAACAACTTACTAGAAATAGGTTTGTGGCTTGGATATACCACATTTAGAAGTTCAATAAATTCTTCTAGGATTACGTCTTCTACGGGAATTTCCTTTTTCTCCCTTTCGCTGAACTTGGAGAAGAATAGAGCATAGAAAACCGGGGAATACAACGATAGATACTTAAATACGTTAAATTTAAAAAAAAGGATTGAGACAATCTTACTATAATTAATTGCATCGTCTGCTCTAAATATAAGTTTATTTAAATATTTATGGTAAGACAAATAATAATCGTTTTAAATAAATCAATTTTCTATTTTACCGTTTTGCTAACGTGCAGTTTCACCCCATCAATGATGAGCACCGTATCAGACGTGTAAGGCTCTTGAGTTAGAAAATCAAAACGAGGATTCTTCCTGATATATGGAATAAAATGGATTATCATTATCAGGCAGAGGCAAAATCACAAATCAATTTTTTAACCTATAATATTAAGTGAGACAAGCTTAATAAATATCCATATTTCCTATATAGATGTTCAACAATAAACCAGTGGAAACTGCTATTTATATTTTTACAGAAGAACTACTTTTGTACATTACAGCAATTAAAACATTAAATATATACCTGACTCCTACAACTTTCTGCACTGTAATACGAGCTTCAACAACCACTCGATCACCCTTTATATAGCCCTTCTCGGAGTTTAGAATATCACCCCACTCCATAAACGACGGAAACCCCCAGTTGTTCGAGTTAAAGTTGAATTTATTTGTGAACTGAAATAGTCATATAATAATTATACAGATATTGTGCATTTATTTTTCTAAAATAAATAAATATGTGAATAATGAGAACAGCCTTACATATAGCTTTCTTGAAGACAGAAATAATATAAAATGCTATGGAACTATACAATTAATATATTTTAATCCGACACTATAAGTTAACAAAGCACTTAAAGGCGGTCCATTACATTATTCGAAAACTAATTATCATATAAAAGTACCTGTCTGGAAAAGTGTGGTATATCAGGCTTTTGGGACAACAGTCGAAACTCAACGATGGCATCACATGACCACAGTGTGCTCTCGCTTTCCGGATTACAATCAATGTATACAGAAAAAAACTTTACATGCGAAGTCCGTTTTGTGCATTCTGTTTTAGCTGCTAGACGCCTGATTAAGAATCAAGTAAATAATAACAGCGAGTAAGATCAACGTTCTACTAACCACGGCAAATTTGCTATATGGTGAAATGACGTATTAACTTTGGACCTCAAATTGGACAAGTTCGGAATGTTTAGTTTTATCGAACCCTCGGTCTTGTTTCCTATAAACTAATTTTTAGGAGCCTGTTTTAATGAGTTTAACGACAGTTATTTCATCTTTTCATAAAATTACGCACACTATGATTACCAACCATGTAATCAAGCCTATCAAATTTTAAAAAATACATTGACACAATTCTATTTAAAAAACCATACCATCGGATTCAGAATCAGCATTATGCATGAGAAATAGAAATTCTTTAAGTGATCACTAACCTAATCTAGTAAAGCTATTCCCTGCAATATCATCTAGAGACCGAGTGAACTCCGATCCACAATCTGATGATGTAGATCGTTGATTAGTCAAACCTGATGTTGATGAAGGATGTATATTAACAGGCACTACTCCAGATGAGTTAGAAGAACCTGCAATTTTATACTAACTTTAAATTTTAAGTATAAGATCTAATTTATACAACAATCACTTTAATCCAAATTTTTTTACACTAACACTAAAGGAAAGTATCACTACATTTCTAGCAGAACTTATGCTCAGTACTATTTTGGAATACTATCTATATTTAATAGTTATTGGTAAGAGTTATTTATTTACATAATATGTTCTAGTAAATTAAACTTATTACATGTGTCGTTTGTATTCTGTTATGTTGCTGGTCCATAATACTTCCTGCTATATACTATCAGCGTTCTGCTCCCACTTTTATCAGATGATGCAAGTTACATACTATGATAACAAAATGCTGAAGGGAAAATTCATTCACTTAATCTATACAGGCCTAGAACATACCAGCAAACAATCTTTTTGGAGGACCGTAAGATGACACAGCAACAGTAGATACACTCAGTTCAGGGCTAACATTATTGGAACGGAAGCCCTAGATTTAAAAGCTTTCATAATAGATGATTCTGTAGTTTTATATAAGTATTTTTTACTTATGCACTTACAAATTCCCTCAACAAATGATGGCACAATTAAAGGGTAAGTAGGACTGGTGTTCCGAATAACTTAAGTCACATTCTGTTTAACAAAAACCTCAAAGTACCTGAAACGATGGACGTGCTCCGGGAGGTGACCTACCAACTAGTGGTCTTCTACTAGTCACCTCTTCAACCCACTCTTCTGGTTCACTTATATCGCCCATCTGTAATCAACTTCGTAAATACATAACATGCGCAAAAAATAGTTACAATAACTATTGAATATTAAAAACATCAATGCTGCGTTTCCATCGCGTTGCGGTCAATAAGTTACGGTATAATTAGAGCACTATACCTCACTAACTTATTCATTTTTCAGAAAAACCAGTCCGTCTTAATGAAATTGTGAAGATAGTTTTATCAATTAGCGTTTACTTAGGTGCAGGGTATATAATGACCACTATCATGAAGACGGTGGAATCCAAGACATTTAATCCATTCATGGTCCTTATCTTACAGTTGAAATTATAAATAATGCTTACATGAACACTCATTTCTAACTGTTTTCAACTAAACATAATCTTTTTAGAACTTTCAACCCTTACTATTTGCTTCAATTTGTATAAGTATCAATATTATATCTAATATTTTCTTATTTGTTTGTAGGACTTATCAATTAAACTAATTCTTTGACATGTTCCATATATTTTCCTCGATTTAAATTTCCTGAATATATCAACATTTGTATTTTAAGTGAAATTAACCTAGTTTTTTACTTTAATTTCTTTGTCGTGTGCGCAGTATCTGCAACAATGAAGTGGTTAAACGTAATCTCATATTAGTCATGATCATAATAGTTAAATAAATCCGTATGAAAATGTATTTTCAGGCCATAGGTTAGATATAACTACTATTTAAATGGATATTGGAAAATTTAGACCAGTAGTCACTAATATAATCTCATCGAAGTGTTTCTTTTCTATACAAAATTAGGACATTTGTTTCCTTCGGATCCGCATAGCCACAAATCTTGTGAAATAATTGCTTCCTCTCGCTATAAATCTGTACATGGTAGCTCAAATTTCCACTACCATCTTTGTTGCTCACGCATCAAAGACGTAGTAAACTAATTTATAACTCAAAACAAATGCCATGTTGTATGTATAAATCCACACAAGTCTTTATAAAAAAAGAACTGTCACTATTCTAAAAATGGAGAAACAGGAAATCAAACGTAGTGATAAATTTTGCATGGAATCTTAACTTATATGGATCGATATAACAAGCTCACTACAGTTATGTCTTGTCGAATTAATGTAATACTAAATAATAAAAATTGAAGGCAAACATAACTAGTTGCAACATTTTATTAGGGTTTTGGCTTGATCTATTCAACTTCTCATAGATTTCAACTCGATTTCGAAAGATATTAAAAAACTATTGAAAACTTGAAAACAACTAAAGCATAAAAACTTGAGGTGAATATATCCATTATTTATTTATTTTCGATTAATGAATCTTGTTGAAAATCTCCTTGATATGCATTTAATATACATCTCGTTTGCCACTTTCTCTCTAGTAAGAAAGTGCCTGGCTGTCTGATCATACGTACTACGCTCTTTCAACATCTGAATTCAAATACATCTCATATAAAACATTATTTTAAATTTTATTAAAAAAGTAAAAATATAAAATTAGGTAGACATGAATAGCATACCTTATAAAATGAAATATTATGACCGTGTCCAGGTTGTAGCAGAGGAAAGGCTTTGGGTGGTGGCATTCGTCGAAAAGAAAGCGATTCTAATCGAAGTAATTTACTTGTAGCGATGAAACTACGACCAATTAGTTCATCTGAACATCTAAATAAACATTTATATTAGAAACAAGTAATATATCTTTTTACATTAAACATATTTACTACTATGTTCAATAGTTTGAAAACTTAACTGTCATGATCCAACACTGATATGCAAAGAGTAGAACCATTTGTAAAGAAGAGTTGTTGGGGTACTAGACTGAAAACGGCTTTCTAAAGTAATTGTAAATAAGGCGACAATTTAGGGACTCACAACTGGAAATCCTGTTTCCATGCCGGGTTTAAACACTGCGCCAATGTCTTAGTTTTTTGATTTAGAAAACTTGTTTCAGGATAGATTACTTTAGGTAACAATTCGAGCTTAACAAATGGATCAACTCGATCACAAATAGAATTCAATAGTGGGATATTTGTAAGATCGAGCACTGGAAAAACGTTAAAATTTTAAAGAGTATAATTGTGAATTAAAATTTATTGCTAATATTATTTAAAAAGGCTTAGTATACCTGCAATCTTACCATTTATTAGAATCAAAACATTATCACCAGTTGTTTTAATGTAACCAAGTTGAAGATTAATAGAGGGAACCCTAAAATCATTGCTTATTACACCATAAAAATACTAATTACCGTAACCGGTATAAAACTTTCTAAAATGGTATTGTGTGACATTTGATAATATATTTTATCTTACATAAAACTACATTTCCATCAACAATTTCAATGAAATCATTTTTAGTAGTTAAAAAAAAATGAAAATATACCTTCCAATCATAGTTTTTTCCATTTCGTCTGTCAATTGTGAGTAATAAGATAAAATAAGCTCGTTAGTTGAAAAACTTCTGAGGTGAAGATAAGATATAATCTGGGAAAATTCTGACGAAATCTCAAAAATCTCTATTACCATCTTCACGGTAACCTATAAGAATTATATCTTTATCAAACAAACACGAAATTAAACTGCTACATTATGATCAATGAATAGAATATTTTCTAAAGTTATGTTCGGAAAAAGAATAATATTAATTAGATAAGCTAGAAGTATTCTCTACGAACTAAGAGTTTAAAGAGAGATCTTGTGCTAAGCCATATGCCCTCCTTTTTTGGGGTGGATAAATCATGTCGGAGACACCGTGAAGAAATTGGAAGATGGACGATGACTTGAGTGCGTATGAGAGGAAGCAAAACAATTTCAGTTTGTCGCGTGGATAGCGTAATAGCATGCTTTCACGAACATTACCAATGATATACGCAAAAGAAAAATCTAAACTGTTGGTGGATATTTTTAATGATTCTCGAAATGCCATTAATGTTTTGAATTAGCTGACAGAAAAGTTATGACAGTCACGTAACGAGAAAAAGATCTTCATGATTTTATAGTTCCTATATTATTGTTACGAAAATTTGTTTATAGATCACGAACTTCCGTAATAATCACACATTAGACTGACTTATTGTTATTGGAACATTGATGTAAATGTTCTTGCCGATCATCGGGGAAAGCATAATGTTTAGCATTCCAGTAGCTGTAACACCAACATACCACACATATAAAAGAAAGTGCTACTGGAATGAAAGGGTCTTGAGATCAGCCTCATAGTCCTCTTGTCAACCATCTTAGTTGACGTTATACTCGTCCCCTCGTTCATTGTATTATTTTGCTAGATTGCAAGATTAGTCAGTAAACTTTATAATCTATCAATTGGCTCTTTCATTTCTCACTTGCAAAGGAAAAGGAAAGAGAGTAACACAAAACATATTTTTTTCATTTTCTCTTTAATTATAACTTAGAGTGGCGTCCAGAATTACTGGTAACAAACTGCATTGAGTGCATTATCGACAGTCACTTTCTTCTAAATGATTTGCCTTGTATTCTAATCATAAATTCGGATTCAGCATCAAATTGCGGTTCTTATCAATACAATGTCCTTAGTTCTATGCAAAGTTTACTTTAGATGAAAACGAGAATATCTCAATTCCAGGGATTTTGAGACTATAAGCAGACCACAAAAGGCGTAAAGCATTTAATGAAATGGTTACTATTCTGTAACAACATAAATAAACCCATTGTTTTTGGGGTTGTAGTTGTTTCTAAAATTCAACATCACTGCCCTTTGACGGGCCCTCCTCTGGTGACTTCTAACAGAGCATAGAAAAGAACAACAATTCATCAAAAAACGATAAACTACAGAATAGTAACTATATTATTATTTAATTTACGCCTTTTGTGATTTGCTTATACTCTCATAACCGCTTGAATCCGAGATGTTCTCTTTTTAACCAAAAGTACATTTCATTAAACTAGGGAAATTATATTCTACACAATCGCCATTTAATGCAGAATTCGAATCTGTTATTAGAATACAGAGTATATCACTTAGAAGCGAGTTACAATCGATAATGCACTCGATGCAATTTGTTAGCAGTAATTCTGGACGCGACTGTACTTGCTTTCTAAAGCATATCGCTTTAATTTAGGGTGATCTAAAAATCCTGTCTTAGTGTTTAGATAAGTTTTTGATTCTACACACTGATCCAAAATTGATTGAGAGACAATTAGCGATTCTTTGTCGAGATATTTGGTTTCGTCATTCACTGATGATTGTTAATTAAGAGATCATGATTACTGATCACTGCTGTTGAAGCGAAATTTAACCGTTTCTTCTTCTTCAAAGCATCTAGTAGCTAAGTAGTTTTAAGTACTATTATTTTAAGTATAGAAGAAATTGTAGTTAACCGTTGGTATGTTCTTTGCAACACTGTACTTCAAAAAGATAGAACTTTCTCATATGTACAGAGAAATTACGCTATAATTTGAAAGCTGAGTTTCACTAAACTTGTAGTTCCTTGGAGAGCAAAAGTTCTCAAGTGCTTATCAAAATGAAGGTCGAAGTCTAAATAATCGTTTCAGATTAAAATCCCCTCAAGAAGAACATTAAATGGTCTCCACTAAGATTCTTGCATTATTTCCTCCTATCTAACCTATATATCGACGGTATAAATTCATAAAATTCTTCCAAAAGAGGCAAATTCTGCCCAATATTACATTTTTTAATCAGGTAATTGTTTAAGTGGTGACTTTCCTTGATAGTATTCAAATCTGAGCTCTTAACGTTCACGTTATCACTCAGGTCAGTACGGTGAATAACTTTTATTGATGATATTGAGCTACATAGTCGTCTAAAATAATAGAAAATAATAGTGAATATATTGAAAGCTTTTAATTCATTCCATTTGTATGTTTTACATTCATCCATTTTATCAATTGTTAATAACGCTGTGCTAAACGGCAAGCGTACATCAAACGACTGCAGTGTAGCTCAGAACTTCCCTCGCATTTCGCAAATTTGATGACGGAATTACAATCAGCGTTGGATTTCCGATACCGTACATGCCAACTCCCTACAGTATATTTAAGTTTCCCCTTTCAGAAATCCGTTATAGCTACCATAGCATCGTAAAACCAAGTCAGAAAATGCATGATTAATTTAACATTTCTTTCTCATAACTACTTAATATAAATCATGCCCGTTTCATCGTCAATATCATAATCTCTATTATGATCATATATCATATGGATTATAGTAAATAGCCTTGTCTAGAGAACTTGCATATATATTTCCATAATAATCGGGTTGTTGTGCCTTTTTGAGATATTTCTGGATATCGATTTCCAACAAAGAAAATATGATGCACAATGCAAGTCGAGAACACCTGGAAAAAAATGTAACATTAATTCAATACATATAAATATTGTGACACAAAGGAAATAACTATTACGATATATGCCTTTGATTTCTTCCTTGCTTTATATTAGATAACCGTTAATAACTTTAACTAAACTACCACTGATTTATAGGCATATTATAATGGCAAATTTTATTTGAAGAAAATAAGGAGCTAACACCTTGGTAAAAGATCCTTTCGTACTTCATCCGCAAGTTTCTCTACAGCATCAATGATGCAATGAATTCGTTCAGAAGATGATATTTCACGCATATACGACTTCTGAAGTAGATTATAACAACCAACACTAAGAAATACTGTAACAATTATTATTATTACTAAATATTAAGTGAAGAAATAATGGGTATAAATAAAGTACATAACGCAACTATGGCTTATTCATTATTTATTCAGCTATTCACTTAATGTTAATTTCTGCAAAATATGGAGTTAGCTTGTATTTTTACTCTAGGTGTTGCTTATAGTTGCTAATTTTCGTCATATCTAAATTAATAACGATACTCTTTCCTCGGTATATAGCCTTTTTTTTAAACGCATTCTAGCATTATTGCCCATAGTTAACATTAATCTTCAGCAGTATTTATTCCACTTAGAATAGTAGCTTAAGATATATTTAAAAGGATGTCGTAGCATTAGTTAAGAAACCTGTAAAAAATAGAAACAATTAAAAGCGATGTATTAATATAATAATAGAACTACAAATATAACAAACAAAACTGCAAATAAAGAGTGGTTTAAAAACACTATGCAACAGTGTTACTCACGAGCGTTCTGCTGTATTCAGTGCTATCTTGTGTTACACTCCTCGATATTTTTGTTATATCATCTTTTTTAGACCGACAATACTTTGTAAGAAGAGAGTAGATTACATATTCACATCTCTTAAATAACATTTTTATATAAGATGCATGAAATAAGCGTATACGGATATATACAAAAACTTTAAGTAGAGAACTCTTCTTAGTAAAAACCATATAAGAATTCTTTTTAAAGACTATTTTAATTAATAAATCACTTATTAGTGATTGGTAGAATTTATTTATATGATAAAGATTAGTTGAAACCTCTGATTCTCTTACTTCTTTGGTACTCGCCAAAACCGTTGTAGCTGCTTTGTCCATGGCCACTTTTTCTTCTTTCGTGATTAAATTCACCATTCTATCCCAATCAACAAATCGTTTCCACCTTTCCTCAATAAATAGGATAGCTTGTTCAATGCCGTTTACAGCACGTATAATTGGGGAGTTCTGAATGAGTACATATACATTTTAAATCCCTTTCCGTCTTCAATATTCCTCCTTCCAACAAACCGTACTAAAAGCACGCTACAAATTTGATTCTTTTTAATTTTTTTCTATCTTCTAAAGTCTTTCGGAATTATACAAATTTAACATTGTCGCAATTAGCGGTTATATTCTCCCTTTCTTAGTTATTATCGATTAACTCACATGCACACCATATTATTTCCCCGTGTTTCCCCTTTATCTCACCTCTTTGTCCGCACTGATCTAATCTCTAAACTGTTTTAACAACGAGCCCCCCACCAAGAGGTATATATAACTAGTTTCTAGTAAAAAATTGGTGGTTAGGTTTTAACGATAACTTATTTTGTTGTCATTTTGACTACTTCAAATAAAGTGGTTTGGTAATTGCGTACACCGTACAATACCAACAAGATCATCAGAAAAGTATAACTTGGCCAGATCGAGACAAACTTATTAATCATAACAGTAGCTGATCCTTTGTTTTATTAATATGGAACAGCTTTATCTTATTTAAAGCTTAATTTAATATTTTGGAATTGTGACAGAGAAAAAAATAATTCCAATACATCCTCGCTGTTAATTATTCTACTTGATAATATCTTCGTGGATTTTTATTAATTGTTAATACTTTTCATGTTCACTTTTTTCCAATACCTTATACGCAATAATGCTGTTTAAGGCTTTATTGCAAGCCACATCAATGTTGTCGAGGATTATTTATCGAAATGCGCTTGAAAAATTATTCGTTCCTCATATCCATTGTAAATTATAGGTCCTGCAATATTATTTCCCCCTAGATTCCTTTTTTTTAAATTGTGGTTTGATTCTCTTTGGAGTTTGTTGGTGTCTTCAATATACATCACTTTTAAACTAGCATCATGTATTTGTATGAAAACTAAGCGCAAATCAATGGCATAAATCAATTACACCATCTAAAGATTCTATTTAAATATAGTAAAGTTCATCCCATCTTTTAACGTGGGAGCCTCAGAAAATATATTGACCGTAAATACAATCTATGAATCTCACATGGCTATTTAGTAAAAATAAATAATGTAGAACGTCTTACTCAATATATATATATATTAAGATCCACTCAATATTATTATGCAGTATATTAATTTCCTATCAATACATTAAGGGAAAAAATCAAGTGCACTAATTCAAACATTGAAAATGCTAGATTATCATATACACAAAATTAACAAAAAAAACGACCACAAATGAAGAATTTCGTTCTAATTGAACTTAATAAAAGCGCAAATTATTGTTTCAAAATACGTTTCCTTTTACCTCCTTTGAGAAATATATGGCACTTTATATGAACTTCGCGTACTAATTGAACAAATTACATCGTGAATATGAAAGTATCTCGACATCTAATGTACTAATTATTATCCATCTCGTACTTCGCTCAAAGTTCACCAATATTCTATTAGCAGATAGACAACTCAGACTACGTCAAAACTCCTCAAACTAATTTTATCCCAACGATCATCATGAAAAGGTCTTAGACTATGTGTTCACTATAGTAAAAATATTTAGTGTTATATCATGCTATTGGATTACTATGCTTCTGTTATTCACGTTAACAGCTTTTAAAGTTAAAAAAATAGTTAAACCATGATGTATTATGCAATTTCCTCTCTCTTCCTAATAATAAGAATAAAGCTTTACTTGTTTCTTCCTTTCGACGATTTCAGAATCACGTACAGTGACATCGTTATATAATTTCTTGGCGTAAGCACAAATGTTTTCAGAGTACATCTGAAATAGAAGTTCATAAAATACAGAAAAAAAGATACCAAGAGTTCTGATACAGGTGTTAAGTCGCATAATCTTACAGTGAGGACAATAGTCGGTTTGAAGATTTATCCACGTACACCTAGGATATCAAATAACAAGTTATTTTGCTTATCCATCAAGCTTCCTCGTTATGCGATCGAACAGGCTTGAAATTTAACACTGCCCACGACGACCCGCAGCTCATCCTGCTGATTCATCTCAAGCTCCTACTAGAGTCCTACTAGGAGTACAGGGTAGTGCGAAATTATTTATCCAGTTTGTTTTCCAAAATTGACCGCATTACGAAGATTATCGGCATTAGATCGGGTGGAATTAATTTTCTCGTTCCAAGAGCCTGAAATCTGTTCCAGGCTCATCTCAACCATTGTTCTGGTTTCATGAGTCATTTGCAGTCTTGGCGAAGGGTCCAATTCTGAAATCCAAAGTACTCTCTATCAAATGATTTCGTTTGATGGTCCTGTGAACAGTCGCTCTCCTGGGAGTTCTCCAAAACTCACAACGTATTTCTGTTCTTGCTTATGCCAATGTAAGAAGACAGTGTGTAGAGCCGTTATATCAGTCCAAAGACGGAAAATTCAAGTGAAGTTTCAAATATGGCCGAGAGATCTTTAACTAATGTATCTTCATTAGCATGAGAAATTGCCACGTCAGATATGCCAACTGCGCTTGCATTTCCGCTCCAGAACTTGTGGAGCACCGTGTACACATTTTCCATGCTAAAGTCAAGGTTAGGATATGTTGGTGTTTAGTTCTTTTCACATTTACAGTTATCGATTAGCTATACATAAAATTTAACAGAATATTTTTATTTACCTATTATAATAGAAATTAAAAATAGATAACGTTTATTATAAGTCTTGGCAAGATGCCCACATAAATTTTATTGAATAATTTTAAATATGAGACTGATTAATCTTATATTATACGCAGAAATTCTCATAATCGTCATAGCCTAACGATGTTAAATCTTATAATTTAGGTTAAGTCTTAATAGCACTTAAGCTAATTAGAAAATCAAATTCTTCGAAATCATATTTCTAGATATAAATCAAATTTTATAGCAGTTTAACGAAAACTATCTAAAAAAATTATTTGTTTGAGTATTATGAGATATAATGGTGACTATATAGCCACTAAGATGTTTCACGTACTGTATCCTAAGATTAATGAACATCAATATTTCATTGAAGTGAACCCTGTTCTAGTTGTATTTCATACACATAACATACGCCTTTTCAAATATCCTTAATAATGTAGTTCTTGCATGAAAAATTTCTTTACTAATAGTCTACAAAAAAGACCATAAACTTTCATACGTTTGAGTGTACTTAGCCTGATATTTACACTATGATTTATAGCGATCTCTTCCAGAATATCTCTGGAGTTGAATCATGGATTGCATATAGATATTCTACAGAGTAATTTATAATCACGATATGTCCTCATTAGTGCTCGTTCAACCTTATAATATCGATCAACAACGGTCTTCTTTGACCTCTTAACTAAAAAAGACTACAAAAACATTTGAGCTTATTAAATGAAATATAGCGAATGAAAAAAATATATATATAGATGACAGCCTGAAAACTTGTTGCATCACTTTTTGGTCGTTACTGGAACGATAAACCAATGAAAAAATATAAAAATATGCAAACTTCTAATCACCAATATATAGTAATGTGAAAATACTTTCAAATTTACTAAGTTGTATTAGTGTATTGCTATACTTTTTTAGAAAATAAATTTGTACTTTAAGGTATGGTTTTTGATAACATAATACGTAAGAAAAATTATTTATCTTCAATGAAAATTTAGAAGAAACAACTCACATGAACTAGCGACATCACGCCCATTAGTAAGTGCTCAGGATGGTTGAATGAGAGCATAGCATAATCATCTGACAAACCTGAAAACAAAGTTCTTGAACATTTACTCATCCATGTTATAATGAAGCTAAAGTGTTCACGTATTTCTTCTCAATGCAGTCTTCCTAAAATTAATATGAAGTGTGACTCATGCTACAAAGCAAAAGATAGTGAAAATTTCATAAATTGCATGTCTTGTATTACTAAAACATAAAGTATAATATTCTTTAATTAAAATACGGTGTACCTCCTATATATACATGCATATTTACTAAGATATTTTAAACCTTTTTGAATGCAAAGAAACGAATATAATCCTGTTGGCAGAGGTCTTCTATACTCGTACTTTGCCGATTCTCCACCATTATCCAATGATATCGTCCGTTCGACCTAGATATAAATATTTAGTTTGTAAATATTATCAAAATTTATGATGTCTTCGATATGATATAGTACTTAAACTGAAGATAATTACAATCAAGCACAAAAAATGTCAGATTTTTTCAAATGTTCATCATAATTAGATGCTATAACATAGTAATTAGTTCTAAAATTTCATCGATTTTAATATACGTCATTAATAAATATCTAATAGTGAATATCGTGATAACAAATATATTGTTCTAATATTAGACCAACATCAAAAACCATGCTTTGACTAAGTGAGTATTGTTGGACACCTGGAATGCGTCCACTCTATCTGTCCCTAGAAGCCCGGCGAGTGTAATCTCAGTCAGACGGAATATTCCCTTTTAATTCCCAAAAACAATTCATTATATTAATAGTGCTACTCTTGATATCTTGCTTGGCACAGATGTTACCTTCGCAAATGAAAATCAACGTCTCTTTCCCTAGAGTACAGATTACATCCAGATTTGTTTTTAAAAACAATTTATGACTTCTCCTTTCGCATTTTATGGTTATGGATACACTTTTACTAGATAAACAGGAAACAAATCCTTTTCTAAGCCATCAAAGTAGTTAAAAACTGGAAAATCGAATGTATGCTTGAGTTTGGTCTGATGATAAGGGCATAGTGGTTTTGACAGCTACTAGATGCTTTACTGATCTTCATATTGGAGATAAAATTGAGGCCTATCAGAATTAGCGTTATTAACTTGCTTTCTAAAGCATATCGCTTTAATTTAGGGTGATCTAAAAATCCTGTCTTAGTGTTTAGATAAGTTTTTGATTCTACACACTGATCCAAAATTGATTGAGAGACAATTAGCGATTCTTTGTCGAGATATTTGGTTTCGTCATTCACTGATGATTGTTAATTAAGAGATCATGATTACTGATCACTGCTGTTGAAGCGAAATTTAACCGTTTCTTCTTCTTCAAAGCATCTAGTAGCTAAGTAGTTTTAAGTACTATTATTTTAAGTATAGAAGAAATTGTAGTTAACCGTTGGTATGTTCTTTGCAACACTGTACTTCAAAAAGGCTGAACTCTTTAGGAAAATAACGAAATGTTATGAAGCTTGAAATGAAGGAGTTAAAATAGAACATAAGGAACTATTAAATTCCGTCAAAAAACAAATTTTTAAAATTTCAATGTAAAGTGTACCATTTTTAAGCTTATTTCCCGCCATGAATATGTCCAAAATACTGTGACACCTAGAAACCACGACTCGTAGCTATGTAAACGGAGATTTTTGACTCTATAAAGCAGTCTTGCAAACAAAGTAATAATTTCGGACTCATATATTAATCATACTGTTAGAAAGAGGTGAAGAAAAGTAATTGTTTACCTTATAAATAAACTTTTGAAACTGACCTATTCTTTTTGGCGAAATTTGACATTGAAGTAAGGATATCATAGAATCGCATCGTACATTTAGTAAATAATTCTAGCTGCTCTGACTCTCGTGAGTCTAACTGTGCGAGGCGATCGGCTAAGTAACCGCGACAGAAGGACTCTAGCTATAACGATGAGTAAATAACAATTAAAAGATAAATATTAATACGGAAATACATTTTAGAAAACTAGTATTTTAATTTATATATATATATATATATATATATAATAGGAATTTATCCAGATAGGAATAATTCTTTTTAAATCAATTTCATAGTAGAATAGATATATAAGATTTTAATTTTACACTTAAACAAATCAATAAATAATCTTTAAGACTACTATAACCAACTTATGGCTGGATATAAATGCTCGACGACGAAAGTAATAGTAAGTATGAATATATTAAAATAGAAATATTTAAAGAAATGTAGACTGTACTAGTTACGATTACATTATTTTCGTTAGTCGTCATGTTAATATTGAACGTTATTATCAAATACCTGATTCTTTATAATCATATGATGAAAATATGGCATCATTGTATTTAAAAGTGGTATTTTTAAAGGTATGGGATATTTTAAATATATAGTTAACATACCTTAAAATAAAGTAGTGAGCGGAACTATTATTAAATAATAAGCGAAAATCAGTATATTAAAAAGAAACACTATATACTAGCCTTAGAGAAAACTTCATGTTTAGGTTTAAAAAATTTTGCCTAACAACTTTATCCTACGTTTATTATTTTAATGCTTTATAAAATCTTATTGATGTTAACATTTAACTATAATTTTTTTTAATCCAACAAACAACTATTTAGAATATTTGTTTTTAAATATATGAACGAAATTTTAATAGATCTAAGAAAAGCCAGATAATTAGATTTGAAACAACATTTTTATAAATTAAGATTTCTCCAAATGCTAAAAATAATTTAATGTCTTCAGAAACTAAGAGTTAATTGGTGTACTATTAAAAAATGATGTAATGCTACTATCAGCAAATGAAGTGAAAAATAAACTGACCCTTTCATCAATTGTGCTTAAAGAAACTTGGATGTAATTGATATTGAACTGATGAAAAAAAAGGTTATAACTCTGGTAATTTCGTTGAATCATTTCCCACATGGAATAGATAATCAAACAGGCTTCCTGAAAGAACATTACTTGGGATAATGAGTAACTCTTTTTAACAAATTATTGTTTTAATCACTTAAAAAGAAAGCAATGCATGTGATAGAATAAACTACATAATCTTATAAGAGATTTAAATTATTACTAAAATAACACTTAAATAAGTTTAATAGATTACACTACATTCTGCTCTAAAATAGGTAAGAAATATAAGATTGATATAGAGCCAAACTTTAGGATCATTAGTTTTAGAGTTAATCTCTTGGGTGATCCATTCAATCGCTGTTTCTCTGATCATCTGTGTAAGCTTCACAGTAAGTCGATTGGATGGATCTACTTCAACTATCACATCCCATATGGAAAGAACACAAATATCTACTACGGTCCTAAAACGAAAAAATATAAAACTATGAATAATCGGATAAATAGTGGAATAAGAATTAATTCGAAGTCTAGAATGAAAGAAAGCAATACCGACTTAAGGGCAAGATTCATCTTCTTTAATACATGATATCCTTTCGGTGGGAACAGCGACTCATGGGTGAATTCCTTCAATACATCGTTCATTTCGCTCTGCACACATTCCGAAAGGTAAATCAACGACGTTTTCTGAAAATTTTTGGGAACTAATTTTTCAAACGTACTTTTCTAGATCTAGATATATACGTGGAAGATTCTGTAAATATAAAAGCACAAATTTGTATTTCATGTTTATTCATCACATTCTATGACTTGTGAACAATATTCCTATTTGTAGTACATGTTTGAAAAAATCAAACAGAAAATCTGTTTTAATATAACGCTACTCATTATCACGTTCAGTGTGAGTTACTGAGAGTTCGTGATGCGTAAGCAGGCTTGTTCTAATATTAGACCAACATCAAAAACCATGCTTTGACTAAGTGAGTATTGTTGGACACCTGGAATGCGTCCACTCTATCTGTCCCTAGAAGCCCGGCGAGTGTAATCTCAGTCAGACGGAATATTCCCTTTTAATTCCTAATGAGCCCTTGCATATTATACATGTATTATACACCCATACAGTTTCTTGGATAGGCAAAAGTCCAATAATACACTGTGATAACTATACCTTGTAATCCAAGCATAGACAATACAGTATTTCCCCTAATTGTTCACATTCTGACCTTACATCCATGTTTTTCGCCACGCGAGCATAATCTAGTGTAATTTAACAACTGAAACCGGTGAAAAGATTAGTTAGATGCAACATCGTATAAAAAGCTCTGACCCCACACTGGATATACTTTTAATTTCTCTAAGCTTAACGGTATTTTTCTTATATTACTCATTTTGTCCATATTATTTTCTTATTGATAAAATTTATAGTCATATTCTCTACAACAGAGGAAGCTTTCAAGAGGGTAGCTTTAATCCTCTATCATATATTGAATATGTTGACCCTAGACAAGAAATATCTCATATTTTTTGTTTTCAAGGTTCAAATATAATTGCACTGACCAGCATTTCACATTTAGTTGCTATATTTTGTTGATTCTTAAGTTGATTGATAAGACGGCTGATAACCTGTTCATCCAAAGTACGAATTGAAGAGTCCCAAACGAGGAAAATTGAAAGTGTACTAAAATATAAAATGATATTTATCAGAAAACTAATAAAAGTTGAAGCTCATAAGTGATTAAAAAATAAAAGTTGAAGCAAACATTATTTTTAGGACTTCTCGTGGAATATTAAAGTAATGGACAGGACAATGCAGCAGTGCAAATGAACAATCGGAAAGATCACCAAGATATTCAAATGTCTGCAAATCGTTTGGAAGTTACCAAAATTACCAATAAAAACAGAAAACAAGCTTCTTATTACATTACTTTCAAATATATGCAGTAAATATTGATAATATGAAGTAAACTAATGCTAAATACCTACTCGATCTGGGTATTACGTTCTTCTATTAAAACTTACTGATCCCTGTGAGTCCCATTCATATAAAGTTCTCGTGAACTCCAAAAGATCTTCGAAATCCAAACGCGGAACATCGTCGTATGCTATTTTTTTCTGTAATAATAGCATACGAGTGTATACATGACACGCATAGTTAATGTAACTATATATATATATATATATAGCACTAATTTTAAAGAGGATAAGAGGGATGCGATTGTAGATAAAAACTAACTATGATTTTTATTTCGGCTGTATAATGATGACCTTCAAGAGATATTGACTTCTTCACTATTGTATCCAATGGTAATAGAGACAGTTGTACACAATCACCGTTTCGCCGATCCAGAGAGACAAGTCTATGCTTTAGTTAATATAAACGATTTACAAGTTATCAAAGATAATTTACTTAAAAGCCATAATAAGGTTTTGAAATTTCAACCTAAATTTTAAACTGAATAGAATGTTTCTTTTAGCCTAGAAACAATTAGCTGAGATATTAAATGCTAAATTAAATGACTAAATGAAAAATTTACAGACATGCTCACCTTTTCAAGAAAGATTTTGAACGCAAAATAGCCTTTTTATTTTGACCATTGAAACGAGCAATTACAAACTTAAGTTGAAAGTTTGTATGATGACCAAGTTCGCTGCAAATCTTTTCATATTATTCATCTATATATTCACCTATAGAATTATTAGTACCATAAAACTCGCCTTTACAAAACATTCTTTAACTAATTTAAGTTATTAAAAAAGCCTTGAAAATTTATGTAAACTCACAAGCGGTATAGCTCGTTGGAATTCATCGTTTGTTGTTTGCAGGACTCATCACTGAGAATAATATTAGAAATTAGGGGATTCAGATAATCTAATCTTCTTTTATGAGATTTAAGAATAAAACTACCACTCATGACAAAATAAAAATACACAACATGATAAAGTCAACACGTTCTTTTGTATTTTTATTACATGTGTATATAGTGTATTATTGTGTGGTAAAATAATTATAAAGGTATTTCATCAAAATACCGACCAGGCCATAAGTTCAAATGATAACTGAATTTATCTTACCAAATGAGTAAATGTTATTTAAAGAAAAAATATAGGTAACAATATTATTTCACAAAAATGCAAGCAGAGTATTTAAAATATTTCAAACTAAGTGATTTCACTGTAACTAATTACTCACTTGAATAGATACAGCACGAGGTTTTCGTTTGGTGTTAAGTGGGCAGTGACCTCCATAAAGTACATTTGCTGAAAAGAAACAGCTTATTCAACATATTTAGAGTTATAATTGAGAAAAACCTTACAAATTTTACGCATTCTGCCAAGATTTGTTCGTGCTTGATTGATCTACAACTATAAACCTGAAATGTTACAATAATATATTTCATAAATATTTAAATTGGGAAGTTGTATGCTTACAAAGTTTATTTCTTAGCTTTCTTAAGTTATCTCCAAATTTTCATTCATATTAATCGTAGGTTAACATTGTTATCTGGTTTTTGTTGGCATTAATTGCTTACTAAGTGTACAGTCAGTATATAAAACTTCAAATTCAAATAATGATAATAGTCATGCGCTTATATGCAAGCCCATGAAGTCCATTTATGACTTGAATAAATGGTTAATTATTAATTGATATGTGTAAATATTATTAAGCTTACATCTCGAAGTTGATCAAGTAGTCCAATACACTTCGTCTTGTCCTTTTCACTTTGATGATTTAAGATAACAGCGGAAACAATGGATTTGTAACCAGCATCTTTCATTTGCTCAAATTCCAAATATTAATAATTTTCAAGAGAAAAATTAACCATGGCTAATACAAATGACATCTATGTTTAAAAAAATCATATTTAAGATATTTGCTTCAATGCAAAAGAAGACTGTGTGAAGTTTAACTGATGAACTGATAAGAGTGTTCCGCATTTTGATATGACAGAATCTAATGTTAAATGTTTATATGTCCTTTATCTCTATTGCGTAATATTTAGTTTCGTATGTTGGACCAACATCTACTATTTTCATATTCTCTTAATGAGGCTCATTGTTATCTCAAACATGAAAGTTAGATTTTTAAAATTGTTAGAAAGCCTGTTAAGTATCTTCAAATAAATATGAAGATATCGTTATAATACTTATAAAAAGATTCTGTAGTAGTAGTCCATACAAGTGATTAAAATTGAGCGTATTTCTTGTACTTTGAGACTTACCAAATATCAGTTATCTCACTTAATCCAGTGATTTATTACTGCCAGCTATTTCAAGGGTTATTTCCTTTAAATTTTATAAATTTGAAAAAGCCTATAACATTTTTATAAATATGTCATTGGTTCTTGAGTTATAACGAGACATTGGTGAAGAAAATTCTAGTCGTTCGGTTAATGAAGTTAATTCTCTCCCTGGGCATTTATCTTCACAAACACTGGATGATTTGGATTGATAATGAGTTTCAACACAGTGCGGATATTCATTATATGTATAGTATTTTACCGAAATCTTG
Organism: Heterorhabditis bacteriophora; assembly: GCA_964036235.1. Lineage (NCBI taxonomy): Eukaryota > Metazoa > Nematoda > Chromadorea > Rhabditida > Heterorhabditidae > Heterorhabditis > Heterorhabditis bacteriophora. The sequence continues at coordinate 553,491 of OZ038427.1, read as the reverse complement.
TACAATTATATGACCTCATTTTCTAAATGGAAAATTCTTTAATAAAAGAAGAGAGTTTAGTCTAAATCTAGTGAGTTACTGATTATTAGACGCTTCACCATCTCTATCTTAAGTTAGAAATTAAGTTGAAAAAATAATAACTTGTCATAAGTAAATAACCTTTTACCTTATACGTAGAATTTACTATGTACGTATAATATGCTTGTGGAGATCATATTTTTAAAGTATGCGATTAATGAAGTGCTTCAAAAACATATTTCCCTTCCATCTTTGGTGTTAAAGAGTTTGCAGAAACTAATTGGTCTTATTGGTGATACGCCCTAATATATCGTTTTCGTAAAACAATCTGGGAACTACAGCATAGTTTCACATGATCCCCATAAAATTCATTAGTGAGGCTAGTTACAGAATTTCATGTTATTTCAAACACTATAGTTCTATGATCTAGTAAATATATATAATTTTTTTCAATTTTTTTTGGTAAAACTTCTAATTATTCTTTCATAAAATGTTTCTTAGATATAGCAGTTACGGATCCAAGTTACACGAAAATTTGTTTAAACATAAATTGCGTCATGTCTTTTATTGACGCAAAACGTGCATGGAGTATGCGCCAATGTCAATGATTATATGGTTGCTTCATTCGTTGGTTTGTTTTATCATAATTACATTTCTACATTTCAAGTTTATGTGTCAAGTTATTGTCAGCTTATGAAGATAAAAAAAGCTGTATAACTTATTACACATATTTTTAATACTCAACACGATTTCTTAGTTTATTCCTAATTACGGTTGTTACAACTAAATGAGATCAATAATATCTTCTCTTGCAATGTTTTAGAAAAAATGAGGCCACTGTCTTTAAAAGGACATGACCGTGCTTTAACACGAGTTCGCTTCAATAGAGAGGGAGATCTTTTATTCTCTGCTGCAAAGAATAAGCAGCCTTGTGTTTGGTTTACAGAAAATGGAGAGCGAATTGGTTGGTTTAAGTTAAAATATGCCAAATATACAATTTGCCATAAGCGAAAAGCTCGAGCAGGAATAATTTTTTATTATTATTTTTACGGAGTAGAAATTAATTTAAGCATTTTACATTTCACCTCAGGAACGTACGATGGTCACAATGGAGTAGTTTGGGATATTGATGTGTCCTGGGATACGGCTCGGTTAGGAACAGCATCAGGAGATAACTCTGTGAAGGTAGATTAAAATGTTTGTCTTTTTTAAAATCTCTATAATGATTTTATTCTGTAGCTTTGGGATTGTGAGCGTGGGATTGTTTTGCAAACTATCAACACTCCCACTCCTGCTAAGTCTGTTAATTTATCTTACTCAGGTACGTGTTTTTCAATAAATCTGATTATTAGATGATATTATAATGATTTTTCCTATTTATATTATTGTGATGTTTAGGGAACTTACTAGCATTTACCACACAGAAAATGACTAAGAACCCCTCTGTATTATGTGTACTGGACACAAGAGATGACCAACAGATGACCACTGATTCTCCATTATTTCGAGCTCAATTTGACAATTCTGCTACCACATGTTTATTCAGTAGTATGGATGAAAAAGTGCGTAAAATCATAGTTAAATGGACGGAAAAAATGCTTTCTATACTTATTCAATTGAATAATTATTCTATAATAGGATTGCTATTACGTGCTTGCAATCATTGTTCCACAAAGTTAACTATTTTTACCAATGAATGGTTCATTTTAGGTAACTGTAGGTGTGGAAAATGGATTTCTTCTTCAGTATGACATGCGAAATGACCAAGATCCCACAGATGTTAATGACAAAATTCACAGAGTTCGTTTTGACATACCATTTGCGTACTACTTGTACTTTAACTTCCACAACTCTCTAAAGACACTTGATTTCTTTTTATAATTTACAGGCAGAATTGTATTACTATTAATTATGTGATTTTCGGTTTTGTATATTGTGGTTATTTCTAGTATGCAATTACTGATCTTCAATTATCGCCTGACGGAGCCTTTATTATATCGTCTTCGAAGGATAAAACAGCTGCTTTGCTTGATGTTAATCATCTTGACCATCTTAAACAGTACAGGTAGCTTACATATACGAATATAACAAAAAGTTTACAAAGGCAAAGTCCCTAGAGAACACTGCTATATCTTGAATAAATTCTAGATCTGAGCGTCCAGTCAATTCAGCATGTATTTCTGTTATTCGAGACCATATATGTCTTGGAGGTGGAGAAGATGCCATGCAAGTCACGCAGACTGCTGTATCCGCTGGTCATTTCGAAGCTAAGCTGTATCATATGGTTTTCGAAGAAGAATTTGCACGATTTAAGGCAAATATAAACTTTATTTTACTTATAGTAATATCACGCTTGATTTTTATATTATTTGTAACATTTATTTTTATTGTTTGTAGAAAAAGCATATGGCTTGAGGAGTAATTCTAAAATTATGAATAGGTTTTCATATTACAAATTTTAGGGTCATTTCGGTCCTATAAACACAATGGCATGGCATCCATCAGGTAATATCATAGCAACTGGGGGAGAAGATGGTTATGTGCGTGTACAAGAACTTGACGATGATTACCTTGAGTTCAAATATGATTATTAATTTTCACTATCAAGTTTTAGCTATATATATTTCTTTTGTTAATCTATTTCTCTCCTATGAAGGATCTGCTTTTTGGGGCTAACTGAATTTTTTTTTACGTGATAGCACCAAAGCGTGATTTATTTTAAGTCTATAAGGAGAACTCTTTTTTTATTTCTTTCTATTGTTTAAATAGAAGTTATAAATTCTTGTTCTCGAAATGTTGTTGCAGTGATGATTTATGATATGAAAAATAAATAAATATATTAAATATTTTGTCTCGTATTTGGTGCTTTAATTTTGTTAGAGTGGGAGGCTTTGTTGAAATTTATTTGCAGCCTGTGAATCAACGATATGTATGAGGTTGACACCTTGTTGGTGAGTAACTTGAAATTTAAGAACGCATTTGTAAGAAACTAATATTCATGTGGGGATCGTATTTATTTACATATTAGAAATAGTACTGAATTGAAAGTCCAGCAGTTACAATACTTGACAGAAATAAAGAAAATAGAATAAGAGTTCGAATATAATGGATAGTACGGTTGATGGGATCGATTAAAATCCTCAGTAATGTGGTGAGCATTACTCCGACGGCAACCTATAAGATAAGTTTGTAATTAATTATTGTCTGAACTCTGGTAGTTATATGTACAAGGTATCGTGAGGCAGTGATGAATCTTTGATAATATAATAAAGATTAGTAAAATGCACGATAAATATCGTGCTTAGCTTTACACAAATAATGTTAACAAAGCTTCTCATAAACCTAATTATACTTAGTAATCCACTAACCGGAAATACATTTTTAGCTTCTTCTAATTGCATTCCTGGTGTGTCTGCAAGGCCATGAAATGTCCAAATAAGAAATACCATTAAAAGACCACCTCCGAGTGCGGATACCGATGAGAGCAACTTCCATATTTTTGAGGAGGGAAAAGGAATCAAGCAGATAAATCCTGCCAAACTGTAGGCAGGTGCATACATCCACCAATACTTTTCATTCTGAAACTTTTATTATGCAATATGACAAAAAAGGCATGATACTTTTATAACCCTTTATCTTATTTCATTTTGTATATTATTATGAAAATTATTAGTAAATTCATAGTGTTAGAATTAGGTTAATTATAATAGTCGTATTTAATACAATAAAGGAATACCAGGAATAAAAAAGAGGCATGAGCTAGTAGTAATACTGACACTAAGGAGGTTAGTTGATATACTGCAGACATCTGAAACGTTTATCATAAGAAATAAATTAAATTGTATTTGCGATTTGACTTTAAAAAGTTAATAATACTAAATGCAAGCTGACAAAAGGCATTTTGTCACAGGTTTGCTATCTAATCAATAGGAAAGACTGCATCGCACCAACCTTCTCAGCTGGACCTATACTGTGTGTAGTGGTGTCCTTGGGTGACCCTGAAGGCTTGCGCGTTCCTCTTTCGCGGTCAATCACACTTGTTTCACCTATTTTGTATCACGTTTTAAAATTTAATTATCTAAATTATTTAGATACAATCAAACTATATTCTTGTAAAATACGTGCCGGTTTAATCTGATGGAGTATTATATCCTAGAAGTGTACGAGAAGAATGAGCTATTACATTCAACGGAAGTATCATATATTACTCTAATGTTTTTCGACACATTATTAGCAGAGCTATCCCGCGATTTTGGGCAGTTCGAGTATTTTGAATGTGAGAATATGTTGAATATCTTTAGATGTGACAAAATGAGTTCATTTGTTACCCCAAAAAGATAATTGTTAAAAGTTTTATTTAAATTAAAGCTCGTATAGTGGGGTGTTTTCATTTAGACGAAGATGAGGATGGCGACCGAATAGCAGTACGCGGTGACGACGATTTGTTCATGTTTGTCACAGTTATTAAGTCTGTTAGATCGATGAAGATATGGTTGGGTACGTTCCTACATCATCTGTGCATAATTATAGTTTTAAATTATAGTAGAATCAAAGGAAATTATTTTTAAAATTATTTATCACTTAAATAATTTGCAATATATCATCAGATTAGGTAATAATAAAGGTTTGTATTTTTACAAAGTAATTTTAAAGTTTTGATATTTTTAAATACTGAAGTAAAGGATACTGCATATGAGGTGTTTATGCATGGTAATTTTGAGTTATAAGTAGTGCGGAGCAACTCATCGATTTCATGAAGTTAAAACGTTCAGTAATTTGTTCAAGTTTGTTCACCGATTTCTTATCTGGAGAATATTTCAATTATTCTGCAATCGGATCTCAAGCATTTATCCATAATCTCCCACGGACAGTTTGGCAGTGTTTATAAGTAAACCGATTTAATCTATTTAGTTTCAATTTTTAAAGTTTTGCTTGCTTTCTAACTTGCTTTAAAATATAAACCTGCCCAACTAACAGTATTGAGTGTAAAATATAGTGGTAAGAATATATATATATATATTTTTAATCCAGGAAATTTATTTCAGAACTGTTCACGTTCCTTCTGACCGCATTATCGCAGTTAAATGCCTAGCTGTGGATGAAAATATAAGTAAATCTGAAAATGTATTAAGGGAAATGACACTTATGAGAAAAGTATATAGTCATCTTTACTTACATGTTTGCTTATTTTTTTTGTTTTTAGTCTATTTTTCTTAATCTGGATCCCACATCTAATGAACAGTTATAATTTACAGTGTAATACCTGTGAATTTATCGTTGATCTTCTTGGTGCCGCAGTGGAATCAAATATATTGTCGATTTGCCTTGAATACATGGATGGAGGAGCACTGGGACAATACGGTAGATAATCTAACTATTCTCCACTCATGTTATTTTGGATGAAACTATCGTAAGTTTAACTTGAATCTGTTACAAATAGTTCCGTTCTTAGGGTCAATTCCCAGTACTATATTGCCCCATGTTTGTCGAAGTATATTTGAAGGTCTATGCTACTTGTGGAATATCAATATCATGCACAGAGGTTGGTATCCTAATAATAATGATACAAGTTACGTTATGCTTTTAATGTAACTCGAATATATATATATATAATACGTCTTATAGATCTTAAGCCAAACAATATCCTTGTAAATTCTAATGGTTTTGTGAAGTTATCTGATTTCGGAGTCTCCAAAATGATGGAACACTCAGTTGCAAGATCGTTTGTTGGAACTTATATGTATATGGCTCCAGAGAGAGTACATGGTGGAATATATAGGTTATGTTCAAACTGTTGTTTCTATATGTGCTAATTATGCAACTATAATGCATACTGTTATCTTGTAATTTCCCAATACTACCAGTGATTTAATTTTTCGCTTTTCGTTTTCACTAAAATATAATTACTTGCTTTAGAATTAAGTCAGATATTTGGAGTTTTGGTCTGACTATTTTTGAACTGGCAACAGGTCGTTTTCCTCTAAATATTTCTGATGATGAAACACCCGTATCTATACTAAATCACATTGTTCGAGAAGAAATTGTTATAGAGACTATATTGAAGCAACCTAGTTCTCTGACTGAATTAATCCGAGGATGGTACGTACTGTAATTAATAATTATATACTGTGTGTTCGAAAATGATAGCACACTAGTATTTTGCGTTTTTGTTTTCGGTCATCAGATTGATTTAAATCTTCCTGAAGTGAGACGTTATAGCCTAAATCCGCACTAATTTCATGGTAATTCATAGGGAAGGACGCTTGTTATGCTCTATTTTCTCAATATTTCTCCTTTTCAAATATATTTAAACTATAGTACACTTAAAAGAAGTGTTAGCAACGAAAATTATGATAGCCAATGGCCAAAACAATTAATTAGTGATCAATACAGCTAACTACTAGTGAACTGGAAAATTTGATCAGACATGCTATTAACGATGTTTTTGATTATATTTTTCTTGATTCAGATCCACATTTTCTGAAGATTTAAGATCTGTAGACCGTCTCAAGTCAACATCAATTCAATAAGAATTGTCGAAAGAGTTTACATCGAATTTAAGTCCGGAAAATGCGAGGAACAGTCGACGGTGTCGTGGATAGCAGCATTGTTCTGCTGGAAATCCATCTCCCGTAAAACACTAGGAATAGAGATCTATATGATCCTAATACATCCTGGTAATCCGTACTGTTCATCGTTATTGAAACAAATACGAGGTCAAGTATTCCGATAGCGTTGAGAAAGTTCCAAACAATACTTCCCCCATGTGGACCATATCCCTCCCGTATATTTGATATTTATCATCGTCTTCCAGACGGAATTATTTCATCGGTGGAAGTCATCTAAGCTCGAAATGATCAAGAAACAGCGGCACTTATTCAGTTGCTGTTTCTGATGATTAAAAATAAGCCAAATACTAAAATGTGATATCATTCTCGAATGCAGTACATTAAATTATAATAAGTCTTTAGGGAGGTTTTTATTTCATTTATTAAAACGTAAGCAAAGCCGTATTTATTTCTGTCGTTCCTTTATGATACACTTTCAATTATGAAATGATTCTTACTACCTTTATAGCCTCGTCAAGGATGTCAACTATCGATCAGGAATGAATGAAGTTGCCAATACAACATACATCAAAAGAACGTGGCCGATTAATAGAAAAGTTATTAGTAACTTCGTTTTACCGTTTATTTCAAGTTTCGTAACCTAATAATCATTCCCACTTCTCGTTCTATAATATATTTATACTACTCATTCTTCTTCGTTATGTTAACGGATAGTTGTTTGTAAGTACTCTACATCATTTTATGTACATAGTTTCACACAAATGATATTGGGACTATAGACATGTTGAATAACGAAATTAAGCAAATAATTAGTCTTAATGTTAATAAGCCATGGATTTTGAAAATGTTATAACTATGCGTTTGACGAAAGACCTTTTCTGAAAGTTTTTCTCTGAATTTTGGACCGTCTTAGTTTAATTGGCATATATGACAAGTGGAACATACAATATATATTTTATGAAGACACCTGTTCTTGTTTTTGGTGCGTATTCTGCTGCATTTATCTGTTTTCTTAGTGTTCTCGAATTATCGTATCCTTCCTTCGTCACAATAGCTACAGCCTTCCTATGAATTTATAGCATCATTTTTAAAATATCTATGGTGTTGTTTCGTCTCAACCTTTAATTTGTCTTTTCTTGAGCTCTTGAGTTGAAGTGAAGTCTGTAATAGTAGAGACTCTAACAATAGGAATTCGAGAATCAATGATTTTGGGATCCAGGAAATTATTTAGTGAGGTGTTGTTTTTCAATTTTGTAACATGCTATGGAATCCTTAATGAAAATGAATCAAGTTAAGCAGGAATTTTCCCTTAGGAAAAACAAATAATTTAAAAAAGGACAGGTACATTGACACTATAATAAAATCTAAGCATAAAATGACCACTCCTAGTTGTTAAAGCAAGAGGAAACCGAGATAAGTGGCCCCGAAGACGCGTGAAAAAACAAATATCTTCACGAAGTTAGTAACAGCGCTTCTCGCTTGTCTATGTTAATAAAGTTAGGGTGGTTTAAAAGCCAGAAAAATAAGCTTTCAGAAACATTTTTGAACTATTTATTTTAAGTTTGGAGAACGTTATAATACTCTCAAAATCTGTCTTTTTTCGTACCCATTTTTTACTTTAACTTGGCGCATACAGTAATTTATCCATCAAACGTATGTAAGCGAATATGTGGGAGAATAAAAGTACAGGATAGTTATTGTAAACCACGGACGTTCCACTTGTGGAGCAAATCAGTTCATGTCTTCAGTTACCTAGTATTATATACATGTTATGGATTTTGTGATTACAGTATCCCCTTTAAGTGATATAGCACTCCACGAAACACGGATTCTTTGTGGTAATTTATTATGGCTATTTATATAAGTTTCGCTTTTAACAAAGTGATTAGTACTAAGTGTAAAAGTATATATGATAATGCCGGCACCTATGATACCGTAACCAGAATGGATTTGACATTGTGCTATAAAGAAATTCAATTGTTCTGACATGTCTGTTTTGCAGATACTGTAGTATCAATTATGAAGTCCTTTAAAAAATGGTATATTGATAAACTGTTTTGTATCACTTTATATTTCATACTGAAAGTAAATAAGCATCGCAAGCATTATATTGTTATATCTAGATTTTCTAAACTTACGTTACTATTAATCTATTTATTATATGGAGATAATATCTCATGAATCAATAAATTTGTATATATGCATATATGTAATTAGTCTAAATACTATATAATACTTAATATGAATATATTACATATGAGGAACATCCAGTTAACTAAAGTAGTTAGTAGTGGAACACATGTTGCTGAAAAGCTGAAAGGTATATTTTCATTGATTATGGCTTTTTTTTACTCATAATTTGAATATTATTCAATTATTTGATTGCATTGGAAGTATTTAGGTTGTGAAGCATTTGTAAAGGATAATGTGAAAGAAAAATTCTACGTCTCTAAAGCAGACGAATTTATTGTACTACAGTTGGATGGAAAGATAAGTAGAGAATATAGTGTAACTTCAGTAATTATCTGAAGTATGAGCGGAATTTTGGTGTTAATCTAATATGAAATATTGAAAATTATAAATCCATTATTTCATTTTAAAATATATGGTACAGTTATGATTGATAATCGAAGTGTCACGTGAAAACTAATAGTATTTAAATGTAAAATATTTTAGGAGATAACGATTAACTGGTCCATACAGCGAGCTTCTTCTAATTTACTCGATTTACATTTGTTATCTGATTCAGATGAGGTAGCTGCCACTTTTTCAAATGGTACAATTCTTCTCATAAACACAGAGGGAAATACTGTGAGTATCGTAAGACGTTTTTATTATAATAAACCAGTAAGAATTTTTAGAAATATCGATTTAAAGAGGTACTAGGATAAGTGTCATATTACCTTTTTATACCAAAATTGTTACTTTAAAAATATTAATTATTCTGGTAATTCCTATTTTCTTATTCTGGGCTGTATTACATTCTAATGAATCTAGTTATCTAATTAAAGGCAAAACTATTAAAATGTTATCCACTTTTCCACAATTATGATTTTTTATTATTTACTAATAATATACTATTAGATATCAGAAAGTGTATTCATCAATTCGATTTGTGATGCAGCCGCTTGGAGTCCAGATCTCACCCTACTAGTTATATCAAATGGAGAATTAATACAGTTTTACGATAGGATGTTCGAATTAATATCAAATATGTGAGACTTTAAGCTGCTATTATACTATATATAAATGTGAACATTGCATTCAAGTTCATTAGAGTACTAGTCTCCTTAATCAAAGGTCTATTAATTTTTGTCAATGAGTCTTGTATTTAGGGAACTAAATAGTTTGGTACAAGGTAAAGACGAACTGGTAACCGTAGGATGGGGGTCTAAGGAGACACAATTTCAAGGAAGTGCAGGAAAAGTAAGCATGGCTTGGGTTTAATCTATATATTGAGGTATTTTACTTGCTCTTATATTTTAATATCAAGTTTCGACAGCCAACTTATGTAACTATATTAAAACTTAAATAAATGTAGTACCTACAAATGTTTTCCTTGTAATACGAAGAAATAAAAGGATCTTTCAGGCGTCTCGTGAAGAGAAATTAGATGTATCTAAAGTGGCATATGAAAGTGATTCTAGAAAAACACACATTAAATGGAGATCAGATGCACAATTCGTTGTAATTTCATTCTTCGACAAAAACACTGGGGAGCGTAAGATGTCGGTGTGTTTGAAACCTTTTCCAAAACAATTATGAACAATTAATATACATTATAAATAAGTAGATGTTAAAAGTTTTTAATCCTTCTCATTCTTAAGGTATTCGACAGAAATGGTGATTTCATATCTCGGATCAAGAACGAGTCATCCATAGAGGAGTGGTTCGCTATTCGTCCAACCGGTAATTACATCGCTACAACACGGAAGAATAATGGTATGTCTTCATAAGTTTAAAAAATAGTGGCAAAGCAACTACGATAAAGTATTTAGATCTATCAAGGAGTATAGTATTCTTCGAACGAAATGGGGAGAAACGATATGAAACCATAACGCTTTCTTCTGCTGGTCAAGTGATTGGATTAGATTGGGATATGGAGGCTTATTGTTTAGCCATATTACTAAGATACACTGAGTATGATGAAAGTATGTGAGATTAAACATAATTATTTAGACAAAAACTTTTGTTTTTATTGGTTATGAAGAAGGATGAAATTCTAAACTAAGTTATTAAACACCTAAGTAAATAAAATTTTCTTAATTCCATAAGTAATTGATATCCGACTCTTATTCTTTTAAGATTTCGAAGCATGATCATAGATTTTTCAAATTGTAATGCATCATTAATCACTGGTTTCAGTTGAAATATGGACCGTATCAAACTACGATTGGACTAGGAAATGGACTACTCGTTTTTTTTCTCGTGTAATTGACTGGAATTGGGATTCTGAGAAGGTGTTTATCGAAATTTCTTTGGAATTATAACATTTTCTAATTGTATTTTGCCGTGATTTTTCCTGTTAAAGCTGTACGTTTAAACATCAAAAATTATGATCAAAAGATTGTAACCTGACTCTATATTTGTTAAGGGTCGTCACCTAGATGTGATTTCCAATAATGGCGTTATATGCCAGTTGTCATTCGATCTCGTCTACTGTGTACAAAACTCAAAGGCAGTTGTCCAGGCTTCTGGTTAGTTTTTTGCTGTTTCATTTAAAGTTACACATTTTGGATCATTAGTCGTAACTGAGATATAAAATATTATCGGTGCTTTTTGCTGCAGGAGAAATTCGATTTACAAATTTAAATCGTTTACTGATTCCACCACCAATGTGTGAGTACAGCATCCCTGTTAAGGGAGCATCTCATGCGATGGCATTCGATGGGAATAGGTTGGCATTAATATTTTCCGATTGGAGCATGCAGACGTGTAAGTTAAGCTTTAATCCCAATTATTACTTACTGTATTTAAATGCATTCTTTTTTCACTTGGCTCTCAGGTATTTAAGTGAGGATGACTAATCAGATGTTTAAAAAAAATCACATCTAGAAAAATATGATGGAGGGGAAATATCGTTCAAATTCGAAATCTTAACGGGGGAATATTTTCTAATCTTTAAATTTACATACTAAAAACCTGGTAACCTTTTAGCGTTATAATCACTTTCAGTCAAAGTCAATCCAACTACGGAAATATTGGAACTAGACATTGCAACACCAATCAGTGTTTTACCTGGTACTCGCTTCATTTCATCAATGTCTTGGGCTGATAATAATCTGATTATGGTATCTTATGGAGACGCTATTACGATAGATTCACTAAATATGGACGGACAAGTCGTAAGGTTATTCCACTTTTTTCCGACTTTTGTACTATATACATTGGAGTTTTTTGAGAAATATATTGAAATAAATACATATAAGCGTGGTCAGATAAATTAAGACACTATGTAGATAATTTTAGTCTTTTTTCAAAATTACGGTTGAAAATTTTTATCGAAACATTATTTCTTAGCGGAATATAATTTGTTTAAATTTTTATTTGATTTTTAACACTGATATATTCTCAATTCTAAGTTTAAACTTGAATAATATAATAGTGGAAAACAGCTATTGTGTGCTAGTTCATTCAATTATAAAAGTAACCATTTTGAATTGTCTTTACTACCACTTATATATAATATTTCAGTATCTATCAGTCCAATAATCCCATAGTGTGGTTGGGTTTGAATCCAATTACAAAACGAATAAATTACGCAACTTCTGAGGGAAATTTTTTTGAAATTAAAGAAGGTTGTGGTATAAAAATGTTCACCTTGGAGCCATGTGATAGCTATGACATTAAATACTTTGGGGTTTGTGTGCATATTTCATTAAAGTTAGATTAGTTCAGTTCTTTATTTTTAACAATTCGAAAAAAACAATATATATATAATTAAATATTATTTCCTATTGTTACATCCGTATTTCGGAAGTGTTAAAACTGCAAACATTTTTTGTTAAATGTTTTGGAAAATATTGTTTTTTTAGGAAAATTTGGTGGTGCGTACTACAGGCAATGATCTGTGGTTTAATAATAGTCTTGCTGCAGAATCAGTCTCGTCATATTTACTATCAGACGATATTTGCTTATACATAACAATGCAACACAAATTACAAATTATATCACTTACTAATAAGTTTCACAGGATAATAAAAGGTAACGATAGTTTTTCCATGTTTTGTTTCTTTTAGAAAATTAGCAACAGTCATATTGCAGAGCGAGCTGTTGAGTTAGGGAGCAGATTAGTTAGCTCTTCACTAGTCGAATCAAATGTTGTGATGCAAATGCCGCGTGGAAATCTTGAAGTCATCTATCCTAGACCGTATGTCTGCTTCTCAATTATAGTGGGAGGGGGGGGGGTTGTAATATTTAATATATCTTGAGATTTCAGATTTATAATCCGTAATCTTAAATATTTGATGGATAGTCAGCAGTATATAGAAGCTTTGAAAATTATGAAAAAACATAGAATTGATATGAATTTCCTTGTAGATCATGATCCAAGGGTGAGATGTATTTCAACTTTCGATAATTTATTTGTGTATTTTCTATTCAAATGTGAGAAAATTATGACATTTGAAAAGTTAAAACTACATTTTCAGACTTTCTTCAACAATGCTAGGCATTTTATTATGTCTGCCAATGATCCTGATTTGATTAATCTTTTTATAGTTTCTCTTAGTAATGAGAAGAGTGAGTTATGCGATAAAAGTGATCCTATATATGATAAGGTATCATTATGTTCTGTTTCTAATTTTTCAAGCGGAGAAATGTAAGAAAGACATTTAATATCAAATTTTAGGTTTTACGCGTCAGTGAACTTATTGCTAACGAAGTGCTGAGTCTTACTATTGAGTCCCGATTACAAATGTTTACTGTACTACTTTCTGCACTCTTAAAGATTGACCCACCTAGAATTGAACAATCTTTAAAATATATCAAGCAACATACAGATCAAAGTATTCATCCTATTCTTAGTGTTATTAATTTTCCTAGTTCTTTTGATATTTAATCTTTTTTCAGTGGCTATTTCTGACAAGAGTATTTTCACACGTAAATGGCTTCATCATATTAGTTTCTTTGTAAACGAATCCAAGCTTTTCGATGCTGCCCTTTCTACCTACGATTTGGCTCTCACTGTACAGGTATAGTTTTTATGAAGAAATTTTTATCTTTATTATTTGTCTTATATAATTATAAAGCTGATTTTCTGTCAGAGGAATTCACTTTATTTAAGTGGGTTAATATTAAACAGGTCGCTGAAGTGTCTAATCGCGACCCTAAGGAATACATACCATTGCTGAATGAACTTAAGGACGTAAGCATATTGACACTTTTTGAAAAATAATTAGAAATTATAGAATTGTAACCAGTACCGATTTTTCTTTCGTAATTAACGATTAATGTTATCTTGTATATAGATACATTTGTTGATTTAAATATTTTATCGGTGGAACCAGAGGACTACAGAAAGTTCCGCATTGACGAAGTGCGTGAAGATTGGGTTGGTGCTCTCCAACACTTATCGAAACTTGAGAATAAATTTGATGAGGTCATAACATTAGTTACTGAGAAGAATCTATATTCTCACGCGTTAATTATCTACCAAAATACAGATAAATATAAAGTGGGTTACAAAATTTTCACGAGTCAATGTTCATTTTCGATTTTTATGAATTTTCAAAAAAATATACTTGAATTATTGTTTCGTTATCTAGGATATTTGTAATCTATATGCTTCTCATTTGGAAAGAAAAGGTGTTTGGATGGAAGCAGCTATTCTATTCGAAAAAGCAAACAATCATGACAAGGTTTTTCTTCAGATAATATCGATAGTAAAAATGCATTAACTATAAGTAGTTTATTAATAAAATAACAATGTTTTCAGCTATTTTAAATGAATATTTTAGGTCCTTCAATGTTTGGAGTTGGCACGTAATGTGGATACTTATATACATCGCGCGCAAAAATTTGGCCGATTGCTTGATACTACTCAATCTACGGTCCTGAAAATGGCTGTTGTTTTGAAGGGATCTGGAAATTGGTTAGAAGCCGCAAAAGCTCTTGAATTCGCGGTGTGTTTTTTTAAAAGTAGTATCTGTTCTCAATTAATAAAGTGCTAGATGTTCAGATTATATCATTTGCAATTAAACTTTAAGATTCCGTATTTTCCGTCTATTGTGAATTAGGTTTTTATTCATTTTTTTGTATTCTAAAACATTTTAGGGAGCTCCCATATCTGAAATAATTGATGCCTATTCTAAAGCTAATAAATGGTCAAAGGCAGTTGACATTGTAGATGCAGTTGGTTTATGGACTGAATGTGGACAGTTAAGCAAAGGTTGGACCATCAGTTCATTATTATCATATCTATAATTCTAAATTGTATTTTTCCGATATGCTAATTAATTACAGATGGATTTATATTACGATATTCTCTGGTGGAAAGAGCTGGTTATTTACTTGAAGATATAGATACACAAAATAGGGATATTGAAACGTATGTGAAAACATTTTTTTTCGATTGTCTAATTTTATTATAAATGGTCAATTTTATATACACTTATGTGAAGTAGTTATATGAATTTTACAGATATTCGATACGTCTGGAAACAGTTCGATCAATCAAAAATGAGAAAATTTCTAATCTGAAAGAAGGATTGTTAACCAACAGGGATTTAGAGGTACAGAAAATATGGTGATGCTTTGATGATTGTCTTTTTGTGTGTTTGAATGAATCAATTTTAGGACATTGATGCCTTCTCAGATGCTACAAGTGCTCTTAGTATACTGAGTTCTAAAAGTGGTAGTAGCAAAATTAGCACAACATCAGCTATGCGCAAAAGGAAACAGGTCTGTTTTTTGACAGATAATTAAGAGAAATGAAAACTAACTAATAGTTAATTGTTCCAGATTGACCGTAAAAAACGTTCTCTAAAAGAAGGTGGAGAATATGAGGATTCTGCTCTATTAATTACTTTAGCTAATCGTTATGAACGGATCAATAGTATCATAGGTAGTTCTCTATTATCTTTTTTATTATCTGTTTGTATTTGTTTTTATTCCAGGAGAAATGCATGAACTACTTCCATCCCTTGTACGGCTGAATGAAATAGACCTTGCTACTAAGGTGCAACGAAACCTCATTAAACTAGTGCATAATGCACAATTACGAATACATCAAATATGGCCACAAAAATTACAACCACGCGATCTCCCAGGACCATTGTCTGCTTTAGTTAGTTTGATACAATATCAATATACGTAGAATATTATTTATATGGCTTTTATTAGCGAGCCTATCATGTACATTTACATATATACTATTGGTAGTACAATATCCAATTATATACAATTTAATGTTTTGCTGGAGAAAGTATTTCGCTTATAACCAATAATCTTTGCAGATAAATGAATAAGCGCAACCCTTGTAATACTTTTCTTATCTTAATGATTCACCTATCTTTCTAGCTAAAGACATCTGCTTATTCAGTTTGCGTTGCTACAGATTCACATGAGAACTTTAATGCTAGGTACTTTAATCACATCTGGTAATAAATAGTAAAATATATGGGAACCTTTCAGCGTTAGTGGTAAATGTTAAAAGATTAGACACTTTAATTTTGAGGAAATTTCAAATTACGACTCCTCTATATCAAGTGTTTTAAACGTAATTATATCTCGCTATTTATTGGACTTTATTAGTGATTTATTATTTATTTATAGTACTCCATCAATGGTACGTTTTGCTTCCCAGATGGTGGAGGAATGCCTTCAAGTGTTATTTTAGGTACGCTGTGTTTTTTTATTTAAAAAAATCTATTATTTGTTTATTCTTAATTTTAGAACAAGAAATGATTGCCCCTTCATTACAAACTGACACCAGCTGGATTTTGCAGTTACTCGAATGAATGTAGTTATGGTTGTCACCATTATTGGTTTACTGTTAACAGCATTTTTTATATTATTTGTTATATCCATTCATTGTTATAAAAATATTTTTCTATTTTGTTATACTTTCGTTATCAGACTGTTGCAACGATTCGATACCTTTTTCGTCTTCTACACTATCGAAAATCATACGATCTTTTATATTTTCTTTTGAATAATATTTTAAACTTTCAGGTATGACAAATCATTTACGAAGTGCCTTTATATCGTTTACTGTAGCGTTTTCTCTTATTCTAGCTGCGCAAATTTTTAAAGGTAATTGAATTCTCGTTTAAAATAAGCATTTTTGTAGTATCCTAGTATGTTTAGATAATGAAATTAAGTAATTTCCCAGACCACTTCTCAACTTCTCGCAGCGGTACTTTGGCTGCTGGTTGTCTGGGTGGAGCTGAATTTATTTTTTTCCTCACTGGTATTAGCAATTTGGAAATGAGTAATGGCGGGTCGCAGACTAGGGCTGGTTGGCTTGAGGTTTCTTAGATGCTAATGTTCAAGTAGTATCAAGTACGATGAAAATTGTTTCTCCAGTTATCTAGGATAAATATTCAAATATAACAGATTCTCACGGCATTATTCCTCTCCGTACTATCTTCAGTCTTCATCCATAGGATAGCAGCTACTATATGTATCTTCACTTCTGGAACCCTTCTTTACTTTTTGGCTGGAATCAGCCAATCCAAGTATTCTACTCAACAGCATTGTGCTCAATCAAATACTTTCCCTAAAAAGCGTAAGATAGGAATATCAGATCGTAAATAATACTTTCAAGATTTACAACTGTTTTATTTGCAATTATTTTGCAAATAGCATATGAATTTTTAGTTTTTGAGGCTATATGGTTTATATATGGTATTGTCAAAACTCATAAATTACGTAACATCCAGTTTTATTTCTATTTTAATTACTATTTTTGTATAAATAATAATCAAAATGTTTGTTTTGCGTCTATAACTGAATTTTAATGTCAAAAAAAAACTACTTGAATGTGAATTGAATTACATTTTGGTATGAATTTTTATACAATGTAAAGATCTATCATAGTGTATGTTAAGTACTAAAACCTATCTTTGACCTTGAGATTTGAATACTATAAGGTGTTTATGTAATATGCATAACGAATTTTATAATAGTTCTTCAGGACATTATATCCCACATAATTGATTAAGTCTGTATTTAGATGAATATCAGGTTATATATTTTCTTGATTTTTGCTTGTGGGTCTGTATCCATCAGTGGAAAACGAGGTATATCCAACGGCGGAGGAAAGGGCACAGGCATCAAACAGTTAGTAGAAAGTGTATTTACTTTTCCATCATTCTGCTCAATGTTACTATTATAGTTGTTCACGAATACCAGACTGTACCCTTGATGCCAGCTGCCTTTCATGTCGATTTCCCGACGACTGTATCATGGGTGAAATCCTTAGAATAAACTGTACTTCCATCAAAGAATGTGGCTCTAATCAGATTAGCACTAGAAGAATGGTTTTGTGCAGGTTAGATACGACAACCACATAATTTTGAAACCAACCTATATTTTAAGGTACTGTTGGCAGACAGAACCATCAGAATATTCTTGCTCACCTCGTACGAACTGTTCCACAACTGCTACCGGATTAGTTACTACTAAGTGCACTGTTTGTCTCATCTTTATTAGGATTATATAAACCGTATATAACACTCCATTTAAGGTTCATCCATCCACTATATGTAAAGGACACCGCACATTCAACAAGCGAGTAAGGTATGTAAATATTATATTTTTTAGCAGTATCTTCATGATTTATTCTGACAGATGCAATTGGTCTTCCGGAATCAGCTGGGCAAAAACGATGCTACTATCCGTAACATTAGGTAAGCCTGCCTAATAAATTAAGAAAGTAAATAATATAATATGTACAGGTGGCTTCGGTGCCGATCGATTTTATCTTGGCTTATGGAAATCAGCCATTGGAAAGTTGTTCAGCTTTGGAGGCCTGGGTATATGGACAATTGTAGACGTAGTATTAGTTGCAAGTGGATACATCAGGCCTGCTGATGGATCAATGTTTATGTAGAAATAATTTGAATATTTAACTCAATCATACGGGAGTTACAATAGTTTATATATCCTTTAAAGTGTCAAATAAATATTACGCTTCCATTTGAAAACTGATTTATAAACAATTCAACATTTTGTTGATAACATTTAAAGTTCAACTGGCTTGGCGTGCTGACGGAGATCAGTCGCAATGCGATCGAGGTCCTTACGTCCCTTAACATAGAAAATGTTTCACTAGCATAGTAACACACATAGTAGAAACTAACCTGTTTAGATAGAACCCTTCCTTTACCATCAGAATGCTTCTCAACCCATTTAATAGATTCCAGCGTTTGTAGTGCTTTACGGATCACGGCTCCAGATCCTTTGGCGAAATGGTTTGGTCGGGATCCTCTACCTTTCTGTCCACCATAAACAGTACGGAGAGCTCCAACTCCTTAACACACCTTGTACAACTATACTCAGTAATCATAACATAATCTAAAACTCAATAATAAATCACGACTAAATAAAACTTACCAACAGGGGAGCGGATGTATAAACGTCGAGCAATGCTAGCGGTACGGATAAAATACCAATCAGGATCAATAGGTGCTAGTTGTCTAGTTACACCCAATTTTACAAGATCAGCCCAACCAGGAACCTTTACCTTCCCACTTTTCTTAAGAAAATGAGCGATCTGTTTAACAACTTCTTGTTGATCAACATCTTTAACACTAGTGGCCTTGCCCATTTTACCTAGAATATAATAATAATAATAAATAAAAATCGGAATGTAAAATCATAATTCGCCACAATGCTCTAGTTAATAAATAAACTAAAAGATGATAACCGCGATTTTAGAAGAAATGTAAAACCTAATACAAAGGTTTTAGGCCATATAAAATAAATCTACAACATTTAGTCTTATTTTACTGTAAAAGAATTCATCTTGCCTGCGCATCATCTCGTGCTGCCTATTGCAAAATTGAGAGATAGTGTATATGTGTAGACACATGACAAAAAAGATAACAATGGCGCCAAAAGCTGACGCATGTTTCACTCATTGTTTTTTTTAAAGGTAGTAATTTTTATGTGGTTTATTCCATACTTGAAGCCATTATATTGATTTTAACCGAAATTTTTGTTAATAGGATATATTTTTTTTTACAAATTGTAGTTATAGCTAGACGAATGCTTTATCACTAATCTATATGGTTTACGCAACATTTAAATGTTATGTACTTATTATTTCAGTCATATAATTACTACTTCTTTGGGGATTACTATTATTGTTTTGTTTTGAAACGACGCATATTTGGTGAGACATGTCAGAGGGCGAGTCAAGTAGGTTGATAACTTTTGTTGAAAATTATTTTTATTTTCTAGATCCCGATAACTATTGATTTAATATTGAAAGGTTTATATTTAAATATATCCATGGACTTTTAGGTTTTAAAAGCATGGCCAGTACCGATATAACCAATGGGTATGTTTGTATTCATTAAGATGTTTACTGTGTGATGTAACCAATTAAATAAAATCTTGGTATTTTAGACCATCTGAACGGCCTGTTGTTTCTAATTCTCTTTTAAACATGAGGAAAGGACTTTTTGGAAAATCTGCTGGTTTGCTTAGTGTGAATGGTTTCTTTCCTACTCTTTCGAAAAAGTTTAAATTTAAACATAAATCAATGTTTTCGACAATTTTAAAACCTATATAGATTTTTTAATTAAATTTCTATTATATGGTTAAATTAAACTAGAAGGAAATTTTGTTAATAATGTAGTTGGCAAATATAGGTGGTATAGTTATAACACAGAGTCAGCATTTTTTCAAAGGAATGTTTTACTATTGTTAGTACATGAAATCAATTTTAACTTTATTATTTTGCTTTTTTTCGAAATAGTCTGGTAACCAATCTTATATAACTGTCGTAAGTTAGAAACTAGTAATATTCATTTACCAATCAAACTAAGAGTATATAATTCAATATATTCTTGTATTATAGAATCTTGAGTCTTCTAATAGTGATAGTGAATCAAGGAAATTTGTTGAGAGCACAAATGGTGGCGATGAAAATGATAGAGAAGAGCGTGAGTTATTTAGTTATTATTAATTAGATTAAATTAATTTTGCTTACCTTGTTTTTAAGCGAACACTTCTGGTCTCATATGTACTAATTCCACATTAGAAAAGGAAAGCAGCGAATTGGGAGTGGTGGGTGTAAATATACCCGTGGTTGATGAAGAGGTGGGGTTAGTTTACCGAGGTTTTATCTATTAAAATAAATTTTTTATTCGAATGGCAGTTATTATTATGTTAAAACATTCAGTAGGTTCTAAAAATTAAGATTGCATATGTGTTATTGTAGGAAATGCGATGCATAACGACAAAGAAAGATGACAGTTTATCTGATGTGGATGAATCAACAAATAAAAGTGATGTTTACTGTGGTTCCAACGGTACTGATGATCCTATCAGGAAAAAATCACTTCCTGAGAATGGTATGTTAAAATTATTTAAATAATAGTACCTGACATGAAAATGAGGTATTTTCAGACTTTTGTAATTACTCCCCCAACAGTGAAAATATATGCGTCAAAATTTCACAAAGAGATTGTGTGAGTTGCATAGATGTTTTCACATATCTAGTTTCTGAAGAAGCACAATAATTTAATTTAAAAAAAGTTGCTTCGATGGATTAATATGAATTATTTTACTAATTTTACCAAGAGCTTTTTTTTAAAAAAATTTTTGTTTGTTTTATAATATTTTTCGAAAATAATATTTCCAGTTACCTTCTTCAAAGGAAAAACAAGTAAAATCAAGGGATGAATTAATAACCTCAGAAGATACACATAAAAAGTTAGTCTATTACAAGTTGATTTTTAACCAGCTTACGGTTGGGTTTATGTAAGTAGCAAAGGATTTTAGAAGCTATTAATCTCACTTTAGTTCTGTGGAAGGTACAGCTTTTACAAAAGATGAGACAGCCAAAAATCCCGAACTTCCAGAAACACCCAACAGGTTCTTTTTAATTTAAAAATACTTTTATTTTACGTAAATTTTTTATTGCAGACAGAGTTACTCGGACACTAAATCAACTAAAGTACTAACAGAAGAATTAAACGCTATGGACGATAATATCGATTTAAAAAATGAAACTGAAACTCGCAGGTAAACTTGATTTAGTTTGTATGTGATCTAGTTAATGGAACAGATTGAGTATCAACAACATAAAATTTCGTAGTTTAAAAAGAGGCATATTATAGCGTATCCATGTTTAAGAAATACATCTGTAAGTTTTTTTAGACGAAGTACAAGAATTAATGAGAAACCGGCCAAGATTTCTACCCATGAAAAAAATGCTGAAGAGGTTTGTTTCTGAATTTCAGAAATGCTACTTTATAATTAAAATAATATTTTATTTTAGACCAAGGTAAACGCTTCCTTGAAAAAAGCAAGAAAATCAGAGGTATGGAGACATGATTTTTACTTAGAAATACATTTATTTTGAAATAATTTTACAGAGAGATAGTGATACTGATGTACTAGATTGTGTTGGCGATAACACTATAAAATCGGAAAAAATAATCAAAAGTCATAAAGGGAAGCAGCCTGAGACTCAGGTGATAGTTTTGTTTATATACCATAATAAGGCATTAATTATCTATCAAATTTTAAAGATTCATAGTACAAAACGTGGCCGAGGTGCAAAGGATGTCGAGGTCAAAGAGAGTGAGGAGAATGGTGAACCTGTTCAACGTGTTTTGAGGGGACGAATAATGAAGACTCCCGCTAAGCCACAGTGCGTTAAATATTTTTACATTTATTTAAGAACCGCTAGTGATATATTTATTTAGAAACCCATTTTTTTATTAAGTGTTTTAGGACTTCTAAAGGAGCAACATCTGTTCGTCGTGGTCGTTTAGGAAAAGTAGATAGAGAAAAAGTAATTGATGCTGACGATAAATTTAGTGATCTAGATGACACAGAGACTATGAAGACACCAACTCGAAAGGGACCATCAAGAACAAAAGGTATTCACTGCATATCTAATTAAACAATGAATATTTTAAATTATCTAAGAATTTAAAACTATATCTGTAAGAGCATATTATACATCGGGTAACGTTGCATCCATAAAATCTTTCTCTAAAATACCAGTTCCTAAAAGACAAATGAAGTCTGATGAACACGATCCATACGATATTGATACTGAGATGGAAAAGCATCCTGAGCCACTTAAAAATATTCAGGTTAGTCTATAAATTTTTACTGATATTATATTTCTATGACAATCACCTAAATTTAGATGGAAGTTCAATCTTTTGGGGAAGTAAAATACGCCAAAGTTGGATCTGGAAGATATGAACAGACTGAAAAAGCAGCCGAGTCTCGGGTTGTGAATTTATCTGGTATGGTTCCACGTACCAAGGAGCGTCGATCACTTGGTGACTTCACTCCTGGAAGAAAGAAGAATACTCCAAGTGGTGGTGTTAGAAGCGCGCCTCCCATTAGGTATTTGCGATTTATGCGTTAATTAGTTTAAATTTATTACGGAACACTAGACAAACACTATTGCTTAAGTAGTTGATTTACTAAAAAAAAATTGATAAAGAATTAGTAATTTTACAACTACTTCAAATTTTAGCACATTATTTTAGAAAAGGACGTAGTAAAAAATCAAGCGAAATAGAGGGTACAGATTTTGACGAAGATGCTATTGGAAACAGTGAAGGTAGTCCTCGAGAATTGAAGATAGGACGTATGAATTTTTCAACGATCCAAAAAACCCCTATTTCTGCATCGAGGAAACGAAGGTAATAAATTAGGAAGGAATTTATAATCTCTTAATTAGCTTTATTCAGGGGTTCGCCGCCTTCTGTATCTTTGGCCAAACGTTCAAATATAGTTGACATACCTGATTTGGATTCGGAATCGCAATGGGCGGTTGATCATCCTGGAGATGAACATGCTCCACATGAGAATGGTGCTCGTGTATATGCGTTATTCGATAAGGTCTTTTATCCAGCTGTTGTAGCAAGGTGAAACTAATGATGTAGACGTTGTTTAAATGTATTTTGTTGGTTTACTTTTATTATTAGCAAAGCTATTTATTTTGTACCAAGTTATTCAGTCGGGATGGTTTGGGCCGGTTTAAAGTGCGATTCACTGAGGATGGTATGGTGAAAGATGTTCCACCAGCGGGTGTAATTCCACTTCGTGCTCTTATAGCTGATAAAGAGGTTGGCATATTATTAATTAAATCTTAAGTATAATATACATTTCTGCATACAGTGTCTTCTAACTGATTCGGTAAGCGGGGATGAACCACTGCCAGTTCGTGTTCTAATATCACCAAATGCTGCATCCGCTGTTGACTGGCAAAAAGGGGTATTTCAGTTAGAAATTTTAGATGATGAGGGAAAAGTACGACATGACACGGATCCAATAAGGTTTGGCTTTAACTGTAATTTTATTCATTCTCTTTAAATTTCAAAATATTAGTTTTTCTAAAATTCAGTGCACAATGGAATAAACTTTCTCTTGATATGGCAGAGTGGAAGGAGTATATAAATAAGAAGTCGATTGAAGCTACTCAAGTCATTGCTGGTTTGTATTCTTATAAATAGGAAAATCATATACTTTGTTAATAACTTGCTTACCAGATAATATTGCTACCACTGAAGACCGCCATTCTCGCCGTTCAAAATTAGCAAATTTTTCCGTAACAACCCCATCATTGAATCAAAAAGGACAGAAAACTGCAGAAAACAAATCACTTACCACACCATCTGTTTTACCAAAGTCTCCAGCTAAAGGTAAGATAGCCTCTTAAATAATTATTTTCAGTGCTTACTGTTATTAATTTTAGTTTTCTGTTATTATTTCTAGTACGAATTAAAATATGATCTAGGTATGCGCCGTTCAGTAAAAAAATTGTCTACTCCACCTCCTCAGCTGGATGAGAAACCGTGCATTGTAGAACAGGGTATTGTTCAATTTATTAATGCTATTAACTTATTAAAACCATGATTCATTTTACAGCAATTGAGGAAGATACGGCAACATCAAAACCCATAACTCCTATCTTTTCTGGTAAATTATTTATCCTCACTTCTGCTAACCGTCCACATGCCGAAGGAGCTCCTGGTTTTAAAAAAAAATTTATGACTGACTTCATAGTTAGTCGTGGTGGACTAGTAGTAGATGATGTACATGTAAGTTTCTTTTCTCTTTACTTTAATGACAACAAATATCTATGTAGTTCATAATTCTACTTAATATTCACACATGTAATTATCAGGAAGTTGATGCACATCCGGAGAAAGAATGGTTCTTGATATCAGATACCCACTACAGGACACATAAGTATTTAGCGGCTATGGCTCGTGCAATGCCATGTGTTTCACATGAATGGATTCTTAAATGCTTATCCCAGGTGATTATTATTACCACGACATTGAATGAGGATTATATGTGAGACATTACAGGACGAATTGGTAAGCTACACAAATTATCTTCTTCCTTCTGGAGTATCTATTCTAGACAACCAGACATACGAGCTGTAAGTTTGCTGATCTGCATTAATGTCTAGGTATATTCCTTGTACTTATTGTACAATTACTGTCAGACCAAAAGAGAGAGGGGTGCTTCTGAAGGATAAACGCGTTATGGTTCATTCTAATCACCAGCCAACGAATCCGAAAGCCTTATCATTTGTCCAAATTTGGCAACCAATGATTGGCCTCCTTGGAGGAGAAGTTGTCTTGGCAGTCCCAACTGAGCGTATGTTTTTTTAAAATATTTGTCTACTAACTGATGGAATTCCAAAAGAATTGTTATAGCTGGAAGTCTCGATGTATTACTGACTGATGGTTCGGCTACTCCTTCAGTTGTTGAAGCAGCTCGTTGCGTAGGTGCTCATGTTGTGTCTTCTGAATGGCTTATTCAGGTTAGTATATAGTTCTTTTACAATTCTATGAAAATGCAAGTTTCTCCAGATTTATCGAATATTTTAGGCTATTATCATGAGTAAGTTACCCGATGTGGATGCCAACATAAGATTTAAACATGATGGTGGAGCCGGGGATCGTGCCTAGAAGTGGTGCATCTTCTGTTTATAAAATTTTGCATTCTTTGTAATCGTAGCATGTTCATCTCCCTTCTGAAATGCATGTTTTTTTCGATTGTTCCCCGTGACTATATTGTTTCATGCTGTCGTATTCAACGTTTTCAAAGAATTACTTAGTTTACGAAATATGTATATATGTCATAGCACTGTGTACCCAATTAGACATGGGCTCTCACTAATCAACATTTCATTTACATTGACCCTTGTTACTCTTTGTACTTACGTGTCGTCCAGTGTATTCTATTATTTATTTACAGCATTATTTTATAGATCCGCTACTCAATTTCGTTTTGTGTTGTATCTATCCAGATCTCTCGGATTAATGGTTTCACGTAGTGAATGAATATTATTACCACACTGATTTTAAATAGAAACAAGATATACAACGTTAGCGAAGGACAAATGTTATTAAAAGATGACACAAGGATAGTGCTGTTCAAAGTAATGACTTCCACATTTATTTTTTCCAAGTGCTGTGAACTCTGGATTTTTGATAACATGATTGATACTATAACCCCATTCGAATTGGAGACTATAACTGTAGTATGACAGAATCTTTTAAAAGCTAGAGTTCTCTTTTACAACTGTTTCAACATTTTTTCAGTATATCTACATCAGTTTAGGAATGAAAGTGTTTACTTATAATTACTTGTTTTTCATAGATAATCACCTTTTAATAATTGAACCGCAGTAAGGAACATTATTTTAGAGTATGGGGATGATTCTGCTTTCCCTAAAGTTCCGTAGTATATTTTGTGCTAAATAGCTATGTCATTACGACCATAAATTGATTTCGAAAAAATTTCTAAATAATTCAATAATAATTTATTATACAATTTTTTCTCACTATTTTTGTGAAAACATCGTGACCAGACCAACACATGCCACTTAGTTTTGTATAACCACATCAACTTATCAACATTTCCTAGCTGAGCTTTATTAATATACATAATTAGATCAAATTTACTTATATATTTAATATAATCTGAAGGCTACTCTTATTATATCATATTCTTTACCAACTACATTTACATATTGATCACATCAAACATGCTAAACTTGTCGGACTAAGTCATTGCGATATATATATATCGTTTTTACAATTAAAGGTATAATGTAATTTGAACACTTTCCGCCTTTGTTAGCCAATTTTTTTTGAAGTATTTTAGTTTTCTATTCAAGTATATGCCTTTTACAGGCAATACAGTTTTATAAGAATTACATTATATTCTTACAAATTAGTTCTATATTGGGGTAATTGATAGGACATATTTGTATTTATTTGAGACTGTTTTTAACTTAGTTTCATGTATTCTAGATTTCAGAAAAATCGTTGGAGGGTACAGATCGTTTTCCATTTTAATTTAACAGATAATAAACTTAAATACCTTGAAAGTTTTGAATACATTAAATAGTGTAAGGAATAGCATGTGTGATTTTAAAATTCCTCAAAAATAGTGCGTCTACGAAGTGCAGTATCGTGATCTAAAACGGAAAAAGGTAGAATCCATTTTAAGGTAGAATTATATTACAAACCCATATAATTATTACTTAATTGTGGTTTTAGTGATTTAGGAATTGTTAATATATCCTGAAAAATATTAGAATCATTCTAGGTGTTTTTAAAAGAAAATGATAGCAGTCTTTTCAATATTTTAAAGTAGAAGCTTTACTATTTGGGTAGGTTTTTTCACATCTGATAATTTTATTTGGGTTCTATATGTCATACATGGTATCTTCATTTTTAATTATTTAGTTCTGTACATCCGCTAATTATCCTAAACTAGATTTCGTATAACTAACCCTATGCCCCGTGTTGTGTCCTCAAAAGGTATTCATCAGTTAATGCTTGCCTTGAATTATAATACTAAAGTATTTATCATTTCATATATGTAATTCTCTATTCATACTTTGTAAGTGAGCATTTTGTATTTTTAAAAACACTAGTGAGTAATAAATAAGTGGGGCTTTATTATTGTTTTAGTAGCTGTTTAGTTTCTTTCATACATATTTTATCTGATAATCATTTAGCATGTTGTTCTGAATTGGTTTATATTTGAAGTAAGGGTGTCTAAATATTTCAGCTGTCAGCAATACGTTTCTAGTTATTTGGAGGAGGATGCACAATCGATCTGGGAATTACAGAGTTTTTTAAAGGTGATTTATCATTGTATTTATACTCATATTTCATTTGCATTCTGTTTTCTTTATTACTATGATATTGCACTAGTTACTGTTTACAGTAAAATCGGACTATAAGATAATATAAGATTTTTTTTGTCATATGTTGCGCTGCGTATTTACTAGAATGATTATTGATGTTGTCTTTTTCTTTCTGGACAAAAGTTAGTATACTAGTTTGTCTCCTCATTTTCTAGATTAATTGTTAATAATCATTACTAAAATTGCTTATCCTAGTGCACCACTTATTTTGAGACCCTTCGTATTTCAAATTTTTTTTTGAAAGATTTTCCATAACGACTTCTCTCTTTAAACCTTATAAATGTTCTAGAAAATTTAACGATTAAGTTTGAAATTTAATTCTTTGGAGAATATGAAATGTGTCCAACAGATGAGATCACCACTCGATTTTCGAGCTTTTTTATGGTATTTCCTCTTGCTTACCACTTACTTACAGCTATCTGTGCTCTCCATATTCTGAATTTATTTTTTTAACCACTCTTATTTGTTCTAAGACTACGCACAAGAAACATTTGATTAAATTTCACTGTTGTTTTAAATCGGGCAAATTGGTTTTATTTATAGTTTGTTTTTAAATTACAAAGTATTCTATTTTACGTATATTTTTTTAACTTCTGAAAACATATGGTACTGATAAAACATTAAATATTTCTGTCGTTTCCTTAGATTGAAATGTACGAATGATTATAATCTTGTGATATTTTTTCGTCCTTAGTTAGCTTAATGTTTTCTTCGCTAACTCACTTTAGTCAATCCTACTTTTGAGAGTAGTTGATCGCGTTTTTCAATACGCTGCAGTTATTGATCAGTTCTCTTTTGTGAACATGCATGCACTAGTTATAGAAAATGCATGCTAACAGTTCATTTATAAAGTTTTCAAAATTTTCTTTTCAAAAACTAATGGTGTTTTGATATAGTCATGCATATGTTCTCCCTTAAACGCATTTTTTTGGGACGTTTAAGGTTTGAGATGTTATTTCTACACTCAGTTTTCTCTCAGACTCGTTACAGAATGTCGAATAAATTCTCAGAAAATTTTCTATTTCTACTATTAGGTGAGATAGGCTTTATTCTATGCACTGAATTACAGACAGATTCTGGAACATTTAATATATTGAAAGTAGAGCTAAGATATTGTGAAGTGTCACAAAATAATGTAAGCCCTCATCGAGAAAAATCTGCCACCGACTACATGATACGATGTCACATAGCCAAGAAATTTTCTAATGTATGCGCATTTCATCTTCATGGCACATTTTAGATAATAAATTCTCAGTAGTAGATGATGTTGATAATCACCTAATAGGCAGTTATAGCTTGAGGGCGAAGTTTTAATTAGAAAATCGTGTAGTATTCAGTTCCATTCCTTCTTTTGGGCCATTTCTTTATAAAATTTAAAAAAATATGAATACCGTAAAAAACAACATCTAGGTATTTTGAAGTTATATTTATTGTCCACTTTCATAATTAGCAGGATAATAGACATTTGGTTAACTATCCAATTTTCCCCATTTCGATTTATTTGCTGTATTTTTTTAGTTTTTAACAGGATTTACTTCAAATTTTTTTTTA
Source organism: Heterorhabditis bacteriophora (assembly GCA_964036235.1). Taxonomy (NCBI): domain Eukaryota; kingdom Metazoa; phylum Nematoda; class Chromadorea; order Rhabditida; family Heterorhabditidae; genus Heterorhabditis; species Heterorhabditis bacteriophora. The sequence goes on along the minus strand of OZ038427.1, from coordinate 523,971 downwards.
TAGATTTCCAGCACAAATTAGCGCTAGGTATATAGAGGGTGCGCAAAACGGTCTGATACAAATTTCAAGTGCAGCTAAATTAGCATATATGACGTAGCATTTCGCTATGTTAGTGTAAATGTTTAGCTTAAAGCCTCTCCGGACCATGTTTAAAATATCATTGAATTATCCCGTCTCTGAAGTGTCATATAATATCCAAAGCTCTTCGCACAACTATCGCCCCTCGCACGAGCAAGGAGAAAAAATTGTGATTGCTAAGCTCTGTGCCATGAAAATGGCTGTTCAGCGGACTGTGAAACGATATCAGGGGCTTGGCATAGGAAAGGACCGTCCTAGGAGTGGAAGACACAGATCTGTGAATACTTCTCGCGTTAGAAAAGTGGTCATGAAGAGGATCCTCCAAGATAACAACGAATCGATGGGGAAGATGGCTTCTAACCTCAATATCACTCCAGCATCAACGAGGATAATCGTCAGCCCTGAACTGGGGTTCTGCTCACATAAGATACATTCAGAACACATGTTGACGGAAAAATGAAGGTCGATTGTTACGAAAGAGCAATGAAACTCTTGAGTATCGTTCGGCAGAGCCGCGCCTCAAACGTACTCATCACAGATGAAAAAATTTTCACTATCAACCCAGCGTACAATAGTCAGAACAGCTGGCAACTTCTTCAACGTGGGCACCAGAGGTCTGAGAAAGCATCCGTAAATACTAGAAGTCGTTTTCCATAATCTATCATGGCGTGGGCTGGAATAATTGCATCAGGTAAAACTCCGTTGGCATTCATTGAGAAAAATGTCAAAATCAACGCGAAATACTACCAAGACGAAACTCTATTAAATAGGTAGTGGTTCCCTAGACCTCAAAACATTTTGGATCACAGAATTGGACATTCCAACCGGACTGGTCACCTACTCATGAGACCAAAACAATTGTTGAGTTGTGTCAGTAGCAGTTTCCAGATTTTTGGGGCAAAGACATTTGGCCAACAAAATTCACCCGATCTGTATCCGATAAACTTTTGTTTCAAAAGCAGTTTTCATCATGAAATTATTCGACTTTACATCCGTATCAGAACTTTTGACGCACCCTGTATATATAAATAATATTTTTACGTGGACTTTCCTCTATGCGTAATTAAATTTATAATAATGACGAGAAAATCAGTAGTACTGTAGCATTGTTATAATATTTTGACAGGTAAGTTATAGTTGCGTTTTGATCTGATTTCCAGCACATTCCCTTTTTTGATGTTCATATGAATTCGGGGTGTCCTGTTAATTTTTTAAAAATTTGTAGATTATCGTATACGTGTAGCATACGTGTATACAGTCAGCACTCATGTTATGAAATTCTGGAACTTTCTTTTAAGTCCTGATTTCGTTATTTCTGTCTTTCTCTTACACTTTAATCACAGAAATATAATGTACTAGTTCAGCTTACCGTATTTTCCCGTTGAGACGGGTCTCCTAGTATAATGAATAAAATTTGTGGAAATCAAATTGCATTAGTATTTAGAAATAATTTATATAATATGTCAACTCTGATGAACTAAAACAGTATTTATTTTTAATTTTTAATATATTACCAAATATAGTGTTAAATTTTGAGCTGCTGAATAGTGTCTTGTTTAATTCTATGAGTTGTCATTCAAGAATATTTAGAATTCTATGGTCGTGCGAAAATACCATTTGTATTTCTTTTTTAAAAGATATTATAATATGAGTCTTTTTTTATCTTGGCAATTATTTGATGTTAAAGTCACTACTAAAATAGTATATTAGATTGTTTGGCTTAGTTTACTAAGTTCCTCATGCTACTTTATTTTGGTTCTTATTGATTCTTTGGTCTCCATAATAAACGTGTTTCGTAGGTTGATTTCCTACAAAACAAAAAGTTGATATAATAGGCTGGTATTAAATTAGGAGTTTCACGTAGTCACATGTATTGTACTCAGATAAGATAATGTGTAATGTGTATAACCACAAGAGTGATTCATCTTTGAGAAAGTTGAAGCAATGAAGTAATAATTTACGTCTGCATAAAATTAGTATAGTGTTTGAAATATCGTGTTCTGCGGAAAATAACTTTTTTAGTGCGAATTGTTGGTTTGGTAGGTTTTCAAGGAATTAGATGCCTTTTCTTTCGCACTATAAGTGCGTAAGCATTTATACTACTATTATGATGAATATTTAATATTAATGCTGTTATAGTTCCTGAGAACATTTTAGTAAATTCCTTGCTACGAGCGTAAGGATGCTTCTTTTTCAATAAAAAGCCTCATGTATGCGTGTAATTATGTTTTACAGCATTTTTTTTAAAGGTAATAACCTATTTTTCTTGGCCAGTCATTTAGTCATACTAACTTTTTTCAAGATTAATCGTAGTAGTCAGCATATTTTTGCTTACGTTTCAATAACTATTCTTTCCAAAAGTTTGTATAAAAAATTCGTTCTCGCTAAAGATGTGAAGATACCGAAATCAGTGTAATAGAAACAAAGTAGAAGCGTAGGCATGCCTAAAAATAATTTCTAATGGGATCTTTTGTATTATAAAAAATCATTAGTTAAAAAAACGTTAGTTACATAAAGAAGTTAACAGTAGGGTTGTAGTTTTTGAAAACCGGAAAATATTATTGTAACTTAACCATTTAAAATAGTTACGTACGCTTATATGTCTTGAGATTTTTGATAACTGGATATTTAAAAATGTAGCATTAAAATCAAATCTGAACATATCGAAAAATTTCAGCAGCTATAAATCAGTTATATCTTTAAAATTAGCTTGTTTTGAATAAATGTGTTTATCATACCAAACAAATATTAACAAATATTTGACGTCTGTGACCGTCTCCCCTTTTTCTCACTTGGTCGTGTGACCGATTAATTTCATGCATTTTTTATGCAATGTCGCTTTTCTTATAAACTAATCTAGCTTATGAACTTATTAATTTCCCAAAGGTAACAAGTTTTAAGTTACATATCATTATTTCACTTTCTAGAACATGTTTAGCTGGTATAGCATTTCTATTCATAGAAGCATAATTACCGTAACCGTAGATCTACTTGTCAGAAATGTTTTTATTTTGCTCATTCTTGTGAAAATATGGATTTACTATACATATTAAAGTATTTTATATACATAAAGTGGTATCGTATCAGCGTGTCAGACAGAACAGGAGAGACTACTCCCGCGTGATACAAAACTTCTCTCGCATTTCGCAAATTTGATGACGGAATTGCGATGAGAGTTGGATTTTCGATATCGTACATATCAACTCCATCTTTTTTTTGCTGGTCTGTACCAGCATCACTGATAAAAAATAAAAGCTTGGACGTAGTGAAAAATGCTATTATTGTCCCAAAGTTAAATGGATCATTGTGGTTCAAGTCCAGTTATCAACTAATACTCATTTGTGGGACATATTTATTGAATTTTTCCAGGATTAAGCATCATTAGATTGGATCTAACTGAACAATTATACGATACTAGCGTGCGGCACAAGAGAAAATCCTCTGAAGAGCATTCTATCGAATTATTGAATCTCATCTTTTAATTATTCTCTAATAATACTGTGTGTTCGAAAATGATAGCACACTAGTATTTTGCGTTTTTGTTTTCGGTCATCAGATTGATTTAAATCTTCCTGAAGTGAGACGTTATAGCCTAAATCCGCACTAATTTCATGGTAATTCATAGGGAAGGACGCTTGTTATGCTCTATTTTCTCAATATTTCTCCTTTTCAAATATATTTAAACTATAGTACACTTAAAAGAAGTGTTAGCAACGAAAATTATGATAGCCAATGGCCAAAACAATTAATTAGTGATCAATACAGCTAACTACTAGTGAACTGGAAAATTTGATCAGACATGCTATTAACGATGTTTTTGATTATATTTTTCTTGATTCAGATCCACATTTTCTGAAGATTTAAGATCTGTAGACCGTCTCAAGTCAACATCAATTCAATAAGAATTGTCGAAAGAGTTTACATCGAATTTAAGTCCGGAAAATGCGAGGAACAGTCGACGGTGTCGTGGATAGCAGCATTGTTCTGCTGGAAATCCATCTCCCGTAAAACACTAGGAATAGAGATCTATATGATCCTAATACATCCTGGTAATCCGTACTGTTCATCGTTATTGAAACAAATACGAGGTCAAGTATTCCGATAGCGTTGAGAAAGTTCCAAACAATACTTCCCCCATGTGGACCATATCCCTCCCGTATATTTGATATTTATCATCGTCTTCCAGACGGAATTATTTCATCGGTGGAAGTCATCTAAGCTCGAAATGATCAAGAAACAGTGACAAATAAAATCCGAGAGTATTACTCTGACCAAATACCAAAATGATTACTGATCTGATTGTTATATTATTTGACGTTCTCCATACTTTATGCAGTTCCTTTGGTTATTATTCAAATATTTCAAAACAATCTAAACTACAATAAAAAAATTTAGCCTAGAAAAAACCCTACAATAAACTGATCGGAGAACTTTTGATGTTCATAAAGAAAATATTTGCAAGAATGTGTGGGAAATATTGAAGGCTCATAATTACTAGGAATCAGCCAGGTGGAGTGTGAATTTTGTTGGTTCTGGTGATTGGTTATCTTTCTATACATTATTCATATATGATCGTTGAATTCTATTTGATCTTTCCTAAAAGTTATGGTCTGCATAAATATGTCTAAATCTGTACTTAACTGGTGTTTTGTGAAGTTACTAGGTAAAGTATCAACGTGTTTTATGTAGTTTTATTGTACTAGGGGTAAAAACTGACTTGTCAGTTGAAGATATCAACAATGAAACATTACAATTACTCTTTGATTTTATATCGTTAATATAATAGATGTACTAAGTTAAGAAGGGTATGGCAAAAAAATTTAATTAAAATGTACCCTACATCACATTCATGTTCAATACTCTAATAATTACTCTCACATTTCTTGTTCACGCAAACGTTCGGTGCGTGCCACTCGTATATTCATATTCTGTCATCGTTTATTTATCATTAGTAAGGTCTAAACTGTGTTTTTACACGCATCATGTATCTTTTAAAATCCAAACAATGTAATTCACATAAATTAGCTATATTTACTTAAAATTTAAGAACGAGTCTCCATAATGTGATGCCAGTTTTAAAATATTAATTATTAGTGATTGGATCTGTTTCCCACTGCTTTAGTATGAGCTAAATATGTTGCTCTTGAAAAATTAGTTTAATAAAACTAGCAATACGACACGGTTTTGTTCTTTAGTGGGTAATTTACTGAAATAATCAATCAAATTGTTTTGCTTTCTTATTCTGCTATAATTGAAAATTATATAAAACGCGACATAGCATATAATTTATGCCGAGAAAATGCTGGAGATATACGTAGCTCTTTATACATACAGAACTTTCATATCCAAAAGCTGGAAGCATTTTTAATACTGTAAATTGAAAATTTCATATCAGTATTTGGATTTTTTCCTATTATACTACGTATATATCTGCATTTTGATACGAACTTCTAGCTTGTAGTTGACGAGACAAGATTCGAATATCTTTGCTTTTTGTTTCATCCCTTTTGATGTCGTCCACTCAAAAACACACGTCACCGATGTTTACTCGACTATTCTGATTCTTTTAACAGAATTCCGCTACGAATCCAATTGCGGCCGATGTTTTTAAGAAATGTATTATTTGTAGTCTTTCTCAAGCTTCAAAATTACTCTTCCTATATTTTGCAATTTAGGCTGGTATCAAGTTGAACTTTTTTGTGAAATGTATTTCCCATCAACATGTAGTTTCTTTTTTTTACTGTTTATAGAGTGTACACTTCAAACGTTTTAACCAAAATAATTCTTTTCATTTCTGAGTTCTTAATCTACAAGTCGCACTTATGCACCGTTTCTGTCTACCTGATTTTGTAATCTAGATATACATCTCCATTGTTCATTAAAATTTACATAATATCCAATGTTATTTTCATGTGGTCTAGTTTACTTATTGAGTGTGCTAGGAGACTTAATTTTTTCTTAATGCATCTGCCTTCTTGTTAGAGTTAGTTCTATGACCAACACACCATACAGTTAGTCCAATTCACACATAATATTGTTATTGGAAATTGTTATTCAGTGTGCAAATTAAATTCATAACAAATATGGCTCTCTTAAAGAAACCACTCTTATGGTATAGGATAATGGATAAGAGAGACGGTGAGGTGCGGCGCGGTCGCGTTGCGGTTGCTTCATGCGCAATAGCCGCGGGCGACTGGCGACGTATCGTGCACACATCGCTGCGAGTTTCGTTGAAGCGATTTCGAAACTCACCTCACTCTTCAGATGGCTGGCTGAGGATGTCGCTACTATGCGTCACGAGTAAGTCTACCAGCCGTCTACGTCATACTCGATCCACAGACTCTCTTACTGCTGAGTACCAATTCTCCAACAATCATGTACACATTGATTGTTTCAGTCAAAAAGGCACGACTTCTGGGCGGTGTTGGTGAGTACAAGATTTTAATTTCATGTTCTATTATTCTTTAAATTTCTTTAATAGTTTTTTTTGTTGGAATTTCTTATTTGTGTTTTTACGCTGAATGTATTTTTAAAATATCATTTTTGCATTCCTTGATAGCGTCTAGGATATAGTAATCTCTTAATTTCTTGGGTGGAATGGAATGATTAATTTCTGTTTTTTTCATACTTTCCTTTTTTCTGTTTATAATCCTTATCTTTGTTACTATTTTTTATTTTTCATATTCTTCTAAATATTATTGTGACCTATAAATACTCTCCTAATCTGTTATTCTAATAGCACTTTGTTAGTTTTTTCTAAATAACTTATTTTACTTTCAGGGAAACCAAAGATTTTAGACTTTTTATTTAATTTAACTTTTAAACATTTAAAATTTTTTTTGAAATCTTTATTTACAAAGAAAACATAAACATTGATATTGAAGACACCGTCAAATTAATCCAATACAGTGGATTTTATCCTCGGAGTTAGTGAAATATTTTTGAATAATTGTTCTTATACTTAACTAAAGTATGTTGTAGTTGAATTTTAGATGTTATGGGTCACATTTGTGTTTCTGTGACAAAATTGCCTTTTGGCCTAAACTCGTTTGTCTTTTCTCCATAACATATTAGCAACGCCAAAGCTAATTAGTTCACAAATAGGACGGCTTTAGTGAGTTGGAATATTGAATGATGTCACTTTTCAGATTAATAATTTTTTAAATTTTCTCTTCCCACTTTTGACTATAGTAGTTTCTTCCATTAAGGGTCAGATAGGATTTTCTGTTGCAATATTCAGTTTCACTCAATGGAGTGAAAGATGAGAAAGGGATTTAATTTGCACTTATTTAACTGTAACCTCACCTCTTAATACAAGCGTAAGCCACCGATAATGTCGATAAATATTTGCTTTCTCTCCAGTCACATCGTATTCTTTGATTGGTAATTCTTAACCATGATTTCATAGATATACTATGCAGGATACTTTAGTTTGATTAATATAATGTTGTATAGTTAATTGTTTTATCTGCGTATATTTTAAGAAACAAATGAAAGCAATTTATTTACTTCGATTTTATATTCTTTATACTAATCTTGCAAAACTTCGATAGGGATAGCTTTACGTCTTGTAAGACTAGCACCAGATAAAGATTTAGTGTTAGTACAAATATTCTTGATTCTTTAGTTACTTCCCATTTATATGATTTAGGCATATCTTCATTCACATCTTTCATTTAGTACCCACATCGCTCTAGCTTGTCATTTTTATATTTGTAATTCACAATATCTCATCAATTTTTATAGACGAATTCCTAAATAAAAGTAGCCATATTATATTGAACTAGTGGAAATAACAAAAACATAATAAAATATAGACAAATTATTCTAAGTTATCGTTCGAAAATTAGTGTAAAACTATTAGACCTTATACTTAAGAACATAGCTTCCTTAAGATACTAAAAGATGTACTTAGATATATCAACAATCCACATGTCTCTCATTTTTTCTCTATAGAGTATTATTTATTACCAAATACAAAAGTAGTTCTCACGTATATTTAATTACAAAGAAGTTTTTTTTGCTGAATACCTTTATTTTTGTACATTAGTTAAATTGAATTGTCTGCTATTAATGTTGTAATAGTTTCAGACGAGTTCAATACTTATGTTACTGTCAAACTACAAAATGTGAAGTCGACGACGATTGCCGTCCGCGGTAATATACCCTGCTGGGAACAAGAGTTTATTTTGTGTGTTTACTACTTTACTGTTTTAAAAATGTGACTTTTAAATTTCCAACTTTTAAAGCAAAAAATTTATTAATATTAGACTAGGCTAATAAGTAGCATCTACTAAATGACTTCAGAAAAAAAAAACAGCAATTATAGAAGCATCATGATATCTTCTATACGTATACTAATTTAGACTAAGACATTCAACCATATGCTTTTGTAGCTTCTATTATCAAATTACTTTAAAGAATCATCAAATGTACTCTTCCAATTATTAATTGTGAATTTTTCACTTGCACCATACGAGTGTACATAACTATCCTACTTAGAGTTCTATGTGAAACAGTCACTCTTGATACATGTTACTCTGTAAATTGAAGTAATTATTGCTTCCAACTATTTTCAATCATCCAATAGCTCTTTTTCATGAAGAGTCTTATGGAAAAATGATTATTGCAAGAAATTCTACTCTGTCTCAATTTCCGTATTCGTCGATTTATTAATTGGTTTTCCGTATCGGGCTCGGTCAGACTAAGCTCCACATTCTCGAACCATATATTGTAATGGAAACCTTCATAATATGGACCTGGAATTACAGATAGAAAGCTCATTATATGAAGTACAGTTACATAATTGATTTTACCGATAAATATTTTAGCAGGGACATGAATTAGGATGGAAATTGATTAGATCAATGTAATGTATCAATAGATGATGAGTCACCATAGCAACAAATGCTTTCCTCTGGACCTATTGGTATGAATATTTTAAAACGTCTAATCTAATGTGACCAAAATATTAAATCGGACACGTATATTTCGTCAACAATATCGTAATTTTAATGACATTAGATCAAATTCGACGGTAACACTCCCAAAAATGATAGGTTAAGCCTACTTTATCTTAGTGAAAGGTTCAAGACTTCTCTCAACCAATAATTTGTTATCCATTATGTATATATTTGTAGTTCTATTATTTTTAATATGCTGTGTTGATTTTTATAGCCATTGGTGGGCCAATATTAGTAGAGGTGAAATTATAATACTGTATACATCAGATTTAAAAAGAATGCTTTATAGAAAAGCTCAAATAAATATGCGTTTAAGACTAAAATATATTATGTTTAGATCCAACCTACATATATATTCATTGGACATAATTTCAGATAGTCACTTATTAATGTTATAATTTGAGTGAAACAAATCGTCTCGACGAAGGAATGATATTGGAGTTATGGTCAAAAGGTGTACTGTGGGACAAACTAATTGGCGTCCACTACATGCCACTAACTGATATAAAATACAGGTTCAATTTATTATTTTTTTGTTGGAAATAATTTTTCGTAGTGTTACATTGTCAGTATTTAATAAATAAGCATATTCTGAAAGAGAAATGGGAGATAAGAATTTTTCAGTGCTACACCAGGGGAAGGTAAGTGGTTACAAATGGATCACGAATTAGAAACACGGAATGGGCAAACAGTTGGTACTAGTCGACCTACTGGACACAATCTCTCAGTTGACGTTCGTTTCGAACTTCCTTTCGGTTAGTGATAATACGAATATCCATATTTGGTCTAGGTCTTAATTATTTATAGTGAAAACAAAGTACTGCTATATATAATATTTTTGACTTATGTTTTGATGACTAATTTCCTTCCAAATCTTGAGTGAGATCTCCACATCGCTTATATATGCAACTATATGGATGAAGAATATTAAGTATATGGTGCAAGGGTAACATGATCTAGATAATACGAATGCTATTTTAGAATGGATAAATTTTACTACTATAGGATACATGGAGTCCCTTTTTAGGTCTAATTTATATTTGGTAGAGTTTTATCCGTAAATTTTATTATGCTTCCTAGCGGCAGAGTTTAGATGCAAATAATAGTTAAGTCTATCAATTAACTGCTAGGAAGTTTGATGGGTCGCATCATGGTGTCATGTTTACAAAAAGCAAGAGATAGAAAGAGTTTACGGTGTGGCTCAGAACTTCCCTCGCATTTCGCAAATTTGATGACGGAATTACAATCAGCGTTGGATTTCCGATACCGTACATGCCAACTCCCTACAGTATATTTAAGTTTCCCCTTTCAGAAATCCGTTATAGCTACCATAGCATCGTAAAACCAAGTCAGAAAATGCATGATTAATTTAACATTTCTTTCTCATAACTACTTAATATAAATCATGCCCGTTTCATCGTCAATATCATAATCTCTATTACTTTCGTAAGCATGCATCATTTCACCATCTAACATCTCCCTATTAAGCCTATATCACTTTTTAAGATTCATAATAGAATTTTATAGTTATTTAGCACAAAACTAGCTGTCTGTTCATGTATAGTTCACAAATTGACTTTTGCTGGTTATTATATATTCATCATATTACTGTTATTTCTTATAATATTCGCTTTAAAATGGAGGATTTCTGTATTTCCACTATGATGATATGACACAAATTGTTCCAAATAAAAACGGTTGGTATACGTATATGATGGCAATTCATTGGGGAACATGAGATCTTTAGATGCTATTACGCTTTAATATATTTTTTGGCTAAAATTAAAATGCCTAAAAGGTTTCAAGGGTTAAATATATATGTGAGTACCCTTTCACGTGTTATTTACGCCTCACTGTTTCGCATGACTCCGCTCGGCCAATTATTCTGGTCGTTCAGTATTATGAGCCAGCTAGCAGCCATTCGTTATTGCAACGTCGAATTCTACCTACTAAGTTATCAAACCTCTCAAGTGCTTTTCTTTTTCTAAACTTGATGGAATTTATTTTAGTTAAATTGAAATCTAGGCATTATTTATCACGAACACTAGCATATACTTCTAATTAACTAATTATCTCTTAGTATTTATAGGGAAAATGTATGTAAAACAATGAAATTCAATATTATTTAGTAGACTGAGAAGCTTTAAAAATTTTCAATTAAATGCTTAAGCTACTTTTAAAGATAACTAATACGAAGTCGTTTAAATTAATAGTAAATGGCAGAATAATTCGACTTAAATTAACCTGATTTGCTATCTACATTTGCCCGCTTTCTAATATGATAATCATCATTTTTTTTGTCAAAACTAAGTTTATAATTGCATCATATTGCTATGTAAATTCAAGATCGATAGAACATGTGATTGCATTATACATTGTATAAAAGGAAATATTTAGATATTGTCTTATTTTGTTATTACTCATTTCTCAGCCTCTTTTTTTTTTAACTCCTTTATTTTCACACACACATATATATATATATATATATATATATATAAATTCCTTAACTCAGATACTAAATAACGAGAAATACTTAAAAATTGGAACCTCATATTTGCAATATATTTTTGATAAAGATTTCACCATTTTCTCTGTGCTGGAGTTTTTTTGCTGTGAATATGAGAAAATGATGTACTGATCGAACATAATGCCGACGCTATCACTCAAATTCGATCGCTAAATTCTTTTCTAATGCGTATTTCTAACAGTTAGAATTTTTAACTTTATTGCTTTATATTAAGAGATAATTCGAGTAGTATATTCAAATTCGTTGTAAAAAATTTTGGTAATTCATGAAACTAGCTACTGGTGAAATTGATTGTAGTACTAGAAGAAAAACGTCTTATAACAGTTAGGAAAGATCTAATATAAAATCTTGAAGTGTTCTTATGAAATTCTCAACGAAAATAACCGAAATGTTCGTTGATTTCAATATTTGCTATTAAATTTAAAAGTTGGACACAATGATCTAGTTAACAGAGAAAATTGAAATTATTCTGTTTAGAATTAGCGTTGAACTTATATTTCTTAATAGAATTGTTTCACGTCTTAATAATACAGACCTATTTTTGACGATATTTTTCAAGGTATTTTTAATTTAATATTTCTTTCTTCTGTTTTATTCCCAATACTAATACTGGCTGTATAAATTGGTAAATATATTACAGATGCCCAAGCGGAAGATAATGAAGATTTACAAGCGAAACTACAGGCTTTGAATCAACTTATCGATAACGTAAGTATTTATTTAGTTATTTTATTTGACATGATATATTTTAGCTACTTTTAGGATCAGCTCGTACCAAATAATTATCAACGAGCACCTTTTAACCACTGTGAGTTCTATTATATAATTTAAAAAGATATTTTGCTTTTATTTACTTTTTCAGTCTTTTAGTTTATAAAATTAATACTAGGTATATATAAATAATATTTTTACGTGGACTTTCCTCTATGCGTAATTAAATTTATAATAATGACGAGAAAATCAGTAGTACTGTAGCATTGTTATAATATTTTGACAGGTAAGTTATAGTTGCGTTTTGATCTGATTTCCAGCACATTCCCTTTTTTGATGTTCATATGAATTCGGGGTGTCCTGTTAATTTTTTAAAAATTTGTAGATTATCGTATACGTGTAGCATACGTGTATACAGTCAGCACTCATGTTATGAAATTCTGGAACTTTCTTTTAAGTCCTGATTTCGTTATTTCTGTCTTTCTCTTACACTTTAATCACAGAAATATAATGTACTAGTTCAGCTTACCGTATTTTCCCGTTGAGACGGGTCTCCTAGTATAATGAATAAAATTTGTGGAAATTGCAACTACTATTCGGTTACATAACCATCTAACATATCTAATACGTACTTGTAAAAGTCAGTAAAGATTTATGTTTCTAAGCTCATTTTTCCAGCTGGAATTTCTGAAGACAGCGATTATACGTCTGACGTTTCATTTCCGATTCATCACCAACCGAATAGCTCTGCGCACCAATGGGATTCGCATTTACACCCCCATAGACATAGAACACATCACAAGGATACAGTAAGCCTAAACAATACTGTTTTATTCTATGAGCAGGACTAATTTCCTTTGTTTACTTTCCTTATTTTCCTTTGGTCTCTCCGTTTGATTTTTCCCTTGTAGACCCTATTTCTAATCCACCCCTAGACGTTGCAGGCTAGTTATGAAGATGAAGAAGATGCGTATAGGGTAGGACCGACGTATGACAATGATTATGAAAAATTTTCGCAACAATATGCAGGCAAGGATTACTGCCATATTTCTAATATGAAATATTTACTTTAGTTTGTAGATTCATACACAAGCACGGAAACAGTCATAAACACGATATATAAAAAGAGAAAGCATCTAAAGAATAAATTGTGAATAATATGACAAAGTATAGAAGACAAGCCCTATTGTCGCCAAACGGCGGTGAATGATTATGATTATCGGCCGTACGAACAGCATAAAAATGAATATGGGGAACCATCGAGCAGTAGTCATTTCGAACAAATGGGATCTTACCACGAAAGTAATCATCAGTACGATGACGAATATGGTGAGTACATTGTAAAGATAACTACTGCAATGAGCAGAATCTAATACTTTGTGAAACATTATTTTATTAATTTTAATTTCATATTTTCACATCTGCAGTTGATTATTTTATTTTATTTGCACATAATGCACTTAAATACTAACTAGTGAAACTATGCTCATTATACATTTCTAGTTAACTATTCATATAAAGAGGCGAGTATTTTGCTACTTATTTTATACTTTTATCTGTTTAGCTTATGAATCAAACGGATATAAGGATGCTGACTATTATCAAGAGGAGAACCAAAAGGATGTGCATTTTGAGGAAAACCCTGGCTATTTGGACCACCAATATAAGAACACAGAGAATTCTTGCAATGATTTCAGGGAAGAGTATAGGCAGCAGTACCCAGGGTGAGTAGTTACCAATATAATGTATGCTCGGTGGGGCACACCACCAATGAAAACTTACATTGTTATATGGCACTCTAAACTAGTCCTAGTTCGACGTTCAATATATCAGAATGTTTTAGAATCTGTAAATATTTCAGTACAGAAAGTTAAACTATTCTGTGACCCCCCCCCCCCCCCCCAAAGTACGGATTTTAAAATATTATATCAGATTTGGAATCAGCGTTAAATCCCTCATAGCGTGCATATCAAATGTTCCCCTCACAAGAAAAATGTTTGTCCCAAAAATAGAATTTACCACTTTGCCCAAATTGTGATCAACATTTTATAGTCCAATGGTAAAGATCAGTAAAAAAAGATGGAGTTGATATGTACGATATCCGAAATCCAACGCTCATTGCAACTCCGTCATCAAATTTGCGAAATGCGAGAGAAGTTTTGTATCACGCGGGAGTAGTCTCTCCTGTTCTGTCTGACATACTGATGCAGCACTTCCATTGTATTATGTGAGGTCTCTAAAGAAAATAAGTATTCTCTGGTATATATCATGGAGAATATAAAAAAAAACTGGGTTTTTGTGATTCTAGTGTAATTAATTACTACTTCCCTTTGACTGCTGAGAATATCATGTAATAAATTTAAATATATTTCAAAGTATATTCTAAATAAAGTGGGGTCGCGTCATCGTGGCTACATATAGCAAAAGGTAGTACTGAACCAATGCCACGCCCATGGCTTTCTTCAGAGTACGAATTTCGCTATTTTGAACACAAATTGGGAATCAGCGTCACATTTGCCATCTAGAGCATATAAAATTGATATTTGTTCCAGAAATAAGTTTCTGCCACATTGTTCTGAGTGGAAGTCATAGCCTGTTTTTACCTGCGACAGGTTTCCTTTCCTATGTTAGATAACAGTTCTCAAGATCGACTGCTATTAAAATTAATTGTATCCCCATCAGTTTTCGCTTAATGTCATCTCAATGTTGGTCTTGTGGTCTATTTCCACTTTTCTGTTGAGGAACCTCTCATGGATTTTTTCAGCTTTAACGAAATACATATTGCAATATCTAGTAGTTTCACACGAGGGATACTAGCGTGTTGAAAAAAACCAGTATCTGTTAATCCTTGTTAAATTTATATGCTCTAGATCGGAAATTTGACGCTGTTTTCTCAATCTATGCCCAAAATGGCGAAATCCGAACTTTGAGGGAAGTCACGAGCGTGACACCTGTTGAGTGCTGTCTTTTGCTATATGCATTCACATTGACGCGACCCCGCTGTAGGTGTTCATGAATATTTATGCACAGAGTTAAACGAAATAGTTAGACACATATATATTTATATTATTGTTGTTCAATTTTTCAAATCCTTCATTTCCTTTATTCACGAAAATCTTTCACTATATATTTAGGGATTTTTGGAATGAACAAGATCCACTGTCTTACAACAGTCGTCCTGCTAACAGACATCCACCGCCGATGTTGGTATTCTTAATATCTTAACATATTAGAGATAATCGGTTATTTTGGTTTGTATGTTAAATAATAAATATCATCGTAAACTACAGGCAAGCACTTAGGATAGACGGCTCTATATTAATGTGGTAGCTTTCAATTCTCTGTTTACCATCGATGACATTTTAAGTGGACCGTATTTAAAATATTATTTAGTATTTTTCCACTGTATATTTAAAGTTGTAACTTCTTTTCCGTCTCTTTATATGTTTTTTAGTAAACAACAGTCGTGGCAAGATGATTTAGAACAAGAATCACATACAGAAACGTAGGTTTATAATTCTTTAAAATGTAACGAATATATATATAAATTATAAAATAGTTTGGTTAATAGTTCAGAGTTAACGTAAACAGCTTTTATTTTATTTTATAATGTGGAAATTATAAGTATTCACTAGAACGTCTAAATATCACATAGATACTATATTTTGATTTAATTAATTATACTATATTAATTGTGATGCGGACTATTTCAGTGACAATCAGCACATATTTGATGATGCTGACGAGAGGTCAAGGCATTCACATGGTTGGTTTGAAAATATTCCAGCATATTTTTTTCATTTCCATAATTGCATCACTGATCGTGCAGTATTTAGTTTAACTGAATGAGAAAAGATCTCGTTACTTTAAATTAAATGGAATCACAAATTATTTTAACTGAACAATTGCTAAAATATTGTGTAAATAAAATTTTGCGATTTTTCTAACTTGACGATATTCTACTATGAATTTTTCTTTACCTTCATTTTTCGCTCATCACAAAGGTGGCTCTTTATGATATTGATACTCTTATAATAGGCAATTGACTTAATTATCCACCATCAACTCTATCTCTCATTTATCACCGTTCTCCACTATTAGAAAGGATAATAAATTACAATAAATATTTATACCCTGAATAAAAGTATACATTTATTTCTTAGTCTAACATTTTTTTTTCCGTAAATAAGAGATGGAGTTGATATGTACGATATCCGAAATCCAACTCTCATCGCAATTCCGTCATCAAATTTGCGAAATGCGAGAGAAGTTTTGTATCACGCGGGAGTAGTCTCTCCTGTTCTGTCTGACACGCTGATACGATACCACTTTATGTATATAAAATCTTACTGACTAAATTTATATGGGGATCTGTTATTTATAAAAGTCATTCCTTATTTTAAATTCTAATTATTAAAGTGTTTCTATTTCTGATAGATGTTATTTTAGTGATAGCTAGTTTCTTTTGTGAGCTCATATGACATGCCTTACGCTATTATTTTTAGACCTTGAGAATGAAAATATTTCCACCTAGTATTCTTGTATCATAATTCCAATGTTTGAGAACAGGAGCTACCATTAGTCGGATGTTGTATAAGTTGTTCTAATTCCTAAATATTTATTTACTTAGTATCTTAAAAGCACTATTTCCTTATCACATTTTACTATGATATAGTAATCAATGCTACTTTTGATCAAAAACAGTCAAACCTCGGAGATGGCAGTGCTTATATGTAGAGGCTAAGATAGGAACTAAACAAAAATAAATGAATAAACCTTAATATTGACCACAATATTTTGTAAAATTCGAATTTATTCACAAAAATAAAGTAGGAAAAATGTTCGTAAGGTTAGGTAGTGTGAATGTGTAAAACTAATCTGTATAATTCTTTTGCTTTAGATTTTCAAACTCCTTCCGCTGGTCTGAGATACGAAAGTGATTCAAGTCATCATGGTGTCGGATATTACGATGAATGTGATGAGAGGTAAGAATTATTGAACATGAATTTCTATATATTTGTAAAATAGAAATCTCGGACTACCAGGTAGTTTTTGCTAAACGAACTTAGCCTGTGATCTTTGTCACCTAAAGAATTAAATATTTTAGAGAGGATCATGATTAGATGGTAACCCAAGATTCATTTCTTGTAAAGTATAGGTGTTGTAACAAGAAACTAATATACACATTAATTGGTCATTTTTCTTCCGACTAAGATTAATGAAGTGATACAATATATGCAGAAGTATATATATATATATATATATATATATATATATACATCTGAAAACGTCAGAGACAGAATATAACACCTGTCAGCTTCTAGCTTAAAGATATATAATTAGATTCAAAATATTATTGAAATGAATGTTTATGGGGCCATTATATACTGCTGAAGCTCAATGTAAACCTTTAAAATCATACAAAAAAAAATAATCAAATAATCACAGAAAATCGGATTCCCGGCCTCATAATTGGCGTTATGATAGTATACAAGAAGAAGATCACGAAAAGACTGATATATGGCGAGAAGAAAGTGCGCTGGAAAATTGGAGTGATAAAACGGATGACAGGCATGGAATAGAATGGCGAAATAAGGAACAACGTAGAGAAGAAGAGTGCTATGGTGGAGGGGGATACCAGGCAGACAGAGAAGATTCATCGCGACAGAATAGTGTGGAACGGTCGGAAGCGGCACTAATTCAATCGACTGATATTGCATAGTTAGTTATTCAAACTAAGATATATATATATGTTGAAAACAAAGAAAATAAACATAATGATTATATTATTTTTGTTTCTTAAAAATTTGCCATTTGGGAAATTTTTACTTTGTAGTTCGTAATCCATATAAAACTTATCTGGCATACAATTTATACTGATTTTAGAAACAAGTGCAATTGAAAATATAGAGTGCTTAGATTAAGCAAGAAAATGGAAATTAAGATCGAAATATGAAAGTAATTTATCCTATTTTGCATTAATATAAGTATATAAGGTATGAATTTGAAATATTTTAAACAATAGTTTTTTAGTCAAACAATCCATGAAGAAGATGAGAAAAGAAATGCACATGATTTATGGCACTGGGCATATAAACAGGTGTGCAGAAATTTAGGCTTTAAGGTCAGTTTCAATTTGACTACAAGTAATTATATATTTTCAAATGATAAATAGATGGTTTTTCACCAATAACCTTTACTTTTGACTTTTGGTTTTGTGGTTTTATCTCTATTATTAAGCTTGCCTGAAAGCCCTACTTTTTTTGTCTTTTATTTTATTAAATCAATTTCACACAAACAATACTTCCCTAAGCAATACTTATTGATGATTTTATGCTTTTTTCGAGAATTTCTAGATAAGTTTGATTCATTATACTGAGTAAACTCTCAAGCACGCATGGGTCCGTTTTATTATGGTTACAAATCTCAAACATTTCGAGAACTTTGAAGAAATATTTTTGATAATGGATTAGTACCCGATGCTATTAATTCTAACCTTCAAGTTTTTTTATAAGTTTATTTTTTCCAAATTGTATGTCCTATATCTTCTTTTGACGCAATGCATTCCCATAGGGAATATAAAGTCATTCCTGCCAAGCCGTGCAATTTCCATGTTTAATTTTTATGCAAAAGCTGACTTTTAGTTATCAACGTTGTTTTTGAAATGGATAATTTCGTATTTCACTTATTAAAGGATAATTTGTACCAAATTTTTTTAAGGACAAGAGACAGGATAAGTTGCATATTTGTCCACTTTCAAAGACACAATTATTTTTCTTTTGTCATATACTGTTTAAATGGGATGGTCTTTAAAATGTACAGATTTGAAATTCTAATTTACACTTTGGTAAAATTTGAATAGTGACAAAATTCGATTTTTCAAACGGCCACCATGATAGTAAATCTAGTTCAAGATTTTAAAATAGTTAATGACTAACGAAATTGCTTTTAACCAATATTAGACATGGATCGATACTAAGCCTAAAGCTACCTGCCACTCCTACTCAATTATCTGATTATACATGCTCATACTGAAAACTTAAATGTACAACATTACATATTTGGTTTCGTGCCATATGTCATAGTCTGCTATCGAAATCATAAGTGCAAAATACTGGTCATTCTTTCTTGAATGTTTTCTTTTCTTACACTGATATAATTTCCAAATATAATTTATACAACTCTGAACTCCTCTTAGTGTAAGCTAATGACCAAAATTGCATAAAGAATTTAAGTGTTATAAAAAAACAATTTTCCACAATAAGTTTTCATGTGCAACATGGATATTTTGGCTTCTACCTAGCTTATGATTTACTGCATGGGCGATTGAATTAATAACACGAAATTATTTGCACAATCTATTTTTTGTTTCATTTTAGTGAAACTATTTATTAGTTTTTCTGAAATTTACTATGTCAAAATTACTTCTTAATGAGATAGTTCTTTGAAATATGTATTTTTAAAATGCATATATTTTTGAATCTTTATATGGGGTACAGACTAAGCTGCTAAACTTGTAACTCTCATATATAGTTTTAACGTGACTAGTGTTAATGTGTTTTGTTTTATGTTTGTTTGTTGGGCACTATTACTTTTACATGTGAAAGATGTGCTAATAAATAAATAAATGAATGAATGGATATTGATGTTCCAACTTATTGGACAATTAAGAAATGAAAGATTGCCTCTCATCGTTTAATTAAACCCGAAATGAATCATTTTCGCTTTCGATTCCAGTAATTTTAATCATAAATTGCTTGTATTACTAGATAGGTTATGCCTAATTTTTCCCTGTTGATTCTTAGTATTTTACTGTTTATCTAAATTAATTTGTAAGAGATGGATCAGAAGTGTACTTTTAATATAGCCGAATAAATTTCGCACTATTATTTTATCCAAAATTTAATGAAAAATCTAAAACCTAAAGGCCACTAGAATAAATTTATCTCCTGGATTTCAGAATTGACTCGCTTTTTACAATACATATTAATTGGGAGCAAGAACAGCATTATTTCATTCCAATAATAAGAGGAGTTTTATTTTCATTTCGTTGAAAAATATAACCTTCTTTTCTCATGTTCGCACTAACAAATTGGTTTAAACGGAATATTTCAATATGAGAATGTTCACGAAACTCAGTAGCGTACCTATAAATGAATATCTTATACTTTGTAATAGAAGTCTTGTGCCGATGACCTTCAAAGAAATTCTTAATACCTGAGAATATATATATATATATATATATATATATATATAATTTGTTGAAACCAATTGGGCTAGAATCCGAATTTCACAGCTCATGTAACACAAAGTACCAGCTCAAAAAGCGTGAAAAATTCACTTCGTATAGTAGTTTGAACAAGTTCAAATTTGTTTTCACGTTTCCATGTTTCTACGTTCGCATTTTCTCCATCTCTTTCTTACACGTATTTATTAGTTTAAAGAAAACCTAATTATTAAGAAGGAGTAATATAACATTTTTTATAAAAATTAGAGGTTTTAGATTTCAAATGGTTCAGTTGCTGATACAGTTCACCTTTTGTAGATTTTATTATATAATCTACTATGAAACAGTAGTAAGTGTTATCCATCAAGTCAATGAAAATTATAAGTTTACCTCGAATGTTGTCCAATATCTTGAGTTATAGCGCTATTATTTAGTGCACATCGTGGTCCCACGGAGAGTTGGCTCATGGCCGTGTGTGAATCTTTTATGTTGTTTTGGTGTTTGGATGAAAGCCGCGCTCAAAATCGTGCTATTCATAAAAAAATTACGTCTCGTAGTCGAGAAACGTTGTTTATTTGTTGTTATATATGTAAAAATTGATTTTTTTAACGTAATTATTGCATTTGTTTGAAAGATTCATAGTCAAATAAAGTACTGTTTACATAAGTTATACTAGTGATAGAAAACTAAGAACATAGTTTTAAAGTTAGTTGATTGCGCAAATACAGTCATTGGCGGATATAGATACTAATGAATTGATGTACCGTATGAAGTGTTCAAAGAACGAGACTAGCTAAGAACTGCTGAGCACACATCATGCTTTATAAAGTGCGCTTTTTTCATGTAAGTAAAATAGTACTGTATATTGAAACCAACAGATACAAAATTACTATTTCGACATATAATAAACCTAAACCTTTGTGTAGCCACTTGAGTGTTTTGGTTTCTTTATAGCAAGTAAAAGTATTCCTTGAAAATTATATCACCAAATTATAAACCTTGTATTTTAGAATTTCTACTGCTACATATGTATATAATTAGCATAGTTATTGCTTGTTGGATTAAACTACTAGAGATTGCCATTATTTTCATCTTCCCAGTAATGACATATTCGTGAAGGCTGTAGTTAGAAAATATTTTAGAAATACTTCTTAGATTATTTGACATGGTAAATAAAATGATTAGTATAAGGAAACTGAAAACAGTTTCATTTCTCTGAAGTAATAATATTCTACTCTTGCTTATCATTTTAAAAATGATTTCTGTGTGCTGCGTTTTGTGTTTTTTAAAGGAATTTTAGCTGAAGAAATGTTAAAATTCCAGTTAAGAAACTTAAAAATAGTAGTATTATATATGATGTTGAAAGACAATTCGTGTTTCTAAATTTTTTCACTCATTCAAATAATTTTACTAATATATATATTGTAGCTTAACGTACTTTATTTATATTTTATGACATTTTTGATCAGCATACAAATATAATTTATGCATCATTAATTTAGCTTTTTTTTCATTTCAGAATCCTTTCTAGTTTAGTTCATTATCGCTCGATAAGTATTATTCCCTATGCTGTTTCTGTTTTGAGTATTTGACGAATGGAAAGAAGTCTATTTTTTCTGATTGTCGCATCGATATTTCGCAGTGTAAAATGGAGGGGAGGCGGATTCATAACACTCAAATTAGTTTCGTAGCTCCGTAATCAGCTGCCGAGTTCTCTTGTTTTTGAATCCATTGGAAACTAAGCATAGAGGAATTTTAATTCTAAATCTAATTGTCAGAACCATTTTAAACTTGTATCTCTACACTATAATTTCATTCATCCGAACAAGGTTTCAAAACC
The DNA here is from genome assembly GCA_964036235.1 of Heterorhabditis bacteriophora. Classification (NCBI taxonomy): domain Eukaryota; kingdom Metazoa; phylum Nematoda; class Chromadorea; order Rhabditida; family Heterorhabditidae; genus Heterorhabditis; species Heterorhabditis bacteriophora. The sequence goes on along the minus strand of OZ038427.1, from coordinate 501,625 downwards.
GTACTTGTTTATTTCAAATAAAAAACTAGTTAGTTGAAATAATACTGCAGCTTCCTGTGAAGGTACTATAATTTTAAAATTCGAGACATTTCTATGCTACCATGCAAAAGCGTCAAAACACTCAATTTAGAATGTCAACTGAGCTGTTGTTTTCAACTAAATTGGCTGTATTTACCTAGATGTTTTGGTTTTTTTAATAGTTTATGATCCTATTTAATTATATTTTATGCGTCAGCGACAATGATTCTCTGATAAGCCTGTTACTACCACCATTTGTGATTATAACTAGAGTAGTAATTAGCATGTTTAACTTTAAACATTGTTTTTCATTAATATATTGTTACAGAATTCTCACCATTTTATCATTTTTATTGATTTTGTTTAAATCGACTCTGTGCTGCTTCATAATAGTCTTTATGGAAATTTTGACCGAGATAATTGGGTGGATAATATGACTCTTTCCTGGAATAATATACCTAGGTTTGGCACTGAAAATGAGCTGGTGAAAACAGGTGCATACTTTTGTCGCGAAACGTACAAAGTTTTTTGCGCTTATATTGATCAAAGCATGAAACAACTGCCTGTGAATGAGAATTTGTGATTAAAACAGGTATTTGTAACCTTATTAATTTTTGACGTCTAAATTTTGGTGATGATTTTTTATGTGTTTTTATGTTTCGTTCCACCCTGTAATCCATCAAAATATCTATATATTTCACCAAAAAGCTACAAAAATGCTTTTCAAGTGCTAAATTTATATATAAACTAGTAAAATTTAGACTAGAAATTTTTTTAAGTAATCTTATACTGTGGAAATATAGTTTGTACCGATTTGATTCTTTTGAGCTGTATAATTCTCATATTTCTTCTACGGGCCTTTTTAGAATACGTGTTTTTTTTGTTGCTAGTAACAGAAATGTCTTGCAGCTCATTAATCGACCCTAAATATAAATAATGAATGTTCCGACTCGAATCGGTGCATTATTTTTACATCGATTACTTTTTGGCGCCGTAAAACTAAAATGCAGCTATCAGAAGTCAATTCAAGTTTGATTTAAACTAATCAACAATTGTGGATTACATGTATTCATAAAATACTCGGCTATAATAAATATACTACACGTTTTTAGTTCGGATCATATGTCTATTTGAATTGATAATTTATTTTCCCTTGCATAAATCATTATTTCGTTAAGGGACAGCTACAGTTGTTTTTATCGTTGAATGGTAATTAGGTTGCCCAGTATAACAAATAAACAATTCACTATAGCCACGAATTATTACATTGCCTATTTAATCTTGTATTTTCCGTACTTTACTGTTTGAAAAATTACTCCTTGAGATTTTTTAAACATATTGCTACAAGAATGAGCTATTAAAAGTGTTATTGATAGCATAAAACTGTATTGTAATCACCCATCAAGAAATGTGCACTTTTCTAATACATGATATATCGAAAATTACATTTTTTCTGTTATTTACTAGTTATATATCTCTAATCCTTAATTAGCCTCTATGCTCTACTTATTTAGTATTTCGTTATCATTTTTCTTTCAACTCAGGATCTATTGATTTCCGTGTGCTCCTCCATAATCCAATTTTGCCTGAATGGCGCGAAATCTGAGGCGGGTTGTGGGCCAAATCACGCCGTGTAACCGGATACCCTCTCAGATGTTTTCACATTTACGGCCTTCCTGACGGACGTAGCCGTTTAACATCGGTTTTCATCTACACGTAGCTACATCGCCTACATTTCCTGCGGTTTTACTTTTAAACGCAGTGTGGCGATGGCACGAGATGCAGATCGAGCGCGGGCACTACTTGCTTTTTCAAAGAGTTTTAAAAAAGTCCGCCGCGCGCGCACAGCGTTACCGAGGCGTCGACGTCGCCGACGCGCCAGATTTAAACGTTCGAAATCCTGCCCTCAGCTACGCTTTTTCGACAAACAGCCCATTCGACAACGCAGTGTTTCACTGAGTAACCAAGAAAACGAAAAGCCGAAAAATGGCTTTAAACCAAAAGTCATGCTGTTGGAAGTGTATAGGGAGCGACGATTTATGGTGAGTGTGGGTCATAAAGTTCTCGTCATGTACTTATTTGAAAAAAAAGTCCTATATTTATTAACAAGATAAGACCACAAATCCTATAAAATAATGCGCATATACAAGACATTTATATACATATTAAAGATCCACTATCAGTTGAAATTATTAATTTTTAGTCCACTGTTCTGGATGCTAATGGTAATACTGCGGCCAATGCCTTTTACAAAAGCATTGATGCTGCTCCGAATATGAATGTGGCAAGGACAAAGACTAGCATTCCACTGGTCTCTGAATTGGTAAGGGAAGAAAATTTCTGAGTTATATAAATAAACATTTTATTAATGGATATTTATTTAGTTTCTTGCATCAGGATTGATTGAAACAAGCATCTAATTGATATAGTTTATAAAGAGTCGCATGCTATTAATGTTAGGATCAATATATAACTCTAGTGGTAGCTTCAATACTTAAATATTCTCTGTATTTTGTAATTATGTTGTAATACTGGGGTGATTTGAATGTGTGTACCCCCATAACCAAACATGTAGGCGCGTTACGACGTAGATTACATTCACTAAGGCATTTTCCTCGGTTTCTCTCAAGTTTTAAGATATTTTTTTTTGGTTTTTGATATACTTAATTAGCTACCATTTAAATATTATCATCCAGCTTCAAGATAAAAGTGGCAATATATGACACGTAGAAATGCTTGATAATTAGTTGGTAAAGCTGTTTTAGAGTATATCAGAGACTTCTTACGAAAAGCATTTTGCTATATATAAGTCATACCCAAATATTTATCGCATGTTTGGATTTAAACATAATTTCAGGTCCTGAAGGTAAGAGGGTCGAGTTACGGTAACGCATGGTTAAATATCCCATTAGTAGCACACAATCTCTCGGGAAATACTCTATTTAAATATCAACCAAAGCTACAGTGAAAAAGCCTCGAGATATTGTATGAAACTTAAACTGAGTTTGCTTTTGGGATATATTTGAATAGTAAATAATAGATATTATTGCTTGCATGATGAAATTGGTTGCAACTTGTTTTATTAATTTGGATTGTTTTGCAGTGCTAAAACCCGCATGATTTGCTATTTTTTATTAATAGCTTGTCTTTACGCGATGTATAAATACAAGCCTGCTGATCACTATTGCCTGAAATGAGATCGGTTTCGTTTAGACGAACGGTTACCGAAACCGAGATCATTAGCTTTCATTCAGTGTTGGATTTGATGAGCAACTTCTCTTTCCAGACAATGGCTACAAAACGGGCTCAGGCAGGGTTGGCTAATGCAGCTAAGACTACATTTGGAGATGAAGAGCTGGCTAGTATACAGTTTCATTTCTATTTTTAAACCAGCAGCGAATTTATCTATACTAGTTTTAACATTTTTTAGTTTTTTAAAGCTATATACTCTATAAAAGTGAATATGGACCGTAAAAATGAATCCTACTTTGTAAGCAACTTACTGGGCCTATGCTCTTTATTTTGTCTAAGATTGTTTGCAATATAATGCATTAAATTACTTTAAATTTATTGGGTTAGTTCACTCTATAGTGTTATTATATTTATAAGTACTGATATATAAGTTGCATTTTTACTTTTTTCCAAACATCTGTTCTAAATATGATGATTGGTCAATTATTTCTTTTATGGTAACTTAAATGCATTGAGTTGGAGTCAACCTTAAAACCATAATCTTTCATTAGAATTATTTGAACATAAACGATTTTATACGATAAAGGTATAACGGAATTCTAAGCATAAAGATCTATATAGATGCGTTTTAATTTAAAATATAATGTATCTTGCATTTATTTTAAATTCAATGCTATTCTTATAGTGAAAATTAAACGATCAGGATAAGTATCATGATGTTTTATATGTATCACTCTATAAGTTAAAACTTTCAAAATACGAATCTGACAATAATTTATGCCTTCTTTCAGAGACAGCATGTATATCGAAAATGCCTTCAAGCTTTGATCTATCCAATTAGCTGCACAACGCCACATAATTTTCAAACTACTAATTTCCAAACACCGACGTGGTGTTATGAATGCGAGGGCTTGTTATGGGGTCTAGCCAGACAAGGTTAGACTATTTCACATTCACGAATATTAATTCATGAAGAACTAAGAATTCTTTAACCAACTATATAACATAATTAGGTGAACCAGAAGACATTTGCAGGTTTACGTTGTACTGAATGTGGAGTAAAAGTGCATGAAAAGTGTCGAGAATTGCTAAGTGCCGACTGTTTGCAAAGTAAGGCTAAATTTTTGAATTTCAAATGAGTTATTTGTTCTTATTTGTGCATTGTAGACTAAGTAATCAAATATAGTTGTATCGCAGAAGTAGTTCTGCAATCCATTGCTACATTGTTTTTGGGGGTGTCATATGGAAGGCAATTATTAGTCACACGAGATTCTAAACGAGCTATATGTCGTACAAAAACAATGAAGATACTAAGAGAAATAATGGATAAGGAAAGACGGCTCGTTCATGATAGCAAATTTGACTAAAATACATAAAATTCCTAAAACTTTGATCGAGAATATAACCGAACCTGTTACATCAGCTCTGATCTTTCTATTAATCTAAACATTTAATAGAGCTGAAGAAAATCTCTAATATATGTTATAGAACATGTAGAATATCGATATATAATTGATGTAATTAATTATACCTACTTGAATTCCCCTTATATCGTTATTCATGAAAAAAGTCATGATTTTTAGCCATACTTTGGTGAATAACTGCGCAAAGTGGATGATATCAAATCGCCCATCCGGCGTCACTTTTGTTCATTAGCCAGGAACAATTTAATCTAATTTCATAATTATAATAGGCCTCAGTAATCTATCAGATAGGAGTCATGAGTAAGAAAAATAACATTGTCTCTATTGTAACGCTGACACACGTTCATTAGATAACCATCAGCTACTTTCCACGTAGGTAACTAATATCGTCGTCCAAATTTAGTTTGCTACGACCAATTCTTGTGTGATAGGAAGGAGTAAGAAACTGCTTTTCATAGTGGTTTTATATATCACTTTTTGAGGAGCAGCTGAAAAGAGTTGTAAGCACGGCGAAGCCGATAGAATTCAGTCTCTAGTAGCTGTGATCCGAGATAGAATGAAAATCCAGGAAAAAAATAAGCCTGAAATATTTGAAGCCATTAGGTGAGTCATACGAAGTTTTTAAATATAGAAAAGTCAACATAACATCCATATAAAGAGGAGTGGAATATCTACGACTATAGTAATACCTTATTATTCTAGTATTTCTTATAGTTACTAAAATAATTATATTTTCTTGATTCAGCTGGGACCTTATATAGTGACAACATCAGTTCACAGAATGATTTTCTTTTTTTTTCGTAAATTTAATTTCTATTTTTTGAAATTATTGAGGGGCTCTATTTGAGTTTTTCAGTTTTTTCCGTCAAATGTATTTCCTATAGGACTTACCTATTAAATATTTTTTTTGATTTTTAGATGCTGTATATTTTGGATAATTAAATGCAATAAAAAATTGTAAAAGGTAATGCATCAAAAATCAGGTGGTATGAATACCTAAATTCCTTAATGGAACTTTAGATACCATTACTATTTTAATTAAATTAATACGATATTCTGCAACAATGACAGTATCACAATATTTAAGGTATTATATAATGCATATTAGATATTAAGGTTGTTTTTGCTCTACTTTATTATGTTCACACAAAATTTCAGTGTTTTATAACCAACATTCGCACATTGAAATTATAAATGTATTCCATCTAAATGTTATTTTTTTCAGATCTATTTTCGTTGTAGATGAGAGAACACAGCAGGAAACTTTGAAACAAGTAAAGACAAGTATTCTGGAAGGAAGCAGCAAGTGGAGTGCGAAGATAACACTCACAGGTAGAATATATCCCCCTTTGTTCAAGTGCTTTGTTACTTATTAATTATTTTTCCCAAATAGCGCTCTTGATTATTTATCAATTTTTTCGTTATATTTTTGATTTCTACGTCTTTAAATACTACTTAATAATTAATTTCTAGACAACTATATTATTTGGTTTAATCACTTGTCTTCCAGTGATGTGTGCTCAAGGTTTGATAGCAAAAGACAAGACAGGGAAGAGTGATCCGTATGTAACTGCACAAGTTGGTAAAGTGAAACGACGAACTCGCACTATCCATCAAGAGCTAAATCCCGTATGGAACGAAAAATTTTTTTTGTCAGTTTCTTTATTTTTCTAAGGTAACACTAATTCTAGCAATTTTCAGCTTAGGCTACGTGAAAATGTAAAACCATATTTGATCTAACAGTCTTAAATACACTCTTATTAATATGAATTAGTTTTCTTAATACTGAAGTTGTTTAAAGAGTCCATTTTAGTTATATATATATGTATAATTCGCAACATAATTTACATTAATATTCAGGCAATATAAAAACATTTTTATTATACTTTATTTTTAGTGAAATTAGCTTTTTTCTTAAGAATAATTTATGTGGTCAATACTCAAAGTTTCAGCGAGTGTCACAATTCAACTGATCGTATCAAGGTGCGTGTTTGGGATGAGGATAATGATTTAAAATCGAAGTTGCGTCAGAAATTAACTCGAGAATCAGATGATTTTCTTGGACAAACTGTTATAGAAGTTAGAACTTTATCAGGAGAAATGGATGTCTGGTACAACCTAGGTTGGTCTAATATTTAACGATTGAAATCACCCGCTTGTGTTATATTTAATCCACTTAAAAAGTCTTCATTCAGATATTAGATTATATTTCGTTTCGCTCACAAATCGTTTGATGGGTTTGTATACATCTAGTGATAAAATATAAGATTCCATGCAATAATAGAAAAAATACCGCTATTGAGTAATTCCAAATTGAAAGTGTAGTTTGAGCAAGTAAATAATTTTTATGATGATTAGTTGTAATTAAGTTTTAATAATATATAAAAAATTAAGGTGTTTATAAGAAATTTTTTTAGTGCTGTTTTTCCTGTTGCATGTATAGCAATTCATCTCATACCATTCCAAGCCAGTCATCTCATAGATTTCTAAGTTCTTGAATAAAGCACAATAATACAAATTTATATTTGTTTAAAATCCATCTGTTTATATTACATTTGATGTAAAAAGAACTGAGCAATATTTCAGCAAAAATTATTTTACGAATTTTCAATTTTTCAGAGAAGCGAACAGATAAATCAGCTGTCTCAGGGGCAATTCGACTCCACATAAGTGTTGAGATCAAAGGAGAGGAGAAATTGGCACCCTATCATGTACAATACACGTGTCTCCATGAGCATTTGTTTCAAGTACGTGCATTAGCGTGTTCTAGCATTCTTAAACCGATTCTTTTCCCATTTTCTAGAATTAGAACATTTTAAAGATAAGTTAGCACCAGTCATAAACGATTTTTTTCGCATAATTATTACTAACACTGAATATTTTGCTATTTTCCTGGAATATTTTCAGTCGTATTTTATTCAAAAATGTTTATACCTAATACCATTCTACTTTAGTCCCATTGTACGGAGAACGACGAAGTTCGCCTACCCGATGCAAAAGGGGAGGATAGTTGGAAAGTTTATTTCGATGATGTAGGACAAGAGATAGTAGAAGAGTTTGCTATGCGCTATGGGATAGAGGGTATATATCAGGTAGGTTTCATATAGAAGTACTGTGTTACTAAGTATAAATGATAGTGAGAATGCCTATTACTTAAGAATACCGCTTTATCTCTGCAAACCTTATATGAAATTTAGAACAGACAACTGTTGGTTTTCTTCTATTAAAATTCAATATTACACATAATATTCACCATTAATTTTAGGGCATGACCCACTTCGCCTGTTTATGCACTAAATATATGTGTGCTGGTGTTCCGGCTGCCCTATCGACACTACTAGCAAATATTAATGCGTGAGTTACTGTTTTAGATTTGTAATTTTCATGTCTGAGAGTTCAAGAGTAGGAGCTTTCATATTACGATTCGCAGTTCGCTGAATCAACAGACTTGATAATGCCAATTATAGCTATTATGCTCATACTACTGCCACTTCTGCGGTTTCGGCTTCGGACCGTTTCGCTGCATCCAATTTTGGAAAGGATCGATTCGTCAAGTTATTGGATCAATTACACAACAGCCTTAGAATTGATCTCAGTATGTACAGGGTTAGTTGCTTACACAGCTATCCATTATTTCACATTATTTCTGAGGTACAAATTACTTATAATTTTGCTTTACGATATATTTGTACCCTTTATATTGATAGCGAGCCTTCACTATTTGCTCAATATCGATGATTATTTTGCGTACTCCTTATAAAGCGTACTGATTACTTGTTTTCCTTTAGTACAAAAATACTAGTAGTATTTATTAGTTGTATTTAAAACATTAATATTATCATGTGTTTGACATTTGAGGTAAATTTTATTTCAATGCGAAACAGAGAGAAAACCTATGGCTACTGATTACTAATCAAATATCGTCTTTGAAACTAGCGAAAGATATGTTCCGTTTTCCATAATTATCGTCATTTTAACATAACGGATATTGGTATGACTTTGCGGGGCGTTATATTGCTTTATACACTAATAATACAAAATACTAATTCGAATACTTGCAAAATGATAATATCTATCATTAAATTATATTGATTACGAGCCTCTCTTACTCGACTTTCCCATCGGCGCTATTCAATCCTTGCTTATGTAAGATTATAAGCTCTTGTTTATATGAAGATTGCTAACATTTTTCCTGGATGGATACTAGTAGTTAACGGATAACTGTTGTTGCTATTTGGAGCGTAACAAAAAATGTGAGCACAGCGCTTGTCTTTTTAAATAGATATTTTACTTTAATTATATAAATTTCTAAAACAGTATCGTATGGCAAATACGGAAATGAAAAATAAGAATTCATGTATCACATTTTTCAAAGTGAAAACCAATAATGTTATGGTTAGAAGGAAGTAGTCATCATTATTAGACTTTAATCGAAGGACGGATAATTTTTAACCAAACATACCATATTTGTATAGAATAACATAGTTGATGTTTCAAAGACATTAGTACTAAACGTATAAAACATCAAATACATGTAACAACTAGGTTAAATTACGGACGAGTAATCGAAGATTAGTTATTTAGCCTAACTAAATGTTAGGAACTAAAGAAATAAGAATTAAGGAACCGTTATTGTTTTTAGTGACAAGACTTGTTAAAAAACACAAATACCGAAACATGAGAGAGCCACTTGACTTAAAGAAGACAATCTGCTTCTGCTCTTTCTTGTAGTAGACAAATTATTTTTTAGAACAGTAAGGGGTGGGGGCGATGTTGTTCATCGAGATAGCGCTTCTCGGTGTATCAACCGGAGTTTCCCGTCTTAGTTGCCAGGATACGGCTTGAGCAATCCAACCTAGCTCTCCTCCTTCCCATGAATTATTCACATTGCGTTTGTTGAGAAATTCATATGCAGTAAAATATAAATTAAGTACATTTTCCCAAGCTTACTACAACTTCAATAGTTCAATACTTATTTGCATATTACTCTTTAGAAAATGCGTTTGGTCCTATAACTACAATGTACTTTGTTTTTTATGGCTCTTTAACTTAATCTTAGTTTAGTATCTAAATTACCAATTTATATGAACCTATCCATGATTTTACAAAGTTATAAATGCGTAATATAAATGCACGAATAGCATCCCACTGATTTCATATTTTACAAGAAAAGGGTTTGCGCTGATTATTCCATTCTTTTTGTAATTATACTAGTACTTACATATATTTATTCTGGTGTAATATTTAACTATAATGGTGAGACTTTATTTTGTTAGTCAGAACAGATTCTTTATGCATTAATTTATTGAAGGAAATATAAGACTTATAATTCAAGTCATACATAGACACTTTTTCCATTGTTTTTGTGAACAAATACACAACAATTCTTGAAAAATTGAAGACCATTTCGTATTTTCAGAAATATTTTCCATCCTCTTCTCCTGCTAAGCTTCAAGATTTAAAATCGACTGTTGATCTACTAACATCGATTACTTTCTTTCGCATGAAGGTTTGGAAGTTTCTACAATGATTTTTTTCAATATTTTTTCTAGAAGACAAACTTATTTCATCGTGTCTTTATAAGCAGTGCGGTATTTCCGAGTTATCACATTATTGATAAGCATTAGCCAATACAGTCTTTGGTATGTTTACACATGGCCTTGTTTTCATGTTGTTCCAAAGAGTCGATTAGCTTGCAGGTGCTCGAGCTAGCAAGTCCACCACGAGCATCGAATGTTGTTACCGAATGTGCTAAGGCGTGCATGCAGGTGGGCTGATTACCTAAACTTTTTACAGAATAGCCTAATGGGCTTGTAGATGACATTTTGCACTTCGGAATTAAACGTTAGTTATAATTGCTTCACATGGAAAACAATTAAGGAATATATGACAGTTGGTATGGCTTAGGTTTCTCTGAGGCTTCTTAAGTGTTGTCTCTTAGTTACTACTGCAATATATTTTGAAACGCCTTACGTGGTTTTAAAGCTATATCTTGTATTACAACATATTAAGAGAAGTTATAATATCTAAAGGAAATTAGTTCATATCACGAATCTATTAAATAAGCGCTATTCTTTACGGCATGTCTGAAATCGCCTTTAAGGCTAGTTTTCTACACGGATTTGAGATGAATCAGTGAAAAGCTGTTTCTCAGTGGAACGGAAGCTGCTCCGCCACATAATTTTATGTTCCTAGTCGAGCTGCAATCCAAAATTAATTTGTAGGAATTACAAAGTTAAGATTATTTATTGTGCTAGAACTTATTGAACAAGTATATGTATACTAATAATTTTAAATTAAGAGTGACAAATCCAAATATTTTTAAAACTTGGTGATAAAATACAGTGTTTCATAATACCACAAGAAATTTATGTGGCAGTTGCTCTAATTTATGCATATTCTGATTTATTACACAAATTTATGTTTTATTTTATACAAATGAAGCCACAGATATAATATATAATAGGCGACGTATCAACTGATGTTCGATTCATGTTGTGAGCAGGGAGCACCATCTACGGACTCAGTTCGATTTTGGTAGGCTAACTTAAAACAAAGTTTTTTTTAAAAGGATCTTAGTAATAAAGTCTTAACCATAATGGTAAATTATGATAATTACGATCATAGATGCTTAAATGTTGAAATATTGCATTCATGAATAAGATATAAATTGGTTCTCAATTTGCTCTTGACCAGTCGGGTACTGAGGAGTATAATCTACCGTAATAAATACCAATACTAGGTTCGACTTTCTGGACTACATGATGCGTGTAATTGAAGACGACAAGCATATATACACTCCTGTTTTGAATCAGTTTCCTCAAGAATTGAATGTTGGCCAACTATCAGCTGGAACATTGTGGACATTGTATAAAATGGATCTGAAAATGGCATTAGAAGGTTAGTGCAAAAAAGAATTAGACCAATATCTTTACGTAGTTTCGTAAATATAGAAGTGGAATACATTTCAATTATATAGGTAACTTACTATTTTACTGTTTTTATGCGAAGTCTATCTAGAAATTTCAAAATATCCATGTGTGAACGTAGTTGTTAATTAAATAAAAAAAGTAAATTTCAGAACATGCGTCAACTAAGAAGTGCCCCACACCCGAATATATGAATCTGTACTTTAAAGTAAAAGGTTTCTACTTCAAATATGTTGCAGACATGCCACAGTACAAACAATCCATTCCTGAATTCCCAGCGTATGTTGTTGTTCCCCATTGTTCACTTTTCACTATCTCCTTAACTATCACTAGTCACCCTTGTTTACTACCTTTCTCCTCATTTCCGCTTAAGCCTATCACACCATTATAATTTTTTCCTTCAAATTGCTATATATATTTGAACATATGTGTTGAACATTTACCATGGTTAATACGGTTACAATACCACCAAAAAAGAAAGTCTCTTACATTAAAGAGCGGAAAAGCACTGAATATTTCTTCTATCAAAAAGTATCTCATTTTGACTTCATAAAAATTTCAGGTGGTTCATACCATTCGTAATGGACTGGCTTAATGAGAACGATGAACATTCTATGGATATTTTAAGAAACGCCTACAACAGGTTGCGTAATCCTTCTTCTCCAAATAATTACACTATTATTTCTTACACTTTTCTATTTCTCTAATAATTTGTTTAGATTGCTCATTAGTAATGTCTTCTTAATGTTACATATTTCTAGGGATAAAGCTGACAATTTCCCACAAACATCTGACCATACCAGGTTCTCAAATAGTGTCGTTGATGTTTTTACCCAATTAAATGAAGCTCTTAAACTTCTTAAACAGGTATAACAAACTATCAACTAAATAATTACTATTTTGTAATCATTGGTTCTTATTATTTCTAACGATAGTAAGCCTATGATAAGATGGAGAGTAGGACTATCAGTAAACATTTTTTAGGCGAGAACAGACCATAACCGATATATAAAATAATATAACTTAATCGACTTAAAAGTGATAGTAGCATAGGATACTTAAGTTTATGTAAGCATATTCCCTTACTACTGAATTTTAACGTTCTTATCCTTCAGATGGATTGCCCCAATCCTGTTGTTTATGCAGATATGATGAAACGGTTCAGCAAAACATTAAATAAAGTAAGTTTTTATTTTCTTCAATCCTTCCATTGTTTTTGTTGTTGTTGTTGTTTTTACAAGACAATCAATAATGATATAATCTAAACGTTTTCTCCGTAGTAAAGATGCGACTAGTTAATGATAATTTTTAAGGTTCTTCTCGCATACGCTGATATGGTTCATAAGGATTTCTCTAAATTCTCATCAAATGAAAAACTCGCGTGCATTCTTATGAACAATGTACAACAACTCAGGCATGTCTCACCAGTTGATTTATTATCTTAATTTTACAACACGTTATACGATGCATTAAAGTTGGTACTCGTAAACTAGATGTTGGATTTCGGGGTATGTAAGAACAGGATTCTGGGGTTTTAGAAAAGCCAAATATTTCCTGGGATTCGGGAACTTTGAAATATGAGGATGACAACGATAATAGATATGCATGAATAAATATATGATAGATAGCCTAGTACTATTTTTATGTAGATATTACTATTATTATTTTGATTAATTGATGAGGTTTTGTTTAACTATGTGATCAGTGGTCCATTTTTTAGATTGCGGACTGCTTTTATTAATATCCTATTAAATAATCTAGTAGTCAGGGTTATGCAATGATAAAAGCGTAGCAGAATAAATAACTAGTTTCAAATATGACTAAGTTGTAGGAACGTCAGGTTTTAAATAATAATTTAATAAATAAACTGGTTTTGAAAATTATTACGCCTAGTTATGTAAAAATAGGGTGCGTCATATCTAAGATTTCGCCATACTTATATATCTGAGGTTTAATTAATGATTATTAAGGAAGTACACATTAAATCAACAATAGTTTACTTCTTATTTCAGAGTTCAACTTGAAAAAATCTATGAGACAATGGGCGGTACAGACCTTGATCCTACTTGCAGCCAAGTTCTAACTAATCTGCAGAAAAAACTAAACAGTGTATTGGATAAATTGTCGGGTCAAGTCAGTAATTACTATCTATTTGTTAATTGTCTCAGCGAGTAGTGCTTCTAAACTCGTGAAAGTCACTTAGATATAATTGAAGTTATAAGACTTTTAACGTAAATAAATAGAGATAACCAATAATTAAGAAGAAATATATTGTTTACATTACTGCATTTTAAATAAAATAAATTACATAATGAATAATTAAGTTTGTCGTCACTCTGGAGCCACATATTCATGAACAAACAAATAAGCTCGGTGTGCTCCTTTCCAAGATTAAGGGTCCTCAACTTCAAAAGACTCAAGTAGCAGCAGTAAGTATATTGTTAGAGGAAAAATAATATTTTCTAATTTTTTCACAAGTCCTTTACTATGCTTGAATCAATTGTCAACATAAAAACTGAAAACTATTGACAAGTGCAAGCATAAAGTGATTATGAAATAACATGTATAAAATAAGCATAAATGCCTTTATTTCAAGGAAGTAGATGCTGTACTTGAACCATTGATGGATCTACTAGAAGGCTCTCTACAGCGGTATTTCCAGCAATGCGAGAAGACCGTACTCAAATATATTCTCAAAGTGAAGTTGCTCACTTTCTCTATTTTACTAAAATTATTTTCCCTTGATGTACCTATACTCATATTTTATATACTCTTTTAAAACAAACTATAAATAGAGCACGATCACGAATTGTCAAAATTAAAATCTTTTGAATGAAACCTAGTTGGACACTATAAAAAACTACTGCATTTATATACCAAACTCCAAAGTTAGTTGAAAATTTGTTACTGCCTCTAATTCGAGTGGCAACCAATTTGGTTGGGATTTAAATATTTAATATATTAGGTGTATGCAAAAGTTTAAGTCATTTTTACCAAATCTTCGCTTTATTTCCATAATATACAAAGTGCAATTCAATCATCAAAATATTTTCCCTCGCTTTCTATGAACTTCTGCCATCTCTCGGGTAGCTTTCGGATTCCTTCGTGAAAAAAGGACATCGGCTTGGAGGCAATGAAATCATTGATCCATTTTCGCACCTGAGCCGCATCTCTAAAGCGCTGTTCCCTTAGACAGTTCTTCATCGACCGGAATAAATGGTAATCCGAAGACGCCAAGTCCGGTGAATTCGTCGCGTGCGGGAGAACTTCCCAGCCAAAGTTCAAAATAGTTTGCTGAGTACTAAGAGCAACGTGAGGCCTAGCGTTGTCATGCAGCAAAATGACCTTCCGACTTCCCTGTCCAGTAAATGGTCGTTTTTGTTCAATTGCATCCATCAAATCAATCAGTTGACGACCGTAGCACCCGGCAGTAACCGTCTCACCTGGTTGCAGGAGTTCATTAAACAGCACACCCTTCATATCCCACCAGATGCACAGAAGGACTTTTTTGGCGTGAGTGTTCGGCTTTGCCGTGGATGTTGTTGGCTGCTCGGGGTCTAACCATGAATGTGTGTGTTTAGGATTGTCGTACATAATCCATATTTCGTCACCAGTAACAATTTTCTACAAAAAGTTCTTCTTGAGTTGCCTGACAAGCAACGAGATGCATGAGTTGAGCCGGCGGTCAATACTGTCTTCGAAGAGTTCATGTGGTACCCACTTTCCGAGCTTGCGAATTTTCCCCATCTCATGTAATCGTCTTGAGATTGTTGCTTTATCAACTCCTAGTTGTTCTGCGAGTTCTTCTTGGGTCTGCGACGGATTTTCATCTAATAATGATTCCAAAGCATCAGTCTTCGACGTTTGTGGTGTCCCAGAGCGTTGTTGATCACTGACATCAAAACCACCTACTTTAAAACGTCGAAACCAATATCTGGAAGTTCTGTGGGAGAGAACAGCTTCACCAAGTACAGAGCATATTGATTTGCATGCTTCAGCAGCACTCTCTCCTTGTTGAAATTCCTAGAGAATACAGTTTCGAATATTCAGCTTTTAGTGGCTCATCTTATTCGAATTATTTTGTGAGATTATCTTTGTCACTAAATCGTGACTTATGACTTTTCACAAACCACAGACCCAACACTACAAAAAAGTAAAAAGGTGGGAATTTATTTGAGTTTTAAATCATTATAGCAAAGCGCTGAAAAAAACCGATTAAAACTTCTATATACACCTAATAGATCAAACTTTAATAAACGTGGCCAGAATTTTTTCCATCTATAACATCAGCAAAATTAACTTTTCTATTTTCCAACAAGCAAAGTTTTTTCCATAAATACTATTTTTATTTTTAAAAAGCATGTTCTGTTTTGTATTATTATATTTTAATCTAAGAAAATCTATTTACGTAATGTCTCGTGTAAAATCAACTAAAATCGCGATGGTTGAGGCTATTGAGATTTGGAAAACCTACATCACAATGACCGAGTAGTTTAATATAAATTTGCAGTTGGTTAAATAATCGCATGTTCCCGGGAATTTGAAGCAATTTATTATATTTATAAGTTGAAATGACTAGTATTTCATGTATGTTGTACTTTAGGCCATTTGCAATTTTTTACTGTAAAAGCACGGTGGATGAAGCGTCGTAGTGTGGTATCTTTCAGCACGTAGAACTATTCAATCTTATAGAGAATAGAGAGTTTATAAGGACATTCCGATCTAATTCACTATCTTTTAGACTTGTAAAAGTGTTATAAAGGATTAAAGGCCTACAGTACATCGGAAATTTTTCTTAATTTTCGGGAGAATCAGAATGAAATTTCTACTATCATAAGAATCAAACTTTTTGACCTTTGTAATGAGCGTCTAGCGTTCATTTAAAAAGGTTTACAAAAAAAACTAAATTATCAGCATATTCTATGAATGTATTAAATATGAAGATGTTCTAGACCAAAATACACATTTTCTTTTTCCTTGATAAAATAAAATAGTCTGAAAAGTAAATTTCAAATAGGTTAACTAACCTTTAAGCAGTACTATCCCATCTGTTTCGTTTCGGGACCAGTGGTTGTTGGTTGTATTATACTTCTAACAACCAGACATCGATATATTCCGTGTCTTACCTCGTTATTTTCCATAATAGTTGTTCGAAAACAACACAAGATGGGCGGAGTCAGAGCATGGGTTCTAAACACCATCTACTCGGAGTATGGCTAACTGTACACGAGTTTAGATAATGCGAATAGAACAGGACGTGGAAGGACAATAACAATGCATTAATATGCAAAATCAAAGAATAAGAAGTGATATTTTTTTTCTAGAAGGGACACCATCAGTTCCCAATCTCCAATTTTCTAAGAAATATGGTACTAATGTATTTTATCTTTTTTTTAGGAGCTGTGGCGAATCACTATTGTCAGTATGGAAAAAATGGTTGTACTACCACCACTTGCTGATAAGACAGTACGTAAAATCTTCGTATATAAACTTTTTTAACATTATTTTCCTAAGTAACGGAGTTATTAGCAGTCAGTAGATATGTGATAGGCTTACAGTATTGTATCATATAAGTTACTTATAACGTTATTTCAGTTACTTAAACAACTACCAAATGCCAAGATTCAGGATGTAACAAAATTGATGTCTACAAATATTCAGAACATTAAAGGGATGAGTTCAGTGAAAGAAATGATGGTATGTTTAGACAAAACAATTGTACTAATAGCACTAAATCATAGAATTACTACATTTTTATTTTCATACGAATTAAGTCACCAAATAATAAGGCTATTTCCTAATCTGTCTCATTAGTTCTTTTATCTGTGAGATGCCAAATTATTTTTAGTAGTATTCTGTCTATTTTATAGATTTAAATATAGGATATGGCTCGAGAGTGTGAGCGATCTCTTACTCCCAAGCAATGCACGGTACTTGATGCAGCTTTAGATGCTATTAAAGGTATAATTTATAATTAATAGATAAATCTAATGATTTTGCTAAATATAACATTTTTATTATCTATTAAAAACTAAATCTTTATATATATATTAGGGTTGGCATTCGAGACTAAAATGTCGAGTTTCTAGGTTTTCGTGGTATTTTAATAAGTCGAGTTATCAGGTTTTCGAGATTTTGGAAAAGCCGGGTATTACCCAGGATTCGGAGAATCGAAGGTCCCGTGATACCAACCCTAATATATATACAGTGGGGTCGCGTAGCGAGGAGCATAAATTGCACCAGATAGCAATCGAGTGCTATTTTTTGCTCTATCGCCCATAACTTCTTTAAAAATGGGAATTTTTTAAAAATCTAACTAGAGAGCTGTATTCAGCATTGAATTTCCGATCTGGCACATACCAAACGTTCCTATTTCTGAAACAAACAGTTTTTTCGTCAAAATAAGTTTTCTCTCAATTTTGTAAAGGCAAAAATGTATTTACTATAATAATGGCTCATGACATTTACTTCTAACCGTAGCAAACAGATTTGCCAACTGAGAGAACAGCTAAAAGTAGAGTTTTTCCTAGTGATGTTTATTTTACTTCACTTCAAACTTGCTTACACATCATGTTCCACGATTATCCATTTTGAATCTCTCATCCAATTAGTTACTTTCTTCCTCTCTAACTTTGATTTGTATGTAAACGTTGTTGTTATGACCGAGTGGAAGTAGATGATGATGCCAACGCTATCATCGGTGATTTGATGCCGCGTGGATTTTTATGCCTCACCTTTGCGAGGACCACGGTTTCCTCTTCGTATAGCTTTTTATTTTTATTTTCTACATTATGGTTTCCTATTGATTATACAACTTCTTCTTAAGGAGAATGCCTGTATTAATATCAAAGAGTGAATTTCAGTTACAAATGTGTGTTTCAATCAGTCGCAGTTTTCATTTGATGCCATTTTCCAGTAGGCGATTTCCTCCGCTTGACTTGAGATACGATATCGACCGTTATTTTGGGGGTTTGATTAAATGGGGGTCGTGGTTTGAAACTATGCTTCTAAAATGGGCGGCCGGCGTGAAAGGCGTAATATTTCTAGATTGTGTGGCAAAATTGAGCAAAAGTATTAAGTTTGTAAAGTTCTTTGTCATCTCTGATGTTTAGAGACATATAAGTGGCGAAAACAACAACAAACCGAAAAGTGGTACTAAATGAAAACTGCGACTGATTGAAACACACATTTGTAACTGAAATTCACTCTTTGATATTAATACAGGCATTCTCCTTAAGAAGAAGTTGTATAATCAATAGGAAACCATAATGTAGAAAATAAAAATAAAAAGCTATACGAAGAGGAAACCGTGGTCCTCGCAAAGGTGAGGCATAAAAATCCACGCGGCATCAAATCACCGATGATAGCGTTGGCATCATCATCTACTTCCACTCGGTCATAACAACAACGTTTACATACAAATCAAAGTTAGAGAGGAAGAAAGTAACTAATTGGATGAGAGATTCAAAATGGATAATCGTGGAACATGATGTGTAAGCAAGTTTGAAGTGAAGTAAAATAAACATCACTAGGAAAAACTCTACTTTTAGCTGTTCTCTCAGTTGGCAAATCTGTTTGCTACGGTTAGAAGTAAATGTCATGAGCCATTATTATAGTAAATACATTTTTGCCTTTACAAAATTGAGAGAAAACTTATTTTGACGAAAAAACTGTTTGTTTCAGAAATAGGAACGTTTGGTATGTGCCAGATCGGAAATTCAATGCTGAATACAGCTCTCTAGTTAGATTTTTAAAAAATTCCCATTTTTAAAGAAGTTATGGGCGATAGAGCAAAAAATAGCACTCGATTGCTATCTGGTGCAATTTATGCTCCTCGCTACGCGACCCCACTGTATATATATATATAGAATCTATTTCGTAGAAGCCATTATACTTATTGATGACAATTTCTTGTCTTTTTTACGTAGCATTTCAATTCATGGCATTACCCAACGTTCTATTTTAAATGCTAGGGAAAGTTAAAATCGTTATTCTTATATAGATGCTACAGGGAGAAAATCAAAAATGTTTGGTTGGCAAAACACTAGATCGAATGAGAGATTTTGAATGTTTTTAATGTCCCAGACTTTGCATTTAAAGCCTATCAATTGTAAAACATCCAGATCCTATAAGATTAAATGAAATTCTTTTGTAACGGAACTAAAACATGTTTCTAAATTTCGACTATAAACTGTATTACAGAATGTTTCCATGCTGGTGGCCAAGGTTTAAAAAAGTCATTCTTTGAAAAGAGTCCTGAACTACAATCTTTGAAATATGCACTAAGCCTGTATACTCAGACCACGGAACAACTAATCAAAACTTTTGTAACCAGTCAAAAACAACAAGGTAAGATAGAAATTGTAAGAAAAATGGATATAAGTTTTAACTACAATTCAATAAAAATCACGACTAAGTACTTCTAGAATTTTTGAAAATTCCATACTATTCAAATTTTAATGCCCGAAAAACTTTAGATTTTATAAAACCACCAAAATTGCTTATGTTTATATGAATCAGGCTGCTTTTTAAATGCATTTAGATTTTAAGGTTTTTTCGTAATTAGAATGTTTTTTTCAGATATCCCTTCTCAAGAGCAGCCGGTGGGTGAGGTGAGCGTTCAAGTCGATCTTTTTAGTCATCCTGGAACCGGCGAACAGAAAGTCACTGTGAAAAGTGAGGAATTTTTTTGCTGTTTAATTATCAGAGTCTTTTTAAATATTATGCTGGAAACATTTTCCAAAGTGAATTTGAATTTGCGCATGATGCAGTGTTTTACAGTAGCCGTCTAAATAGAAACATTATGAACAAAAATACACTTGTCCTTTAGAAAACTACAAAGGAATTTCTGAGTCAAATCTATGCTAGATTTTTTCTTAAGTCATAAGCATTTTCATTAAACTGCATAAAATCATCAAGACATCCTGATTACATAACTACCACAAGTGAAAATATTTTGATCTATTACACTACGCGACAAACTGAAATTGTTTTGCTTCCTCTCATACGCACTCAAGTCATCGTCCATCTTCCAATTTCTTCACGGTGTCTCCGACATAATTAATCCACCCCAAAAAAGCGACAAATCTAAGTACTCATATATAACTTCAAGTCGCAACTTGTAAATTTTTTTATGCTAGAAACGAGCTGCTTTTAAAGCCTTTTCCAAATAAAATTAATATACAATCATCGTCGCCAAACAGTTCCAACGGAACAATAGATCTATTTACAACGCATTTTATATAGAAGTTAGCTCTCGTTCGGGGGATGTTCCTACCCTGCCACACGGGACTTTGTCGTGTAAAGAAAGCTGGTTTCTTAAGTTTTTTGTAATCCTCAAACGAGTAATTAAACCTTTATTAACGAGCAATAACGATAACAACTGCGAAAAACAAATAATACTATTATTATACAATTGTAGATAACATAAATTCAAATAGCGTTAGTAATCGAAGATGATTAACTGGTATTGATGGAGGAAAGCTACATTAAAGAAGAGTAACATCATAAACAAAAATGGTATAACAAGCGTAAGAGGAAAAATCAGGCACTGATGATTCTCCTGTCGGTCACTGGCTCATATGCTGCTGTCATCACACGCACAACCAGCGCGGTTCTCTTAACATCAGCGAACTGTCTTCCCATAACGTTCTGATAGCAATGGTTAGGTCGTACAGTGATAAGATGCATATAACTAGAAATCTAGAATTTTACATTGAACTTGTTTGATCCACATTGGAAGGTAGTGAAAATCCACTATATTTTATCCGACTTCATGCCGATTGACCTCATAAATTTGGAGGATAAGGTGCTTAATTTCTTTAGGTTTTTAAAATTTTCTAGCTCCTTGAAATAAGCAGTAAACCGATATAATTGTTTTCAGTTCTTGCTGCTAATGATTTGCGGTGGCAGACTTCTTCAGTCTTTAAACCGTTTGTTGAAGTTCATCTAGTTGGTCCACATCTCTCAGACAAGAAAAGAAAGATGGCTACGAAGAGTAAGCCTGGTAACTGGGCGCCCAAGTTCAATGAAACATTTCATTTGTGCGTGTATAGTGGATATTTAAGTGATTTTATTTTAATAAGTGAAAGAATTTTATATAAAAATTCTATTACATTGATATTTCATATGTATTTGCTGAATTTAAAATGTGTAGTGACGGTTCTGTTTTAGTTTCCTTGGCAACGAGGGTGAACCAGAGCATTACGAGTTAATGTTTCAAGTCAAGGATTATTGCTTTGCCAGAGAGGACCGAATAGTAGGAGTGGGCGTCCTACAATTGGCTAACGTCGTTGAACAAGGTAATAATATGAAGAAAAAAAAGCTTAAGTTGTTTTAAACATTAATGTTATCTAGAGCCTGTGTTTTATATGAGATTTGTTTTGTTCATTGTTGATTATAGCAGATCATTGGCTCTGGCATTTATTACAATTTAAATAACTAAGATGGGATACATTTAGAGGAGACTGCTCGTCTCAGAATAGAATGTGCCATGAAGATGAAATGCGCATACATTAGAAAATTTCTTGGCTATGTGACATCGTATCATGTAGTCGGTGGCAGATTTTTCTCGATGAGGGCTTACATTATTTTGTGACACTTCACAATATCTTAGCTCTACTTTCAATATATTAAATGTTCCAGAATCTGTCTGTAATTCAGTGCATAGAATAAAGCCTATCTCACCTAATAGTAGAAATAGAAAATTTTCTGAGAATTTATTCGACATTCTGTAACGAGTCTGAGAGAAAACTCGATGAATTGGAGGCTTATGATTAGTAATACCACTTTGGTGAAGGTCCAAAACTGTCTTAAATATACTTTTTGTCGACCATATTTTTCATTTTATTAAAATTTTTTATTTATTCTCTTGGTTGTTTTAGTTGTTCTTTCTCCTTAATCATTTTTTCAAGGGTCCTGTGCAATGTGGGTACAGCTCGGCCAACGTCTACACATTGATGAGACTGGCCTCATACTTCTAAGGATATTAAGCCAAAGGCAAACTGATGAGGTGATAACATAGCCCATATCTGTATTGAATAAGCAAACTAATGTCTTATATTATTTCGTAGAAAGTAAAATAGGATGGTCTAAATTTTATAAAACATTACTGAGATATTTTTGGGTTTTTGAAAAGAGTAATCCAGCATGAATAAATATTACACAAAAAAAAACTACCAGACAAACTATTTTAAATATATGTTGAATCATATTTAGGTTGCTCGTGACTTCGTCCGCCTAAAGTCAGAATGCAGGCATGAGACGGAAAGCACGATGGCAGTATCTGCCAGTACTCAGAATATTAGTCGGTAATACATTACTACTTATTAGTGTATTCTTGGTTCTAAGTTAGTTGTTCTTTAATCTAACAAATATTAATTCCACGACTCCTACTGCATACTGTTTTTCTAGTAATTGTATGCTATTAAGCCTATAGAAATGTGCATTGCTAACTTGTAGAAGTAGTTCGCTTAGACCTTATCGTATATATAGTTTTATTTAGCTGGTTCTAGTCATCTTTTGTTTCAGAGATTCGTTTCTTCCATAGCTATAATTTTTAAAAGGGTACTGTGAAACTTTCCATATTACATTAACTTTGACCAAAGCCTATATTGTCTAGTCAAATTTATCTGTTCTTAATGTTTGAGAATTTATGTAATGTGAAACTATGCTGTTACAGTGCCTTCATATTTAATATGAATAAAGATTATTATACGAAAACCTCGTTTATCTCCAATAAACCATGATTCCTTATTGTATTGCTACAACTGCTTTTACTTCAAATGTTATCTCGCTTGTGGTTTTCAGTCAGAGCGATGAGTTTCCTCCATTAAGAGGTAAGGTATTTCGCCACTGAGAGAGGTGTTTATTTTTACACCATAGAGGCTCAACATTTGTTATTTGGACTTATGTGCTACGAGACCTTAGCGTCCAAAGTGTTTGTGAATTCCGCTTTATTGACTTCACAAGTTCAGATTTATGGCTAAACTTTAATGAGCAGAATGTTTAGGTTCTGCAGATTTATAAGTCAAGCACTTCTGTTTCAACATGTGTGAGGCACTTTGATAAGTTTCCCTGAAATTCTTTATTTACGTTGCATCCACAATAGAGTGCGGTCTGTTCCTTCTTATTGAGCTCATACTAGACATCCTGTTTTTCGTTTTCTCACCGAAATTGTTTATTTCCTGTTTTTCAGGTACTTCATAGTTACTTTAGATGCATCAGGATATGCAACGTCACTGTCAGTGTTCAGATCTAATATGTCGAATTTTAAATCAATTCGAAATAGTGAGTTTGCGATTCAGTTACAGATAAATTTAACTCGTTTTACAATGATTTCAGATTTCTAAATTGATTCGACCTGTAATAATTAATATTACGATGACACTGTTGTCATGGTATTATGTGTACAATTTGAAAACTGATGATCGTCTCTCAGCCATGTTTCTTCTTGATTCGAAGACCAATCGTACAACTGGCAACGATTTTCAGGATGGCATGGTTAGATAAGAAATATACGTCCTTACGAAGTTAAGGCATCCTATAAGAAAACAATCATTTCTAAAACATCACTGAAATATTTGTAATGTAGATAAACGCATTCGGGGCGATGGTGGTTTTGGCTACCGTATCCTTCTCGATGCTGCTGCTCGCTTTGTATGACTACAGGAAATTAGTCCAAATGTGGTTACACATAAGCTGTCTTCTAATATTGTTTGCGATTTCGGGCGGTTACTTTTAGTAAGTCTTTTATAAATAGGCTTATATCATACTCGCCAACCGTTATTCAATATTTACTTGAGAAAAAAGAATATTATGTTTTAAAGAAGCAAAATATTCGTTTATACACACTTGCTTTTTCTATAAGCACATTGAATTGTTTCCGTACAGTTGGACCCAGGAATTAGTGATAAGTATTTATAATCTGCTAGGTGTTTGGAATATACAGGGTGCGTCAAAAGTTCTGATACGGATGTAAAGTCGAATAATTTCATGATGAAAACTGCTTTTGAAACAAAAGTTTATCGGATACAGATCGGGTGAATTTTGTTGGCCAAATGTCTTTGCCCCAAAAATCTGGAAACTGCTACTGACACAACTCAACAATTGTTTTGGTCTCATGAGTAGGTGACCAGTCCGGTTGGAATGTCCAATTCTGTGATCCAAAATGTTTTGAGGTCTAGGGAACCACTACCTATTTAATAGAGTTTCGTCTTGGTAGTATTTCGCGTTGATTTTGACATTTTTCTCAATGAATGCCAACGGAGTTTTACCTGATGCAATTATTCCAGCCCACGCCATGATAGATTATGGAAAACGACTTCTAGTATTTACGGATGCTTTCTCAGACCTCTGGTGCCCACGTTGAAGAAGTTGCCAGCTGTTCTGACTATTGTACGCTGGGTTGATAGTGAAAATTTTTTCATCTGTGATGAGTACGTTTGAGGCGCGGCTCTGCCGAACGATACTCAAGAGTTTCATTGCTCTTTCGTAACAATCGACCTTCATTTTTCCGTCAACATGTGTTCTGAATGTATCTTATGTGAGCAGAACCCCAGTTCAGGGCTGACGATTATCCTCGTTGATGCTGGAGTGATATTGAGGTTAGAAGCCATCTTCCCCATCGATTCGTTGTTATCTTGGAGGATCCTCTTCATGACCACTTTTCTAACGCGAGAAGTATTCACAGATCTGTGTCTTCCACTCCTAGGACGGTCCTTTCCTATGCCAAGCCCCTGATATCGTTTCACAGTCCGCTGAACAGCCATTTTCATGGCACAGAGCTTAGCAATCACAATTTTTTCTCCTTGCTCGTGCGAGGGGCGATAGTTGTGCGAAGAGCTTTGGATATTATATGACACTTCAGAGACGGGATAATTCAATGATATTTTAAACATGGTCCGGAGAGGCTTTAAGCTAAACATTTACACTAACATAGCGAAATGCTACGTCATATATGCTAATTTAGCTGCACTTGAAATTTGTATCAGACCGTTTTGCGCACCCTGTATGTTTTTTAAATATTTAGGGTTTTTGCATTTTTCTCAGCATATAAATGAGGGTGTATTTTCAGCGATCTACTTAATTCCTTGAATATGCATGATTTTGGCTTGATGTTACCTTGTGTACTGTCAGTTCTTTACGGTGGTGTCGGATGCATTGTCAGTTTGGACTTATTATATATTTATAGGTTATCAAGAAAGGTAATGAATAATAGATAAATTCGCGCTTTATTTTGATGTATTTATAAATAGCTGATTTGTATACTGATTTTTTAAAGACTGGTTATGCATATTATGGGCTCAGAACTTTTATATGGTAATTATACTCGAGAATCTCCCACAAAGCTTAATTAATTTTCCCATTTGTTCTATTATCTACTTTCTGCAGTGTGACTTTGAAATCATTCACTTTCACAACATTTTAGTTTATCAATATGTGTTTTTGTTTTCTAGGCTTTTTTTTCATCCTTTGCTCCTCTCTGGCTTCACCAGTTTTATGTTTTGGCTAATTGTTCACTCGTCTCTCTTTTTTATTTACGATCATTTCCTGGTCAAACTGCTTGGTTTGTGCTAGGATGTGTCGCTATCTGGGGTATTTAAATTTTTACTCTTTTACGGAATTTATTTTTATCGTTTTAACTCAAATGTCTTTTATATTATTACTTCAGACATTTTTGCTGTCATGTCCCCTATTGGACCTTTACGCAAAGTTCAAGAAAAGGCTGGTGATTATAGTCAAGATGTAAGGCTTATGTTCCATATTTTTATGTGTAAATAATAATAATAAAGTTTTCCAGATTCTTCGCTTTATGATGTTCACTGCAAGTAATGATATAACTACGTCTTCTAAAGATTTATCTATAAAACAATGTGACACCGAAAGTGAAGCAGAAAATGACAGTGACTCGTACTGCGAAATGACATTTGAGGAGAAGTCACTTGGTAATATGGCGTGGGAACCTAGAATTGTTAGAAGATATGCTGGACTACGGGAACCCATAAGCACAAATAAAGAGGTGAATATAAATACAACCATCTCTAAAGAAATCGTGTAAAATTATTTATAGTTTGAAAATCAAGTTTCCTCGAGTTCAGATGTGAAAAAGTTCACTTCAATGAATGGTGAGTGGATATTTAGAGCATTAGAGTACTGCTTTAAGTTAAAGAACTAAGCGTTATCATTTTAGGACAAGATGACAGTATTCTCTATACGAACTCAGCTGCTAGTGCGCTAAATGATTCTGGTGAGTTGGCAAAGAAATAACAAAGAGGAATCTCTTTAACTACATTTTAATAGCGAATTTATAGCTTGATGTAGATCTAAAGTAATAATTACTATTTTATTTTTTCTAAAATTATGTCATATAAGCCTATGATTTAACTCTTTGGTGTATTTATGATATTTCACTTGCTATTAGATTCACTACGTCTCGGTATGGGTGACTTTGTATTTTATAGTGTACTTGTCGGTCAGGCAGCTACAAGTGGTTCGTACTAATTTTCAATTCTTGTAATTATTTTTTATTTTTGGTTGTTCTAGATGTCTAACTTGCTTGCGCAATATCCTAATTTAGGAAGTTTTGGAGCAACATTTGCAGCTGCTGTTGGAGTTATCTATGGATTATGTATAACTCTCGTTTTCTTTACTAATGGTATGCGATTCCATCCTTTACCATCCTTTAGCTTTCTTTTTATACTAAATATTTCCATATTTCGTTTTTTTTATTTTCCCTTTCTTTTTAATTTTCCAAGGCGATGAGACTACCCCTGCTCTGCCGATTTCAATTCTTCTTGGTTCATCTGCATATTTCTCATTCCTCACTTTGGAGCCCTTTGTTACATCATATATTGAGACACTTTCACTCTAATTCAGGTTAACCAGTTGAACGGAAACGTTATTACTTTTAGAAAAGTTAAGGAAAGGCATTTTCAAAGTTTAAATACAATTTATGATTTTATTATAGACACTCCCAAAAATAACTCTTTACTATTAAATTGTTTTGCTGCTATTTGTCTGTAGATGAGGTAGTTTTTTAAATATATATTGCTTTAACATTCATACTATATATTTATATCGTCAAAATACGAATTTAGCTGATGACATTGTGTTGCATTTGTGAAACTTAGTCGAGTATTTAAGGCTGCTACAGGACTTAGAAAACCATGTTTCTCAACGAAGTTATACACGTCTTTCCTGTACTTTTCTTCAAACTTGGAGAGATCTCTGGCCAAAACTATAGTTGGATATTTAAGCGGCTGACTGAGAATCATATATTCATATTCACCTCTGTGATTGAGTCCGCCCATTTTTACGGGGAAGTCTGAAATAATTTACTAGATTAAATTAATACAGAAAAGAAGAGTTTTTCTCATTATCTATCAAGAGGATCTTTTATTTATTTGAGAAGGATGGTTTTTAATAAAGACTCACAAGGGCACAAATCTGCTGGATGCCCAGTGGACAAAAGTATCTCTCCTGGATCCGGACCAATCATTCTGCCAAAACCTTGATACATAACTACTTGTTCCCTATCTAATGAGTACTGCATTGCTGTGAATGTAGCTGTGAAATCGGTCTGAGAAAGTAGATCAACTGTAAAAGTCATAAATTAGAGGGAGAAGATATTTATTATATACCGTAAAACAACTTTATATCTAGGAAGGTAATTGTTTTGATATTGAAAATTTATGATTATGATCATAATATTTACTCACAGTAAAATATTGAACAGTCTTCCTGGTGGACTGTTTTTGTATCAACAACCTAAAATTTGATATTTCAAAGAATATTGATGATTATTAATTGTAGTAATATTTCTTTTGAACTACTAAAGGCTTACCGTATACCATCTGCCCATTAGTTTCTCTATTTGGACATCTCCCATTGAAAAGAATAGCGAGTTATAAACTTTTTGAGCTACTTCCTCAGCGTTTAATGATTGCATTATCTAAAAACTATTCGTTTATTGTGCCACAGATTTTACAAACAGGTGTATTGAAAATAGGTGACGCCAAAAATTACCTCAGCTAATTGATCCATTCCGAAATCCTTTTTTGTGTTTGATTTACACGAAGCGCCATAATTTTCAAATAACCGAAGTATAGGCACTGCTCTTCCGGGAACAGGAATTCCACCAACGAAGGATGCTTAATTACTTGTGCTATGACTAAAATAGGAAACCAGCTTGTTGAAAATTTGGTTAAACACCACTGAGTCTGAACTCCCCGTAATCAAAGGAAATAAGTAAAACTGAAAAAAAACTAGAAAAATTCAATAAATGTATTAAGTTAACTTACCGGTGGAGCCCTCTTTAATAAGTAGAAGTATGAGGAAAACTATATACATAGAGATCAACTGTGTAATACCACTTTTCGTTATGAATGAATCGATGTAGGCTGGCGCTTGACCTTGGGATGTTTGACCCAGTGACCGCATATCTAACATTAACAGCAATGACTAGAGAACATTTGAAACATAATTTCCTCATAAAACTAACTTAACTCTACAAGCATAACCTTATATAAAAAAACGGTACCAAGGCGACTAACTGTGCCCTTCGCAACTTCCATTTGTTTGATCCCCACTGGAAAAACCAATAGACACTTTTAATTCCGAAACAATTGAATTCATGAGTAAGTGCGATAGTTGTGTACACGTGTGAAGTACGGTACAACGACAGAAATGCCTACAAGGAATCGAACAAAGCAATCAATGCAAACAAGGAATAAGATTTCCTAAAAAGGTTTCGAGTGTAGTGCATGCTTTGCATGAATTCCAAATTTTTTCCTGACGGCACTTTATATCGCGAAAATCCATGACTGACCAGCAACTACAGTGCGTTTCAAAATGATAGCACATTTTATTATAATATGTGTTTATGACAAAAAAAAACAACTATCAATGTACGTAATAAGTAGCTAATAATCAGTACAACTACCATTTCTATTAATAACCTGGAAAATTCGTTCAGGCATACTGTTAACTAAGTTTTTGATGACATCTTCGTCTATTTCGTTCCATGCTTTGCTAATGGCATTTTGGAGGTCCTTGACGGTCTCAAACTGACGGTTATCGGCATAAATCCGTCGCACGAGAATTGCCCAAAGATTCTCTATCGGATTTAGGTCCGGAGAGCGCGATGGCCAGTCCACAGTGTCCACACTATTGTCTTGCAGCCAAGTCTTGGTGCTTCGACTGGCGTGAATTGTGGCATTATCTTGTTGGAAAGTAAAGCTAACACCTGGAAATCGCTGGACATACGGGACTAGACGATGTCCTAAGACCTCCTGGTAGTTAGAGCTGTTCATCTTCGTCGAGACAAACGCCAAGTCGACTAGTCCCATACGACTAAATGCACCCCAAACCAGAACACTTCCTCCACCGAAGTTTCGGGTTAAAAAATGCCGGGGTTCTTTACGTAAATCCCTCCAATACGAGTGCCAACCATCAGGACAATCTAGGTTGAACTTCTTCTCATCGCTGAAGATCACCTAAATTCCAAATAATTAATTAATAGACTTATTTTTGAAGGCTCGTAAAATCCGTACCTTTTCCCAGTCGCATCTCATGAATATTTTGGCCCAGTGAAGCCTTTCGTCTTTATGTCTTTGTGTCAGTTGTGGACACTTCTTCATCCGTGATCGGACAATATTGGGACACTTGTCCAGCATTCTCCACACCGTAGTTTTTGAAGCACCAATGCCACAAGCCCTACGGATTCATTGATGCTGATCGTGCTATTCGACGCAGTCCGCAGAATTTCCCTTTTTTCACGGTCATTCAACTTGCTAGGTCGTCCACTACTCTTCTTTGTACCATATTCTTCTTGGTGACGCAGGAAATTCATGATAGCCTTCCTGGAGCGCTTGATGACATCGGCAATCTGCTTCACCGTGTAACCGGCAGTTGACAGTACTTTAATTTGACCTCTTTCGTGTAGACTCAATGTAGAAGCACGACCCATTGTTATGATGGTTTAGGATTAGTCAATTTGCGTTTTTTTCATTAAATAACGCCAAAATATGGGAAGTGTGCTATCATTTTGAAACGATGAAAAGTGGTAGTTTTGAGAAAAACTAGCATAAAAGTGGTAATTTTTTATGAAAAGCGATGAAATTTGAATTGGAGATTTTCAAGGCTCTTACACCCCATCTCTAAAAAAATTGGATCAATCTGACCACAGAGAACAGAAAAAAGGCAAAAAAACAAAATGTGCTATCATTTTGAAACGCACTGTAGTATCTAGGCCAAGTCTTATATTTCATCACGTAGGCTTAGAACTACACTGACGTCCAGGAATACCGGTGACAAAGTGCTCAATCGACTGTCACTCTCTTCTAAACGATCTTTTGTGTATTCTAATGACAGATTCGGATTCAGCATCAAATTGCGGCTCTTGTGAATACAATTTCCTTAGTTCTGTAAAAGTTGACTTTTGATGGAAAAGAGAATATCTGGGATACGAGGGATTAATTCAAAAGCATAAAAAGTGAAACATAGGAATAAAGCGATAGCTGATAGTAGATCACCAGCCTAAGACACTATCAGAGCTGTTCTTCTATTGTTTCTCTATAGCACTCTACAGATATTATGATGGCCTTGTGGTGTAGGTCAAACGAAGTGGGATTTGCAGCGCAGGATCGGTTCCATTCAAGAACCGAAAGGCGTTTCCATTTCTTTCTCGTTCTACTTGCCGAACTCGTCCGATCGAATGCTCCGCAACAATTGCCATCCAAAATAGCTGTTTGTGAGTGAGGAGAGTTGGTTAAACATGGCGGAGTGTTTCAGTTAACAGGTAAAGAAATTCCCTCGCATAAGAACAGTCTTTCTGTGACGGGTGCAAAACGATAGCCTAAGAGCATAGAAACAAAGCAGTTTATTCGCCCAACACACATAGCTTACTCTGCCTGTTTTTATACAAAAATGTATAAAAATTCTTATAACACTAATCCCCTAAGTGAATATGTTAGGGGCTGTCGTGGCCTAGTGGTAGTCGGCGAGGCGTAGTGTGTGGTGGTCGAGGTGTCGATTCCGCCCTGTTCCGTTTTGATCTTCTCGTATTAAGTAATAGCTAATCATTTATTGTGCGTATGTGCAATCCCGGCTGAGGTACGGAACAGGCTGGAGTGGGGGTTTCGGCTATTCGCGAAATAAACCGCAGTCGACCGATCCAGCGATAAGTTTTTCGGTGCACTTGGACGGTGAGTTTGAAGACTGCGAGAGATGTAAGTTTATTGGTGAGTTTTTCTCTCTATTTTTCAGGGCTTTCTTGAGCCGAGGCATTTGCCTCAGTGCTCCCAAGAGCCGGGGCTTTGCCTCAGAGCTCAACTCCCACCTCCCCTTATGGAGAGGAGGGGAGTAATTTTGGACGCTTCTGAAGCGTTTGGCACTTAGGTGCTGAACTGCTTCAGGAGCTTTATGGCACCAAGGTGCCAATAATTCGAATGTAAGGGGAGGTCATGCCAAATTTTTCAATATTCTGAAGTACACTAATCAGTTATATTAATTTATGTATAGATAGAACCTTAGCTACCTCTAGGCTAAGGTCTCCAAAAATAGGAAGGATACTCTACCCCAACCCTTAAAGGGTATAGGGTAGTATTCCCTCCAAAAGACCATGTCCTACCTTCCCTTTTCCGGAAGGTAGTTCTGGTCGTGTCCAGCCACTCGTTGTGAGTGGCTTTCGAAGGGCTTTTGAAGCCCGAAGAAACTAGAAAATTGAAAAATATAAACACTTTTCGGTTTCCGTACCTCTCCCTGGTACCGTTTTTGCTGTCGAGAGATAAGAGACGCAGAGAAAAAAAATTGGACATAGATTCGTCTTTCCAATGTTTTTCAGCGTGACCCGTTAGGGTCAAAT
Source organism: Heterorhabditis bacteriophora (assembly GCA_964036235.1). Lineage (NCBI taxonomy): Eukaryota > Metazoa > Nematoda > Chromadorea > Rhabditida > Heterorhabditidae > Heterorhabditis > Heterorhabditis bacteriophora. The sequence continues at coordinate 469,199 of OZ038427.1, read as the reverse complement.
GGCACCTAGGTGCCATAAGCTCCTGAAGCAGTTCAGCACCTAAGTGCCAAACGCTTCAGAAGCGTCCAAAATTACTCCCCTCTTCTCCACAAGGGGAGGTGGGAGTTGAGCTCTGAGGCAAAGCCCGGCTCTTGGGAGCACTGAGGCAAATGCCTCGGCTCAAGAAAGCCCGGCTCTTGGGAGCACTGAGGCAAATGCCTCGGCTCAAGAAAGCCCTGAAAAATAGAGAGAAAAACTCACCAATAAACTTACGTCTCCCGCAGTCTTCAAACTAACCGTCCTATGTGCGTAGCAACATACCTCTGGCTCCGTTGTCTCGGGTTTATCGTGCCAATAGCCGAAACCCCGCTTCGGCCTGCTCCGTACCTCACCCTGGTTGTCACACACAAAACAAATGATCGGCTATTACTAAATACAAGAAGACCAAAAAGGAACAGGTCGGATCGGTACCACCGACCATTTCACACCACGCCCCGACCACTACCACTAGGCCATGGCGACACTGTGAACGACGCGTGGAATTAGGCATGAGGAGATTCTTTGTGCTCTTAGTGTTTAATAAATACGCATATATTTTTGTCTAGTTTTAAATATTTCTTTTATAGCCCCTATTATCAATTCCTCAAATACTATTTAAATTATAAATATTGTATTAGGCTTATTTGTATAAATAATCACCCGTGAATTTTCTTTTTTATTCTATATTTATAATGTATTGAATGTATGTAAATACTAATATCACCGATAAAATGCGATCGTAAATGTATTGAAATTTGCAGTAGTTATTTAAATGATTATATGATTTCATCTATTGCTTCGATTCAGATATTTAAAATAAGTAGATATTATCCATTTCGTTATTGTACGACATCATTTCTGTAGCTCATAATCGTGAAAGTGTAGTTCCTTTCAGTAAGTGATCGGAGCATTGTTATGTTTAATTCAAGCTCATTTATTAATTTTATGTGCAATTTAATACTTTTATTTATTGGTAGGCGGTTCCCAAAGATAGAATCTGTTTCTAGGAATGGGAGAGTTGTTTTCGATATCTTCTCTTTTGCTTTGATAATTATCATCTCTCTTGACATTTAGGGGAGAACCATTATTGACATATTGATCGACGTCATTGAGTATGATGCTGGATTGAGCCTAAAATTTTAAATTTTAACTGTTTTTTTGCCCCGTTTTCACATTATAATAACGTAACACTATAGCACTATATTTAAATGCTCTATATTCAGTTGTTGTAATTCCAGGAATTTACTGGACGCTATAAATTATACAGTGCCTTTCAAAATGATAGCACACTTTGTTTTTTGCTTTTTTCTGTTCTCCATCATCAGATTGACCAAAATTTTTAGAGGTGAAGCGTAATAACCATGGGAATCTGCAATTTAAACGTCATCGTTTTTCATAAAAAATTACCACTTTTATGCTAATTTTTCTGAAAACCATTCAGTTCTCATTGTTTCAAAATAATAGCCCACTTAGCATATTTTGCCTTTATTTTCCGAAAAAAGCGCAAATTCACTAATCGTGAACCATTATAACAATAGGTCGTACTTCTAAACTGATTCAACAGAAAAGAAGTTAAATCAAAGCACTGTCAACTGCCGATTACACGATGAAGCAGATTATCGATGTTGCCAAGCGCTCCAGGAAGGCTGTTTCGAAATGCCTGCTTCTTTAAGAAGAATATGGTATAAACAAGAGAAGTGGACTATCTGGTAAGTTGAATGGTCGTGAAAAAGGACAAGCTTGTAGACAGCGTCGAATAGTACGATAAGCATCAGTGAAATCCATGGGACTTGTGGCATTCATTCCTTAAAAATTGCGGTGTGGAGAGTTCTGGACAAATGTTCCAATATTGTCCTATCACGAATTAAGAAGTGCCCACAATTGAAACAGGAGGAAAGACATTGTTTTGTCTGATATAACATGAGATGCGACTGGGAAAAGGTTCGGCCTTCATGAGTCTTCAAAAACAAACCTATGAACTCATAATCTCGAGTTTAGGTGGTCTTCAGTGATGAGGATAAGTTCAATCTAGACGGTTCTGATGATTTTCACTCCTACTAGAGAGTTGCGCAAGGAACCCCGACACTTTTGAACCCGAAATTTCGCTGGAGGAAGTGTTATGATTTGGGGCTCGTTCGGCGCTGAGACTGGTGGACTTGGCGTTTGTGTGTACGAAGATGAACAGCATAGACTACCAGGATGTCTTAGGACATCGTCTAGTTCTGTATATCGAACGATTTCCAGGTGTTAGCTTCACTTTCCAACAAGATAATGCCACAATCCACGCCAGTCGAAGAACAGTGACCTGGACACTCTGTACTGACCCTCGCGTTCTCCGGACTTGAATCCGATGGAGAATTTTTGGCAATTCTTGTGCGTTGTATTCATGCCGATAAGCGTCACTTTGAGACCACCTAGGACCTTCATTCTGCCATTAGCAAAGCATGGAGCGAAGTAGACGAAAGTGTCATCAAAAATTTAGTAAACAGTATACCTGGACGAATTTTTCAAGTTACTAATAAGTGGCAGTAGTACTGGCTATTAGTTAATTGTTGTATACATTGGTCGTTACTGTTTTTGTCGCTAACACATATTTAATAATGTGATAACACTTTGAAAGGGTGAAAAGCGAGTGGTTTTTAGAAAATTTAGCTTAAAAGCGGTGTTTTTTTCTACAAAAAACGATGACGTTTAATCTGGAGATTTTCAAGGCTATTACGCCTCATTTCAGAAAAAATTAGATCAATCTGACGACTGAGGACAGAAAAAACAGTGTGCTGTCGTTTTGAAACGCACTGTAAATTCACCAAATAGTTGTCATTTTCAATAGTACACAACACAAATACAACTTTACTTTTACTGAGCGATGTTTAGTGCTAAGATCGAAACTTCTATTTAAGTTATCCAAATTACAATTTAGTAAAATTTACACTTGATACCATTTAGACCAATTCCTTTTTTTCCTTCATAAATTGATTGAAAATGTTTTTAAGTAGAGAAATCTTGAATTTCCCGGCCTTCGCAATTTATATCTTTCCATACTTCATCTAATACAATTCTCGACAGATCACTGCAGTCACCTACCTTATAATCACAGATATTCATGATCTGCCCACATTGTTGATATTGTTCATGTGAGTTTATCACTGTTGGTACTGATATCACAGATGGAATGCGACCCTAAAAATGTTATTTATGATGAAAAAAGATCCAGTGTCTAAAAAAAGGACAAGTTTTTAATGCAAACACTTATACTATTTACGTATTTATTGCACTAACTAGTCTTTCAACGGGCTCTTCTTTTGTTTGACAAAATTGATTGTTCCTGTCTCTTTCTCGTAAATTCTCGCTAAGTTGTTCGAGTGTACAGATCCTTATGCTAGGCGATGATTCTTTTATGCCATCTTTCCGACCACGAAGTAGATTGAAACTAGATACGGTCTCTTCCAACTGCTTTTCACGTTCCTGTAAAAAAACCTCGTAGTGACTTTCTAGTGATGTAGTTTTATTTAAACCAGCTAGCATACTCTATGTATGGAATTATCTTACATTTAAATATTAACGCAACGCTGCTAGGAAAGAGGAAAAATATAAAACTAAGCGCAGAACAATATTGGCGCGAAATCAAATCTATAATAAATGTATACATGGAAGTTTTCAGGGCTTGACAGAGGGCTGCTACAGGGCAGTCATATAAAAAGTCAAGTCGAAAGCCTATAATGTCTTTTATTTTTATTGTCTCTTAATTTCTAAAGGAACTTTTAAGTTTGTATTTTTAGAATCTCGTTAGCTGTGTTGTTTCATTGTCATCTGAGGTTAGATTACTTAATGGTTACTTGTATATGTTTATATATTTGTTAGTCCTATAAGAATACTTTGTTTCTATAAGCAGAGTCACTAGAAAAAAGGTACCATAAAAACTTTACACAGTTATTTTACTAAATAAATTAGTATTACTCATAAAATTAATTGATTGTTTTAATAACAAACCACTTCATTCTTCCTCTTTTCGAACATGTAGTCCCTCCTCTTTTTCGAAAATGCTATCCAACAAATTTTTGAAATGTATAAAGTGATCTCGGTAACCGTAATAAGGCTCATGCCCAGGAACATTCCCATATTGCCTCCAATGTTACCTAAACTTTGTAGTTTTCGAATTTTAATTTTCTTGTTTCACAAAAATTTTGCATCCAAAATTAAATAACCTCTAGATTTGGTGGTTATAGGAATTGTTTGTTGTAATGAATAGATAATTATTTTTCCTCGTATTTGTATATGATATAAGAAAACAATTAAAAATCCAAATAAGCCTAATGAGCTGTGCTAACTTATACTCTGCTTAATAATGTCATAGGATTCACTGAAGTGTTGTAGATTATGGTGCGAGATTTTCCTTTGTTCTGCTTCACCTCATTATAAGTTAACTCAATGAAGATACGGTATTTGTGTATTCCCTGGGAGCATTCTAGCATATTTTACTATGACGAAAACTCCGACAACGCAGTTCTGTTGTGCTAAAAAAAAGGCGACGGAAGAAATATCAAAGTTAGATAAAGAAGTTGATGAGGACAACGATAAATAAACTAATAATTTCTAATTGAGCGAATTTTTGATAGATTGCTATTTTTAAATAGTAGTTTCTTTTTTTCAATTTCTTATAGGCGTTTGATAATTATAGAAAGAAAAACTAACTAAGTATTTCAGTGAGTGATGTTGCTTGCACTTGTGTGTATTCAGTATGAGACATATCCCGGAAAAATACATTCACTGTCAAAAAATTCGATCTGTAAACTAGATAGGTGTGATTATAAGTTGGATGAACTCAAGTATGTCAAAAAAACTGCTAAATACTGTAGTTCTCACTAAATCTAAGCACAGACAGCAAGTATGCATTAAAAATATTATTTTTAAAAACTAGTGGTAAAAATGCAGGTAAAATGAAAAAAAAGTAATTGATTATTTTGATAAGACTTCTGTATTGAAAGTTGTATTATGTATAAGACCGTAAACACTAGGAGTGTGATGGCTCACTTCATGTGCGATTTGCTCCACTCAGGATGCTTCCGGTTCAACCACTTTATCGCTCCATTGCTAAATCCATGGCCGTAGGAATTGTAGGCGTGATAAACAAGGCTGTTGCACTCGATTTTGCACTCATTGCAAGCCGGCATGTGGAAGTAGTCGGTACCTGCAGTTTGTACTTTCTCCCAGTGGCCCTTGTTGACATCCTCTCTGTAGCTCACCATTAATTTGCCTGCGAATATGTTGATCGATGCATTGGAATGTCTGGTATGGACTGCACAAGTTAAATGCTGTAAATCAACCTTCTCATGACGGTGAATTAAATAATTATAATGACAATATATAAAGTATATTAAATATCCCTTATGAAATATTAACGCTTAATTTTCTAACACAAGTGAAATTGTTCATAATACATCAAATTGTATTAGATTCACTGAATTCATCAAACACCAAGATAGCTTGAAAGATTCCTATAGAATCCAGGGAGAAATAGCTATGACATAGTTATTCGCTTGTGCAGATCATGAATACATTACCAAAAATATCCCAATGGTTTAAAAAAATATCTAGGTGATAGGTAATTTCTACAAAAGTGATGTAATAAAACAGGGAGGTCATTCACAACGACACTACGGTTAGTAACAAAGCAATACAAGTGTTTAGCGTTATTAGGTTATATAATTTCATACCCATGGCATAGTCATTTAATTAAAAATAGTATATTAGTCATAGTTACTAACAAATATACAGTATTGGATGAACCAATTATCGATTAGGTTGTCTTTTATTTGAAGTCATAAGATGTCGATTTTTATAATTTGTAATTGGGACACATAGTTAAAGACAAAAACGTTATTACTGTTCCGTGGTATAGATTTCTAAGCGTCAAACTGAAAGAAAGAACTGTGTAGTGTTAAGATATTTGCATTAACGAACCAATTTTGCCATAAATATTATCACTATATGCAAAATGACTTACTTCCATCAATGTTGTAGGTAAATGGAGTGCATCTACATTTCTCGTTGAAGTACCGTGCTTTGCAGAGTGAATCACAGTTAACTGAGGAGTACGGAAGGGTGGTACTGTAGTCATTTGGCCAGTGTTCACTACAGTTACCCCAGTGATCAGAGGACAGCAATATATACTAAAACACAAACTTATTCTCTTTTAAGCAACGCAATCCAATAATTTAGACTGACATTTAGCATTTAACGATCAAAATAAAACGAATGTCGGAATATCCAAGAAATGTCGAAAATATCTTCGGGAAAATTAGCATATAAATGGATATAAGTGTATTAAAGTATTTATGATTCAGGGAATATGTTGCTTTAAACTTACTCGGTTGGTAGTAATAGCCGAATAAACTCTCGTGCTTGTGCTGACACTGATTCCCTCCGATACAAGAGTAGGAATCGTTTCTGCTGCGTGCACATAATACCGGTACCCATTCTCAAAGGCGTTGGAAAAAATGGGATCAACGCCATCTGAATGAATACTTTAGGAGCGATGCAAATATAAAAATTAGATCAAAAAAAAAAAACGATGAGATATAGGAGGTATGGCATACCTACAGTGCCATCAAACTGTTCCTCCATATGCGCGTCTAGTATTATTTGAAGGCTAGAAACAACATTTCATTAAGTACTATATACCAAATAAGCATATAAACAACTTTTCTGAAGAGAAGTTCGAAATACTCTACGTTATCTATTCTGCATCTCACCACTTCAATAAATCAGGCATTGACGTTACGGATTATTACAAACAATCTAAATAAACGCTTGCCTGTACTTCATTTTCATGTAATTTTATACACTGTTATGAGCGGAACATTACATTCTTGATGAAATATATTTCAGTTTGAGAAAATATAACTTATTAAAACTACAATCAAGAAATACTAGATTTGACCTACCCAGCGTTGACTCCGGCAGACGTTTGTTTATGCATCCATTCTTTGCTTGATCCTTTCATGTCTAAGCTGTAACACTTTCCAAGGTTGGTTAGAACTGGTCTCATATACTTGCAGCAGTCGAACTGCCGACCTCCAAAGGAGCACATTTTCATAACTTCATTGCACTCGAAACTAAAGTTAGATATTACATGTTATAATCAAAAAGAGTGAAAAATAGAAAATCTTGTCCTCACCCAGCTTCCATAAAAAACCCGTTGATGGTGAAGTTAACATATTTCTTTTGATATAATTGAAGGGCTGCATCTCCTTTAATGTTTAAAATAAATCAAATCACAAGTATATTATGCTGTCAGCATAATAAACTCCTGGGAAAAGGTGTGAAAAATTAGAGATAGTAATGCCACACACCGACATGCAACTCTGCCCTGTCGGCATTTCCATAAAGGGTTTGCGTGTCTGTCAATGCTTGCATTAGGTAATCAAGAAGCTGATCCGAAAAATCACCAGTTTGATTTAATTCTGGAAAATGATATTTGGTAATATTATATCTAGGTATTGACGTCCCTAGAATACTTAATTTTGATATCGTGACTTCCTTATCTTCTGATGCTACTAGCTCTTTACTCATCACACTTCAATCTTAAATGTAAAGAATTTCGAGCAAATACGAAATGAATACAATACTTCTAGTAAATAGATGAAATACGACTGAAGGGACATTTTGTGGGTAAACTTCAAAAGATACGGTAGGATAACGACAAAATGTTCAGAATAAAACGTGAACTTTATAGTTTTTATCAATCTCTACAACTTTTAAAATAAGCCCCTAGTTTTATATTTTAAAAATAAAAAGATTGCCTCTGATATAGCTTTTCCTGATAGGATTAAAATTGCACAACGTAACCATAGGAAATTCCATTCCATTTTCGTTTATGAGAAATGAGACCTGAAAATTAAATCTTAGTTATAACTAACATTTCAGTGGTACTCTATGAATAAAATTTCAATTGGCTCAAAAAAGCGCAGTGATCGATCAAAAATAACTGGGGTCACATATCTTTGCCTAATCGAGGGCTTTATAACCTATGGTTTACAAAGACTAGTCAAGTGTCCAGAGAGAGAAATACTCGACTTGAATAAGGTCGTTTTCATGAGGCTTCTGTAGGGTTGTAGTGGGCCACATTAGCTTAGCGTGGTGCGTGGCTGGCAGTGGACTTAGAGCTACAGTAGATCAACAAAGTCAACTCAAGAACCTAGTAGAGGATAGCTCACTCATTGATACCATGAAAGGCTAAGAAACACATTCACTGTGAAAGGGTCAAGAAAAAGATTAATGCTCATCCAATTTACATTTAAATCAACTGGATGCAGTCTGTACGTTTCTTAAAATATGAGTTTTGAGATTCGAAACGCGATGAAAGTTGTATAGATATTAATCTTATGCTAGTAGCCAAAGAAAATAAGTACAATGCCAAGGGAACTATAGCTATTTAGAATTGATTTTCAAAATGTTAACATCATTTTTACTAAGCCTATAGCTAGCCCAGAATTCATATGACACATTTTCGACCAACTAAAAGCACGAAAATTAAGATATTGTAAATTATTTTTCAGAATTAGCCTTTATAGTGGATTTAAATATTGTATAATATCTTCTATATGAATTGTAATTGTAGAAAGGTACCTTCTAGGTAGAACCAAAATTACCAAAATTAAAATAATTGGTACTTAAATCATCGTGTGAATGGATATTACAGATCATAAACTAATGAACAATGTTCGATTATTTGTTCAGTGCTACTCAAGGAATTTGCAGAGAAATAAAGCGTACTAACCTGCGATACGGTAGGGCTGCTGACATACATCGATACAAGAGTGAAGACTTGAAAAATTAAAAAAATACCCGATGCCGTAACCATTAATAGCCAGAATATAGTCGAGAATCGTTTTCCTTTATAAATACGTTTTGGTCCATGCATTGTTGTTGTTTCTATAAAATGTCCATAAACGAACGATTCAAAAAAAAGAAATCTCTGTAGACTAAACTTTTTAAAAGGTACTCGATATTAATGTGATTTCTAACTGGTGTAAAGATTAATTTTCACCGGAAAAGTGCTTTGTTTCCCGTCCAATAGACCCTATGCCTTCCGTGTCCTTAATTTTTCTTAGCTGAGCGACCGGAACTTCCAAGATAATCTGAGAGGCACGCTTTTTGAACTTTCTTTTACTGGATTCGTTTAACGAGAAACGGCCAGAATCGCTGTAAATGCTAGCCTTTCTACTTTGATTTAATATCCTACTCTTTTTTGCACTTAGATGATTTTGTTACCCAGCGTTTGTATTTCAAAAATGAAGTTCTCAGAATTTTTACATAATTAAGCCTACTCACTTTGACAACTTTGACTTTCGCTCGAAGGATCTGTCCATGCTCGAAGTCATGGACTCAATGTGCGCATGTGAACGGAATGAAACCTACAATAAGGATTTACCCGATTGTAATCGAATTTCGCTAATATTTTGTCTTCTAAATCAATAATATAGAAATTTTGGTTATTAAATATTAATTGATTCAATCTAACTAAGATTCTAAAAGGTGTGATTTCTCTTAGGTACGTAAGATTGGTAATCAACCTCTTTTGACATGCAATTTTCAGTATTTGTTGATTTGTGTATTCTTTGGCAACATTCCGGACTCATTCTTGGTGGAAAGGAACTATATTTGGGGGGATTCCTGAAAGTTTGTTTAGTTCAGAAGACGAAAGCGGAGTAGAATTTGGTGCGTGTATTTCTTTGTCTACGAAATAATATATTTATAAATAAATCTCTTCAATAACTACACAAAATACTAGAAATTCAACCTACAAACGCACATTGGCCTTACAAGACAAATATTCCAACACAAGAACAAATATTTCAATATTGAAATTTTAAACTCTCCAAGTCCATACAAGTGAAGTTCGCTTTTTTATTTTCATAAAGAAATTTACTTATGATATAAATCGTATCTAAATAGTTCAGTGAAGTGTAAACTGGCACTGAAACTTACATTATTTGGACTTGTGATTGGGACACCAGCTTCTCCGGTTGTACACGATAGTTCTTTGTCAGCTGATCGAACATTTCCTAGAATACGTAGAGAAACTGAACTAATAAAACTAGATTTACCGCATACTCTACAAATAGAACTGATCCCGATAATCTATGGGGAAACAAATTAAAAAGTACTATATGAAGAAATAAAGGATAATTTAAACGGAAAATAAATTGTCATATTCTTAAATAATCTCGATACCTTGGTTTCCTTAATCAGTGAAATGTACGTATACAGGAACTTGTTAGTTTTTGATTAGACAGTAGAGATCAAGTTCAAACAATAGGTTAGCCAAGGAATTAAAAATACTATTCAATAAACGAAAAGTATGGTTTGGAAATTTGTATTGATGGGCTTATACAACGCTTAATTTCAAATGGGTTTTAAAGGATATAAAAAAATTAGAAAAGTACGCAAAACTGCTACGTTATTAATACTAATTCTCATAACAAATACTAATCTAAATTCTATGCTAACAAGAGAATCTATACAAGGACAGTAGGTATGCTTGGAATTATATGCCAGTCATTATTGCTGAAGTCAGCCACCAAATGATGACGAAAATAAAGTTATATTCACGACCACAAACTAATGGTTTAAAATCAGTCAATATTTTCAGCTCATTCTTTAAATCCGTTAAATTACGGTACTCCTGACAACAACTTTAAATCTTAGTTATTATTCAACCAGTAGTCTCATCTGGGCTCTCAATGACAATAACAGGCCCGTTACGAAAAATACATTAATACGAGATGAAAACATTCTAAGTGAAGGAATGGAAAGATTTCTGTGTCGTGCGAAGGGTACATAAGAGAACATTTTAAATGTAATGATAAGGCGATTGAAGAAGATTCCGCAAGATCGGGAAGTCGTGTCTGCGGCATTTATACCTTGACGTATGCTAGTTCCTAAGATCACGGACTTCTCGCAATACGACAAGCAATTAAATCCTAGGCCGAACCACTTGTTTTTACGCCATTTAATTTAATGGAGTATTCTAGACTCAGAACGGTATGATACAGTATCCTCATATTTAGAAATTTTTTTGGAGGTACCTTCAATTTCTGTATTATGTTTGCTAATTCCTACTTCGACTTTTTTTGCATAAATCCAACAGAAAACATCAATTACAGATTATTTTGACGGTTACATTCTCTGTATCTGAAGAAACTGTTTCACCGGCGTAGAACGAGGCGAGTAAAATATTTTTCAATATTATGTGAGCTTTAAGTCGGTAAACCTTCGTAATTTAACGAGATACAACTTTGCCATAAAATGTTAAGCAAATAAGTTTCTACCTCTTGTCTAATAGCACAAGTTTTAAAGTCGTTATTTATTACAAATCATTGAAATTCGTAATTATTGACTAAATAGTAACGATTAAAAGATCCATAAACAAAGGAACCAAAGATAATCACTATATGCTTTCATCTAAAGGGTACTATGCATTCCACACGAACACCTAGGACACAAAATCCTTCTATCGAGTCGTACGTCTTCTTTCCTTTACAGAATAGAAACGAAGCCGTTCCATTCACGTGCACCTTCCATCTAGTTCGACTTAGTTCTATAATTCAACCTACATTTAGAATCTCTATTTAAGCCTAAGGTAATTTTAAGGCAATCAAGCTATACTAGTTTTTTTGGACAAAATACTGCAATTCTTTATCAGTGAAAATTGCACGAGAAGTAACGAAAATAATACATCTAAAAATATTCTCAACATCAAGGTGAGTAGCTTGAGAATCATAAAATGCATTATCAATCGTATATAAAAAATTCCCAAAAGATAAGAAGGCGAATATTATTTTGACTCTATATTAAATACCACTTTAAATAGTCAAGAATGCGATTCCTAAAACTTATATATAAAATACGAAATCGTTGGAAAATACGCATCTGCCCAGTTTTTTAAATTTCTAACAATAGCAAAAAAAAGTAAGCTCAAATGAATTGAACAGTTAACCTCTGCTTTGATGTCTTAGCCAAAATGTCGGAGTTATTTGTGCCTTGCAGTTGAACTACATCTTCACCTAATTTATTCATTTGCATAAATTGCCAGTATCAAATAATAAATATGACTAGTTCCATAATTATTACTATATTGCATTTTAATCATTTATTTGTATACACCAGTTAACTTCTTTCCCCTAATTAGTCGTGCTACTTTGTTATCGAAACTGATAAAGTGAAACTATCCAGAGTTCATGAAGAATCATGCAAATGCAGACTGATAACTTCTAGGTTCGAACTATTTTCCACTAAAAAACTGCTGTTACTCTTTTTTGTACTTCTCTACGTCAAAAATACCGTTTTTAACAAGCTCTTAATTAGATGGCAAGGTTCAAACTTGCTAGGAATACAAAAATAAGTAAGTCTTAGGAAATAAGAACCATTTAACTAAAGGACATATCTACGCAATAAACATTAGTAATATCAAACTTGTGCATCTCAGAATACCGTACTCTATAATATCTACAATAAATACTCTTTATATGTGTAAAATTAATTGCTTTCCCATTGAATCTGATATAAGAATACATATAGCCTTGCTAACGATACGAAGAGAGTCAAGAAAACTGTACGTGTCTGCTGTGCATCGCATTTTATGTAAATAATAGTTCCAAATGTAGCAATTAGTCTTTTAATAAGCATTTATAAATTTGACTCCATACGACTTCTAATATCTAAAGTCCCTTCATGTGATTTTCAATAATTAAGCTTTGTCTTAATCGAGTTACATAAAATGATTACTATGCAATAACTGTTTTAAAAGGTAGATTTTAAACAATATAAGACAGCTTAGGAATGCATACTAAAACCAAACTAATTGCTCGAATTTTTTAGTGGAATTAAAAAATACACAGAACACTGATTTTGTGAAGCGCTTATATTTGAAAATAGGGAAACTACTAATCCACTACAATTAGTGGCAGTCCCATTTAACTATGTTAATACATGCAAATAAAATTTGTCTTTAGAAAATTTGTGAGTATACAGTAAGCACTTGTAGAAATTGCTTTATCGTGCATTTTTACCGCAAAAAACGATCGGTCGCATCTACGAAAAGTGACCGGTCAAATCGCAGAGATGAAATTACACCATATTTGGTAGGAAGTGACTTTGGTTTCTTGTCAGAGAAAGACGATAAAGTAGTAAAGAGATTCTAAATTATTTTGTCTAGGAAAGGAGCACAAAAATGAAATTTCAGAAATAATGTAGATTATAGGACATCCTAATCGATTATATATTAGAAAAGTATCAATAAGTTAGCCAAATAACTAAGATTGTAAGTTAAAAATGTTGAGTTCAATATTAGAATCGTATACAAATTAGATTATTACAAGAAATATTCTGGAGTTAAACAATGAGTAACAAAAACTCCAAAAACCGGAAATGACTCGAATTTAGATTCGAAGTTGTTATTTATATGTCCCAAACCAATGTTATCAGGAAAATAGTGTTTGCTTAAAAATACGATGTACACAAGTTGATATTTTCCGTGAGGACCAAGCTTTGACCGGTCAGATTCCTTTGACCGTTTTTAACTCTCATTTATCAAATCGCAACACAAAGTGCATTAAATCGCGCACTTACGAGACAATATAAGGCATTAAATTTAGGAAATTCAGAAAGGAAGTAAAGAAAAGAAGATTTTGTGTTGATAAATACGGTTAAATATCTAGACTAATTTCTATTTTTTGTAAACGACCTTTAAAGATTTTTTCTACCGTTCTCCACAATAAAATAGAGGTCATAAGGATAAGGAGGTGCTCAGAATGGAAACATAAGTAGGAAAATGCTATTTAACCTGATATATCTCTATATAAACTCCACTAAACAGAAATTAATTTAGAAACTTGCGCATGGAAAAACTACCACATCCCTATAGTAGTCGAAAGTAGAACAAGAACGAGACACTAACTTATCCTAAGTTATTTTAAGAACTAATATTAAACACAAAGCAGATGCTATGCATAGATCACGAGTTTATATAACACAGTTTTATATTAGCAAGATCAATGCTGAGCTCCTAAGCCCGAGCTACCAAATTCAACGGTATATCAGCAGAAGAAAGTTAAGTTCTTAGTTTGTTATCACGTATAAAGCGGTGCAAGAACTATTCTAAATACGACGTCGTCACGCTTTTTGTTTACAGGACTTGTTTGCAAAGATGAAGTTTGTGGGTTCAAATCGCACAGCGTACGTGTTCTCCCATGAAAGTATAGGACGGAGGCCATTAAATTATATTTTGGCATGCTGTATACAAAAGTGACTTATTGACAAATCTCCAAACGCTATCATTCTGCAGAAAAGAGGAAAGCAGCAAGGGTCGATGTGGACACAAGTTTGTAAGTAGCAACTAGGAGCTAGCATCGTTTCAGTGTCTCCGATCGAACTTATGAATGTTGACTATGAATAAGAGTAGTTTACACGGTGAGAAAGATAATCTATTATTAGAATATAACTTAAGGGTCTAAATTTACACTGTGATAAAAATAGATTCTGTTAGCACTATCTATAAAGAGTAACTGATATAAAGTTCAACTCGGTTCTAACTTCCGTTGCTTCCTGATTTTTTAAAAGTTTCTCTACATTTTTCACTATTCCCATTTAGAATTATTACAGAAACTAATATACAGCATTTAAGAATATCAAGAAGATACGCATAAAACGAACTCTTAAATAATTGAAAGTTTATAGTAGCTTCATATTAGTAATTTAAAAAGCAGGTGTCTTCCGCTATAACATCAGAAACTACAGAAAGCTAGCAGAAGACAACTAAATATTTTTCCTAAACCCTTTAGGAACAAAAGTAAGCCTTATCCCATCGAGATACATATAAATAGACTATAATAATTGAAGAGTCATATTAATAACTAGAAATAATTACTGAGAAATACAAACCCCGAAAATGACGCAGAGAGAAATGTTTGATCTGTTCGTAAATTCCGATCATCAACGACTAATTTGAAGATTATTGCGGACCGGCTGAAATGACTAGACAACCATTAGGAAATCACGCAACAAGGTAGACAAGCTAATGAAGAGGACATTTTCATTCGGGAAATAAGGGAATAATTAGAAAATGTGACAATAACTTGCAAATTATTAATCCAAATATCTGATGGAGTGGTTAACTTGAAAAAAGAGATTATGTAGGAAAGAACTGCCAATTACTTATTGATAGTCAACTTATTCAAAATAAAATTCCCAATTCATCTTACTTCAAATAGCAATCGATTATTACTGACCTACTTTAGCTTGCGAAAAACTTATTTTACCTTAATATAGCAAGTGAAGGAGTCGGCAGTGGAATCTCGAGCTATAGGCGGTGACAGTCATCGGCGGCATCCCTTTGAGGCAACACTGCATATCTGTACGTACATTTTTAATCTCTTCTAAATATTAGGAAATAAAGACCAAAGTTTAATAATGCAGCACTGGAGATATTAAAGCAAAGAAAGTGAGCCTTTCTTTGTTATTCATAACATTTAGAAAAGTATAATTGAAATGCTCCTTTAAAATTATAGTTTTTTGAAGTAAAATACTCTGCGCAGAAGAACCTTTCTAGTCAGTTCATTGAAATTTCACTATTTTGATGTCAATAATAGAAGATGAATACTAAAGTAGCAAACAATAAAATAGGAACTAAAAACTATAATTTGTTTATATTTAAAAAGTATGTGAAACAATTATTAACACACGGCACACGATAAATGCGTAGTGAAATAAAAGAGAGCCAAAAACACAATAGACTGATTAATGTCGCCGACGTGTTGTAGTTTGATGCAGAGAAACCCTGCGTCTCCACTCCTGGGGCGCTCACTCCCGTATCTGAGCAAACTACAGCTTCATATCGATCGTATAAGAGCGTGTTGATTTGCTTGACAGCGTCAAGTCTTCAACAGAAAGCACTTTTCGAAACTTTATTAGCTCTCGCATATTAAACAGAAACAAGCGTGGCCGGCGCAAGACAAGGTACCCAAGACCTTAATCTTAGATAACCCCAGATGTTTTAAAATAAAATAATCTAAGCACTCTCAACTAGAAAATAGAATTCGACACAGAGCTGGACAATCTGCTTTTGTTTACGATGAGTTACTAATAACTCGGGTCAAGGACGGGCTAGTCCCTGACTACTTCTCCACCGTATTTCAGCTCAAGTTCATTGCTTATTGGTCGTTCTTGATTTTGTTTGGTTAACAATGCTGTTTTTCGCAATCGAGACGAAGGGTATCTGAAAGTATTTGGTAGCCTAACTACAATTATTCATGAATTCCTCTATTAAACAAAATTAGCAGATAGTGTTATGTTCTCATATTAAATTATACTTTATAGACTCTCTCCTTCTGATAAAAGATGGTTCTGAGGAAAGAAACCGGTGACCAAGGGCCTCATCGGTACGCATACGTCGTCTGAATTCGCAAATAAACAAAATCGCTAATTAACGTAAAATATAAAATTAGTTATTGAGCTAAACTATCGATGAATCATATATTTTTTAAGAGTCATAATGATAAGGAAAATGACAAGATCTAAAAAGCCATACAAATGATAAATATGGCTGAATATAAAGAAGAGAAAAACAGTGAAAAACTAACAATGGGCTTTTTTTGAGTGCCCACGTCACAAAGCTTAGCGATTCATGGCTAGCATTGGTGGGAATAAGATTTGGATCACACTTCACATTTAGAACATTTTCTTTTATTTCTTCCAATTTGTCGTATTCTGAGGTAAAAGGATGGAATCCGCCAAGTCTATAATTATATAACGTTAAGGAAAAAAGCAATAAATAAATACTCACAGAATGGAACGTCATGCAATTTAAATTAATTTTCTGACTACATTATATATGATTACACATATTCCCAGCAAATATTTCCGCTAACTAAGTATATTACAAAATATTTTGAGTTACTTACAAGCAGAAAGTGATAATCCCGAGTCCCCACATATCACTCTGAATAGTCACCTTGTCTTCAGAAATATAAAACTCTGGTGGAGCCCACTGCATATCAAAATCAGTAGGCTTTTTCGCCTCTTCTAAGAACTAAAATATTTTATTACATGAAGTTGACTTTTAAACCATTTGTGATTTATTCAGCGATCAAGTTCTACCAAGGTTTACAAGCCAGGGTCAAACATATTTCTAACCTTAAGCGCCCGTAAATACGATAGTGAGAACACCATTCACGAAAAATCGCAAAATTTGCACCAAGAACATGCATTCAAAAAATGGAGTGTTCTCTGAGGAACACTAAGATGCATAAATATATTGTTTGAAGATATAGAAGGAGAAACAAACTCAGATACAATTACTACAGATGAAATGATGTAAAACGACATAAGACGTAAATTCCTACTTGTGCACTCCCGAAACCAATAAGTTTCACTATCCAGTTCCTTTTTGATTGGAACATTACATTATGTGGATTCACGGCCAGGTGAACGATTCTAGAATATAATAAAATTGTATTATTCTGCAATATTTTATAATAGCTTACAATTAAAATAGGCAATAGTACAAATAATCGTGTAATTAAATACCAAAGCAATTTGTTTGTTAAATGTGACAAAATAGTGGGAATTACTAAAGTAAAAGATATGTATAAAAGGACTTTCTGGAGTTGCCATGATTTATGGAAAAGCATAGCTAAATTCGAACTGAATAACCCTCTAAAGTGGATCCAGTGCAGTGCACTGGTTAGTTGCCGAATCGTCATACTGATCTGCTCTTCCGTATAATAGTCGTTGAAAGTAAAGCGACCAAAGACATCTTCAAAAAGACGTTCACCAAAGAGATAAAGGAAATCATTTCTGGAATAAAAAATTGCTGAGAGTCGTTACATTTTATTGTGAAATTCAGTTTAAAGTCTTTAACGAACACTATAAAGTCACCAGTTCTAACTGGACAAATACGAGTAGGGAATAAACATTTTTGCGAAAAATTAATTTTTATTATACCTCATGTATGCAGAAATCAGATGAAACACATTTTCATGCTGAACATCCTTCAAAGTTTCAAATTCTTTAAGTACATTATGGTGATTTTCTGGAATTATTCAATAGAAGAAAAAGTGCAGCTAACAATTCTATAGGCTTCGGATGTAGTAAAACATCTAATTAATCAATGTAGGCCAATTACAAATGTTGCCTTCGATTAAATTAAATTTCACTGATTAATAGAAACATCATAGAAGTTTAAGTTATTTATTATTACGTAATTTGACTTCCGTATTTGAATAATGCTTAACAGTTATAATCATACCTCCAATATATTTAATTTTAGCCACACAGTGAGATCTTGACTCAGTTCGAGAGTCTACAGCTTGTCTAATCACAGAAAATCGACCTTTAAAGAGTGGAGCATCGATCTAGAACAAACTCTCTCCAGCTTCCGTATATTGCTTTCTTTTGTTTATTCTTACGTTATAAGCACAGATATATATAATCGCTAATTTTCAGTCACAAACCATTGTACAAACGATTTTAACTCGACTTTTCTTAACCTCTAAAGATTCCTAATCTTCTTCAAATGCCCATATTTGGCATACCTGAAATCTCTTGAAAGGATCCTCGTTGTGTAATGTAAGATCCACTAGCATGGTAGATTCGTCTTCAATCTCTTCAGAGATTCCCTGTAACTGATGGCTTGCAGTTCTCTGTGGCACTGCAAGAATGTTCAATCTATATTCGCTTTTTAGGGAATCCACATGTAGCTTGCTGGATCCTGAAAACAGAATATGAGGTAAATATACAGAACATTTTCTTTCTTAATTTTCGATTTCCCCATTTATTCCCTCGTACGAACTCTCAGAATTATTTCTTCTTCAAATTGAAAATAAGGTTAACCCAGCACCAATACTAACTTGTAGCTAGGTATAAAGCTTGTAAAAAAAATTTTTTACAGTATTCAAAACTGAAAACAAACTAACCTCGACTGTGTGTCTGAACTATCCGGCTGGTTAAACTAGGCAAACCCAAACCAAATCCATTTCTAGCCGTCACCCTGAATTGGTACACACCAAGTGGTTCAAGATGTCTAAGCACCACAGCTTCGTCGTCAACGTCTTCACTAATTATTATCCATGGTGCTAGATGGTCATTTGGTCCTGAATTTAGTTGAAGACATTATTAAATAGTATTACATACAAAACGTTACATATTTAGTTGAAAATTGGAGCCCTACTAAGTAATTCTATCATACAAAATTCTAATTTTTGCAATTGCTCTAGAACATTCTCATGTCCTTCAATCATATTCCTTGAGATTCAGACATTATGTATAATCAGTATTCTAATCATGCACCAGTCATGAAATTTTTAGAATGTCTTTTAAAACTAGTGCATATTACGATTTCCTAAAGTTATTCCGTCCTCAACGAACATGGTTTCTTTAATCCATTCTACAAGTTATTGTATATAACTGAATTTTGAAATTTTTACGAATATACATTCACCAGCTATCCGATATTCTAATCGATATATAATTCCCTCGAAATAAGTTGGTCCTTCAGGAGGATCCCAAGTAATAAACAGTTCAGTATCAGAAGATAATTCGCATTCTGGCCGACCAGGACGTGAGGGGGCTTCTAAAATCATTTACGTAGATACTGAACAGACTTCATATTTTTCCTGTGCTTTTCGTTAGAAAAAATTACTAGAGTTTGCTTCATTTCAAATAAACAGGAAAAAAGAGTTTCCATACCTCCACTAATTAGACGACTAGTAGTCCTGTCCATACCGAACTCATTCGTTGCTGTGCATGTGTATTCTCCAAGATCCAGTGGTGTCGGATGATTCAAGACAAGACGGGATATAGATGAGCTCTGGCACGAATAATATATATCGAGAAAATAATAAGATAAGAAAATAATCAACATCTCAACACATAAACGTGAGGCATTTAAAATTCGAAGAAATTACTTTAAGGCTTTAAATGAAAAATATTGCGGAAACAAAATATATGCATTCCTGTATATTATTAAATTATAACAATTAAATATTCTCAGGTTTCAGAAAAGTGAACTTCAATTATCTTTTGGTTTTTACCGTGAATTATGCAATCTCGAATTCTATTTCTTCATGGAAATGATGAGTATCATAATTTTTCCAAACTTTTGAGAATTAGAATATTTGAGTATAATTTCACCTGCTCTAACGTATGATGTCCGTCATTCTCAATCTGTTTTCCCTGAAATGTCCACAGTATATTGGGAACTGGGCTACCAGAAACCTCGCACTCGAACACTGCCGAAGAGTTTTTGAGATAAGCATCGCGCATTCGTGATTTGAAAATCGGAGCGAATGCTGAAGAATATTGACATAAAATAATATCAGTTTATATAAGCCTAGTTATTAAAATAACATTAAATGATACACAGTAAATGCATCCAGCGTTATTGCACTGATTAATAAGCATATAACTTCTTAAGTACAAGTAGTTAGCTCAGCCTCTACCCACTTCCGTCAGCATTTCTTTTCGTTGCACTTGGTGCGACTTTTTCGATGTCAGCCTTTATGCGGTCAATTGCGTTAGTTGATAGTGAATGAAGTGAAGTTGCTTTCTCATTTGATTCAGGTCGAATCCCAATTTGCTGTTCACGAATAATATCCGTGTACCTTAAAATTGTATATATTTCCATAAATCCGCGGTGAAACAAAATAGATTATATTTTTATGTTCTACAATTCCATTAAATACACATACCTTCTCCTTTCCCTGACAGTTACATCCTGGTTACGGTAGCCAAGAATACCTTCCTGTACCAGTGGTGCTCCATCACCCCATAGTTTTCTTCGATAGTCGCGAACACGACTGTTAAACGATGGACCACGAGTGGCCATCAAATATGTATCAGGACCAATCTGTAAATCTTGTCATTATTATTCTAGAATCTATTTTATTATACTGACCTATACTTTATGTTACGAATAGCTTATACGTAGCTTTTCAACAAAAATAAATTATTTATCACATAGTAAGATACTGAGAAAGTTTATTCCAACACGATGTACCTGTCTCTATTACGGATATCTTTGTATAATTTATTTTTCTACTTTGTAATATCATTCCCCAATACCATTACTGTTTAAATTACGCTGCACAATGAAAAATTATCATATTTTTAAACCTGATAGTGTGAATCCCACGGAGAATCGTCAATATCGTAACTTGGCAGATCTAATTCCACATTTTCTTTGTAGAAATTTCCCGGCCTATACTTATCCAAATCGCTGACATCTCTCTGTAAAATCCAATTGCCTTTTACTTACTTTTTTTTTATTAGCTGCATAAAATGATGAAAGTTATCATTCGAAGAAGACATTATTTAGGTATGGGAGGTCTTGTTTTTAAAAGGAAAAAACTATAAGTTTCACATTTCTTCTAGAATTGTCTCTTTCTAAGTCATCTCTGAGATCTCGGAACTCCTCTTTATGTGTCGATGGTTTTACCTAAAATATTCACTGCATTTATATGTTTTGCAAGGCGATCACAAATCAGATCTGGACATGTTACAGTTGTCTCGCAAACAAGTAACACAATATAAATGACGTTGAGAAAAAATGTCTCTATTTAAGAGGTGCATCGTTAAGTTTCGTACTTTCGTAAAAAGAGTGCAAATTCGTACTTTCTTTTTCCGTTCATCCATTTTCGCGTCGTCATCGTTAATCTCCTTGGCATCTTCGCCTGGTGGCAGGAAACCCAGCTTTCCGCGTTTTGTAGCAATTATAACCTAGCATTTTAGAATTTAGTTTTAGAATACTTGCTAGATAACAATTCTTACGAAACTGCTTATCACGATCTCCTTGCACGTCACTTATACACCATTTATTAATTTGCTTAAAGTGTTTGTTATCACCTAATTTACCTCTATTGAATGCTCTTTTCCGGGAGATAGGAGGACAGGACTCTTTGTACCAGGTTTTGTCCTATGAGGGCTGCGTGGTCCCGGTGATGGACTTCGCTCTCTGTAAGGAAAGTAGCCTATTACCCTTCTACATAATCACAACACAATGGAATTTGTTGTGTTATAAAAAATAAACATTACTCTGTGTTGGTAAGTTTCTAAGTACACACCCCTTACCGTGCCTCGCTTATATCCCTGTTTTTTACATTTCAAAAAATTATCAGTAGATAAATATTAATTAATATTTATGTAATAAAGATAACTTTTATAAAATACGTAAAATCTAAAGAAATTTTTAGATTAGAGTACAATTATGCACCTCATATCAAATATACAGTCATTAGAATTATACTATTCATTGAACTACTTCTGCATAATTGAAAATTAAAATGTCCTTGCAGTTTAGCTGACGTGGAACCGAAAAACTACCATTCTGAGAAATAATCCTAACATTCATTTGATTAAGAATTAAAATAAATCATAATAATATAAATGCGAAATAATAGACTGAGTTTTATTTTGGACTTATATCACAAATGAATAGAACTGAACAGTAATTCTTTGAAAATGTCGCTTAAATTACCATGAAATAAACATGGAACATAGTAGTTCCAAATACATGTTGTCTCATGACCCAGCATCAGACACACAAATTAAATAGGTAGCTAAATTAAAAACACGGAAAGAGTTACTTTAATATTACGATTGAAAACTCACTTGGTGTCAATGGTAAGAATATTCGATTGCATTCCCTCGAGAAATAGAGGTGCCCCTACTGGGATGGCAGGGTTCCTCTCGGCTCGTTCCAAAATCTGAATATATCCTATTGATCTACTTCCAACACTACTGGAACTGCTAAAAAAAAACTTGCCTCACTAGATCTAAGACATTTCACTTAGAGAATATTATTTAAAGCAATATCTAATTTTTATACATATAATATCCATATGTATATAAAGATTTAGGAAGTGCCACTCGGAAGTATAGTTTATCACTTCGTTATCTAACAGTTAACAAATATACATGTATTAGTACTAGACGTGATGTTTTGTCAAAACAAATCAGTATGCATTTTAAAAATCCAAAATCCCCAATCAGGAGGTGTGGGAGTAAAGAACAATAAGGTCGTAGAGATTATGTCTTTTTATCACTAAACCAGATCTTTAAAAGCCAAGTGGCCTTTTATGAAACGAAAAAAAACCTAATTAACAATTATTTGATAATGATATTAGTTGACATTGATTGATAATGAATAGTCTATGTAATAACCACAGTAGGATTCTAGCATTTTCGAATAGTATATATAGATATATATATTCTAAAACCCACCTTACATGATGTCAATAATTTTTTCTCAATTTGTCGATCAAGGCAGGATATTTTCGTCTTCACCTGTCTTTTTCTTTTCACTGACACATTACCTATATCCAAGACAGGTATCATAAGATACTGAATTTGTGAAGTTCAAGACGTCTGTGCAAAGTCGATTGTAATATTTACGTCTATGCTATTAAAATTACAAAAATTCTCTCCGATTACTATACTAAAATCTGCGGGTTTTTTCTACTAAATTAAACTTTAGATGGATGATACTTTCACTAAAACTAGAAGTTAAATACATTTTACGAAGTCTGTCAAGACTTGAGAGCTAAGCCTATGAAAAATTATACAATGCGTAGGCAGTAAAGAAGATAAATGAAACACAGAAAATTCGTCTGAATGTGGCCGAAACAATACACGGTTATAAAATGTTATTTGCATAACTATATTATTTTAATATTTTGTCTGTTTTTGGCATATAGATTTTCCAGATTAAGGAAGACGTGTCATAAGAATTGAAGATAATGTCCCTTGCTCAATCAATACTTTAGTTCGATTAATAATTCCAATTATTAGGATGAAATTTGATAAAAGCTTAAATTGAATCCAATAACTATATTAACAAATCATTATTTAAATATTTAAATAGGGATAATGAAGTAATGGAATCAAGGATACTATTCTTCAATCATGAAAATCGATAAACATATTATAATATTGTAGAAAATCGAAGATAATAAGATGGGAAACCTGTCAGAGTCAAATTTGAGTACATTTTTAAGCGCTATGAGTAATCTGAAGAGGGTTGACAGAGCGAAACGCGTGGCGAAACAAATAATGGGGTTGGACTCACTACAGATATTTGTGCTTCTGTGAGTCTCATAAATTAGTCTTTCAGTAAGATCTCAACGGATTCTTTAGTCACAATTTCCTCAGAAATTGCACTCTTGCAAAAGAATTTGTAGTTGTCAGAAACTAACTCCGATAGTGACCATAATTATTAGTAACCGTCTAAATAATGCTTCGAATAATGAAAGATATTGTCGAGATATCTATCATCCTCCCAGTCATCACCAGACCAAAGGCTACTTATTAACAAATAACAAATGTGTAGATTCTTCGAGTTAAATAGAACATTTAAAGTAGCGAAAGATGAAAGCTAATATAATACAAATAAAACTTAAATATTTAGATTCTGGCTGGATTCTATTATAATTGGTCTTGTAGGTCACAATCCTACGTAATAATTCCTTTTGATTTTTTTTACTGTTGTAAAACGACTGATATAGCACAGACCTCAGCATCAAATAAAATATTACTTAACCAAAACTATACCTCTTTATCTCTTAGTGGTAGTTCTTCCATGACACTTTCAGAGAAAAAAATACGACTTTCTTTGACAGTATTCACAGGCGAAATAGTGGGAGTAGAAGCGTCCGATTCGGCATGCGGGGTTGTGGATCGTGAAAGGGAACTTTTTTGATGAGCATCACGGTACTGAACTATCCAGTTTAATACTTTTAAAATATCATATATATTGTTGTGGATGACAATGAGAAAGTTTAGGTGCAATAAATATACTAACTCGCACTTTGCGCAGCTAATTGTAAACTAATAATGATATGTCCTAGGGAAAATAAATTTATATCATCATAAACATGTACCAGAAATATTTTACGGTACCTGCTTTATAGAATTTGCAGCCTCAAAGTCGTCTAGACTAGCGAGGCTCCCAGCTACGGATCCTTCCTCAGAAATATCTGAGAGAATTCTATTTGCGATTTCTTCTTCAATATCACGTCGTTCTCCTCGAATCATGCGAAGAGGGACCTGAAAACAGGATTATTGGAAATTAGTGCTTCTGCAAAGCGACTTCCTTTATAAAGGTTTCTATTTACTGAAAGATACCTTTTTTAGTTTCACTTGTGATTATATCAGTATTCCAAGATAGATTTCTCAGTGAATCTCATGACTTGCTTTACATCGTGCGCATAAACTATACAGAACAATAAAATAAAAAAGTTAAATAGATGAAGGAATTATAACCTGAGCAAATAGTTCTTCATTTGAAATGATGTCCTTAGGTATTCTTTCTTCTTTTTTTGAAGGAGTCTCTCCTTTCTCTTGAGGAATTAGCTTTTTTTTTTCCAACATATTGTAATCAGGTGGAGGACGTGCACGATCTTCTATATAATTTTAAATGTTAAAATTTTAGTGGCAATAACGAAGCAGTTAAAACAAATAAAATTATTAAAATGAAATTAAACAAACGTGGCCTATGTTGTCCACGAATGGTTCTCCCGAACTGATCAATTTGAACAGGACCGCGTTGTTGAGGCTGCAATAAATATGAGTTATCACTTAAATTATTTCACCTTTAATTCCTTCGTTTTTCGATCTTCTTTTTCTTCTTCTTCCTCTTTCTAGCATAACTTCCATAGTTCTTATGAAACTTTAAATTGCCGTATCCAATCCATAAAGGCTAAAAATATTTCTTTACCTGTATTAGTTCTTCCTGTTTAGTCAAAGGTTTTCCAAATTGATCGACAAAATTTCTCTGATGATTGAGATTAATTGGTCTTCCAAATGAATCATGAGGAATCCGCGCAAGATCCTCTGGTAAGAAAAGCCGACCTTAGATAACAGTTATCCCCCTTTTACATCCATATTCATATCGCATAAGTAAAAGATTTCATATTTTATAAATTCAGAATTAAAATAAAACCTCAAAGTTTATTTATCTGTTTACCAATTTGT
The DNA here is from genome assembly GCA_964036235.1 of Heterorhabditis bacteriophora. Classification (NCBI taxonomy): domain Eukaryota; kingdom Metazoa; phylum Nematoda; class Chromadorea; order Rhabditida; family Heterorhabditidae; genus Heterorhabditis; species Heterorhabditis bacteriophora. Next base: position 443,156 of record OZ038427.1, on the reverse strand, counting down.
CTGCTTATTTCTATTCTAATAGTTCAAAGCTATTAAGATCATGGAGTTATTACCTGGATAATTAGTATTAGTTATTTATTATAACGTTTACAGTTATATGTAATTTAAATTTCATTTCGATCTCACCGAATTGATCCAAAGGCACCCTTTTCCAGTCAATTTGCTTTCCGTTTTGATCTACCAAGAACTTCGATTCACCTTTTCCGTGATTTCGCCAGTCTCTTCCTTCAAGTCGTACCTAGATAAGCGATTATCTTAAATGGTTTTGTAACAACTCAGCAAATGTAATATCACGCCTTTTTTTTTAGCTATTTCATTTTAATGCTCTAAATTTTGAATTTATCATGTTTGAAATTAGACTTTCCCAGAATTAAATAAAAGTTCACAGAATCTCAGTGTGAATATTTTCACCTATTTAACTTTTACACTAATGTTGCAATAACTTATGCTTTTACAGTAATTGAAAGCAGTGAAGGTGTGAAGAGTCTAAGAGAACTACTAAAATGGACGTACTCCTCACCCAAGGATCAGTTGGTATTCCTTTATCGTTTATTACTGGTGGTCTTTCTTTTCGCTTCCGAGCTACTTCTTCAGAAGTTGTTGCAGGCCTTTCTTTGACTCGCAAGTAGTCATAAATTTCGACTGGTCTGGTGCTGTTTTCACCTCCTAGCTGAGCTCTTTGAAGATGAGCCGTCGTTACTGAAGGAACCTAAAGAATGAAATGTAAAATATATACTGGATGCCTCGGCAAATTTAACCTAAGCAAACATGAGATAATAACTACTTATAATAACCGTAAATATTATTGATCACAATAAAATCATGTTACATAAATGGAATATATTAGCAACATACCAAAATGGCTTCTAGCAGCTGTTCGGAAGGTGTTTGTTGCACGAATACCCGTCGCTCCTAAAATGCCAATATTCCTTATGAACAATGCAGTAAATAGAACTGCAATATTTTAATAAAGAATGATATATTACAGATTGAAAAAGCGAAAAAATATTGGACATATAACTTAAAGGCTCAAGCGCAATAAAGAACCAGTTTCTCTGCGGAGTAGACGAAAGCGCTTAGCTTGTTTGCAATGCTTTAGACATTCGCTTTTGTATGCTCTTAAAATACTAGATCAGAGGCATTTCTATCTATCTTCCAATTATGCGCGTTTTTTTAACATCTAAATAACATTTTCAAATATCAAACTAAAAATGGAATTTTGGTGGATTTCATCAGAAAATTCGCTAAATTTATTTGCATTTACAATTTGACGTATATAAATGTTGATTTATTAATTAGATGTGAAACTTACCAGCCATTTATGTTTATATTTAAATTCTCTAAGGCCATCAGCTGATAGTTGTGCATCTTTCAGATCTGGACTAACTAACCAGGAGTGTTGTAAGGCTTCCTCACATGTCATACGATCACTGAAGTAATATCATTTTTCTTTTTTCTTTTTCATCGTTAAGTTCATAACAATGGGGTACCCCAATAAATGTATTTTAAACAACTGAAATTTCAACAATAGAAGTGGTTTATAAAAATATAAAATCGGCTTACGCTGGGACCTCCTTTAATAAATTCTTCACAAAATCTGCAGCATCAGTAGAAAAAGGACCCCATTCATCTCCACTTACGGAATAATTACATTTGTCTACATTATTCAAGGTTTCATTATCATTATCTCCATGAAAAGGAGAAATACCAGTGAGCCTAGAAAATGTTCTGTCACAAAAATGGCAACCATTCTAATATAGTAAATATTGGTTTCATATGTTGTTGTTTCAAGTTGTATTAAGTAAATTAGCTTAATATCCAGATGGTGTACTAGAATTAAAAATTTGTAGTTAATATAGGAAAAGCATAAATATGACATACAAAACATATGTTAGAGTGCCGACACTCCATAGGTCCGTTGCTAGGGTCAATGGGTATCCACGAACTATTTCGGGAGATACAAATTCGGGAGAACCTTGGATAGTCCCTGTTACCATACCACGAAGAAGTCGTCTATAAAATTGTATAAGGAATAAATATGAGTGCTTTTTCACATGACTCTCATATTTATTGCTTTCCACTTTAAAACGCACTATCGTCCTTAAAATCTGAACATTATTGATATTATTCAATGTTTTCATAGATTCTTAGTTTCTCTCACTAACTTTGCCTGTCCGAAGTTAGCCAACTTTAATTTTGAATCTTGCAATAAGATTGTTTCTGGTCTCAAATCTAAATGTGCTATTCTTTTCTCATGCATGCTCTGAAGAGCTAGAAGAAGCTGCCTGTAAAATATGGAAATTCAAAATCACTGTAAAATTGAACGATGTCTTCATTTAAAAAAAAGGATCCCTCATCGATTTATATTAAATGTTGTAAAGAATGGTTATTAAAACTACTTATTATATACATATGCACATGTACCTCACAAAGGCCTGAACCATCCGCTCTCTGTCTCTACCCGTGGGGTCGGCCACTGCAACACCTGGATGAACCAGGGTATCCAGTAGGGTTCCATTAGCTCTAAATTATTGTTAGAAATAATAGCACTACTATATCAATCAATGAATATAAATTAAAGTGAGTGTACATATATGTACCGTATTTACCCATGAATAAGTAGTAGAGGAAGGGATATTCCAAGTCCCCGAGATTTTATCCAATGGGAACGTATAACTAATTGATTTTAAAACCAACATAGAATGTGATTACAGCACAAACTATCTTTTCATACTTAAAGCCTCTCTTTGCATTACAACTTGCAGAGAAGAAATCAGATAATGTGGCATTGTTATATACGACCCTCGATAAAGTTTAAACACAACAGCATAGCAGCAACTACTTTATTTAAGAGCTAAAAAGTCACTTGTCCAATTTGCGCAAAAAGAAACATTGTATAAACTAAATGAGCTTAAATGTTGCTAACCAACAAATTGCTTCTATGATTAAACACTAAAGTATTAATAAAGACAACAATAGAATATTTCGTGTTTTTGAGAAGCATTTGTTCAATTATTGAAATTGATCGCGGAGGAAAAATAATACGACAAAATAGATTAGAAATTAATAGAAACACAAAAGCTTACAGGTCGACAATACATTCGTAGACCATTCCTGTGAGTATTAAAATTGACAGTTCATGGCCGAAATATTAAACCAGATAGTACTTTCCCAGTTCTATTTCTGGTAACAAGGGTAGTATCAAGCAAAATTCTACAGATCGATGATATTGGCGCAGTGGACCATGGCCTCCCACTAGTCAGGAAGTGTAATGACAAGGAAAGAGCTGAGAAAAGTGAGAGAGTGTAAGTTAGAGGAAAACAGAGGTAGTGAACTGAAGCGTATAACCCATCACTGATTTTCAGTCTACCATATATTAAACCACTCTTTTTGGCTTAAATGAAACTAATAAAATCAACTTACTTAATGAAGAAGTGTGCCTTCATGACATTCGTACAGCGGCATTCGTTTTCACTGGACAACAAATTTAAATTCTCTATTAATGTTTAAATATTGGTTAGATACTATGAGATAAATAAATAGACTGGGCTACATGCAGACGCAAAGAGGCTTTGGCAGATATTTGATAAAAATATCATATTATGATTGAATCATTATGTAAACGGAACACAGCGAAAAATAACAGTGAAAGTTAGAAACACTAAATGAGGACAACCGTAGTAGATCAAAAGTAACTAGTAAAAATAATCACAAATACATCTTTTTCCCTGACCGAAATTCCAAATGTATTCAATTCACATCTGTTTCTAAAGCGTTGTGGTTGCCGTACTCAATATGTTCAAATCAGGATTACACTTTAATTGTAGTCCTCATCATTTTGTTCCCTTGTAATTCTTAGTTTACACCACAATTTTTAACTGTAAAGTTCGATTTTTATATCTAAATTCAGTATTCATGGCGTATTAAGTATCATTACTAATAGCTGTGAAAATACTATACTATAAAAGAAATTAACTTATTTTTCGATTAGCCTAATTAACGTGATTATAAGTTACTAAACGAGTCAACTGGTTAACTTTATTCCAAAGAAAGCTGAATAATAATAACCTTAATTTTATCTCATGTGGCGCCTATTCTTTTACATACAATATTTACTTATTTACTAGAGTAAAAGCCTTGATGTTTTCCGATAATTTCAATCTCAATTAATAGGAGAAATTTCATTCACTCACTCACCCAATAGACTTCGTTGTTTTCGAATTACTATTTCCATCATTACTATAGTTTTAATTTGTAGTTTAACATAAACTCTAAATGTCCACTCTATTTACCCAGTGCAACTCACTTTTCGTAAACAATCAGTGCGAGTTGTTTGTCCTGCAATACTTGATAAAACTGCTCAATATTCTCATGATCCATCGAATTGTGTATATCAACGTTCCTCTTTAATGCGTCGTCAATAGGCTTTAGCTGAGCAAGGAATGTTTTTCCGGAAATCTTCTCTTTTACTCGGAACGGTGCGCCGCTGGCTGCCAGCCTGCAAATATCGCACAGTCATGAGATGACCACAAAACTACTTGGAACGATGTGTCGTAATCACGGATCACACTCGTTCTAAGACGCTTTGCAGCAAAGTAACAGGACTGGCGATATCGCGACCGGTGCCGGCTGCCTCACGGGTCTCTCGATTCGGGTACTCTATTCTAACGATGCTTCTCTCTTCTCCTGATCCCATTGTTGATCTTTCACTCAATATTGTGAATTTTCTAACTAAACCACAATTGTGTTGATCAAAGCATGTGTTAGAATAGAGCTCCCCCTTTCGTCAGAGTGCAAAAATTTTTTATTTTTGATGTGAGACCCGTATACTACAGCAAGCGAACCGTGACGAGCGAAGGACGTCTGACGAATAGATTTCCTATGCTCCGCGATCACCACCGACACGCACAAAGGACGTAAATTATTGTGTGACACTTAAGGAGAGACTAGCTACGATTTAGCCATGTACAAGTAAAATTGGCTCAAGTGTCCCACATATGTTATCTTGACGCAGACTGACAGGACAACACGAAATAATTAGTAGAGCTTTTATTGACATCATCACAACTAAGGACGCGCAGCCGGGCGCACACCCACATGCGATGATAATCGATGAAAGATCAAAAAAATGTGAAATAGCAACCTGCACCGCTGGAACAATAATTTTAAAGTGAATACAGGGAGTTTTGAACCAGGTGTACAGGACTGGGTAGCAATATGAATCACAAAATGAGCAATTTAGTAAGAGATAATAAGTGAGACAAAGAAGTGATGCAGTCTTTTTGGGACCACCCACATCGTGTCTCCGAATAAATTCCGTCACCATAATACAAGTTACATTATAGGAAATTACTACATGGGAGTCGAAAGAAACAAACATAGTTTGTCGATGATTTTATGCTAAGCGTTAGTTTCTAGTCTACGCTGTAAGACATAAGTATATATTTAACTAAGTACATCGAAAATATATGGCAAACTGAGAGCTAGAAATGGAGAACTTTACATCTAGTAGATCACATCGAGTACATGTGAATATTAAAGTAACAAATACATATCTAGTAGTACAAATATAATTAGATTATGTATATATTTACTTTTCATCTTCTTCCTCGATATCATATATTTCCCGAACTTTTCGTGCCTCGATAATAACTTTCTTCTTAGGAATTTCGACATCATTGTAATCTCCATCAGCTAAAAAACACTTAATAATTAAGCAAATACATCATTTCGATACTCATATTACTTTACAAGAACTGATAAAACCTTACAAACAATAAGCCTAAGAAATTTATTAGCCACAAACGTTTTGTTGATAATCCAGTATAATCTGCACCAAATTTGTATTATTACCTTCTACCGTAACTGTGCAAGAAGAGGTGGCTTGTCCGGCATCATTAATAGCCACACAAGTGTAAATCCCACTGTCTCTCCACAGGGGGTCACTAATAATCAAGGAGCATAGATAGGGACCTTCTTGAATGAATTTTACTCGCGTAGATTCCACTATTGGACGCCATTCCTAGATGTAGTTATGAAAAAGAGAGAATGTGAAGCAGGATATAAGGTTATAAATAACGAACCAAAGGAATATGAAATAAAGATTTAAAAAAGCAAAAAGAGAACTCTTCACGAGATGCATGAGAATATTAAATATTAAAAATAAATAGTAAATTAGTAGTACCTTCATCCACTTTAGTTCGGGGAACGGTTGTCCTTCAACTCGAACGTCTAATCTCATTGGTTGGGCAGAAGAGAAGGTCCTATTCTGCAGAGGTTGAATAAAGTTGGGACGTGCTGGAATTAAAAAGTTTATTCAATACAGTTTCAATAATACGTTCTTATCAAATGACTAAATTATAGTTCCTTTTAAGGAAAAACTCACTTGCGATATCTACCATAATATTCTGCTGAGCCTCTCCATATGAGTTGGTGGCAAAACACTGGTATTGGCCCACATTGTCCTATATAACAAGAGAAGAGGTTAACTAAAGATTTAAAAAACTGCTAAAAGTAAAGATGGTTATACTTGAACTAAATGAAGGAAAATAAAAGAGACACAGAACAAACCTTAGAGAATCCCGTGATTGTTAACATTGATTCTGTTCCTCCGTAAGTATATACTTTACACTTTGATGTCGGACTACTTGTATCTATGTTCCAACCTGAATAAATACCTGCTCTTTATAATTTAATTCCTAATGCTCTACGTTTACTTAAAACTTTAACTAAAATAGTATTTAAACTCGAAAATAAAGAAATATATTATTTCAATCAACTTGCCATCTCAGTAGAAACAAAATTATCATTAACCTCCAGTTTTACAAATAATTCCAACCTCTGAATTTCCACTTAATATCGGGATCGGGATAACCGGATACATTAAGGACAATCGTTAAGGTATCATTTTCAGCACAATATCTCTTGTCAATTACCCCGGGAGCAAACCATGGTGCACAGGCTGAAATATACTTTAATGAATTGGTATATTACAAATAAATAAACTCAAAAAAAGTCATCTTAAACTATTTATGTTTATGAATTGATTTTATCGAATTATAATTACGACTAACCATACTGTTCAGCATGAGCGAGGTCTAAGGCTCTCTCTGCGTATGGGTCAAGCAGAGGAATTATTTTCTTCGTTCTCTTGTCTAATACTGGTTGAGGAGGTGCCATTAATCTAAAGGTAGTGCTCCTTCACTTAGAGTTCATAGTACTCAATGATGACCCATGTTCTGTTATTAAGCTGTTTCTTCGAAGACTACCAAAATATCTCGTCAATAGATTAAATCATCTTATATAGCTAAGCCTAATTATCTAATAGTTGCATAAAATACCAGGGAAATATAATTTAAATGTGAATTATATTGAAATCGCACAGAAAGTGCTGTCACTCATATTTTCTAGTGGATATCAACAAAAAAAAACGCATTTTACGGATGCGTCAGTAACTGATGGCATATAATTTAAAGCTAATTAAGTTCCCAGAAATATAACGGCCTGTGATAAACCATCAACTCTAGTACTAAGAATTTGCATTTAAAAAGGGAATCCAGTAGTTAGCGATCGAAACGGTAGTTTAACACCAATAAAGTAAGAGATAAACAGAAACTATAACAATTTGGATAGTAGTAGCTTTACTAGAACCACTCATTGTCACGAATGAAAGCTTGTTAACTACGGTATATATATATATATATATATATATAGTAATTTTGGTCATTTAAATACAGGCTTTATCAATTCGATAGTCTAACCTTGAGGGTGGAGATGCTGGTGATGGGTCAGAAATACCATATATATTTTCTGCCCGGATTCGGAACTGGTACGATTTTCCCAATTCGAGGTTTCTCACTTTACACACTGGTTCTGGTACATTATAGTCAAGCTAAAAATAATCATAGCTTAAAAACACAATTGACAAGAAAAATAGGAATGTGCATGAATAGTATTTAAAAATAGAATTATATATACAATAGATAAATAAAGAAAAGTCTAGTACCATAGTCCATTCCTTCTCCGGTAGTTCTCTGATTTCTATTACATATGTGACCTGTGGGTATCGTGGAGGAGCTCGCTTAGTGGGAATCCAGGAAAGAGTAAGATAATGGCCAGTGACTTCTTTAATAAAAGGACCACGATCAGGAGGAGTAGGGAGGCCTGAAAATTCATTCTCGGGGATTATTTTTAAAAATATTTATACAAATATTTAAGCAAAAATTCTTCGAACACTTTCAATTAATATCATCTACATTTGCAGTTTAAAATATGCAAATACATATTTTGGTTCAACTTAAATTAACAACTCGGGAATAAGTGTTGAATTTCCGATACGGTATATGGCTTAAAAAGAAACACCATCTACCCTGTAGTGATAAATCTAACCATTAATATAATATTTGTACTATACCAATGTGAAATAAATATGAATTGATATACATGTGTATAACTCACTAGCATAATTAAGTTTCTTAAAGCCATATTCTTCGGTTAAGTATGGTGTTACGTCAATCTCTCCATTGAACTTTATTGTGTCGAGATGGGGTACTGGAAATAAAATTATTCGTTTAGGAATTTTTGGTTAAACTTTCTGAGTTATACTATTTTGTAGGTGATTTTCCATAACATAGATCAAGTAATTCCCTCAAAAATATTTCATTCCCGTTATTCTATTATACTTACTAGTAACATCCAGAATAGCAGATGATGAAGCTGTTCCATGTGGGTTTTTGGCTACCGCTACATATTCCCCCGCATCATCCACAGTGGAGTCCAATATGATAATGGCATGAGAACCACCACCACACGACTGGTAGTAAATATATTGTTGATGCACAAAAATTACTTGTTTTACGGACTCATTATGTTATTTTCCCATCTGCACTCCCTCATTGGTTATTTGCTTATTATAATCAGCGTTTCAAGTCATGTGGGGGACTTCCACATGAAAAATTTAAATTACTGTATACCTGAATCTTTATCCTTCCTCCGGGTGAAATCTTTTTTCCATTGTGGAACCATTCGACCTTAAAATAAATTGTCTAGAAAATATTTCTTTTGACAAATATTCACAGAGTAACTGGAAAAATGTTTAATTATGACAACATTTAGAAAGAGCTATATTATACTACTTTCCTATACTAAATAATTAATCTTATTTAAGGCTAACCCTAATCATGGATCTAAAATAGTTCCCTAGATGAAACTGATTTCATAAACACTTATCATATATTGAATCTTATTAATGTTAAATAATATTTTAGCAATTATTTTCCATTTGAATCTGTTCAATTATTATTATTTACTTACCTCAGGTGCAGGTTGGCCAACAACTAAACAATCGAAAATAGATGGCATGTGATTGAATACATGTTTATTCTTAAGCTGGCGAACAAATCCAGGTGGGAAAGGCATGCCTCCCCTGGAGAGTAGTTTGAATTTCAAAAAAATTGTTTATCTTTTAAACAGTGTGAAAAATCTATTGACTTTTTTCTTACCTATCATCTGGTCCATATCCTTCTACTAATCTTGGTCTAATAATATTTAATGATCCTTCAGTCCTTGCTGATCCAAGTTTGTTGGTCGCTTCGAGCGCGTATTCACCTTCGTCCTCTGGTCCACTAAATCATTTAAACTTTTCAGGAACAATGACAAACAACATGATAACATAAAACATAGGTTGCATATATTTATGTAACTCATATAATAGGAAAAAAACATACGCATTAAGAATGACGAGGTGGTGTATTCCTCGATCATCAATGAAAACAACGCGTCGACCATCTGGACCTTCGGATACGATCTCGTTACCATCCTAAAATATAGCTAAAAATTATGCCACTAGTAAAGATGGTCCAACGATTCAAAAATCCTGTATTTTACAATCCAATAGTACTTTTAAAAACACTATCAATGGAAATAATCTGTTTTAAAAGTTAATTCCGCTTCAGTTACGAAAAGACAGAAATTATTTCCTAATTAAAAACTAATAAGTCCGACAACTGAATTTATATTAAAGTACCAACACTGAACTATACAATTTATGAAAATTTTGGTAAAATCAAAGCCTTCAATTATTTCTACAGACAAGCTAAGCATATAATTGGCTCTTTAAAAAATAAAGAAATATTTCCATTCTAGATTACACTTACTTTGTACCATTTGACTGTGGGAGTAGGCCATCCAGTAGCACAAACTATCATCTCAACGACATTGCCCTGCAATGCCCTAATTTTATCCACTATGTAACACTTTTTCCTACAAAGGCTTCTATATTTATTCTAGTGATAGAAATTTCATTGCAGACTAAATATAAAATGCTACTATTCAATAGATCTAAACTCAGTAATTGATATTTTATCAGTTTTAGACACTTAAATAAATAATATAATCAATCACAGAGAAAACATGGGATATATTAGGTGTATGCAAAAGTTTAAGTCATTTTTACCAAATCTTCGCTTTATTTCCATAATATACAAAGTGCAATTCAATCATCAAAATATTTTCCCTCGCTTTCTATGAACTTCTGCCATCTCTCGGGTAGCTTTCGGATTCCTTCGTGAAAAAAGGACATCGGCTTGGAGGCAATGAAATCATTGATCCATTTTCGCACCTGAGCCGCATCTCTAAAGCGCTGTTCCCTTAGACAGTTCTTCATCGACCGGAATAAATGGTAATCCGAAGACGCCAAGTCCGGTGAATTCGTCGCGTGCGGGAGAACTTCCCAGCCAAAGTTCAAAATAGTTTGCTGAGTACTAAGAGCAACGTGAGGCCTAGCGTTGTCATGCAGCAAAATGACCTTCCGACTTCCCTGTCCAGTAAATGGTCGTTTTTGTTCAATTGCATCCATCAAATCAATCAGTTGACGACCGTAGCACCCGGCAGTAACCGTCTCACCTGGTTGCAGGAGTTCATTAAACAGCACACCCTTCATATCCCACCAGATGCACAGAAGGACTTTTTTGGCGTGAGTGTTCGGCTTTGCCGTGGATGTTGTTGGCTGCTCGGGGTCTAACCATGAATGTGTGTGTTTAGGATTGTCGTACATAATCCATATTTCGTCACCAGTAACAATTTTCTACAAAAAGTTCTTCTTGAGTTGCCTGACAAGCAACGAGATGCATGAGTTGAGCCGGCGGTCAATACTGTCTTCGAAGAGTTCATGTGGTACCCACTTTCCGAGCTTGCGAATTTTCCCCATCTCATGTAATCGTCTTGAGATTGTTGCTTTATCAACTCCTAGTTGTTCTGCGAGTTCTTCTTGGGTCTGCGACGGATTTTCATCTAATAATGATTCCAAAGCATCAGTCTTCGACGTTTGTGGTGTCCCAGAGCGTTGTTGATCACTGACATCAAAACCACCTACTTTAAAACGTCGAAACCAATATCTGGAAGTTCTGTGGGAGAGAACAGCTTCACCAAGTACAGAGCATATTGATTTGCATGCTTCAGCAGCACTCTCTCCTTGTTGAAATTCCTAGAGAATACAGTTTCGAATATTCAGCTTTTAGTGGCTCATCTTATTCGAATTATTTTGTGAGATTATCTTTGTCACTAAATCGTGACTTATGACTTTTCACAAACCACAGACCCAACACTACAAAAAAGTAAAAAGGTGGGAATTTATTTGAGTTTTAAATCATTATAGCAAAGCGCTGAAAAAAACCGATTAAAACTTCTATATACACCTAATAGTTTACATGTTCAAATAACTGTCTCATATAATTTTGTTCATATACTTTGCGATATTGTTTATAAACTTACTTACAGGAAAATCATTATATCTAAACACTACTGAATAATGGAAAATTGTTTTTGAATTGCATAACCTGAGATAAGATATACTAAAAGTTAAGTTTCACGACTTTCCTCTATGAATTTATAACAGTTCCAATAAAAAAACTGCATACCAGTTTCCCTCATTGCTTTAATGTTGATAATAATATAATCATCTAGTAAAAATTCATTTTAAACGTAATTATTAATTATATGTAGCTTTTTTTTTATTTCATTCCTGTTTTTCTGTTGCTACTAACCTGATGTACACTCATATTATGAAGTCCTCTACGAATCTTCGGTTTGCATTCTTCCGGTTCTTTTATTTCTTCAGGCACTAATTTCGTAGATAAACTACGATCACCTGAGAAAAAATGTAGATTATATTTATGGTTTCTTAATAAAATATATTTGAAGGAAGATTTTAATATAGTTATCGTTCTGTAGAATCTAAACCAACGACCACAATTAAATTTTTAGTTTTGATAGCTCAACGAAGTTTTTAAACGTTAATCTCTTAATAAAACATTTAGTTATGAATTTTGCGAAGACATCTATATTTGTACTTTTAATGATTCTTAATAATTTCGTCCCTTTCAGAAGTTCTATTTTCGTATAGAATTTGGAATATTAATAAATCGTTTAGAGAATGAGGTTAATATGTTCGATACAACCGAGAGGGAAAAGCCTAAAAATTGCTATGCGAATCGGATATTATCATGATACAAATCAGTCGCCATATATAAACCTGCTATAAAAAAGCGATTTTGACTTCTGTATTAGTTCTTAATTGTTGGGAACATTCCAAAACTATAGATATTTAATACGTGTTAAGCACCATATATGCTAATTTCACCACACTACCTGCTGTCCTATTAATTAGTATAATATTAGCTTAGGTAGCTATGCTCCCTGTAGCTTTGCATATAAGGAGCCCACTTTGGAATAAGCTATTATTTGTGTTATCACTTATTGTATCTACTGCCTCTGCCAATACAATATTCTTGTTACCGGCTCACTCACATCCTACGCAACACTAGGGATACAACATTAATTATTGCATTATGACTGAGAAATAAACATCTATCTCACACAATAATAAACCAACTTTCTAAGATTTTCCAGAATATTCTCGTATTGCTAATATGAATCTTCGAATTCTCACCATCAATGCACAGTTCCGCCTTGGTGGAGGCAGTGCCATATTCGTTAGTCGCCACACACCGATAGTATCCCTCCGAAAAGAAGTCCACATTCCTGAGTATTATTCGCTGCGTATTTTCTGGTCCAGTCTCAATGCTAATATTAGGCCCAGGAATCAATTCAATGCCATCCTGAAAATAATTATTAACTATAACATTAAAGCGTGCGCTCAAAAACGATTAGTTAACATTATAAGTCACCTAGGAAATATTGAAAAACAGTGCACACAATTTCAGCAATGGTTAAATAGTAGAAAAAAGTAATTTTTGTCAAAAAAATATAGAAACTGAGCCAAAATCCAATCAGACATTTGTACCTTTAGCCACTTGATATCGGGGAAAGGACTTCCATACGGAACACATTCCATGATAACAGTTTCTCCCGGTTTAGCTCTTTTAATAGTAAGAGGTATGGTAAATCCAGGTGCTTTGCCTTCTTTTAAAGCCGCATCAAGATCTCGTACAGGTTTTCGCTCCTCTGAAAAAAGTCATAAATTTAAATTTATATGGAATTTTGTAAGTCTCATAATTAGGCTTATATGTCATTTTTTCATTTAAAGACACCTAACTAGCAAATACCAGAAGAACTGCTTAAAGAGGTATAACTTTCTATGTCCTCTATTTAGATAGTAGCCAATGTTGCACTTAAAAAATTATGCGCATTTATAATTCGTTTCTAATAACTATACTTACGAATAACATTGACTTCACAAGTAGTCCTGGCCGATCCATAAGTATTTTCAGCAATACACCGATATCCACCTGCGTCCTGGCGAATCGCCGAATCAACAATCAATTCACAAACGCCATCCAAAGATTCTGTCTAAAATACAACATTGTACGACTAGCAAAGTTTTCCACCAATTTCTTAATGTATTGGTATCCAAAAGTCCAGAAATAAATTAGAAGATGCCTTACGAGATCAAGTCTTCCATAAGGGAATACACGCTCCCCATCTTTAAACCACTTGATAATAGGCTTAGGATCTCCAGAAAATTTACAACGCAAACGAAATCCTTGTCTTTCCGGTATCTAAAATTAATTTTAAACAATTATAATCAAAAACTATCCTTTATATTTTGCGATAAGCCTTAAAATACACAAATTTGTAGGAAGAAACAACAAACAGCATAAGGTAAGCTTACTTTAATGTTCTCAAGTGGTTCGAGAAGTTTCGGTGCCCTATTTGAGTCATAAAGGTCCTTCTCAGCCGATCTTCTATCAGCATCCTTCGGTAATTTCTTTATTATTGCATTTCCCTTATCGTGTGCAGAACCAGATGGGTTTATGGCTATTACACGATATATTCCTAAGAATCATAATCCTGTGGGAATTGTTATGTGCTAAATATAATTTATTACTATTAAATTAATGTAAAAACCTCCGGTCTAAAGAAGTCATTTGAATATTGCATAAATTCAGTGTTAGATACATGAATTAGAAAGTAAACATTAGTTTCATAATTTTTTAGTGAATTAACTGATGAATTTCTAATTGAATAAGCAAATTTTGTATTCGATTAACACCACAATTTGAATATACGTAAGACATTTATGTGGTACGTTATAGAGCATATAGAGTGCGTTCGGAGATGACAGCTCACTTAGAGGCTTTGGCGTTATTTGACGGAAAGTGAGCAAATTGACTAGACCTGAAGCATCACAACAATCGGTCGAACTCCCAAGCCGAGTCCACACGAAAGAGGTCGGATCAAGACACTAGTTGTCATTGCTCTTGTCGTTAACACATATTCGAATCAAGTGTGCTATCATTTTGAAATATTGAAGAGATTTGGAGGAGAAAGTACGTAAAAAGCGTGTTTTTCAATGAACAATGTGAAGTCAATACGGGAGACTTCCAGGGCTATTACACCTTACCTCAAAAGAAATTAGACGAATCTGACGGCTGAGGACAGGAAAAAGACGAGAGAGAAAAGACAAAGTGTGCTATCATTCCCGAACGTACTGTATATAATGTTTACTTCTAAGCCTATGATTATTATAAATTCTCTAGACTGACCCTCATCATCCATGTTACACTGAGGAATAAGAAGTTTGGTGGTACCATCAGGCTCGACAGTGATTTGGACACGCTCGCATGGATGTATCTGAAATTGTGTCTTCTAACATTTCATTGTCGTCCGTTTTTTCTATATAAATTTCTATCTTTGTTTTGTATTTATGCTCCTTACTAATGTATCTATAGAAATAACACTATATTAAAAATGGAAAACCAAATAAGGAGCATATTTACAAATAATTAGCTCTTTTACTTGCGAAAAAAACCTACACAGAACCTAATTAGATTCATTAGCAAAAATACGACGATAATCACAATAATAGAGTGGAATAATCGTAGTTGAAATTATTGGAAACTTCATTTAAAACTTATTAATAGGCTTATAATTTTTCACAATTTGTTGAAAAACCGTAGAGATCTTTGTAGTTCTCTAAAGCAGAATCATCTTTGAAAACTATTACCGTTCAGGTAATGAGCAAATATTTTTTGAAGTGTCCATATCTCTATATCACGTCTCACCTGCGTCCCATCCTTATGCCAAGTAATGTCTGGTAGAGGTGATCCGCTCACTCTACATTCCAATTTGAGTGGCTGTCCCTCTGTGGTTCGTGCGTCCCCTAGTTTAATAGTAAATCGAGGAGGAACGCCTTGTTCTATCGGCTGGGCAGAGAACAGGCCGTCTAGTAAATTCAGTATTATTTTAAACAATGACAGTATATTAGAAACCAGTTAATTAATAGCACCTAAATATTTGAACTTATAAAAATTATTACACCAATTTTGTAGTCACTGTGTAGTATATATCGATATTTATTATAAACTGCATAGTATCCATGTTAATCACTAACACCTACTAAAATTCATTTTTAACCAATTCTCCCGTATTTCTATTATTATCCTTTAAAAGTTCTAACCATCAATTTTTATGAATGACTTGGTTGTCGCAGATCCAGAATCATTTGTAGCAACGCATCGATACGTCCCTTCATCATTGACTGTGGCAGATCTTATACGTAGATGATAAGATCCCTGAAGACATAATTATATTAAATTCAGCTCAACATATGCACCTTAATATTCAAATACTACCTATCATAAATATGGCTTTCATACAAATATGATTTTTATAATAAAAAGTACCTTTGCCTCATCAATATCCCATTCATATCTGAGGTCATCCCATATTGGACCTCCATCTTTTGACCACTTGACTTGAGGCATTGGCTGACCCGTAACCTAAAACGAATTTAAATTTAATTCTTAGTAATTTACGATACAGTTAAAATAGATCATTAGTATAGTTTCGTTTCAGCGAAAAATGATATGAGATGAAGGTATATGAATAGAACTGGAAGTATCCGTACTCGTCATCATATAACTTCTAATAGTTAACACTTCACAGGTCTCCCTAGGTAAACTAATATTGCTAAAACTACAGTTCCTGATTTTTGTTTCTCCTTACGAACCTTGCATTCCAAATCGATTATATCTCCGATATATATTGTTTTGTCTTCAAGAGGTACTATGAAACGAGGTGGTTGGCCTTCTTCCAATTTTACCTTGTCGCTCTTGGCAAGGGAAACTATAAAAAACAGCGGTGTATCTCAATAAATATTTGGTCCCTTCTTATATATTAATCTAACAGATTATCTTCCCCTTTACTATACTATATTCTTAAAATCGACATACTCTACCTTGCATTTGACAATTATTTTATTCAGCGACTTGAAAAGTGGTTTTGATCTATTGTTAATACTCTATGTTTTATCCACTTGTTTTAAATGTGTGCCTTATTTCCCGCAGGAATATTTTCATAACTAGATTCTTTAATTTCTTGATCTTCCACTTACTCTGCACATGGACAGTGGCCTGTGTTTTGGCTTTTCCATATTTGTTTTCGGCTTCACATCGGTAGATGCCTTCGTCGCTCATCGTACATTCGCTTACTTTTAAAAGACATGTTCCATCCGACAAAGTCTCTATTTGAGTATGAGGTGAATTCCTAACCAGAGCACCATTTCGGAACCTATAATTTGTAATTTTCCAACTTAAGAGTATTTGTAAATTCTAGGCTTCATGATTCAAATATGCATAGCTTTTATAAATAAGATTTTCGAATACAGTTCAGCTGAAAGTTAAGCGATTTGGCTAAGATTTCAGTTTGTAACATGCGGTAAAAATTCCGGACATTTCACTAGAAATTAAGTGGTGTTATGTCGTCCTTTGAATTTTATTGAGTGATAAAATTGCACGGACATTTCTTAACAATTTTACTATTCTTGAAAAATCCATGTCCTCAAAAGTGACCGCTAATTAGTTTTTAATCGCAAAAATTTAGGTATAAAAATATAATAATACAATCATTAAACATATGAAACTAACGTACCATTTAATTTCGGGGAATGGATCTCCAGTAATGGAGCACTTAAGTGTAAATGTCTCTCCGCGATCAGTCCAGCTATCAACGAGTCCTTTCGTGAAAAACGGTTCCTCACCTTCCCTTTTTATCTGAATTGTAAAATACGCAAGCGTGTGTGTATAATAGTCAGATATTTAATTATATTGTAACGCGAATAGCTTTGAAGATTTAAGCTTATTTCAAGAATTGCGATTTTAATGCACGGCACTATATACTGAATTACCTTAATTATAAGCTTACACTGATTAAAAGTGCTGATATCCACTAACCTCACTCTTTGGAACTTTAACTGTCACTAAACAACTAGTATTAATTGTTCCGTGTTCATTCGTAGCAACACATCGGTACGCACCGTTATCTCCTAAAATCCATGCCTATGAAGAGACCGAATATTAGCAATAATACAAGTTACTTTTGTTGTATATGGCTATTAAACTACTAAAATCAAACATAGACAATATTTGTAGGAAATAATAAAATAATTTAAAAGAACAAACTCTAACCATCAACAGCATCATTTATAGTTAAAGTGCAGGTTCCATCTTCAGCGTAGTCTATGAATATTCGACTATCAGATCGCAAAGGTAGGCCGTCTTTGTACCAAACTACCTAAAACTTACAAATCAAGTATTAAAAAAGATAGATTGAATAATAGAAATAAGGAGTGGATGAACATACAAATGTTACAAATTAAAAAATTGTTTGATACTATAATTAAAACAAGTTTTAAACTAAAAATTAATTATTTATATAAGTAGGTAAATAAATTTAAAGAATAATACAAAGGAAAATTTTTTCAATGACAGGAAATTATAGACTCACACCGGCCTTTGGAACAGCTTCAACGGTACAAGTGAGCCTTATAGTTTCTCCGGAATTTAATGTTTTATCTTCAAGTCCAGGGTTAAAACGAGGTGCGAGTATATTTTGTGTAATTATTTCTTCTCTTTCCAAAGCTGAAGAAAAAAGTACGAATTGAGCACTGGTTAAAAAACAAGTAAAAATTAACTAGGAGTAATGGAGCAAAAATTGGATATTGCAGATAGTAATAGACAAAATCTTAACAAACCTTCCACAGAATATGTAGATCTAGTATCCGCGACTCCCAGCTCATTTTTAGCAATACAAGTATACACTCCAATATCTTCCTGTCCAAATCGGGCAATACGCACACGACAGGCACCGTCCGATGTATTACGGATCTCGATGCGTTCCGAATTCTCTAGCTTTTCCCCTGTATTAATAGGCTTATATAAAAGTACTAATATATATCTGTATCATAAGGACATGGAAGTAGTTATTGAATAACAAATATTAAACACCAAATGTATATCCTTACTGTGCAAAAAATTACATACCATCCTTGAGCCATTCAATTTCGGCGATGGGTTTGGCATCAACATGGCACTCAATGGAAAGTGGATCATTGATAGGAATACGTCTATCCCAGAGCGGAACGTTGAACCGCGGAGGGTAACGATCATCTTCCTTCTCACGAACAGGACGAGTAACTTAATGACTAACTTCAATCATGAGCTATTGCTAATATACGGTGCTCGTAAAAGTAAGTTATGATGAATTTTCAGAAATGTATGTATTGGTTTAAAATGGCCATACATAAATATTAACTCTATTTAACTTATTTTTCACTCTTAATTAATTAATGGCGTTTAAAAGTCTGTGGATGACAGTACTACAACACTAATAAGACAGATTCACACTAAAATGTATTTTTAAGAACGTTATCAATGATTTTGTTTGATTTCTATAAATAAAAGCGTTTCTTATCTACTAGTGAATTATAATCCTGTTGAGGAAGTTGGTACTAATTAGTTGTCGATCGTTCTTTGACTGTAGATATACTGGATTCTCCATTATCCAAATCACTTACGGATAAGTCTATCCTTCTAAACCTTTAAATTCGTATTAGATTATGATATGACTCATACCAATCTTACTGTTTTGCTAAAACCGCTGACACTTATAATTAGAACGTAAACAGTAGCATTCACATGGTAGTGTTGCAAAAGACGGACCATCGTCTTTTGTCTTAGTACAACTAGACAAATAGAATCCTTTTGTCTTCCAAGAAAACTGTTTACGAAAATACCATGAAACAGCACGTGAACGTCTAGGAGAACGTTATATAAACAGGCCCCATCCTAACTGAGACAGTTCAAAGCCGAAACGCCTCATTTATGATTTTACTTTATATACTTATCTATTTGATGCTCATTCTAGATATATTTGTTAATTTGCTGAATTTGGGATATTTATCCTTGATTCCTTATATGCTTGACTTATTTATATATTTAGCATACTTGTATTTGTATGTATTACATTCACGAATACATTTAATAATTGGTCGATTGTCATAATATCGTTATCGTTATTAATAAAGATTTAATTACCCAAGTTTGAGTTTATCACACCGAGAATATTGACAGAGAGACGTATTTACATTAAGATAGACCCGCGTGTTAGAATAACAACAACTCCCACTGAAGCGTTCAACTGTTATAGTAGAATAACCAAATTACTTGAAATATTTCCTATACCAAAGCTCTTTTTTCATGTCGTACGAGCAAAAAATATGGTAGAACAGTTATCTCACTTGTTTTATTGAACTCAGCTTGACACTCATCTTTCCCATGCTCGTTCTTGGCGATACATCTTATTGTACCAAAGTCTGATTCTTTAACCTAGAAATGATAGATTAAATAACAGTGTTGTAGAAATTTTTGTTTTTCAAATTTAGTAGTAATTTTAAAGATTCAAGTTGATTTTAGCAGACAAATATAGTTCATTGTAACTTGAGAAAACAATTATTTGTAAATAATATTTGAAACGAACATTTTTGATTGTTAGACGATGATTTCCAGCACCCAGATCATCGACGGTGACACGTTCATCAATTATCAATGGTGAGCCATTGATAAACCTGTACTACTTTTGTTAAAATTTTGTTCTATGAGAAATTTTACTCAATTATTATTGTATCAAATCTCCAAATTCCGGACAACCTCCATCTTGTGAAAAGTTCCAACATTCGAAAATCCCATTATCTTAACCCTAAATAAGTCTCCAGCAGTTTATAGTGCGATATTACCATGTAGCATACGCATTTGTCATTATTTTCGATTTGTCTTGGAACGCAATCTAAATTTCCCTTAAAAACCTCTAGTATGTTGTTTCTAACGCTAATCCCCAACATTTCACGAAGTATCGTAGTAGCCGTGATCTAAACGCTTCTAGGCAATTCTCCTACCATTCTAGGGAAGGCTTCGGTTGTCCACGCAATTTGATGTTGAATTCTTGACTTTTTCCCAATACGGCTTCGCATTGTTTGAGGGGAATGATGAAATGCGGTTTGCTCGGTTCCTCTCCCTTGTCCTTAACGGTTACCTAAAAAAGTACTTTTATACTCTTATTCATTATATGTAAGTTTCAGGTAGTTAATAACAGTGCATTGATGTTTCATTAGCTAAGCTTTGATGCTATATTTTTTAAAGATTTGTAGGTGAGGTCTTGCACTTAAAAACTAAATATTATATATCCATAATCTCAGAATCAAGTAGTTTAAGTCAAAATAATTTTAGAGTTCACCCCACTAGGTTAAAGTTAAGTTTTCTACTTGGTAGCTTTCCAATATATATTTACCTGACAACTACTGGTTACCACACCACCATCATTGCTAGCGATGACGCGATATTGTCCAAAATCTGTTTTCTGGGAGTCTCTTAGTCTTAGTGTAACGGTACCATCAAGCGCGACACGCATTGCACAACGATCGTCTTTCTTCAGTTCAACATCATCTTTCTCCCTAGTATTCAGTGCATTTAGATATGAGGTTGTTATATCTTAATATAGGAAATTTTTACTTTTAGTTTAATATTACTGGAAATGATATTTACATACCATTTAATACTAGGAAACGGTGTTCCTTCAACTGTACACCGTAGTATTAAAATATCGCCTTCTTCGACTTCTGTGTCTTGAAGAGGAGACAGAAAATTAGCAGATACCGTAGGCTCAGCCAATTTGCTCATCTGAAAACAAAATTTAGACTCTTTCATATTTTTATAATTAAACTAGATTTTAATTGGCACAAAATATTACTTTTCATATTTATCAAATACTTTCAAATCCAAGTGAAATAACAAACATTTTTTTAAAAGTAATCCATTTTCTTCTACTGGTTAATATTTATTAAATATTGATACAAATAGAAAGGGAATTATATAATTGTGGTAAAATAGTGCTGACCTTAACATGTACAACTGCTCCACTATATATCTCGCCCACATCATTTGTCAAGACGACTCTGTAGGCCGCGCTATCGTTCTTCTGTGCCGATGGAATGACCAAAGAGAAGTATCCAGTCTCAGCGTTGTCATTCTAGAAAAAAAGTGCATCCACTTCTTAAATATAGTAAAAGGATAAAAAATATCCCAGCTGTGTACAGTTTTCTCATAATTACTGTATAAATGGTTTATAGAAAGCCGCTAGATATGAGAGAAAAGAAAAGTAATAACGAACTATCTTCAAGTCCTCATTGGGTACAATTTCCTGTCCATTCTTATACCATTTAACGACTTTCGGAATGCCTTCCACCTTTACCTGAAAATTAAGAACAATTTTTGTAAATTAGCAGTATCCATAATTTTGCATAGATAAAATATTAAGAAAATCTTGTTAAGTAGCCATTTTATAATTTTAGCAATCTGAAACACTTTCTCCAATTTTCACAAATGTCATAATTTAATCTTAGCATTCACTAAGTTAGTAGGAATTAGAAATAATAGTCTTTGTTATCACCAGACATACGCAAAAAGAAGTTATAATGCTTGTATTAAAAGTTTCGACTCAGAATTTGAGCCAGTTAGTTTGATAATGAGAATAGTATTTGACATAAACAACGACTTTGATATGCATATGTCAAATGAAGGATAAATAAATCTATCGAAAGTCTCGAGTTGACTCCACTTCAGATGACACAAGTTTGTATAATAGTCTCGAATGTTCTTACGATGGTCTACACTAGCGTCGTCCCATTAATCTTTGAAGAGTTCCGAGCATCTTGCTAAATCTTGTACTTTACTACACGATGAATTCCATCTGATTCAGGTCCTAGCACAAACGTCTTTCCGCAAAATCTATGAAACTAGTGCCTGCACTATTCTACGGCCCTCGGTCAAAACGACACTCAGTCCTGTCGAGACATCGAATTCTGATTTCTAGAATACTCCGAAGTTCCAAGACTCACTAATATGAACAGGAAGCTACTATTTTCACACCATTCTTGACGAAGACCAACGTTCTATTTGAGACCATTTTTCCAACCTAAACCATGATGGCAAATGCTTTCCTGGAACTATGCTGTTCTTGCTGAACTGCTTCACTATTACTACGTTTCAGTCGGTAACAAATATATGACACAGTATTAACGAGGAATAAATCTTTACATTCTGTATCCTAACTTTTGACCACCTGACACAATTCTAATTTTTAAATGCATTTCGTACAACTGGGGTTTTGTATGATCCCCGAATCAATTACATAAAACTAAAGCAAATACTTTTGCATATTAAGTATTGACAAACCATGAGCTCTATCGGTTGTCCCACTTCCACATCGACATCCTTCAGTCCTTCCAACATTTTGAGAACGTTTGGTTTAACTATTTTGAGCGCGGCAGAAGAGTCACATTCACCAGCAGCATTAGCCAAAACAACCTTAAAACAACCTTCAATTTGTTTGATGAAAAATATTTTAACCAATATACAAAGAACTCAAGATTTATATTCCTGAAATTCTTCATAGATGGGAGGAATGTTACTAGATACAGCTACAAAAAAGACCAATTTCGTAATGATAAATCTAAAAACCTTATAGGTGGCTCCATCGTCTAGTAGTGCCTTGTTGATCGCAAGCTCGTACTTTTTAGGACCAATTTTTTTTGGTGCTAGATTGTCACTCGGTGTTATTTCTTGCCCATTTTTGTACCTAATAATTAGTACAATTATTTATTATATCTAATATGACAAGTAACTCTTGAAAAATACATTACCATGTAACACTTCTGACAGGAGTAGACACTTCAACTTTGAAAACATGGTCATCATTTTGAAGCAGCTCAATATCATTCAATCCTTTTACAATTTCAGGCTTTTCATCAACGTCTACTTTACAATTAGATTTAGCCTAAATTATAAGAATCTAAGTAAATTTCTAAACAGGTAAACATTTAGTTAGATATTAGATACATATACTGACCTTTCCCGTTTCATTCATCGCTTCCACTGTATAGTATCCTGCATCTTTAAGTTCTGCTTTAGGAATTTTAAGTCGATATCTAAACTTTGTTTAATTTGTCGTCCAATTCTTGGTGTAAAACAGTAAATTCTGATTATTATTGCCAAATAGAATTTAAGTATTCTATCAGTAAAATATGAGTTAAAAACTTAATTCTAAGTTGAGGTAACCTTACGTTTGCTGGTCTATTTGTTCGATTACAGCATTAACTCCAGGTACAATAGGTATGGCATCTTTCAGCCATCTAACCTCAGTCGGCTCACCATCAATTTTTACTTCAAATATCAGGGCCTCACCTTCCGGAATAATCTGGAAAAAAAACATAAATAGGGATCAAATACGCAATACTAATATTAATATTAGAGAATGTTTTTTTTTGAAAAATATCCTAAACCTGATCTTCGAGTTCTTTTATTATCTTGGGTACTGCAGGTTTCGGCTTTTTGACGATGAGTTTAGCGAACGAATCAGCATCACCAGTAGAGTTCGTTAGTACCACCTATTAATAGTTAAATAATATATCTCCATCTTTACTTAGTTAATAATGGTTTCTAACTATGGTAATTATTGTTTAGGTGTTATAAATAGTAAAAGAATTTTCAAACATATTATTTTGTTGAAACAAGTTTAGAAATTTAAGATAGTATTATATTCTTCTAAAATCACATATTTCGCTTTTTATATATTATTAGAATTGGAAAATACACAAAAAATAAATGTCCTATAAAGGTCAAAAATTGATGAAAGTTGGTTAATAGGCTTAGTTATCTTACCTATCCCCTTTTCCAATGATATATATAAACTTGTATTGCTAATTAAGACATTTAAGAAATAAATGTCTTATCTCTACTCAAACCATAGAGCATCTTATAGTTTTTACTTGCCTTAAAAGTAGCAGCATCATCTTTTGTTGCACTTTTGATAACCAAACTCTGCTTTGTGCCTTCATCCGAAATCATAAAACGACTATCCGGCTTGATTTCCAGACCATTTTTGTACCTGTGTGCTTATTTTAGTACCGAAAATATTAAATAAACAATGTCGTCGAAATATTAGGTTATGATTTAAGATTAATAATTAATTATGAATATGATAATTACCACTTCACAGTTCTCGGCTTTGCATTGATTTCTACCAGGAACTTTGCATCTTCTCCTTCA
The DNA here is from genome assembly GCA_964036235.1 of Heterorhabditis bacteriophora. NCBI lineage: Eukaryota > Metazoa > Nematoda > Chromadorea > Rhabditida > Heterorhabditidae > Heterorhabditis > Heterorhabditis bacteriophora. Next base: position 418,260 of record OZ038427.1, on the reverse strand, counting down.
AATATCTCTTGATCCTTCAGTGGTGTTAAGAAAATAAGCTTAGGTTCGACGGTTACCTAAAATTTTAGGTTTACTGTGATGGCATCTCCACCACGTAATTTCTATCTAATTTGATAACCTGGTTAATTTACCTTTGTGACTTGGATGGTATTCATTTATTTTTATTATTTTATGTGCTGTTTCAAAACATTTAAAAATTATCTTAACGTAGCTATAGTATAATCGAAATAGTTAGTTCCGAATAGTTTCGTAACTTTTCCCTATAATTATTTCCTAATTTCGAGAAAAAATAAGGATAATTTCATAGTAAACGAAGAATATACTCACTATACCAATAAAGTTAACAGTTAAGTGGGACACGAACATTTGCATCAATGTGAATGCTGCACATATCGTTCAACTCATGTGCAAATAATTACCTTCCCAGTACTAGTGGCTACTCCTGCTTCGTTTTCTACCTCGACGCTGTATTCACCAGTATCGTCCAAGACTGATGTAGGAATCTAGAAGATATAAGTACCATTGAAGATGATCTATAAAAATGCGAGACATTGAGACTGAAATATTATTAAAGATAAGAACCTCAAGAATGAAATTATTATCGTTGATCTTGTTAATCTTAATCTTGCTGGCTGCGCCTCCTGGTAGAAGTTGTCCATTCTTGTACCACTTTACTGTAGTAGGACATCCGAGAGTCTATATTTTCCCATTCATAAGTAGATTAATTTTATAAACATCTTATTATTCTTATTCACATTTTTATATCAGTAAGAATATCAATTTTAGATGCTAAAAACCATGTTAAAGAAATGAATGAACTTATGTGATCTATATCACCTCAATATCCAGTACAATAGGAGCACCAATAGGAATAGCTTGGTCATCAAGCCCTTTAATGATCTTTGGTTCTTCTGCAGGCAGTTTAATCGTGAGTCTACATGAAGAATCCGTAGAATTACCACTGTTATCTTTTAAAACGACCTGAACATTCGATGATAGTTTAAATAATAATAGAATCTGCCTTAAGATATGAAGTTTACATTTAAATTACTAAATAATTTTTCGATTTCTGGTTGGTAATTGTATCAATTTTACATGCAGTATGGTCAAACTGCCTCATTATAATAAGATATGATAAGATCGAACCTTATATTCTGCAGCATCATCCTCAGCAATATCGGGGATTTCTAGCAGATAATTATTATCCCCCAACTTCTTAGGTTCTGCTTTATTACCAAGAAGAATTTCCTTGCCGTTTTTGTACCTATATAAAGGCACTAATTACTAAACCAATGTGTTGACATCAACACTTAAGCACTGCACTAACCATTTGACCTCCTTAGGTTGCCTACTTGTTTCTATTTCAAGCATTGCTTTCTGTCCTTTTGGTATAACGATATCTTTAAGACCCTTGACGATTTCTATTTTTGGGAGCTGTACGAGAAGAGCAGCAAATGATTCGGCACTATTATCATCATCGTCGGTAAGATGAACCTAAAAATAAGACTTTTGATACTAAGAAATATAAAAAAGTTAGATATTTTTCGGTCATGAATTTTTCAGTAAAAATTGTTAGTATGTATGCATTTAAAGATTAATAAAGAATACAATGTTTCTAGTTTTCCGAGGAAATGGAGATAAACAAAAATAAACAAAGACTGATAAATTAACCTTAGTCGTTCATATTAGTTGGATGTATTCGGTGAATTACAGGAAAATGGATATTAAACTATACCAAAAATGATTTCCTTTGGATGGAAAATGGAAAAACCTTATTATCTAGCAAAATAATAGTGCAAGCACTCTAATTTTTGATGCTAAAAATAAGGCAACATAAGTTCAGTATTGCTGAAAAAACATCTCCGCTAAGTAATTTTTACTTAGTTTAATAACCTATTTAATTTCCTATTATGACCTACATAGTTCTAATTTATATTTTATTTAAGTAACACGAAATTTGAATTGCTTTCTATATTCTAGCTAATAACAATTAACCATTTGATGAATTATTTGTATTTTCTAAATAATAAATTCTTCTTAGAAAAAGGTTTCGACAAAGCTTTAAGCAGTAAATTTAACGTAGATTATCTTGACGTGTTTGTTACAGATTGCAATACTAAGAATACCATGAAGCTCAAAAGTTAAATGTTAGGAATTAAAAATTCACGCTAAATAAAATCTATTCCCACCTTGTAATTTGCGACATCATCTTCTTTTGCGTCTGGAATTATTAGTTGATATATATTACCACCAAGTTCCTCTGGATGAGCCTTATCTGCAGGAGAGATTTGTTTTCCGTTCTTATACCTTAAATTAAACATTGTTTATTTAATTATATAAAATGGGGCAAATCTATAGATTAAGCAAAAATATGCGTTAAAAACTTGTTAATTGTGTGAACACCCAAAACAATAATTATTTCTCATTTTGTCAAAATGTTATCAGTAATAAAAAGTAACAATGTATTATCTGTATTAGCGAAAAATTTGCATACTAACCATTTGACCACCTTTGGTAGTTTATTTGTTAGTATTTTGAATATCGCTTTCTGTCCCTCAAGAACAGAAACATCTTTGAGACCCTTGAGAATTTCAATTCCATGCAGCTTGACACTCAAAGCAGCACAACTATCAGCTTCACCAATATCGTTCGAAAGGACGACCTGATATATTTACGATGCTATAATGCTTTTACAAAAAATATCCCACAGTAGTGTGTATAGTAATATAGACAAATAATATGTACTGATTTATTATAAGGTAAAATCCTGCTAAAACCGTTTCTCGTAATAATTGTATTCTGGTAAGCCTAATAATACTTGATAGTTCACTTGGACTTACTTTATAATTATCAGCGTCATCTGGTTGAGCATCCGGTATGATCAGCTCATAAGTTCCCTCTCCATTATCTTTGGTTTTAGCAGCAGGAATTTCCTTATTATTTTTATACCTAGAAGAATTTATCATACATTTAAATTGAAATTTTCCGAAATATTCACCTTATAATAAAGTTGCTAAGAATACAATTGTTATTTCTAAATACAGTCATACCGATTCCTAAGTTTAAAGCTACCTACCACTTGATATTTTTCACGGGACCTTTAGTCACAACGGTGAATGTTGCAGTTTCACCTTGTTTCACAGTTGTAGGTATAAGTCCTGACACAATTTCTATCTTACCGCTGTCCTTTTCCACCTCACTTGGCTTAACAGTGATCTAAAATATATAAGATTTTCGTGAGAAATGCAGCTTAAATTCAGAAATAAATAGAGTAAACTATACTAGATGGACTTAGCCCACCATAATTAAGAATTTCATGTTTTAAAAAAGCCAATACTAAAGAAAAGAACGTATCAAGAAATATTGGAAATAAAACATTGCGATTGCGTATGAAAATATACTAATTACGTTTTCTTAAACATACTTTAGCCTTACTCTCCACCTCTCCAGCATCGTTCCCAGCAGTTATGGAATATTCTCCGACATCAGAATCTTTGAACTAGAAATCTATGTACTACTTCAAGTAATTCTAACAAAATTACCTTGCAATTTGATATATTTTCATAAAGATAGAGGAATTTTATATTTAAAAATAACTCAATAGTGAATTCATTATTTAAATAATATCTTGATTCTCACACTTTCCTATTATACGCTTACTCGCAGTATCTAAAAGTGACACATACGTCGGGAATTGTAAGTCTGTATTTCCCATTGCCAAGATCTTCAGTCTTTGTGCCAAATAATTCGTCTCCATTTTTAAACCACTTAATGTCGCTTGGTATACCTTCAATTTCCACCTCGAGAAGAAGGGGTTCACCCTGTTCAAAAGAATTTATTAGTTTGCTGGAAACAATAATAAATACTTGTAAGGAATATTTAGAAAGGAAATATGTTTATATATGGTTTAATCGTTATTTATACTCCTTTAAAGTAAAATTTCATTTAAGGAATTACCAATCCCTCTGGCCACTATGAAGAATTAGATTTATTTATTAGATTTAATATGACATTATCTACTACTTTTGTGGTCTAAAACCTTTATTTTAGTAAGCTTACCTTAGGTACCTCTTGATCGTTCAAACCCTTTTTGAATGATGGTAAATGTACCTAAAAGAATATATTTATTCCTTTCAATATTAGTATAGACTAATAATTACGATGAAAAAATACCTTGGGATATTGATCGGTAACTGCAACTGTACTTGACGATTCGACGGATTGCGTATCTGTTGAAAGAACGACTCGATATAAGCCGGAGTCGCATATCTCAGCATTATCGATCTCGAGTTTGTATTCGACATCTGATACCTTCTCAATCGAAGTGTTTCTAGAAATCATTAAGGCTATAGTTCTGCTTATTATGCTTCCCATTTTTATAATTTTAAATTATATTAAAGGAAAATACGTTGGTGATTTCGAAATTTTCTTAGATTGTGCGGCATATATGAGCCGTATAATCTGCTGTTCCAATAACACATACCGCCTACGCGCATTCCGCGCAGGCCATGGATTAGTCATCGCCTGGCAGCGTTAGCTACGCGACCGACGCCGACCGGTCGGTGGTTTTAACCCCTTAGAGAGGCCCGGCATGTAGCATCCAAGTCGGTCTGAATATCCCCACTCTGATACCTAACCCCTCCTTGCCCTATTCCCTGTCTATCTACTATTGTGTAGCCTCTCGGATAGACAGAAGTCCTATGATAGTATTGTCCTTATTGTATCTATTCAATCCAAATAAACCTAGTACTTTTGTTAGCTGTTCTTCTATAACATACACATCTATATAAACACTACACGATATTATCATATGGAACGGTGTATTTAAAACCTGTAGGGCATTGATGTACGAAATTGTATATTGATTAGTGGTTGCACTTGTATGAAAATTACATAGATACAAGGTAAAGAATATCTACATTCTTCAACTGACCTATTAGAGGATAACTGCTCTGCTCCTTTATACCATTTCACTGTTTTTGGCTGACCAATAACCTCAACAGAAAGACGGATCTTAGTTCCTTTGTGAACAGTTACATCCTCCAGTCCTTTTTTAATCTTTAAAGTCTCGACAGCTAGAAGTAATTTTTTATCTAAATATTTATCAAAGAATGTTATATCAATGTATCGAATGGATAATATACAACTATAATGTATGAATGTGACTTTGTATTGCAAATGATTTTTCTAATTGTTTTGGCATTTAAATTGGGAACTCACCATGGACACTGAGAGGTGCTTTGCTACTCATTGAGCCAGCACTGTTCACTGCTTCGGCACGATAGTTGCCCTGATCTTCGGTCTTAGCCTTAGCAATGGTAAGCTGAAATTTTATATGCTACTGAAAGATACTCTAACAATTAAAAGCTTTTGAACTATGAATTATGTAGAAAACCAGTTTTGAAGATGTTGAATTAGGCTATTATTGAATTAAAACAATTGTTACGCATAAATTGAAATTAGTACCTTGTTAAGGCCATCAGGAGTTGATACTATTGAAACGCCCTCATCCGGTTTCAGTTCTTCACCATTTTTAAACCATCTAACAGTAGGGAGAGGCACCCCGCTCACTCTTTAATAATCCAACGCTTTTATAAATTGTAATAAGTGTGCATTTAGACAGAGTACAATCATTTTCTTTAAGACTGTTCAGCATATAAAATTTTTAGGAAAACAAAGAAAATACACAGGTTCTTACTTGCATTCGAATTCAGCAGTTTCTCCCTCATTAACTTCGCACGCCGTCAGGTCATGCAAAAATTCTGGAGCATATTCAGCCAATATTTCATTTTCAGACACAGTAAGTGGTGCATCTGTACGAGCAACTCCAGCAACGTTACGAGCTTCACACCGGAATTCACCCGAATCTTTCACCTGTTTTTAATATCACAGAATAATGATTGATAACACAATGTGGAAAAATGTTAACTAAGCCACTGGAATTTGCGAATATAAGTACGTGAAAACATGCTAAATTAGATAATATCGTATGAAGCAATTAAGATAAAAGAATTCAAGTGGAAAATAAGGTATTAAAAAAATATGTCAGGCATTAGTTTTTTAGAAGCATTTTAGAACTTTCCTGTATTATGCTTTTTTAAATGTTATTATCTATCTAGTCATATTAGATCCTGATACATTTTAAAGAATATGTTCCAGTTAACATAGTTCTATCCTAGGTTTTCACTTGGCTTTTAAGTAATCACAAAATTAATTCTTATAATCTAATTGATTTTTGGTTATTTTTTTGATTGTTGCAAGCACTAGTTTTTAATTGTTTCTAAATTCTAAGCAATGTATTGTCCTCTAGTATGAAATTATTCCGTAACACCTAGAGTGCTTATTACGCACTAAACAATTATTAATTTGCATAGATTAATAAACAAATCAAAGCTTATACTGCATGTACCTCCGCTGAAGTTATAACCAGCTGAGCGATTCCATTGGCTTCTAGTGATTGTATGAAATGTGCATCTTCCAATGAAATTTGTTTATTGTCCTGAATTATAAGCAGAAAAATTATACTTATTTGGTGAACTCCTTAAGATTATTGCCATTTTTAGTGTTATTATTGAGATAATTTTACAAATAAACAAGTTATCGCTAGACACTATTTAAAAAGGGTCTTTATTACCTTGTACCATTTCATTTCTGGCTCTGGCTGTCCCATAACTTGGCATTCGTACTTTACCTTCTCACCTTCTTGAACTCTTACTTCGACAAGTGTTTTTATGAACGTCGGAGCTACAGCGCTTGGTGGTTTCTCTGAATTTAGAAATAATATTCTCAGTTCTAAGCAAGAATGATTAAAAAATACTAGTGCGTAGTATTATTTTGTATCATAGAGAATTGTTTGTATTAAAAGTTTCGACTCAGAATTTGAGCCAGTTAGTTTGATAATGAGAATAGTATTTGACATAAACAACGACTTTGATATGCATATGTCAAATGAAGGATAAATAAATCTATCGAAAGTCTCGAGTTGACTCCACTTCAGATGACACAAGTTTGTATAATAGTCTCGAATGTTCTTACGATGGTCTACACTAGCGTCGTCCCATTAATCTTTGAAGAGTTCCGAGCATCTTGCTAAATCTTGTACTTTACTACACGATGAATTCCATCTGATTCAGGTCCTAGCACAAACGTCTTTCCGCAAAATCTATGAAACTAGTGCCTGCACTATTCTACGGCCCTCGGTCAAAACGACACTCAGTCCTGTCGAGACATCGAATTCTGATTTCTAGAATACTCCGAAGTTCCAAGACTCACTAATATGAACAGGAAGCTACTATTTTCACACCATTCTTGACGAAGACCAACGTTCTATTTGAGACCATTTTTCCAACCTAAACCATGATGGCAAATGCTTTCCTGGAACTATGCTGTTCTTGCTGAACTGCTTCACTATTACTAGGTGACTCGTTGAAAATGAGAACTGTCTTTAATAAAAAGCAAATTAGATGAGTGATCACATTTAATGACAAACATTTTCGAATTATAACAATTAGTTATCATTATAATGTTAACTTATGCATTCAATAAATCGTTTAGAGGTGGAACCCCAATTAACGTTGAATCATTCTCTTATTGACACTGATTTGATTACTAGAACCAAAAATTTTGTATTCAAATATTTCAAAATACCTTGTGGACCTATTTAAGTGTGAGAAGAAAATTAATTTCATTTTAATATAGATGAAATCAGCGAGTAATAAATTGTCTCACCCTTAACTGTCAGGGTAACATCACTCCACACATCTCCATACTCGTTAGATGCTTCACAACGGTACTCATCCATGTCTTCCATTTGTGCATTCTTAACTGTCAGTCTCTGAATTCCATCTTCGAAATCTTCAATATTCAGTCTATCACTCTTTTTCAATTGCTCACCGTTCTTATACCTGAAATATTGTTCACATATACTATATATGCATTTTATACCGTGTATAATCTTAGCCTTACCATTTTACGGTTGGTTTAGGTTTTCCTGTGATTTTTCCCACAAGTATAGCTGTCTCTCCTTCTTCAACCTAATCATTAAATTATATAAATAAAAAAAATAAGAGAACAAAATAAATAACCAAAAAAGTGTTATAGATCTAAAAATTCTAAAGAATAAAGCTTTGTAATAACTTTTACTTTAATTTAATATTTTGAAAATATTAACACACCACTGCTGGTTTCACAGGTTCAAGGAAATCAGGAGCTTCTCCGTCAAATTGTGGTATACTTTCAGCTATGATAATAATTGGACCCTCAGTCCATGCACTACCAACCTCGTTCTCGGCAGTACATCTAAGAAAAATATTTAACGTAAGAATATTAAGTAATGATAACAATTAAAAAACAAAATGGCTATACTTTATTAGAGTTTATGTGCAGACCTGTATTCTCCAGCATCTTGTTGACTAGTATTTTCAATTGTCAAAGTTAGAGTACCGTCATCTTTGAATTCAATCTTGATTCTTGCAGACATTTCAACCTAGATATTATTCTAACCATTTAAAGGACAACAATTCCCTTTCAATAAGTGCATAAAAGGGAAATACATCCACAAACCTCTTTTCCATCTTTAGTCCATTTAATCTTTGGTTTTGGTTCACCTTTGACCTTACACTTGAGAACGGATTGTTCATTCATACGAACAGTGCATGATTTGAGTAGTTCGCTAAACTCAGGAGGCTCACGAACCACATCAATCTTAGGAGGAGCGAGTTCTGAGCAGGAATTCATACTCACGCATTAAATATATATAAATGTTCTAATCTTGAAAAGATATTTAGGAGTACAGAGTACAGAATATATCAGCAATTATGATCTATAAATTATAGACAAAATTCCCATATTTATAATAAAGAAAAAAAGTGCTTCGCAAAATAATTTTAGCGAATTTACATCGAAATAAGATTTTACTAGAGTAACTAATAAGAATTAAATGTGCTATCAGAAAACATGCAGTGAAAAAGTGATAGAGTGGTTTAAAACTAAAATTTATTCATATAGAGAAAATCTAATTATGACAACACGAAACGTACCTCTAAATTCGTCAACGCCCTCCTTAAGTTGCTCACTCTCATCCTTAACTGCTTCTTCAGCACAAACAGCATATTGTATGTTAAGAGGTGCTTCAGTTCTTGCCTTACCCACTTTGTTAACTGCTTCACATCTATACGTTCCAAAATCTTCTACCATGGCATTATTTATGATCAACTTTATTCTTCCGTCATCTAATGATTCCGTAATCATGTGTGATTTAATAACTAAGGCTTGGTCATTCTTGAACCATTTAATCTCTGGTTTCGCCTCTTTGTTAACCCTACACTCCAGAATAACTGTATCACCATCTTTAGCAAATATTTCATGTAATGGCTCAATAAACAACGGCTCTATATCTTCACTCTTGGCTTTTTCAAATCCATATTTGGGAGTATTTACTTCAGCTCTTGTCTCATCTTTACCAATGCTGTTTATAGCCTGACAGGTATACGATCCGAGGTCAGTATTTTTCACGTTTTCTATAATCAGAGTATGATTTCCCATTTCATCTTTCTTGATTATATGTGCGTCATCCATATATACCTGCTCCCCATTTTTGAACCACTTAACTTCAGGCTGTGGTTTTCCTTCTACTGTACAACTTAATTTCGCCGCATTACCAATTTTAACTTCCAGTGGTTCCAGTTGTTCAACAAAGTGAGGTGGTATCAAATTCTCTATAATACCCATGTTGGCCTCAGTTTTGGCTTCTCCACCTTTGTTACTAGCTTTGCAGGAGTAACATCCTATATCAGTTAGTCTGGCATCTTTTATGGTAAGTGTAAACTGCCCATTTCCTTCATCTCTTGAAAATATGTGCATATTATCAATTTCTATGGGAACGTCATCCTTGCACCACTGAATTTTAGGTTCGGGAGTACCGGTTACAGTAACCGACAATTGTAAGGTCTCTGCTTCTTTAACCTCTGTAGGTCGGAGCTCCTGTATAAAGATCGGTGGCTCGGAATCTTTAACTACGACAAGATTAGCAATCGTATTGGCCATTCCAGCTGAATTTGTGGCTTGACAGCTGTATACTCCTGCATCTTCAAATTCTGCAGAACTAATTGTAATAGAATGAGTTATGTCCGACTTTTCCTTAATGATTTTTTTGCCGTCAATATCAATTTTTTTTCCATCTTTCATCCACTCTACTTCTGGTTCCGGTACTCCTTTAACGGCAACAGTCATAGTAACCGATTGTTTGACTTTAACTTCTGTAGAAATGAGCTCCTTAATAAAAGTAGGTTTTTCAGTTGCTTCGATAACCAAAGTGTCAGCGGAACTACTGGCAGATCCGGCTTGGTTTACTGCCTTCACAGAATATTTACCTGCATCCTGCACAGAGGCTTGTTTAATGGTCAATGTGTAGGCTGAATTAAGAGTATCACTAATAATTTCATGGTTCGTATCTTCCTGAATATGCATGTCATCTTTGAACCAACTAATTTCTGGATGTGTCCCAGTAATTTTAACGTTCATACGGATTTCCTCATTTTCTCTCACTGATATAGGTACTAGACCTTGCTCAAATACCGGAGAAACATCTTTCATTGAGACCTTTGCTTTCGATGTTGTCGAGCCAGCCGAGTTACTAGCAATAGCACTGTAGTTCGCAATCTCGTCTTTATGTACGTCACTAATAACTATGCGCCAGTGTGTATTAGTAGCATCGTGTTCAACAGACACACGATCTGATGACGTAAGTTTTGTAGAATCTAAGAAGAATTCCACGTGTGGTTGCGGTGTACCTTCGACGGAACAGCTGAGAATAAGCTGCTCACCAATAAATACTGATTTGTCTTCTAGTGGTTTCGTGAATGTAGGTGCTTGTGCTGCAATGGAGTTAGTTCAGGGTAATGCACACAAACCGACAATTAGTTAATCAGTGATTTAGTCAGGTCATGCTGTGTTGATAAAGAATTGTGGCTCATTTCAAACACCTGTGCAGTGAATCAAAAACCAATGTATTTAGATAAAATATGATGTACGTGGATGTTATACACAAACCATTTTAAAAATTCGGATATATCGTATGCACATCATATTTTCTCAACGTTTGCCATTACATCCAATATTTTCCTGTCTTTGACTACATAATAAATAAAGTGAAATGCTTATAACTCCCTGAGCCTTATACCTTTAATGCTTATTAATAGTTAAATGAATCCCATTAACTTCGTACATCAATTATAAATATTTGCATCAGAATAACTGCTCAAACTATTAGAAAATATTCGAAATTCACCTAGTTGTAAAAATTCCTGATCAATTTTAATCTTACTATACTGAAACCATTGGATAATGATTTACACATTTTAATAGTATCACTTTACTAAATGATCTTACCTTCGACAGTTAGTTTGGCCTCAGTCTTTGAAGTTCCAGCATTATTTTCCGCTATACAACAGTAATTACCCTCATGCTTTATGTCAACAGAGTCAATAACGAGTCGTTGGACACCCTCTACATTTTCAATAATTATTTTCTTATATTCTTCTTCAAGGAGTTTCTGGAAAATGATCGATCAATGAAGCAAAATATGGCTGAACTTTACATAATAATTTTTCTTTTATTTATATAAACTCACGGACTCATGGAACCATTTAATTTTTGGCTCAGGTTCTCCCATAACTTTACATTCAAATACCAATTTATCCGAAATTTTCATGCTTTTATCTTGTAATTTGATGACGAACTCAGGTGCCCTCTCAGGAATCTTGTCGATTGATTCTAAATGTAACATGCATGTGTGTTGTACATGTGGAATCTTAATAGAAACTAACATTTTAACTACTCACCAACAACTATCAGATTAGCCTCACACATGTCCTTGCCAGCTCTGTTTTCGACGATTACTGTATACTTGCCAGCGTCTTCAGGAGTGACATTTTCGATTATAAGTTCTTGTGTGATGTGACCTTCAATTGTCCTCGTTTGTACACGAATTCGGGCAATGAGTTCAATCTCCTTGCCATCTTTCAACCTAGAAAATCTAATTTTAAAAGCTGTATTCACTAAGATTTGCATGAAATAATGGGGAAAATATTTTACGAAGTATGATAGATTCGGCAAATGGTATGCATCTCCTCTCTCTTAACGTACCATTTACAGCATACACCCTTTGTATCGGGTACGACACATTCAAAAATAGCTTCGTGTCCTTTCTTCGTTCTTGTATCCTTGATCTTAGTGATAAATTTAGGTGCCATGATAGGTGTGGGAGTACGATGTAATTCTTCCCGGAATGATTCCTCATCAGTAACAGTCATGTCATCACCAATTATCTTAATAGATAATATGAAAAAATTTATGCAATGCATTGTATAAATTTTTATAATATTACTTCTTCCTATTAAAACGAGACAGTGAGATATTTTATGTTTAAAAGAAGTAGAAATGACTATTGCGAACTTCACATCTAAAGAATCAAACATAATTTTGCGAACAACTTCCTCCCACCTCTTCGGCTTGAGCTTCAGATTCGCTTTCACTGAACATTTCACTTGTATAGGTAGCCATATTCGCAGTACATGAGACTTCTCCAGCATCATTTTCGGCCTTCATGATAATCGATTAAAAGTATTTCAACAAACTGAGTTTTTATTTTTTTTAAATGGCAAAACAAATTTCAATTACTTAAAAAAGCTTTACAGGCAAACTATTTCATCCGTACATGTAGTTGATAATTAGAAATTGCCTACTAATTTTTTTTTTAGCTCAAATATATTATTGCATAATCATGGTTTGAAAATTTGATCCTAAAAATATTGGAGTAGTTCTGTATTTAACTAGTAATACCTTGCAAATGATCTCTCCAACGTGAATATCTGGGTTGAAGTTGTTAATAGTCAGCACTGAAGTTTTATCATCCGTGATAATTGATATGTCCTCATTGCTAATAATCTCCTTGTTGTTGATGTACCAAGTTAAAACTGGTTTGGGATCACCAGTAAAAACAACCTAAATTACGATTTTTGCATTATTTAATAGATCAATAATAATGGCATCGCATAGAATCAAATAAACCAATGGATGATGGACACATTTATTAGAATAATAATAATTTGTATCACCTTGTGCACAACTTTTGATCCTTGTCTGGCACGAACATTGCTTAACCATTCTAGGAAATCGGGTGGCTCTCCTCGAGGCAAGACCAGAAGCATGGCTTCACTTGAAGCAGTACCATACTCGTTTACCGCCTCACAAACTACCTATAATAAACTCTTATCTTGAACTACTATTTATTATGTCACGTAAGTGTATTTAGATCAGTTCTAAGTAACACTGTCAATATAATTACCCAATGGCCGAATATAACGTTAATATTACTAACTATTTTTAAAATAATTATATTCACTATTTACCTTCCCACTATAATCGCAGGTAATATCCTTTATTGTCACAGTATATGTTCCCTTTTCTGCATGGATCTTAATATTTTGAGATTCTTCCAACTTCTTGCCATTAACATACCTAAAAATTTACAATATTTCATCCATAATGTTGGGAAGGAATGCCTAGACAATCTTTAATTTAGCTAAAATTCATAATAATAGCATACACAATTATTATTTCACTACATATCTACGCATGATGGATGGAAATATTGTCCAAAACTGACCAAGACACTACTGGAGTAGGCTCTCCGAGTAAGACTGCTTTAAGCTTTAAGGTGTCTCCTTCGCGACATGTTGCATCACAGAGTGATGTTTCAAATTCTACTGGAATTGGAGCGACTACCTTCAGAGGGCCTTCTGTCGAAACTTCGCCCATCTGATGTGATAAGTTATAGAGTTATAATTTAAACTATTTGTCATGCAAAGCATAGATATTAGTCTTATTTTTTGTAGATGTTTGTGTTTATAGTCGTATATTTATTATTTTTATCACCTCAGACTATATTACCAAAAACCATTAGCTGATAGCCTAGAAAAACTAATTGGCCTTGAGGTCATATATAAACAAATGGTCAACATGAGCTTAGGCCGATCGAACATAGTCCATTTTCTACCCTGATTGTTAGAAGCTAACTAGTTACAGATTCACTATTATTTTATAAACTACCTCAAATAAAAGTATTGATAATGATTATTGTGGAACAACTCTCTACGGATAAATAGTACTGACCCATTCCTACTCAATTCTCTAGCGCTTACCTAAGCAAGCATCTAAAGCTCTCTAAACTGAAAATACTTCCAACCCGAAATTCTGATCCTCTATTACTTTGTATCTATTTGAGCCCAAATATGATACTATTATATTGAGAAAATATGTACCTTGTTATAAGCAACGCATCTTATTTTTCCTGTCATATCCGCACTAACGCCATGAATGGTTAGTGAATATACCCCATCAATATTTTTGATTTCTGTGTCTTCTGTTTCCACTACGAGCTGAAATAAATGATTGAAAATCCATAAATAATATAAGTACCATTGCTTATTAACAATGTTATAGCATTTTAGCATTTTTATCTGAAAGTCAATACTAGTAAATGTCATACGAACCTGCCCATTAATATACCATTTGACAAATGGCGTCGGATCACCAGTAATGAGTAACTTCGTCTGTAGGGAATCTCCCTCGGTAAGATTTATTGGAGCAATGTCGCTTTGGAATGCAGGTTTAGCCATGGGACGCTTTTTAACCACACCAAGAGAGGCAGAGCACTCTGATTGATGGTTGGTAATTACTAATAATGTTTGGGAGAAATCATAGGATAAAATACTATGAAAGCACTTGATCTACATAAATGCTGAGACTAACTACAGTAATATATGTAGCTGAAACGCTCACGTTTTTTCTATTAAGTGTGAATTTCTCACCAGCGCTTCCAAAATAATTTTCCGCTCTAATAGTAATCCTAGCTTTGTCCTCCATGTTTGTACTAACAATTGTGAGTTTCAGATTACCATCTTCAGTTTCTTCTAATTTAACGTGATCGTCGGACTTGAACTCTTTGCTGTCTCGTAGCCATGTAATTTTAGGCTTGGGCTTAACCTACAAAATTACATATATAAGAATTTCAAATCTAATATCCAAATTTTTGATCAATTAATGGTAGTTATAAACTGTTCTGCGGTTATCTCAATACCATGCACTTATAAATGTTATCTATAACTTGTTAGAGAATAAGTTGATATCTATACCTGATTTAATTTAGCTTGCATTATGGTTGTTTCACTTTCCGTTACCAATAGATCTTCAAGGTTTTTCATGAATGTTGGGGCTTCCCCAACTATTTTGACTGCCAACTGCACATTTTGTTTTTTCAGTCCAACCACGTTTGAAGCCTTAAATAATAAGTATAAATTTCTACGAAGGAAGAACTTACTACTAGTGAGAATTCAAGCAAAGAAATCTCAATATAACAATACAAGTAAGCGGAAAAAATTACCTGGCATGATAATTCACCAGCCTGTTCTGGAGTAATGTTGACAATCTCAATCGTGTGCTGCCCGTTTTTGTCGTCCGTAACTTTAATGTTGCTGAAAAATTGTAAGATAAAGCATTGAGTTCATTTATACTTTGTCACTGAGATGAATGTGAGGCTATTATTGCTTTAATAATTATATTTTAAGCTTATCTAATCATATGAAATATATCAGTTGAAGGTGAGTGCACGTGGGTATTTGCATGAAATAATTAATTCCTTCTGGTACCACACTTTGAAAACAACTTTGAACCTAGACATGCAGTAAAAGCATAAATATCCAGCATAAGTACGTAGTTACAAATTAATATTGTTAAAAGATCGCCAACTTCTTTCAACTTCCGCCACCAAAATCAGATATTGCTACTTAAACACTTGAATACATGACCAATATTTTTGTAATCTACATTAATATTATGGTACATGTGTGAAGATAAGAGATAAAAAGAAAAATAGTGGAAAAAGAATGAGGATAGAGCTAAAAATAACATTTTTTAAAACCTACGAGTGCTTATTAACTGGCTCTCCGTTTAATGTCCATTCCACTGTCGGTTCAGGATACGCCTCTACGGTAGCGGTATACTTCACAATATCACCTGCATTATTAACCCATAAATTTAGTTTTTCCTGTATCTACAAATCGTAATGCACAAATCACTAAATGCTTACAGATATTCTAATTTACCTTCGTTGACTTGTCGATCATCCATATTAGTAGTGAACTTAGGTACTTCTGTCTTTTTATCTACCTGCAATCAAAGCTACATTTTATTACCACAGTTTCGATCATTTTGTAGCCATACTTAATCATTTATGCTTATACCTTTGAATGTCTATATTTTACTAGCATATCTCTATAATAAATATTTACAACTTATTTTGACTTAATAATTTGCAGTAGCTCGAAAGTAGTCATAACGAAAACACAGTATATTTAGATTTCTCAAGTGGATGTTTTAGATTATAATGTCCCCAAAAAAATCTTAATTAGCAAAAAAAATGAGAAAATTAGATTTCGTCTGGTGAGGATCTCGAACAAATGCGGTTAATATGAATATTCTCACAGTCGTCAATCGTAGTAGAAATCGATTAAGTCAAATATGATATGGCAATATTTACCAAAAGATTAGAAATTGAATGTAATTTTGAACGAAACTAAACATTTTAAAATCAATTATGTAAAGCATAGAATCAATATCAGATATCATTGTGAAGCACAAGGGTAAATAATCTTTCATATGGACTATCTAACACGTATGTTGGAAGTTTAAAGATAATGAAGCAAATATTTCTGGATTTGGGATTTTTCAGATACGCTGCCAGTATTGATTATGTCTATGCAGAATTCACAACACGTAAAATAAGGCAACCCATACCTTCAAAGTAGCAGTTGCTTCAGCACTTCCAGCTGAATTCTCAGCAACCACGCGGACACTGCCAGAGTGTTCGATCTGTGGCTTGTAGATGCGGATGGATGTTTTTCCACTGTCCTCTTCATATTTGACTTTGATTTCCTCACTAAGCTCCAGTTTCTTCTCATTAAGAAACCATGAAACCTAAAACTTATTCTTAAACAATAAAAATTATAATAACTATCCTCAGGTGTTAAGTATATGAACAATTTTTGAGAAGACTAAAGGCTTACTTACCTTAGGCGTGGGTGATCCTACGACAACAGCGCTGAATTTAACAGACTCATCAATCAGCGTTTCGTGGTTTTGAGGGGTCTTTGAAAATTCTGGTTTCTTATCACAATGCTGTACAATAATCTATAAAACAAGTTATAAGATATTCTGTATATGATTAATCGATATACTGAATTATATTGAAAAATACTCGCTATAAAGCTACACAAAACAAAGTCATAAGAGATGTACGTGAGAAGCAAACGTATTTTGCTACAAATAAAATATTTCAAGGCATGCTCATCGAACAAGAATAATGTTTCGTGCTAAATTGAAGTTTCCCTTGAATTCAGCAAGAACTATTTACTATCAAACTCATAATAATAGAAGTTAATAACTAGTATTTGTATACTGCATATCTGACATTATATGTTTAATATGGCAAACATATTTCTTTAATCTTACAAGATTTCCCATAGTTTTTATTAAGATATATATAGTTAAATGTATTATTGATGAGTTTATTCTATTAAACCACCGTTTTGCATCTATCCATTTATATAAATCGAAAAGACGGAACAGAACATGAACAAAAATATTAACCTATCATAGCTGTTTACATATCTAAAATTCTCTCTCGACTCTAAATTGGAACTTACATTTCCTGAACTTTCGCATGATCCTACAGGATTGGAAGCCTTGACAGTTATTGTCCCGTTCATTCGAGTTTCAGCCTCCGCTATTACCAGATGATAGGAGCCATCACCATGATCCGAAATCTAAATACAAAACCTAGCAAATTTTACAAAACCACTTATATAGAGAATATTGTGCAAGCAAAACGAACAAAGAGTGTACCTGGATTTTCTCAGAGTTCATGAGCTCTTCACTGTTGAGGTACCATGTTATTTTTGCGCTAGAACATGGCTTGTCTAACGCAATATCAAATCTAAGGGGTTCGCCCTCTTTTACGACACAATCACTTAATTGTGATTTGAACTGAGGAATTGTGAAGGAAGGTTCAATCTAAATATTTTTAAAATGTATCCAAATATTAGTGAATTACTACTCACATTTTATTGATACCATTAATTATTTATCCTGATATTATCAACTTCAAGAGAATTTATTGCATGAAAAACGAAACCTCTTTAACGACGGATTTACTCATACATTTACCAGCAGCACATTCGTTATATATTATCAGATAATTACTTGAACTAATACAAGTTTAAAATAGGTAGAACTCTTCTATTTTAATATATTTAAATTTCTATAATTTTAGATTTGAATCCATAATATGGGGCTTATTGATAAGAAAAAAGAAATATCAGATTATTCCGGCTATTGTTTCGCTCTTTATCAAAGTCTAATTAAAGAAATTAATGAAAAGCTTACTTTCAATGTAGCCACTTTTGAATCACTGCCTGCTTTATTTTGCGCAGTGACTTTGATCAATCCGCTCTGTGTAGTTTCCGATTCCAAGATGTTCAGTGAATATTCTGTCCCAGTCTTGGTGATTTTAACTCTTTCAGACTCTTCTACTACCTTTTCGTTAATGGACCATGTTACCATAGGTTCAGGGTAGCCGGTTATAGTAGCCTATAGGAAAACATATTAACAACTGTCCCTGAGCCGATGTGAGTATTCCTTTATATAACATTATATTACAGATTGACAAAAAGTAATACTACGAATTTTTAAAAAATTTCACGGAAATTATGTTTTAAAAAGATATCAAAGTTTATTTCTTTGGCCTATAGAAAACTATTTTTAGCTATTACAGCAATGAAAAATAGGAATACAAACGCCTATGGAAAAAGAGAAATGTGTGTTTTCACAAACTCGATAACTACACTTTCCTCTTCTTATATATTAGTGAAATCGAAAAAGTCGAAAAGTCAGATTTATAAGCAGTTTCTGTGTTTTTAGGCAACAATTCTTTGTTAACTATGAAAAAATTCATAAGACTTCTAAGTTTGGGGTTTTTTTTTAACTCTGTACATCAAAAAAAGTGCGATTTTTGTGAAAAGTTGTATTCATCCATACCATAAATTCTGCTGACTCCTTTTCTTTAACCGTGACATTCTTGGGTCCACTGATTATAACTGGTATGCTAGCCTTTGGATTAACTATGATATTTGCTGAAGATTCAGAAGTTCCAATCTCATTAGAAGCTTCGGCAGTAACTAAAGCAGTACACATAATCATTTGTACAACTACAAAGAGAATAATAAGATAAATAAATAAATATCTATACCCTTGCCACTATGAATATCCTCAGCCCGATCTACGATTAGGGAGCTCTTATTACCCTCTTCCACGATGTGGACACCGTTCTTTCCATCCTGTACAAAAGATTAAATGCTAAAATAAATATTTTGTAATTGCAAAAACAGGTTAAATTTACCAAAATATTCAATAAATAACCAAGTAGCTCAAATTACTTGGGATATAATAAGGAAGCAGAAAGAAAATTAATAGTAGTTAAAGGAAATTAAAATTTGAGAGAAATAAGTGGTCTAAAAAGAATTTTGCATTACTAAATTTAAACCAACAAAACATAATTTCCCAAATAGCTGAAGATGACATCTGTGAAAGAATAGAAAAGAATAACAAGTATAAATTGAGAACGTTGTCCCACTTCCATGTGTATCCCGTTGAGAGTCCACTGAAAATGAGGCGAGTGTAAAGCAATGACGTCCATATGAAATGGTTCGCCCTTGATAACTTCTATGTCCTGCAAGCCGTCAGTAAATTCTGGCTGCTTAGACTCCTTTATGTCCTCGAATACTTTCATTTCACAGCTGAAATCTTAGTCTATTGTTGATTACCTCAGTGTCATGTGAGCTTATGAATCATTCCATATGGCTAATTAATTAATAATACATAAAAAAATAACACAATATTTCCAATTGCATACCTAGTCTCTGCAAACCCTGCTTTATTCGAACCTTTGGCAGAAATAGTTCCAGTTGTAAAAATTGAAGAGTCGATAGATAGACGAAATTCAAATCGATCATCTTGAGAAATTTTTATGCCTGGAAAAAAGTGTTGCAGTAATTTCAAATATATTACTTCAACCCGAAAAAAGTACCTAAAAAGATATTTTCTATTTCAATTACATAGTACAAATCAAGCTACTCATTATTACTAGATTTTAAAATTCGAAAAAAAAGAAAGTAAATACATCGCGTAAGTACAGTTAGCGGGTTTAAATTATAAAGTGAATCTGCAAACCTGGGCTTCCTGATATGAGTTCTGTACCATTGTGGAACCACTTTACGTCAGTGGCATTTTCAATGATAGTTTCAAAATGACCCAAATCTCCTTTATTGACGGTTAAGTTACTGAGCTCTCTTGTGATCTTCGGGATCTAAACAAATCAAAAAATATAACTAAGAAACTATGCAAAGCTTAAAAGCATTTAGTTTTATGTATTACCACGGAAAAATTTCATATCACCTTGTAAATCTTCCGTTTCCCAGTCGAAATTTTCCTTCATACTACAATTTCTTTTAATGATTATTAATTTTTGTTTCATTTTCATGATCTCCAATCGTTACTCCTTTCTTATTTTTAAGTCTCCTCAAACTGTCTTTAATGGTTTTAGCTTATTTCTAACTTTATGGAATTAACCAATTTTCCGATTTCTTTGGATAACGATCTCTCATAGAGTGGCCACATTATCGCACCATGTTCACTAAAAGCAAAAGACAGCAGTCGAATAGTATAACAGATTTAGTGCATATCAAATATTCCTCTCACGAGAAAAATGTTTACCTCAGAAATAGAATTTCCCATTTTATTCAAATTGTAATCAACATTTTATACTTTAATGGTAAAGATCAGGAAAAAAGGGATTTGGCATGTACGATATCGGAAATCCAACGTTAATTTGTAACTCCGTCATCAAATTTGTAAAATAGGAAAAAAGTTTTGGGCCGCGCGGGAGTCGCCTTCTATCTCTTGCTTTTTGTAAACATGATGCCCCTCCCCCTCCCCCTCCCCCTCCCCCTCCCCCATTGAATATCTTAAGTTATTCAAATAATTAAGGACGCAAAAATAGGAAGGTGAATTTACAAACTCGAGAACCGTTGAATTTTAGCTCAACTCAACTTTACGAAACGGTTTATTGAATGTTTTTTGTTGATTCAATTGGTTTAATAAAATACAAAACAATGAATCGGGTCCTAGCCCTTTTCAATTTAGTATGAAAATTTGAGATTTGAAATGCCACACACTGAAGTGAGTTAAAATAATATAACGGCATCGCTGATAATAGAATTGATTGTTGTTTTATGGCCTTATTCCCTGTATGTTTGTGCGAAAATATCAGTAGAATTCGCATTATTTTCAATAACTATGAAGATTATTAGAATATATCAAGACAAGTAAATATTTGCGGAATAGTAAGCTAATAGATAAAATCAGACGTCGTACCTTTTTCTCTTCAACAGTAAGTCGGGCACCAGTTTCATCCATACCCAAGCTATTTTCCGCCACAACAGAAATAGTGGATGAACCGTGTACTGAAGTGTCAATGGTAAGCACGGACACGCCGTTGACTGACGAGACATTGGCACCCTCTGTGTTCTCACGCACCTGCAAAAGTGGAACGTGGATGTCTCTTAGCATCGTTTATATTCTTTTGTATCAAAGGTTATTTGTTCTCAAAAGATGTAATGTATTAACCTTTCTTCCATCGATTGACCACTGGTAATTTGGTAATGGATTTCCTTCTGCATGAGCTTCGAACCTAGCCTCAGTTTCCTTCTCTACAGTAATGCTTTTAGGTTGTTGATCAAAGATGGGTGCAAAAGATTTACGAGAGACGGATAAATTAGCAGAAGATTCAGCTGAGCCCTCAGAATTCTCGGCAATGCACTTAATTTCGCCGGCATCTTCCAGACTGATGTTTTTTAGCTCTAATTTAATGGAGCCATCGAACTCGCGTATTTCGACTTTCTAAATTTATATGTTCATTGTCATAAACACTTTGTAACACCTCGATTTACATCAGTAGAAGAAAACTCATGAATTTCCCAAATACAGTTTTCTACAAATGTAAATATATCGATTCGGAACTATTTTACATCATTAATATAAAGTAGTAATAGGTAAAACATACATCAGAACTTTTAAGTTGTTCCCCTTTCAAATACCACTTGATTAGCGGTTCTGGTTCAGCTTCAATACGAGCCTAGAATAAACACATTGTAAAAGTTACGACAGATGACTTCGGATGGATGTGATATTTTGATAAAGTGGAAATGGAGGCCAAGCAGAAAGTCACACACTTCGAACACTACAGTGTTTTCTTCGATTTCGCATTTATCCGAAAGTAGTTCAATGAATCGCGGAGCCTTCTTAGGACTTTCTTGCGGTAAAACTACCAGGCGAGCTTTAGTTTCGAATCTTCCCACACAGTTCTCAGCTCTTAAAAAGAAATTTCTTCCACCTGGTTTATATTTTATCTATTTATGCGATAATTATTTCTTCGATAAATTTTAAATTTTCATGGCATAAATCCCATATACTCTAAGTATTGTTGCATACATTTAATAATAAATTTAAATACCTGCAAAGAACAGTGCCTGCATATTGTGCAGAATCAATAGTGATTTTATGATCATGGTTAACAACCTGAAATATTTTCAAAATTATCAGCGTTACGTTTAAATTGTAGGCTTAAATAATGAATAGAGACCAAATTGTCACATACTATTATCTCTGAAATCCAATATGATTGAAGAAGTGTGGTTTATTTATCTTATGACTGAACGATAACTAAAATTCAATTCCTAACTAACATAAATTATGAAATTAAGAAGATACCTCTATCTTTATTCCAGAACTATTGCTGTCCATCTTTTGTCCGTTAATAAACCAAGTCACACTTGGAATCGGATTTCCTCGAACTGTGGTCTCAAAAACGGCTAGTTCTCCACTCTTAACGGTCTGGAAAATTGATAACTATATATTTGGCGTGAATTATGAAACAAGACAATTTAAAAATAAATTATGAGAATATAATTACGACTTATTATGGTTTAACAGATTAAGCCTAATCTTGAAAGTAACAGATTTCATTGAACAAAATATTTTATTAATAAGCGACTGCATTTGGACTTCTTATTCTAATGTACTATAATTAAGGTGATCTTAAATACGTAGCCTTTATTCGAAGAAACGAATGCATTCGACTTTGTTATCAAGGTAGTGCTGAAAAAACAATACAACAACATTGCTGAGGAATTGAGTGCCGCAGAGCTTTACAACGTGGAAATCATGAGCCTCGAGGACAGCCACTTAGATTATCATCTATCGGGGACAAGCTTTCCTTAACGCTTATGCTAAATATCTAGATAATTAGTTATGCTAGATGTATATTCTTAATCTTAAACACTTTAGATAGTAATATGTTAACCTGATCTTCAATATCCTTGATGAAGGTTGGTGCACTCCTGGATTCTTCTTCTTGTTGTTCTACTGTGAGTCTAGCACGGCTTTCTGCGGAACCATGCTCATTGACAGCTCTACAGATGAGTTCCCCATCGTGCTCGTTGATAAGACAATCGTTAATCACCAGCTTGTAGTATCCATCACTACCAGAGATGTCGACTCCATTAACTCCATGTTTTAACTAAAATATTCTAGACATTATATACACTTTTAATACTAATTAGATATCACTTTAAAATACTTGTCATAACAATCATTTTAAAAAAGACAATTTTTAGATTGAAGGATAAAATATTATGCGTAATACATATTACCAAGTATACAAACCAAATAAATTTTAGTTAACGTACTTCATTGCCTTTTAGTAGGAAGACAACAGTAGGATCAGGAAATCCGGAAATATCGACTTCAAAAGAAACCTAAAACGTATTTTATTAATATTACACATTGTTTGGTTAAATACTAGTAGGGCTACATACATCTTGTTGGGTTTTGTTTAAGTTAATCAGAGACAACATAACGGTTTAACCACGACTGCTAGTGAATCTTGTCGAAATGTCATGTAGACAACATTCACCTGAGTCTGTTCCTGCACTACTTTATCTTCTAAAGGCTTATTGAACGAAGGTGGTTCAGGTGGTACGTGCACCTTAAGTCGACCATCACAAGCAGTCGAGCCAAGTCGATTAATTCCCTAAAAAGTCCTTTAAAGTGAATTCAGAAGTTAAAGTGGTTCGTGTATATATTTAAAAAAATATTTCGGTAGAAATCAAATACTTTTAAATCATCGCATTCGAAGAAAGGGAGTAATTTATAGTGACAATAGATTTTCTCCTATGAGTTCTAGTGATATCGTTTAAATTAGATAATCTTTCACATTACTCAATAAAGCAATTACAAAAAAAAACTATTAAAATGCATTACCTGACAAGTAACGGTTCCATCAAAATGCCTAGTCACATCTTTGATTATAAGAATGCAGATACCATCTTCTGAGATGAAACGAACCTAAGCACAAAACAAATTGTAATGGCTATTATGATTTTATTATTTAAAATATTAACTAGTAATGTGCAACTATACTACTAATTACCTTCTCCGATTCTGATAGTGGTATACCATTAATCATCCATGTTATTTCAGGATTTGGATCTCCAGTAATAACAGCTTTGAAACGGACCTCGTCACCTTCCTTACATTCAACATCTTCTATTGTGGCCTAAAAATTAGATTTAGCTTTCATATGAAAAGATAACTGAAAGCAAAATTTGTAGTTTTTAATAAATATCAAGTAATTAGATTACATGAATGAATACTGGGTGGGCAAAAATGAGAAATTTTGAAAATTTATAAGTTTCTTAGAATTCAACTAAACTCGTCGTTTGAAGGCGTTTCTGAAAGTCTGAAAATGTACCTCTTGACCATATTAACCTCATTAGCATATCTCATACGTGAAAATTGCAATTATCAATTTTGTAGCGCACGAATTCTCGTGTTTTTTACACCTTTTCTGTCTAATTGTTCTTAGATTTTCACTATTCTGGTGACTAGAAGTGGTTTTTCTATGGAAAATGTAGCTATTATTAAAAACCACAATATTAATGGAGTCGATGTCCTTACCAGCTGTTATCTGCAAAAACACCAGAACTAGCTTTTTTGCACAAGGTGTCATTCGTAAGAAAGCGATGCTAATAGATTGATTGTGCAAAGAAGTAACTTTTTCAAAAATTTGATGGTAAGCTCAGGAATTAGTTCAAAAAAAGGATATCCATACATTTTGTGGAACCTAAGGTGAAAACCAAATCTATCCACAACACCAACGTCTCCTAAAGGACTGCCTTCTTCCTGCTTATAAAACGGGTCCATTTTTATGCAAGATTCTACCCCATCTCACACAATCAAAAAAAAACCCATGGGATCTCTCACGAAAAAAGCGTCTGGATTCAAAACGCCGCGTCAATGTTCTTCGAATACATCTCATTTGATTTCTTGTGATTACAGATAATGGGTAAAGCTAGAATCCCGAATTTATTATGAACGTGGATTCAACTCCATTGATGATTTCAAGTAAAGGATTACTGAAGAATGGAACGAACTAACTCCGGAGATGTGCTAGAAATGGTGTTCTGAATTCAAGGGTAGAATCCAGACAATTGTTGTAACAAAAGTAGGACATGTACAATTGTGATACAACAAAAAATGGATTTGGAACAATCACATACTACACAGTTTTTATTAAGACAGAAAACTACTTCCAGTCACCAGAATAGTGAAAATCTAAGAACAATTAGACAGAAAAGGTGTAAAAAATACGAGAATTCGTGCGCTACAAAATTGATAATTGCAATTTTCACGTATGAGATATGCTAATGAGGTTAATATGGTCAAGAGGTACATTTTCAGACTTTCAGAAACGCCTTCAAACGACGAGTTTAGTTGAATTCTAAGAAACTCATAAATTTTCAAAATTTCTCATTTTTGCCCATCCTGAAAAAATTATAATTCAAAATTGTAAACTTGCAGTTAATATATTGACCTGAAAGTCAGGAGCAACGTGATTTTTGTCAGGATCTGGCTGTACCATCAATTCCGCCTTGCTTTCGGCCGTTCCGAATTCATTTTGGATTTTCACTGTATATACACCTGTATCATCCGGCTGAGCATCCCTAGAAAAATTAAATTCATAAAATTGCGTTATTTCTAATTTAATAAACGTTTAAACTTACATAAAACTAAAGATTACTATGAATTGCGAAAAAAATAAGCAAATATTGAGTTATCCTTGTGTCATTATTTTCTAAAAACATGTTTTCACTCTACGACTAATATTTAATAAAAGCATACTAAGTATTAACCTTATAAAGCTATAGTAACAGAGATACTAATCAATAAAGCATTTAAATAGGGAATTAAAAACAAACCTCTTTAAATATAGATTTTTTAAACTTAATTATTGGTGATATTTTTCATAATTTACAGTTTTATTGAAATATTTATGTGTAAAAAAATTAGACAAAAAAAAATAGGAAATTTGTAAGTATATTTTACAGCTGATATGTCGTTATCCAAAGTGTAATGCATTGAATATGAATTCTAGTAACACTTATTCAAGATACCTAATCTCTAGTTTGGCAGTTTGTCCGTCATATTCCAATTTGAAATCATGGGAAGGTCGAAGTGGCTGGTCATCTACTAACCATACAAGTTCAGGTTCCGGCCAACCTTCTACCTAAATTAAATTGATGAATCGTTAACACTTTTATTTTATTCTATATTGCAGTATCCTTCAATTTTCCCATCCTTTAGTCTTCTCCTTTGCAATGCTTACCTCGCATTCGAAGCTAACCACTTCTCCTTCTTTACATTCTTGATCCTTTAGATTGTTGACGAATGCTGGAGAAGCAGCCTCTTTTTCAACCTGAAAAGATACTGCTTAATATTTTTAATTGGTTATTTAGAAAAACTAGATTATTAACCTTTAAAACTCTGAAAAATGCTGAGGTTGAAGCCTGTCCATATTCGTTGGTGGCCATACAAGTATATCGTCCGGTATCATCAACCTTGAACAAAAGCTATGTTGAAAAATCGTTAAGTTAAATACCTAATATTAATGTTCTATACTTGAACTGGATCGATAGTCATTGCAAAAAATCCATCCTCATCGGCGTAAAAAGTATGTCTCTCATCTTCGTGAAGTTGTACATCATCCTTATACCTGAACTACTTTTGTTGTGTAACCACTTCTGTTCTGTTTTTGCTAATTCAACCCAAAATTTAAAAACTTCAGCCAATAAAATAATAGTTTAGAAAAATCTACTGAAATTACTTTAAAAGTAGATCGCATTTATGTTTCGCATGAGATAAATAAAAATATGTATCTTTTACTTCATATTACAAAAAATAGCCAGTTCATCTTTTACTAAAACCTTTCAATGTTAATTTATCCCATGTTTAATTTCAATAACTGAGTAAGAACAATGAAGGTTTGAAATTTTCACGGTAATTCCATCGAATAATTCGCAATGTTAACTAACCATGTGATTTCAGGGAGGGGATAGCCAGTGACCTTAAGACACATTTTGGCAGATGATTCCTGAAGAGTGCGGAAGCCATATTGAGTCCTAGTCACACGAGTACCTTGCATTTCAAGGGTTGTCCCTGTTGTTGCTAAAATGTTGATTATAAATACTCCTTGAACTAACTTTCTGTTTTAATACATCTATTTTTCATCAAACACATCGAATTCTAAGCACTCTTTATCTAATATTTGTTCTTTAAAGTCTTATATATGCATAATATAATAGAAATTATGCACTATCTAGTTATAGAATTGTTGTTCACTAACGATTGGAGCTAGAAACACTCTTTAAGATTATTTTGTCAAACTAGTATAGTTTACATAGAAGTTTAATACCCTTACATGCGTCTAAATCAGAGTTCATTACCAAAATATGTGCAATTTTATGATGTTTCTATTTAGAGGTTCAAAACAAGACATCTAGCCAAGCTGACCCGTTCTAGGATAACTTAAATCGCCCTCGCAACACCTGACGCTTCTTGTCAGCAAATAACGCATTGGTCAGTACAACGAAAATAACTAACGGCCATTAAATGATACAATTTGAAAGCCTGTTCTTAGTAAGAAAAGATAAGTTTTTAGATTCTTATACTTAGTCCAAAACTGTTAAAATTATACTATCTTTAATATTTAATTAGTGAATAGTATAATTAACGTCTAAAAGATAAAATAATAGTCGGTACATAATATTACTTCATACTTAACTTTGTGAGAGACTTACTCCAATCAATGCTGCTACTACCTCCCGAATAAATACTTGTAGATGATCCAGTCGGAGAGATGACAGGGGGAGATTTGACTTTCTTCCTGGGTGGTCCACCCTCTTCTGGACCTTAATATATGTGGATCAAACCCTTTATATTAACCTATGAAACACATAGACAGATGTGGTCAGTAGTAAAAGTTGCTTGAAAATAGTGGGAGGTAAACAAATAACATTAATGGTAATCACCGCAACTAGCATTATATATGTTGCAAACACTACATAGATATGGACACAACTTCGTAAGATTGAATGGACTGGACAAACTTTCGAAATATAACTGCGTTACTGTAGTATTTTGGTCTATCTATAAGTTACTAATATGTAAAAAAAAGTTGAAAAAAAGCAAAAATAAAGTCTATATATTAAGGGCTCATAATTGTTCTTTGGAAACCTGAAGATTAGACTTAACTATCTATGCGTCATATTTTTTGTCTCAAAGAAGAAAAATTTTAAACCTGTTGGGAATATTCTAGCTAAAATCATAAAACAAGTGAACGCCTCTACTTCCGCAGACATTATTAGATCTAAACATATTTCGAAAATAATGTAACTTCACAAGACAGTTATCCACTGCAAATCCAAATTTAGTATAGCCGGATTTCGTTCATATTCACAACTTTTAACAGACTTAGTAAAGTCTTAACGAAGTTCCGGATTACTCTATGCATCATTAAAAGAGTTTAGACTTTCTAAATCGTAGAAAATATTGGTGAAAACTTTGAAATGAAAGATATTTTTTCATGATTTAAATTATCCTTTAAACAAATCTAGAAAAAACAAATTTCGAACATACATGCTAATCACTCCATTACTAATGTTATCTCATTGGAAACATCTTACTGATTCTGTATATATTTGTATCTAAAGAAAAACACTAAACTAAGCATGAATCTGTGAGAGTGTTTCACAAAGAGACATGGTTTATTTTTCGCTATTTTCCATAAAAAAATCTCGAGCATCTCAAACCAAATTCAATATTAACCAGTGAAGAGACTGCTTTTTCGTGAACCGGAGTACTCGGTGAATTCGGAACGCATATCACTTAGATTCACATCGAATTCGGTCGTTGTCTCCGTTTCATGTTCTCTTTCAGCAGCTAAATAAATAAACAAATAAATAAATAAATCTTACACCATGATGGATCCACTAATTCTAGTCCTCCTTCTTCTGCCTCGGAAAGCTCAATAATGTAGAGAGTCTTCAAAACCATGATTGTTGAATTTAATATTGTATAGAAAGCAATCAGCAGCTAGTTGTAAATTACAATTATTGATGTCGGTCCTTGATGCAGAACAATATTAACTAGTGTAGTGAAATAATACAAAACTAAACTGCTGGTAAGTGGATATATATGGTAAAGCGAAGGATGGAAAAATGACTACTTTAAGGGTGACGGGTCGGGACAGGACGAAGGGTGGTTCACCACACCCGCATAACCAGGCGAGATTCTCGATATTGAAGCGACACGCCAGTTGCCGCTGCGGCTATTACAACAGATGCGAGGCGCGGGCGGGCGGTCGAGGTAAACGCGCAACACTCGAGCAGGCGGCCACAGATGGGGGACATCGGCATGTAGACACAATCAATAAAGTTCAAGCTCCACAAGACGACTTAGTTGTAGTGCATTCACCTCTTTATATCTCAGCATTCTATATATCCATTACATTGAAGTTTATTATGCATCAGCTCATTTTCCAGTAAACTTATTTGCGTTCCAGGTTTATGATATCCTATGTTTAAAAATTGGCTCATTAAACTTAGCGATTTTCGTCGTGCTCAGCACGACCACCTTCATGGTTCATTTACCCAGCGCAGTCTCAACTGTTTCTAAGATAAACACTTTGCAACACTGCGACATAAATTGATTCACTTGAAGTTAATCAAGTGCGTTATATGCATTAATGAACTTTGCTAAATCATAATTTCCAGCTAGACTAATTTATCTGCAGCTTTTTGCTTATATGACTACCAAGCTTTAAGATCAACTTACTATATAATTCGTGTTCTTCGGTAATATCCCGCATCCACGCTTTTCTTATATATTCGGATGCACATAAATCTTTAGGCTTCATTCTAAAAAATAATTAAGGTTATATAGTATATTAAATAAAGTATCTATGAAGTTCACTTTATAGAAATAAGAGAATGATTGGCAAAACAGCAAAAAATATGCCTGAAATTTGGTAATCCTGGTTCATTTGGTCTCAAAACAATTGTATCCTCGTCCATAGTTTGAGTGAGCACGGAGTACTTGTCAAGCTAAACATCTATTTATACTGAGAATACTTCTTTAAACTATGATATTCCTTAATTTAGGTAACTTATCCTTGCCAGATATACTTATTTTTTGTACGATATGGTTCTTAATGAAGTATGATCGCACTGAATTAGCATTTTTATATGCATGTATTAGAAATTCTAAAAAATTACAAGTAATTAAGTCATTTAGATACACACATTTTTTGTCACTTCCATATTTTTGTTCTAGTACTCAAATAACCACTTTACCCTAATTGTTGAGTAGTGGTTATACGACACAGGAATGGTAGTCTCGTTTCTGTCGGTGATCATTATCTTATTTCTGAATAAGAACACGTAGCGCTCCTTTCCCTCTTCATTTCCTTCGAACACTTGGAACGTATCCTATAATTTTCCATTATTCCCTACTTGGAATTAATTATTCAAGGAAATCAACTATGAAAATAATGTTGTTTCAATTAATATGAAAGCAGCATTTGTATCTGATGCTTAATTATTTAGATAGCTGACATTAAATACACTAACATGTCGAATCAGGCGTCCTAATTTATTCGTATCCCCCGGATACTGTAGTATATTATTGGTGTACTCTAAATCATCAACTCTCTGTGGAATACTAAGAGTAAGTTCAAGAGCCTTCTGCATACTCTTCGTGTTGTGGTTCGCCCTCTTCGAATATTTGACAAATTCCTGAAGTGGTGCACATATTATTATAGAAACAAATAAGAAATGAGTTATAACAGAATATAAACATATTATAGATAGTGTAATGGTAGTTCATAACAGAAAAATTATTAGCTTGATGCAAAAATGATAGCGGATTTGGTTGTTTCAAACATTAATGCTTATTTTGGTTTAAATTTTTATTTAACTATGTTCATGTAATATACTATTTTAAACAGCAAAAATGGCTCTACTGATTTATGCTAATGGTTTTACTTTCATTATATTTTGTTTATTTTAGTTTATCAAATTCAAATTGAAAAAAAACAAATTCGAACGATTTTGTTATACTGGTTCAAATTAGGACGTAAAATAGCGGAAACCGTTCATAATATTAACTGAGCATTTGGCGAGGGAACCTTCAAAGAACGTACAGGTCAACGTTGATTTCAAACATTTCGTAACGAGATGTAAGCCTTGAAGATGAGGTCGCGGACGTCCTTTGGTGATTGACGACGACCAACTGAGGGTCATTGTTGAAGCGGACCTATGTAAAACAACTCAAACGGTTGCAGAACTAGACGTTGGCCATTCAACAGTTGTTCGACATTTGCATAAAATGGGAAAATTTAAAAAGTTCGACAAATGGGTGCCGCACGAGTTGAACGAATATCAAAAATATGGCCGTTACGAAATCTGCTTTCCCCTTCTTTTGCGCAGAAAAACTACTCATTTCTTGATCGCATTGAGACGTGTGACGAAAAATGGATTCTATACGACAACCGACGGCGTTCCGCCCAGTAGCTGGACTAAGATGAAGCTCCAAAACACTTCCCCAAACCGAAGCTGCATCGAAAGAAGGTTATGGACATTGTTGGGTGGTCGGCAAGTGGAGTCATCCACTAAAACTTCTTGTGTCCTGGCGAAACCATCACAGGAGAGAAGTATTGTCAGGAAATCAACAAAACACACCAAAAAACAGCAACGTTTGCGTCCAGTATTGGTCAATCGAAAAGGACCAATTCTTCTCCATGACTAGGTCCAACCGTATGTCTCGCGAATGACCCTGCAGAAATTTAACGAACTGGCCTACGAGACTCTACCCTATCGAGTTTACTCATCAGATCTCTCTCCAATCGACTAGCACTTTTCAAGCATCTCAACAACTTTCTGCAAGAGAAGGTATTCAACAGCAAAGGAGGAGGTCAAAATGTCTTTGAAGAATTCATTGGTTCAAAAAGTCGGGAATTCTACGCTACTAGAATAAATAGACTTATTTCTTGCTGGCAAAAATGTGTAGATCCGAAGTTCTTATTTCGATTAATTTTATTCTAAGCTGAAATATACTACTTTAAAGTTGAAGGTTAAAATTCGCCATTATTTTTGCACCAACCTAATAGCTCCACATACTCTCTTTACTTAGATTAAATGAAGTACATTAAGTACCTCATAAGTAAGATGCCTAGACAAATGACTTCGGCATACAATATAAAAAAGCATTTGTCCTGGCATAATTAGAAATGAGAGCTATAAAACAAAAGTGGAGTATCCATGACCTTTAACGAACACTCCGTGAAGTGAATAGGTAAGTAGTTTTAGACTGCATTATTGGTTTCTTTTTTCTTACACTGTCAAATTTATATCTATTTTCTCTTTAGTTAATTGAAAAATAAAAACCTTGAAATAATTTTGGTACTGAGTAATACGATCCGTAATACTCCTTAAGTAGTCGGGAAATGTACGTGAGCCAGCACTGCATTTGTCAGCGAGACACTAAAAAATCAAGTTGTCTCTAAGAATTAATTAGACATAAAACATAATATGGTATTTCCACATTATTTATGGCCCTAAATCCTTTAATGATGTTTGAATCTATAAAATAAGCAACATTAAGTTATGAAAAAATAATATATGGATAAAATTAATTATGTAATAATCATGTTAAAAATATTCCCTAACCATAAGCGCATTAAAAGAAACTAATGTAATTCATTCACAATTAAATTATATGAAATGTAAATATATAGATACTGAATAAAAATAACATTCTTGAAATCTTATTTTAACAAAACTTGAACAAAAAAGGATTTTGTAATTGAGTTAATTTTAGAAATTAGAAGAATTATATAACAGCAACGGCAAAATCAGGGCATACAAGAGCAATATATTAAACCTACCAACAACTTCAGAGAACAAATATTCAAAGCAGAAAAATAATTAACCTACAATGAGAAATAATTTTAACAGACAAGTCATTTAGATAATGTAGGCAACAACTGGATTTCTATTACACCAGATAAAAACGTCATGTTTTACTTTATAAGTCAGATTTTAGCTGCAGAATAACGTAATTATTTAAAGTTTATGATTAGGAAATAATAACCACTGAAAAGTAGTAAATTTGCAAGAAGAAATTTATACCTAGCTATAATTTCAAGATAAGCTTATCAAATTCATGTATCGAAAAGAAATGTACAAGGTTTTATTGTAGTTATAACTGAATATCCAGAAAATTATTGTCAATAACCAAATAAGCAATATGGTCTCGCTAATCACTAAATGCTTAAAGTTCTCAAAAGATATAGAGCATATAGAGTGCGTTCGGAGATGACAGCTCACTTAGAGGCTTTGGCGTTATTTGACGGAAAGTGAGCAAATTGACTAGACCTGAAGCATCACAACAATCGGTCGAACTCCCAAGCCGAGTCCACACGAAAGAGGTCGGATCAAGACACTAGTTGTCATTGCTCTTGTCGTTAACACATATTCGAATCAAGTGTGCTATCATTTTGAAATATTGAAGAGATTTGGAGGAGAAAGTACGTAAAAAGCGTGTTTTTCAATGAACAATGTGAAGTCAATACGGGAGACTTCCAGGGCTATTACACCTTACCTCAAAAGAAATTAGACGAATCTGACGGCTGAGGACAGGAAAAAGACGAGAGAGAAAAGACAAAGTGTGCTATCATTCCCGAACGTACTGTGTGTCTAAGAAAAAGTTACAAACCCTATTTTTTCACTAACTCAGAAATTTTAAGCAATTGACAATGAAAGAAATAGCCAAAATAAAACAATAAGATCTCTTCGAAATATGAAATTATTAAGACTCAAGCATAAATCTACTAAAATACAATAAACGATATAGAGAATAAACTAGTAGGTTCATTTATGAATAAAATTATAAATAATGATAAGGAAAATTACAGATATATAAAAAATAGTAAAAGATAATTATTTAATACGTTCTATGAAAGTATAATTCTCATTCAGTTAGTGATAAATGTATTACCTATTGAGTATAAACAGAAAAATTAGCGGGAAATGTAAGTAAGTGGAAATTAATTTTATAGTCATTTATAAAATTCCCCTAACTGGTAATTCTATAATAGCTGGTCCACATTTTGTAATGACCGACCTAATGGCATCAGAGATGTAAGCAATATTCTATATTAGGAAAAGATGCTCAAGAAAGGGAAATAACAGTTCTTTATAAATATGAAATATTTACAAAATATGAGGAAGAGACTAATAAAGATGAACGCGACCAGACTATAGAAGACAGATGAAGATGAAGTTGCTAATATAAAAGAGGGACAAACGGTTAATGTAAAATGCGAAAATACACTATGCGATGGGAAAACGTAGTGATTAAAGAAGAGATGGAAAGAGAATAGGTGATAATTCCATGTTCATAAGATAAGCAGTGATAATAATAATGTAGTAGATTCATTATATATAGACCAAGCAATTTTTCATATTAAAAAAGAGAGAATAAGCAATGAGCAAAGTAATTTGTTGAACATAGAGAAACAAAAGAAAATGCACTTGCGGTGATCAATTGGATATTTTTTATATGATACTGTTCGCATTAAAAATTAAATTAAGTAAATTAACTAGAAAAAGAAAAAACCTGTGGGAAAGAAATACCCAGAATTAAGAATCAACATAGCTCTAAGAAAAATTTAGTTAGTGTGATTGTGACTAAAAAGATAACGAGCTATAATAACACAATGATAAATACATAACGAAATAATGTTTTTCATTAATTTCTACAATATGCATCTCAGCAAGTTTAACATCTCCTCCAATTCTTTTGATTTTGCTTCCTTAGACACATTTAATCCATTATTTAAACTCAAATGCAGTATATATTCGCTAAATTTGTATTTAACTATAGGTCGTCCTTGATTACTCAAATATTATCTCGCTTCACTCATTTATTTGGCGCTGAATATAGTCGCTTCTTCATTTGATGAGCAAATTGCGTATTAATATTTAATCCACTGCTTTTTTTAATAATATTTGTATAAAAAGTTCCTTGTTTAATTTAGGTTCTCCTAAATCACTATTATTAACTTGTTGAATAATTTGAAAAATTTGCCTAATGATACTGAGGTAACACCATCATAGTATAATTTTATGATATAAGGAATTATGACTGATAAAAATAAGTATAAAATGACATACTTAATCCCTATTTCAGTAAACAAAATTCAATATTAATGACGTCACGTAGGCTAGAACGCGTTTTTCCTACAAAGCAAATGCCTGTCCAACATTGCGCTGCTGCCTCTTTGTTTGGTGTTTATTCAAAAACAATGTCGGAAAGAAACTGACTAGACAAGCACAGCACGACTGTGCTCTCTGAAGATGTTTCAACAGGATTCTTGCAAAATTG
Organism: Heterorhabditis bacteriophora; assembly: GCA_964036235.1. Taxonomy (NCBI): domain Eukaryota; kingdom Metazoa; phylum Nematoda; class Chromadorea; order Rhabditida; family Heterorhabditidae; genus Heterorhabditis; species Heterorhabditis bacteriophora. Next base: position 382,248 of record OZ038427.1, on the reverse strand, counting down.
AGATAAAGGTTCACCACGGAAGATTTTTACGCTTACCAATTGAGATAAAATATGTTCTATATTCAAAAGTGGCAAATTATGCTTCTCAAAAGAGATGTGAGACATGAATAAATGGATTTTAACGAGAAGTATATCATAATTTTTAATTCCGTCTTAATTTCTTAGTTTTGCTTCTTTCACTTGATTAAGTATCTGAATCCACTATTATATCTACTATTTTGAAGTTAATATAATATTTGTATGAGAAAGTAGATTTAATATACCAAAACAAAGATAAAATGGAATTCTACAAATTTTACATTAAGATGCAGAAGTATATAGTTGAATACAGCGAATATCCAGTAATTTAGTGGCACAGTCGTAATAATATTTTCTAGCAACTAAATAAATACAGAATAATTCTTCTATTGTACAAGTACAGTATTTAACTGAAAGAAATGCTTAAGAATATGTAGAAAACTAGTATCCACGAAGTATTTACAACAATAATACATTATAAAATACAGCAAAAACAATGGCAATGAATGCAATAAAATAGGAATAGTTTTTGTAGGGATACTTTCAAAAATTAGGCTAAAGCACAAAAATTGCTTCGAAAGTTTGAAATATGAAACACTTAACGATAAGAGTATGGCACTATTACGAAATAAGCATAAAATCACGTATACCTGTAAAGATTTTAGATTAATTTAAGAGATGGAATAATTTTAAAGCTATGCTTTATAAAAGAAATGAATTTTAAGAGTAGGACAAGAAAGTACAAGATTAGTTTTAAAGCAAGTAAGCGCACGTAAGTAAAGACACCATTCATATCAAGAGAGATTTAAAGCAAATAATCAGATAAAGGAACATTTTAAAATTATAACAATAAAAATAATATAGAAACTGTGAAAATATATATTGTTATTAATATTATAAAAATACATTAAGGAAATTACTATCATAAATCAATAAAGATATTTCTCAAGACAATTCGAAATATTATAATCCATAGAAAGCTACATAATTTTTGAAAATTGGTTAAAAACAAACCTGGAAAAAGTCTTTAAATGGTTGTGTCTCTAATATTTCCAACGTTTCAGGTAATTCTTTGAAAAACTGTACGTGATTATCAAAATCACGCTCTAATCGTACGAATGTCTGTCCAACCTAGACATATATTAGTAGACAAATAAATAAATAAATAGATTTTTCCAAAAAAATAAATGTAGCGTATGAAGCAACAAAGCATTTCTGAGATATTTTCAAAAATTAAAGAGTAGTTTCAAGCTAAAAATACGAATGTGCTAAGGAAAACGGCTTATTCCAACATCCGTCTTACGTTTTTATTAAAGAAATGTCGTTGCCTTAATTTAATTCATATTAATGAAATAAGCATTTTTGTAAGATTTTCCTTTCCACCTTGATTCCAGTAAAGTATAAATATGTGACAAATACGAATAAATGTGACAGGTCAATTAATCTAAAACAGTAATAAACTTAATTAATCAACTAGAAATACCACATAAGATGTACACTGCCACCCAGGATGACAGGTAACAAACAGCACCGAGTGTACTTAGTGTTCTATCGATTGTAACTCGCTTCAAGATGATCTACCTTGTATTCTAATTACAGATTCGGATTCAGCATCAAAATGCGGTTCTTGATAATAGAATTGTCTTAGTTCTATGCAGAGTCTACTTTTGATGGAAAAGAGAATATCTCAGATTCAAGAGATTATTATGAAAATACAAGCAGACCACAAAAGTAGATTTAGCATAGAACGAAGGAGATTATATTGAGAGAACCGCATTTTGATGCTGGATCCGAATCTGTAATTAGAATACAAGGTAGATCATCTTGAAGCGAGTTACAATCGATAGAACGCTAAGTACACTCGGTGCAGTTTGTTACCTGTCATCCTGGGTGGCAGTGTACATCTTGGTTAAGGATTATTTATGGTTTTAAAAATCCAACTAGTGATAACGTCTTTATTATTTCTCTACAAATGTTCCGTCGTGATGCTTGATGGTACAAAAGAACCATAAGCCTATACGATAGTATGGGGGTTGAGAGATTTTATTTTCATTTGTCCAATATATCAAAGGTGCCCGATTTGGCTAATTAAATCCATCTATAATAAAGACATTTCAAATAATCAACTCTACTCTTTTTATAGCCATAATATAATTTATTTGAATATATCGTTCAAGGATAACTTTCAAAGGATTTTATGGTAATGGTTAGATCTTTAAGCTAATAGGCTTTAGTGAAGAAAGATTTTCCTCCTATTTCGACAATTTAGATACTTAGTTTTAATCTTCCTTCCTACTGCGAAGAAGATTTAGACGATTAGTAGTGATGGTATAACCGTTTTCAAATGTGTATTTAACTTAGGAGAAAAAGTCTATTTTTGGACATTTTTTATATTTAAATAACTTTACAAAATGCACTGTACAATCTGTTTCTTTAATTCCTTAACACATTCGTATATACTAATTAGAGAAATTGGGTACTGATTAAGATAAATGTAATATATAATATATGCAACCCACTTTACCAGGATCGTCGGAATAGTAGTTGAGTCCTTTGAGCATAACACTTAAATAAAAATCAATATTTTATCTTAATTAATAATACAGTGAAAAAACCCACTTTGCATGGAAATTATACAGCTCAACCACATTGAGCGCAAATTTTTCCTTAGATGCGTGGATTTGCTCAGGCACACCAGGGTCGTCAAGTACTCGGATGTAATTATCTACACATGAGCGCAGTTCCGACACGAACTCTTCTTCCGAATGTAGTAGATCATGATATACTTGGCTGCAATGAAATTATATCAGCATTTAGACTAATGTTCTGGAAAACCTATGATGAGTCAAAGGTAAATTTCTCAATTAGTATTAATCAGATGTGCGTATTTGCCGACTACGTTATGTCTTAGTTATAACGATATAATTGATGAGTTTTTTGGGTAATCGTAATTTCTAATTACTCAGGTTCTATTGACCCCTGTTTTCTTCTTAGTCATTGTTTTGTTCTCTTTTTGCAGTTCATGTCAGTTGTTAAATGCCGTCATTGAGAAAACACCCCCTCACTTGATATATTCATGATACTATCTAGATGATGCGACTACGCCTTATTTTATATATTTATAACGGTTCTATTTTAAATATCTAAGAGGTAAGTGAGCACTATTAATGGATGACTGATAAAAACTCATCGATTATGGCAAACGTTATATGAATATTGAATTAGTGTTACTCTACTCGTGTCACTGAATGTTGTAATAATTCGTAATTCTGAAATGATATTCGGCTGTAGCTAGTACCACTAAAATCACGATTAGATTATTACTCCAAGATTCCAAGCAAAATTATTTTTAGTAATCATCAAACTTATTCAACAGTGTTTGTTTCAAACATAAATCCCATGGGATCAGTTCACACCAGGCTGAAAGCGTTATACAAGCAGACCTCTTCACGGGTTCTCCAAATATTTCGTTGCGATAAGAGGTAAAGAAAGAAAAAGAATGGTTAATAGTAGTAGCCTCAGTTTTGAAATTTCGATGATTTGCAAAAGATGTTATAGTTTTATGGCCCACAAAGGTTTTTTCTAGTGAAAGATTAGGATACGATATATATTAACTCGAAAGGCTTAGTTTCAAAATAACTATAATCTATTTGAAACTAGTGACTTATATAAGGAATCAATAGTAATTAATAAAAGGTTGTGAGTGAGCATGAGATTTACGAACTCTCTCTTTAGCACCGCCTCCTGTTCTTCGGTCATATTTATAGTCTTCGAGTCAATCTCTCTCGTTCGTCTCCTTTGTTTATAATATTCTGTTGGGGTTTCAAAATAGGATCCTGGTACCCACCCCGACTGTGGAGGACGAGCCTATAATTTCATTTATAAGAAGCATGCAATACGGTATTTAGCTTCAAATGTTAGGGACCTGTAATAAGTATTTATCCGTAGTTAAAATACTCATTTAACTATCAGACATTGCAATGAAATAAAACTGAAAAATATTTTTTAGTTATTGACCTTAGTTCTAACTAGCCAGCTTGTGGAATTTTTTTTGTCTAATACTTCCACGATCTGTCCCTGTTCTAGAGGTATACCCTCTGCATCACCAGTATCGGGATGATAATCTTGAATCGCTATGTAAACTGGATATGAACGAGTGTCTGTCCCCTAAAAATTTTAGGAAGTATATTTCCCAATTTCTGGCATTATTTTCCCATAAACAATAATCGCTTAATGGTTGATTAAGAACTACATGTATTCCAATTGTGAATAATAAAAGCAATATAAGTACAACTGGTCTAATTATTAAATCAGGTCTTAAAAAAATCAATATGAGACAAAATTATAGCAGCCTTAACCACTACTGTTCTCACCGCTACTATCTCTGAGCTAGTGGATCTACCACGTGAATCACGTCGTGAAGTTAGTGACTCTGATCTGTAGCTCGATCTAGATGAATGAGTTCCGTAGTTCACATCTTCGGTAGCAGTGAATTTTCTGAACGAACTATATGAATGGGTGCAAAAAATGTAAACAAAGCCGACTAATCAATGGCGTTATTTGTTTGAGACTTTCTTGATCGTTATGATAAAGTTCAATCTAATTTCCGATTAATTTCAGTTAATAGAGCATATAGGTATATTAACTTCACAAATACCTATCTGAATTTTATTTGTTCGATTTTAAAGCTAAATAAAACGTTAAAGATATATTGCATATTAATTATGGATTTAATCACAGTTTTATTCTTAACTATTCTAAAAAATTACCCGTTGCATTTAATCAAATATCTTTGGACTTTAATAAGTTCAGTGGAATGACTGGATTTTCTACGACTGGAACTATAATTGTTTGCGTAGATTGGTAGCTATACCACTGACATACAAAAATGTAGTTTATTTTACAAATTAAATAAATATGAAAATTTCGGATTTCATGAAAGCAACCTTTTTGTTAAGGATAAAAAAATTCTTTTTAAAAGCTAGTAATAACAATGCTATTTGAATTAAATACATTTGGATTTTTTCCATTGTAAATATAATCAAGCACAGATGTCTTATTGAAAAACCTCTAAATTGTGCCTTTTAAATTTAACTCTCCCAGCATCAGCGGTGGATAAGCAACTGTCGTGGAATATGTTAAACTATTTTGGCTCAATTGACGATTTAGTTAGAACGATCAAATTTCAACGTTAATTATTTTCTTGCTACTAAAAGAAGAGATGCTGCTAGACATTGTGTGATTAACCATAGGAAAAAGATTGAAATCACTAAAAGCTGGAAGAATAATGTTAGACCTGAATGAACTGTATTTCCTGTCGAATTGTTTTTGGCGTCTGCTGGCCATTGTCGTTTAACCCCGCGGGGTATATTGTCTAAAAACTGAAAAATGGAGCGATAGCTGAATTAGGTTGACGATTTTGGCAGTAGCTACAAAATAGGAGCAAATGGGGTTCTGAGAAGGTCAGGGGTGGATCCTTGCCTCGGCGCCGGCCCGCCAATACGCAAAGAGAGTTGAATGAGAGCGGGACGCAAGAGCTCAAAAATATCTCCCCCGCCCCTAGTGGACGGTGATGTAATGCTTCGCTGTTACACACCTCCGCTAGCGCGGAAACTGGACCGAGTCCATGCATGAGGATAGACAAGAGCGGAAAAATAGGTAGGGATCACATCCTTCTGGATTCCTTTGGGGTTCTGGACATTGCACAAAATTGATAAACTACATAATGAACTAACCACCAACATTTTTATAGTTCCTTATTTACTCTAATTAGAATTTCTTACTGTCGTTCAGTCACTTTTCTGTCAATAATACTACCACTTGAAATAGTAGTTAAAGGTTTTCTGCCAGTAATTACTGGTATAATTTATGAGGTAATCACTTCACCCGGTGAGTTATCCTATTTTTATTGTATTACATTTCAAACTTTGGTCTTTTCCTATTTTGGTAGATATATATCAAATTACACAATCATAAATTCAAATTATTGTATTGGAACTTCATTTATGACAATTAATCATAGAAACATTTACAATTATTGGAAACGAAAATTCCCAACTAAAAATATATTAATAGTTGATTACTACAATAATATAGTATGCTCATATATTTTTTCGTCTTTTAAGCGCAAATCTAGTAATGAGACTAAATTTCTTTAGATTTTACTTTTTCGTGACTTATTTTATTTATTAAAATGAATCCGTTCCAGAGTAGAAACACTAATCCTAACATCTCGAAAAATATATTTTTTATAAAATAATATTAAGAGCTCATCAAGGACGAACTGCGGGACCACTCTATACTATCGGAATAGTTTTGATTCCCTAAAATAATTTACAGTCGTTCCTTGTACCCCAGTTTACCAAATTTTGTGCACTAACTGTTGACTTTTGCGAAAGTAATTGACGTTTGACCTATATATATATATATGTGTGTGTTAAAACCAGTTCTTATATTTAGCCTGGTGTTTCATTATTAACTACTTTTCCAATATAATAGAATTGTAAGGATATCAATCAAAGTTCATTTACTGAAGAATATTATACTACTCAGTACAACAACCGATTTTCATAGTTATGATTTTCCTTGATTACTCACCTTAGTAAATTCAGGCATTGTATAAGTGAATAGTTTTTATTTGCAACCATTTATATTTGTGTAGTCGGTAGTATTTTTGGTTTGTTCAAATCATGTGTTCACTAAATTTTGGTAATTCGACAAACTAGATACTACGTAAGATTCAGACAATTGCTCAACTTTTGTTGACTGCCTCATTTGTCGAATCACGTTCTCGTTTTTCCAAGTGATGCACTTTATTTAATCAAACTAAAACATCGTCCTTAAGAATATACTAAGGAAATTTAGATCTTAATTATTTTATTAAATTGAAGTATTTCTAGTCTTTCTCAATTTTTTTAAAGTCAAAAATTAGTTTTTAGCACAGTGGTTATAATGGTCAAGGCTTTTAGTTCTTTCTTAATAAACCTGAATTTATCTTCATTACTTCAAAATTAATAGTTTTAGCTTAAGTCCATAATAGCCATTATTAATAAGAATATTCGACGACATGCATTTCCCTTCAATAGTTGGCTCACTACTATCTTTCTTATCAATGGGATATTCTTTCTCAAATCAAAGATCGGTATTACTAAATGGCAATTTATATACGGAAACACTGGATCAGCCATGGTTCAGGGTGTTTCATCCACCACATTTACCGGTAACTTATCTTACTGTATTCATTTTCACTCATTTTTCTCTGATCTCTTATCTTCCTTCTTTTGCTTCATCAATTCTTCACCACTTACGTTTTTCACACATTATTATCCTGAATTCTAATCCAATGTTGCTTCACTAGAAAACTGCTAACATTAAATGCTTACCGAAATAGAGTGAATCATATTTTTAAAAGTTGTTTTATTTAGATACCAGACAAATTAGTTAATGAAACAGCTTTCGGAAAACATGAACTACCTCCTGATGATATTTATGCCCCACATGAGTGGACGGAAGAAGAAAAGAAGTATTTACCATGCCTAGATCTCAAATGTGTATGTCCTTACTATAGCGGTAAGAAAGATTTTCGAAATTAAAAGTATTCATGCAATATTCCGTCTAATTTCAAACTTTGCTAACTTTAAAGATATGCTGGATATTTATGCTTTTACTGCATGTCTAGGTTCAAAGTTGTTTTCAAAGTGTGGTACCAGAAGGAATTAATTATTTCATGCAAATACCCACGTGCACTCACCTTCAACTGATATATTTCACTGCTTGTTGTCATATTTTCCCCTAAAAATACATCTATTAAATACCGCTTGATACAAACTTGGTATTATTTATAAAATTAATTAAGAAGAGTTCATCAATGTACATAAACTTTCGATTATTCAGAACGTATCTTTCTTTTTTAAATTTTGTTTTCTGGGCGTATAAGTTTGCATTTTTCCCACCTAGTTTAGTTTTTAAAAACAGCCTATTTCATCCCTACTGCTGTAGTGATATAAAACTTTGATTCCCATCAAAATAAGAATATTCATTTTGTATGGACGTAAATAGATAAAATTAGGAATTCCTCGATTTGGATTTTACTGTCCAAATCTATGTGAACTTGACTTTCGTAGTTTTTTTTAAACGTTTATGACCACATACAAATATGCAAGGTGTCCATAACAAAAGGAAGAGATTAAAAAGTTCTATAGCTTCCTTCAAAATCAACTAAAATTAAAATATTACACAGTTTTTATTAAGACAGAAAACTACTTCCAGTCACCAGAATAGTGAAAATCTAAGAACAATTAGACAGAAAAGGTGTAAAAAATACGAGAATTCGTGCGCTACAAAATTGATAATTGCAATTTTCACGTATGAGATATGCTAATGAGGTTAATATGGTCAAGAGGTACATTTTCAGACTTTCAGAAACGCCTTCAAACGACGAGTTTAGTTGAATTCTAAGAAACTCATAAAATTTAAATTCGGTCCTTTTATTGTGACTGCAGTGTGACGATCACAACTGATTCTTGAGCCGCCACTTAACGCATAAGATAAAATATATAACTAAAATTTTGGTGCATTATGAATATTGTTTAGCATTCAATCCCATGTTTACTTCCTCATTATCCTGTATCACATTTATAGCTTAAGTTAGTTCCTATATAATGTTATCTATTTATTTCAGGAAAAGCAGTTGGGTCGAAATGCATTTTACAAAATGGAAAACTTCTTAAAAAAGCAATAAGGAAAGAGATTCGAACATTAACAGACAGCGAGAGAATGCTTGTAGAGGTGGGAAAGATAAAAACAAAGATGGAAAATAAAAATACAAAGCTTGTGAGAGATGGTACCATGACTGTAACTGAAACTAGAGTAATAATAGCAGACGAATATTTCATAAATTATTATGTAACATAATCGGAATGTAGCAGTTCCTTCATCAAAGTTATAAATCTGTTGTAAATGACAAAAATGGCAATAAATGGTTTTCTTTAGAACGCGTTAAACAAGATGAAATCTGCAGGAATATATGACCGGATTAGTTTTGTTCACAAATATGGTGGAATGCATGAAGGACCAGGATTCTTCACTTGGCATAGAGAATACTTAAAAAGGTAGAAAACATATACATTTATTGATTTAAACACTTGCAAATTTAAAGCTAATAATTCACTTTAAGGAATTCTTAATCACAAGGCTTAGATTCATAATTTAAGTGGAAAAGAAACCTTCTGATACTCATAATCTATACTCAATATTTGTACATTCCAGGGCAGAGTTAATCTTTCGACGGTTCCTTCCGATGGGTAGTCAATTAGGAATACCTTACTGGGATAGTTCACTGGAGGTACCAAGCCGTTTTTATTCTTCTCTTACGAATTTTAGCAATTAGATGAGGCAAAGTTTTTGAAAGCACTAAAATTTAATATTCATAAAGTACGAAATATAAAATAGTGAAACTATTATGAGTGACTAATAATTACAGTCTCACCTACCTGAACCGAAAGATTCTCTATTCTTTTCTAATATTTTTGTGGGATCTACAAATGAAAATGGATATGTGAATACTGGTCCATATGCTCATTGGAATATAATGGAGGTAATTTGGTTCTTTCTCTTTTTTACTATTTAGCAGTTAGTTGGCCAAACATTACTTAGAGATACATATTAACGTCAATTAATTTTTTTTTATTGTAGGGTACACGTCCGGTTCGTCGCTTCATAGAAGATAATAGCCAAGGAGAAGTGTTGAACGATGCACGAATTGATCTAGTGCTCAATCAAACTGATATAAACGCAGTTTTAGCAGCCGTCCTGCCGCTGGAGGTATTTAGAAACTATTTAAACATTGTTTTTTCTTGGATTAACAGGAAATATATAAATTATCGTATTCAGTCTTGCCCTATAATTATTCGTGACGACAGATTACTCGAATACTCTCACGACTATGTACATTATTTCATTAATGGAGACATGAAACAAACGTTTTCCTCTAGTAGTGAGGTAAAATCTTTATAAAGACTATAGACTATTATGGATACTATATCCATTATAAAAATATTACTAACCGCTATATTTCACATTATTCTAAATTTCATTTCTTCAATCTTCTGGTTTACATCGACTTAGTGTTTAAAAAGGGTTTACACAGCCTTTGACTCAATATTGTTATAATTCCACCATTGTATGCAAAAATTCACAATATAATAAGATGTACAAATTATGTAACCCTATTTATCTATAATGAAAAAATATATTTTACCAGACTTAATGTTGCATTACAGATAATTTTCTTCTTTCACCATGCAATGATCGACAATATTTGGGAATTATGGAGGAATAGCAAGCAGGTTGAACACTTTTTTAATAAAAGCAGAAACCGTCACCAAAAACTAGTAGTGTCACTAAGCTTTAGAACTTTCGAATAAGAATATCTCTCTAGTTTTTAGAAACAACACTATTTCATTTCTACTGCTTTAGTGGTACAAAGCTTTTATTCCCATCAAAATGAGAACATTTTAAAATTATTCATTTTTTATGGACGAAAACAAAATTAAAGGTAGGGATTCCTTGAACTGGATTTCACTGATGAAACCTAGGTGGGAACTATGAGTGTCCAGATATTTTAGACTCGTGAAGAGCGTGAATCCGCCTATCCTCCTGCATTTCCAAACTGTTATCCACAGAAGCACTTCGCTGATTCTCGATTAGAGGTACTATTATAATGCATACGCTCAGCTCTTCTCCCACGAATCTTACCCTTGTGATGCATTCACTTCTATACTTTCGAAATAATTCATAAATTAAAATTTTGGAAGAAAACCCAGGTATTATCATTGAATATTGCTTACCTATTTATTCTATCAATAAAATATCTAGGAGCTTGAACCATACACAAACCAGGATGCACTTTCAAACAAGTACACCGACTTCATGTATGCCTATGAACAAAGACCAAAATGTGACGCTGCACACGGTTGCGACTCCCGGTAGGATTTGTCAATTTAAATATGATTCTAGGGTGGTGGAAATCCTTTTTTTAGTTATAATACTTACATCTAATTTTGATTGATAAATCTTTCACCAATGTGCTATCATAGAAGATCGGAAATATGCCAATATTAAATATTTCTAGATATATAACACGAAAACACTAGTTCGCAAAGCCTAACGTTATCAAATTTTTACTCAGAATATTCTAGTCTTGAAAAGTCTAACCTGTTGAAGAGTATCAATATTCTATCAACTAGCTATTAGTTTAAACTATATCTCAATTTGTTATGAGGCTGATAACGAACCCACAAAAGCATTTTACCACTCCTACTAAATTTTTAGTAATTGAGATTTCTCATTTTTACCCGTCTATTATGTAAACAGTAACAGCTGAAAGCGCTTAGGCAACCACTCTGCTCTACGTTACAGCCACATTTTTTCCAGATATCTCTTTTGCTATACCAACAAGAACGATCAGTCTCGCTGCATGGCTAAAGTTCGTCGCGGAGGCAATTGTGCTGGATTTGAAGGGACAGACATATGTTATGAAGGGTATTGCAAACAAGGAATCTGTATTAATCACAATAATCATATCGACAAATATGTAATGATGTAGATATTTATAAAATGTTTCAGACCAGAAAATGACCAAAATAATGTAAATGTTTGCAACAATATGTTACCAAACATTAACGAAATAAGTGTATCCTATTACAATGATAGTTAGCTACATCATACAAAGTACAAACTTAGGTGTAGTTTTGGATAAATAACTAAACTACTTTACTAGCACTCGTGCCATAAATTATACCTAATTGAGACAATAAATATTTATTTAACAATATTTGTGCCATAGCTCTTAAAACCGATGTATTTCAACCTGATATAGCATATTTGAGGACACGCTGAGCACTGACTAACCTGAGGTTGTAGAATAGCATTACGAGTGGGAATAAAAATAGCTTTTTAAGAGAGTGAATATCTTAATGACAATATGCATAAATAAAACCCACGTAATTAATAGTTCAGATTTTCTTCTTTAGCCTAAGTACAGCATACTCTAGAACACGCTGAGCATTGGTGATAATCTGGAAATTCTAAATAGAATAAAAAATATAGATATGATATATTTAATATAAAATGCTTAGGAAGATAATATATTAAAACAGTAGAATTCCCACGTGATAAAAGAAAGCGATGTATGCACATACACCACTAGCAATAATCATATCAAAAGCTGCTGGTTTAACCCGTTCAGCAATTAATTTCTCTGATACTACGCTCCAAACCTGTACGTCCTGAAGTGTCACAGGTGAAATAGTAACCTATAAATAATCTCAGAGTTCTTCAAATAAAGAAAATAGTAGAATAAAATAAAGATTAATTCTGAAGAGTATAAACAAACCTTGGTATAGCTACTAACAGCTGAAGCAATGTTAGCAGACACAGCTTGTGTAGCAGCTTCGTCTCCTAATGGTCGTGGACGTGAAACAAATTGACGAATAAAGTGAGCTAAGCGCTGACGATCGACAGCTTCACGTGATAAAATTGATGTATCTGCAGCAACACGTGAATCGTTGGAAAAACCATCTTCTGGTAGGGAAAGGATATGACCCAAAACAGCTTCTGCTACGATTCTAGAAAAAGTATAAGATTTAATGACTAGATATCTTTCAAAATAAATTATTAATTTAGTGTTCTTTGACGATTAATACCTTATATTATGTTCAAGAACTTCGAGGTTAAGTTGAGAAGGTGTATCAAACATAGATTTCCTGCTATCATCATCATGAGAACGCAAACGAGTTAAGGTAACAGCAGGAAGTTTCTTTATGTTGAACCTGAAATAATAGCAAGGATTAAATATCTATTTTTGTAGCAAATCTCATATACGTTCAAATATTAAATACTTAGAACCACTAATATTTAGTATATACATGAATCCCAACAGATGCATCCACTTTTAAACCAGTAACTATGCAGAAATGGCGTGATAGTTAGAAAAATGTTGGATATATTTCTATTTTAATGAAATGTTTATATATTAACTTGAATGATAGCGAAAATAAAATACTTTTACCTTTCGTGTTCCCATGATAATGGTGCAAGTGTATTAATCTTCTTAGTTACTAATTCAACACTTTGATTAGGAGCAGCTACACGAAGGCGACGAAGGAGTCGACCTACGAAGAACAAATCACTAAATTTAGCAGGATTTCATCATACTGAAACAATTTATAGTTAATTTTTAAATATTAATTTGTTTGTTTAAGCAAAAAATTTCAAACCATTAACGAAAACAACATTTTTATATTTTATATTCTAAAAAATATATTTATAACCTAGATTTATAGATGCGTTGGAAATGACTACAGTAATAAGAAAAGGAACGATCCTCAAGAATAAGTAGATTTATATTAGAATATAATTCTTATTGTTAATGCTAGGCCAATTTGTATGACAATAAACTCTAATAATAATTTTCCTTCCGAATCTGTCGAATTTTTATTCTAAATGCTTTTCACTAAGCGATTAATTAAAAAGTAAATGCAGAATGTCAGTAATATACCAGTAGCGTAATAAGAAGTGCATGAACTATAATAGTAATTGAAGACAAAAGAATTTACCACTCACATATTGATAGGTCCCTAGTATACATTATGTACTTAGAGCAATTTCAATGGGTTATGAGATTTTAAACACTATATAAGAACTTTCTATATTTGCATCATTTTCTGATACCAAATAAAAAATTTCCACTATTCGAAAGTCTAGACTAATAAACCACTTACCTTTATATATAAAAGTTTACATTTGACAATTTCTAGTGGAAATATAGTATAAAACTAAAAATTTTGTCTGCTACTATATATAAGACCTATTTTAAAAAATGTTAGAAAATCACAATACCAGCAGCAGATTCATCAGTTGGTTGCTTAGATGCATGCATTATAAGGTCACCAGCACGACCTACAGCCTCAATACAGATAGCTAATTCGATTCGCTCATCTGAAAAAATAAATTTAGTAAACTTTCGCATGTTATTCTTTTTGATGTAAAGGTATATGAACACTTAAGTAAAGTTAACTGTAATTAAACATAATTTTAATTACATTCGGAAACGAAACAAACCACTATTGCCCTCCTGAAAATCATCTATCCACTGTCTAACACCTTGATAGTTGTATTTACCACCAGCAGTCCACACAAATACCTTAGTACAAAAAGATAATACGTTCACTTATTAGTAATAAACATTTTAAATATTGTGCAGTAAGTAAAGGAAAGGCTTTAACTTCAACCTGGCATAATATTTGATCCCAATTTGATGGTGGAATACCAAAGGTTAATAAAAGATATTCATATTATTTCAATTAAATATTAAAACTGTATTATAACATACTAAATTATATGGTGGCCTGGTGGCTGACTTCTCATAGAACTTACGGAAGATTGCTAGTAATTCTAAAAGCATTACTACACCACTACCGTTTGAATCTGAACCTGGAGCAGCACCCTAAAATGACATAAATAAATACTTGGAAATAGTTGCAATATATTATACTAAACCAATATTAGCATTTGTACCGGAAAAACTGCATGAGAATCGTAGTGCGCGACGAAAACAATTGTTGGAGCTGACTGCTGAGTAGTACTGAGACGACCCTAGACTTAATTTATTACAAAAAGTACTAAACTTATAGCACTTTAAAGTCATAGCTTACAATTATATTATTCGGTCTATATGATATTGGATTTGCTGATGAAGAACCAGTCGAAGTGAACTGCAAGCTTAAAATAAGGGACATAAATATATATATATATAGCATTGCATGCACTATTGGTTAACTAAAATTTTAATAAAGTGTTACAGTTAACCTGGAAAGAAGTAGTAACTATTGATTTGAGTAATTGTTGAGTAGCAGATGTTTTATCATCTGATGAAGAAAGGACTTCACTTAAGATGGCATTTGTTTCGGAAGACATTGATGACACATAAATAGCGAGTTCAGTTCGCATTAGTGATAGTCGACGCTCAAGATTAGAAAATAGCTGAAATTGAGAAATAAATAGCTATGAATTTACGGTGCATTCATGATATAGCAAGAACAACACAATTTTAATAATACCAGAACAATTTATAACTAATACTTACTGTTTTATCAGCTGGCGATAATGCATCGAGATCAGAAGGAACAATAATCAACAATGCTCCAACACTAGTGGAGAGAAGACTATCAAGTTCTTTATTGGCAATATCCCGCCAAGACGTGACTACACACCTAGGGAAGGAAAATTGAATGTGGAAACCCTACAAATCAAATTATTTGATAATGAAAAGTACAAATGTAAAAAAATAGATAATTAAATATAAAGTCATACATGAAACTCGAAATGAAATCACCTTCTTAATGCTTTAGAGTCCAACGAAACAGCTTCATATTGCACCTTGAAATTTTTGCTTCCGAAAATATTTCCGTACATCTCGTATTGCTGAAGACGATAAGCTACCAATTCTAGCTCAACAGCATCTCCAATCTGTTGTGATCCGTTTACCTAAAAAAAATCAAACATATTAAAAAATAATATACTATAGAAGAAAAACCAATGTATCATGGCTATCCTACTTTATTATTGTTATTGAATTTTTTAAATTTCTGTATAAGTATCAGAGCCGGCTTTATTAACAGAAACGTATGCAAGTAGTCTAAGCACAATGATTTCCTTCAAAACACTAAATCTAGATGTTATTTTTTGCCAGTTCTCATATAAGATAAATACTTATTGAATTATATTCTAACAGAAAACTGCGTACATAATCTATTTTAAAGTATACACTTATAGCTCTGAAGTAATGCATTACATTACGTACCATACAAAATGATAGCAAAATCGAAATATATACAAGAAGAAAGGGGTTTCTTATTGCTTCCAAAATCTCGTCTTGCATTTTACCTAAAAACAAAGTGATTAAATAAAAATTCCTAGTGAAACTTATAGACTAAATTTCAAGATTTTATTCGTACATTCAAAAAAAGGGAACGAAAACATTCAACTTTGTTTCTGAAATGTATAGTTTGAACTAAATTTTAAATTATAAGACAAAGCATAATAACTAGCTAGACGTAATCTAACTTTAATATAGTAATATGTATATGTAAACTATCTTTACTTATAAGACGCATTTAATATTGCGTTTTTGATCCTATACGACAATTAGTTCCACAAACTACAACTCTAATATAAGTTCCACAATAAAAATATACGCTTGAGTCATCATATACCCATTAACCCCAATTAGTACGCAAATACCACCACAAATTCAGGAACAGATAGACCAACTACTTCTACAATTCGTATATCAAAGCAAAGAATGGCCTCTAATTAATATATTACTGTCAACCAGTGATTCTCTTACTTCGCTTAAATATCACTTAAACTTTCTCTGGTAAATGCACGCTTACAAATCACAACTACACAATCCCACGATTTCGCCTTAGTAACACTGCATAATATGAATATACCGTAGAATTTGGATTTATGCCAATAAATTTCGTTGTGAGAAATTGAATGTGGATCTTTACGCGGTAAGGAGCGGCGTTCGAAAGAATATCTTAATATCTTGAAGTACAAATTTATAATTAATGTTTTAATTTCCTCCCACTATTTTGATAGCCCATAGATCTAAATACTTATCTTCTTTTTTTTTGCTTTTTCGTATTTATACAGGTATAAATTGCATTGACAGTGCTGTTTGTCTTGATTCACATTTTACAGAAATTTATTATAATTCACTTTAAATGTTGCTGTTTATACTTCCAAATATCAGTGAAAACTATGAATAATTGATTGTATTATATTAACGTGATTAACTTTTAGTAGAACCTCTTATTTCTAGGTTTTGTTTTAAAATGGCTACTTCTACAGAGGATGGTAGTTTAGAAGAAAGAGTAATTAATGAGGAATACAAAATATGGAAAAAGAACACACCTTTTTTATATGATATGGTGATGACCCATGCACTTGAATGGCCAAGTCTAACTGCTCAATGGCTTCCTGATGTTCAAAAAGTATGTTGGATGTATATCCTAGATAGTTTTTTTACTGTTTCTAATGCAAAAAATATTTATTTTTGGATCTAGTCTGAAAATGGTGACTACACTACTCATCGGTTAATTCTTGGGACTCACACTTCTGATGAACAAAATCATTTATTAATAAGTAAACTTCAATTGCCCACCGATGATGCTCAGTTTGATGCTTCGAAATACGATAGTGAGAAAGGGGGTACGTTTTCTTATAAAGGCTTATTTCATATCATGAATATTTTTATTATGCTTTTATATCTTTGAGAATTTGGTGGATTTGGAGCCATAACTGGCAAGGTTGAGGCAGAAATAAAAATCAACCACGAAGGAGAAGTGAATCGAGCTAGATACATGCCTCAAAATCCTGTTATCATCGCTACAAAGTCTCCAAGTGCTGAGGTAAAAATATTCACTTAAGTTTAGTTTACTCAGAGCTCTTAGGCTTCAATTGTAGGTTTTCGTATTTGATTACACAAAACATCCCTCCGTTCCGAAAGATAATCAGTGTAAACCTCAATTACGCTTACGAGGTCATACGAAAGAGGGATATGGTCTGTCATGGAACCCTAATAAACAAGGATACATTCTATCAGCATCAGATGATATGACGGTTAGATTTTAGAATATTAAAGCAGTCTTTAGTTGGTTACGTGTCCTATGTATATGCTAGATGCTATCTTTTCTAGGTTTGCCTCTGGGATGTGCAAGCGAATGAAATTAGCGCTGGGTATCTTGATGCAAAACATATATTCAAAGGACATACTGCTGTTAGTTTTTAGTTTTAATTCTTTATTTAAGTCTTTAATATTACCATATTAAGGTTGTGGAAGATGTTGCGTGGCATGTTCTGCACGAGGCTGTATTTGGCTCCGTTGGTGATGACCACAAACTAATGATATGGGATATTCGAAATAGTGCACCTGCTAATATTGTTGATGCCCATTCAGCTGAAGTCAATTGTTTGTCTTTCAACCCATATTCTGAGTTTATTCTTGCTACAGGTAGCGCAGATAAAGTAGGTTTTTTAAAAATAACTTTGCTTATTTATTTTCAAATAATATTGTTTCCACTTAAGACATGTGGTTTGTAGACAGTAGCTCTATGGGATTTACGGAATTTAAAATTGAAGCTTCATTCATTTGAATCTCATAAGGATGAGATATTTCAAGTTCAGTGGAGTCCACACAACGAAACTATTCTTGCAAGTAGTGGTACTGACAGGTGCGTTTTGAAATCAAATATCATATTGTTGTTAACTGTGGAAGTTTAGAAGACTACACGTGTGGGATTTATCGAAGATAGGAGAGGAGCAAAGTCCGGAGGATGCTGAGGCTTGTTCATATATCTTTGAAATTTGGATTATTATGATAGTGATTCTGTTAATTAAGCTATGAATTTTTGAAGGATGGCCCTCCTGAACTATTATTCATTCATGGAGGCCATACTGCTAAGATCAGCGACTTTTCATGGAATCCTAATGAGCCATGGGTGGTATGCAGCGTTTCTGAAGACAATATCATGCAAGTATGTTCTTTGAAAACACTTAATTACGATCACATGTAAATTTGGGCCTAAAAATAAGTTTATTATGAAAAATGAGTTCCCATTCCATTCAGAACCACTTGGGAAATATTTTTTATTAGTAAATATATTTTATTTAGTATAGCTTATTGGGACCTAAATGTCCTGATTATTCGTTATAGTGTAATATTAGAGTTGTTTTAGGTGTGGCAAATGGCTGATAATATTTATAATGAAGGAGATGATGAGACGCCTGCTGAACAGCTAGAACGATAGTCAGCATTCTTTGTTTGTTTATACATATCTAAACATGCACATTATTTTATCCATTTTGGAATGTGCTCCTTAGTATCGTCTAATTAGTAACATTCAATTGATACGGCTATCTAGCATCTCACGCTTAATTTTAGCAGTTCCTATCATCAGTTCACATGTTCTTCTTGATTTATAAAGTTATGAATAATATTGTATTTTTTTTACTAAACGGATGATATCCGTCTAGTTATCTAATAATATAAACAGTTTTCACTAAAGAATATTAACATTTTGAATATAATGCCGTCGAATGTTTTCTTGAACAAATAGCAGATGCTTCATCGAGTGTTCGTGCCACTGCGGAATGAAACATCATTAATAATACGCCAGTTCAGTAGGCTATCGCCTGCGACAAATAAACAGGATAATGAAATGGAAGCCGTAGATGTTAAAGCAGTCGACATAGATTTTAATATTTCAAAGTGATTACATGTTTCAAGAAATGGGTGTGGATTGTGCAAGTGTATTTTTATTAGATCTCTTAGCTAATCAAGAGTTTCACTGCGAGATTTTTTAAATGAATTTCGTGAAACGTTTAGTTTACGTCGACGCCATCGCATCATGGTAAATGGAGGTATCCCTCCTGTTGAGTATAAGTGGGAGTTAGAAAGGTCTGCGCAGAGAGAGCGGTTTGGTAGATATGGAATGAGAAGTGGAGTTGATATAAAAATGCTGTGGCCTACTGTCGAGGTTAGTGGATTATCAAACTTTATCATGTTAAATGATTCATTACTTTCCCAAATTACGGCGCTGAGCTCTGTAATCCTTCATTTACTGCGTATATGTCATTAAATACCAATTAATATGTGATGTTCAGTGTGAATTTGATTGTATAGATTTACCCGCTTTCAAATTTTTCCTATTTTCGTAAAGCTAGCTGGTGGTTTAGTCGAAGAATCTCGGGTGTATTAATTTTTTTAAGCAATACTACACTGCATTCGGATTAATGGTATGGGGGGTGTTATGATAATGCGTGTGACATAAATGAAATTTTGGACATAATTCTTAATGAATTGAGAGTATTTAGGAAGTTATGGAGGAGCAGACATTGAGATTGTTCCGAGAATACAGCGATGTTTCAAACGAGTTGAAAGTAATGCAGGAAAATCTAAAAGCCAAAGACGCTGCTAGGTATAGTAGATAGCAAGAATGTTCCCTTATTTGACATTAATTATGGTTTCTAGCTAACTTTTTTGAAAAAAATCTCTTAGGATGGCAGAAGTCGAGAGTAAGGTAGCTCAGTATCCGCAACTTCTAGCCAAATTTGAAGCCTCTCAGGTAAAAGCTGAGAAAGAAAAAGACGCCAAAGAAGTTGCTCTAGAAAAACGGATTCGGTGAGTACACCAGGAACAATTTTTGAATACATGATCATTCTTAATATTTCTAGGTTTTCAGCCAATTTCAGTTTATAATTTTATTTTTTTACAGAGAAATTCAGGAATATTTTGGTTACTGGATGGATCCCAAAGATCCACGTTTTGAAATTTTGATGCAACAAAAAGAACAAGAGGAGAAAAAATTAAGTTTTAATAACTATTTCTTATGAGTTATTATGTGACTGAATCGTTCAAATTAGCTATTTATGCTTCTATTTATATGTCTACTTGGTCGTTAATATTAAATATATAGCATACATTTTTCGTATCAATCTTTAGGCTGAGAAACTCGCTCGTCGAATGGAAGTGCAAAAGAAAAAGATTGCAGAAGTATAGCTACAGTACGAATTTTTGGTACTATATGCTGCACGTGTTTACAAAATTGGATATAAAATTTTATTAATTGCATCTTATTTCACATAATACGTTGTCTGACACAATTATTATCTTTAAAATTTTGCTGTTAATTTGTATGAATGAGTGATATTTATTATAGAAATGCAGAAGTTTTCAATTCTGGAGTATTGTGGGCTCTCTGAGGGTGGTTCGTGTGGTTATTGTAAGAATTCAAGGAAAAAAACAAATCTAGGTACAGTATCAGAGCAAGTGGTAAATACTGAAGGAACTGAAGGGAATTCGGTATCATTGGGTAGGTTATGGTAGAAGTAATAATAAATCTGTGTTTATCGATATGGTTAAGTGTTTATGCATGAATATTGGTATATGCCTGTGTTTAAAGTACTCTTGTGTAGTACTGAGTCATGTTATAGTTTATGGGATTATAGTTTTAGCTGGAAAATTACAAACCTATTTTGAATTTACGAAGAGACGTGAATTATGTTTATTAGGTGTATAAAACATAGTTCATTAGATATTCGATTGCCATGTTACAGGATGTTTTGGGCATGCTTTGGATTTCGAATGTTTTATGCAATTACTCGAAATGGGTTGGAGTGGGTAGGTACATATTTAAGAATGGTGTGAGGGGTGGGCCCAGACTCAGTACTCAGTATTCTTTCGGGCTCTATAATATTTAAATAAAGATGACCAATAAATAATGAGTGGTAAATTCATTAAAATAGTTGGTTTACTACTATAACTATTTGTGTTCCAGGAGTCTGGGCTCATAATCTCAACTCTATCAATTATCAACACATGTTGGATAGTGGATGGAGAAGGTCTAATGTTCTCGTACTATTTTACTTCTTTAAAACTGTTATAATTCGATATGATTTTAGGTCAGGAAAATATATATATAAGCCAATTATGGATAAAACGTGTTGTCCACAGTATACGATTAGGTAAGTTTAGATTAACTATGAGTTAATTTTTCCGGGATTTTTCATTATTTCAGACTTGAAGTAACTAAGTTCTATCTATCGAGAAATCAAAGAAGAGTCTTACGACAAATGGTCGAATTTCTTAAGAATGGTATGCGTCCACGTTGTGGAGTAAGAGAAGAAGTGGATCGTGAGAAAGTACGAATTTTATTACTTTACTATATTATTAACGTACTATTTCTAAACTGTCTTATAATTATAGTGATTAACCCAAAATAATACTTTTGTTTTTAGCAGTTTACTACTACGGCTAATATTCCGAGTAAGAACTACAGTATTATTTCAAAAAAGAGGAACTCTACTTCCCTAATAAAAAAGAAACAGATGCGAAGAGAAAAATGCTTCAAACGATGGGAAGAGCGGGGTCTCAACGTGGACGATATGCAGAGACAAAGAATTGAAAAAGTTTGTTATTGAAAAATGCCAATATCGATATCATTTAATGAATAACGTAAATTTAAATTTTATGCAATTTTTATACAGCTTAAAACATCCTATTAAGGAGGATGCACGCAGACGAACGGTGGAATCATATTATATACTGAATGATACAAATTGGATGCATCGGTTGGAGGTTGTTTTTATAAAATATCTGCCTTTATAATTTATTAACGCGATTTTGCCTTTTATCACTTCATTTTAAAAGTATTTGTTCCAAGGTTAAATTAGTGAAAACGGGAAACGAGGAATTTAATGAGCGAGCTGATGAATCATATTTGCTTTATGTCAAATATCAGAATACGGTAAGAATCTTTGTATATTAATCTATATTGATGTTTTATCACTTGTATTCATATTTCAGTGCTTTAATTAATTAACAATTACAATTTACTAGGTGCATAATGACAAAGATTCTTCTAAAGCTGGTTATAAGCGATTTCTTGTTGATTCTCCTCTATTTAACGATGACAACAGTGGAATTCTGTAAGTTCATCTGTATTATCACGTAGTGTACGTATATATATATATATATATATCGAACATAATTTTTTACTATTTGGAAGGTAATTTATTCATAATTATCAGCCTGAAGTTATTTAATGCTTAAAAAATAATTTGTAAGAAAAAAAGAGGATGTCTTTGATTATTTTAGTGTTAAATATTGAGATAGAAAATCATAGGTAAATTAAAGGATCTGAAATAATGTTGGTCTGACGGACAGAAAACGTTTTTTATTATAATCCTAACATTCTATTTTTTTATCAACAATAAAACTGTTCGGAAAACATTTCTGTTTTTCTTTTTCGATTTACGCTAATATAAATTAACCTAGAGTAATCTTTGGGTATTTTTATGTTCCGAATTCATTAATATGAGAGTTGTTAAAAGCTAGTAGACGATGAGGTTTTTGAATATAGTTTAACCAAAATTTATCCGATTTCGTTGGGTTTTCATCTTGTAACATATGGTAAAAATTCTAGATAGTAGTATAAAATATACGCGATGTTACGTTGTTTTAATTTTATTGGGCAATAAGATCTTGTAGGTACTATCTTGTAGTTATTTTCATGAACATGCACTTTGACTTTTTTTTCCTCATTGTTTAATCCGGGGGGGATATCATTTATGTAAAAGTAAAACTAGGTGAACAAATGGAGACCTCGAAATATTTGTGTGGTGAATATTGTCAAGTCCACCATCTAATCCGCAAAGACGTGCTTTTGAAGATAGGATAAATTTGTAGAATTTAATTTAAAAGGAAAATGTTAGTGATCTAGTGATTTTAGATTCGAGAATAAATTTAATCTGTGGAAAAAGTTTGGAAGAAGTTATAAAAGTTCGAAGGCTATCTGTTGAATGAAATCCCTAAAGTTATCTCTGTGAAATTCATAAATCTAGTACATCAATGGTTCATATATTTTATCCATAAACATTAAATCAACAACACTTCATTAATGTATTCATGATTTCTTTTATATATATCTTAAATAAACCACTATGTGATGCAATCCTCCATTCATTTCTAATTGTTACGAAATATATCATTTATGGCAAATTACTCCTGGCTATAATACTATACTACGCAGAATTTAAAACATTTATAAATAAATGGATACTTTTATTTTTATTAGACCAGCATTTGGTTCGTATCATCAGTGGTATATCCTTGATGGACGCCTTATCGCAGTTGGTGTTGTTGATATTCTCCCCCGATGTGTCTCTTCGAAGTACTTATTTTACGATCCAGAATATTCTTTTCTTAGTCTTGGTACTTATACTGCATTAAGGTATGTTTAAACTAATTGAATTTCTCTATCAGAAAAGCTTAACTGTTTTTTACCGACTAAAGGGAAATCGAGTTTACCCGTGAACTGCACAAACAGAGACCAGAGCTTAAATACTATTATATGGGATATTACATAGATACGTGCCCGAAGATGAGATATAAAGGGAGTTTTCGTCCAAGTGAACTTCTTTGCGACCAATCATTAGAATGGGTACGACTATTTTATATTCCAACAATTTTTTTTCTTACAGGATTAAAGTTTAATATTGCAGGTTCCACTGGATGAATGCTGTCGTCTACTTCGTGATAATGATAGTAGATTTACTGTTTTTAGACCTAACGCTCCAACTCCTCCGCGAAAGACTAAACAAGATCTTGAGTTATTAGTAGATGGGCAGGTTAGTGTAATGTGCTTTGTTATTATCATTTAAGGAACTATACCTAAGAGTCTGTCAATTTATTGTAATTATAAGATTTAAAAAAAATTATTATTTCTCTTTTTTTTTACATCTTTGTAAATGCCATTTTGCTTTGCATAATAATGATTAGCCCGATTATTTCAGGTCCTTTCGTTCGATGAACTAATTTATTCTCACTCTGATTACTCATCAATGGATTCAGTTTGTGAAAAGTTGAAATTATTCGCTTCTAAAATAACGGTGAATATGACGTACTTTTTATTATACGTGGAAGAAATACAATCTGTACATAGAGGCGGTAGTTAATGTAATGTATTAGTTTAGTTTTATTTCAACTTTAGCTGCTAAATTTGGTATTATTACCTTGCTATCTAATTATATTACACTGTCCCGTAATCATTTTTAACAAATGTATAATTGGAAATTAGATTTCAGGAGTTTCCAGTGTTAAGTTAGATAGACTTTACTAGTGTTATGTATTCATTCGTTAGAAGATAATCTTTTTTCCTATAACATCATTACATTTGCGTATCGGTAATAAATTTTTTTCAAATTCTTTACATTATACGTTTTAGATGTTTTATAGATGTTATGTCAGTTTGGTTAACATAGACCTCAAGGATGTTAATAACGGTATAATTGGATTAAGAAATGTAGCATAGATGTGAAGTAAATATTAGGAGGTGAGATCCACTAGGGCATTCCTAATTTCCCTTCTGATGTGGTGACATTAAAGTAAAATAGAGTGATCAGCAGAATATCTACTTGAAAGCTGTTGTAGATATAATAAGGTAAAGGTCCTCATTTCATAGGAAGTTAAATATACTTCCATGAACTATGGTTGTATTACATTGCTTAGTGTTTTCTATTAAACTAATGCGTTAGTCTTTTAAGCGTATCAAGGATGGAACTGTCAGAAATAATATCATCTTACATATAACGGGATATTGGTTCTATTTCAGGGTTCATTATATGTTTACTGTATTTTCCCCGTACATTTTACATATATTTAGTTCTGTATATCAGCATAAATTATATATCTAACGTTTCTTCATATTTATATTGAAATCAACATGATTTTGAGTTTTATCTACAATCCATTCTTGCTCAATTCTAGCTATTTGATACATCAGTGTATCTAGGAATACAAAACATACTAAACACATAGTTTATATGGTCGTTTTTACTGCTACTTGTTTATTATACAGTAGTGTTATATGAAATGGAATTTATTAAATAACTACTTTATCATTGCTAATTAATTGGATAATTAATCAATATTTTTAATGTCGATTTTACATGGATACAACGTACACATTCAAGGAAAATATTTTGTATCTTATTACAAACACTAATTCTATATCGGCTTTCATTTCTCATATAACAAAAATAAGTTTTAAAGCATTTTTTTCAGTTTTATACTATCGTTACATTTTCTCTAAACGAAGTGCTAGTCCAGTTTTATATTTGCGCCCTGCAATCATCGTTGTTCGTGCCTGCGCCGCTCGCAACTTAGCTGACGTGTCATCGACAACAGTATTTGAGTTAATTTATTATTATTGTTTTGTTGTAATTTGAGATATTAATTAAAACACAATTTAACTGTAAGTGTTAAAAACCGCTTAAATTCTCCCAATATTTAATTTTATAGGATTTTAAAGAATTATGGTTCTCATAATTTCCTTAGTGATATCTCGGTATATACGGCCACTCAAATTCACCCATCCTAGTTGTTATTATAAAAGTGAAAGAAAAAACAATTATGTATATTTGTTATTCTGCCTTGATATGTATAGTAATTGTTCAATGTAATGACATTGAAACTTTTCAGCTCTGCTAACATTTTTGCTGATTATTGTTTTCTTTTTTTTCGATTATATGAATTCTATTGAGCAGAATGCTATGCGAATTGGTCTTCATAATCGCCTTTTCGGAACGCATTCTTGCACAGGCTCCGGTTTTTAAACGATTCGAATACAAACACTCTTTTCGTGCTCCAAACCTTGCACAGCGTGATGGTTCTGTTCCTTTTTGGCTTGTCAGTTTATGTTTTATAATTCCAATATTAGAGTGGTTATTAAGCTACTTTATTATGACTTATTTAAGTATTTTTATTAATTTAAGTAATTTCTTAAATCTGCCATATTTATTATAAATTCAAAGCCTGGTAACTAAGGTGTCTGGTGATGCAATTGCTTCGGGAGAGCAACTAAGATTAGCTCCATCAATGCGCAGTAGGAAAGGAATATCTTGGAATAAGCGACCAATGGTAGAGAGTGAGAACTTCCAGGTATATTGTTTTTTTCATTGTTTATTATTTATGTTTTAACTTCATGTGGTTATGAGAATCTAGCAAGAGGAACTCTTTTCTTAATTAGCAATTATAACAGCAAACAAGACAAAAGCTAGCCTGTTTTATTACAAATATTTCTATGTATCGACATATGTACCAAAATTAAGTAGTGAAGTACTAATTGATATTTTACCTAAAATTGGAAATAAAAGTAAGATTAAGTTTTTGTTTTAATTTCCACATTTACACGAGTATATTATTATGAAATATCTCTTAGGTCGACATGAGTTTCAAGGTTTCTGGTCAAGGAAGAATTGGAGCTGATGGTATGGCTATTTGGTAAGTTGCAATTTATGCATTATATTTATGTCCTAAACATAATAAACAAGTTTGTCATGTTGTAGGTATACTGCTCAAATAGGTTCCTTGGGAAATGTGTTTGGTGCCAATGATTTTTGGACTGGAATGGGTATGTTGTGTAAATACATTAGTGATATTGATTAATTATAGTAATAATTGGGAAGTAATTCGAAGAGAATAAGTTATGCTAATCTAGGACTCTTCTTTGATTCTTTTGATAATGATGGACAAAAGAATAATCCGCAAGTTGCTCTGATGCTCAATGATGGCACACGTCAATATGATCATCATACTGATGGAAGTCAACAGTTATTAAGTAGTTAGTTTTATCAAGAAATCTGATTAGAATGAAGAAATCGGAGAATCAATTGAAGCTATTTTAAATATTAAGTTTTTATTATAAAAAAACCATTTAAACAATTTAAATAGAATATTTATTACTAAATTGTTCTTAAATTGTAGGTTGTCAACGTGATTTCCGCAACAAACCATTTCCTGTGCGTGTTAGAATTGAATATCTAAAGAATGTGCTTACTGTGCATGTTGATGATGGAATGCAGTCAGTGCCCCGATACGAATTATGCATGAGGTACGTTAAAATTGTTATAGAACACGTATTAGTTGCTAGTGTTTTTATTTGTAATCATTTATTTTTAGGGCTGAAAACATCTTTTTGCCTCGTAATGGTTACTTTGGTGTGTCTGCAGCCACTGGTGGACTAGCTGGTTACTAATTCTAATTCTATTATATATTTATTTGTTTGGATCTTTTTTCGTGTAACTAATTATAGTTTATAGATGATCACGACATCATTGATTTCTCCGTATCCTCCCTGTTCACCGATATGCAGAAACCTGTGTCCGCAAGTGAGTTGCATCATGAGGAAAAACAAAAATATGATGAAGAATTCGAGCGTCAGATGAAGGAGTTTGAACAGGAAAGAGCTAAGTATGTTTTTTAGATTTAAATAAATTAGATTTTGTCCCTTGAATTATTCGAAATTTTAATACTAAAATCACGAGATGTATTGATAGTTTATCTGGAAAAATATTTCTTCGCTGTATATAGGATATGTAATGCTTCTAGAAGAATTATTTTGTAAATATTTAAATTTATTGGTAGGTTCAAAGAGCAGCACCCAGATAAAGTCAAAGAAGATGATGAATTTGACGAAGCGAAATATTATGAGGACGCAACTGCAAGGGAACTTAGACTTATTTATGAGAGTCAAACAGCTATTCATCAGGTTAGTTCTGAATATATTAAATATTATCACGATAGAATTTTTCCTTATTACATTGCTTTATTAGACGGATGTGTATTATTTTCTTAGGATATATATATATGATTCAAACTATTGATAATTCAGTAGTAATATTGAATATAAGTGCTTGTCACTATTTATCAGGTTATGCAACAAATGGAGCAGCATCTGCAACAGATCCAACAAACGCAACTAACTCAAGGATCAGTTCCTGTGCAATCTGACCAGACTGGACAGATAAGTACGTCAAACTTTAATGCTTCACTGTAAAAAAAAAATAAACCATTGCTTCAGTATCAACTGGTGGTGGCTTCCAACAGCACGAAAAAAATGAGGTTATGCAATCATTGAGGGACTTAAGTCAATCTGTTAGGGACATGAAGCAATACGTAAATGAAATATTTACAAAGACGTATAACTTGGAGCAACGGTGGGGTCAGGTCAGTTTTGTAACATCAATCCTAGTCTTCATTACCTGTCCGTAAAGGGAGCTTTGCTTAGATTATACCCAAATATAATTATGTGTTCTAATTAACTTTGTTTCAGGGTCCACAGAGCGGAATGGAACTGAAGTTTGACAACCTTCTCAGTGAGATTAGGACAGTACGTGCGAATCAATTACAGCAGGTGAGCATAGTGGCATGTGTACGTATGTGAAAGTGCTAGGGTATGCGTGAGGAGGTCGCTAGTTCGGTTCTGGTCCGTGATTAGTTCATCTAATTACTGTTCACGTACTGATTAATCGTGAAGATCGTATTAAAATGAGACCAGCAAAGCTTTCCCGTGTTATAGGGAGGTGTCGGCATTGCATCGACTTCTCAGCCTAGCGTAAGCTGTGTATCATCCAGCTTCTTCTTGGCCGTGATATTTATGCAAGGACTAGTCATCGTGGTCGTCATATTATTAAGGTAAATTCCCAATTTCGCAAAAAATTAAATAAGCTGTTTAAATTCTATTTTCAGAAGCAAGCAAGACAAAGCGAAATTTTACTAGGATTATTGTGAGCTGGAATGTCAATTTCAAGTGTCAAGCCACTACTTTCTAATTGATACCTGGTGCTAGGACTTGATTTTAGTTTTCATTGCAGGGAGTGCCTTAACTCTCATCTTCATTTACAGTACAATGAGGTTCTAATTTATTTTAACTTGAAGTCCAAATATTTTTTCTTGGGTCCTTTGGTTGTACCAAATTCTGTGATTGTAAAGATTTTTTTTTCTTTCTGAACAGGCAAATGTTAACATCATTTTTTTCGGAAAACGTTATTATTGATGGAAGCTTCAAGAACTGGAACTAACGGTGAGAGTTCTCGTGGTATATGACGGATGTCTTCAAGAATCTACAATGAAACTGCTTAATCTTAACCGTATCATATGCAATCAATATATTAACCTTATTTGAAAACCGCTTCTCAAATATAGCAAACTCCTCCTTAATATTAAGATCATCGAAAATACTTTTGATTTTCGAGATGCTCTCTTCGTCTGACCTCCCATAGTTTCTCTGGAAAAACAAATTTAAGTGGTTGATTTAAACATGCTTATATGAACAGGAATTAAACCTTAAATTCGGGTTCCAGTGTTGGTTTATCTCGCAACTTCTCGACTGCACGTACACTTATCCACGTACATTTTCCATCCTTAATATCGGTGCCATCTTTACCTGTAAGAGATGGATCCCCAAACACATCCAACATATCATCCTGAAAATTGATCAATTCCAGCGTATAATAGTAAATTCAACTGCTAATATCCACATATATTCAGAACGAACTAGCCTGAGACTGAAAGAGAAATCCTATTTGATATGCTAATTTACGAACTATGGGATGGCTTCCAAGTCGATCACTTATAATAAGAGCAACTTCCATAGGATGGAAATAGGAGTAGTGCGATGTTTTGTGTTGTACGAGTTGCTCATATCTAAAGTAATATCAAAGCAGTAGTTTTAAAAATTCCGTCCTTATAAAGCAACCTTTCCCATGTGAATCCATTCGTATTACGTATTGAAGCTGTATCCAGTAACTGTCCGATTAATGTTATTTGCTTTGACTGAAAAAACTCGAAACATCTGTGAAAATCAGATATAACTTATTCCATACTTTTCTATAAGACTCGCAAATCTTCTCCAAATTTGGATGGCTGGCATAGAGTTCTCTGCAACTTAATAAATAATCACTTTGTCATTAACTACCCTATAAAATTTTGATTAATAAATAACACTAACCGAATTATCTCGTTCGTAAAAGCATCTAGCAAGAATGCATCATTAACCGCACTAAGTCCAATATCTGGCTGAAATATTTTAACGTGGATAATACATCTATTAAATATATTACTCTTACCATTTTGTACCAGCACGGTTTCTGGCGTCTTCGTTCAGAACCATCCATAATATCATCTACTATCAAATAGAATCCTTGTACCTTAAAAGAAAATTTTGTTGGAAGCAGTAATTGTTTGAGTGTCTAAGTATTGAATCATAGAATTTGACAAATTAACAGAATTGGGCATTCATAAAAACTACTCGTAGTCGCAGCAATTTTAATGGAAGGAAATTTGCCCTTAAAAGTCACTAGATCTAAATCTTATAAATCTCGAAATACATCCAATCTTGGAAATGAAAATGAATAAAACATGCATCAAGTTATATTCGCTTAAAATCACTTTAGCGAAAGTATTGGTAAGAAATTTGTTAAGATGAGCGTGATGATATCACAGGTAACTTTAAGACGAGTCGATTAGCCTGTTCAACCATATAAAGGAAAAAACTGGACATCTAGTGAAATATTACATTCCGTTTCGAACAATGTTCATATCGAGCGTTGTTTTCATTCTAAAATTATAGTACTTAACATTTGTAAAAGAAATTTTGGCACGCAGTATATATATACTTTATATACTACTAAAAAAAACCAGAATCTTTTCTTTCTAGCACGTATCTTTGTAGTTTCGTAACAAACAACTGCTTAATCTATCCGCCTACTCATAGTAATACAAATATTTTAAACAAATTATTCAGATCGTTTTATTTAATGAGAGGAAACGTACCATTTCGAGGGTGGCAGCACACTCAGCCATTATATTTTTCTCTAATTCTGAAGCTTCTGGATTTAGAGCCAAAAACGTATCAAGTGACAGTGACGCACGAGCATTTTTTCCTCCTCTTACTGTGTGGTCAAAAAGCTGAAAATAATATATAAAACTTCTCAATGAATTTGAACACTAGGAAAACTATATTAATAGGATCGCGACAAACCATTTTTGTCCTATACTGTACAGTACAGTACTCTGTACTTCCCTTAGACAAACGCAAAGCTGCTGTATCCATAAAACGTTTCCTAACACCTTTCAGTGCATTTTCTATGAGTTTTCCACTCATCTAAATAGTAATTTTAATCATGAAATTGAAAAAATGCATAAAAATTTATGAGGACTTTCCACTGCTTATACAAACTAAAATTCGTACATATATATATATATATATCGGTTTAGAAATATTTATGCAAGTAAATATTACACGATAAAGAGAAAATGTATAGTTATATCTATTATATGAAGAAATATAAATTAAGTAAAAATCACAGCATAAAGAAATTTCCATTACAAAACCCAGAATATTGAGCAGTATTTCTCACAACTAACATCAATAGACTTAATAAAAGATTATATCATGATTGTAGCTGTTAAATTTGAATAATTAATCAGCTCCTTAGAGGAACGAATTAGTTTATAGTATTAACTGACCGATTCCTTTGAAAGGAAAAACTAATCTTCCCATTCATCATCATCCACTTCTCCACTACTATGAGAATCATCATCTTTGCCCATCACATGTTCCATTCTCCTTTTTAGTATGGCTGCTACATCATTCATCTCAGTAGCTGCCTTTTCTGCAGCTGCTTCTTCAGCCAGACGAACCTGGACCAGTTAAAACATTTAGTCAGTCTACAAGTGTGATGGAATATCTATTTTTAATAAACCTTTTTAAGTTTTATTCCACTTTGGATCTCGGCTAGTAAGTTACTGCGTGAATCAGGCTTCTTTTCCTCTGGTACCTCATTCTGTAATGGGATATATAATAAAACTTTCATGAAAAGACATTTATACTTCAATATGTTTATACTAAACTTGACACTCTATATAAACCAAATATGAGTCATTTAACGTCATTACACTTCTAGTGTTAGTGTTATATGTACAATCTATTATGAAATAATGTATAACAAATGGTCTAATTAAGTTTACGTACCTGTATTTTAGCTCCAGAAAACGTTGCAGCCGTAGGAGCTGCAAGCAACCCCAATGGCGGCGGCGGTGGTGGTGGTGGTGGTGGTAAAGGTGCCTATAAGCTAGTAACTTTTATTTATTAAGGATATCTTAAACTAATCTAAAATTATGATTTTAAAAAGTTAAAATATATTGAAATTTAAAAGGTACCATGATCTGGGTATCGTTGGGAACAAATTGAATTGTACTTTGTGGAGGCATTTGTTGAACAATACTAGAGTGCATCACGGTTGGAGGAGGCGGTGGTAACTCTTCCTCGTCATCATCAATTGACAAAAGAGCGAGATCAGGGGGTGGTAGTTCGCATTCTCTCTGTAATGAGAGATAAATAAATAAAATCAATTGTTTATGATTCTGTGTTAAAGTAGAAGTTTAACATATACATAATAAGTAATGAAATGGCTAACAAACTATAAATTAAATAAAGTGACGTATATAACTTTACTATACACTGCTAAAGGTACTAACCTTGCTATCTTTCGGTGGACTTAAACTAAGACGATGTCTATCTGCAATTCTTTCAATTATTGGAGCAGCTCGAACGCTCATTCCAGGAGGAGGAAGAAGTGATGTCGATTGAACTGACTGTAAAATCGTACAGCAAGTAGTAATAAGTCTTTTTAAAAAAGTCGAGTTAACATTTTCCATAGTAACTTAAACATTAAAGTCAAAAAAATGCCTTACCTGAAAATTATGATTTTTATTGAGTTGAAGTCCTAATGCTTGTGGTGCTTGATATTCTTCAGGAAAAGACAGTGAGCTGATTTGTGGATTGCGTAAAGAAGACATGTACCTAAGCACACCAAAATCGATCAGCTCTTCTTAACTATAATTAGAAAACTTAATCATAAATACCTATTAGCTTGCTGTCGAGTTACGTCCTGTTGTTGAGCTCGAATTCTTTTTTTTTTCGGGCTTTTGCCTCCTTGCCCAACAGGAGATTTTACACGTCGTCTATTATCATTACAATCCTAAAAATTCCAAAAATAATATTTCTAAAATAGCAATTTAATAATTTAATAAACTAACTTTAAGCATTTCCATACGCCATAAATCAAAGAAGAATGATGGATTTGTGTATAGACTTAAAGCACTAACAGCATCACTTTCTCTGTAAAAAATAATGTAAATTACAAATATGCTGTAAATAATAATTCATACTACAAACCTGTATGGGTTTAGGGCATCAAGATTTGGAGGACGGTCACACCTAGAATAAACTTCAGCTAAAGCAGTTGGAAGAGTGATACGATCAAGAGTATGCTGATCCACTAGCATTGAACTCTTGAATGGTTTGCGCATTTGAAGTTCATCCAGACTAGCTAAACTATTCATATTTGTGTTAATAGAGAAAAATTAAGATACAAAATTATTACCTTGTTCGTTACAAGAATCCAACTGAATAACTTTAGCCTTCAGACGATCAATTCGTTGTTGCAAAGTGTTTGATTTGTGATCTAACTTCATAGCATCATGATATATCTCTCCAAAAATATGTTCAGCGTGTTTACTAAGTGAACTTAGTTGTCTTATCAAATTTGCCAGTGTACTATTAGCAACATACTGAAGTTCTTCTCGATTTACTTCACGAGGAATCTGACCTTTGCTTACATCTACAGGAGAAACTGCCCGTTTTGTAAGCGGCATTGGAAATTTTTATAGAACTGAAAGTACAAAAATAACATTTATTCATGAATTAATATA
This sequence comes from Heterorhabditis bacteriophora, assembly GCA_964036235.1. Taxonomy (NCBI): domain Eukaryota; kingdom Metazoa; phylum Nematoda; class Chromadorea; order Rhabditida; family Heterorhabditidae; genus Heterorhabditis; species Heterorhabditis bacteriophora. The sequence continues at coordinate 348,047 of OZ038427.1, read as the reverse complement.
ACAAGAAAATAACTATGAATAGAAACACGACTAATATGAAGTAGAATTAATAAGAAAGTGTTAGAAAATTATTATAGCATTAGAAATCAATCCAAAAATGACATCATTTCGTTTAAAAACATAAAATCCAACTTGCGCCGTATTCAGGAACTTTCGTTGTTAGACGCCAGGATTATGGTGGCCTAAATCGCATTGCCACGCGTCCATCACCAGTGTTTCTCTGTGTTCGTTTTTGGGTTTGTAATTCGTGTTCGGAAATACTAGCGAAATGGCAGCAGTTGGAGGTGCTTCAAGCGGAGGGCAAAGATTTTCTGTATATGGTTGGTTTAAGTTTAAGTGGTTAGATTTGCTTTAGATTGAATCAATTGAAGTTTCAGTTAAAGGCTTTATCGGTGTTCTCATTGGTTCTCATTGGCCTTCGAAAACAATCCGGTATTGCAGGAGACATCGTCTGCTCTGGCAGTTTTAGCCATAATATGATATAAAATCCATCTGGGAATCTAGTCATGGTTGCGAGGCTGAACGGTGGAGACGGGACCGACAATGCCATGTACGAACGGTAGAAGGCATCCACAATAGACTTAAGTGGCCTTTCAAAACTCAGCATAATTGCATTTTTGCTCTCGCTCCCTTAGGAGATCCAGTAGGCTGGTCTCATATTTGTTTCAGATAGGTTAGGTTAGGGTGCCTTCGTTCTCCTAACGGCCTTACCAACGACTGTGACTGAGTGGTATCGGTTTCTTCTTGTATTTGGTTTTAAATCGTTATTGAACCAGGTTGTTATAGTTGGGAACATTCCCTATCAGACAACTGAGGATGACATTGGACACTACTTCAGTCAAGCTGGACAAGTGATGAATGTGCGGTGAGTTGTATGTTCATGTGCGCGATTGCTGTTTTTCATATTTTAATTTCAGTATCGTATATGATCGTGAAACTGGGCGACCTAAAGGATTCGGTTTCTGTGAATTTTCCGATGAAACTGGAGCACAGAATGCTGTTAATCAACTGAATGGAACAGATTTTAATGGGCGTGCTCTTCGTGTTAACTGGGCCAACAAAAATTGATCTCAGCTATTACTTATTTTTTTATATAGTATCTGTAGTGTTTCATTTGTTAATCAAATTATTAATAATTCGGATTGTCAATAAATTTTCCTTGTAAGGCGTACTATTTACAATTAGTAGCTATGTTTTCCTTTACAGGAAAAGGGTAGAAGACAGCAGGATACAAGCTCTACTGTGGTGCCGGCAGGTGCCGTAAACAGCCAGTGGATAGAGTAAAGTTTAAATTGGGTTAGGTCTCATCAGTGTAGTGGGGCTAAGCTGAGTTAAGGTTTACTATCCTGTTATTGGCAGTTAAATAAACAGGTAGTACAAGAGGCAAATTCCATGCCCACCTAGTGGTGTAGATGAGTATCTACTTTGCATAGTTGATGATGGCTAGAAGTCTTACTAGAGAAATGTGTACAACTGAAGAGTAAGACGGGCTAAAGGGTTTCTGTTATGGACTTGAGGCATCTATTGTGTTTACAGGATCAGTAGCTCACTCAGTTTCTCTTATAATTTAAAATTCAATGTACCCTTATTGTTAATTAAATTTCTAATAAATTGGTTTAATGTAAATTGGTATTTTCAATACGCTAGTAATAATTCTAACGATATCTATACTGTTTTATTTTAAAGGGGTAAGGGTTTGAAACGTTTCAGGGTTGCTTCCGTTATTACTCATGCTCAAGCGGACTACTAGTGGGGTGAGATTCGTTTAGCATTCTACTTTGCTGTCTTAGGTTTGAATTAAAATTTATTAAGGCTCCTGTCTACTCCATTTTCAATAAGAGGACGAAATTAAGTCCTAGTGAAGTTCTATGTGATGACAACGAGAGTGAAAGGTTGTGGAGAATTATGGCCTGGAATGTAGCTGGGTTGAGAGCTTTCGTAAAAGTGCTTTGTATTCTATTTTATTCGTTTAACATTGGGTTTTAAACAATTTAGTATGAGTCTATTAAATGGGCAAGCAATATGGTTTATGAATTTAGAAACAAGGGCACAAGACTGTTATTAGTGAATCTGCCGATATCTTATTCCTGAGCGAGATTAAGTGCAAAGAACTACCAGCAGAACTTGCTAGTGAGTTTAAGGTTGGTTGATATATTAACTGTATTATAAAAGAAATTGTTATATAATTTATAGGGGTTCGATATACCCAATGTTTTAGATGTATGAGAAAATATTGGCAGTTTCTCAAGAGAGGAATGGGGGTTATGCTGGAGTGGCTTTATTAAGTAAACTAAAACCTATTAAGGTAAATACTATTTATTCATTAAAACGACGTATTGTTTTATATACTTTTCATGTGCCTTTCTTAATGAGTTTCCAAGTAATTTTTAAGGTGTGGAAAGGAATAGGAGATCCACAATTTGATGGCGAAGGTCGCTTAATAATTGCTGAATATCCTCGATTTTTTTTTATTGGATCATATGTTCCCAACAGTGGTCGAGGTTTGGTGAACATGGAAAAAAGAAGGCTGTGGGAGACGTTGTTTTTAGCTAAAATTAGGGAGCTTGATGAGAAAAAACCTGTCATCTATGGTGGGGACCTCAATGTGGCACATAACGAAATAGGTTGGTAGTATAATATTTTAGTTTCTAGCTAATACTTTATTAAAGCATTATTACTTTATTACAGATTTAGCCAAACCTGATTCAAACAGAAATAAGACAGCTGGTTTCACCGATCAAGAGCGACAGTGGTTTAGTACCCTTCTTAATGCTGGTTTCAAAGTTAGATATTGGTTTATCTATATTATGTTTTTTTCGTATGTTATGTTTTACCATGCAGGATACTTACCGTACATTACATGAAAGAAAGCAGGAGTTTACATTTTGGTCATTTGTGGGAAATGCACGAGCAAAGAACATAGGTTGGAGGTTGGATTACTTCGTTGTTAGTAATCGAATCATGAATAAGGTGAGAATTAATAGTTTAGAACTACTTTATATTATTTATTGAAATGTACTCGAATTTGGTTACAGGTGAGTGCAAGTGAAATTCGTACTGATTGTATGGGAAGTGATCACGCTCCCATTATTCTAGAAATTGATATGTAGAATCTATTTAGTTTCTAGATCGGTATATTTTATAAATATTACTTTTTACATATATTTTTTGATTAAATATATACCGGTTTTCGGCAGGGACAACTATCTGATCTCGTTTCATAATATGAATTGTAACATTATTTTATCTGAGAAATAAATATTACAATATATGTACATTGTAAAGCATGTTTTTTTTTTCATTACCAGTATGCACATGAATTTAGTATCATTCACTTTGATGAGGTGTACTTTATTATATAAGTTACTCTCATCTTGTAATATAAGTGCGTGTAGTATTCGTACTCCTACGTTATTATCGTTGCTTTGTTTTATATTTATTCACTAAAGATAATCGAGATAGCATAATTGGTTAATATTCATTGTAATACCTGTTATATTTTATGGGATTATACATGGCATAGCGTGTAGAAATTACTTGGAATAGGCTGATGTAAGAATACTTTTAAATGAACTAAAATCAAAACATACTAGAATAAACTATTTTCAGCTTTATAAAGTACAGTTTATATTTCTTATTTTTTGTATGTATTTATGACGAGATATATTTATTCAAAACGTGTTTAATTAATTAATAGTTACCGGGCATGAGATTCACTACTACTATATTTATTGCTTGAAGTAAATAATTACTAAAGTTCTGTGGATGTTTGAGAATATGTTAGAAACAGCTCAACAAAGCAATCGATTTGGAATTTATTTTTTGCATTTGATTTTTGTCATATATTATTACGCTTTATTTAGAATTTTAGTGCCAATAAAAGACGTCTACAATCCTTCAAATATTTATGCTATTACTATCTTTTTAAAAACTTAATAATTTAATAATTATGTATCAAGAGATTACACTGGTATTTTAAGTAGTTTAAATGTAAGTAGTATATCCTTCTTAAGGTTTTGAATATATCAAAACATACTGGTAAAGTCATTATTAACTGGATAAATACATTACAAATTAATTAATATGCTAAATTACACATTACAATTGGTGTTATATATCTAATTAAGTTTGTTAGAATTATGGTACTCTCAGCCTGTTTTATTTATTATATTTGGACATTTTTTGACTATAGAGTATCATGGGAGCTGATGGTGGTACGATTCCGAAAAGATGTGAACTTGTGAAGAAGAAGAAGAAGACTGAAAAATTAGATAGAGCGATTAAGAATGCCACTAAATGGAGAAATTGTCAGCTTACGCAACAACCACTTAAGGTTTATTGATTTGTCTAGTTGAATTTTTTATTCCCCCAATTTCGTTTCATTTTTTATAGAAACCCATAATCGCGTGTCGCTATGGCAGACTCTATAACAAGGAAACAGTTATTGAGGCCATCCTTACAAAAACAATCACCAATTACGAAGTGGCTGCTCATATCAGAGGTGTTAAAGTATGTTTGAAATTAAATACAACTTTTTAAAGAGAATTGTTAGACTGATGTTTTGCAGGATTTCAAAGAACTAAAACTCACGGAAAATAAGGATTTTAAACACGATGAAGTGAAAGGAGACGAATACCTTGATTACAATCAGGTTCATTTTTATATAGATAAAAATAATATTATTTTATATAGAGCTTCTTCTTTTGTGCTTCTATATTCTTTAATAATTACTAAATTTGTTACTTATAGTTAATTTAAATTATTTTAGACACAATTTCTTTGCCCAGTTACTTCAGTACCAATGAATGGAAATCATAATTTTGTTGTAAATTGGAAATGTGGCTGTGTATTTTCGGAGAAAGCACTTCAAGAGGTGCCTTTTAATTCTTCTGTATATATACTTTGTTTTAATAATCATAATTGCATTCGAAAGTATTAGAGATATTTTAAGGTGAAGTCAGAAACCTGCCATGGCTGTGCTGGGCCTTGGAATCCGGAAGAATCGGTACAGTTGTATCCTGAGGATGAATTACTACAGGAATACGTTAAAAAATTAGCCGTTGAAAGAGCATATAGAAAAAATAAAAAGGAGAAAAGTAAAGGCGATGATGAAAAACAAAAAAATAGAAAAAGTGGACGTGAGTTACATCGTCAATTCTTTTCAATGTGCTAAAATTAATCAACTTTAGTTCAAAATGTATTTATATTTATTTTAGAAATCGACCATTTGACAGATAGATCAAGGAAGGTTGAAAAGAGGAAAGTAGAATCAGAAAGTGAAATCCAAGCCGATCCAACGAAATCTGCATCGTATAAAAAATTATTTACAACATGTGAAGAGGCTAAAGCAAAACCAGAGGGACATTGGGTTACATTTAATCCATTATATTACTGATCTCTTAACATATTTTCACGTTCTGATATTCATATTTAGATTCGTTTTTCTGCGGATTTGTAAATATTACTGCGTTGATAAATAAATTGTAGTAAACTTTATTTACTATTGTCATTTCTAGAATAAATTGGTGTTCAGATCGTAGTATCCGATAGGATATTTGAGTCATTTTTTCTTGCGTTGAGATGATCAAGTTTTTGCACTTTCTTATAGATGTTATCCGTTCCTTGTGTAGCTTTACGCCGTGGTCATGCATTATCAGGGTCAGTTTCAATAATATCGTTATTAGTTAAACAACAAATACACGTTCGAAGCATATCAACAAAGGACGTTTTCAATTTAAGTGGTCAGGTGTGTTGTAAATTTTCTTTTTCGATTATCTAGGAATCATTGATGATAACCTAAGTGATTTATTGATGTATGGAATCATTGATTTTGCATTCCACTATTTTCCAAGTATTAGTTTTTTTTAAAATAACAAATATATTTGTTTTAGTTTCTAGTCTAATTTAATGTTTTAACAGAAATATTTTAGGCCTCTGCACTAGATATTCCTTCAATACCTGTTCCTCCTATTCCTGCTCGATCTATCCAAGAGATTGTTGAAGTTTGTCTTTCTCTTTTTTTTTAAGAATTTTTTGTTCCTCCACTTATTAAACTATTTCTTTGCCATTCTTTCTTATTCCAAGTCGACTTTTTCATTACTCTATTTTTTTCGCTTATTATGTATGTACTCAGTCCAGGCTGGTGAATCCGCGTTGAGTGAACTGGGTTTAATATCGTGGTGGAAACCTTCGAGCTATTTCCGAATTGCTTTGGAAAGTGTTCACACTTATGGTGATCTACCGTGGTGGGCAACTATTATTACTGGTTGGTTTATTTATATTTCTCTAGAAATAAAAGCTATTATTTTTAAAAGTAATTTGAGATAAGGTTGAACTGTAAATATTTGACTCATAATTACTGTCTACAACTTCTATAATGCTAATATTTTAAGTGCTGAACGATAAGTATATCTTAAGGATTTAATATTTAAAGTGTAGTAATCAGTATTAACTTATTAACTAACGCCTTTATTTTTCTACTTCTATTTTGACTTTTTTAGTAAGTACTGAAATAATTCTTTAACAAAAGTAACAATCATCTCTATTTTAGTCAAACGTCTAAGTGTTAGGTTAAGAGTCCTATTCCATTCAGGTTTAATAGTATTGGTACCTTTTTAGGCCACTTTCAAGTCTATTTTCTTATATATTATTTGTGTTGGAATAACTTTAATAATGATTTTTGATTTATTTTGTAATAAATACTTCAGCTACAATAATTCTTCGACTTATTCTCATAAGTGTACCTATAATGTCACAACGACTGGTAGCGAAGCAGAGCAAGTATAAAAAAGAGCTAGATGAGTTTAGACAGAGGATGGATGATGCTAGAAATGAAGGAAACAATTTACTTCGTGAGTAATTATTTGATTTCTCAGTTTATAAGTATTTATTTATAAAAATTATTCAAAATTTCTTATTTTAATTCTTTAAAAAATACATTTTACAGAGCAGCAGATTTTCTTAGAACAACGAGACTTCTTGAAATCGAAGGATATTAGATTAGGGAGACAATTATTAATTATGCTAGCAAATGGTGGTGTCTTTGCTACTCAATTTTTTGCGATTAAGAAAATGGTCGAGGTTTGTTTATATTATAGGTAATTTCATTGATATTTAGTAGTGAAAATTAGTATCATTTTCTGTTTAATACCACATAATCTTTTGAATAGATTTATTCTTATTTTGGGTAAATTATCCTGGTTTGTCAACTGGAGGTGCTCTTTGGTTTTCTGACATGACTGTGGCCGATCCATACTATGTATTACCACTTGTCAGTGCAGTTACTATGGGAATTGTTACTAGAGTGAGTTTTGTGCCAGATTTGTATTTTTTCGTGTGTTTAATTTACTGTTTATTCAAGATTAAATAATTTTCAGTTTGGAATCGAGGTGGGCACTTCTTATGAACAGATGACTCCAGGTTTTCGACTTGGGATGCAGTACGGTTTACCAGTAATAATCTTCGCTGTAAGCTCACAATTTGCCTCGGTTAGTGTATCATTGTTATTTTTTGATTTTTTATGTTATAAAAATAAATTTCCTTATAGGCGCTATGTGTTTACTGGTGCACATCCAACTTCATGTCTCTCATCTACGCGGGTGGATTTAAAATTCCTGTTGTCAGAAAATTGCTGAATATTCCGGCTGTTGTTCGATACGAAAGTGGAACGAAAAAAAACAAAAATTCTTTTAAGGAGCTTTTAGCTAAATATAAAGGTGGCACTTTTCAAAAATTTCATTTCTTTACCATTTCATTATACGCTGGTTGATTTGTTACTCATGCAATTTTTTCGTGTGGTTGTTTTTACAAGTAATTTTCGACATATTTATATTTATATTTTAGCTAACAAAGCTACGCCTCCTAGCTTTGCAGAATTGAGAGAACGTGATGCACAGCAGTTCAAAAAGGCTGGAAGAGGGAAACCAATTGTGAAATAAGTTATTTTTTTAGTTACTGTTGCTGTATGTCTTTGATTTTTTAAGAATAGATATTCAAACTAGTTAAGTATTATTGTTCTATCGAAGCTGTAGATTTATGTATTAGATTTATTACTGAATGTTAAGAAATGATAGAATTGTTCTTAGTTATTGTTATGTAATAAAGACACTAACAATTATTTTCTTAATAAATTTTTTGGATTGGCTGTGGATTACTTTATTTTTCTCGCTAACAATGAGATGGAATACTCTTTTTTCATATAATAACGCTGAGGATCTAAAGATTTCTGACATCTCGTAATTTTGGTCTTCTCATATCTAGTTTTGTTACGTGTTTAGCTCTATTATTTCTTCTTACGTTTTTGGTTTCGTTTATCTATTTAGTTATATTAATTCTTCAGTGTCTATAGGCCTAAACTTGCTTAGAGGATGTCAATTTATGGGGAGTGGTAGGCCCTTAGAGTATTTCAAAACAAGGCCGAGGGTAGTGGCTGGTATTGGTGTGGAACTGTTCTATTGTAAACTTAAACTCATAAAAATTTAGAGATCCTAGAAGAAGTAGTTTATGTATGTATTACGGAAATTACTAATTCAGTATTAAATAAACTATCTGACTACTTTAAGAAATGAATTTTCGTGTGTTCTGCTATTATAATCGCGGCAGCGGTGTTGTATTTAAATTGTTCTGTGGGATTGGTGTAACTTATACTGTTTATGCAGTTTCTGCGAGTGAACTAGGTTATATTGAACCGAAAATAAATGTCAAACCCAGGAGATTATTTAATATATACTGTTCTTACTGTCTATTAAAAAAAATGCCTTGATCAAGATATTCCTTTAGGATATTGGTATTTTCTACAGGCAGATTATAGATCTGACATAAATACATATTTTTTTGTGGTGTAATTAGTACTAATATTTTTCATGAATAATATTTGAGTGGTCATTTTTCGCTGTTATGTAAGACAAATTTAACTTGAATTGAGTTCTATTATTGCTATCATTATTAACTGTTTAATTTACATTCCAAATTTAGATGATAGTGTTTATCATTTTTGGAAAGCATTATTTTGTAGACTTTTCTTGTATTTGAATATTATGCATAATCAAAATTAGATGCAAATTGTTTACTATTTTCTTACTGAACTGGTTTATCGGATTATGACCATGTGTCAATACCCTTTCATCAGCATCAAAGCGTTTATAGTTAAGTGTAATAAAAAATATGTCGACAAAGTAGTACTAGTACCAGATATATAAATTTAGAAATATTTTCAATACTGTTTAGTCGTAAATTACTTTCTTTAAATTGGTTTCTGATTTACATATAAGCACTTGGTATAGCGTCTTCTCTTGTCATTTGCTTTCTCTTTGAACATTTTTAACTTTATATTATTATTATATATATATATATGAAGAAGTTTTTGGGATTACTAATGAGATGTAACCCTAAAACCGCCCTTTATTTCTAATTTGGAATTTGTGTCACTTTTAGATAGTTAATAAGCTCTCATTTATTTACAGTAATATTGAAGTTAAAGTAATCCTTTTAAACTATTTGTTTCTGCTACTGTCTATATATTATAGATACTTCACCATGCTTTGACACTTAGTGATATTCTCAAATTTCTTTAAAGGCGTGAGCAGCTACGGCCATACAAACTCTAATTTTCACATATGATATAAATCTCCTCATGCTTGTACTATCTTATTTATTTCGACATACACAAGAAGCCTGTCATCCTTTAGCCCCCGTTTTCCGTGCGTCTTTTCGCCTTTCCTCAGTGTCGACCTTTCTGTCGACGCTGTGGAATTATGTCACGCCATCAATCCCTCTCTAATTATCGTCTTTCGCTCATCAATTACTCCTTCACCATATTTTGCTTGCCTAGATCTTCCCATTTTATGAATATCGTAATCTATTAAGCATACTTAAGCTTATTAAGTCGTAACTAATTTAATTTGTTGGTTTTATATAATAGTTAGTTAAATTTCTTGCTTTAAAATTAGAGTTGGGAGTCTCCATATTTCTATTTCTATTATATATGTTGTTCTTTAAAAACATACAAATTTTTATCCACTATTTGTTTCATCGAGAACTGTGTTTAGTGATAGCCATTTCTTATAGCCTAAGATTTAATTCAGAGCCTAATTGATTTTGCCGTGTCGTGCATTGCGCAAACTTTGTTTCATTGGCACATGTTAGTTGATTTGCCAATATGCAGCTATATTTGTATTTCATATAAAAAATTTTGTTGCAAGTTGGAACTTCTCACTACACTGTATAAAATTATTGTTTCTAGTAATACATGCTACGCTATTTATAGCTTCAATGTGATATCGCTATCGCTAAATCTACATATCAGTTCTTATGAAAGCAATACAAATGATTATGATAATAGCTTAATTCTACCAGATTACTTCTTCGTTGCTGACTATGAATTTATGCCACTAATTGTTGGTAAGATTTCATATTCTATCTGAGTGTATCACATTAGGAATCCTCTTTTATTATATTGTGCGAATAACAAAAGGTACTAATTACAAATGCCTCTAGAAAAAATAATGTTTCGTTCATAATTTATTAACATATAATATTCAACGGTAACTCTAGGTTGTTTGCAATAGTTTCTGCGTTTTAAATAATGATGGTATGTACTTATCACGCCTATTTACTATTCGTTATATTCATAGTGATACCCAGTAGCATTATTAATATAGCCGTTTCTATGAGGAGACTTTCTGAAAAATCTTATTACATTTCTGTTTGACTATGAATCCATGAAGATAATGTACTTGTCTTATATATATATATATATATATATATATATAAAACAAAGTATTTGTCGGTAATTTCAAGAGACATTTCTCCATGATATTAATCGTACAGTCCCGAACGCGCAGGTGCATTGGAATGGGGAGGGGTTTGTGCCGCGAATATTCTTCTGTCCAGCCGCAGTCGTGTCATGTATTGATCGATCTTGTCACCCCAACCACCTTTCAGCACTGACCCCCTACTGGGTGTAATGTCCCGCTACTGTCGAATTAATCGCTATCAGCATAGCACTTCTACAGTTTTTCATGATATATCTATACCGCTCTTATTTAAAGTAATCATACAAAAAGATCCAAATAAGTAAATTTTTTATGTTCGTTTCTATTTTTTTTAAAGGTACAAAACACATTTATTCCTTAGGATAGTCAGTCATATTTTTATCGTTAATTTTATTATGAAACTATAAATTTTACCCCTTAGTTGTAATATGTAAATCATTGAATTTCCTGAATGTGGCCTCTTCATTCGTATTATTACTTTTTATATAACCGGTATGTTAGCATTGCTATAATTTTTCTGAATATCTTATATTGAAGAGCAATACCACTGAGAGTTTTTTTTAAAATTTTATCATGTTCTGAGTTATCATAATGATGGCCATGTAAAAGCAGATACAACTGTACTATAACATTACACAACAAATTTTGAGCTGTTTATTATACTATTTGTAGTTTCTTATACCGTTCTATACATTTTTAGCGGTATATATTATAGCGTTCCTTAGTAATGTATGAAAATGCATTAATTCTCATTTATAGTTATCTTATTTTCTCATATTTCTAGATCTTCTTTTTGTTGTCATATATTTGTAAATTTTTATGTTAGTTAAATTCATAATTTTTAGATAGGTCGTTCTCTACTTATTATCCTTTTGAAAGACCGGGTTATTTTACTCTTTTTTAAATATTACGTTGATTTATTATTAGAATCATAGCAATTAACCAAAACGTACTCAAATATATACGAATACATTACTTAGTATTGAGCTTTCGCGTAATAGTTTCGGTAATATGGAAAAAAACAGTTCATTTTTTGTAATGTACTATATTTATTTTAGAATAATCAACACTACACTTTGTTTTTCATATTTGAATATAAGAAAAATTGTTAGTATATTATAAAATACTTATGCACGCTTGTTAGACTGTATTTTTGTTCGAAATTTAAGTCTTTTATTTGGATACTTAATTAACAGCTAAATTATTTAGGTTTTTTACACTTAGTAAATCCTTAATATTTAGAATATCACTACATGAAATAATTAAGATATTTTTACTCATGCTTAAGTGGAGATAGTTTATGCTAAAATTTATGGTGCTTCTTGAATATTATTTTTTGTTGATTTTAGATATAGTTAAATAGCCGATGTGTTCCGTCTATTTTATATTCAGTTTTTCTTTATTTTGATTTTTTTTAGTATTCACTTTTTATCGAATATGAATTCTTGATTCTAGTAAACATTAAGACCACATTAGTAGTCATGATGTAGTTTTGTATATTTTGTATTTCGGTAAAATTAGAGATCTTCTAAAGTATTTACACCAGCAATTCTAGTGCTATTACCTAACTTCCGAAGCATTATAAAGAGAGGCTAAAACAACATCTACTATTATAACTGCTCTCATATTTTGCTCTTTCGATTTTTAGTAACTGTCTAAGTGGAAAATGTTACCTACTAAATTATAGTTTAAGGATATTGAGATTCAATTAAAAGTTTTAGCTAAGGTCTTTACGAACTGATGTAAAGAACTTTTATTTCGGTATTCTCGATATATTAGATTTATATAATGGTAGTCACTTTTATAGTGATTTATTGTTGTCTCAGCTGTAAATAAGCGTTTTACTGCTTACTAAAATAGTTTCTTGTTATCACTTAGTAATATGCATATTATTTTGTATTTTATTGTATATTACATAGGTTCTCTTAGTTTTGTTCATGGACCAAAACTTCTCGAGGTGTATGCATTCATTTATTTTGTTGATATATCATTCATTCACTCACACCGTTCCTATTCGGTGGATAACGTGTACTGCATATAATTCTTGTCAGTAAATAACCACAATGTCTTTTAAAATTTATATCACTGTGTGAGTAGATAATGTCATAGACTAATAACATTAAGCTTTTATTGATTGACTTATTTATTTAGACGTTCAGTTACGTTAGTGATCAGATATTTACTTTACCCATTAGCTGTACGTCCTTATAGACAATCAATATCTGTTGTATTCCAAGGATTTTAAGTGAGCCACTTATCGTCTTGTTCTGATCAATGAACCATAACCATTTTCACTAATGTTTAGTGTAAATTTGCACTGAGAAATAAACGATAAAAATATATTATGATGCCTTGATTAATAGCTTACTGCATCATTTATTTCTCTTACATCAATAGTTGGATATTAATTGCGTAGAATATATTACTTGGAGGTTTCAAATAACATGCAGTTCGTTAACATTTTGCTGATAATATTATTTTTTGGGCTTAGACGGATGGTTGATATTGCTAACATACTTAAGCTTCGTGTTTCATACTATATCATGGTATGTAGCTTATTAATAGAAATATTTCGTACCAACTTATGCTTCGCTGTTTATATGTTAATTTTCTTACAATTTCCTTTGAAAACTTAAATAATGTTTCATTTTACCAGTCATCTACGTTTGTTATTGTCGCATATTTATTGATTGGTTTACATTTCAGACATTTCGGCAATGTTAATCGAGTGATTGTATCTTTCGATCCGAAGCACAATTTTGTTTATTTTTGTACTATTTCGGATACTCAGTTACTACTGTTCCATAGAGGCTAACTAACGCTATTATCGTACACCTGACTGTTGTGAGTTCAAACCAACCAGAATGGATCACAAAGATCTTATGGCTGAAATGCCCGAAATCGAGAAAATGACGCCACAGGAACGTATTGCTTTAGCCAAGTATGCACATTTATATTTTCGTTAATTATCTTTACTATGAACTTATTTTTATTATCATTCACTATTTTACTGTTTAACACGATGTGATACGAAAGTAATTCCTTAATATTTACAAGTTATTTTTGTCTTGCAGTAGCAAATATTTTAGAATAGAGAAAAAGTGATCAGTCTTTTTTTTTTTTGGTTTATACATTAATGCATGAAATATTTTCTAAAAATAAGTTACTTTTGGAGGGTGGATTATGGTATAATAGGCAAGTGTTTAATTCAGATTTTTTCAAAGTATATTTTGTTTTTTTCTGTCATATTTTATACTTCTTTGTCCCATTAACATTATAAATAACGTAGAATTCTAGTACTAATTTATGATTAGGAAATATTCGTGATTTGTATATACGGTAAACAGTAATATTTTGAATTATTTTAGTTTTATTTCATTGGTTTCTTAATAGTAGTATTATTAGTCAAATGAATCATTTTGATCAATATGGAATAATATAATATAGTTTTTAATGAGAAATCATCTTAGTATAGTTGTTCTTAATAATTTTTTTATAAGTGTGCTCCGCTCAGATTTTATTTAGATTTAACAATAATCGAAGTAATTTTAAGGCGAGATAGGTGAATTTATTTAGTTCAACTAAATATATTTCGTATAAAGTGGGGAAATACTTAAAATAAGTAATATAGTATTAATTATTCAATTAATTAAAACAGATATAGTAAAATTTAACAATTTTTCGAGTTCGATAAAAAATTTAAAATTTAATCGTAGTGAAATAATGTGTTAGTATTTTTTCAGTTATCTTTATCTATTTAGAGAACGGCGTCGTGAACAGTTAAGGACAAATGATGAGAGAGAGCGTCAATTACCACCTCCGAGACCAAGACGGCCACGATTACGCTTTAGCCCTGAAGTAGCACTTCTTGAGGCCACTGGAAGAGCTGATTCGATAGAGGGTACGTATATATTAACTAGCTCATTTTATACTTTTACGATGTTTTAATTATTGTTGATCATTGCAAGATATCTTATGCTGCTTTTCTGTTATAAATAGTATAACGTATGGCTTATTTGTCATATATAGAATATTGAAATAAACATTGAAGTGGAACGTCTATTGAAAGAGGGTGCCAACCCGAATTCGCATAACGAAGATGGTTTGACACCATTGCACCAATGCGCAATAGATGATAACCAACAGGTAATAATTAACTAATTAATTAATACATACTTTTAAGTCGGAAAATTGGTATTATTTTGATTTCATTGAAAATAGTTTTATTTTTTTATCTAATAGATATTGTGTAGAAAATATCAGTTAAATAGTCGGACTACTTTACCAAGCCATAAAAAATGTATTTGAATTTATTAGAAATTATAGATTATGGTTCTGTTGCTTAATCATGGTGCTGATGTTAATGCTCAAGACACTGAACAGTGGACACCGCTGCATGCAGCTGCGTGTTGTGCTCATATTAATGTGGTCAAAATATTGATAGCACAGTAAGAGAAATTAATAATTATTCTTCATTTCTTTACTCTTTTTTTAAATGGTAATGGTATTTAGGTAGTAACAAAGTGGTACTAAGACCATTTTCAGACTTCAAAATTCATTTTAGTGGAGCTAATCTCTTGGCAGTAAATGCGGATGGTAATATGCCATACGATATATGTGATGACGAAACAACTTTAGATGCTATTGAGAGTGAAATGGCTGCTAGAGGAATAACACAGGTTAATTTCTATTTCTTAGTTTTAAATAGTTTTTACATCCTTAAATCTTTTCTAATTGAGCAGTATATAATGCAACCTTTCACTTCTAAATTACTTCTATTTGATGAACATGTAGAATTATTTTTCTTTTGTTTTATTAATTAATATAAATCAGCACTAAATGTTTTATTAAATCTGTTATCCCGACCTATATATTCATGAATTTTGTGTCATTTATGCAGGCTTATATTGATGATCAGCGAGGTGCTCCAGAGAAAGCAATGCTCGATGATATGAAATGTCTTCACCAACAAGGATTCCCATTAGAAACGCGGCAACCAGACGGATCTACATTTGTAACTATTATCAAGCAATATTTAATTAATTTTGAGGCTAATTTCTTGTCTAACGGAATGATAGTTTAGCTTCATATTGCCGCATCAAATGGCTATTATGACGTGGCAGCATTTTTACTGAGATGTGGAGTACCGGCTGCTTCAAGGTTTGCTTTTCATGTTTTTTCAACATGTTTAACATTAAGTACACATTTATTTAACCAACCATATATTAAAAGTAATATATGGTTTATCATCAGAGATAATGATCTTTGGCAACCAGTGCATGCTGCAGCTTGTTGGGCACAACCTGATTTGGTCGAATTAATATGCGAGTATGGAGGTGATATAAATGCAAAGACAAATAGTGGAGAGACACCATTAGGTAAGACTCGGGGAAATTTGTGTAAGTTTTCCTGGCGTAAAATAATTATTATATTAGATCTCTGTGAGGACGATACAACGCGAGCTGTTATAACTACTATGCAACAACAAGAAGCTCGTAAAAAAAGGATGGCATTTGGTGTAAGAGACAGTAGAAGGCAGAGTAGGAGGTGAACTGAGTATTTATTTGTGGTGTTTATAGTTATATATAGATCACTAGTATTTTCGTTGATGTTATGTTCTACTTAATAAACGGGATAGTTAAAATTTTTCAATATTTAAAATAATCCTATAGGCGGAAAAAATTCGAGTCGCCACAGCAGGTGGCGACAGGAGGAGATAATCCTTTCTCTGCACGAGGTGCCATTCGTCGGCTTTCACTAAGGGATAGAAGTGGTCTAACTCCTGCCAGAATAGAGGCACAGAAGGAGGGTGCAGATATTATTCGGTAATCATATATTTATTCTTTCGAATTTATTATATTCACTTAATTCTCAGAAATACGCGTTTCTTATAGTTCATGGTCAAAGGAGGATGTGTCTTCTGATATAGCTTCTTTACCTCAACTTCATCATTGTAGCCGAGATTCGCCAAACAAACGAGTACTCAAGGTGAACGACTACTCCTGCTGTTTCTTTACAAATTGTTCTTGCACAATAAATTATGTACTTAATTTAGCAGAGTAATAAGCCAAAGCCAATGAGTCCAGATGAATGGTTACGAAAATTGGAAACTGGTGGAGATGATGATGATGATAGTACACCTAAAAGGACGGGTAGTCAACGGAGGCGGCCAAAAAAAGGGAAAGGTATGGAAGGTAAGGGAATATAGCTAACGTAAATATATTTCCCTTTATTTAAGGAAATGGCCCAACAGAAATGCAAGATCTGCGACCTAATGGTGATGCACCACGTCGGCAGAAAAAGGCATGCTGCTGTGTTATCTGCTAAACGAATGACGTGTATGTCAGATGTATCCTGTAGTGTCAGCTGGTTACTAGTTTCCCACTAACAATTTTTCTTTAGCATTCTGTGATTTTTTTGTCATTGTGAATGATATTATATTATATTATCACATTTATGTTTACTGAGCTCTCTACTAGCTCATAATTATATCTCGTCCTATCCTCTAGTCAGGAGGAAAGCGTACTAACCAGTGAGCTTGTTGAGTTTCATGAATCATTTTCTGCGTTTCTCCGACCAGTTTTTGTAAGAAAGAAAGTTTTACAGGTGATGTATTAATTTATAATTTTGATATAAAACCATGACTAATCTTAGTAGTTGTGTTTAATCTAAATATTGTTGTGTATATGTAATCTATATCATTTTGTTGACTATAGGAGCTGCAGAGTAAACTAACTAGATTAAAACTATGATTTGAATAGCACATGCTTTTGATCTAGTTAGTTTGTTCATTTTCCTTTCAACTATGCCTACTACGGTTGTAACTAATAGCTAATATCGTTTAGATGTTTTCATCTGCCAGGATTCTACTTTTACGAGCCTATTTAACAGCTGCATTTATAGCTTGCTTTTACCTGATCCGTTGTTTTAGATCATTCATGTAAATTACCGCTCACTTACATTTTACAAGTTAACACTTAGCGTGACTTATTGATTACATTTTTGCAAGCATTTTAATGCAATTTTTTGCATTGTCAAGTTGTATTTTTATAATGGGGCCAAATCCACTGTGTTATGCTATCATGTGTTAGATCCAATTATAATTTGTCGATATTTATTAAATATGCATTTTGTGCTCCTTCATTACAGCGTGATCAGTTGGCGAGATAATTTTTAGTGTCGAAGACAATGTTCTCGAGAATGAGATAATGTACCATCTACTTCAATTTAGGTAAATTACTCAGCTGACTTCTCTAGGAAATATTCCATTTTCTTTACGGAATAACCACTTTATCCGTTCAATTATTAAACAAATGCCATACATTTTTTTAGAAAAACTTGTTGAAACGCTACATTTCCAGTATGCACCGCAGTTGTCCCCATAATTTAATTTTTTGTTTATATTTCCAAATATTCGTTTGAATCGAATTTCACCATAGTATATATAGGCGTCTACAGTAGTCGATTAAAGCATTCATTTCAAAAAGGAACTACACTCAACGGTGCCCACCTAATTAGCTTTTCTCACGATAAATCTAGTAACAGGTTATCAAGATAGTCATCACCCACTTACAAGAAAGAAGTCCATGCTACAAATTTTCATACCTCTTGGAACACCATCAGAAAACATTCCCAACATTTTATTGGAGAATTCTACAACAAATCTACTTATCAGCACGTTTTAGCTTAGCAAGTTCAATCCTGACGATTCTATTACGCATTTGCTTGGCCTTCATGAGTTTGAAGCGATCGTAATCTGTCAATTTGGTACGCTGAAAACAAATCATCTGTAATAATATAAGGGAAACTGCCATATATAATTGTCTATTAACTAGATCTTACAGAACTACGTTTATATCATACCACTAAATAAATTCAATAGAAAATCATATAAAGTACTTACAAGCCTCTTCTGAGCTATTTTTTTCGCCCAGTCAGTTTTCTCGAACTGCTCATTAATTTTAGCTTCATCAAAAGCAGTCTGAACTTTCTTGGTTCTCTGACCAACACGTACTTTGATGACAAACTTAGTTAGCTGTAAATCCTTCAAATTTCTAACACCACGAACAACTCCTGATGATGGTCCATCAATAAGAACCTGGAAAAAGTTACAATGTATTAAATCTATGGTTACATTGATGAATTACCTTGTTTCCATCAACAACATCCACAATTGTAGCGATCTTGCCTGCGTCCTTTCCCTTAGAGATGAAAACAACACGACCAATTTGTACCAAGCGTTTGAAGACCATTGTCTAATTTAATAAATTAAAAGTCATAGTATCGTACACTTAATACAGATTTTTTTTTAAACCCACAATCATAATAAAGTGCATTTAATGCAAATAGAAAACTACAAAAAACACTAAATTTCTCTAGTGTCGCAAAAAATTACTTAAGTGCTGAAACCAAAACGATATAATTCTAAATAGTATAAGTCTTCCCAAAAACCTAAATATATTAAAATGATATGGTAAAAAACACAAAAATCTTAACATTTTGCATAGAAAGTTTAGGACTAATCAAAAAATTTCAAACAAACTTCCACTTGGTTACTGTACATTTAAAATCGGGGTAGGATATCAGTTTTGGGTGTGTAATATTGAAACTCCCTCAAACAGCTTTCATATGTATCAAGGTTTGTTGCTATCATAGTTCCCGAGAACGTAAGTGGAGTTATCATATTTTCTTTTAGTCTTACGGGATTTATAGTTATTTTTAAATGTCTGTTTGTTGCTACATATTATGATTTATGTCTGTATTTGAAAAATATTAGATCAGTCTTCTCAAGTTAAAGAAATCCAATTCTAGTCTTGTCCACAGTATTTTAGTTTGCGTTTCTCTAGTATTGTACTTTGGGAGTCGAGTAACAACGATTCTTGTCATCATAAAGTGGTAGTAGTGAAGATGTTAATCCGATTGAGGGAAGGTAGGTAGGGATGATGAATTATTTTATTTTTATGTGACTATTTTACTAACGTCTTGTTTTGTGTATCATCCGTTGTTAGTCCAATTTAGTTTGTTTATTTTGAAAGTAAAATGGTTGTTTTATTTTTGTTTGTAGTTAGAAACATTAGAACTAGTGGATGAGCTACACGTCTTGAACTTGTCATATCAGTCTAGCCTCCCAGCGTGCAATGACTGACGAAGAAAAACCAGCCACTGATATGACCACCGAAAAAACTAAAGATAATAATGAGGAAATTCCACTGAAGGAAACAGAAGTAAAAGATCCTGAAATTTGTGGAAACACACAGGAACCACATTCAATAGATAGTGGTGCCACTTCCACATCTATAATGGAAGAGGTTTGTCGTCTTTATTATAACAAATATTATATTCAACATAGTTTCTTTTTATTTGATTTATTTTTAGGCCGAAATTCGAGAGAGTGGGGAAGTTTCGTTCGAAAGTGAAAAGAGCAAAGAAAATGGTGAGGAGGGTTATCACACCCCTGACGAGTCCGAAACTACTAATGTTAAAGATGATGATATCCTAAACATTAGGGATGACGATAAGAATGATGTGAAAGGTGATTTTCGTATTTTTACATATACTGTTTCTGGCATATTCGTTATAATAACTATTCATAGAGGGCACTCGTGAGCTGGATGATGATGAAATTGAAGAAAATCCTGCTTATATTCCAAAAAAAGGCGTGTATATTTGTTTAATTTTATTGTTTTATGATCTAGTGGTAATATTTTTATTTGCATAACTATTGGTTATTTGTTTTTTTCATTTCATAGTTGCATTTTTTCTAAAAATTAAGTAAATTTGCTTTAGGTAAGTATTATATGCATGATTCACGTGGTGAAGCAAACGATGATGGAGAGGAAAAAAAGACTAGTAGAGCTGATGGAGCTTGGAAACATGATAGGTAGTAGTAAAACTATTTCATTAATTATTTAAGTATTAATGGAGCTATTAATATTGAAATTCAGGTTTGATGAACGCTGGCAGCGTCCTAAAACTAAAAAGCAACTCTTAACGAGATACGGATTTGATATTCGCGATGAAGATGCTCTTCATGACGATGATGAGGGATTTGAAAAGAAAAAAGAACAGTCAGCACAGGTAGTACAATTATTGTTATCATATAAAATATCTTATTTAGATGGTTTTCTTTTTCTATTAAATGGTTGTTTCATATAGCTTCGGAAAAAGAATGTTACTGCTTCGGATGATGTGAAGGGAGCTGGGAAAAGGAGGAACCTGAAAAATGATAGACTAGGTAAGACAATTTTTTTCCTGATAGTTGCTAGTAAAACTAAAATAAGAATTTTAATAATTTGGGATAAGAAATTATTGAAATTCATTTGCTTTATTGGAGGATTACTATAAAATCGATTATCTCTATTCCTGGTTGTGTGGTATATCTAATATAAGTAATGAACATTTAAGTAATAGTTCCCAGAACCATATTTTATAATTCCATATTTTTTTACTGCATCAATGCAATCCTAATCCATTATTCTGTCCTTAATAATCGCTTTAATAGCATTTGCTAGTGGATATGATCATATAAAATTCCCCTTGCATATTTACCTGTATTAATAATGAATATGTAGCAGTAAACAGACTAATAATATTTCAAGATATTTATGACTTTATTCGCATTTAAAATTAGTATGATTATTCTCTAGATAGTTATTTTGTTTTAATTGGTTTTTCAGTTCGTCAAAAAGATGAACGTTGCCTAGAAAAGGATATGGGTAATGACCATGCAGTGAGAGATGAGTGGTCATCGAAAGAAGAAAGAATACCAAGAACTGAGCAAGAAAGAGAAAAGGGTCAGTGATGTTCTCGTTTATCTTTTATATGTTTGAGTTGTGGTTTTTAGGCAATCGTCGCATGGATAGAAATCAAAATCAAGGTGAAGAAAGGGCAGGCGAAAGAAGACAGCGAAATGACGTGCGTGTTGTGAGAAATGTTCGTGGTAGAGGAGGTTACGGAGCTGGTGGCTCTAATAATAGATACGACAGACATGGATCGCATAGGTTTGACTTCCACTTTCCTAAATTTTGAATTTGTTGATGTTATCTACAAGATAACGGATGAATGTTAGTTGTACTTTTTTTAGTGACCATATGTTTAGCTTTGTTATATTATTTAATTTTTTAGAGATAGGTTTGATAGAGAAGACCGCAACCGTGATTTAGAAGGGTATCACATAGAGCACCGTGGTGACGAGCGTGAATATGAAAACCATAGACGAGGAGTAATGAGGGGGACTGTCAGAGGAGGTATGAGATTTGCTAGAGAAACGAAATTTATTTTAAGTACATAAAACATCCAGGTCAGTCTAACTATGGTACTCAGCGACAATATACTCGCACTTTTTCATCTACTTATCGAGGCGGAATAAAAGAAGGTAACAATGTCAGAAGTGATGAATATCGCATAGGTCGAGGAAGAAATACTGGATTTGAAAGAAATGGGAGAAGTGATGGATATGTTCCGAGAGGTATGTTTTTTTTTACAAAGCCTTGCTAGGTGTTATTAACATTCTAATGTTTTTTTAGATAGTGGAAATTACTATCCTGAGTCTTCGATAAGTCGGGGAGGGTACTCGACAAGAACTCAACGGGGAGGTTACTCTAACCGTTCGAGTTCGCGTGGAGGGTATTCTACCCGGGGCTTTAGTGGTCCAAAAAGGTATTCAGTGCAAAGAGGTGATGCTCCTCCACAACATTACAGCAATATGCCAAGACAGCCTACAGATGTTGTTTATTTTGATCCTTCTCAGCAGGTACTTCTTCGCTATTAAGGCTTTGTACATTCAGTCTTATTTTGTGATAAATTACAGATAAATCGCCAACCCCCACCTCCTCGTGAAAAGAAAATAATAGAAATCGTCCCACCGTCAGCGTAATCATGTTCACAATTGTTTTTCTTTCAACAGCAGTATGAGCTAAATAATTCAGATTTGATCCTATTTACCTACTTCTCATCTGTTTATTGTTTATATGGTTCACACAATTCAGTTTCTGGGGTTTGAAGCTTGACGTCAATAATAATCAACGATTACTTCTACATTAAAAATTTTTTAAAAAAGAAATGTTTATTGAAGCGCCTATTGGTTCCAAACAGGATTTTACTGTATCCACCGTCTCACTGTTATTGGCATTAACCTATGTAGATGTAAAAGTGCTATTTGTGAGTGGATTCCTTTAATGTTTCCAAACTATTTGCTATAAGCTCATAATTTATAAACTACCCGCAAGATGCACCATTATATAGTGGGCGTGCTCGTATAACACTTCAATGCATGGATAACAAATTTCAAATAAAGTATAATTTTATCAACGGAACAACTTTCTTTGAAAAGCAAATTGGTTAGGACAACATGCGAAATATCAGTGGTGCGGACTCGTGCAAGGTGTAAGTAGTTCGGGTGTTGTGGGGAAAAGATCTACATGACCCATAGTAGGCGTAATAGGAAATTCGAGGGTGGGGTCCATTGGGTTCTCCACTGTTATCTGATCTAATTCATGAGCTGAAAAATTGTTGGTGTTAGCACCTGTTGAAGAAGGTGCCTCCTCCAAAGCTAGCATTCCAGTGGTGTGTTTCGGAACTTGTGAAGATGATGATGAACCTTGGTGTTGTTGCTGGTCTTCCAGATCCTATAAAAATATTTGAAAAAGCAGGTAGAATTTGGGCATAAACTAATTTCGCATACATCGAGAAAATCCCAATTTCCACCGAGAAGATCACGACAATTATCGATTCCAGCATCAACGCCATTGAGATACTCTTGCAGCTCCTACGAAAACTTTAGATATATTGTAGAAGATTACAGATAAAGTAGCCTATAAAATGTAAGAATTGGACCTGTGATATCTGTCTTTCCAGTGATGGAGACATAGTTATAGTAGGCGAAAACGAAGTAGGTGAAGCCTAAACGCTATTTCCTACATCGAAATATTACAGACAAAGGGGGCAACAAATAAAATAGAAATGGTTTTATATTATCACTAAACATTATTTAGATATATTAGTCAACGGTATGAGCACACCATATTATTAAGGCTTCCAGTACCTGTGAAGAACTAGGCTGCATAAGATTCGATGAGGAATCGATGTTGTGAGAATTCTGAGAAGAACTAGTGGACAAGTGGACAGATGCTTGATTTTGGTCAAAATTTGTAGAGTTACTTGGAGCAGACCCAAATCTGAAAACTTCTCTGAAAAACGAACATGTATATATACTACTCAGAATCTAAAACAGCACAGAAATAGGCTATTGTTTTGATCTATTAATGCAGAACTCTGAATTTGATTATTTCACTATAACCCAATTAGCAAATAAACGGAAAAAGTACTCCATTTGATTCTTCGGCGTCCATTCCTCAGTAACATCAGCAATGATCGGACCACGCCCACCGCGGAGTCCACCATTATCTGCTAATTCTCGTTGAAGACGATCAAGTATCTAAAAACCGTAGTAATAACTGCTTGGAACTTTATTTAGTGGACAATAATGAGAGTATTTTTTCGCAAATTCAAAATAAATATTAATTTCCCTTACATCAGTCAAATTCGAGTTATTTGACTGATTAGTGCGGGCTCTTTTGTTAGGTGGTTCATCAATGGCCAGTACTCCTCTCTTGATTACTCGTTTCGAGAGATTTGGTTGTACCATTGCTACCAAAAACTGAACCAACTGGAAACATAATCTTCAAAAATCATACATGTTAGATACATAGTTTAAACTTGAGAGGCTAAAAAAATGTATGCTAACTTTAGTTACAACTTGTTGTTGTCTATTGTGTTGAGCACGTTGAGAACCAATATGCTCCCATAAGGATTCATTCTCCCTGAAATAGATACAGACAATTCAGTTTAAAAAATTCAAAGTAGTATTATGAAATTTATCAATAGAAACAATTGCTAAAGTACATTGCATTAAGTATTACCAGATAAGAAAGACATTAACTGTCACCACTTTATACGTACTTTTTAATTTTAGGGATTTTACCAATTGAGCTCATAATATCATATGGTGAATGAGACAAATGCTCTCGGACAGAAATTTGAACTTACATAATCATCATAAAATAATTGGTACTTTGGTTTAAGGACTCATAATTTTTCATGATAAGAATTTGCTTCTTTGCAGAAATACGGATTCCAATACTAATTTTTTTTTCTGAAGAGATTCTACATCAATAATTCTCACTGTTATAGACGAAGCTTTAACTAGCCAAAGAAGCTTCACACACTTAGTAATTGATAACCAGAAATTATTCTTAAACAGAATCAAAAATTCAATCCCAGTAGATCTACAAATACGACATGCTAACGACGAAAATTACGAACATATTGGAAAAGAAAAGAAAAATAGTTATTCTTCTTCGAAGCACATAAACAAAATATAAAATAGCCAATGTTGAAAGAAGTAATGGATAAATGCTCCTTTGGATTGGATGCTACTATCACGAATACTCCACGTTACAAATTTAATTCTCGCTGGTAAAATCTTGTTGACAAATGACTCAAGCTGAGCACAAGCAACAAGTGATTCCTTTAAACATCACTGTCACAGGGAATATCGAAGACAAGTCAATATTTTAAAAACACTGAGAAGAAAATGAGACAAAACGTTATATCTGTACTGAAACCTTTTTCTGCAACAAAGGCTTACTGTCATCTAACTTACCAAATTTTAACCCGTTAGAAAATTCGATATGGTAGAGAAAATGTGATGCTCAACTTCATCATTCCAACGTAGAACATCTGAAAGCATGCGACGGAGTTGACCAAAACACCTGCCTAACATGGAAAACTTCACGAAGCATCTGATAGCATGTCGAGTAGCCAACGAGGAAATCTTTGGAAACAAAAGACTGTTAAGACATGTACTGCTGATATATTTGGAAGTTCCATTAAAGGATTATTCGTCATGCTTTTAGACCAATTCAATCCGAGAACTTTTGTCGTATCCTGTGGTGCCTAAAGAAATACTTACTTGATAAGTTCATGCATTTTGCTATCCATACTTCTCTGTTTCTCTCGCATTTGTCGAAGTTCATCCATTACCAACTGGATATTTGCTTGTGTTTGCACACTCATACCAGAGTTATCGGATGAACGAGTTGACTGCTGAAATAATTTCTGTTACTAATAATATTTGAAAGTATTTGGAAATCTCCATTGTTAGTGACGCATAATATTCAATGTCTAATTGCTTAACCTAGCGCAATGTATACGGTGTTTTTCACAATTTTAAGACTCTCAAATATTATTCATCCTGTTTTACACAACAACGTGTCAAAAATGAAAATTTACATCGAACGTGATTTTTTGCTTTTTCTGGTGGAATAAAAATACTAAATATCACCGGTTAAAAGATAAATGCGCAAACTTTTCCTTTTAACAAAAAATGTAAAACCATAAAGCACTGGTCATGTTATTACAGAGATGTTACAAGCCGGTACCATTACTGATTTTTGCATTGGTCAGTCTCGTAAGTTGTCATATTTAAGATATGATTGTTATTGCATTTCTCTACTTTGCCTATAGGATGTGCAACTCACTACATATGCAATTAACATAAATGTGAATACCCGAAAAATAGACAAAATCTAGTACCAACTATATTTCAATTTAAACGGTATGATTGTAGTTATTTTTCATGTTAAAAAATATACATACTTATGATGTGAACTCCAAACTTTAGCAACAACGATGAATATTATAATAGAGGAAACAGGTTTTTAACATGGATATCGATTACTCAAATAGAATGAGTAGAAGACATCTTTTAAAAAAAGTAGCTATTGAGATCAAACGTCAAATTTCAGTTTGATGAAATATGTTTATCGAATTCCACTAGAACCTTAATAAGGCACTTAAAGTAGCAAGATTGCAAAAAAGATACAATTTAGGAGAGGGTCCAAAATTGTCGATAAAAAAGTAAATGGCTATTTTCATGGTACATAGAGAATAACATGAAAAATTATCAGTTCGGTGCGTTACGACGAAATAAATTATCGATTAGTTGAAGAAAATAATTAATTCTTATTTAACCAGTAAAAAACTAGTAAAAGTAGCCTAAAATGGAAATATTAATAAACTGTAGGAAGCATATTATATCGAAGTTAAGAATAAATAAATATTCTACTGTGTCATGTATATTGAAGTTTTTGTAAATTATAAATGAGACTCGTTTATATACTTCCTTCCTTAAAAGCTCGTTATGTAAATACCTTTCTTTTAATATTGATCAGTAGTTCAGGATGATCCCTAACAAAGAATGGATGACTGAACTCGAGATGATCTTGATCCGATTCACTCCGAGTCAAACCGCCACGATCCAGAGGTGTCATTTTCCGAAATCCATCTGATGTAGTAATGATTAGAATTAATTAGTAGTTAAAAACCTGCAAAGCTACTAAACAAAGACCATGCTGCAAAAATAAAAACGGAATAAGTAGTTTACATTGTTATTAGTTTTAAGTGGTATCTAATCATTTATCACAGAGGGTAAGAAAGGATACTCTGTTTTATATTAAATTTTTTAAAATTAACAATATTTTATAATACCAAAAGTTTACTCACACATATTTAACTGACGAATAAGACTATTGAGATTATTATGCTTGAAATAATGGGGTAAAACATTTCTACAGAATGAATAGGGATCAATAATATGAAAACTGTAGCCACTCTGAAATATAACAAATTCAACTTCTCTATGGAATTTGGCTGGTTCGATGAAATATTAATATTACTACCACGAAAAAGATTTCCAAATCGTCTAACTGGTATCTACATTTCCTCTACCGTGATTGTTTATTTAAGCTGAAATTTGTAACTTAACATTATGCACTTAATAGCAGATTTACTTGGTCATTCACTCAACTACAGTTAAATTAAATTACACGAGACTAACTTCATCCCACTGGATAATTTGTTGATATGCTGGATCTTCAACTATATTCCATAATTTAATTAGAAAAAGTGGCATCTTCTCTTCCTCCTTCATGGTTGGAAGCTGCCCTATTGTTGTCTATAAATTTCAACCTTAGAAAAGAAGAAAACAACATATATTATGTTAGCAATTAGTTATTACATTCTTCAACGTAATTTATAGCAGGTTTTATTAAAGTAACTATATTTTTACCTGCTGCACTACAACTTGTGGAACATTCTGTTGATTACTGAGTACTTCCACTTTTGGAACACGATTGTTGTAGGACATCACTTTAACTATAAAACAGTAAATATTTAATGGAAAATTTCTGGTGTACTTTAAAAAAATATATATTTGAATCACTATTTTTCCGCATATCTTAACACATACATTTGTTGAAAATTTTCATTTTCGATTAATGCAAAGATCGTGTAATAAATATTCTATTAACAGAATCTATTATAATACAAAACTAGAAAGTCCGCATCTCGTACGTTTACGATTTTTCCTAGATTTCTTACTATTCTTCAAATTTCTAATAAAATGAACATCACATTATATAATTTTACACCTATATTATTAAATGACTGAAAGCTGAGGAAAGTATTTAATATTACTCCATTTCTCAAGATTATCCAAAATGTCACATAAAATAGTGCAGTGTACATCCAATAATCGTCTCATCATCTTCTGTGAAGAGTTAGTTCTGTGAAATGTCGTTCTTAAAATTTCGGTTCATTGGTTTGTAACTCCAAACATGTTAAAAATGGCAATTACACTTAAATAGATATACATTATTTTTCTTTATAGTATGAGAATATACACGGGAAATTAAACATTTCTAACCACTAAAATAGAGGTATTTATTAGGAAGTAAGATTATACATATATTGCAAAACTATGGGGGAAATATTGGTGCGAAGAAATTATATCAAAATGTTTTTCTTCTTCAAAATGAATTATTCAGTTCTTTCTAAGTATATCTAAATTTTATCAATTACTGGTATTCGTCCACACATTGCATAAGATCGTCATCAATGAGCTCTTTTTAAACGTATATAAGCATCAAATTTCTATTTTAAATGATACACAAGTAGGCAATTTTTTGTTACATGCTAACTATGTGTTACACATATTCTCAGCCATATGATTTCTTCTATTCTTGCTGTTTACTATAGTATTTATATGAGGCCACCGTTGCCTTTTAATTCAAACGACTTTTGAGAGTTGGCTTTAGGTACACATTTGTTTTTGCTTCTGAGTTTTTCTTAAGTGTAACAAATGCCGTATTTCTGTTTCTTGATTTATATAATTGTATGTCTTTTTAAAAAATGGAGGGAAATATTGGTTTATAGTTAATTTTTTTCTGAATTAAGAAAACTGAGTTCCAATTAATCCTACTCTTAATCTGCTAAATTACTCAAAAAGATGGCATGACATCCCTCTACTGTATATCTATTTGTCCAGTGGCCGCGACCTTGAAAGTGCGCCTAGTGAGAGTGACCAGGCCTATATCGGCCCATTATAATATCCAGCCGATGGTATACATATGTATTTACCTATTTTATTATTTTGTGTATTTCTGAAATATTACAACATTGTATTACTGAGTGTTTAATTCAATAAATATTACTTCTTAGAAAGTCATATTTCTTAACCTAAGATGAGACTAAGGTAGTAAGACAGTGGATTAGTAAAATTTAATTCTAAAAGAATAACAGAACACTAAGATACTTGTTAGTTAATCGAATATTTTTCCTCTCTAATTGTTCTCTTAAAAACTGACACGTCTTTAATTATGTATATTGATCTGATAATACTAAAGGCTATTATTACTTTAAGGTGAAATCTGACAAGCCTTTAAAAAGCAGAAATTACACAAATTATTAGATTCATTTTCAGAAATATTGTACTTGTTATTTCTCATGTATGCCTCATTTTGTTCTAAATTTGATAATGAGTGCTTTATGCCTAACCTCATTTTGTTTAAACAAGTTTGTCATACCAACTTAATCAGGTTTTCAATCCTATGATCAATCGAAATGGAGATGAGTGTTATCGGTAGCAACTCATCCTCAACAAGTCTGAATATTGAAACGGTAAACGTACTTTTAATTGCCCATCATCTTCTTCGTTATAATATAATATAATGTAGTAAAAAGGGGGAAAATGTTGAAAAATTTCAGGACAGTGTAACAAGTAACGGGAAAAAAGCACTAAAAGAGGGCGCTGTTCAACTAACTTCACTTTCCACATTGCTTAGCCATCATAGATATTTTTTTCTTTACTATGATACACTTATTGTTTCAAAACAAAAGTGAGCTATAATCAGATTTGCTTTCGTTAAAGTTCTAATTACACTAATTAGATTCTTGTTCATTGTCTCTTATTATCCTAAATGAATACAAGTACGAGTCTACTTTGGGTTATTTGCAAGTGATTTTTCAGAGGTACAGGTTCATTTAAACTAAAGGAAAAACTGCGTTTAGAGAAGGTTTGGATTGCATCAAGCAATACTTTGGACTCATTTTTAATTGGATGGCCTCTATCAAATTATTTAGTACATTTCAGGTTGGACATTGTAGTTAATGTTACACTAAATAAACGTAAATGTTTTGGCATTAATGATATTTAAACTAATACAAACCTTAATAAGGCTTTCATATAAATGAAATTATAGAAATCGAGAGGAAAAAGAAGATTGGTTTGAGCTACTTTCCCACTGTATTCAGCAATGCCTTCGACCATTGTTTACTACTATATCAATGGACATAAACGTTAGAGGAAGAAAACAGGTAGTGGTTGTCATATATAATTTAATTATGCATATGCTATATATTAAATTTCATATTTTTAATATACCACTCATATTTAATATTATGGAATAATTGTATGAAACAAGAGGGATTTCACTTTTTTTGTTTTCCTGGTAATGTCTCCTTAAAAGTGCAACTTTATTAACACATTTGAAAGTGATGTAGTAATGATTAAAATCTCAGAAAATAAGTGTTTTTTTTTCACTGTAGTAACAAGTAACTTAAAGGTAATACGACGGCGAATAGAGAATGGGAAAAAAAGTGGTGAGTTAGTACTGGAGACAGCAGGAGATCTGGGACTGCAACATACATCGTACGAATTAAGATTAATCATTGGTAAGACAGATTTTTCTTTAAAAAAAACTAGTTTTTAGACTATTGTAACATATTTCTGGTATATTCTTTCTTTTTCCAGCAGTTTTTTTTACAAATCTATACATACCCTCATTAGCATAGCACATTGCTACATCAAATATGTTAATTTGATTTGCATTTTTCCATGAGAACTTTTGGCTTATGTATACGTGGTATTCACAACAAAATGACCGAATTTAAAAGTTTTGTAAGTTTCTTCAAACTCGACTAAACGACATTTATAGGCGTTTCTGAAAATTGCTCCCACAAAATCGATATCTGTTATTTTAACGTATGAGATATTCTAATGAAGTTAATACGGTCAAGAGTAGATTTTCAGGCTTCCATAAACGCATTTAAACGACGAATTTAGCTAAGTTTTAAGAAATTTATAAAACTTAAATTCCGTCTTTCTGTGGTCGATACCCTATCTGTATATACAAAGATCTTTTCACCACAACTGGATCTCCTACAGTACTAAATTTAATAAATTAATATTAAATTATATAATTATTAGTATTCAATTAGGTGACAACAGTGGCAAAGCTCTTCAAGGTCCAGAAAACGTCTATGTCGCAATAATGGCAGAAATTGAGAAAAATGGAATCAGGTACATGCCGGCTTTTAGAAAAAAACCAAAGCTAGATAAATTGAACATTCAGACAAACAGGATTTAAAGCGTATATTTTAAATATAGATAAATAAGCTCAAGATAAATACCATATTTTTACTATGAAATGCATGCAAAAATGTTCATTAATGAAACCTATCGCAACTAAAACACAAGGATTAATTGTTTAGACAAACTTTTAATTTTAAACAATTAATTACTACTTTCTTTTCCTTAATACTGCAATATGAGACAAACAAAAACTTTCAAGAATGACACTAAACTATTATTTCCTGCTAATTATAAAGTTTTTTAAAACATGGTTTAAAGAGGTCGTAGGGATAGTTTCTTGCGGGTATCTTTTGCTTATGAGGTGTATAATACTATATGTTGATATTAACTAATTTTTTTATAATATTGGCAAAACAGAGTTGTTTTAATGAAAAAGTATTATTTTTAAATGAGAATTGATTTACGAATAAGATATATTAGGACCCAAGTGTAATGTTAAAAATTAGCTTATATCTAATTATAACTATAATATGTTAAGATTAATTAAAGACTGCCACTTCCTTTATAAGCTAGTTTACATTTCAAATTATTTTAGACTCTCTGATAGTCAAAAACAGTCCCTCGATACCTGCCCTATTGCTAGTGCTCGTCTGGTTTTGTCCAATATCAAATCCACTAAGAGCCCATCTCCTATGCAGATCGTCAACAGTATTAAGTGGGTATTGTTATCATTTATTTATTTTCACCTGATTTATAATATATTTATAATATAATTTCTAATTTATCAAATTTTCTCCAAGGATGTGAAAATTTACTATATATATATAATTCCTTTAAGGTAGCTATCTTCTGAAATAAACAAATCTATTCTTAACTTTTAAACACTAACAGTGTATATTATTCAAATTAGTGAGATTCGTAAGATAGTAAGTTGTTTCGAACACAATTTCAAAAATGACACGTGCATATTAATATTTACCATTGTGCTCTTAAGTTATATAAAGGACGTAATCATTTACTGTAAGCGCTTTGCAAGCGAGTTATTTAATATAGGGTTGGGACGAAACAAATAAATTAATAACCTGGAACAGTTAATTCACTGCAACAGAAAACGAGTCTTACATCGATCTGATTCCCGAAGTTTCTTTGGAAAAGAATTGGATGGTCCGACACCTCCTCAACCTATTATGACAATTGTGGATCATCTTAGAATGCAAGGATATGATACTGAAGGCATCTTCAGGTAGGTACTCTAATATTTTACTCTGTCTCTGATCTTTTCTAAATATGATATGAATTTTTATTAATTATGTTATTTCGTGAATACATAAAATAATAATGTCCTGATAAGGCCAACTTTAGTGTTTAGGCTTTTGTGTAGTTTTGGTATTACGTTATTCTCTGATTAGCAACCAAAATTTATTCCATCAACCCAAGAAAAATAAAAATAAAAACATTTCATATCTGCCAGACTGCTAGAAACAGCTGTTTTTATATGGTTTAGGAAGCGAATGGATCATGTGGGAACTATCTTGGTTTGTGAACAAAGAAAGAGCCTATTCATAAGGCAGAGATATTTGAATGATAAACTAAAGATAGTTCAAAACAGAGATAATAGAAGTGGGAACAACAGGGACACTAAGACTATACTAGAATGAGAATTATTAAGCAATGTTACTGAAAGTTAAAAAGTATATTGGTTTCACCAATTGGGACAAATAGGAATAATATCATAGTCATTTATTCAAAAAGGAGCATGGTAAAATATTGGTTGAAACTACCCATAGGTCGTTTCCTAATACCGTTGAAGAGACCACTATGTTCAATAATATTAAAGATTTTGCAAAAACGTGATTCCTTCGTCATATGGCATCACTTTTGTAGAACATCCAAGAGCGATGTCGTCAATCTCGTTTAAAAAAGTGAATAAATTTGGCATGAAAGCTTTATTGAAAATACTGCCGATTCTTGTTGTGGAGAAATAGTGACAAATATTTAATTGATTTTGTAGAAAATCTCCTAAACAAAGTACTTTAAAAGAATGTCGATCGGAACTGGAGAGAGGCTTAGTACCTGATTATCACAAATACAGTACTCACGTTCTAGCCTCAGTGCTGAAAGTTGGTATTTTCACTTTTTTTGTCTATATAGCTTGGACTTTCATTGCTAAGGTCTAATTTTATTTTGGCTTGGCGACGATAAAAAGTAATATATATTATTTCCGGAACTTATTATTCCTGTGTCAAGCGAGTTCTTTATAAATCATAGATGTAATTGTTTATAAAAACAGTATTATGTTTAGGATTATTTGCGAAGTATTCCTGGAAAAATTTTATTAAGTGGAAATTATGAATTATGGATGAAAGAAGTTACAGACGAGAGTGATACTGAAAAAAAGGTATTAATAGTTTTTTATGATATACTTCCTATTTATTTAGTAAATATTTGTCTCCAATTTTTAAATAATTTCTATTTAATTAATACTTCGCATTATGTAGTAGTAAGCAAATACGGAATTCCTTCCCATCATTTATCTCTCTCTCGTAATATTCATTTTTTCATTTACACTATTTTTAAAAATGGGATTTGAAGATCTTATTTTAATGATAACCCGATATTCTTTTTTCAAATAAATAAATCGTAATTTAGATTGATGCCTGTCGCAATCTACTTTCTCTTCTTCCTACGTCCCACTCCATTCTCCTTGCAAATGTACTTAAGCTTTTAAATAAAATTGCAAATTCTCCTTCTACAAAAATGACAGCTACATCATTGTCTGTTTGCCTCGGCCCAAGCTTTTTAGAAAGTCCAGGTAAAAGAAGATATAAAATATAAAAAAGTGAGAATAAAAAAAATTCAAAGTTAAATTTTAGGAAGATTTCTATTCAGATCCAATGCAAGGAGGCAAAGAAATACCTCCTCTTGTTGAGTTTCTAATTAAAAATGCGGCAGATGTCGTACCAGGATTTAGTGCTGACAGTGTGTTTTCCATCCTTAATCCGGTAAATTATTACGAATTTTCTTTCATCTCTGTTATTCCTATTTTTATAATATTTCTATTGTATTGGAAAAATCAAATGTGATTTTAGATCGATTATAATGCGAATCACATATGTAGTCCAACTCCCACCTGTTCCGATGGTGAAGACGATGGTTCACAGATGACTCCTATTATTAAAGAAATGAGAGGTAGGCAGAGACAGTAGGTGTAAAAAAATATATACATATCGGAGTTATCTGACATTTTAAAAACTAATTATATTTGTTTTTAGAAACAATGCTTCACAACCACCAGATATTTAGAGATAAAATTACCATACTAAAGAAATATCTTTTTGATTTGTATAAAGATATTTCTATTACCCCATTTATTACCTTAAAAATTAAATGGGATGAAATTGTCGTATTATAGAAGATTTCCGCTCTCAAACAAGCCTAAAGGAGGAAATTTATATCGACGACTTTGAGGGAAGCAATACTCACTTGCAGTCTAAATCCGAACATTCAGAAACTTTTTCGTTCTCATCTGATTCTGAGGATAGTAATGACGAAAATGCCAGGGCAACGTTTTCTAGAACGTCGTTTGTTTCCGCAACTCTGAAGACAGAAGGGTGTGAAGAAAGTGGCAACACACTCACAAAGGAAACTGTAAAGGTATATTTATAATTAGTATCACAATGATATCGCATAATTCCTTTGTTTTCAAAATTTCCTTATCTTTTTTTTTGGAATAATGCAGCAATTATTACAATCCAGTTGTAAGTATTTAAATTACTTTGTGAAGAACAAAACACTTTCTTTTAGAGTTTGTAAAGAAAGTTGGACAGTTTTCTATGTTTATAAGCTCTTTTATATGAATATAATATTGAAGTGATGCAAAAAACAAAATCCCAATAGTACTGTTGATTAATATTAACTACCTCTACAAATAAGCCCTTCAAATGGTAATGTCATTATAGAAATCTAGTAATCAGCCCTATTTCTACTATATATGCGTTATATTTGTAGTCAAAAATGAGTTCAAAGGTTTTTTGTATCAATTTATACTTCGGAAACTATTAAAGACCCATTTTCAATATTCTAAGTCAGTCTATAAATTAACACTTGGTTGAAATGTGGACATAGGGAGATATCTAAAGGCTTCTATTGCAGTGAAAATAAAATTTGCAGGACCAACAAGAAAAGGCTCTTTCTGTAACCAAAATAGAAGATAGAAAGCCAGATACTCCACGGTCACCGTGTTTGAAAAGAATACATTTCCAGAGAAAGGTTGCTTTATCTTAATGATGCATTGAAAATGAATCGCGTCATTTTCTACTGCTTTTTCTCAGGTTTTGAAGATGGAAGTTATACAATGTAATATCAAATCCCAAGCATGCAATGCTGTGAAACATGAAGATGGTCCTAATGGGAAAGAGTAGTTTTTGAACTTTTTAGCAGGAAGCTGCCCAACACCGAACAAGTGAGATATTTAAGTACGATTCAAGAACGGAATTCGGTTATGAGTGGAATGCAAAGCAGGACTGGGTTTGTATTAGATAATAGCGTTATTTTCAGTTTGTTTCTGCAAACGAATGTCTTTGTCCCAACATTAAATTCCTACATCATTCACAGGATGACCGATATTCCGATAAGAAAGGCGATGACAAGCTCGAGCCGATCGCACGGAAAGAATCGCGGGAGGAAGCAACTCAGACAACAGACTGCGGTCTTCCGCAGATAGGAGATAGTAAAATTAGGTTCCCTGCATTCAAAAGTAATGCCATGTTGATTGACAAGGTGAGAAGCCTAGCTCTTCATTACCTTATAGTATCTATTCCCACTCTCACTCAGTTAGATTCTTGTTTGTTTATTTATGAGGTATCCAGAAAACCAACTATTTTATACACACATCTATGTGAATATTTCCCATTTTTAGGTTACTGAAGTTCCAAATTCACCAAGTCTTTTAAGAAAAGAATCGTCTTTCTATCATGATCCTACACCACGATTACTAGGTTTTTCTTCCAAGCCAATCGGGAAAGATGCCCAAAATATTGTCACCTGGCAGGAAGAAACACAAAAGCCCACGGTCCACGTTCATCCATTCACTCAGGAACCCACCATAAAAACGATAACTGAAAGGCTTGCGTTTCTTAGGGAGCACAACACACTTGAAATTCAAGAGAGTCAAAGATCCATTCGAAGATCAAGTCACGCTCAGGAATTATCTCATTTTCGTCGAGAATCACCAAGATTCGTCAAAAATCACATTGAGATCTCATCTTCAGAAGGCTCTACCGTAGCCAGAGATTTGCATGTGCTTAAAACCAATAGGAACGAATCAAGAGGTATAATTACAGAAAAGTTCCCATCGTACTGCCTTGAGCCAAAGCCGAATAACAAAGGTGCATCATGTGATATATATTTCTTACTTATTTTGAAAACTAGAGTCCACAAAAATTTTTGCACGAATATTATGCAGTGATTAAATGTAAATAACAACGGCTTCTTTTAAGATTAGGACATACATTTCTGAGAAATTGGTTGCAACAATACACGATGATTTGAGAAACTTTATAGATGATTCCAAAAAATCGCCAAGAAGATCCGACCTACAGAGATCTCTTTCCCAAAGAGGAGGGGAAATTAAAAAGACAAATGTAACGAGTACACAAAGAGATCTTCAGCGGTGAGTAAAATAAGTCGAAGCGGTATTGGAGGCATTTAGAGAGCAGGTTTTTTTACAATGAAGCGCCAGGAATGTAGAATTTTGCAAGTCCAAAACGATCCAATTTATAATAAATCGAAAGCGGCGCTTTAACTTCAAAATATTCGTCCCAAGAAGATGGTTTGCTATCAATGTTACATCAATATGTGGTACAAGAAGAACTAGGTGTCATTGATTTGCACTAGACATGGAATTTCCCATGAAAACTGCTTAGGTTTGGATGGTTGATCGACATCTTCGCCAGCTCCTGCATAGCAAAACGGAGTCCTTGACCTACAGCGGAATTCAATTAACGGTCCCATACATCTGTGGCAGCTAGAAAGGATAGTGCTTATGAGGTAGTCAGCGTACCTGAAATCTAATCCGTGGAACTAGAGACTGTGATGCAAGGCACAGCTTTTTGCATGAGTTTCCCTCGTCCCAAACCGATGTGTGTCAATTGAAAATCACCAGAAGACATCCATGAGATCGTTCAGCTAGGTGTTTGGACACACGAGTTAATCAGACACGTTCAGGTGATCTACTCATATTCCTCTTTAACTTCCTTACGTTCTGGCAAAATGCTTAAGTAGGCCTTACCCTGCCCTCCTCCTGAGGTGTTCCTAGTCGTGATGGAATGGTATGGAGCCTCTTGGAGGGTAACGAAGGCACGGGTTTGGTTTTTGATTACTCATTTTTCTGTTAATCGGGAGGTGTCAATCATCAATACGAACTTCAATAGTGAAAATTCTTCGTTTATCATAAACTGATAGTCATATTTTTAATCTATATTGGGTGCGAATATTATTGTCTCACTTTGTCTTTTCAAAACGACGATTACATTTCTTGTGTAGTTAGGCTTTAAGGGAAATGAAAGAAGAAACAGATAGGAAAACATTTATTGTTATTCTAGGGCATCATCGGTTAAATCTGGAAGGAGAATGGAACGGGGTTTGGAGGGCTGTATTGGAATGGATCCATTGGAGATCAACTGGAGTGTGAGACAACTCAAAACTCTGTTCCAGGACACCAGGGCACCTTATATTGATACAGATTACAATCTCTCTTAAACTGGAGGTTTCATTTAATATGCATCTTATTATCCTGCTCACCTTTTTTAGCACTGAACATAGGTCTAAACTAGACTTAAAAATTAACTTAGTCAATTTCAAAAATTCAAAGTGAAGTTAATGTGCTGATGTTCACTATTTCGGAAGCTTCTAGACGTTCCCAGCTAGGTACATCTATAATTTACTTTAATAATACAGCTAATCGTGGTATGTAGAATCTGAGGTGCTTTTGACATAGCATTTGAATATGACCCGTCGTAGATCTTGTCTTGAACATGCAGAGAAATACTGTTGGAAAGCATAAAGTCTTACTATTTCATTTTTATATTTAAATAACCTCATTATATATTAGAGAAATGTGTTATTAGTGGTCACCCAACATTTTTTATACCTAGAGGGAGCAAATCATTTTCTCAAGAAACTTCATATCTGCTCCAGTGATTGATGATATGATAACTACTAGAAGACTACAACGGAACACATAATTCCGTAACGAAGAATCTTATTTTACAAAACAAATAAATATCACAATATTGATCACTGACACCAATTATGAGAAAGTCTTTGAGCAATATACTTCTAGGTGTAAAACATGGAAATAGGATGGTCCATTTTAAACGAGTAACAGCAAAATGAGCTTGTGCTCTAAGGTCACATCAACCTATCCAAAACATTATACTATAAAGTACCGATTCTTGATGACTAGTCAAAATCCAAATCTAGAACTTATTGTTGCATTCGATACCACTTTGCTTCTTCACAGAGGATTATTAATTTAATAAGGATTACTTCTCTTACTAAACGAGCTAACACCTAATGTGGTCGTTTTTCACAGTGCTGATAATATGGTGTAAGTCGCACTCGTCCTATTCAGCGAAGCTTCGTCGCCCATTTCAAGTCATCTTCTCTTGGCTGCATGCCAGTAAGATAGGTGACGACAAACTCGGCTTTCCGCCAGAATCCTAAAATCGTGCTTCATCAGCACATAGGTTTCGTCATAAATAAATGACTTGGTGTTATCGTAAGACGTTTTGTGGTGCCTTTAGTGGCAAATATTGCAATAAACTCACCTATAACTTCAAGCGGGTAGTTCAACCATCCAGTTGTTATACAGTAGTAGCAGGCATGTGGAGAAATGTGATGGATCTATAGCTTTGCGTTTTTTACGTTCTACTGACACTGCTTTAATTTACATTTAATTAATATATTGTGTTTGTCGCCTGGGCTCCTACCTTGTGGTGTGATCGAGGAAGAATTATGTGAGCTTTTTGTAGTAGTATCACCCCCTTGGAGAGACCGAAGTATGTGTGAGACCACTTATGGATCTGGAACTATTGATTTCTAGCGAAACACGACATAAGAAACATCTAGGATTTTGGAAGTCACAAAACTGGGAAAAGCGGAATATTCAGAATCCTGTTCAGCAATTTATGCTGGTTACATGTTGTGAATTGCTAGATCGCAATACAGCGTAGTTACGCTTAAGAGAGTTGACACTCCGGGATTCCAAATCTCTTGGATCTCGAGGAGCGTTGGTTTCCTATATTTGGAACGCATCAAATTAACTCACGAACCTGATTGGTCATTGCAACATAAATGCCTAGCAGGAGGATATACCAATGAAGATAGGCCCACTGGAACAATTCCTCTTGAGAATATGTCACCTGCTGGTATAGAATGTGTGCCAAGTTTGGTATACATAGCATGAAATTGTCACCATTGACCTGAAATATTTGAATCCTAATATTTCCTAAAATGCTTCGAGAATAAAGTGGTCTAGAAAGTAAAATCGCTATACAGCCAACTATGAACCTCCACAAAGTCATGACGAGTTATAGCCGTAGGATCAACGTGGTGCTCTCGGAACGGCCGGATGAATAACTATAACGTCAGATCTTTACGTTTTAAAATCTAGGTAGATGTCAAGCAGTCATCATTCTACTCAACAGCTACAGCTTGTTGTATTAGAATTTATGTGAAATTAGCATAAACTACATATGTCCTTTCTTACTTTGTGTTTTTCCTTTAGTTATTCTGAAAGATACTTGTCATTAGCGACATTTGATGTTTATTAATAAACTAAATATGTTAAAAGGTAACTCTAATGTTTTAAATGGTGTAAGTAATGAACTAAGAGAATATGAATGTCCAGGATTAAAACATGAATGAAAAAAGAGGGGGTAGTGATATGATCTATTTAACGAAATCAAATGAATATTAAAGTATGCACCCTTCCAAAGTAGGTATCGACGCTTCCAAATGTGTCTGCACCCCAGTGAACTAAACCAGAAGCAAAGTCAGCTGTCATTACACCAAGTACGGCTGATAAGAGCACAGAACCTTAAATGTTCTGAAAATTTTCCTAAAATTACATCCCTTTTTTAAATTTTCAATAATATTTCTATATATATTTGATTTTAAGATATGTCTAAGGAAATAAATCACCCCAAATGGTTGAGTCCCAGCTTCTCAGCAGGTTTATAAATACGAGAATGAAAAGAATTGAAGCTATAACCACAGAAACTTGCTCTTGAAAATGCTTCTCTAAAAATGATAAAAATTAATACGTCGTGCTACTACGAATTTTTCATATCAACCATAAATTTAAGAACTTTTATAGTTTTTTAGAAGAAGATTACCCTTTAATTAATTACCATTATTTGACTAGCAAATATGAAACATAAGTTTCAAGAAGCAAATCAATTGTTGTTTCACAAGAAGCAATATTTCTTTAAAATTAAACTGTTTGTGTAGTGGTATTTTTAGTAGGCTTAGAATTATCGATGAAAACGTAGGGTTTAAACATATTGAAGAACCTCTGCTAAGATTTAAAAAAAAACTACTGAACAGCTTTTTTTAGTTTTATATCGTTAATGTTATTTAAAAAAATGTTTGACGTAGTCTATCATCCTTTCCATTATTGAAGACTATGAACTATATTTTAACATATCTTTTGATGTATAAAAAACTTTTTAATGAGGTAAAGCTGGTGTGGAAAATTCAAAAGTGTTTATTTTTATTCTATACGTCAGTCTTCTACAAAATTGACCGAAATCGCTATGGTTTATGTTGACTTACGTCAACACATGTTACACTAGATATGATTAATGAAAATGGTGAAAGAGTTAGTCAACATTTTAAATTGTATTGTCTTATTCTCACCAATATTTTTATTAAAAGAAATATTTAGAGATAAGAAAAAATTAAAAGAAAAGAACACATCTTGTAATGTTACCTTTACTATACATGGATGCTAGAGCTTTAGCACCGGCATGTTGTGGTCCCCATCTGGGAGCAGCTGCTCCCATCTCGCTATTTACATTACCGTTCGGATCATCTTCTGGCATAGATGGGAGTTTTGATGGATCAACTTCCTCATCAAGAGTGGGAGCAGGATCGGGAGATAGAAACCTACTATGAAATAAAATCTTATTGAAAACAAATTTCGAAATAAATTGCTCAAGGAATTTCACAAATTCATTGTTTATTTTTACCCATTCATATACTCTTATTTAAAAAATAATCCAAGTTAAATATCGTCTGACATTTAGTGAATAGCACTTCAAAAGTGGATAAAGGTCAAGTGGAAGAAATACCTCTTCTCCTCCATTTCTACACTCATTTTCACAGAAACTGTCTTCTATTGCTCTAGCTGCCACACTAAAATAATTACTAAATACTTATTATAACCATGACAAATGTAAATAAATTCAGTAAGAGTATTTCAATATACCCCGTAAAGATGGAATTATTGCACCCATAATTTTCAAGACTCTTAGGCTTAGAAATATGGAATGTATATGAATTAAGCGAAACAAATGCTTAAAACGGCAATGCATTTCGAAAGAATTTGTAATCTGTCAGTTTTTCAGTAGTTTGAACTCAGGTCTATGAGAGGAAATTATCCCAAATTCATATTTTGTCACCTCGCACAGCGCCTATCACCTTTATCTCGTATATTCGGAGAAATAATGTATTCGTATCAGGTTCTGAGACTAACATTTTAACTTTAATTGTAAAGAACTGGCTGCAAGCATCTACGAAAGATGACCTACCTTATTTTTGCTTTACATGAAAAAGCGTCCCTCCTAGGTGATAAGCGTTTGGATTCTTTCTTCGAACTCTGAACGCCATTATTCTACAATACTAATTACTTCTCAATACTTCTCTGAACTATTTTTAATATAGGCGAGAGATAAAGGTGGATAAAGCCGAGCAAGAAATCAAAATATGAATAATCTTGCTTAATCTACATCTTCTAATACGAATAAGTCATTTTCTTATATTAATCAGTTTGTTCAGATCTATTTCGCGCAGACAAACAAAAATAAAGAAAATTCGAATGTCGTAGAAACAAATTGACAACTTCGTTACTACTTAAAAATATTGAATAAAACTCGATACGGTATGTTAATTTAGGCAAATCTTTCTTAGAGAGATATTAGACATTAGCGGAGAAAGAGGAAATGCAAGACAATGTGAAGAATTAAGGTTCTTGAAAATATATTTATCATTGCTATATGTCGATATTTTCTATAATGAAGTTGAGCTCATCAAATATATATGAAAAAAATGTAATAAGGAAAATATCCTAATATTGATATGGTTAGTTTTGAAAATTATTGGAAACAAAATAAAACTCTAGAAAAGAAATTGTTTGACAAAGTTACAAACTATTATTAGAGGAAGACCAGATTTGAAGAAATTTCTTTTAAAATTGTTTAATGTGTCATAATAGAAAATAATATATACTTACCATATTTCATCTTCTTAAAGGAAGGAAATATGTACCTCACTGATTTGTGACTCTTTGTGTATTTTCTCCTTTAATTTTGTCAAAATACAATACTGGTATATCAGCACTCCTAATTTGAATCACTGATAATAAGAATTTTATTCTGCATCCTTTGCAAGTCATCAACGAGATATTTGGGAAATGTGGTTGAAAAAGCATGCTCTTATTTATGTAAAAATTGGACAAAAAATTCCAAAATTAGTTATATTATAAAGTAGAGCATGAAAGTGCAAAACTACATGTGTGGGTGACGAAAAATACAATGAAGCTAATAGTGAAAATTTTTAGAAATAGATATTGGAAAAATAACTAAGCTAATATATAATTGAATAATTAGCAGTAAATTTAAAGACTTGGTAAATGCAGCAAGTACTGCAAGCAACTAGTTCTGAACTCATACTGTGGAAAACAAGGAATAAGGGATACTGACATAAAGAATGAGAACAAAAACGCGCATGGCAGCAACCGCGGAAGCTGTCACGGTTTACACTATTCCAAGTGGCTTATTTGATGGCGAAAACAAAGAGGAACAGGACACGAAAAAAGTGCTGGAATAGGTAAGCAGCACCAAGTTCAGCATCAAGTACACTCCTGGACTCCTCTTCATCTTTCTTCTTTTGCTCTCAGCTCCTTTCCACTTGACTTTCGCTCTCTCATTATATTGATCCCTTTCCCTTCCTAATTTTCTTGTTGAAGCACACAAGAAGCTATTTTAATTCAAATATGAGCCAAGCTTTAGGCTTTTAGAATATCGAATTCTGAACCAGTGTATGTTAGAGTACTGCAAAGAATTGTAGTAAGGAGTGTAGAAATGGAAGAATTGAGTGTCACCACACCTAAAGGCCTATTTTCTTTCTTCTATCAATGGAGATTCCTCATTGCAAATCTTAAGCAACTATTTGAGAAAATACGTAAACTTAACGTGGGCACAGACAGCCGCTAGAGAGTTGATGATATATTTGTCAGTTTGAAAGATTAACAAGGCTTAACAGGAACAGGTGCTGAGGAAGTGCCGATCGATGAGTTTTGCTCACATTCGTCCTCTCTGAGCTGGCGACTATCAGGGCACCCAACATGACTAAATTTTGTAGAAGGTAAAGTAACGCAGCATTTTTGAATTAGCAAACAACAGAATAGTTTTCCTATTGTACATATAAAGCCTAACGTATCTAAGCTTGACATCCATTCCCTATATCCGTGCCAGAATGATATTTTTCAAAAACTAATAAACACGAGAAAGTACTATTATGCTCATGAAGTGCCTATACAAGTTCGACGGGCTAGGTTCTTTTAGCGATTTCTGATTGACATTATTCTGATTAGCATTTCGTTATCTCTGAAAAACGTATCTCCAATAAAGAATGATACTTATGATGAAAATTGTGAAAAATTTAGAATACGAAAAGCTAAACCAGTTTAAAACAAGGCAGTCATGTATTGTTTGTATTTGAAATTTTAAATATATTATTTTTCAAAGTTACAGTCAATAATAGTACTTGTAAAATAAGTATATATGAAAAAATCTTGAAGAAAAATTAATAAAGTCGATGAAAAAATTGTATTTAATTGGCCTGTCTTCTTCCAGCGGTATCTGCTATCTTATCACTTAGCGGACATGTTGGGCTTCTCCAGTACTGGACAACTGATGTTCCCTAGTTAGCTACACGTCCCTAGTAGAGTATAACCTACTTACACTAGGTTATTTTACATGGAAATAAACTTTCTCGTTTTCGGTTTTTCTAAATGTTGCTTTGCTAAGATTTTTTTGATTT
Source organism: Heterorhabditis bacteriophora (assembly GCA_964036235.1). NCBI lineage: Eukaryota > Metazoa > Nematoda > Chromadorea > Rhabditida > Heterorhabditidae > Heterorhabditis > Heterorhabditis bacteriophora. Next base: position 303,239 of record OZ038427.1, on the reverse strand, counting down.
TTTTCTTCAAATTCCTGATATTAAGATATCTCTGCACATTGCCTCAGTTCGCCCTTTTGCAGCGCAACTTTTTGAAGTAAATAACAAAATGAAGTGATATTAGAAAAAAAATGGTATTGAGTGTATATTATTCACAACCGAAGTTAAACTGACACCTTAATTACGCTATCTCTTCCGACAGAAGAGACTGAAGCAACTAAATGCTCATTTGGAAAAAAGAAATGTGATAAAACGAAATACCAGTGATTAACGTCAAGTAACAAAAGCATTAGGCAAAAATACACGAATAGATTGTGCATCCTCTAGAAATTGGGAAATCGATGTATCAGAAATGAGTACATTTGATAATATATTGGGACCGCCGAAGTGCACGGGAGTTCACAAACATCCATTTTTCTTATCGATATTTGGGTTCGAAGTCAAAGTACGTATTCCATTTTATATAACTGTGTGGGAAAAATAGGATTTTCCATGGAAAGACATGAAAAAGAGCTTATATCTCATTTAGGTGGCTGATACGATAAAGAGTTGGATGCTATAGTGCTACTGGAAAGATTGGTGAAAAAATACAATCATTTTCAGCATGTATCAGTTCAATAATATTATAGCCTACGTTAGTGAGTTCTAATTGTTCGGAATATATTTAAACAAAGTAAAACCAAACAAAATTAATACCACTTTGCACTAAATCGCTAATAAGGACACTTATTTCTTAAGATCATAATAGTGTAATATAAGCAAACAAATATAATGAAAACAATATCGACTATTCTTCATATTTACGGAGTTCATGGATTGCATTCTTAGGACGCAGCAGACTATTAATTCTCATACATTCAAAACTTACTTCAATAAAATAGTTCTTAACTTTGAGATTTATGGAAATGAATATAATATCAGTACTAAGATTTCATGCTTCTATTTATTTATCTCGCAAAATAGACATGTTCAGCATTTCTAAGTACTGCTAGGTCTTAATTAAAACAACTTTGCTACCCCAAAAAAGCTGAGCAACTAAAAACAGAAAACACCGATTAATTTAAATCACTTTCGTTTACTTATAAGTGACGACAAATGCATGCAAACATACTATATGGATATAGTGAACAGCAATAATTGGTGTTCAATATTAAAGTGAGTTAAAAGCAATAAAGTGACTGTAATTCGATATCTCACCATCAGTAAACAATCTTGCTGATAATAAAGGAGTTGATAGTTCATTGTGATCTCTCTAGACAAGTAAAAGTCTGAGAAATCAACTGTAATATTAGAGCTAGAATCAGTTTGATAGCAAATTTATCAAGGTGTCTTGGACTATCAGTAAGAATAAAATAATACGATTGCTATTCCAATAACAACCCAAGAAGTAATAGTTGACATACTTTTGCATAAACACCTCGACAATTCTGTATTCCTCTTCTAGTCGTCACACTACAATCGTTGCGACGAGCAATTCAGCACTAACTCCATTCTCTACCCCGAAATGTGATCGATTCAAATAAAAAGCCACTTACCTAATAACAGTACGAATAAACATAAATCTAAAGCATTTCGGTTTGTAGTTTGGGATAGAACTGTTAATAGTTCAATACTGTTTTTTTTAATTGGAACAATACTTGGAGGTATTGTCAGTGGAAAATAACTAAAGCTTAAAAATACATAATTTAAACTACTCGAAAACTTTTTAAAGATAATCTAGCAAGTAATTGATAATTGGAAATAGAAGGATTGGGAGGTAAACGGATAAATGACCAATAATACCTAATTATAATTTTTAAACTAGAAAACGAATCGATACGAAGCAGTGCTTTCTATTCAACGACATTTTAACTGCATATCAATTATAATTTCATGTAAGAGATAAAATAAAGGAATATCGTGTTATAAAGGTTAATTTTAGTCAACAATACTCTGTTTGTTTGTGTGCGAAAATAAATAATATTTTTAACAACAATTTATCACAGTTCCGTTTGTTCTTTCACCATAAATGTATAGTTGATAAACACTATTATGAAAATCTATAGATACTATTCATTTGAAACGAAGTCCAAATTTCACTTCTATAAGGGTAATCTCATATTGAGAATTATAGATTACTTTATAAAACAGATAGCTGATATTCAGAAGAGGTAATCGAATAAATATATGAGTCCAAATAAAAATATTATATAGGTCTAGGCAGTAGATTTATGGTTTGCGCCAGCAAAATGCGTATATATTGACGAAATAAAAAACAAGAATAATTAGAAGCATTTTAAACAATAAATTCCTGATATTTCTCATCGCTTACAGTTCATTGCAATGGAATGAGTCAGTAATCACTGAGTTACGCCATCTGTGAAGATAATGCTAATCTAAAATACATATTGTGTCTTTAAATGAGATGTTAATTTATTAAATTAGTAGGAAAGCATTGAAAAGGGTGAAGTGACGGAGGGAGCAAGAGAATAAGGAAAAGGAGACATAAGAGCTGCTATTCAACAACAGGCGGTCCTGGAATAACGGATGTCTAATTACCTAGCAGTCAGTATACATAATGCATTGCAAATCGATCTAAGGACTGGCCTTCTCTTCCTAGACATGCAGTACCAGCTAGACAGGAAGCTAGGCGCTGAACTCTCTCCACCTCAGTTCATCTCCTTTCTCTTTATCGCCTTAATGCATATAGGGGGCTTTTAAATGTATTAATTACTCGCTCTTATAAGGTTCGATGTTTAAGATTGATAATAATTTAATAATAACAAAATACAGCTCAGCTTGAAATTAAATATAAGTAGTACGATTAGCGCCGAATTAGGAAGAGTTGTGATTGCTAGTGATAAGAAGAGAGAATAGACGGTCAGCTAGGTTTGATGATTGATAATTCGCTTTTCACTGTATTTTTCTCGATTATATTATTTTTGGTAAGTTCATTTTCAGTAATTTTGAGATTTACAGAAATGACAGTGAAAGAATTCCACAACACAAATATATAAAACAATATCTTAATTAGTATTACTTGGAATTTCAGAATAGTTAATTAAATGTTGTATACAACGTTTTTACAAACACTATTATATAATCCAAGTTCGTGAGAAAGTAGGTGAGGAAAAATTAAAGTTTCCATCACAGGAAATAATAATAAAAAGAGGGTATTTTATTGAACTCTTAACTAATATGACCGAGAAATGTGAAAAATAGGACTGCAGCAGTCGACTATCTTGTGCTAAACAGGGATGACAGTAATGTCTATCTCACAGTATTACCATTCACATTTGCAGAAAACTAATAAGAATTCCCTACTATATACTCGAATCAGAAAACAAAATAGTAGTTTATTCAATAGACTAAATATTGAAAAATCAGATATTTAATCAAAATACTGTATTTTTCTAAATCTCTGACATCTTCCTAGCATTAAACAAGTATAGTAGCACGCAAGATGACAGGTAACAAACTGCACCGAGTGTACTTAGTGTTCTATCGATTGTAACTCGCTTCAAGATGATCTACCTTGTATTCTAATTACAGATTCGGATTCAGCATCAAAATGCGGTTCTTGATAATAGAATTGTCTTAGTTCTATGCAGAGTCTACTTTTGATGGAAAAGAGAATATCTCAGATTCAAGAGATTATTATGAGAACATAAGTAGATAAAAAACGCGTAGAATATTCAACAATATGGTTAATATTTTCTAGGCTCTAAAGTTATCTGTTCCTTATATTTCATTCATATAAAGGTACTAACTCAGCTACCTCTTCCTGTTAAGGTCTCCAAAATTAGGAAGGATACTACCCTAAGCTTAAAAGGTATAGGGTAGTACTCCCTCCAAAAGATCATACCCCTATTTATCCTATCCGATAGGCTATTCTAGTCAGTTTGTGCCACCCCTGGTGGATGGCTTTCGAAGCCCAAAAAACTAGAAAATTTACAAGCATTACAAAATGGTAGCTGATATCATAGCATCAGCCAAAACTCTACCAGCGATCTCCTCTCGTTTGTCAACTTTTCGCAAAGATGTTGTGGTGGCCTTGTGGTGTAGGTCAAACGAAGTGGGAAGGAAAGCCTAGGATCGGTTCCGTTCAGGTCCCAAGAGGCGTCCTCGAATACTGCGCATTCCTTATTGCCAAACTCGTCGGATGGATAGCTCCGCAACAACTGTCATCCGAATAGGTTGTTTGTGTTTGAAGAGAGTTAGCTGAACATGCGAAGTCTTCCACTTGACAGGTAAAGAAATTCCCTCGCATAGGTTTGGAGACCTTCTGTGACGAGTGCGGAAACGACGATAGACGAAGAGCGTAGGAAGAGAGCAGTTTAATCGGACAGCACATAGCTTACTCTGTTCAGTTATCTGGCTTAAAAGTTGATAATAGGAGCTATAAAAGAAATATCTAAGAGTAGACAAAAAATATATGCGTATTTATTAAACACTAAGAGCACAAAGTAATCTCCTCATGCCTAATTCCACGCATCGTTCACAGTGTCGCCATGGCCTAGTGGTAGTGGTCGGGGCGTGGTGTGAAATGGTCGGTGGTACCGACCCGACCTGTTCCTTTTTGGTCTTCTTGTATTTAGTAATAGCCGATCATTTGTTTTGTGTGTGACAACCAGGGTGAGGTACGGAGCAGGCCGAAGCGGGGTTTCGGCTATTGGCGGGACAAAATGGCAGTCGACCGGTGCGGTGGTGCGCTTCGGTAGACTGGGACGGCGAGTTCAGATTACTTTGGAAAGCGTGAGTTTAGTGGTGGGTTTTCTTTTCGATTTTTCAGGGCTTTCTTGAGCCGGGGCTTTGCCTCAGAGCTCAACTCCCACCTCTCCTTCGGGAGGAGATGTGGGATAATTTTGGACGCTTCTGAAGCGTTTGGCACTTAGGTGCTGAACTGCTTCAGGAGCTTTCTGGCACCCAGGTGCCAATATTGGAATTTAAGGGGAGGTCATGCCAAATTTTTCAATATTCTGAAGTGCACTAATCAGTTATATTAATTTATGTATAGATAGAACCTTAGCTACCTCTAGGCTAAGGTCTCCAAAAATAGGCAGAATGCTCTACCCCAACCCTTAAAGGGTATAGGGTAGTATTCCCTCCAAAAGACCATATCCTATCTTCCCTTTCCGGAAGGTAGTTCTGGTCGTGTCTAGCCACTCGTAGTGGGGATAGCTTTCTGAAGGGCTTCTGAAGCTTGAGAAACCGGAAAGTTCCGAAGCATAAAAGGTGAAACACGGGAATAAAGTGGTAGCTGGAATCAAACCATCGGCCAAGACACTGCCAAGGATCTTCTTCTATTGTTCCTAAATTTTGGCATAGCCGTGTTATGGCCTAGTGGTGTAGGTCATGGGAAGTGGGGAGGAGAAGCGCAGGATCGGTTCCGTCTATGCGTCAAGAGGCGTTGTCGAATTCTGCGTGTTCGTTATTGCCGAACTCGTACGATGGAAAACTGCACAGCAATTGTCAACTGAAATAAATATTTGTGTGAGAGGATTGACGGCCAAATTTGACGATTTCGCCTGAGTCTTTCACCTGGCAGGTAACGAAATTCCCTCGCATAGGTTTGGAGACTCTCTGCTACGAGTGCAGAAACGATAAGCCAAGAGCGTAGAAATACAGCAGTTTAATCGGTCAACACACCTAGCTAACTCGGTGCAATTTTATACAAGAATGTTTAAAAATTTATATAATACTGATCAATTTACGGAACGGAATGCGTGTCATCGTGGCCTAGTGGTAGTCAGCGATGCGTAGGGTGCGGTGGTCGAGGTGTCGATCCCCGCCGGTTCCGTTTTGATCTTCTCGTATTGAGTAACAGCCAATCATTTATTGTGCGTATGTGCAATCCCGGCTGAGGTACGGAACAGGCTGAAGTGGGGGTGTCGGCTATTCGCGACATAAACCGCAGACGACCGCGACATTGTAAGATTCAAAACACCCGGAAAGTAAGTTTCCATGCACTTGGACGGTAAGTTTGGAAGACTCCGAGGAATGTAAATTTGCTGGTGGGTTTTCTTTTCGATTTTTCAGGGCTTTCTTGAGCCGGGGCTTTGCCTCAGAGCTCAACTCCCACCTCTCCTTGTGGAGAGGAGGGGAGTAATTTTGGACGCTTCTGAAGCGTTTGGCACTTAGGTGCTGAACTGCTTCAGGAGCCTATTGGCACCTAGGTGCCAATATTGGAATTTAAGGGGAGGACATGCCAAATTTTTCAATATTCTAAAGTACACTAATCAGTTATATTAATTTATGTATAGATAGAACCTTAACTACCTCTAGGCTAAGGTCTCCAAAATTAGGAAGGATACTACCCCAACCCTTAACGGGTATAGGGTAGTATTCCCTCCAAAAGACCATATCCTATCTTCTCTTTCCGGAAGGTAGTTCTGGTCGTGTCCAGCCACTCGTTGAGAGTGGCTTTTGAACGGCTTTTGAAGCTCGAAGAAACTAGAAAATTCAAATACATATACACTTTTAGGTATCCGTACCTTACGCGGGTTTGTTTTTGCTGTTGAGAGATAAGAGACGCAGAGGAAAAAAATTGGGCATAGATCCACCTTCCCAATGTTTTTCAGTGTGACCCGCTAGGGTCAAATGGCACCTGGGTGCCAATAGGCTCCTGAAGCAGTTCAGCACCTAAGTGCCAAACGCTTCAGAAGCGTCCAAAATTACTCCCCTCCTCTCCACAAGGAGAGGTGGGAGTTGAGCTCTGAGGCAAAGCCCCGGCTCAAGAAAGCCCTGAAAAATCGAAAAGAAAACCCACCAGCAAATTTACATTCCTCGGAGTCTTCCAAACTTACCGTCCAAGTGCATGGAAACTTACTTTCCGGGTGTTTTGAATCTTACAATGTCGCGGTCGTCTGCGGTTTATGTCGCGAATAGCCGACACCCCCACTTCAGCCTGTTCCGTACCTCAGCCGGGATTGCACATACGCACAATAAATGATTGGCTGTTACTCAATACGAGAAGATCAAAACGGAACCGGCGGGGATCGACACCTCGACCACCGCACCCTACGCATCGCTGACTACCACTAGGCCACGATGACACGCATTCCGTTCCGTAAATTGATCAGTATTATATAAATTTTTAAACATTCTTGTATAAAATTGCACCGAGTTAGCTAGGTGTGTTGACCGATTAAACTGCTGTATTTCTACGCTCTTGGCTTATCGTTTCTGCACTCGTAGCAGAGAGTCTCCAAACCTATGCGAGGGAATTTCGTTACCTGCCAGGTGAAAGACTCAGGCGAAATCGTCAAATTTGGCCGTCAATCCTCTCACACAAATATTTATTTCAGTTGACAATTGCTGTGCAGTTTTCCATCGTACGAGTTCGGCAATAACGAACACGCAGAATTCGACAACGCCTCTTGACGCATAGACGGAACCGATCCTGCGCTTCTCCTCCCCACTTCCCATGACCTACACCACTAGGCCATAACACGGCTATGCCAAAATTTAGGAACAATAGAAGAAGATCCTTGGCAGTGTCTTGGCCGATGGTTTGATTCCAGCTACCACTTTATTCCCGTGTTTCACCTTTTATGCTTCGGAACTTTCCGGTTTCTCAAGCTTCAGAAGCCCTTCAGAAAGCTATCCCCACTACGAGTGGCTAGACACGACCAGAACTACCTTCCGGAAAGGGAAGATAGGATATGGTCTTTTGGAGGGAATACTACCCTATACCCTTTAAGGGTTGGGGTAGAGCATTCTGCCTATTTTTGGAGACCTTAGCCTAGAGGTAGCTAAGGTTCTATCTATACATAAATTAATATAACTGATTAGTGCACTTCAGAATATTGAAAAATTTGGCATGACCTCCCCTTAAATTCCAATATTGGCACCTGGGTGCCAGAAAGCTCCTGAAGCAGTTCAGCACCTAAGTGCCAAACGCTTCAGAAGCGTCCAAAATTATCCCACATCTCCTCCCGAAGGAGAGGTGGGAGTTGAGCTCTGAGGCAAAGCCCCGGCTCAAGAAAGCCCTGAAAAATCGAAAAGAAAACCCACCACTAAACTCACGCTTTCCAAAGTAATCTGAACTCGCCGTCCCAGTCTACCGAAGCGCACCACCGCACCGGTCGACTGCCATTTTGTCCCGCCAATAGCCGAAACCCCGCTTCGGCCTGCTCCGTACCTCACCCTGGTTGTCACACACAAAACAAATGATCGGCTATTACTAAATACAAGAAGACCAAAAAGGAACAGGTCGGGTCGGTACCACCGACCATTTCACACCACGCCCCGACCACTACCACTAGGCCATGGCGACACTGTGAACGATGCGTGGAATTAGGCATGAGGAGATTACTTTGTGCTCTTAGTGTTTAATAAATACGCATATATTTTTTGTCTACTCTTAGATATTTCTTTTATAGCTCCTATTATCAACTTTTAAGCCAGATAACTGAACAGAGTAAGCTATGTGCTGTCCGATTAAACTGCTCTCTTCCTACGCTCTTCGTCTATCGTCGTTTCCGCACTCGTCACAGAAGGTCTCCAAACCTATGCGAGGGAATTTCTTTACCTGTCAAGTGGAAGACTTCGCATGTTCAGCTAACTCTCTTCAAACACAAACAACCTATTCGGATGACAGTTGTTGCGGAGCTATCCATCCGACGAGTTTGGCAATAAGGAATGCGCAGTATTCGAGGACGCCTCTTGGGACCTGAACGGAACCGATCCTAGGCTTTCCTTCCCACTTCGTTTGACCTACACCACAAGGCCACCACAACATCTTTGCGAAAAGTTGACAAACGAGAGGAGATCGCTGGTAGAGTTTTGGCTGATGCTATGATATCAGCTACCATTTTGTAATGCTTGTAAATTTTCTAGTTTTTTGGGCTTCGAAAGCCATCCACCAGGGGTGGCACAAACTGACTAGAATAGCCTATCGGATAGGATAAATAGGGGTATGATCTTTTGGAGGGAGTACTACCCTATACCTTTTAAGCTTAGGGTAGTATCCTTCCTAATTTTGGAGACCTTAACAGGAAGAGGTAGCTGAGTTAGTACCTTTATATGAATGAAATATAAGGAACAGATAACTTTAGAGCCTAGAAAATATTAACCATATTGTTGAATATTCTACGCGTTTTTTATCTACTTATGTTCTCATAATAATCTCTTGAATCTGAGATATTCTCTTTTCCATCAAAAGTAGACTCTGCATAGAACTAAGACAATTCTATTATCAAGAACCGCATTTTGATGCTGAATCCGAATCTGTAATTAGAATACAAGGTAGATCATCTTGAAGCGAGTTACAATCGATAGTTTACTTGATTTGTTTTGCTACTAGTACTCCTGGGCGACAGTTTATGTTGGTGGTTTATAGAACCCAAAGTGCTCTTGAAATAGGGTGTTTACATTTTTAATACCTTGAAAAGTTGTTTCCAGTTTCTAAGGAACTGTGGAATTGCATATTCATTATTTTTTTACTCGCGGATTTTACATCAGTATGTGATATGAATGTTTTGTGTGTATTTCATGAGTTGATATAATATCTTTCTAATACTTCGTAGTAGGGAATTAAGGTTATACTTTTGACGGGACACCGTACACATATTTCAATACTTCAGATACCAGTTAGTCCAATATCCAATATTACTCTTTCACAGTATGTGATTTTGGTAGGTAGTACTTCATTTTCTCGGATTCAAGTATATTCTAGAAATTATGAAATTTTACCAAATAAAGTATTTTTAATTTCCATGCTTTGCTCGTTGATGTTTGTCATAGGCACAACTTTGGAAAACATTATTTTTCTCTATATCCTCATCCCTTAGTTCACTTGTTGACCATTGGGCAAACATCCAGCTTTCATATGATAGCCGCGTTCTTACAAGTTTCTCCTCACATAAAGGGCTCGCATCCCTCTCATTCTAACTTTGGTGTGCGGTCATCGAACCATGCAGTCCTGCGAACAACTTGATCAGCTTAATCTAAGCATTGGTTAGTATCTTCTACCATCATTGTAAAACCGAATTGTCGTTTAAAATAGCGATTTTTGTTAAAATTTCAAACCCATTGTCTTTAGGAGATACCGAACATTCTGTTTACTCTGTGTCTCAAATCTCCCTTTCTCCTTCTGAAACAGACGTTGAGATGGTAGCTTACAAATTTGACAAAAATTGTCGGTATCCTGTACTTTATAAACCAAATAACCGATTTTTTAGAACTCATTCTATTAATTTTTAAAGACAAACTGCATAGTGGTAGTCAACATCAAAATTTTAAATACTTAATTATCTTTATGAAATTCACATATGGCAAAAAGAAATTTACAACAACTAAAAAGTGATCAAATTTATATAGCTGGATAATGCAGTCAATAAGATCTAGGTTAGATTAAAAATCACTATTGATAAATAATAATATAAAAATATCTCTACCGATAAAAAGTAGTGAATGTTAAGTGTCTTTGTTTAAGTGAAAATGTCTGAAAACGATGTAAATACTGCTGTTCTATCCGTGTCTGAGTTAAATTGTGAAGATTCAGTGTTAACTGCTTGTGAGTGTTTTTTTTATCTCGTTAACTCTTTGATCTATGCGTTTACTTTCAAAGTTGTCGAAGAGGACTGCAGGTCAAATATATCTGCCTATTCTGAATATTCGCTCCCAGCCAGCGAGACAAATGTTGAGATGGAAGGTTAGCGCTGCTTGTTCTATTCTACTTTGTGTACATGACTGTTATCTTTTTAAGAATTATATTTTTAACGCAACAATTTATCATCAGGAAAATGTATTAGCTTAAATTTTTAGTAATATTTTCAAGTAATTATTCAATTTTTTATGTCAGAATCGTACTTCTTAAGTACCGTAAAAATTTTAATTTTCCAGTTCCATTCACATTCTCAGTTTGTGGAGCTACCGTAGTAGATTCTGTTGAATGTCTTCAGATGCTAAATTATTGTAGTTTTCATCCTATAAAATGTATGCACCAAGAAAAAGATCATATTGGTGAACTAATTGTTTGTGATATATATGTATAACTTTTTGAGCATCATAAAAGGTGTTTAAAATAGTTGCGGATCTATGCATTAAGATTAGTAGTTAAAATCAATAATTTATATATGAAATCATTTTACAGATAGTAAGGAAGATATAACAGTCAACGAATATTCCTCCTATTCAAGTGGACCTTCTGAAACAAACGTAACTATGACAATGAACGATAATGAGAACTGTAGGTGTCAAGATCTTGCTTTAACACCATCATTTACTTTACTAATCATTGTTCTCAGTACTTTTCTTATCACCGGAACTCAAGCCATGACATCTTTACAACTGAAACATTGTAGATGAAGTATGTCGTAGTGATGCCTTCGCAAGTGCTGCTGTTGAAAGTAGATATCTAGAGGAATAGGTAATATATAGTTCAGTTCTACGCAGCCTATAGTACAAGTTCTTCGAAAAATTAGAAGAAATTGTGTTCATTACTTACGATTAACATTGTTAAACTTACGCATTTTTATCTTGAATGTAAAATTCTTATAAAATTACAATATTTATACCAGTATTTCGTATGGAGTGTTATTTTCCTTGCGGTTCATCTTCCTGCATTTGGTTTTATTGTATAATATTATCTTGTCGATCAATTATAAATTTTAAACTTTGTTTAAAACAGTAATTGCTTGAAGAATTTTTGAAGTTTATTTTTCAAATCCTTGCACTGGAAGAGACTCATGAATATAGAAAAAACAGTCATAATGCAACAGTTATAACAAACTCCTCTAGTTTCTAAGTTCAAAAATTAATAAAATCAGAAAATTTATTTCAAAGCTCGAAAAAGTACCATTCTCTTATCTTACAATTTTAAAGAACGAAGGGCGCGATTTTCATCCCACAAACTTAAAGACTAGGGTAACCAATGTATTTTGTAGAAATTGGTAAATCAGGTCAAACGAATATTACATAATTTATTGATCGGTTAAGCTGCATTTTTGATTAAATACTCAGAAGTTGAGGAATTCACTCGATAACCACTCCGTCTGCTATGACCGAGTTGTTGTTCCGCTGAAAAAGCAAGTAAGATAACGTTATGTTTGATGGTTCTAACTTTAATTTCATAGAGGATATCCTCTTGGCTTACTATTGGTTTTGATCCTTTCTTACATTTTATATTTGACTATTATTCGTCACTTATAATAATCACTACACGAAATCATTTGTTTCGTCCAACACTACATTTTAGAAAGCAACCTGCAGAAAACAGCAATGCTGTGTGCTCGATTCAGACATACGTCTCCATAGAATAATGATGACCTTTTTATCTGAAGATGTGTAGTAGGAAATATTCTAGGGAGTAGTTCGCTCTGACCATATATTAGCTTAAATCAAAGAGGTGTTGTTCAGATAACGGAATAATGAATATTGTAACTCCCCGTGTTTGAAAGAGGGAAACTGATATTAGGGTCGAATTTTAGTCAACTTGGGAGAGTTGTGTGTACCAGGATTTCCAGTGAGAAGAGAAATTCGAGAAGAGTACATTTTTGCTGTAATACACCAGTCACAGCACTCTGTGGAAAACTACACACTCTTTGCTAGTCTTCATAGTAAGAGGTTAGTTAAATTCGATATCAGTCAGACGACGTGGCGTTCTATCGGAGATGTTAAGACTGTCATTGGTGATTAGTATGAGGCACATTTGCTCGAGGAGCCATAACACATTTGTAATCTCTTCACTCCTTCGGCCGATCACTGTACTCTATTGGAATTTTTTTCTATCATGATATCCTCATGATTCTTCGTTCTCACTAAGCCGAAATATATTAATTTTAATTTCTAAATCTCAAAGCCATAGTTTTCGTTATCTAGAAATATTTAAGTATAAACATATAATACCTTTGTATAAATAATCTCATTTGGAAAGAGTAAATTTCTGGATGAGATAAAATATAATTTTTTAGTATGTAACCTAATAAATATAAAATTTACTTCCACATTTCTAGCTTTCCAGTATTCTTTGGCGGCTACATACTTGCGACATCGCATGACTATGTAAATGGCTAGCCCTTGAGCGGATGTAAATAAGATCTAAAAATGTAATATGATACTGCACATGTATGATAAATCACAGTTCAAAATAGCAAATTCATTTCAAATATATTATACGAAAGGTTTTTCTCAAGATATTTGATGTAATATTAAAGCAACTTTTATTAGTAATATCTTAAAGAGTACTTGGGTGCTCTTAATCTATTGAAAAAGTGAAACGATTATGTCAACCTGGAAGGCAGTCCACCCCAAGTCGTATTTGATATTGCCGAATAACTGCTTGTGAATATCCATTGAAACTGCTATGATAGTGACGATAGTGAATATAACATTGAGAAGAAAATTAGTTGAATAGAAGATGAGGAATGGGCTGTAGTGATGAGTATTTTCGGACTGCTCATAGAAATGAAAGAGGGCTTAAAATGACATGCAGAAATATGATATTGAGAAGATATAAATAATTAATTTAACGCAATATTACTTATTGAAATTAAGAAAAGTTATATGCACTGATGAAAACACTATATAACGAAACCATTTAAAAGTACCTGAAGAATGTTTTTCTTTCTTTTATGATCGCCCAAAACAGTAGAACATGACATGGTATTCCAACAATAAATGCAAAGATGAGGTCCACTAAAATTACGGTGAAATCGGTAGAAATATAGGAAAAATGAGCATTGAAAGGAAAAGTGCAGCAATATTAAAGCAACACGTTCAGACTTGCCATTGTGATATGAAGTCCCTTGCTTCGAATCATCGATACTACTTTATGACATTTAACTCCTTTAATTATGTGAAACAAACCAAGCTCTAGATGATCTATGAACGGGTTTCTGCCCATTCCTCTGTTATGATAAAACGTGTATGTAATACAGAAAGCAATGGTGACGGCAAATCCAATTATGCCAGCAATGTAGGCTCCGACCTGGAGACACGGTGCGATTTAGGTCATCGAATCACACCAAACTATTCACTACTGCAGTAGAAATCGCTTCTTTCACATAAAGTATATTTAATATCATTATCAAAATACCTTCACATGTACATTTGTTCCAAACAGCCTGAATGCTTTGTCATTCTCTCGGAAAATAACAATGTCGGTGCCATCCATTCTGCAATTTTTATGATAAACTGTTATTCTGTTGGAATCTAATTTTAGATAGAACACTCAGTATTATTTTCAAAACTAAAGAATAGAAATCCACGTTACTGGCAAATTATATACAAGCAGTAGGAAAAACAATACAATATTGCTACTAAATTTTATAAAAAAAATTTTTAATGATTGTAGATGATCAGCATAGTCACAAGTCGAATAGAATAAGTAAATCCATTCTTCAAGGTAATAAATTCCAATAAAATCTTCTCAATAAACTCTACAGGATTCAGTTTAAGCTCTTCTTTTGTAAATTTTCAAGGTATGTGTTTAACTTACTGACGTACTTTCTCTTCTGCTTGTTGGAAGTCGATATTAATTTAGTGTCGTAAATCATTTAAGTTCTACTTCAGATACGTTCCCACACAGTGGATGGGGAATATGATTATCGTTTACATGAGTCAAAGCATTGTCTTTATGGAAAACGCGCTTTTATTGCTTTGTGCGGAATTTGCTTAAATTAAATAAACTTCGCTTAATCTTGTTTAAATAAGGTTTATATTGAAATAATTAAGTGGGTTAAAGTTGCAAGGCTTAATACTCTTGAATACCCTACTTTGATTCAAACTGAGCATAGTCAACATCTTCTTCGTGGATGATGTTCCGAAAGAATCGTTTAATGCTTTCAACTTCTGAAAATAGAAGTTCGTTAAAAAAGAAAGTTGGAGAACGAATATATGAATATAACCTGGCTTTGAAGTCCAGTTTGTCCATGTTGCCATTACGATCCCTCCTAGATAGTAGAACTATTTAAAAAATACATTTATAGCCTAGGCATTTTAAACAATCATAAACATCAGTTCTTGCCGAGCGAAAAATGTGGCAATATTTAAGGGATTTCAAACAATAAAACATTGTTCCTACTAATAAAACATATTATAAATTACTTTGATCTTACATTAAAAATACTTTGCAAACTAATTCTACTTGTATAGTGTTGCTGAAGTACTTTTATGAGAATGATTTTCAACGTTAAAGTCTGATTAAAGAGAGATATAGATATGAGTAAGAATAAGGTCATTTAATAAAAATAAGGATAAAAAAATGATCTATTTAAGTGAAATTCACTTAATTAAGTAAAAAAGTGATTGAACATTACAAAAAATATATGCATTCATCGCCACTGCAATCAGATAAAATCGCATAGTAACGATACCATCTCATTTACGATAATGCTAAGCAGAATGTAAGGACGAGAAAAATAAGTTAATTCCTACTATGGTAAAATTAACAAACATCGCCAAAATTATCGGTTTTAAAAATGTGGAATCGAATTCCAGTCATCTACAAGTCCGAATGTATGATTCAAAACGTAAGGCAACTAAGCAACTGAATGGATATTATTTTGTCGCTGTTAATCTTGCAGCAGT
The DNA here is from genome assembly GCA_964036235.1 of Heterorhabditis bacteriophora. Classification (NCBI taxonomy): domain Eukaryota; kingdom Metazoa; phylum Nematoda; class Chromadorea; order Rhabditida; family Heterorhabditidae; genus Heterorhabditis; species Heterorhabditis bacteriophora. Next base: position 287,747 of record OZ038427.1, on the reverse strand, counting down.
CACTACTGAAAACTGGGAAATGCTAAGTAAACTGGCCAGGTCCTATGATCGATGCGCAGTGTGTAGGATGTGTGACCTTGACTGTCTAAATATCTGGATCTATTACACTTGTAAACACCCAAGTATTGATGCTAAGCACAGCCTTGAGTAGTAAAATTACAACCGAAGTAGGGGTGACGGGAAACACGTTTACTTCTGCATTTTTAGAAGCACAGGAGTTTCGTATCCGCAACTCTGACTGTATTTTAACGAACTGTCGAAAATCTTGATTTAAAGAAAGTATTCACTCACTAAAGTTTTATTAACTATACATACATTCTAAAAACAATAAAATATATTGCTTGAGTAGAACTTCAATTATGCACTATAATAGGAATTCTGCGCATTTCTTACATGAGTATGACGCAACTAGATGCTTGGCTTAGGAAACAATGATTCAACAACGGTGAAGGTCCTCTCCGACTTTGATAACTTCTGTCCTAAGCCATTCTATTATATAAATTCTCACGTCAAACAATTAACATTTAATTTTAGTTCTTCTCTAATAGGAATATTCATAATTTTTATAACTCATATTGCCTTATTTCGCTTAACTGCACTAGTGCCTTCTACAATAATTACTTTTGAGTTTGCTCTTATATTAAATACAACTTATGCTAGGCTTAGCCACTAACGTAGATAACATTCAGCTTAAAAGACTAGGATTATTAGTCTCATTAAGGGAAATAAACGAATTAAAGGGACTGACACTTGAAATATTTCAAAAATCAAATGATTCGCAGTTGAAAAGAAGTCAACATACCTGTCTTCATATGTGGTACGAGCCGCATTGGAAACTCGTTCAGAAAAGAATATATCCACATATAAATCGACACCGCATATACGAATGGAAAAATGGGTGTAAAGAATTCAAATTCTGTTTCCTACCCTTTGATAGGAAGAAACTTAGGCTATTTGATTTCTTAAATGGTATGTCGTAATTCCACTCGCTTCACCCAAAATACTGTATTTACAGTAGCTAAATGTTAAACGAATCGATTTGGGTTCACGATAAAATAATGGAAAGCTAGAAGGCCATGTGGCGTAAACGTCTAAACATCTATTTCGTTTTCACCAAGGAATACGACAAGTATTACATTCGCCACGTAATTATGATCATAACTGTGTACGAAATTTCATGCGGTCGTTAAACAGAGAGGGCAGCATGCTGATTTATTCGACGCTTAATCGCTTACAAACTGATTTGTCAAAAGCATAAAAGTAAATTTCTATAAGTTGGAGGAAATGGTAGTAGACGGCAAACATGAAAGGAAAATAATGTCTTCGAAACGATAAAGAATACGCAAGGAGCAATAGCATCGATCATCAAGCCTTCACAAGGATCGGACAGTACAATAACTCATTTATATTTGCGAACATCGTCTTCTAGGTGGCCTAATTGGGGCGCAGTAATGTTCGCTTTCGAGTGAACGAAATGAATCGATTTATGGGTAGGGAAACGGGATGGAAGGGGTGGAGATAAACAGATAGGGCGGCCCGACATACTGTCCTTTATTTCGTCTTCAAATCTAGGTAGTTTTCACTAGCCCTCTCCCACACTCCTAAAATCTGCAGCATGAATTATGTCAAATTCAATATTTTAATGTTCCAGGCTTAAAAGCTCACGATGATATGTTTTTTTTAAAGTTGAGGTGAATTACAAACATCACTACAGTCTGTGATCTATATTGAAAGAGAGAAATAACATTCCTCTCTTGTGAAAGTATAATCTTCTACTTTCACGGAAATAAGTGGGAACTTACTACACTATAGTAATAAAAATTGTTGGAAAACTGGACATCTTAATATATTTATCTGAATATAATTATATCACAATGTGAACATTATATACAAGCTAAAAATATAAATTAACCCGTATTTAAAACGTATTTTTGTTGGTAGGGCAGGGTATTCGGCAATCACTCACAGTGGGAAATTTCTCAATCATAAATTAGTTATTTTAGGAAAAATAATCTTGCGAAGTTGAAGTAGTACAATCAAAATACTGTCGACATAAAACTAATGCTATAAATTTCTTATCTAACTATAGTAACTATATGAAATTATAGTTAAGCAACACGGTAAGTAAAGATAATAGAAACGATGTGTGAAATAAAATACAATCAGGTGATCGAGAAGACTCTAACGGTAGTTCTATAATTTCTCCTCCCGGAAACCTTTTAAACAAATCCTCATCCACTATTCGCGGTGGTGTTACGAAGTTGATTGATATTGGCTCTCCCATTCCTCTATTAGTAATAGATTGCACATCTACTTTGTACGTAGCAGACAAATCAAGACTGTCATAATACACTTCTCTCAATTGTGGAGGGTTGATGGTGATGTTGACAGTATCTCGTGTTGGAGAAGAGAGCAGGACGCGGTAGCCAATTATAGTTTCTTGTGCATCAAAAGTCTCCTTCGTCCAGTGACATGAAGCAGCACTCGAATGAACAGCACAGAACAGAGGAGACGTCAAAGAAGCGCAAGAAAGAGGAGAGTGCGATGGGGTTAACTCACATGCTTCTGTAGAGAAAGTGCCTGCGGCAGATACCTAAAAAGGAAGAAATGTTGACTATCGTTACCCAATTTCGACAAATTAGAGTAGTGAAACCTATTGCCTATTTTTTGTTTTCATTATTAATGTAAAAATAGCAGAAACAGAAAATGTCGACATACCACAGTTTTTCCAGCTTCCAAAATTTCGACGTTATAATCACAATCGAAAGAGAGATCACGCAACGTAGCAGTGCATTCTTCAACTCTAAGGTCTTGCCACCTAGGAACTGCATTTTAGCAAATGTAGTATTACTCGGAAAATAGTGGGCAACAGACGGAAATGATGTCAAACCGAATTAAGAGAGTAAGCGCATCAAGTATCTGAATGAACTAAAACCTAGGCTAACCTCGTATCCAAAAGCTGATTTAATTGATATTCACTGCAGTTACTTTTTCGTAATTTGATAAGGAAAGTATTCTTTTTTGGTGAGCAAATTTTTGTATTAATCCAATTTATTTCAACCTAAAATATTTTTATGACTCGTAGATTATCTTATCGTTAATACTTTAAAAAATATTTAGTCCAAGAAATATATATACCTGTAGACTTCCATCATAAAACGGTGTTTGAATATCCAGTTGATTAATACTAAATTCATCTTTGTTGATATCTTCGTTGTTTGTTGTTGATACATCAAGCTTTGAGACTAAAACCTCTGAAAATATAACAATGTACTTGTCCAATTCTTCCGATGGAATTTTGTCTTGCTAATATATAATTATTGTAATCAACTAATAAAACTAGTGGAGTATCAAAATTCCAAATTCCACCATTACTCTTAATTACTAAAATAATTTAAATAATTTTTAGTGTTGAGTATCAATACTATTACAGACCTGGAGACTGACTGGAAGATATATGAGCACCAGCTGTACGAATAAAGATGATACCTTTTTCACCATGTAGTTCTCCTTCTGATGAATCAACTGATGCATGGACCTATAAATAGGCCCCGTTTGTTTAAAATACCCCATTTTTTCTCGCTTTTCTCTTTTCAAATCGCTCTCCAGAACTAACCTCCACAATGTAAACCGAGTTAGGAAATAGTCCTGCAAGCTCACTATGAGTTGAATGACTTGGGACAATAACTGAATGACGATCACTGTAAATTGATGGGATTATAGTTATTACAAGCAAGTTAACTATATGAATGAGTAATTCGCTCCAACTGTTATAATCATATTCGCACTGAATATCATTTTCTAGGAAATTTGAGACCTTCTCACACTTTTTAATTAAACAATTTCTAAATTCTCGTTGTATATGAAGAAATCTTAGACTTCAATTCAATTTTAGAATTATTCAAATGTCTAATGTACACTGACCGTCCATTGATACCCCAACCGTCCTCGTCCTCGTACACACTTCGCTTATCATACATATCCAGAGTTGCTCGCCTACGCATCATGTCCTCAAAGGCATTGGCTTCACTTTCTGAGGATACTGACCAGGAAAGCTGCAACAAAAATTTCTATATGCTAGTTTTAATGGCTTATAGTTTAACCTTATCTCCTGGAGTTGTACTAGGTATTTTTGAATTTTAATGTGTATTTCCTTTAATGTAATTTTTTCTTTAACTCCTTATGACTTTTCAACTTCACTTTCCACACCTGATAGCTTCTGATAGGCAAATCACTTTCTGGTGGATTCCATTGTAGAATTTGGTTCCAGAGTCCAACTGGAGTAAGTTTTGCAGCACCAAGAGAAATGTCTTTAGGTGCAGATGGAGCACGAGCTTCTATATAAGACAACTAAGTGCTTTTATTATATTCTTTCCAATTGTAAGGTCTTATACATATTACTCAATTAATGTGTGAAGTAAGTAAGTATGACCTTACCTTTGGATAACTTAAATGGATCTGATGGTTTACTGAATCCGAGGCTTCCGTGCAAATTAACCGCACCAACTCTAAATTGGTAGAAACGACCGGGAGAAAGAAGGTGCTTCAAAATGGCGTATGGCTTATTCCTCTGAATGTTCCATTATACTACTTTAAAAGTCCACTTCTTTATTTAAAACAAATAAAATTCAATCATTTGTAATGCCATTTCTAGTTTAGAGCAGACATTAGAAATTATGCTCAGGAAAGTTTTTGGCCTTAGTGTATTATGAATAAATATATATATATATTTTCTAATCGTAACATGGCTTTTGTTAGCTTCGTGAATCTTAATTAAACAAGACAGTTGTGTCAACTTACAACAGTGACTGTTTGCCACTCAGTCATTGTTCCTTCCATCGAATGCAGTCCCCATCTCCACTGAACAACAAAAAGATTCGAGTTGGCATTTAACTGCTCCCTGGTCATCTTCTGCATAACCCAGCGAATTATTATGGATCTGAATTGTTTGAAATGCTATATGGTGTATTGACAGATGTTTTAGAACATAATATATTATGCAGAATAATGTACTACTGATAAGATAATTTCGAATTAAAAATTGAAATAGAGGATGAATAACTCAGAAACGGAAAAGTGACAAAGAACTGTACCTCTTTCTCTTGCGTTCTTGAATAGAAATAGACAAAGGAACTAATAGCAATCTAGGGTCTTTACTTCTTGGTAGTACACATTGTCTGCTGCACCCATACGAACAGCACTTGGCGGTTTCACGACAATCTCCATCCAGGTGGCATAGAGCCGAGCATTCCTGGAGATTGGCTTAAGTTTGCATTCTTAGGCGAGGTTTGGTCTAATTTTTTTTAATATTTCTATGCTTACGTATTTAGACTGGTTCTTCATTTTTGGACAAACTCCAGGCTTCTCAGTGTATATCCTCTGTATATATTCACATGATGTTTCGCAGGCGTTTTTCTCCACTGTTTCCTAAACAACATGTCACATTCAGTATTATACTGTTTCACCTTGAAATAAGATTTTTAATCTAACTATAATCGGATTTAGTTGTATATATATGAAATTATAGTGATTACTTCACTTGATTACTGACCTTACATAAATTTTCTCTACATGTCGCTACATCGTTGAAACTTTCTCGGCAAGGTATTGTACACTGCAAATATATCAGTCGTAAATGTTTCTAAACAATTCATGTTTCTAATTTACACATAGAGGGTTAAAAAAATTATATTTTAATTCGATTGCTTATTTTAAATTATTCATAATGTTACAAGTTTTATATTTTTCAGTTATCAACTATTTCTAATGTTAGGACATTCTTAATATTTACAAACGTCCCACTCATTATTTATCCACTCGTTTATAAATCCAATAGTGAATTTAAAAATAAAGCTAAATAGTATATTTATACTCCGTTCGATATTTGTGAGCCTTATAATTAGAACACGAGGGAATATGAGTTGACATATTAAATCTCCGCTATATTTTCTCATTTTTAAAAATAAATTTAGTCAAGTCTAAGTGGTAGATCCGTACGTTGTCTTTATATCAACAACATCGTTGGTTTAACATTTTAATGAGGTATAGGCACGAGTTTTTGAGTGCCGATTGTTTTCAGATTTGCTCTAATACGTTGATTTGGTTAGCTCTGTATAATTGTGAATAGGGGCATTAAGAACCATTGAAGACTAACGGCCTTAGCATCACACAAACAAAATGATTCTTCAGAGAGAATAGGTCGCGGAAATATTCATAGACTCATGAGCAAATAATAGAGAATTGCGAGAAATGAAGTTAGTTTATACGTATAAAAATGCTGTCATCAGCTATAATTTTGTCCCACTTCGGCATTCTATCTTTTGTTGGCTTCCCAAGATCACACTAAACACGACATATGCGTTTTATTTCTCCCACATATGTCGTGCTCCTACCATTACATTACTCGTTATCTCCCGTTAATATGGTGTAAATTTAAATCAGATGTTTGGCACTGTTTTCTTTCAACGTGACATGGATTTTTTAACTCTTCTAATAGCGAAAGTAAATAACGATGATAGGTAAAAATACTTTAAATATTTTATGCAGAAGAGGGAAGCTGAGTACTGTATTCGAAGTTTTCTTCCGATCTGTGACTCAAACGGGTTGCTTTTCCATCTGGTCTCATCTCTTCGCGGTAAAACAATGCCGCTAATGATCGCACTAAAGTTTTATTACCCACACAAATGTAAATAGTTCCTAATTGCGAGCGGTGAGACTTTGAACAAATTCTGGAATATCAAAATACATTCTTCAGGATTATTGTCATTATTTCATTGGCCGCTATAAATACCTCTAAGAATGCAACATTTAGCGAAAAAATATATCTAAACCTTTTAAGGCGTCCCTCAGAGTTTTTAGAGTTTAATTTTATCATCTAGTAGTGAAGTTAATTTCGTAAATTCGTGAATATTCATGAAAATCTTTGCATATTAGTATTTATCCAATTATGTTTCTATTCTCGCAAACTTTTAAAAGAAGAATAGTTTATATCCTTTTAAATTATATCAGTTTTCACGAATAATAAAACATTTAAAGGTACTATTCTCTTTGAATAGCAAGGTATCCTTAAAATATGTGAAATTTCCCATTATAGGAACACTGCTGTTCCCACTCCCACGTCCTGGCTCTCATCCCCTCACACTTAAAAACGCGCCCATGATAAATGCTGACCATATGTCACCCTCTTGACATCTATACAGGGGTCTATGAAATGGGATAAGTGAATCTACCGCGATATAATGTTTCTCAGGTCAACAACTGTATCTGATTTGTTATCGTTAACAAAAATATTATTTGAAGTAAGACAAACATTCAATTAATAGAAAAGAGGCCGAAGTTTGTAAAAGTTTAAATAATATTCTTTAAGATGTACATTTTTTCTTACTTTTCTACTTTATGACTTGACAAAGTTTTCAACGTAATTGTGATAAAACTACCATAATTGAGGAAGGACTCAGATAAGATGCAAACAAGGTCAGCCATTATGTGTCTTCATCTTTGTGTGCCAGAATGCCTGGTATAATTTTCTCCATCCCATCAATATATTTTGCTTAGGCTTAGGACTTTCAGTAGTGAGTATTACACGATACTTAAGAACTCTATCATTCATCCACATGGGGTTCATTGAAAATCATTTATTCCTAAAAATTAAAAGCATTCATTCTACTATTACCCCGTAAGGTTAGCAGTACGTCACGGGTGGTACAACTGCACTGTTCTGTATGCTCAACAGATAAAAACTAGGTGGGTTCACACTCCTCAGATGACTCACCAAACAGGTTAATCTTAGATCGCGCGCATTAGATCACTCCTATGGGAGTATGGTATTTTTTCCCTAAACCACAGGAACTAAGATAAGGAAAATGGGGAAGGAAGAACAACAATTACAGAGGGAAAAGAGAAAAACAATGGAAAATTGCTTACCGCCGAACAGGTAGCTTCATCCTTGCACATTTGAATAATGTGATGTTTTAAATTACGGCGTTGATCATAGTTGTCCTGAAATAAACGTTAAACATCAATTAATTTTAAAAATCCTCGCTTTTACCATATATCTATTGACACCTTTTTACTCTCGTGCAATATCCATTACGAATATGCAGAAAGGAAGACCAATATTTGAGTAACCTGATAATATTTTTTATAAATATAATAACGCAATTTAATATGATCTAGAAACTGTTTTTACTAGATTATTTGTTTCACACAGCGCCCCCATCGTGATATTCACAATATTACTCTACGTTCGCGATCGGGCGACACATACTGTAGGCAGTCAAGCGGAAATTCACCTCGAGTGACCTCAGACGGCCAATAAGAAAAACAATAATAGACTAAGAATAAATACTTATGTGAGAAATAAGTACACGGAAGAGAAAAGAAAAGAAAAGAAATAGTAAATTACAAGTGCACTGTTTCATCTCATTATAATTATAATTGTTTGATGTACGGGGCCATTTTCTACATTCTTTCATGCATAACCATCTCTAATTATATTGACTTTTTTGCCTTTGTTTATGAGAAGTGACCCGGTGACATCAAACCAACATCAGTCAGCTGCCGATCCAAAGTACCGTTGTCGGTTCCAATCATAGACTTCAAAATTATAGATAAGCAAAGAATATAAGGCGTAACTGTGATAGTGTTACTGAACATCAGAAGTGGGGTACTTCGTCTGATTAAACTCGCCAGAACTCTTTATAATGGTCTCTGCTCATGAATTCTAACTAGCGTGTATTGAACCCGACAACCTCTGTGCTGCAAAGAAACATCTATCATATTGAAGCAACTTTCCAAGGTGTATTCTTATGATATAAACACGTAAAACGACTATCCTATTTTAGTGGGAAACTGATAAATAATAAGCACATATTGATTATACACAACCTTCAGGTATATTTGTTTATAATACTTCTCCGTCCCCTTTATTCTTGTGCACTATTTGATCACAAAGCTATTTATGCGTAATCCTTTCGTTAATTGACTGATACATTACGCATACATAATTAATATCATTCAGAATACGACGTGGTAAGCTTAGACCAAGACTTAAGCTAATGAACAGCGAAGTGATTGCTTTAGTGATAGGCTTCCACCATCCAGACACAAACTTCCCTTTATTGTTTTGTTTTGTTTTTACTTCTTCTAGATCATCCCAAAACCTATTTTAAAATAAACTGATATAGTCACTTATCATATTTTTATCAAATTATTGAACCACACAATATTTAGCCAATACGTTTTAGTAAATAGATGATTCATTTATCATAACTCCTAAACAAAGAAAAATTAGCGTATTGTTGTATGGTGGCCCTAATCGTACTTAATCTATATGGCACAAGAAGAAATTCGAGAACCACAAATTATCAATTGAATACATTGTTGTGAATACACCTGACGAACCGTAACAGCAGTACCATCAAAAATGCGGCTTTTGCTTTCGGATATTTAAATAAATTGAAACTTCGAAATATAGAGCTTTCACTGAAACCTTTTTTTTGTGTCCAATTTATTTGTAAGATCATTAAGCAAGTATTTAAATATGTTTCAGGATAAATTATATATCGTTATGTCTAGTATATCAAGTAGTCGCTCCGCTCACTATTATTAATAAGAGATGAAGACATCTTTCGACCTGGGAACCACTTAAGGCGGTCCTTTGTCTGCTCACGTGAATATGTGGCCTTCATTGGACGATATAGAGGCTAATAATGAATCAGGGGAACAATTTGAGGCTGAGAATCAGTATCCGAGATAATAGTCGACCATCCAAAAAAGTATACATCTTTTATCTTTAAATAAGTACTCCCTAATTATCATAACAATATAAGTAATTTAGTAAATTAAAAATACTTTGTTCTGTTCAGCACATATGAATAGTATTTCACTAATTTAAATTAAATACTAGTATCGTAAACGCCAAATAAATTCCATTCGCTGTTTATAAATAGATCAAATAATTTTGTATTGCTCTAATATCTTGCACCTTAATTGAGGCTAAATAGGGTAAAACCCCTTAATCAACAATCTCCTATACCTGTGCGCACCTGTATTTGCCATGTGACATTATGCATGCACCGACCGGCCACTTGTCTTAAAACGTGTCCGCCCTGGATTAAGCAGATTATCTAAAAGTGTTGCGCAGCACCTACTCATGCATCACTTTTAGGAGCGGCGATCTTTCTGAGAAAGCCACTTTGCAGGAGATGCTAAATAGTTACTTTCAAAACCGTTCCTTTTATTAATTCCTCGTTATTTCTTTCAGAACGGTTGGGATTAACGACTAACGTGATGCCTGATGTTAGTAGAAAAGTAACAGTATTATGCGTACATGGTCCAAGTTGTTGTTCATAAACATAAATGTTGAATATAGAGAAAAATTCACATGCAAAGTAATGTTGTTGGTCTAGCGTGCAAGGTAGAGTGGTCCTCATAGGATTATTGGTCCCTGCATGAATAGGGGACGCACTCAGTGAACGGGGTCCTTTCAGGCAGACAAAGAACACAGTCAATATTCATGTGCATGCACCACTATTAGTTCTACCAGACAAGGAAAATAATAAGAGAGATAGCACTCTAAAAGTATTCTTTTAAGAAGCCTCTTATAGAAGGATAAATAAACATTCCTGAGTATATCTTTCATTAATTATGGAAATAGTCGGCGCCATTCTGGGTTGCTAGACAACATGTGGTGTTCTACAACGATTTACGATCTTACGAATAGTCCAAGGCCAGCTTTTTTCTCTATTTCGTTCATCAAATAGTCTAATCAAATATACAATTTTTTAAAGATTTAGATTCTATGAAATTACCAATATTTAATAAAATATTTCAATCCCAGAACTTTTTAACACTAAAAAATTCGTTATTCCATAATGAATATAGATTTTACTTGTTACATATTTGAGATGCAATTCGGCGTTTTTATGACCCTAGACCTCCCCGGAACCATTTCGAACGGCCTATCTGTTCAAACCATCAGATAGAGATTTATGGTTTCGAGTTTGTCAATCTACGGATCTGATTACGATCTAAGAAAAACGTACTGTGTGATACTTGTTTCTGATTTACTGCTTAACTAATTTTTCTCGTCTGCAAAGTTTGCGCTACCGTAATTCTTTGTTTTCCTTATCGGTATTATAGCAAAATTGCACTGTAATACCATACTTCGCAAACGATTAATGCTTTGAATGTTATATTTCACAGAATTTATGCGCAACTGTAAGCCGAATTGACAGTTGAACAGATAATATGAGGGCAATTTAGTTTTCGAAACAAATAATTCTCCAAATGTTAATTTCCTCTATGTTGGAAAAACAGAGCATCCCGGATTCAAAAAAGCAGAAAGATTTCGAGGAACAATTTCAGTGTTTTATTGTCTATGAAGCACGAAATTACGACGTTGAGTGGTAGAGAAGACAGCTGATGCAGAAATAAATTGTCATTGTTTTCCTTTATTTCATATATCCTAAAGATATAAATCCAAATGTAATTTTTTCGCATGCTATTACTCTTTGTGGACCGGATAACAATTGTTTTTCTAGGAAGAATATATTATCCATCTATGTGACACCCCTAAGATCACCTGTCCAAAATATGTAACAAGTCATTCTTACAACCGAACAGGTATCACAATACGGCAGCTGCGTATTTCAGCTTAGCAAGTAGAGTTGAATATTCTTCTACTTTATAGTAAAACTTCCTAGTTCTTTATATTACGTTTTATATATCACTTTTATACTAAAGTTTCTCTATATAAAAAACACCAGCCATACGAAACATGCTGAGTATTAGATCTAGAAGCAAACTATTTACGCCAAGAGCTGGCTTTCACTGGGATTAAAATGTTTCCGGCTAATTTAATGGACACATAGGTGATTTTTGGATTTTCAGAGCGTAGAATAGGAAGATTAGAAGGCGAAATACATCATGTTCGAGTACGTTATAAATGTAGTATCATTAAATACAGTTATAAGAGTCCTATATTAAGTTAATGACTTAAAGTATATAAATGTTATATTACACATAAACTGACGTATGGTTTGTGGACTACCGCCAGTAAGGGCGTAAAGCTATCAATCACGGTAGTTCACTGAAAAAGAAAACCGCACCTACGGTGTGACCGTAGGTAAACGTAGTGTAAATGGGCTAAAGCTATAACCTTTCTTCTTATATTATCTCTTTTGTTTATTCCGTATTTAACATTTTTCTGATGACCTATTAATTTTGGTTAAATATAGCCAACCTTTTGCTCTATAATTAGAGGTAGAGTCTTAATGGATGGGAAAATCCTAATCCCTGGAGGTTTATCAATATTATCAGAAAGTCTTCATACTAAGCATTTGCCACACATGTAATTTTAACAATGTTTTCCACCTCTACATTGCACATACAAATTGATATATTACACAATTATTTAGATACTGTTGTTATGAATTGTTTCGGCATCTTTCGGTTACGCAACTCGTAATCATATAAAGGCACCGACTTACACACAAGAATATAGTGTCACTCATAACGAATAAGGGAGGTCAGGTGAATCTAGAAACAACGCATTCACATTTTAGCCACTACCTAAGCTTTTCTAAGCATCCTGCAACCACACTCTCTATCGCTGTTACGTAACCACTTGCATACAAGTCTCAACTATTCAGGAAATGTTTAATTAGCTGTGACTAAGTTCAGTTCATTGTGAAGACAGGACGCGCAATTGCATCCCGCTGAGAGGCTCTACATTAGCATATACATCAATTCAAGAGGCCGAGATTGCTATATTTCCACCAAATTCATTATCACAGCAATGACTATGTTTCACTTCGCAGAAAATCTCCCAAAAAGTTAATTGAGTTACCTGTATTATATTGTAAATGTAGGAATAATTTCAATGTTCTATATATCAGACATTTCCTTTTAAAAGCAAAACTTATAGTAGCATAAAAATAAAAGCACTATATGACGCCTATCGTCACTGACGTAAAACGATGTATAATTATATAGATGCATACCTGATAACGGGATTCCATGTCGCTCAAGCATTTGGATTGGCATCTTGCAGAGATGAGTTCATCTGCTCTACAGATGAGCCATGAGAACATGAATAATAGAGAAGAACGAAGCATGTTGAACTAATGATAGTAAAATTACAGGAGCATGGACCTGTAAAATGTTTTTATACTGTGATATTCTAGAAATGAATCACTACTAAGACAGAAAAGAAGTGAGAATTGTATTATAGAGGTTTGCAGCTTGTGGTATCGCCTCAGTCGAAAGAATAGGTGTTAACTAGGTAATTGCTCCCAAAATAATAGATGTCACAAATGTGCAGTGACCAAAGCGTGGTGTTATGAAAGCAATAGGTAACGGTAATGGAAGCATGAATAGACAATAAGAATTGATCGCAGAGAGGACATTTATAGTTGGGACAATAGTATATTATGTTTTAAAATAACTACTGGGATCAAGATATTCTACTGGGTTACAAGTACTACTTTGTAAACATTCACGAATAAGTGTAACAGATAAAATATGTGCTTTTATTTCGAATATTCGAAAATACTTTTACCGCTAGTTAAGAATAATATCAAAACTGGAAAATCTGCTATCTACAAAAAATACACTAGGAATAAAAAACGTACGTAATTACTACATGATGGAGAGTCATTTCCTTCTATCGCAACCCTAACGCACAGGAGGCGGGGGTATTTGATCGGCACGCCACGCCCCATCTAAATGGCAACAATATGACCATTAACGGTCCTCTAATTTGAGGAAAATAAATGATAACTGATGAGAATTTCCTTGAAAATTAGTAAGCACCAAATTTCTCATTTTTCATATAAATGCACACTCTATTTGATTCAACTCCTTGTCACTAGAAATAACCTATGTTAAACAAATGGTATTTTCCATTGTAGACTTAAACTGCTTTTAGGTAAAATCTATTGTAAACTTTGGATAAAATCTCTGTAGATTATGACTAAGAGTAATTAAGTTTTAAGCATTATTAACTGTCTGATATCGTATGCATATTTTTGTTATACAGTATTCCCTTCGAAAATTTTAGTTTTAGTTTTGTACTAGTAACGACTTTCGCAGTTTTTGGTCAGATAAACTTCTAAAGTCTATTGTTTGCAGGTATTTTATTTCGAACAATTCATCTATTTTTGTGGTTCTTGTCTTGCGATTAGTTCAGCAACTTATGCTAATGTATTTTGTACAAAGAAAAATAACTGTTTACAAGAGAGAAAGCATTGAGAAATTAGTAGAATAACATGAAGCGTATATCATTACTTCATCCGTGGAATCGTTAGCACAAATACATTAATATGAGTAAATTATGGTTCACTAAAACGATTTAATCCTTAGGAGGTATCCTACTTAGGAAAAAAGAGTGAAGAATAAACTAAAAATCAAGTTTGGAAAAGTCATAATTAATCTGTAGCAAAACCTTATAGGTAAATTATTAAATTTCTTGACATTGCAATATTAGATGTATATTTGAAGACAGCTAAATAACTAGCTTAATGATGTGCACTGAAAAACCAGTTGTATTCTGGTTGCATGTTTTATTTAATTTTGAAATGGTTTACATCAAACATAAGAAGTGGGTATAATTTACTAATGACATTTTCATAGATTAACAGTTCATTTTCCAAGTGAAAGATTGCAATTAGGTAATGAGATAGCCAAACATTTAAAGGTTCTTCATCTAATTTAAATGTCTATTTTCGACATTTAGAACATTTGTAGACCATTAAATCGAATAATTGTAACCTACGATGTTCAAATATATCCAGTGGTCTTTTTTCTTTTTTTAAGTAAAACTATTGATATTGAAGCATCATTGGTTGCGAGATCACAAAGTAGGACATGTGCGTTGTAAAACAATTAGCTTAAATGCAGTTAAATCTTAGTCTCACACATTGTAATGAAGTTAGGCTAAATAATTAGGAAAATATTTAATACCTACTTCATCGATTAACACTCGTTTTATTAATGTTCTCATTGATAACCTTTTTTAGATGTCTCATTTCAGTACTGTAACTAAACAAGTATCGTAAATAAAACATAAGTGTTAGGATATTGTACCTGTTAACTGATTTACACTCTCATTAATGCTAGGTAAGCAACGGTGCCGGTGCCTCAAAGAATCATCTTCATTCATATCCATTTAATAATTATGAAATGCATAGATTATCTTGGAATTATTATTTTTAATTCAGTAAAAACGCTATAATATGATGCGAGGCTCATACATACAACTCGTTATGAGCAATTGTGACTAAGCTTATGGGTAAGGTAGAATATATAATTGAAAACTTCAAACGTAATGAAATAGGAAAACCAGCTGTAAAATTACGTTCTATATAATAACTTGTACAGTTACAAAAATTTAGATTATCTAGTGTTGTACTTTTGAAATCATGACAGAGCCCAGAATGGATAGAAGTTTTCTGGTCATTGACTACTTTATTATTATTATAATTTAATCAAGGGCTTAGTTATGGAGGGTGCTAGGTAAACGTTGCGTTTGTTATGCTCCACTAAGCCCAAATCAATAGTTTATTATGTATAGTTTTACTTTGCTTTGTATCTCTTTTAGTGTGAGAGAAACTAAGCCTTGAGATAAATCAGGTGTGTTTCTCTCAGTTTAGCAGTATGTATGGACCAACATGAAAATATATGGTAATAATGAAACTTTGTATTATTGATATGTAAAAAAACGGTAGTAGGATCAATTAGCATGTATATTCACACAAATATAATACTTCTTTCCAAAATAACTTACAATTAAGAATATAAAGCTATTAGTAACTATATTTCCACTCTGTCATTTGGGAGAAACAAGGCCTTTGTTTAGCAGGGTAATTTAAGAAGGCCAAATCTTTTAATTGCATTTAGATATATTCACTCTCTCACAAACTTATATTTTCCCACATAGTTTTCGTCATGCAGTGTTTTACTCATTCTACCAATCCATGACCTATCTGCGTAACCCATTGAGTAACACTCCACAGATGATTATATAATATACCATTGAAAGGATAAATTGTTTCTACTGCTGTGTAATGAAAAATATAGAGAAAAGAATATATAGAATAAATATAGGAATCACACAAAGTTCTAAAAAATCAGCTTCACAACTATAATGTAGTTTAATTAGGTTTGAATTAGTGTCACTAATAAAGACTCAAACAATGCCTACTACTTATATATTTGTCATTTTCGGCTTAGAAGAGTTGTGATTATATCGTAGTAAACTGTAAAATTACAATTGCAGAAAAGAGACTTCCTCGCCATAGCAATAAAAGTGGTGATAGCGACTATGAATGGGAGATATTTATTACTTGATGAGCTCACTCCCAGGGACAAACTAACGAGGAGATCGTAAACGAAACTCTAATGAAACATAGTAGACTGCAAGTTCGACATGCTGTAAACCTTTTATAACAACTTCAAAAAAACAGACCTGCTTCAATGACTAGGTAGACTTTGATTATTATGATGTCTTCCATAATCCTATCTCACAATACAAAACTGAAGCAACAAATACCGTTCAAAATAACTATTCTTAACAATCGCATATCAACCATTGAAAACTCAGCCTGAAATCCGTTAATTTTCAAAAAATAGGTTCACGATCTAAACCAAGCAATACTTCTAACTATAACCACTTCGTAACTATGTATTTCATAATACCGCCTCATAAATATAGTATGAAAAGGTAAGAACAGAGACAAGTCCTCATTTTAATCCTAGAAATGTTAGTTTTAAAAATACCACAATTATATTTTCAAAAAGGAACATGGTACTACTGGTTTCAGGCATGTAACAGAAGAAATAATGGCTATTAGATCCTCACGAATTTAAAAATAACGATATTACATCAATTTAATACAGCTGGCAGATTAGAACAGTAAAGCAAAATTAAATCAAAATTTTTTATTCTCACTTGATTAGTAAAAATCAAGCCAAATTAGAGAAAATTTAGATAGCTTTCTAATGACAACATGTTATAATAAAAAGAAAATGTATAAATAACAACTATAACTTCGATCTAATCATCAAGTATAGGTATGAACAGTTTATTAAGACAAATTATTACTGATCATTAAAACAATTATGGATTACTTGTACCAGCAACTTGTGCACGTTTCTTGACACCATAATTGTATACATGAGCAATGTTCACCTCAGTTGTAGTGATCTGATCTTTTACATAGGCGAGTTCTGATGTCAATTCATCGACTACCTAAGTATTCAATCAATCTAATTTAATAAATATGAGAAACTATCTAGTATTATACTACGTTTTTATGTTATCCCACATATAAAAATTATAATTTTAGAATTGGTAATTAGGAAACCCACTAATCCTCATTTTAAAAGACCAATTTTCACTAACCTTAGTCACACTATTCTTATTCTTCTCAAGTAGATCTTTGGCTTTATCAAGATCATACTCAACCATCACATTAGCACCAAGCCAGATAGAAACCTGAAAATTTAGGTAAATAATTGAAACCTAGTTTAATGAAATAATTCCTTTTAAAATTAACATCGGAAAATCATCATTTAATACTAACAGTCATGTATTAAAAATACAAACCTTATCTGGTTTAGGCACAACAGCTTTTGTGTATACCTCTTCAGATACTAAATGAGTAGTTTCGAAAGGCTCACATCTTTCCTGTAATATTACATGACATAACGCAGTGTCTACTAATATCCAAAATGTAAATACATTACTATACACAAAAGGATATCCAGTAAAATCTGATTTCGTAAATATATGCTTACCTTTTTATTAATAAGGATATCTAAAATGCCCAGGCTACTCTTGAACTCTGGGAGTTTCTCTGACATTCTATAATGAGTATTGAAGCAAATTATTCAGAGCACAATGAACTTATAACATATATCAGTTATACATTTTGCAAACATGAATCTACTAACCTAGCCTTCTGTGCTGCCATACTGCTCTCAACATACTTGTACTTCTTATAACGCTCTTCCAGTACTCTCACACCCTCCTCAACAGAGAACTTCTCACGATTTAACCATGACTCCACATCCTCCTATAATAAATTAAGACTAACATTTTAAGATCATTCGTTATCATGAAACCACGTAGGAGAAATTTTCGTAGAAGAAATCTATTTTAAAAAAACTTGGGAACTAAATCGTAACACTAGGACTTAAATATTATTTGTAGAATTCTAAATTTAAATTAACCTAATGTATGGTTATCAAAAAGGCACTTATCTCAAAATCTTCAACCTTCCCACTCTCCATATTTCATACTTCAACTATACTACCAATAATCATCTATCCACAAAGCATAATTTTCACATAACTAAGGAAATATCGGCAAACCTTTAAATTTCACAATGTCACGAAAAAGCTAATGAACAGATAGATCCCTCACAAATATTATCACCGGCATCCAGCCTTACACTGCGAGGAAACCCATTTCCATTCGAGAATCGTAACGCGATTACATCAAATCGATTCTGTGGCGTGCTGCGTGCGTCGAGAACCATCCACTCGCCCGCCCGATGCCGCTTTCAGTTTTACACCAGCCAACAGCAAACAATCAACCATCCTACGGTTCGCAAAATATTAACCTGATCTTACAGGTCACCAAAATTACAATATATGCTGTATTTAAATATATTAAAAATTAAGTTATACCAATAAATTATCAAAAACATACGATATTCAAGTCATTAAGCACATAAAAGTATTCATATCTCCAATAATTAGGAATGCTATAATCTATATCTATTATAAATACCCCGTCTTATGTACTATTCAGAATTACGTGCTTATTTCAGTAATAAGACTACCAATAATGTTAATATAGCTAAGGTTTCTACCATCAAAATGTGATCCCCAAATTGCGCAACCAGGGCCAGCCGGTCCCCAGCCAGCTCTCCCAAAATAATGAATGGAATCGTCTGGCGGCCCCGACGAATAAACGAAACGAGATAGTATACTATCGAACAAGGCGCAGACATCACCAGCGTATTAAAGAACAAATCGAACAATCGCAGTGGTTGGAGAACGAGAAAAGCGTTTTATGAGAAAGAGTGTTTGAAGTTACAAGAGAACACAGAAAACGAAAGTATGTAAGTCAACATGTATTAAAAAACGACGAATGAAGCGGATGAGTAGAGAACATGTTATATAAAGAAGAGACAGAAAACTAAAAAAAAATTGCCAACCGCAGGGACACATTTCTGCATATTATAGGACATGTATATGGCACATGAATGTCAAACTACCACTACACACGTTCTACAATGAATTATTTTTGGAAAATATTCACTTGCATAACATTGACAGAAATAACATCTGAAAATACAAAATCTAGGAAAAATGCGTCTTTAGCTTAGCGAATTGTAGAAGCAAAGTGAATATATTTTCTTGACATTTAAAAACTGCGAAAAATTGCCTAGATGTTGTTCATTGTGCAACTCTATGAAATAGTGTTCAACAGCAGGAACAATTGAAGAGAATATAGAGCACTGCCCATGCTATGGAAACCATTAATTATTCCCAACTAAATATATTAATCAGCATAAAAGGTGCCTTAACAAGAGTCAAACCTTCCATTTTCACATATTTAGATAATCCTTAAAAGCAACGTCTACTTTTGTCGGTCCCCCATGAACGAATCATTCGCAATCACCAGGTCGACTCGTCATGTCAAGTACAGCAGTCTAGCACGCATCGCGTCGAATGTGTGATAACCGATTGAGCCAGTTCCCCAGTGTTCCCGAAAGAATGGACCGCCAAAACATATGATAGTGTTACTACGTATTTTAAAAGGTTATATAATTTAAGCATAAATAATGTGTTACAGAACTGAAGAGGACCGAATGAAACTACGGAAATTTCTTGCAGTACCTGTCATTGATGATAAATATGTTAAAAACGTGCACTCCACATACCTTAATTAGAATTCAAGATGTAGACAAAGGATCCATAAATATACTATTAATACTTAATTTATTAAATTAATATATTCCTTACTAAACTGTAACTTTCGAAAGTACCAATCTCGTAAAACTATCAAGCGATCCTTAGAGGGCTACGAAAAACTATGTAAGCATTACATATGCAAAGATACTCTATAACATAACAGTGAATAAATGTGGTAACCAGAAAGCGATCACGACTATTAATATCGAATTCTTGGAACTTATTTATTCTATAAGTATTAAAGCCATAATGGGATTTATGTAAAGAAACTGGGTAATTATCGCATAAAGAATTATTTTTAGTCACACATAAAGTAAATTAATTATAAGCAGTGTACATTAAAACTTTAAAAAAATAAAGCCCACTAACTACAACTTCCATAGGGGGTATGCCTCTGTTTGAATGGAAATCTGTAGTCATCCTGAAAACGATGCGTCAGTTATAAAACATCCAAATCCTCCAGCCAGTTAGTTTTTTTGCGAAAGCATGATACTGCAAAATCGTACGCAACTTCAATTAGCTTAAAAAAACCATCTTCTGAAATAAGACAATATACAATTATAATTCTTATATAACTGCGACTAGTAATACTAAAAATTTTGCAGTTTATCAAATCCAAATAACAATTCATACCCTCAGGCACCTCAACAACGCAGCACTCCCCTAACGAGTCTCCCCTCCTATGGCTAATTCATTTCATTGCGCCCCAATGGACGCTAATGCCGGGTTCGCGCGCCAATTTCCCTCAATCGTCGGCAATTTCCCCGCCACCATGCACATTGTATGCCTTGAAATATTCAAATCAGCATTAACTAATATTGCCATTTCCAAAGTATGAAGCTAACATTCAAATAAAACTTCATTATATTATCAAATATAACATTACATGGTAACAACGGGTGAGAGACCCTGAAGAACCGATCTTGATCAGATATTAACAGATAGAAGGGCTGTTATCTTATAAAAATTGCTATATTAACCAACGATCAGTCCCAGAAAAATAAACATTCGTCCAGACTATATGTTCACAAGTACACATTCACAGTGGCGTTTACACACCCGACAGGCACACTCTTTCTGTGTCGGCGATCGATTAGAAAATCCAGAAATTTAAATTCTAATGTTAGATAATGATAATGATACCGATCACCGATGCACAGTGGATACACAGCGGTGGAGCAACATAACCATTTAAGGAGCCGTATGCGTATATTTGACGGAAAGCGGATGGAACTACAATCGAAATGGGCTTTAATCAGTTTTCTATCAAAAATCGTAAAACTCTAGGCTACAGAGAATAACCAGACAGTAACACTTGAAAATTGCTCAGTAGGGGCGACTACTAAGCGGACCCGACACGCTCGGATAGACGCATTCAATCCAATCTTCTATAATCTGTAAAAGTTGAGATTGAACACGCCCTATGAGGAGAAGGGTGAGTGTGGTCAACGCGATCCTGAGTATCAAAGCAATGAAAAGACCCTAGGATGACGGAAAGGCATGCGATACAATGTAGTGTACAACTTACATGGTGCACTGAAAGCGCATTAAACACTACATGAATTGGTTGCACTATTATTATATGCATGCCTTTCCGATGAAAAAGCAATACAGAGATATCCCTCAAACAACGAAATCAGAAGAGGATAACAGCGGTAAACCACCACCGGTGAAAAGATCTTAGGCTATCGAATCGGTCTATCAATAATCGATAATCGTCCTAAAGAGGGACGCTCTAGAATATGGAAAGGATAGTAAAGAAAATATAGATAGCAGGCCCGTACATGAACAGACATCTTCAATCACAATATGGGTGAGAATGGAGCGAACAAGATGGAAGACAGTGCAGGATTTTCCTATTTGAAGGCTGTTATGCTTCGGAATTAATAATTAAACTACTTAAGCTATAGTTCACTTTGTTTTACTCAACAAGAACTGTCTTCTGCTTATCGACATCGAGTCGACATACGGGGCATTTCTTGTTGTAAACAAGCCATTTGTCGATGCAGTTCACATGGAAGATGTGCGTGCACCGAAGATTTCGCACTTCCTCACCAGTCTCGAAGTCGCATAGACACACTGTACACCTTTCAGTTTCATTTTCTGGCACCTACAATTGATACAGTATCTCGAAAAATAATTAAGGCTACTAATATTCACGTGTATGAGGACATCTTCAATATGATATTAAAATTAGTACCTCTCCATCTTTAATAAACTGAATCTTTTCGGTGCACTTTTCAATGTCCTGAGGACTGGCTCCGATTGGCATTGGTTCAGAAACAGGTGCTGCGAACATGTGGTGCCGCTCAAGCACGGGTCGGTCCACCATACCTAGTAGCTCCGATGGAACGACGTTAACCAGCATGTTCAATTCAATCATACGACCATTCTTAACATATACTTATCGTTTATAGCATATAAAATAAGCATAATAATTACTAAGTAAAGCAACATGAATACCAAACATACCGCTGTAACCGGATATCCGCCTGTTGGTCTCGGAAGTACGAAGAGACCAGTGGAACTGGGCAATATTCGACCATACTGACTAAATTGCAGCTGGTTCTGTAGATGTTGCTGTTGCTGTTGCCTTTGCATTGTCTCCAACATTGTGCTGGCAAAGATGGCGTCTTGCACATACCGAAATCCAGCATTAGCCATTGCTTGAGCCTGTTGATTCACTTGTTGGAACTGAGGTGTTTGTGGAGGCATTGCTAGGGGAGCGCTAAAATAGCGTTTAATAAAATTACACAATTCAATTTTAAGAACAAAAAAACTTACGCTAAATGAGAAGTGGTATTAACTCCTGCTCCTGTTGCTGCATGGGGACACAACGCACAAAAGCAAGGAGTACAAGCAGGACAGCCTCGTTGACCATTAGGACCACAGTTTACACAAGAGGAAGGCATCGTTATTGGTACAACTCCAGTTGCTGCAGAACCAGAAACTAATTGTGATGTCGATGGCGGCTGGTCCTGTTGCGGTATTGGATCTGGTTGTACTGTCTAAATAAACTGACATATTATTAGGATCTTTTATTGTCAAAAAACAAAAACGAAGGAATAAAAGTTGAAACAGAAAATAAAAATGTAACCTGAATTTCCCTAGAGCCATCGCTGGCCACCCGTCTTAATTTAGGTGCCCGAACGGTCGCTTCAAGTGCTGACTGCACCCGTGTAGCAATAGAAGGTCCACGTTTCAGACGCATAGCCATTGAACGCATTTGCGTAGGCAATGTTGGTGGTAGAGAAGTATGTTGTCGAGCTATCTAAATTTCAAAAACAATATTTATGATAATATTTTGCAAAATATCTATTTATAGAAAGAAAATAAGTTTGTGATATTTTATGATAGTCCAAGACATTGCTTAACATAGAATAAACATTTCATGACTGGTATATTGAAGTAACCGAGCATTTAATTTTTTGTTATGATGGACTATAGAAAAGAGACAGAGACAGTGCTATTATGTGTGACCATCACACCAACTATTTAGGCATAGCGATACAGGAACCAGTTACAAGCAGCTCAACAAAACAGTTTCGACACTCACATATTATTCGAGACCATAAATCGCCATTTACTACCTAACTTCCAAGATGAATCTGTAGTAGATAGAAAAAAGAAAAAACACCTCAACATCTCTCCGTTGTTGCTGCTGATGTAATATTGCATTAGGAAGTGCAACAGTATGTGCTTGGGAAGTTAATGACGCCTAAATAATTTTTCGTTAAACTACTAAATCAAAAAATAAAATGCTAATAACAATTCGTAAGAATATTTGACTTAAATAGCAATAAATAAAAACAGAAAATTCGTATAATCATAAGCTGAAATCATACTACAACACCTGAGGCGGTTCATTGATTATTTGCTGCTGGCCGGTGTGCTGCTGCGTAACAGGCGCAGCAAAACTTGACGTAGCTTGACCGTACGCAATCGGAGCAGGGTGTATTGAGCACGGCTGCGACGGAGACGAGTAAATACAAGATTGACACATCAACGACTGTAAAACGACGCATACTGTTCAACCCTGTTAGAAGTAAATAGCATTTAAATCATGTTATATTAATTGCAATACTATATGAAGCAAAATTAGAGTGCAAAGAATCAACTTTTAACAAATATTGAAAAAATTAAAACTAATTAAATCTTTGAAAGAAAGAGATCGTCGACACCCGATCTAGAATAAACCCGTATAATCGCTTTTTAGGCATCATTATCCTCTGTATCGATCTAAATCTATATAATCTGGAGCGATTGTATCTATCGCAGTGAGAATAACGTCATAAAGCGATAAAACATAAATACTGGTTTCGTAGTGATGTAGAATTGATGTTGAAAAACTAAGCACTAAAAAATACAAGATAAGAAAACTAAATAGTCTTTTTCTAAGTGAAATTTTATTAATGACATTGGAATGTCAAAAATATCTAAACTAACCTGTGTGGTTAAGAGACACGGTGCCACAGGATGCGCCTGTGGAAGGACCAATCCGCCTGTTTGATGATACATCATCAATTCTAGCGGAATATACGGATTAGCTGTCAGAGGCTGTCCGGTAGGCGCCGTAGTAAAACCTATCTGTTGCTGAGCAGCTGTAGGTGTTCGCGAAGCTGACATTGGCTGTAAGACTGACATCGGATGTGCAGATGGAAGTGGGTCCATAGGAGAAGTACCTAACTGCACCTGAAAGGATCTTGAAATAACCAATGTAAAAGATGAGAAACGAACGAATTATTTGGTGGTAATTAGTATTATTCCAATAATTTAACTTTCATTCTCAATCCACAAATTGTGTAAAATCAAGAATAAATATGAAATCAAAAGAGCCCTATGATTAGTTCAAAAATGCACACCACCTGAACGACTCACAGTGATCCTCACCTATACATGTTAATAAATTCTGATAATTAAAAAAATTATAGTAGTACGAGTGGTAGCATGTAATTTCCCAGTAATATTATATCACTGACAACTAGACCAGTAATTCAGTCTATTATTGCAAATAAATTTAACCATCCAGATTGTAAAGAAAAGAACATTTTTCTTAAAATCTAATTGGTCTGAAATCAGATATTTACTAAATTAATTAAATTAAGTCATGTATAAACAAATCATGGACATAAATACTTCCAACTGAAACTAGAAAAGCTCGTTAAATATATATAAAAAATGCTGCTTGGTTCAGATTTCATGACTATGTAACAACATGACAACCAAAACGTCTATACAATCACGTGCCTATGGTTATTGAAGAACTTGAAATAATGTGAAGAAAACCAACTTAGAGTATTTAGAAATTAATTTGAAGTCATGAATATACACAAATATGTCAGAAACTATAAAGAATTGAGCGCAAGGAATTCGGGCCAAATAGACGCAGTAGTCTGTTCAGGGAACACGGCAGATGCCAGCATATGGAGGACACGACGTAGCGCACTCTTTAATTATAGGCCTCCTACTGTATGGCTTAGAGCGATAGACGTGAGATAAGCAACGATAAGAAATCAGAGGATTAAATCCCCGCTACAAGATCCCACGTACATAGGCCCGTCTCGTGCTACGATCAATACCCAACGAACGCGCCCCTCCCCGCCGACAATCAATCGACTGGGTAAACAAAATGATCGATAATATCCCAGGGACCACCAAATTGATCGAGTAATACACCAAACTCGTCCTCACAATTTCAAGTAAAAGCTAATAAATTAGCCTACAGTAATGTCAGATCTCTAAAGGATTATTATGTTTGATCAAATCTGTATTATTACTGAGATATCAATTTAAAAAGTAATGCATAAAGCCTCGACTGTAGCAGGGGGTTCCTTCTGTCGATGGTATGATGAACAACAACACAGCAATCTAGAAGCGCCACTCAGCCGGTCCGCGATGACATCAACGACATGCGCTCGTAATCGATTATCGACAGAACATACGAACAAAAATGAAGATCTACTGACAATAGAATTCACAAATGAGAATCAATAAATAGTATGATCAAGTGAGATTGGGAACTTGGAGATTTCAAATAACCTGTCTTCACACGTAGTTAAAATAGTGCATCACTTCGAAAATTCTACATTGCCCATAAAAATTGAGAAATGCAATGTGCACAGAACTAACCATACAGGTGGTACTTCGATAATACGGATGTCCTCGAGCGGGTAACACGGGGGAAAACATATCGAATGTCAATGCATATAATCGAAACAATAGAACAGAAGGCCAAACGAGCCTCTGCAGTTTATATTATAAAACTGAACCATTACCACACATTCACGAACTTAGTACCAAAATTTGCAGAACATTTCTTAAAACATATGCATATTCTCAGCTTATCAATAGTTTATAGCTTATCTTTAATTGTTGGAATTGAAGCTGTTTTACTAAGTAAATTACTTCTACCTTAGAAGACTAAACTATGCAGCCACAGTGCATATACGCCGTCGTCCCCTGTGAATTGTGACAGGCATCTTTCTATGCGTCCTTCACATTTGCGCTCCCTCATATAAATCCAGTCTCTTCGTACTAAGAATGCACTTTGGGATCGATTTGGCGGTGGTCTAATACCCAAAACCAGACCCCTCCCATCCTACATTAAACAACTCGTTCGACTGTAAACTTAATACTACACGGAGTAGGAGCATCGAGCCAGCAATAGAATAATATAAAAAGTAATGCTTTACAACATTAAAGATTAATTTCCCTTGAATGTTTAATTGTACAATTAAATTTTCGATTAATATAAATTTAAAAATAAAATAAAAATTCTCTAGCTGATCATAAAGTTAATCCAGGAAAAAACATCAATACAATATAATAGAAATTGAAAGATTAGGCTAACATTATTATAATTGTTTGATATATACCAAGATTTAAATAACGGACAAGTCCTAAAAATTGCGCTAAATTAATAAAGTCATATTCCCACTAAGGGTATGCAAATATGTACTGAGGGACTTAATGAAATCGGATATCCGGGGACAGTTAGGTACAGTGAACAATTTACTGGGGGAGGGCTGAGTAAACATGAGGACTCAATGTGACCCCAGACGCTGACCTCACTTCACCCCAAAGACGAGCGCTGTAACAGCATCCAAGATGCGGACAACTGATAGAGACCGGCCTGCTGGCCGCCCGCCGCTGGTGTCGTTGATAACAACGCTACTACTGATAAGACCACTGGCGCCATTAGTACTGTATAATAATAAAAACTCAAGGTTCAGGGCAACTCGTTACAAATCTCCTACACGTAGAGGAATCCATAACAATTAAAAGAGAATTTATGAAGATGATGGAGTATCTTAACAAAATATACTAAATCACGCAAAATCATCTCATGGTAATTAACACTCAAATACCATTTAGTGTTCAACACCCAGTTATATTTATAGTATTAGATTCCAAACAAAGATTTGTTTATCATAGATATTCTCAAAAAAGATGAACTGTATGACCCCAGTCGCACAGAAATAATATAAGAGAACAATCATAACTCGATATGGATTGAATTTAATGCGAGCTTCCCACAGACTAAATCCAAATAGAGTACGAGACATGCGAACTGGTCGCCCACCAAATAAACTGGCTTCATAACGGTCACATGCAGCATGAGTCGAGAACATCACGCCTGGTAGATTAAACATGATAATTAAATCTCTGAAATACAGTGTCGGAAATCTTACAGTAATAAAATATTAATGATGGACGTTTTCAAATATGAAATGACAACAATATACACGTTTAAAAGGCTGGACATCTAGATATATCATAGTGCAATTCTATGTTTGGGAAAATTAACATGAGCCAATCATGGAGCATCCACTAACAACAAAGCGAGTCAAGATACTAGGTCCAACACACTTACAAGGTTCGTATTTGTACGAGATTCATCATCAACGACTGCAGGAAGATCGTCACCAACGGCAGACGCAATAGGCAGCAAAAGTGAGTTGCCGGTCGCCATCTGTATGCAATCGCGTCTGCGACGAGTCAGTCGCGCGACTGCCGTACACTACAATGCGCGCGATCGATGATGTCTGCATCCCTGTGCCTGCACTCTAGGCGCAGCCTGTCTGTCTCTACCCCAAACAGCTGATCCACTCACCGAGTCTCAATGCGGCAACGCGAAGGCGCAAACGTTCTCCTCATGCGAGGGACCATCGGAACAAATCATCTACACAAACAGATTGAAAGTGGCAAAACGTATTACTATGATAGTAGTAAATACTAGTAAAAAAAACGCCAAAAACTGAGAATAGGACACTCCAGTGATAACGAGACAAAGAACAACGCATAGAAATATTTATTCGGGTTTTTAACAAAGTGAACATTAACATCAGTAGTGAATGCAAAAAACCAAATACAGAACCATTACAAATTTAAAGTATCAGTCTAAAATATGCGATAAAACATCTGTTTACTATGGTAAGCTATTTTTTAACGCTAAAAACATTCAAGACTCTGTCACTCTCTCGTCAGCATAGTAGCATGCGTTAAATATCCGGTATGTGTAGGCTGACTGTATGGGTAGGTGATTGCTGTGCATCTTCCAGAAGAACTAGTTGCATTCGGTCTGTAAATGCAACTAAACTACTTACACTTATAAAATTTGCAAAATAAATGCTACACACTTAGTGCCATTAATGTCTGCTTTCCTCTTTCTTGCTCGATCAGGTCCGGATCGAACAATTTGTACAGTCGTAGAATCACCGGAGGTATTGAATTCTGTTAGCGATTGTAGGCGCAGTTCGACAACCTTATTTATAAATTGAGGTAGAAAACATTCATTCAAAGTTAGGTAATATTATTGCATACCTTATGAGTTCTATGTACAATCTCAACTGTTTCCACCTGAATGAAGCCCACTTGTCTCATAGCTTCGCAAGCACGCTGCACCTAGATTAGAATCAGACTACTGAATTATACCTTATAATTATAATCAGGAAATCCTTAGATTGAAAAGCTAAATAATTTACTTGAATATGTTACCATCTTAATCCACAATAGTTACATAGAAACACCTTAAATTTAAAATTAAGCAGATAGTATAACATAAATCAATAAAAATCAATCTAAAGTACCTCATGTCTATACTAAAAGAAACTTTGTATATCGTTAGCAATTATAGGGTATGTGAATTAATAATAAAATAATACGTAGACATAATTCTTCCGAATTAAAACTATGAAAAAAACGAACTTGTTCAATACAAGGACTGAACGATACCAATCGACCACCACGGCTTCTTGAAATAGCATTCGCTGCGTGAGGAATTGCTTCCCAGGGAGCTGGTAGATCAAGGAAAACACCATCACAAGCATTTGACACGAAAAAGCCATCCGTACAAACATTTTGCACTACAGATGTAGTGATATCAGACAGTCCATGTTCCTGTGATGAATAAACATATTTCCCTAATTGTTAGATGGATAAATCATATTCATATACCTTGAACTCTAGCTCAATTTTCTTAGTTCGTGCCTCCTCAATGTCGTGAGTATATAGATGACCAGTAGGGGCCACGGCTAATGCAATAGCATGACTGAGGCTACCGCTACCAGTACCCGACTCACAAATCACCTAATAATAGCATTTTTTCCTGGTTACAAAAATATTTTGGATGTTTTGAAATTGAATAATCAAACGTACTGATCCAGGTCGAGCATCAAGCAGTTGCAAGATCAGGCCACAGTCGGGAGTGTATAAAATCTGAGTACGTCGCGGCAGAGCACGAGTCCACAATTCAGATGATGGCCGTAATGCATATACGTACCCCGCAGTAGCTGATATACGTGAACCCCAGCTACAAATAAATAACAATGCCAATGAATATATATTAAAAGAATAAACTTACGGCTTTCCAATGATGAACTCATGTCTTAGAGCTCCATACTTCATGTTAAGAGTCATTCCACGCTTCACAATAATAGCATGTGTTGTTCCAAAAGTTACGTAAATTATAACGGTGTCTCCTTCGTCAATTTTCTCAGAATACTTAAAAAATGAAGGCGCATCTATAAAAGAAAATAATCTATAAGGATTTCTACAATACGAAAAGCTAATTATTGCATGAATTTAACTTACTTGGATCAATAATTGTTGATGTAGTGTTATCTAAACTGTTAGATTTCAGGTGTTGAGCAATAATATCAGCCATAGTGAAAAAATATTTGGAAACTAAAAAACGGTAATTTAAAACTTTTTAATTCGATATAACTATGCAAACAATAAATACCATGTCGTTTTTAAAACTAGATAACGTCTTACATTGCAATCTGGTTTCGGAAAATTATTGAAGAAATTTGACCCCTTCAATGTCGGTACCAATATTCATTAACTGAGCTCGTCTCTGTACTTCCAAACTACGTAAAGCCTTTAGAAGAACGTCTTTCTCAAGACCGTAGAACGCTATAACCGAGAATAATAATAGTGATTATACAACTCTGAAATTATTATTGTAACAAATAATTAAAAAATAAATTAACTAATACATATTACAACATTTTAACCAACATTCTTGTACGGTATCGTCTCCGTTTGTTATTTCGTACAGGGTACACGGAGTATTTAGTAGTCCGTTGGAAACCGCCCACTCGTATATTAGCGTAGCCCACTCGTCAGGTCGTCTCCAATAAATGTGGCAACGCGATTTACTTGCGTCGAGCCACTCCAAATGTCCTAAAAACATTAAAAACTAATTACATAGACAATAGTAATAGTAAATGTAAATGAGATTCACTTTTCTGTTCAAGATAGTCGAAAACAGCTCGGATACCCTCCAAAGAAAGACGACCTATAATTTTATTTGAATAAGATATTGGAGATACTTGAAAACAATTTTTTTTAAAACCTACGATTCAAATTATGGTTGTTGAATAGTTCACTGTTACTTGTTTCCGCAACGTCAAGAGTGTATATTTTATTATGTTGAGCGTAATCAATGACCAATTGTGACCACGCTTCTAACTGTTTTTCTTTGGTAACTAACGTTTGTTGAAGACTGTAAATGATTTTAGAATAAATTGTCGCAGTATTAAACATTTCAACTCTATAATATCACTTACGTGAAGAATGGCGGGAAATCATATTGCCATGGCCATTTGAAAGTCATCTTATCCCGTGCTTTCCATCACCTGTAATCAATACATCAGGACTGCTTCGGCACTTTTAAAATGATCACTGCCTCCAATTTAACCACTTATAAATTATCTTACTTTTTTTGTTAAATAAAGTGGATAATTATAGTTTAAAAAGATCAGTGGAGGCAGTGTCAGGAAACAGCACTCAGCAGCTACAGCACGGAATACGACCAGGGTATATTTTACAAAATATCAATACGATATGGTATAAAATTGAAATACTGACTTAGTATTACAAAACTAATAAATCACTTAGTAAAATAAACAACTGCTTTAGTATCAATAGTTCAAAAATCAAATCACAATACGAACTATTTACAATGGCAAAAATTATATCTAAAACAATAAATATACCACTCAAAAAGCCTATAAACCATACTGTCGACGTAACAAACATGAGAAAAATTAAAATATAACCACTTCACTGAAGCAGATTTTAAGGCAAAATGGATCAATGCTATGCCAATCAATCAAAATACTAAGCGATTACAATTTCAATAACTGCCACTAACATATTTTGAAATAATTTTACTCTACAAAGCTAAGAAAATGTTCTAGGATAATCTGCTTTATTAAATATTGATGCAAGATCCAATAATTACCTAAAATCTGCCGTCCTTGAATGCAAAAGTATCTCCTGATGAATGTATTTATGAGATTTGAACTGTAAGATACTTGAGCTGCAAGACCAGTATGACAATTAAAGGAAATTACGATTGTGAGAATATGGAGACATGTCACCGGGTTCACCGAGCCTTACCTAAACATGAATATGGCATCTAAAGCTAACTACAATACAAATTCCTGTCGTATATAGGAAGAATGCGTATAGTTATATTCTCATAAAATATAAAAATATGAGTATATAATTCGCCTCCTACAAGTTATATTGACATAGATATAGTATTTGTAATAAAAGAATGCAGAACTCGAGGAAATAATACCGTTCCGCAAATAACATGAGCTGAACATTACTTACATATTACTAAAAGAAACAACGTATAACAAAGTCAGGAATAAAATTGTTTCGACATACCCCTTTTCAATCAAATACAGTATATCTCTAAAACTATAATCACCCGCAAATAACCGCACTGAGCATATCTTTAAAAAAGCGGTACTAATACAGATTGTAGAATACTTAGCGCAGCTAACTCTAAAGTCAAAAATAGGTAGCATTCAAATGTAAAACAAAAAACCAACCCTAATAGGTAAACATAATCCAAGTTCTAAATTAATGTAGAAATACCGCTATTTAAGCTCGATGTATTGATCGCGTGTAGAAAAGAAGATAGGCCTTCTGTTTCATAACAGTTTGTTCCGTACATGCCTTCACAGACGAGTCATTGAAATGGTACCAATTTCCATTTCGTTGTCCGTATGTAGTGTAGTGTCCAGAGCTTACCCTGCATTCAATATTGTATATGTAGCTGCTAAATTTTCGAACCTCAAATACAAGTTATGCATAACTAGTGTCATAATACTCACTGTATTGTAAAAGTGCATTCTTAATAGTTTTGTTCAGAACTAATATAGTAAAAATTAAAATATCTTGTGAATATAAACTCACCCAGAACCATGGTGAACAACAACCGACGACAGGTCAAATGTTACACCTTTAGGATGATCGCTTGCATTTCGAGAGACAGACTAGAATATTCCATTTAAATGAGTAATTTTGTATTGCCGAAAATAGAAAATTAATTACACTTACTGATGCCATATATGGGGTTATATCTAACCCACTGACTGGAAAGTCCACCATGTTATCAAGTTTACCCCTACTTACATGGGACCACCGAAATCGCTTTAGATGTAAGCACAGAACCTGGTGAAAAAAAAACAGAAAATGAATTTACATATTATTATCAATTCATTGTTTTACAGTCATACTTACATTTGGAAGAACTCTCAGGAAAAGTTGTTTGGTTGATGGTCGCTTGTCTTTACAGTTGCCACACATATACTGTTCGCATTGATCCAACTCTTCTTTAGCGAAAAATCGATTTATGCAATCCGCAAGACGTAAATTACTAGCTCTTCCGTTTGCAGCAGGTACAAAAATGTCCAGTGATAAATCTTAAAAGAGGGAAGACCGGCATGAAAAATATACTAGTACAATTCTTAGGTAGTTGTAGAAGTTTTAGTCTTTTATTTCAGCGCTTTGCTATAATGATTTAAAACCTAAATAAATTCCTACATTTTTACCTTTTTGTAGTGTTGGGTCTATAGTTTGTGAAAAGTCATAAGTCACGATTTAGTGGCAAAGATAATCTCACAAAATAATTCGAATAAGGTGAGAAACCAAAAGCTGCATATTCGACGCTGTATTCTCTAGGAATTCTAACAGGGGAAGAATGTTGTTGAAGCATGCAAATCAATTTGCTCCGTTCTTGGTCAAGGTGTTCTCTCTCACAGAACTTCCAGATATTGGTTTCGACGTTTTAAAGTAGGTGGTTTTGATGTCAGTGATCAACAACGCTCTGGGACACCACAAACGTCGAAGACTGATGCTTTGGAATCATTATTAGATGAAAATCCGTCGCAGACCCAAGAAGAACTCGCAGAACAACTAGGAGTTGATAAAGCAACAATCTCAAGACGATTACATGAGATGGGGAAAATTCGCAAGCTCGGAAAGTGGGTACCACATGAACTCTTCGAAGACAGTATTGACCGCCGGCTCAACTCATGCATCTCGTTGCTTGTCAGGCAACTCAAGAAGAACTTTTTGTAGAAAATTGTTACTGGTGACGAAATATGGATTATGTACGACAATCCTAAACACACACATTCATGGTTAGACCCCGAGCAGCCAACAACATCCACGGCAAAGCCGAACACTCACGCCAAAAAAGTCCTTCTGTGCATCTGGTGGGATATGAAGGGTGTGCTGTTTAATGAACTCCTGCAACCAGGTGAGACGGTTACTGCCGGGTGCTACGGTCGTCAACTGATTGATTTGATGGATGCAATTGAACAAAAACGACCATTTACTGGACAGGGAAGTCGGAAGGTCATTTTGCTGCATGACAACGCTAGGCCTCACGTTGCTCTTAGTACTCAGCAAACTATTTTTAACTTAGACTGGGAAGTTCTTCCGCACGCAGCGTATTCACCGGATTTGGCGCCTTTGGATTACCATTTATTCCGGTCAATGCAGAACTGTCTAGGGAGACAGCGCTTTCGACATACGGCTGAGGTGCGGAAATGGATCGATAATTTCATTGCCTCCAAGCCAATGTCGTTTTTTCACGAAGGAATCCGAAAGTTACCCGAGAGATGGCAGAAGTTCATAGAAAGCGAGGGAAAATATTTTGATGATTGAACTGCATTTTGTATATAGAAATAATATTGAAATTTTGAAAAAAAGAGACTAAAACTTTTTCAACCACCTAATAAATTTACAATATAGACGGTAAACACTCACCCATAAATGGATCATGCTTATTACTCGCGGTGTGACATGTCAAGCATACTACTTGACTTTGAAGAGAGCCTTCAAACATTGTTGTGACAGCAGAACCATTTGGAATGTTGCCGCCACCACAAGTGGCTGCCAACCATTGATCAACGCTTTCTGGGATTCGACAACGGCGTAGTTCTGCATGCAGACGATCCATCATGCAACGTAAAAACTCATGAGCGTCCTGCTGATGGAAACCCCTGAGAATAATAACCATTGCACCAAAAATGTATTTAAAAATTAATTCCCCTACCTTATATCCATTAGACCTTTCATTTCAGTATTTAAAAAAAACAAGTCTACAAACATTAGAATGAAAAACATCTAATTTATAGATATACCAGCCAACATATACTTAAATGAAAATAAATGTCCTGTATTTCTGTTATGTATTCTAAATGTCTAAATTAAAATCCACAAATTCTCATTTTCAGAAAATGTATTATGAATCTAATAAAACCAGAAAATTATTTATTTCAATTTCTCACTATAACCTCTAAATAATACCTGAATCTAGGAGAAATTTTCCAAACTGCTTGGAAAAAGTCTTCCGGAGATACAGCTTGGAAATAACTAGTTCCTGACAGTTGTTGCAATACCTTTCGAAGTTCTTCAGCCAAGACACTTCAATTATATTTGTTTGTTTGATTCAAATATTTTAATTAAATTCATGTAATACTCCCTTGTATAAAACACTAAGAGTAATTTAAGAAAATACAAGTACTAACGTAGGTGATGATTGTGGTTGCACTGTACTAGTAATACAAACAGAGGATGCAGCTCTTCTTGTATTATAGCGAGGACTTGCAAGAGGTTGATGCTCGTCTATGATATCATCCGGCTCCAAAATTGGTAGTCGTACTAGATACTCTCGAAATACATCAGCGGAACTGAATTCCAACTTATGAGTGAAAACCAGCTGTTCAGTAGTATAAAAATTAACACGACAAAGACTGCATTCCAGATAAGTCGAAACTGTCTAACGATATGAACATAAATCGACGTACAAACATAAAGATTAAGAAAAGTCTCTAATAAATCTCCAAGAAGGATTTAATTATTTTTTTATTAAATAACATACAGCATTAATGCCTACAAAAATATTAAATGAGAGGTTTTAACTTACTTCAAAGCTTGAATAACTGAATTCATGAAACATGTGTTGCCTAGATTTTTTAGGCCTCGAAATTTAGTGTCTTCAGATACTCCTCTTAATTGTTTAGGTGAAGGCGATCGCGAGATTGATAGGGTAAAACTTTGCTAAAATAAACAAATCATATGGGTATTTAATCACAGAAACTTTCAGCTAGGAACAGACCTTTCTTTTCCTAGGTCTCAGTGATCGGCCACCAATTAACGGTCCAGATCTATTAGTATCTATATCTGGAATAGCATGCAAAGGACGGAAATCTGGAATAGTGCGGACGGGCTTTCCCTCGTCTTCAGGAACAGATCCATTGTCCTCATCTAATTGTATAATCCTAGAATAATAATGCGGCATTAGCTTAAGCGAAAGCTTCTAAAAACAATTTTAACAAGTTCAGAGTCACCAGAACGTTAAACAATATAGCTCAATAAAATCTTTAAATAAACCTTTCTGCAACAGCTTGAGTTATTACTTCGTCTTCCTCTTCAGTACCAAGATCGACAGGATCTTCACAATCATATATATCTTCAGTGGAAATATATAGTTGCGAAGAATAGTTATGATCTTCGCATCTATAAATATAATTCACTAGTTACAAGCTATTCATAACATTATCCCTCCAAATTAGGAATTATGGAACGAAAAGATGCATTAGTACTAAGATCAGTTATAACCTATATTCAAGTAATTATCGACTGGAACTAATTAAATTGAAACAAGCAAACGTGCACTATATCCGTTGAGAAGAATATGACGAACCTTGCTTTGTGGAAATAAGCTAATGAATGTCGTACAGAGTAGATTTTCCCGTCATCTGTATCGCCCCCCACATAGTCATCACAAGCGTAACTAGATTAAAATTGATAACAGATTACTAGCTTTTAAATAAAAGTTAATGTAGATGAGGAGTCACAAAAATTGGTTCATTAACCCAAATTAAGCAAAAAGTTGAACGAAGAGATTGAATTATGCATATCAGAATATAATTCTATAGCAGGCTAATATAAAATACAAATAGTTCATAATTCTTCTTCAAATAACGAATGGAAAACCTTACCCACCAAAAGACTTCATATGTGTAGCATTGCATTGATAAGCAATGGCGAGGATGATTCATTTCTTGATAGTGCTTAATTCCATGTCCATTGACGTATCGCCCGCAAAAAATCAACCCACACGCTAGGCAGAGCCACGGACTCTCCGAAGAATCACATGATACGCAGTTCCAATGTACTTTGTCTCTAAAATAAATACCTGTAATTTTTAAAATAAAACTCCTTCTTATGCAGCTACTAAATTCAGTTGTAAAAGCAATTGAATAAAATGTTTTAGGAATACTTATACCACTTATTTATATTTTAGTTTTTAAATTCCATTTGAGAATTAACAAAATGTTACTATACAGAAATTTCGATTAATCTATAATGTATTTATTTTATAAGAAATATTTCAATCAATATAATAACAATAAAATATAAGTCCTTACAAATCATGACCACTTATTCTTCTTTTTTGAGAGCGCAGCGAATTCTTTCCAGCACTATTATCAACATCATTGAATTCTCGAAGTATCTGCAGTTGAGAAAGATTAACAGCGGCTATACAGACTGATCCGGATATATGTGAACAATCAACCATCGGCCTAGCCGCCTCCTCTCCTGAAAGATATATTACTCTTTTCTATCATTTCAAATTAATTAAAAATATAACATTACGGATGGTATTTGACCACGCTGCAAATGTAAAATTACCATATTAAAAGTGACTATATATGAGTCAAAATATCAATTCACTAAGTTTAAGTAATAAATACACATACAAAGAATAAGAACTAGATCCATATTGGGATAGTCCCCGGGTATTGAAATCACCCAAAGCAGAGAATGATCTCCATAGCACGTTTGAGACTGAGACAAATTCAAGGTACGGTAATCAATAAAATAGCCCTGAAGCGATTATGTTAAACAAAATTGTTAACACCTTTAAACTAACTAGTTTTATTTTGTTGGCCTAAAATCCTATTATCATTGACTACGTTAATGTGTGGAATCCATAATTTTTCTTTTTTTATTGTTGCGTTATAAGTAGGCAACCTAGCCATATAATTATTTATATAGTTGGTTTTTGACATATTTCCTAACATTATTGTATAATATTTATTTTTAAATGTATAGATTGTAGTAGTAATCTTGTTTTATTTGCTTATATAAGGAGATCATTACTTATTAGTTAGTATTTTTTTTTAATTTTTAGCTTGGTGAATTATAGGTAAAAAGTAGCATCTTGCGGGATGAAGCTCAACTTCGCCTACCCGGCGACTGGACAGCAGAAAATTTTTGAAGTTGATGATGAAAAGAAACTGCGTATTTTTTATGAGAAACGTATGGCTCAAGAGGTTGAAATTGATAACCTAGGAGATGAGTGGAAGGTTAGCATCAATATCTTTGTACTGGAATATAAGTTTTTGGATTTATTAGGTGACATTGCTTTAGTTATTTACATTTATAAAGAATTAAGACATTTTCTTCTAGGGCTATGTTGTTCGTATTACTGGTGGTAATGACAAACAGGGTTTTCCTATGAAACAAGGAGTACTTACTAATGGAAGGGTTCGACTACTACTTTCAAAGGGACATTCCTGCTATCGTCCTCGTAAGGATGGAGAAAGGAAGAGAAAATCAGTTCGAGGATGTATTGTTGATGCTAACCTATCTGCACTATCGCTGGTGATTGTAAAGAAGGGTAAGTTTTTCTCATAGACTATGTTGCTGTGTTAATATGATTAGTAGAATAGTTTGTTTCTCCTATAAAATTACTTAAATCTATTTTTAGGAGATCAGGATATCGCGGGTCTCACTGATCAAGTTTTACCTCGTCGTCTTGGTCCAAAAAGAGCTTCGAAAATTCGCAAGCTGTTTAATCTATCTAAGGAGGATGATGTAACTAAATACGTCATTACCCATGAGAAGTCTCGCGGTGAAGGTATTTATTTAAAATTATTTTCTTACGCCTCGTATTGCACGCTCTATAACAATTATATGGAGAGAGCATATTCGAGGCAATATCAAGTATCTACGGTATCTGCCCATGGTCTCTGAACAGAATTTTTAATGATTTTGAATCATATGTCTTTGGGTTCGTAGCTAGATTACAATAGTATTTGTATCTTCTAGTGTTGAGATTTTATTTAAGTCTTTCAGGTAAACCAGCCAAAATCATAGCCCCTAAGATTCAGAGACTTGTCACTCCTACGATAATTGGTAGACGTAAGGCTCTGCTCAGAAAGAAAAGACAACAAGCAATTAAGTCTCGCGAGGATGCTGCGGCGTTCCATAAACTAATGACTAAATATGCTAAGGTATATATATATATATATATATATATATATATATATATTAGATCATTAATGGGCGGTTTTTGATAATAAACTTTTAGGAACAAAAGGATCAAAAAATAGCGCGAAGAAGGTCGTCTGCTTCAAGGTCATCTGAATCTGAAGTAAAGAGAGCTGGAAAGAAGTAGATAGTGTTGTTGTTGTGAGACGTGATTTTTACCATATAAAATTTGTTGCTTAAACAGTGTAAACGTAGGATCACAAACCTTGCTTTGAACGTTATTCCAAGACGTGGAGGGAAAACTGTCAAAGCATAAGTGCTTGTGATGCTGAATTATTGTGGGTGTATGTGCCGATAGTTTGGAGTTCATGTAGAATTTGTTACATTTTGATAGGGGGAGAGATAACGTTCATTTTATATCGAAGTGCGCTGTTAGCCGGTTATATAAGTGTTGAAGGTGAAGTTTACCGCGGCGTGCTGATGTAGCTAATGCATTCGTTAAAGCTTTTCGAGTCTGATGGGAAACCAATTTTTTTATCCGTAAATAGGGAAAATGATGGAATTCCATTACTAAGCTACAAAATAATTTTAGTTCTCTGAAATTCCAACATTTCCTTGGAAAATTAGTTAGCTAGAGCAATAAGCAATATTTTGTTCATTTTCTGGTAGCTGTTGCTTATCGATCTAAGATGATCACCATCACCTTGTCTTTTATATTTTAGATCCATTATAATATAAATATGTATTATAGCTTTTCACAAATGTTTTCCTCCCATGTCTGAAATTCTTATTACTGCTAATCTAGTTTTTATTATATTTAAACAAGTACTTCTAACAAAAGCTGTTCATTGCTTCTCAGGGTGTTCAAATGAGTTCAGCACATCTGAAAAAAATAGAATATCATCTGCTAGTCATGACAGAAGATGCCTTGTGTGTAATAACATACGTCTAAGGACAGCATTTGATCGACATATCCTAAGCCAAAAATCTACTATTACTCAATACATCTATATCAATTAAAGTGATGGGAGATGATTACGAGCAGTTGGGCCCCAGCTCATGTGTCATTCCACCTCCTCCTCCTGCTTATGTTGAGCCTATAGTACTACCAACTGCGGACAACAGAGGGTGAGTTATGAAGTTGGTCGAAAGTTTCGACATTAAGACAGCACTAATTGTAAGGATACTTAATCTGAAACTACTTGCTTCCAACTCTTTATGAAAGTGTGCGAAAATGGTGTTTCATAGATGGAAAAATAATTAAATAATTAATTTTTAAACTCAGAGAAGGCTCACCTTTGAATCACGATAGTGTTAAGAAAAATACCAAGAAAAAAGGGAGGGGTGGGTACCTAAATCTCAAGCAGCTTGCTTGAAGCACTAAAATTTGAACTTATGAGATTAAGGTTCAAGTGATAATATTGAACGGAAGAAGAGGAGAAAAAAAGACGACGATACAGAGACAGAGAATAGTTGGTATAAAAGAAGCCTAAATGAAAATGGCAGAGATAGAATTGGAAAAAAGTGTAGAGTAAGTATACAAAGTATTTTAAACTTTTGTTTTCTCTTCGTTAATACTATATCTCGGATTACCAGTTTCCATGCTTCCAGTCATGCGTTGTATTTGCTATTGCTTTCATCATCTTCCTTCTTGTGATAGTAGCAGCAAGTGGTACAGTTGTTATACTCCACCTAACAAAAGTCGTTGACTGGTTCCCAATCCTTAATAAGGCTCTGAATATTGAGGAATAAAAGAAAGCTCAATCTCACTAAAATCTCATCACATCAAACTTAACCTTTGTTTTAACCAGAATGTGGTCTTAAAAAACTATTTTCATGTCTATTACAATATGGAAAATCTTATCCTTTATAAATATGAATGTATTTATTAATTAAAATCTACTATCATAGTTAGATAAGCAAAAAACGTAACATTACAGACTTCCGATCTTTTGTTTACTATCATTAAAAATCTTATAAAACAGTATCAAACAAAATTATCAGTGAAATTAAGGTGCTGGATTAATGTAATCGAAGTTAAAATTTAGAAAGTATAAGTAAAGTGCATTCAGTGCTAGGTAATTCACAATCCATTATATGATTTTTTTCTTACGCATAATCAATAGAACCTTTGCTAAGAAATCTATTTTTTAATGACAATTACAAGTATTGCTAAGCATTATGTTTATATAGTAATTACCCGTCCATTAATAAATTGTCTAAATATATAGCTACTAGTGTTAATATCCCGTAATGAATCCTGAATCCTGGCTAATCCCAATTTTTTTGAAAAAGTTTCGCCTACAACTAGAAATAATTTGATATATGAAAATACAGATAAATTATAAGAAAATATAAAAATTAACAATGCAGGAAATGATATGATCTAAATAATGATAATCAATGGATAAAAAGCGATATTGCAAGGTAAAGGTTCATTCAAACTGAAAAAATCCTAGACCCAAGATTCATCATTCTTCCTTTCTCGACAACTGCTTGGTGTTGAAGACTGTTCATCCCGATTTTCGTTAGAATTATCACAATTTACATTTTCAATCCCGGAGGGTTCTTGAAGTTCATTAGTTAGACCGTTTTGGATGAAGACATGAAACAGAGTAATGAGAATCGTAGAACAATGACCAGCTAATGTAAAGCAAAAATCTACTTATAAATATATGAGTAAATGAGCTGAAGCCAAAATTTATCTCACCTCTGAGATTCTTGTAAACCCTTGGTTCGCGTAGCCACTACGTTGCAATGATGGGACCTATACAATTCAAATAAAT
The DNA here is from genome assembly GCA_964036235.1 of Heterorhabditis bacteriophora. Taxonomy (NCBI): domain Eukaryota; kingdom Metazoa; phylum Nematoda; class Chromadorea; order Rhabditida; family Heterorhabditidae; genus Heterorhabditis; species Heterorhabditis bacteriophora. Next base: position 245,880 of record OZ038427.1, on the reverse strand, counting down.
GTAGAAAAAAGTGACAATTTAATAACACTGCTATATATAAAATAAAATTTGAAACTAACTGCAAAACATGAAAGGGGTTAGATACAGCATTCTAGTAAGAATAACTCTTACCGCAGGATGTTTAAGAGCGTCACTGTAAGATGGTGGAGCTTCAATTACTGATATTTGATTCTCAGGTACCACATAAAACCGCCTTTCACCAACTGTTTGTATTGTTGGGATTACATCGGATGAAAAGGAGTTAGGAGCTAAACAGGCATTATATAAAGATAAATAAGTAGAAAAGAGAATACATGAAAATATTCCTTGAAAAACATTTCGGGTTTATTTTACTTAGTTATAAAACCATTGACTATAGTGAAACTACTATTTAGAGACCATATACTAATGTATTCGCTGCAAAGATTTAATAAAACCATAGAATTTAGTTTTCCAACAATTTTTTACGTACAATATGAACTTTCATTAGCTCTAAATTGTGTGTTAATTCGTCGTCTGTAAAAGCGTCCCATTACGACTGTAGTAGAGATGAGCAAAATTATGAGACCACAGATACCTAGCAGCAGTGCAAGGACTCCAGACAAATCAGTTCCCCTTAAAACCTTATATACGATTGAAAATAACTATAATAAAGTTTAAAAAAGTATACATTAAAATTTTAGCAATGTTGTATCATAGGTACAGCAAATAATTACATACGATTGTTTGAACTCATTTAATGGTCGCTGACATTGTTCATCACTCAAATCACCACAGTGGTTAACGTCATCGCAACGAAGATTGGCCTATAAATAATGTTCTTCTCCATTGTTAAAACAAGATGTCATCATATAGAATATATAATACGAATTCTCATAATTTTTCTAAATTTTTCTTTACTTTTGTTCAACATGTATATGGTTTATATCCTTTATTACCTTGATACAACGTGCATTATCGCAGTGAAATTCGTCTATGTCTGGACATAAAGAGGTCGCCCAATGATAAAAGTGAGAGTAGACAATTTTCAAACCATTTCTGGAAAATTTTGAAATAAAAAATGTATGTTCAGACCTAGATCAACAATGAGAATGAGCTTTTCCAACATAGCACCTATAGAAAGTGAAAGTATTTATACGAAAAGTTAATTTAGAAACAAATTTCAATACTCAATATACTAACGTGCTCATTAGATATCCCCTTAATCGGATGTAAAAAGCAGGCATTGTGAGACCTGTTGTAAATCCATGCCTGCAAAACATAGATTTAGCTATTCACGTACCACATTCCTAAACATGGCCACATCTATTAGAGAAAATACTTGAGTTTTAATGGTGTAATACAAATTCTAATATACCTTGGTTGCTTATGCTCTAATTGGTTCCTAGTTTGTGAATTAAAAAGGAGGAGAACTCTATCAGATACTGACGATGCACCTTCACGAATCTCGAGATTTAGATCTACTCCTTTTAAACGGAAGTCTTCTGCCTGCATAAAAACTTACTACACTATCTTTGCTTTAGTTGATATTTGATTTTCTCAATAAAGTTTGTCAAATCCTAAATAGCCTGTTTGTGGCTTTAGTACTTCAGTTATTTAAGCGTAGTTATCATTTTGCAAAGAAGCTTTACCTTCAAATATATCTTATCAAAAGTCTGTGCCATGTGCGGTAATCTCCCAATAATCCATATACAGTCCACATAGGTATTTAAAACATGTATGTTTTCATCCATTTTGATTTCTCCTCCATATCCTTCGAGAAATCCATCACAATCTGATTCTTTCATATTTTATAATATGATATTGTCAGTTAAATTTGAAAATTCACAAACTACCTCTAGAATTTGGTTTTTGCGGCCAGTTCTGATCATCAACAAATTCATAACGAGCTCGGAATCCAACCTGGTATATAATACTGCCATTAACATTCAATAACATACGTTGGGTTCATCTCTTATGTTAAAACAATACATTTTAATCATATTAATACTAGAAGAAAGTTATTAAACTTTAATGTCAGTCAAACAAATCTATATTTTTAAAAGTATATTGCATAAATAATGTAGCTTACAAGGCTATCATAACTCATTACAAGTGGATATAAAATATTTCAAGAAAAAAGTGTTAATTTCTAGCCTACATCCTCTGCATTGAATTTATGTTTGCGCAACGTTTAGAAAGTTCGAAAATACATCATATCTTCTATAAAAATTACACGTAAATCATTTCAAATTTACAAAAACAAAGTAAAAAGTAAAAGAACCGTATCCTTACCACCTGGGTGAAATCATGTGCCTTAAATTCTACAATGAGCTGATTTCCACTTGAAATTATAGCCGGTGGTCGTCGATTGCTCTTTCTAGTGTTAATCAGCTCTAATCCATCACTATCAAATATCTGAACATGGCCGTTTTTAGTGCAGATATGCAGTTATATATATTATATATATTACATCTTAAACATCATCAATGAAATTGAAATAATTCACTATTTGCGTAAGAAAAGTTAAATAACATATTTATTGCACTTATTCCCAGCCTATGAGCAAATGTAATTAATTTCAATGAATTTAGTAAAAAATTTACTATTTCTTAATGGTTCTACTAACTTGCAACTCGCTTTGAAAGTGAACTTGGAAATCATCAAAGATGAGACGAACAAAGCCTTTCTGATCTTGATTAATGAGAGAATATTTCTTTTCGAGAGACCGTGGGTATGCGTACGGATATCTAAAATAGCTTTAGAAAAGTACTACTTATGTTGGTTCAAAATAGTATATTTAGTAAACTGTGGTTATAAAATCGATAAAAAAATAATCGAACTATAACTGACCGAGGTGATTCAATGAACCCAGTTGTAGATTTGTTCGATACGAAATTTAAAGATGAACCAGTAATGATTTCTTTGTTAGAGTATGAAGTCACAGACAAAGGAAAGATTATCTAGAATTATCTTTTTTATACTTTAGCAGTAAATTTCACTAACAATAAACCGTAGAATTAAAAACTCATAAGGTTAATACGACTTAGTAAATTCCATTACTTAGTAACTACATACACAAAGCAGCTCAAAAACAATATTTATAAAAAAAATCTTAAAACCTCAATGACACGATCTAACGTTGAATTTGGATCGGTATTCCATATGGTAAGCAGAAGAATAATAGAATCACTGGAACTGTTTAGTTCATTTCTGCAAGATTCATACTTTTGTTGTTAAACAATCTTTTTTTCTATTCATAATCTTTTAAACACTTGGCCGCAATTAATTAATACTTTCTCGTTAGTTTTTAATAACAGGATATAAGTTTATTATTATGTAAAGTTGGCATCGCCTTTTATAATGAGTAATTTAAGCAACAATTATGTAAATAATATAAAGCATTTCATGGTTATATACGAAAATATTATGCATTTAATAAATCTCTTTATTTGACTAACATATTAACATAAAAACTTAATATTAATATACCTGAGTGGAAAATCCCAAATAGATGTTTTCTGGTAGAGTAAATTGAGTGCAGTATCTGCTCTTTCTTCGATAAATAGTAAATCAAAACATGGATCAAAGAAAGACTCGTAGCAGCATGGTATCTTAATATTATTATTATATTCTAAACTTTGAAATATTAGTACAGATATGAATTTTTATTTTTTCATTTTTAGATCAATAAATTCATTTCCTACCACTCAATAATATTTGCTTCGAATAAAATTAATTTCCATGAAGGAAAGAATTCTGAGCCTTAATACTTCATTTCCATAAGCCCTAACCCTGTCAACTGTCCCCGATTAGTAATATTCTCACGCGTTCTCGCTACCTGCCTACTAATTGCTATCGTAGTAACAATGGATCGACCTTCATTTGAGCAAAATGTATGGCAATAGAATTCGTGTCTGTTTTATATAAAGAAGCAAAAAAGTTCATGCTAGAAAATTAGGATAGCTTGAAAACAAAATTAAAGAAAAAACGACATATCCCAACCATTTTCAAGTTCTGTTCACTGATAATTTCAGTAGGGGATCTGTATTTAATATTAAGTATACAGTTGGGACACGTTTCCAAACGTAGAAAACAACGGATTGGTTGAAAAACACCTGCAAATAATTAACTGTCTCACTTCATAGTCTTTTATCCCCTATATTTCTATTCTAACAAAACACCTTTAATTAAATTAATTGTAATAACCATCTCAAAGAATAGGTATAAAATAAATCAGTCTTAGTTTCTTAACAAAACAACACTGAATGTGATAAATGACCTGTATTATTTTCAAAAATCGTAATGTTTATCTGTTCGTTCACTGTTGGCAACGCCACTACGTGGTCCTTCATTGATGACGAGAAAGAAAGTTTCGAAGAATCCTCGAGTAATTCGAAAATTCCTGGTCCGCAGAGTGGAACATCGTTATCTCAAATTTTGGAAAATTAAAGGAATCCGTCATTGGTGGTATTTAGTAGGGTAAACCATAACTATATAAAGCATATTATAATTTTAAAGTAAAGCAAATATATAAGATTTTCCTAGGATTATTTCGCTTTGTGGATAGACAATAATAATTTACCTAACTTTTAATAGAGAATTCGCAACTTCCTTGAAAGTCATTATTTTCGCTGTACAGCAATGTTTGAATAATACCTCATTAGTTTTATCCTATTCTATCATATACGACTATACCAGAATAGCGATTTACATATGACAAGTGAACTATTTCCAGAGACTAAGTCAATAGCGGAACACAATTCAGAACTCCTGTTTACTGGACTTAGAATACCGCATATATTACATATAAGACATTCCACAATCACTTAGAGGAACACTATGCATTTAACAAATTATAATGGGAAACACTTATTACGCAAATTAAATAAGTGAAATATGCAATTTGGAAATAAACGCACACTATTGTTATAGTTTTCATATGAACTCTTATGCGGGGCCGGCGATATTACAACTAGAACGCAGAAAGCCTATTGTACTTGAGTTTATTAGATTACGAGATCTAAAAAATTTAGTTTAATTTATTACGATTGTGAAGTTTTGGATATACATAAAAGGATATAAATGTTATCCAAAAAGTAACTAAGGAATTGGTCATTAATTTATTAAACTAGCTAGCGGCAAATTCTAGGAATTAACAAAAGTAGTTTGTTATATTCATGTCTTCATTATTGAACAATTTGATTAACTACATTAAGATCATTCCAAACTATTTTTGAAAAATTAAAACGAAATTTGAGCAAAATGTTGAGGTTTTTTTAAAACCTTTATTTTACATTTGTATAGATGAGAACAATACCAAGATTTATTCACTTCCCCCCCCCTCCCCCCCAATAAACTAAATTATTTACTGCGTAAATACCAGACCTTGAATCTCCTTAGTACTTGAGAGTAAACCAAAAGAAAATACAAGTGATTTACTGTAAAAATTTTGGTAATGAGTGCGCAAATAAAAACTACAAACATCTGCTCTTAAATAATTGTAAAATTTAGGTACTTATAAATGATTTACGTAAACGATCGTTGTCATATATCCATATTTCTCAATTAAGTACACAATATTTCCCACTTATTCCAAATCACAAAAGCAAACTTTAAATGTCTTCTTAGTTTTTCCATTAAAATTAGTGAAAACTTATAAATATATATTTCCACTGAAATAAATACTCTTCGTGTATGGCACATTAAAAGTATTCATGGAACAACAACAAAAAAGTTAGTTCACTTATATATCTTAGTTATTATTTATACAGTTTTTGCCATAAGATTTTTAAAACTGAATTTACAGTGCTTGTATTAACCTTATTTTACAGGCGTACGCAAGGGTTTAAACACGAAACCAGCGGGGTGACGTAGTGGGAAAAAAAGTTAGAGAACGTTTTAGGAACGAAATTTGGCAGAACGTAGATGCTGAATATAGGTGTATACTGGTGGCAGAAATAGTAAGCTTTATGCCTAATCCATGTAAGAACACATTTCAATACTTATTTGAGAATTTGAGAAATGGAATAAGTCTACTGCACTTTGTAAATATCGAAAATAATTTGGATTAGGAATATAGCTAAAAAACTAAAGAAACTACCTTGAGCAATTAGATTAGTAATTTTCATCAATAATACTAGCAGTGGAATCATGTGCACTCTGTCCGGAACATACCACAAAACAAACAGTGCGAGGAGAACACCGATGGTGAGAGATGAGGGCGGGTCCTCTCATGGTTCGTATGTATGCAAACAAGGGACAGCATGAGATATGATTGAAAACGTGTACGATTTCCTATAGTTCATAAAATGCATGTAAAAATACCTATGATCGCATTAGCAAATAAACTAACCCATAATTATTTATTTATCTATAGATAAAGTTTATACATCTGAATGTGTAATGACCTAATTTATTTAAACATTCATAGAACAGAAAGAAATAAGTGATCCCCAAAAAGTAACTATATCGTATTTAGCATAGAATAATCTCCTCACTAGATCAATAACTTCACATATAGCATATTTCATCGCCGCATTACTTTTCTATGCGTGTAAATTTCTGAGCTATCTACTGTTTCTAAAGCAGCAATAACAAAATAACCAACATAAACTAATGAATATCACAAGTCTCTAAAATTACTACTTCTCAACCAAAAGGTTCATTTTTCTGAGTATATAATTTGCAGTTTTCCTTTAGATTTTGTTCTTGTAAAATATACAGAACTAAGATAGTAAATATATACAAGAAATCAAATAGCTACCATACGAAGTTATAGTATTGATAGTTATTATCTGTACTTCAAAATATACAAAAAAGCATGAAAGGCGATTAATTCTAACTTCGTTTAGCTTCAAAATCCAAAGTGTACAAAAACCCACCAGCTTTCACTGAAATAACTTTTGCAAAAAAAATCACTGTATTAACTTGGAACGGTAAAATATACATTCCTCTACATAAAATTACAGATTATGAAACTAAGGAAGAAGTCAAATAAGGCACTCATAAATGTCAGATATGAATTAAAAAGATAAAAACAAGAATTATCTATGTGGGATCTGATAGAACACAATTCACAGGATCTAGAAGTACACTTCTAAAGAATTTGTGAATCATGTTAATAAAAAATTATGTGTGAAAACAGAACTGCAGAAATATATCACAGTAACAGTTAAAAAATCCTAAATATAACGGAAATATATCCTTATTTTTTTACAATAGTGAATATAAAAATATACATCTATTAAGAGTTATCAGTAAGGATATAAAATAAGCTATCATGACATTTGGTTTAAATGAGCGAACAGGTTCATTTCAAACAGATATGTACGAACCGCTAGTAGTGTATGGATGGTTCTTAGCAATTATTAAATACAAGTCTCCATGTTCTTTTCTCGTTGAGCCATGGGCTTATAAAAGTAATCTGGACTAGAATCTCCGCCAATTCATTACTCGCCCGGTAGCTCCACGTTCCAACTCTGGGTTCCGTATGGCTTTAAAAGCATCAGTCAGTCAAATAATGTATCATCTTAACAACTGAATTCAGCAAAAACAAAGATATCTAATTAACATAAGAAAAGATTGATAACGAAATAGGAATTATCAACTATTAAAATAAGGTGCAGTAAATCTACTAACGCATTTAAACGACATCACAAGTCGTTAAGGGTAGAAAAGAAATGTCATCATCGTCTACTACCGTGTTAGAACTGCATTGAGAATGGGCTTATGGGACAGCTTAACTATTTCAACTCCTTCATTCAACGGCAACCAAATACGCTGTCGACCATGCTCACCCTAAAAAATCTCCATACAAAAATCATATACGAAGTATAATAATACGAGTTAAGGATGTAAGCAGAGAATAATAATATCAAAATTTAAGTAGAACTATGCTACACTTAAAATATTAGCATAAATAGTCATACGAACCTCTTCCCAAACACTTAACTCTTCCTCAACTTCCATTAAAAAAACAGTAGTGCGATGCTTACGATCATCATCCTAAATTAAGAAATCTTAATTTAAAGAAGGGATGGAAAAAATATTTGAAGAGTAGAGTGGTTGTAAAATGCAAAATAAGTACAGAAGTAAAAATAATCAGATTTCTGACTTGGAATAATCCGATGACTTCTATTGTGCGCGCTTTGACTCCAGCTTCTTCTTCTAGTTCACGCCTTGCTGCTTCTTCTGGACATTCATTTTGCTCCACACCTCCACCTACAAATATCAGAATTAGCTATATTATAAATGAAGTTAAGAACAATATGAAATAATTAATTTTCAACCTATGTAACAACTTTTTTATAGGCCATACAATACAATATATCAATTTAAAGTATAAATAAATAAATTATAAATTTATAGATTTACCGGGTACAACCCATTTGCCACCTTCCTTCCCACCACTGACCAGCAGCACCATTGTATCTTTACCACTACCTGTATATATAAATTATACGATTTAAAATAAGCTAAAAGTCAAATAATAAGTCCAGAGAACGTTAAGATATTTTTGGCACTATTTGTAGCAAATCATAATGAACAGCCAGTATATAAACATTTCCACTCCCATTAGAAAAAGTAAGATTGGATTTTTTCTATTACTTTTGTCATAATAATTACTCTAAAATAATAACAACGAAAAGTTAACGGCGTTATAAAGTTAAAATCAAACTGAGTATAATAGAACATTAGTATGGGGACACAGTCGAATTATTTTTTATGAATTTTGCTTTTTATTAAGTACTTATTCATAACTAAATTGTCAATAAAGTTCAATAAAGAAAAACAAGTATGCGTTAAAATGAGACATTTTATTAGTTATTTGTAAATTTATATATAGGATTGTATCTTAATGAAGCGAGGAACCTGCTATCTTAATTGCAATTTAGTATAGAATAAAGCAAGCAAATAAACCAGAATTTATGTTATAAAAAATGATCATAAGAAAATGTACTGCAAATATTATGTAATGCAAGAAAAATTAGCTTAGAATTACCAGTAACACATACTCCCGCGGCGCGTATACGATATCCGTCCTTATCACGTAGCCGCTCCCTAGGTCCTTCCCGTTCCTTCCATTGTGCCAGCATATGATATGAAGCCTAAAAGATATAAAAGCTGTATACTTATCTACCTATTTAAATCGTTATTTTACATAAGATAATATCAAAACATAAGTAAGCTTAGGCAAAATATAACTTCTATTATAGAAATAATCGATCACATAATAAAACCGACACAAAGTATAGAGAAACAATTTAATTAATGTATATAATTTCTAGAACAAGTTTTTAGAAGCGTATATGAGGAAGAATGTGTATTAAGAGGGCGTGGTAGATCTGCTGCGCCATCTCTGCGTGTCTTACCTCAGAGCGATGCTGAAGAGTGTCTGGTAGGTCTGTGCTCTTCTGTAGCAGGTGGCAGAGAACACATGACTATCGAGCGAGCGAATAGAAAAGAGAATGAGAGCGTAAAAGGAAGAGCGTATTAGGAACAGGAAATTGGAGAGCAGGAAATCTACTACTACAGAAAATGTTTCTAACATTTCCTTTATGATAAGGTTAATCAAATTTGCTTACGTAGTATTTATTACAACAGCTGTGAACATTATGACTACAAATCATTAACAGAAACAAACCAACAATAAAATATAACTTTTCTTTTCAATACCCAAATTTTCTATATCGAGTATTACTTGAAATTTGAATTAATTTTGAAAAACATCCACATATTATATTGGAAAGCGAAGATCAAATTCCAAAATTCCATATAAAAAAGCCAATAAAGATAGGGAAAAACGTCAGAATAATTGCCATTGGAAAGTTAAAAATAATAGGAAATATATGGGAAAATTTTAAGCCCTTTGAAGACAGTTCATGGGAGGGTTTAGTAAACTCTTGCAATGATGCGGTAACGGTTTCTTCTTTTTGAAGAGTACTAGTGATTTCAGTTTTCTCGAGCAGTTCAGAAAGCATATAAAACTTTGATACTTCTACTATTCGTACATGAGCCCAGGACCCCAGAAGACCATCTGATAAAGGAACAAGAATGTGTTCATAATATTTATTATGGCCGACTGCATGAACTCCATCTGTAAAAATAGCAAAAACAGATATAATTGAACGCATGGACTAAATTTATAATCAAATCATAAATAGTGGTTAGGATAAAAGGGATTGCATAGACTCAACAGTTTGAAAATATCTATGGAATAGATCACTATTATCTAAAGAAGAAAATCTTTCAAAATATTTAATGTTTAAATGTTCTTACCAGAAGCCATTTCACAAACAAGCACATAATGTTCTTCTCCAATTCGATCCGATGTATACCTACTGTATTCGCGAAACAATGCCGAAATAGCAGCTGTTCTACGACGTGATTCAACAGTGTCAATCTGAATTAATATCACAACAAGCTACATAAAGAATGTTCGAACAGTCAATTGTCAATTACTAATTGGAAAGTATATCTATAATCTTGAGTGATTTGAAAACATAAATTAACGCGAAATAATTACTCATATATTATAAAATTAGATAATATATGCATTTAAAAAACAAATATTTTCTGTACCCTGAATTAAAATAATAACTACCTTTTTAAGTCTTGCAGCAGGTGTCCCAGATCGTGGATAAAATTGGTTAATAAATAGGGAAGGAAAACGATACTCTCGTACGAGTTCCATTGTTTCCTCAAAGTCTTCCTCAGTTTCAGTAGGAAAAGCGCATATAATGTCAGTGGCAATGTAGATGTTGGGAACTCTATATAACCAAGAAAAAAATAGAGTAACGAAATATTTTAAAGGAATTATGGAGTATAGATTAAAAGTAGTATAATTACGTAGTAATAAAAAATATTTAAGATCAATCACCCAGGTGTTGAGTAATATATATTTTCCTTAATTCTAATTAAAGCCTATATTCATAAATTTTATAATACCATTGTTTCTACATTGGTTTTCGTTTGTTGATAGTAAACTTAATAAATAGATCAGAATTGGTGTTATGTACACAATATCAATTCTAATCTCCTTTAATACAAATGAGAATTGTAATAAAAAACATGAAAATATTTAAGTGTTATATTCGATAATTTCCTTTCATAAAAGAAATAAGACACTAACCGACTTCGCATAAAGTCCATTATTTTTCTGAAATGATTACTAGTATACTCTCTTTTCATATCACGTAGTACAGCATCACTACCAGACTGTACTGGGATATGAAGAAAGCCATAGACACGCGGATGATTCAGAATTTCAGCAATTTCCTTGAAATATTCTGATTTTGTATTATGTCGAATCATGTTAAAATATTCATAAACATATAAATAAACAAATAAATAAATATATATATATATATATACATGTGACTGAATACCCAGTTAAAATACTAAATATATGCACCATCCAACCTCGAGATAATCTAGGATATATGGTGGATTAGTCATTCCTAACCGCATCATACAACCCTCAGGAATCACTTTGACCAATTCGTTAAGAAGATCTGGTAAAACCTAAATTATTAAAAATAATATCATCACATACGATAATTGTTACCTTTTACAGGTATAAATACTAAAAATGAGTTTAAATTAACCATATCAATGTCTCTTCCCCATGCTCCTAAATCTTCTGAAGTAAGCCACAATTCTTTCACCCCGTCACGATTAAAAGCCGTATAAGCCTAAAAGTGAACTAATTACTCAAATTTATTTTTAAATCATTCAACAATATTATCTAAAATATAAATTACCTGTTCAACAAGCTCACTGAGAGGATAACTCCTTAAATCTCCCCTTGCCATCTTAGTTTTACAATATGTACAATGATTCAGGCATCCAGTATTTATTGCAAGAACCTAAACATGGGTGGAACTAACATGTATTATTTGAAATCTATAAAGTTTATACAAAGAGCTTAACATATAAAAAATTAAAAACCAAAAAACCAAAATATCGAACCTCAACTAGGTCATTTTTCCTCATTTTTGGAAGAGAAAGACCAGCATCCCCCCTTTTGCGGCTTAGAAGACGTACTTAATCATATTTCTGTGTATTAAGTCCAAAATAATAACGCGAGCAATGGAAATTTGTACATGAAGTAAAATTACAATATTAAAATTCGCAAGATCAGTAACTAATAATAATGTACATTAATGTTGAATATATTTATTGGAGTGATACCTTTTCTACCCAATGTAAAAATTTGCAAACCTTGGTTACCCTGGAGCGTTTCTTCAACAACTTCAACAATCCTATCGATTTGATTAACTCCAACGATTGAAACATCTTTCAACCAAGGCTCATTTGGAGAAGCCTATAAAAACTTTGAAAAATACATTTTAAATCATCAACAAACGCTAAACGCTCAATACGTTAAGGACATAAAATTCAAAATAAATAACGTAGAAATTCACTGTTTGTCATTAAAATATATTCTTTTAGTAATAAAATCTATCAAATTAAAATATTTAGTAAAATACAGGGTGCGCAAAACGGTCTGATACAATTTTCAAGTGTAGCTAAATTAGCACATATGACGTAGCATTTCGCTATGTTAGTGTAAATGTGTAGCTTAAAACCTCTCCGGACCATGTTTAAAATATCATTGAATTATCCCGTCTCTGAAGTGTCATATAATATTCAAAGCTCTTCGCACAACTATCGCCTCTCGCACGAGCAAGGAGAAAAAATTGTGATTGCTAAGAAGCTCTGTGCCATGAAAATGGCTGTTCAGCGGACTGTGAAACGATATCAGGGGCTTGGCATAGGAAAGGACCGTCCTAGGAGTGGAAGACACAGATCTGTGAATACTTCTCGCGTTAGAAAAGTGGTCATGAAGAGGATCCTCCGAGATAACAACGAATCGATGGGGAAGATGGCTTCTAACCTCAATATCACTCCAGCATCAACGAGGATAATCGTCAGCCATGAACTGGGGTTCTGCTCACATAGGATACGTTCAGAACACATGTTGACGAAAAAATGAAGGTCGATTGTTACGAAAGAGCAATGAAACTCTTGAGTATCGTTCGGCAGAGCCGCGCCTCAAACGTACTCATCACAGATGAAAAAATTTTCACTATCAACCCAGCGTACAATAGTCAGAACAGCTGGCAACTTCTTCAACGTGGGCACCAGAGGTCTGAGAAAGCATCCGTAAATACTAGAAGTCGTTTTCCATAATCTATCATGGCGTGGGCTGGAATAATTGCATCAGGTAAAACTCCGTTGGCATTCATTGAGAAAAATGTCAAAATCAACGCGAAATACTACCAAGACGAAACTCTATTAAATAGGTAGTGGTTCCCTAGACCTCAAAACATTTTGGATCACAGAATTGGACATTCCAACCGGACTGGTCACCTACTCATGAGACCAAAACAATTGTTGAGTTGTGTCAGTAGCAGTTTCCAGATTTTTGGGGCAAAGACATTTGGCCAACAAAATTCACCCGATCTGTATCCGATAAACTTTTGTTTCAAAAGCAGTTTTCATCATGAAATTATTCGACTTTACATCCGTATCAGAACTTTTGACGCACCCTGTATGTGGAATCCTTAATACAGCTAGTTCCTTAGAATACAAAACGATCCCCTAACCTGAGATACACATCCAGCCATGATAACGTATTTGCCCGCATTTTTGCCTTCAACCACAAGATTATTAGCTTGTACTTCTGATGGTGTCTTCACAGTACAACTATTTAAGACCCACAGAACAGCATCAGACTGGTTTTTAACGATTGGATATCCGGCCTAAATTTAATAGATATTGACATATGCAATAGTATTTCTAATTAAATTCCTTTTATATAGAACAAAATTACTTCACGTAAAAATCGAAAAATGATTTTAAAAAACTTGTATACTAGCCTTAGCCAATATTCCACTCATGTATTCGCTGTCGCTTGCATTGTGGGCACAACCCCAAGTCTTTACCCATATAGGACTTGTTCCAGGTACAAAGGAGTCTAGCTGGCCAAGTTCGGTCTTTTCCCGCCGAGATCTATAGTTATCGTTTCTATATAGTAAGATATAACAATTTGAGGATAGGTAAGTAAAAATACTAGACAAAAATATTTCAAAAAATCATATATCACTCCCAATTAATTATATTTTTATAAGACATTAGTGGACAAGGAACCGTGGTTGGTTTACTGCCGTCAGCATTATATCCATCATTTAATTAAGCTTTTCACTTGTAGTGCTATTTTATTTCCAGTACTAAAAATAGTCAAATACATTGAAATAATATTTTCCATTCTAGGCATACCTGATCTTTACCTGTACCTCATTTTTGGAGATATCACTGTATCTTCCAAGCTCAAAACCATCTTCTATATCGACCATTACCTAGGATAACAACAAAATATACAAAAATGACGACAATTTTATTGAAATAAAATTTAACATGTATTTCTTCTTCATTAAAAATGGTTATTAGAAGCTTCAATATACATATTTCTTTTACTACTCACAATATGGACTTCGAAACAAAACTAATGCTAAAATACAATGCTAGCAACTAATAAGTCATATTTAACACGTTCCTTAGAGCCTATTAGCTATTTTGCATAATGAATCAGTGATACTTTAGAACAGAATACTTAATGAGAGGCATGAAATAATAATTTTAGCCATAACTATTTTGAGCAGTAATATTTAAAACAACAGTTTATATAAACATGGTTATTTATACAAATATGTATATTTAAACAAATATGGTTATTTATACAATTGGACGTTACGAGTAATTCTTGTTGAAACATATCGAAATTGAGCGTTATGCACAATATCTAAATCTTTTAGATCTGGACATTAATTATATGAATTGCACTATTGCAGTCCGATACAAAATTAGTATTTAAATTAATGTGTTTCAAATTCTTTGGGTTAATAAGTATTAAGACCCCACTTATTCACAAGTAAACTTCAGAACTGTAATACTAATGCATTAAAGAAATAGTAAACAATTCCAAAGATAAATCGTTTCTAATAGTGAAGAACAACTTGTACGATATTCATTCACCTAATTATATAAGAGAATTGTATTAAAAAAATATATATATAACCAAAATCATGTTATGAAATAGTTTTAAGAAAAAAACGAAAGCAATGTTTTTTTGAAAATGTACCTAAAAAATTGAAAATAGATTGGTCTAACATGGAAAGCAAATTAAAAATTAAGAAAAACAGAAGTGTGGACAGAAAACCTATCCTAAAAACTATAAATACATGTTCTCCAAAGTACGCTAAAATAAATTTAACGATGGATATCTATGACTAGTTAATACCCTGAATATATGAGGTATCATAATACATTATTAAAGTTTTGAGGAATGTCATCTCACGCCGCGTGTTCTCAAAGATGACTCTTGGATCTTCACTTTCACATCTTAAAATGAAACGTAGGTATTATAAATAATCATAAAATATTACATTATAAATGACAATGATTTCTGTTAATTATTAATAACTATTCACTAGAAAGTAAAATATAAAAAAATCATACCTTAAAACATTTGGAGCCATAACCATTGCAAGATTTGAAACATCCATTTTTGTGTGAACTACAACTTCATCCCGAGCCAAATCCTAAAATAAAATATTCGATGAATTAAACATTTAATTATATATGCATAAAATGTACCTGAAGTAAAGCGACGAGCCTAGCTAGAACAAGTTTGTTGTTGTTAGGTAATAATTCAACCAAACGAGTAACATCTGCAGCGCTTTCGCAGGCGCTAAGTGCTCTTTGATAGATGGAATGTGGGATAAGTGGTTCTGGTAGTTGCCTCAACCATAATTTGAGAAGGCCAGCGGGTACATGTGCATCGTGTACTACAGGTACAACCCACATGTCTAATCGAGTACGTGTAGTCATTAGCTGATCAGGATCAGCTGGCACCCTACAATAAATTCTTAAGATAAAATAATTCTCTTCCCCCATGAAAAGCCTATTAAAAAAGTGAAACACACACCTATTACCATTAAAAAGTGCAAATAGTTAGTTCTAGTTCATTAATCACATTTTAAAAATTTTAAACCTAAATAATCCCTCAGTTCTTCGACCTCCTGATTTATGAAGAAGTTCGATAAGTGTAGATTCGATCCATGGTAGTTGAAGATGAGGAAAACGGTCTGCCTGCATCTCCATTAGCTCATCAAGACTAGCAGAGAATTGTGGGGGATTAAAAATATGCACCTAAACTTCCAACTGATATTATTTACGTAATCGGAATTACTAAATTTAGCAACAGTGAGGATATTTAGACATCTACTCAACTAAATTTTCCGCTATAAATTCTTTTTAATCTACTAATAATGGAATTTTATAAGCTACATTTAAGAACTAAATATATAAATATGAAACATACTCTAGCTTCTTGTACAGCATTTAATGATGGCTTATATCGAACATGTGTTTTCGCTAATCTCTTTGCGCACTGATGAGCAAAATGAGATACGGCTACCTAAACAATATTATCATAAAAAATAAATCATTAATCTTATTATGAGAGATTAGAGCTAAAGAAAATAACATAGTTAACCTCTGGCCGATCAAATATCCTTTCAGAGTTCCTATCGATAAAATCAGTCAACAACAATGACTGTTTTTCTGATGGAGTAACAAAAACCAAAAAAATTGCAAGTAATTCCCATCCCCGCCTGCAATTCTGATTTGATGATCTAAATAGAAACAACTTCATTTAATGAAACAGATATTTAAACTAACTTCAAACTATCTGGTCGTTCATTATCTGTGAGTTGTTGCATCAGTTGAGCAATAGCTTCATCAGCACATTCCTGTTTTGCTAAGCAAAGTTCACATAACGTCAGTGCAATCTGTACATATTTTCAACTAAACATTAGAAACTAATAATTGATTAATGTATTAGTAAAAAAAAATATAGAAAAGAATAGACCCAACTTGATCAGTTGGTGTTTTAGTTTTCCTATCTCCCATATAGCCTTGTATATATTTGAAAATTGTAGGAGAATCTTTTTTCAATTGTTTATTATCAGGAGCTGATAACGGTTGCTTTGGTGCATCTTTTGTCCAACCTAAAAGATAGTAGATTAAAACATAGTACACTATATACAATACACGATATCTGACCTCCAGTATTTAAAAACTTGGTTTTTGGACCCGTATTGGTCGAGAATAAATGACGCCTTTGGACTGGTGGGCTTGAAGACCTGGATTTAGAAAATTTATTTCGTGATTCACTCTAATAATTCAGGAATGGTATTTTTAACCAAATCTGTGTAAATTTTCACCGTGAAGATCTAGTAGGAAAAGACTCTGCAGATGGAACAGTAGAAATAGTCGATGTCGTTCCTGTAGTAGGGAAAGGAGGGAACTGCCTCGCCTTACTGCAGTCTCTATTGCTATATTCAGCCCGATCAACTGATAGGCAATCATTTGGATCATCGAGAGACATCCGCTTAAAACCTTTCAAATATCTTTGAAAATCATTAGTAATAATCACTACAGTATCCAAAACTTGAAAAAGAGAAGGTCCTGAACTCCAGACAATTAGATTTTTTTGGTCTTGGAACAACTACCAAATTAACGAGTACTATAAATAATACACACATCAAAAGATTGTTGCATTCCATTCATCGTACTACTAGATGATCGACTTGCAGCCCGAGTCATTACAATGCCAGTTTCAGGACCAATATTTTGTGCCATAACTCGTCGTGGACCACGGCGAATTGCTGGTGATGTTTGAGTTTCACAAGTACGTCGTACCTAAAGCAAACAGTAGATAAGTTTCCTGTTTATTATACTATATAAAGTAAGTTATTAACTAATGTTTAAAAAGTACCCTAGCATGCTCTTTGCTCTCCGTATTTTCTTTCAAAGTTTGGAGTTTCGCAAGTGGAATGATGTCAATGTCATCACCCAATGGTCGCTGCCACATAGTTCGCATCGAAGCAGCGTTGTAATAGTAGTAACGTCCAGTTTTAGCATCGAATAACTCCCACCACTGATTTCCATGAGTTCGCTTACTAAAATCCATAATATTAATAGATATAAAATCGCAGAATTTTTGTACTTTCTAAGATTTCAGTATTATAGTAATTATATCAATTAACTTCGTTGTAAATCATTTGTGATCTTTTTCTTGTAAATGATACGTTATTTTCAAACTATTTTACCTGAAAGTTAGAATTTAATACGTTTACTTTGTGACCTAAATACTTATGATAGCGTAAAGTATATCTCCTAAAAAATTAAACATACACAGCAGCTCCAGGAGGAGGCTCCCAAGAACATTGTCCGGAGATAAGATTCGCATACATGTGCTGCTTTGTTTGTGGCTCCACAATTTCCACCCATTCTACAGTTCCACTTAAAACCATTTTCTATTTAGGTATATAGACTAAAGACAAGTAAAATATTCTAAAAATAATCAGTACCTGCTCGGACACGAAGTATGGGGTGTATTTTCAACTGATTCCATGGAAGATTCATTCCCATTCATACCTAGCTATAATTCAGCACGACTCCACATTAAAAAACAAATCATTCTGTAAATTATTAATTTTTTACAAAATGATGAAAAGAAGTGAAATAATTATAGATCTTAGGACGTACACATGACCCTTATTAAAAAATAACATAAACCGAGGTTTTAAACCAGCTTTTTTAAAATGGGTATTGGGTATCCAAGTTGCGATCAGTAATTTGCATAGTAAAGAGGATATTACTAAAAATTAATACATTTAAGAAATAATATTTAAATGGACAGTTATATCACTAATAACAAGCAAATTCTGGGACTCGGTAAATTGATTTTTTGCTTTGAATTGCTGC
Organism: Heterorhabditis bacteriophora; assembly: GCA_964036235.1. Lineage (NCBI taxonomy): Eukaryota > Metazoa > Nematoda > Chromadorea > Rhabditida > Heterorhabditidae > Heterorhabditis > Heterorhabditis bacteriophora. Next base: position 227,082 of record OZ038427.1, on the reverse strand, counting down.
CAATATACTATTTGGTTCTACAACGAGTTAATAATGGAATGGTTGTGGCGTCAGATTATAATTATCATATACGCAATATTACACCATAATTTCTTCCGTGAAATTGTGTTACTTTATTTAAAGTTATCTCGAAATAGTTGAGATGAGGAAAATCTTGTATCGATTTATTGGTATAACTATTCTCTTTACACTATTACCCATTGTATTCTTTTACCACAACTTGGCTACTGATTTGGTTCGTTTGTTGAAATTATTTTCTATTTTATTTATTCTAAATGACTTGTATATCGTGAATGTGTATAAGGAGTTTTACAGAGTTTCTGGAAGCAAGCAGACAAGGATTTTGATTTTTTCAACCTAGATCAATCTGGTAATTCTAATAAGCATATTTCAAATATATGAGTATATAAAGTATTTCCATAGTTAAAAAAATGTAAATATTCATTTCAGATGCTGACGCCTCATCATTAAGATGTATGCAGTTTCCAGAAAATTTATCATCCAGTTATCCTGATTGTCTCACAAAAATGCAGTGGCTGAAGAATGGATGGAAACTTCATCCTTGTTATGGTACACACGGCGTCGATGGGTATAAATTAAGGTAGCACACTAAATTTTGACTATAATGTAATAGTTAACTTAGGTCTGTTTGCTCATACCGACATTACCTTTCGTTGGTTGAACATTGTTGTCCCGCTGTACCAAGGCAAATAGAAGAAACCTTATCCATAATAGAAGTAAGGGAAATACAGCACTATTTACATAGAAATATGGGATTATTAAAGTTGCAAATTTACAGCCGAACTACGACATTCAGAAGTTGTTCAACCTTATGGAAGATAATCCTGTAAATTTTAAATATATGAAGGATAGAATTGGTCTATTATGGCCAACTTGGACTAATGCACTCACATATAACTTTTCGAAATATCCAAGCTCTATGAAATATAGGAAACGGTTAAATGTATGTTGATTGTTGAAAATTTTTGTATATATGTATTTCATAGTAAAATACAAGGATATACAGCGACCGGAATATATTTAAGGCATCCCATCGCTCAAGCTAAGTGACGTAGTAAACGATATACGTCATCAATTTGAGTGGTTGAAAAGTGAAGCAAGGTAGTTGTCGACTGCTTCCTAGTATCGATTGATTTGTGATGATTCCGTTGTTACTTTTGAACTAATTGACTTAATCTCAAATCAACTCTTCAGCGCAGACATAAGTAAGACACCCAAAGTAAGTGATTGTAAAAATACTAAAACTTGGTGAGAAATAAAATGTTATTGACAGCAACAATAGCAATAGGTTAATACGTAACTAGCACTCTGATATTTCTGATAACTGCTTCTAATTTTTCAATATTGGATGGTTTTTGCCTCTGTACATCCTTTCCCCCAATTGTTTCATAGGTGTCCTATGCTATTAAAATCTGGATTTTGGGACGGCCACTCCATCTTGGTGATTTTCTTTCGATAGAGCCAACGTTTCGGGGCTTTGTTTTAGTGTTTTAGATCATTATGCTACTGGAATATCCAATTTCGACCCAACTTTTGGCTTCTAACATATGGCAAAAAGTTGTCCTTTAGTATTCTTACATAAGAGGTACTACCCATTATACCTTCTACGATATGAAGAGGTCCCGGTCCATTTCTATTGAAGAACGCTCATACCATCACTGAACCACCTCCATGTTTAATGGTAGGAATTGTACATTTTGGCATAAATTCCTCTCCAGGACGAGTGACATTTCTTCCGATTTGATCCGAAACGGTTAGACTTCGATTCATCAGAAAATATCACTGGACCAATCCGCTATTGACCATGTCAAGTTTTCTCGCGTAAATACAATGCAGGTCTTTCGATTCTTCTAAAAAACTAGGGGTTTTTTTCTGTGCTATTCAACAATTTGATTCAGGTTCTACCAAACTTCGTCGAATTGTCCTGAAACTCAGTGTATTCTGGAAAGACTTTCATATCGTTGAGAATCTCCCTGGCAGTTAATCGACGGTTGGCCTCGCTTAAGCGACGGATTATTCGGTCGATCTTTTCGGTAGACTTTCACTTGGAAAACGAGGGGCATTGTCAGACATCCCAATTTGTTAATATGCTTCATAGCACTTTGAACTGCACATCGATGGAGTTCTAACTTCAAAATCTACATGTGACTCAAGAGTTGGGCAGCAAAGTTTTGATCACCACTCGTTGATTCAGAGTGATACTCTCTTCTCTAGCGATCTAGGAACAAATCTACATAACTATAAAAACACTTAATTACAATAATCTTGTTATTGAACATATAAAAGTCCATAATAAAATAAATTCTTTCGTCATGCCTTAGGTACATATCTGCACTGAAGTTGGTTGATTTGAGATTCACCTAATTATCTCAAAAAGTAACGGGAATCAGCGTAAATCAATCGATATTAGGAAGCAAACCATATCCACTGCCTTACTTCATTTGGACCACTCAAATTAGTTATGTAGTTCGTAATATTTGTCACTGAGCCTGAACGAGGGGGAGCGATGTGCCTTAATTATATGGCTACCATTGTATATATGAATAGAAATTCTTTTTGAACAATTACTATTATGAGCTCATTTCCCAGCTTTCGTTTCAAAGAAAATAGTCATACTATTTACTAAGTTATCAAATGGGATTTAAAACAATTGGATAGCAATACAGGGTGCGTCAAAAGTTCTGATACGGATGTAAAGTCGAATAATTTCATGATGAAAACTGCTTTTGAAACAAAAGTTTATCGGATACAGATCGGGTGAATTTTGTTGGCCAAATGTCTTTGCCCCAAAAATCTGGAAACTGCTACTGACACAACTCAACAATTGTTTTGGTCTCATGAGTAGGTGACCAGTCCGGTTGGAATGTCCAATTCTGTGATCCAAAATGTTTTGAGGTCTAGGGAACCACTACCTATTTAATAGAGTTTCGTCTTGGTAGTATTTCGCGTTGATTTTGACATTTTTCTCAATGAATGCCAACGGAGTTTTACCTGATGCAATTATTCCAGCCCACGCCATGATAGATTATGGAAAACGACTTCTAGTATTTACGGATGCTTTCTCAGACCTCTGGTGCCCACGTTGAAGAAGTTGCCAGCTGTTCTGACTATTGTACGCTGGGTTGATAGTGAAAATTTTTTCATCTGTGATGAGTACGTTTGAGGCGCGGCTCTGCCGAACGATACTCAAGAGTTTCATTGCTCTTTCGTAACAATCGACCTTCATTTTTTCGTCAACATGTGTTCTGAACGTATCCTATGTGAGCAGAACCCCAGTTCATGGCTGACGATTATCCTCGTTGATGCTGGAGTGATATTGAGGTTAGAAGCCATCTTCCCCATCGATTCGTTGTTATCTCGGAGGATCCTCTTCATGACCACTTTTCTAACGCGAGAAGTATTCACAGATCTGTGTCTTCCACTCCTAGGACGGTCCTTTCCTATGCCAAGCCCCTGATATCGTTTCACAGTCCGCTGAACAGCCATTTTCATGGCACAGAGCTTCTTAGCAATCACAATTTTTTCTCCTTGCTCGTGCGAGAGGCGATAGTTGTGCGAAGAGCTTTGAATATTATATGACACTTCAGAGACGGGATAATTCAATGATATTTTAAACATGGTCCGGAGAGGTTTTAAGCTACACATTTACACTAACATAGCGAAATGCTACGTCATATGTGCTAATTTAGCTACACTTGAAAATTGTATCAGACCGTTTTGCGCACCCTCTATATTGCAATTCATGGAATAGGGGATTTCTAACTTATTCTTAAGGTCTAAAATTTTCCCTTAATTATAATTGGTTTTCATCTTATCCGGTCGTCTTGATTTAAGTTTATTATTTCTGTTATATGATTTAAAATTTAGGTGCTTGTCCATCTCGGGTTCTTAATGAGTGAATCAAAGTTGCACTTTGGTGCTAAATCTAGTAATGGAGGACCCTTAGGAGAATTGTTGCAGTGGTCTGATCTGATTGCTGTATTATTTCTTTTAGGACATAATTTATACATATCATCAGAAAAGGCTACTTTAAAGAAGTAAGTGTTTTAAATTGTAATAGTATATTATCTTATTTCCGGTTTAGATTTGTTAATATTTCGAAATCTCAATTGTATCCTTGATTCAGACACGTCGAACGATTTATAGACTCACCTTGCCCTACTGATTTGGACAAAATTGATCTCATTATCACCGATATAATAGGACTGCAATCATTTAAACAACATAAGGCGTATTTGCTCGAGAATAGGTTAAATCTATTTTTCTTATAACTTTTTATGTATACTATTTCAAAATTGATTAGGATATATCATAATTTAGATGTCGTATCAGACTTGTTGATAGCTTTGGCACCCATGTGGAATTTAATTACAAGTCATATTTTAATTCTCATAGGCAGGAACTAAGAAGTTAGTTAATATTCAGTATAATTTATCTCTATTAAAAGTTAGAAATTCATTTCTTTATTTATCTAAATAATTGAATTGCATTTATATAACGTACTCAGATGAGGAAACTGGTAAATCGAGAAATCCGTGGGGTGGACACGGATTACGATTACTCCAGTACTGGACGTTTTATCCTCATACAGCTGATAACAGTTTTCTTGGCTTCGTAGTTGACACTTCTAATGCTAAGCCATTATTTGAGAGGAGATCTAGAAATGCGCTTCTAATATATGGAAAAGAACAGTATATGTGGAAAGGTTCAGAAAAAATTATTTCTGTACTGAAACAGTTCACAGAGGTAAAACTTTGAAACAAATATGTTGTTTCATCGCATTTTATTTTTAAAATCTGAATTTTAATATTGGCTTTAATCATAAAGGGGCACTTTTATCATAGTATTTTGATATTAATTTGTAGAGGGTGCCAAGTATTAATTACAAATCTTTAAATAATTTATATTAAGAGTTGATGTATTAGATACACGCTACTGTGAGTGATGCTACTGTGAATTCGACCATGTTCACAGACATAATAAATCATGGATTTCTCGATGCTGTTTCGGTTAATTCTCTTCTCAAATCCGTCAAGATATTTTTCGGTCTTGGCTTTCCATTCGAAGGTATTAACATTTTTGAAAATAACTGAATTGAACTGTACAAGCTATGTACTTAGGACCTGCTCCTCTAGAGGCTATAGCAAATGGAGCAGTATTTATTAATCCGCGTTTTAATCCTCCAAAATCTCGAAAGAATACAGCGTTTTTCGCTGAGAAACCCACGCTTAGAGAGGTCTGTTGTTGCTAGTTTTCAGTTTCAAATGTTAATTAGCGTTATCATAATTCATATGTGAGAAAAAATTTGTTTAGGTTCGAGAGATTTATTATTTTGAGAATTATTATACTAGATGTAATTTCTGCTTTTATTTTAGTGGACAAGTCAGTGCCCATATATGGAGCGAATTGGACCACCACATGTTTATACAATAGATATTAACAACGACAAAATTTTACGTGATACAATTAAAATGATTCTTGAGAAGGAGGTATGGATATCACATAGAATAATAAGGATATTTTATGTTTTACAATGTAATGTTTAGCCACCCCCATTTGTTCCCGAAGAATTTACTCCTAGTGGTATGCTGCTACGTGTAAATCTACTTATTTCGCGACAAAATATTTGCAGAGAATCTGAGAATAACTGGCCACCAAAAGAAGCATTGCAGGTAAATTAAATTGTGTTTTATCACATAAATTCTTTCACTTTGAATTTTGTTATAGATTCGGAAAGCGGAAGTTGGGCAGTCATGTGAGCTGGCATGCAGTCAGGAGGACCTCGTTTGTGAACCCACGTTCTTCCCTCTAATTAACACTTATGAATTGCTAGTGAAGTTTGTATTCAACAGCTTTATTTAAAATCTTGTCAAATCTTTTTAAACTTAGTATTTTCTTTTTTTTTCACCTGGTATTTTCAGAAACTCACTTTGTACTGAGAAGGTGTCTTTGCCTTCTGTATTCGCACCATACAACTGTACTTTACAGTCTAATCCTGCACTATTCAGTTGTTCTAGTAAGCCACCACTTGACAAACTGCTATCTCGACTTTGCCCATGTCGAGATCATATACCTGGTCACTCTTCTTTGTGTAGTATATGCATATAATGTCATATCTCGGGTATTTTTCTGTATCTACAAGATTTTCCATTGGTAATTTGAGGTATTTTCTAGTCATTCCAAAATATACAGGTCCAATTCGTAGATTTTATCAGCATATAACTGGTTTTGTGTTAATATAGTATTCGGTATTGGTGTTTTATGTTGTTTGGACATTGGCATGTAAGAAAATTTTAAAAGTTTATAAATTCAGCTGTTATCGTTAGCAATTAATATTTTCCTTGAATTTTGTTAATTTATAATTAACGGTTTAATGTCTTGTCAGGCGAAATATCGATATTATCTCTTTTATGCTCATGACGTGTAACTTTAAAGGTGTATTATCCTATGAGTCCTTCTCATCGTACGAATATTCTACATTTACTAGCTGGGAGTTCATCTATAACTGCATTTGAGGCTGCAAAAAATCTATTGGGTATGAGTACTGTATAGGAGGTATCTTAAGATATATATTGTAACTTATCAGATATTGTTTATGATTCAGATTGTTTGTCATATACTTTTATAGTTAATTTTCGTTCATTGTAGCGCATGGGTCTAATCCTAGCTCCATAGAAGATGATGGGCTGACTCCTCTTCATGTTGCCTGTGCTTGGGACAGCTTAGCCATTTGTCAGTTATTGATGCATTATGGTGCCGATCCTCTTGCTGAAGATGATTTTGGACGTACACCATTAGATATGGCCACTGGCAAAACTCAGGAGTAAGTATTTGTGTTATTATGGGGTCAATAACTGACTATTATTTACAGTGCTTTATTTAGATTCCTTCAGCGGCTTTTAGCTAAAGATAGTCAAGAACGTCGAGGAATTTTGAGGCGTATTTTTGTATGCCATTCGAGTGGAGATGAGAGCACAAATAACCTTTTTATGAAGAGTTTTCGTGCAGTTAAATTAAAGATGCGAAAGTCTTTAGATATTATTCTCAGGAGAAGCATAAACGAGGTATTTTTTATGCATAATTTTAATAGAACGTTGGCTTAATTCAGTTTTACTGATTCCAGGAAAATCAACCAATTAACGTAGATCATATTATGAAACCGACTAATCTTATTAACTCACAGTGCTGTATCCCTGCAACTGGTTCAAGCACTCCCTCTAGTCAAAATTGTACAGAATTAAATCTTCCTATCAATAAACTGAAAAGCAGCACAGTGTCTTCTATTTTAACAACCAAAGACTCTTCGTGCAGCTCACAGTTTACTTGTCAAATATCGAGTCCTCAGTATGATTACTGCGACCAATCTTGTATGGCAGAAGGTTCTGAAATATTAAAGAACTGTTCTATTATAACAAGGAAATCAGAAATTGGTTCTCATGAAATTAGTTCTATCACCTGCCACAACACGCAGGATCTTGACGTAAGCGAATCATATGAGACAGCAGAAGAAAGTTTCACTGTGGAGGAGTTGGATAGAAACAACCAACAGGTAATTTAAACTCAACAAAAGAAATTATTGTCTAAATTTTATCATTCAGTTAAGTATTGGAGATGGATATACCTTGGAAGTTGAAGATGAACGAGAGAAAATTCAAAGATTATTGGATTACGAACTACGATTGGAACTTAAAAATATGGGGATCTCAGCAGGACCAATTTGTTCCAGGTTCCGTGTGTTTAATAAGCCTTTATTTATTACTTCTTAACATATAGAAGACGTTATCCTTAACGGAATTTAAGCTCTGCTCGTTAATAATTTGGAAGTTTTATGAGATATATTGATATCTACAACAGCTATTGTACAGGACTCGTCATATCTATGAGAAAAAACTTCTCACACTACGACATAACTTAGATAAAGCAAGAGTTGTAAAATTCTCTCGACAACTGGAAATGGCACTGAAAGGAATATTTTCTATGGAAAAAGGAAAAGAAATTGATGAGAAGGTCATAATGTGTTTTTAGTGCATACTAGAAACATTTACTTTTAATGGAACTTCATGTATTTTCCCTAAATATTGCATGAAATTTCAGGTACGGGATGAATTCAAATTTTCTGGTGTTTCTTCCTTCTGCTATATAATGCTTGACTCGCGACTCATACCTGATGATATCCATTCCCTAACATTTTTGATGTTTGTTAAAGCAGTGTTTTATATTGGGAAAGGGAAGAAGGTGGTGTAGATTTTTATCTATATCTAATATGATATGCTGATACCTTAACAATTGATTTATACTTTTAAAACTTATTAGGACAAATTTTATATAACAGATTTTTTTAGAATCGTCCTCTTGCTCATCTGATTTTGGCAAAGAAAGAACGAAATGGAAAGTCACCGAAAATAGTCAGTAACTAAAGAATGTGAGATTACTGTATAATTAATTTTCTGATTAACCTATATGACTGAAAAAAAAGTAGGAAACAAACGCGAAGCTACGACGTATAAATTCAATATGGTCGAGCAACAAAGGCATTATTTGTTTGCAAATACATCATAATATCTCCGATGATGAAGCATTTGTTCGAGAAGCAGCACTTATTGAAGCAGTTGGAGTGAATAATTTAACAAATGTCAAGGTAATGTTTAGTATAGTGTTGTCTTTAGAAAAATTGTTTTGTGATATTTGAGTGATTTTAGCAATATATATTTTTTAATCTGTTAATGTTTCTTCATGGTAAGAGTGTGAAATGTACTTGCATCACATCATTAATGTATCGTTATTTAGAATGGTGAATGGCATGGATCTTCTAAATCATGGGAGTTATCCACCAAAGCAGAATATGGGGTATACCTCCTTAAGCAAGCAATGGATGTTTTAAAATTAGAAGGACTAAGGGAAATATATCCACATGCTTTACCTGAACAGTAGGAATGATTAATCTCCTGTTTACTTGATTTAATTTGTAAAATTAAGTTATTAAATAGGTTCACTTATCCGTTGTAAGAGAAATTATAGTATGTCTCATAGCATTACATTAGAGCTCTCATACATTTCATGGTGATACATTATTCACATTAAGCTCTTGCAGCCAAGTTGTTTTCATTATTTATATTTGTAGAAATTTGAAATTTTCTACCATTTGTATATTACGTTTCAAAAATGTGTAGTTAAAACTATTTTGACAAGTTTATATTTATATGCATTTGGGTTTGAGATCCCGGAAATAGCGTTGATTTTTTATTGTTTTGTTGACATTTTTTCAAATAGCATCTTCAGGATCCCATGAGTAGCCACAATAGAAGGAGCAGTGTCTATGACGCTTTGTCTTCTTTATTAACCATAATTCCAAATTCGTGCACAGAAGAATCTGGGAAATCAGCACATATGTCATCTGTTCCTTCCTTCGAATTATTTGCTTCAAAAATACCAGCTTCTAGGTTTGGATTTCGTTTGATTACTTATGAAGTACAATATATTCTTTTGTTCCAGGGTTTCAAATATCAAATATGGGTATTATATCATGTTTTACCTTACTATTCGTAGTTATAGTGCTTTGGAAAAATTTGAAAAAGATGTTCGTATCGACGATATTCTCGTAGTAAAAGTAAAGAAGTTCGACGTTGTGGGTGCATTCGTAAAGCCAATGTGTTTTGCAATGAGGCTAAAGAGAGACCTTGAATGGTTAGAGATGCAGGTACTTAAGTTTTAAATATAAGTTCCGTATATATATATATATATATATATATATATATATATATATATATATAGTGTTTCAAAATGATAGCACACTTTATTAAAATATGTGTTTATGACGAAAACAATAACAACCAATGTACATAACAATTAACTAATTGTCATTATAAATACCACTTCTATTAATCTGAAAAATTCGTTCAGGCATACTGTTAAATAAGTTTTTAATAATAATATTGTCTACTTCGCTCCATGCTTTGCAAATGGCAGATTGAAGGTCCTTGGCGGTTTCAAACTGACGGTTATCAGCATTAATCTGACGCACCAGAATTGACCAAAGATTCTCCATTGGATTTTGGTCTGGAGAGCGCGACGGCCAGTCCACAGTGTCCACACTATTGTCTTGCAGCCAAGTCTTAGTGCTTCGACTGGCGTGAATTGTGGCATTATCTTGTTGGAAAGTAAAGCTAACGATTAAAAAGCGTTGGAAATACGGGACTATACGATGTCCTAAGACATCCTGGTAGTTCACGCTGTTCATCTTCGTCGAGACAAACGTCAAGTCGACTAGTACCGTAGCGCTGAACGCGCCTCAAAATCATAACTTCATCTACTGAAATTTCGGATTGAAAGATGCCGAGGTTCATTACGTAAATTTATTCAATAGGAGTGACAACCATCAGAACCGTCTAGACTGTACTTCTTCTCTTCGCTAAAATTCACCTGAATTCGAAATAATGGCTTGATAGGCCTATTTTTGAAGACTCGTAAAAGTTGTACCTTTTCCCAGTCGCATCTCATGAATATTCTGGCCCAGCGAAGTCCTTCGTTCTTGTGTGCTTGTATCAGTTCTGGATACTTCTTCATCCGTAAGCAGACTATATTTGAACTCTTGTTCAGCACCTATCATATCATAGTTTTTGAAGCATCAATGCCACAAGTCCTACGGATTTCATTGATGCTGATCGTGCTATTCGACGCAATCCGCAGAATTTCCCTTTTTTCACGGTCATTCAACTTGCTAGGTCGTCCACTACTCTTCTTTGTACCATATTCTGGTGACGAAGGAAATTCATAATAACCTTCCCAGAGCGCTTGACGACATCTGCGATCTGCTTCACCGTGTAACCGGTACTTGACAATGCTTTAATTTGACCTCTTTCGTATAGACCCGATGTAGAAGCACGACCCATTGTTATGATTATCGAAAATTAGTGAATTTGCGTTTTTTTCGTTAAAGAACGCCAAAACGTTAAACGAGCAATCATTTTGAAAGTGTGAAAAGTAAGTGGTTTTAAGAAAAATTAGCATAAAAGCGGTAATTTTATATTAAAAACTATGAAATTTAAACTGGAGATTTCCAAAGATATTACACCTGACTTCAAAAAAAAAATTGGATCACTCTGACCACAGAGAACAGAAAAAAAGGCAAAAAAACAAAATTTGTTATCATTTTGAAACGCTATATATATATATATATATATATTTAGTATATTGCTCCACTATCTGCGCTATCTCGACGGTTGACTGTTGGGGAATATATGGAAGCCAAAATTACCGACGTCGACCCGATTAAGCTTTCTTTAACAGAGGTATATTTTACATGGAGTTAGAAACTAATTGTTCTAATTTAGAATGTTAGACTTTAAATGTGGTCTCTACAAAGTACTATCTATAAATCTTAATTTTTGAGGCCCCTCCCCTAACCAGTAGTCAGCTTCCAGTCTACTTTAGGTAAGATATTTTATAGGTTTGTTAATGTGATATTTGCCTACAGTAAAGTTTGGAAATTAAATTAATGAAACATTATATTCTTAGGGAAGGCCGTGATTTGCCTCATAGATTTGCTTTTTGGGATTTTATGCTTGGCAGACAAGAGTTCCAAAATCCCTACTTAGAGACAGTGCTTGGTTTTCCTTCACGGTCTCAATTTTCATTTCTGCGGATGGATGGACTGGAACAAGTATATTACTAAAACAACTTTTCCAATAATTAAAAAAGTATTTCTACACCACTTTCTTAAGACATCAGTAGTGATGTGTGTTTCTTATTCATTTTGAAAAAGAAATAATGGTCTTAAACTAGCTTTGAAATATTAATATTATCTGGTTATTAGGATCGTCAAGAGCCTGCTAGCCATTTGCGCAGGCGACAAGACGCGGAACTGGCAATGGAACATGTGGTGAAGGGCGTGACTGAAATGAAATCAGGAAATCGAGTAACTGCCATACAACAGTTTAACCAAGCACTGACTATCGATCCGTTGTGCGTAGATGCCCTCGTGGCTAGAGGAGCTGCGTGAGTGTCCGCAATCCTATGGTCTCATCTGAAAGTGACATTGAGCTCCATCAGTCTGTATCAGGCCTGTATGTGTCGATACTCGAATCGCAAGTTAGTAGATTCAATCACGCTGTGCGTTCCGCCTAGACTATCGAACGAGGGTCACTTTACCGAAGCGGAGGCCGACTTCGACCAGGCTCTGACCATCCAGCGCGATCATCAGAATGCAAGGAACTATATGGTTGAAACGCTAATAAGCTATGCAGGGCTGTAGGTTTTCCTTCTATTTTCCTTCTATTTTTATGGTTTTCATTTATATTAATAAAATTTTATATTCACTATAGACTCGAGGTGCAGGGTGAAGTTGAACAAGCGCGAGCGAAATATGAAAAAGTTCTAATGATAAAGGAAGAAAGAAGGGCGAAAGCTGGACTTGAAAAATTAAATAAAAAAAAAAGAAGTCCTCCAACTGAAATTAGTATGTTCTTTCTAGTTTTTTATGTTTTTATATTAAAACTATATTTTTCTTTAGAAAATTAAACACTTACTCAGGTGAGTCAAAAAAGCAACGAAAGAGTTTGGAAGAAATGAAAAAAGAGCAAGCAGAAAAAAGAAGAAGACGAAAACAACAAGAAGAGGAAAAAGAAAAAAGGAAACATGACAAAAAGAAACTACAAGAAATGGAAGCATTCATCAAGGCATTAAAAAACGGAAAGTAAATTAATTTGTTTATTAAATTGTCTAAATGTCATTACTATTGTCATGCTGTTAGATTAATAAAGTTTTTAATAATATTACTAATAGTTTTTCGTATGTAAGGTAGACTCCAATCACTGAGGTTATCTTCACATAGTTGCTCTTTGCATATTTATTAACGACTTTTCCTTAATATGATTTCATTTTTACCAGGGACCTGTGAAAATATTGGAGTAGAAATTTAGGTAATTGATTTTATGCTTTAGACCTTAATGCCACTGAACTCTCACTCTGTGGCATCTTCTAAGTGCCTTTGTATACATTCATGCCTTCAATGGGTTGACTTGGTTATGCAGAGTTTGCTACTTAATCATGGAATCTTACCATGCCCACTTGCCCTTATTACTGAGCCAATGCCGAACAGCCTCAATAAAACATTAAATGGCATTAGAGGAGTCGGTTTTTTTCTGTGATAGTGTGTCTTTATCTCGACTTTTTGTAACTATTTCATAATATATTTCATAATTCTTCTCGGATCTTCAATTTTTTTTTCAACAGTTATAATATTCAATGTATAGTTTATTTAGGTGAGAGATGAGCTTCGAAGTGTGTTCCGCTCCCGATCTCGCCAATCAATAAGAGAAGTAGTTTTCTGTTTTGGCACATCTCCTGCTAGATTTACGCAAGTTTACAGTGCGTTTTTTAATTAAAAGTACTTACACTTTTCGTGAATGTAAATAACGAGTGTTTTCACCTCTAACCTTAGGAATTCCAATTTCTGTCTGTAGTTCCATTGATTCTATGGACGATGCGTGTGGATCTCGTTGTGGCGAAATTTCCGATGTTGAGAAACGACGTATTAATCTAAACCTCTTCCAAGTTTGTTATGTTATGGTTTGGCTTATTTTTATATTATTATATCTTTTATTTCCTTGTATTTCATTTATTTACTTATGCAGAAGTTTCCTCCCGAAGAGGCTCGTTACCATGATCTGCGTATGTTTGTTTTTCTACATGCTATAGATAGCATGGTTAGCGAAAATATCGAAGAAAGGTAAATTATATTTAATTTCTTATAAACAATCGTTGAAGTCCTTAATGTTTTATGATATGTTTATTCTTTTGTGTAAATTTGAATCATCTTACAATAAAGCCATGAACTTCACGATCATCCTTTGTTTATCCTGAGCAGCACCTTTTTTATGTTACGTTACCTTTTTCTTTTTGTATATGACTTCGCTTACTATTAGGTTGATCTCACAATTTTCTAAATATAGAAAACTGAATAATTTTTGGATTTTAAGAAGGTATAATCATTCACTGAACCTTTTAGAATTAGGATATATTGGCTACATCAAAAAGAAATTTCGTAAAATCTTTAGCATTTCCTAATTATTTCAAAAAAGTTATGGTTTTTAATATAGAACATTGGTTAGTGAACATTATGGTTTCCTATATTTCTAAAAAATTGTATTTAGATTGAAATTGCGCTTATTTGCCTTGCGAAAAATAGTGCTTATACGTAAGTCGTTTTGAATTAGGTGCATATGGCCAAAACAGAAAAAACAATTCGAGTCTAATATTTTGTCCTTTATACTATACGGAAAGAGGTTGTTAGTTGGAAGTAAAACATTTTAAATTTGGGTTTTTCCATATACAATAAATGAATATTGAATTTCTAGAATGCATATTACTTTGGCTATAATTTTTCACTCTGTCAATACTTACCATTCTATGATTTGTAAGTAGCCAAGGTATTGGATACATAGTTTAAAATCAGCATGTACTGTTTTTTATTTTGTTAAATTTCCTGCTACGTCCAGTCTATTGTGATATTGAATATCAGCAATATTTTTGAGTAAAATTTTAATAGCATTTAGTGAAGTAACTTTTCACTCTGAGAAATCGAGCTGGCTGCAATTCTCTCATGAAGGTTGCTCATCTCAAATGGCTGATCAAGATATTTTCAAGTGGCTTCGCCTCATACCTTATGTAGTTCAGGGACGTTTCTAATGTTCTACTTCTTTTAGTTTGCCTTATTTATCTCCTTATTACATTGCATATTGTACTAAGTAAATAAGTGGATTCTATCCTATAATATTTTTCCGAACTTTATTTAGCATAGCTAATCATACTGATCTGATATTTTTGTGTGACCTAATTTTACTGGTGTTTTTAAGTATTTGCATTCGATGTTTACTCTATTTTCCTACTCTAATTGGGTGCATGGAGTTTATTTATTGTTTAAATATTAGCCTTTGTTAGGCATCGGAGATAAATTCCAAATGATCTTGTTGGAAGATTTCAAAAATTATGTCATAATGCGTGTTTTTAAATTGATATGTAATTTACTGTATATAATACTTCTGAATAATCACTTTTTGCAATAGACAATTCATACATTCCGGTTTAGTGACTGTTCTTGTGTGTCTTCATATGTCTATGGAGATTGCCTGATTGTGTAAACCTCATCATGCAAATATCACAACCGTAGGGCTTCTGACCTGAAATTAATATGCTTGATGTAAGCAGCAAAGATTCTGAGGACTATTAGTTTTATATGTGAGTTTTTAGTGTAAATGAAAGAAGTTTTTGAAGATAATTCATTTTAGAAGTTGTGTGGTACCTGTATGTGTCCGTAGATGTTTGGTAAGTGTTGAACTATCGGTGAATTTCTTATCGCAGTGATTGCACTGGTATGGTCGTTCATTGGTATGTGTTCTTTAATTATGATTAGATTACTAAGCTGGGTGATGGGAATTGTAAAGTTGGCAAGAAGCACTTTATGTTGTGACTGCTGCTGAGCACTTGTGCTCTTTTTTGACTGTATAAACTGTACTCTATAGTAATAAAACAGAAATTACTAAGGAAAACGTGAAAAAGTTAACTATAATTGCTTCTAGTAGATATAATTGAAAAATAAACGGCGGATTTTGATTGGTTTCTTATTTTATTCTTCTATATTGCTTTTAGAAAGATAGTCTTGAAATAAAAATATGAAGTGGTTTCTAAATGTTCTATTTTCGAGTAATTATCCTATTGACCTTATTTCTTATTTCTAATCTGTTAATTCTAAGCGATAATTATTTGTTTTCTTTGAGCTAGTAATTAATCGGTTGTCATAGATACTGGTGATAAATTTACCGTATGTAGATTTAAAAACGCGAAGTAACAAAGAACATCCGAGAAGACCAGATTAGGAATATTTTACATATGAGGAAATGAAATTGTGTAATTCTTAGTTTACCTTCTGTGAGTTACCAGTGAAGAGCTTTGAGAGAATTTTCTGTTACATATTGGACATGTGAAAGGTTTTTCACCTAAATAATAGCATCGTTTTTTAAATTCTGTGTTCTTCAATACAATGGGTGCTTGTACTTTTCCTTTTAAGTATGTCTTTAAAGTTAAAATAAAAGGACTAGAGTACTTTCTTATTTTTTTATTCTTTATATATTTACATTTGTAGTAAATATCCCCATAAATTAGAAGAAAACATTGGAAGAATAATTACGGGACAAGTTTTTGCTTAATAAAATGCATAACCTGTGTGTACTCGCTTATGGGCAGTAAGGTTGGCCGCTTGAGAGAAGGACTTTCCGCATAACTGCAATACAGGTTAAGTATTACCTCCTATTTAACTTTCTTAATATTCAAGTCTTGAAGTACTATCCTTCTTTACATTGTTATGATTGCGCTTTTAGTATAAGGGTGGTTTTATAAACGCAATATTAAATATAATCAATTATTTAAAGGTAAGTAATTAATACGAAAAGAATAAACTCTACCAAATACTGCATTTTATAGAAATAGGTATACCTGACATCGAAACGGCTTATTATTTGTGAGTTCCCGTGGTACTGGTTTGAGCAGCGTTGGTTTGATATCTAGGTGATTGACGTCAAGATATCTGTAACAATAACATTTTAGGCTGGGCTAAAGAAGCAGCTTGATAAAATAAATGTTCTCGTTTATAATCAATTCAATTGGCAATTAATATGTTGTTCTTTGAAACGACTGTTTAAGCTAATAAAATGTATGTTTAAAAATCTATTTCGACTAATGTGTAGAATAAGTTAGTTTACACACTTTATGATTTCTTAAATATGAAACAATATGTAAGACATAAAGAGACTATTATAAACAAAAAACTACCCAAAGCTTCTCTCTGGTTGAATTGGCACGCCATGTACTCCACTTTGACTAAACCACTCAGTTGTTGGTCGGGACCAATCAGAACGCCAACCATAAGGGACGCTAAAAATTACTTTTTATATGTACATATTCTTTTAAATTATTACAGAATTCAGTCAAATGGATAAAATATCAGATATTTAAGTGTTTGATACTACATATATTAACCTTTACGCCATTTTCAAATAAAATTTATTATTACAAACTTGAGGCTTTTGGTTAACCAACTACAATGTCAAACATACATCCATATATTGATATACATGGTGGAAAAAGAAGAGAGGAAAAAAACAAAAGGAATGGAATTACTATATATTGATGAGATAAAAACCTAGACACTACTAGAGTTTAGTCATACCACGTGATATATTTCCACTCAGCCATTTATATTTATTTTCTAAAGAGTCACTTTCCGAAGACATATGACCTAATAAAAGCAACCCTATACTTTGACCGCACATTTTCGGGTTTCTAACTATGACCCTCAGGCTTCCTAGAAGACCACGGAAGAGTATATCTCTTCCAATATTAAAATTAAACTTACACTGGCTCCGCTGGCACCGTGTGATCTGTTGACTGTGAATAGAAATCATAGGGCTGCACTGGGATTTGCGGAATATAGGAAGGGTCGAAAAAACCACCACCATCATACTGCGGATACGACATAGTCGGAGCAAGAGTTACAATTTACATGCAGTAGGAGCCACCCATCGTCTACAGTAACCCGAGACAGCTGATAGGGATTCTTAATCCTAATCCTCCTGCCCAACCATCACCTGTAGGCTTCCGACGTGGATACATAGATAATTATTCTTATATAAGAGTGATAAATTAATAAATCTGTGTATTTCATAGGAATTAGTTGGTAGTGAAAGTTGCTTGATCTAGTATTTCAAATTTAGCACTGTAAACTACTATATATTATTAGAAATTTTGACTGCACTACGTTGCGCACTGTTATTAGAAATTAACATTTTAAAAGACAGAATTCTTAGAATGAGTTTGACATCATAATAAATAGAAACTGTACATAACACAATGGCTATTGATAACGGTTAATAATTAAGAAGAGTCTTAATCTTCATAAATGAAAGATAAAAATCAATAGAAGCCTCTACAAATAAGCCCTTCAAATGGTAATGTCATTATAGAAATCTAGTAATCAGCCCTATTTCTACTATATATGCGTTATATTTGTAGTCAAAAATGAGTTCAAAGGTTTTTTGTATCAATTTATACTTCGGAAACTATTAAAGACCCATTTTCAATATTCTAAGTCAGTCTATAAATTAACACTTGGTTGAAATGTGGACATAGGGAGATATCTAAAGGCTTCTATTGCAGTGAAAATAAAATTTGCAGGACCAACAAGAAAAGGCTCTTTCTGTAACCAAAATAGAAGATAGAAAGCCAGATACTCCACGGTCACCGTGTTTGAAAAGAATACATTTCCAGAGAAAGGTTGCTTTATCTTAATGATGCATTGAAAATGAATCGCGTCATTTTCTACTGCTTTTTCTCAGGTTTTGAAGATGGAAGTTATACAATGTAATATCAAATCCCAAGCATGCAATGCTGTGAAACATGAAGATGGTCCTAATGGGAAAGAGTAGTTTTTGAACTTTTTAGCAGGAAGCTGCCCAACACCGAACAAGTGAGATATTTAAGTACGATTCAAGAACGGAATTCGGTTATGAGTGGAATGCAAAGCAGGACTGGGTTTGTATTAGATAATAGCGTTATTTTCAGTTTGTTTCTGCAAACGAATGTCTTTGTCCCAACATTAAATTCCTACATCATTCACAGGATGACCGATATTCCGATAAGAAAGGCGATGACAAGCTCGAGCCGATCGCACGGAAAGAATCGCGGGAGGAAGCAACTCAGACAACAGACTGCGGTCTTCCGCAGATAGGAGATAGTAAAATTAGGTTCCCTGCATTCAAAAGTAATGCCATGTTGATTGACAAGGTGAGAAGCCTAGCTCTTCATTACCTTATAGTATCTATTCCCACTCTCACTCAGTTAGATTCTTGTTTGTTTATTTATGAGGTATCCAGAAAACCAACTATTTTATACACACATCTATGTGAATATTTCCCATTTTTAGGTTACTGAAGTTCCAAATTCACCAAGTCTTTTAAGAAAAGAATCGTCTTTCTATCATGATCCTACACCACGATTACTAGGTTTTTCTTCCAAGCCAATCGGGAAAGATGCCCAAAATATTGTCACCTGGCAGGAAGAAACACAAAAGCCCACGGTCCACGTTCATCCATTCACTCAGGAACCCACCATAAAAACGATAACTGAAAGGCTTGCGTTTCTTAGGGAGAACAACACACTTGAAATTCAAGAGAGTCAAAGATCCATTCGAAGATCAAGTCACGCTCAGGAATTATCTCATTTTCGTCGAGAATCACCAAGATTCGTCAAAAATCACATTGAGATCTCATCTTCAGAAGGCTCTACCGTAGCCAGAGATTTGCATGTGCTTAAAACCAATAGGAACGAATCAAGAGGTATAATTACAGAAAAGTTCCCATCGTACTGCCTTGAGCCAAAGCCGAATAACAAAGGTGCATCATGTGATATATATTTCTTACTTATTTTGAAAACTAGAGTCCACAAAAATTTTTGCACGAATATTATGCAGTGATTAAATGTAAATAACAACGGCTTCTTTTAAGATTAGGACATACATTTCTGAGAAATTGGTTGCAACAATACACGATGATTTGAGAAACTTTATAGATGATTCCAAAAAATCGCCAAGAAGATCCGACCTACAGAGATCTCTTTCCCAAAGAGGAGGGGAAATTAAAAAGACAAATGTAACGAGTACACAAAGAGATCTTCAGCGGTGAGTAAAATAAGTCGAAGCGGTATTGGAGGCATTTAGAGAGCAGGTTTTTTTACAATGAAGCGCCAGGAATGTAGAATTTTGCAAGTCCAAAACGATCCAATTTATAATAAATCGAAAGCGGCGCTTTAACTTCAAAATATTCGTCCCAAGAAGATGGTTTGCTATCAATGTTACATCAATATGTGGTACAAGAAGAACTAGGTGTCATTGATTTGCACTAGACATGGAATTTCCCATGAAAACTGCTTAGGTTTGGATGGTTGATCGACATCTTCGCCAGCTCCTGCATAGCAAAACGGAGTCCTTGACCTACAGCGGAATTCAATTAACGGTCCCATACATCTGTGGCAGCTAGAAAGGATAGTGCTTATGAGGTAGTCAGCGTACCTGAAATCTAATCCGTGGAACTAGAGACTGTGATGCAAGGCACAGCTTTTTGCATGAGTTTCCCTCGTCCCAAACCGATGTGTGTCAATTGAAAATCACCAGAAGACATCCATGAGATCGTTCAGCTAGGTGTTTGGACACACGAGTTAATCAGACACGTTCAGGTGATCTACTCATATTCCTCTTTAACTTCCTTACGTTCTGGCAAAATGCTTAAGTAGGCCTTACCCTGCCCTCCTCCTGAGGTGTTCCTAGTCGTGATGGAATGGTATGGAGCCTCTTGGAGGGTAACGAAGGCACGGGTTTGGTTTTTGATTACTCATTTTTCTGTTAATCGGGAGGTGTCAATCATCAATACGAACTTCAATAGTGAAAATTCTTCGTTTATCATAAACTGATAGTCATATTTTTAATCTATATTGGGTGCGAATATTATTGTCTCACTTTGTCTTTTCAAAACGACGATTACATTTCTTGTGTAGTTAGGCTTTAAGGGAAATGAAAGAAGAAACAGATAGGAAAACATTTATTGTTATTCTAGGGCATCATCGGTTAAATCTGGAAGGAGAATGGAACGGGGTTTGGAGGGCTGTATTGGAATGGATCCATTGGAGATCAACTGGAGTGTGAGACAACTCAAAACTCTGTTCCAGGACACCAGGGCACCTTATATTGATACAGATTACAATCTCTCTTAAACTGGAGGTTTCATTTAATATGCATCTTATTATCCTGCTCACCTTTTTTAGCACTGAACATAGGTCTAAACTAGACTTAAAAATTAACTTAGTCAATTTCAAAAATTCAAAGTGAAGTTAATGTGCTGATGTTCACTATTTCGGAAGCTTCTAGACGTTCCCAGCTAGGTACATCTATAATTTACTTTAATAATACAGCTAATCGTGGTATGTAGAATCTGAGGTGCTTTTGACATAGCATTTGAATATGACCCGTCGTAGATCTTGTCTTGAACATGCAGAGAAATACTGTTGGAAAGCATAAAGTCTTACTATTTCATTTTTATATTTAAATAACCTCATTATATATTAGAGAAATGTGTTATTAGTGGTCACCCAACATTTTTTATACCTAGAGGGAGCAAATCATTTTCTCAAGAAACTTCATATCTGCTCCAGTGATTGATGATATGATAACTACTAGAAGACTACAACGGAACACATAATTCCGTAACGAAGAATCTTATTTTACAAAACAAATAAATATCACAATATTGATCACTGACACCAATTATGAGAAAGTCTTTGAGCAATATACTTCTAGGTGTAAAACATGGAAATAGGATGGTCCATTTTAAACGAGTAACAGCAAAATGAGCTTGTGCTCTAAGGTCACATCAACCTATCCAAAACATTATACTATAAAGTACCGATTCTTGATGACTAGTCAAAATCCAAATCTAGAACTTATTGTTGCATTCGATACCACTTTGCTTCTTCACAGAGGATTATTAATTTAATAAGGATTACTTCTCTTACTAAACGAGCTAACACCTAATGTGGTCGTTTTTCACAGTGCTGATAATATGGTGTAAGTCGCACTCGTCCTATTCAGCGAAGCTTCGTCGCCCATTTCAAGTCATCTTCTCTTGGCTGCATGCCAGTAAGATAGGTGACGACAAACTCGGCTTTCCGCCAGAATCCTAAAATCGTGCTTCATCAGCACATAGGTTTCGTCATAAATAAATGACTTGGTGTTATCGTAAGACGTTTTGTGGTGCCTTTAGTGGCAAATATTGCAATAAACTCACCTATAACTTCAAGCGGGTAGTTCAACCATCCAGTTGTTATACAGTAGTAGCAGGCATGTGGAGAAATGTGATGGATCTATAGCTTTGCGTTTTTTACGTTCTACTGACACTGCTTTAATTTACATTTAATTAATATATTGTGTTTGTCGCCTGGGCTCCTACCTTGTGGTGTGATCGAGGAAGAATTATGTGAGCTTTTTGTAGTAGTATCACCCCCTTGGAGAGACCGAAGTATGTGTGAGACCACTTATGGATCTGGAACTATTGATTTCTAGCGAAACACGACATAAGAAACATCTAGGATTTTGGAAGTCACAAAACTGGGAAAAGCGGAATCTTCAGAATCCTGTTCAGCAATTTATGCTGGTTACATGTTGTGAATTGCTAGATCGCAATACAGCGTAGTTACGCTTAAGAGAGTTGACACTCCGGGATTCCAAATCTCTTGGATCTCGAGGAGCGTTGGTTTCCTATATTTGGAACGCATCAAATTAACTCACGAACCTGATTGGTCATTGCAACATAAATGCCTAGCAGGAGGATATACCAATGAAGATAGGCCCACTGGAACAATTCCTCTTGAGAATATGTCACCTGCTGGTATAGAATGTGTGCCAAGTTTGGTATACATAGCATGAAATTGTCACCATTGACCTGAAATATTTGAATCCTAATATTTCCTAAAATGCTTCGAGAATAAAGTGGTCTAGAAAGTAAAATCGCTATACAGCCAACTATGAACCTCCACAAAGTCATGACGAGTTATAGCCGTAGGATCAACGTGGTGCTCTCGGAACGGCCGGATGAATAATAATAACGTCAGGTACTTACATTGGCGCCCAGGATGACAGGTAACAAACTGCACCGAGTGTACTTAGTGTTCTATCGATTGTAACTCGCCTCAAGATGATCTACCTTGTATTCTAATTACAGATTCGGATTCAGCATCAAAATGCGGTTCTTGATAATAGAATTGTCTTAGTTCTATGCAGAGTCTACTTTTGATGGAAAAGAGAATATCTCAGATTCAAGAGATTATTATGAGAACATAAGTAGATAAAAAACGCGTAGAATATTCAACAATATGGTTAATATTTTCTAGGCTCTAAAGTTATCTGTTCCTTATATTTCATTCATATAAAGGTACTAACTCAGCTACCTCTTCCTGTTAAGGTCTCCAAAATTAGGAAGGATACTACCCTAAGCTTAAAGGGTATAGGGTAGTACTCCCTCCAAAAGATCATACCCCTATTTATCCTATCCGATAGGCTATTCTAGTCAGTTTGTGCCACCCCTGGTGGATGGCTTTCGAAGCCCAAAAAACTAGAAAATTTACAAGCATTACAAAATGGTAGCTGATATCATAGCATCAGCCAAAACTCTACCAGCGATCTCCTCTCGTTTGTCAACTTTTCGCAAAGATGTTGTGGTGGCCTTGTGGTGTAGGTCAAACGAAGTGGGAAGGAAAGCCTAGGATCGGTTCCGTTCAGGTCCCAAGAGGCGTCCTCGAATACTGCGCATTCCTTATTGCCAAACTCGTCGGATGGATAGCTCCGCAACAACTGTCATCCGAATAGGTTGTTTGTGTTTGAAGAGAGTTAGCTGAACATGCGAAGTCTTCCACTTGACAGGTAAAGAAATTCCCTCGCATAGGTTTGGAGACCTTCTGTGACGAGTGCGGAAACGACGATAGACGAAGAGCGTAGGAAGAGAGCAGTTTAATCGGACAGCACATAGCTTACTCTGTTCAGTTATCTGGCTTAAAAGTTGATAATAGGAGCTATAAAAGAAATATCTAAGAGTAGACAAAAAATATATGCGTATTTATTAAACACTAAGAGCACAAAGTAATCTCCTCATGCCTAATTCCACGCATCGTTCACAGTGTCGCCATGGCCTAGTGGTAGTGGTCGGGGCGTGGTGTGAAATGGTCGGTGGTACCGACCCGACCTGTTCCTTTTTGGTCTTCTTGTATTTAGTAATAGCCGATCATTTGTTTTGTGTGTGACAACCAGGGTGAGGTACGGAGCAGGCCGAAGCGGGGTTTCGGCTATTGGCGGGACAAAATGGCAGTCGACCGGTGCGGTGGTGCGCTTCGGTAGACAGGGACGGCGAGTTTAGATTACTTTGGAAAGCGTGAGTTTAGTGGTGGGTTTTCCTTTCGGTCTTCAGGCTTTCTTGAGCCGCGGCTTTGCCTCAGTGCTCTTTTGCCACCTCTCCTTCGGGAGGAGATGTGGGATAATTTTGGACGCTTCTGAAGCGTTTGGCACTTAGGTGCTGAACTGCTTCAGGAGCTTTCTGGCACCCAGGTGCCAATATTGGAATTTAAGGGGAGGTCATGCCAAATTTTTCAATATTCTGAAGTGCACTAATCAGTTATATTAATTTATGTATAGATAGAACCTTAGCTACCTCTAGGCTAAGGTCTCCAAAAATAGGCAGAATGCTCTACCCCAACCCTTAAAGGGTATAGGGTAGTATTCCCTCCAAAAGACCATATCCTATCTTCCCTTTCCGGAAGGTAGTTCTGGTCGTGTCTAGCCACTCGTAGTGGGGATAGCTTTCTGAAGGGCTTCTGAAGCTTGAGAAACCGGAAAGTTCCGAAGCATAAAAGGTGAAACACGGGAATAAAGTGGTAGCTGGAATCAAACCATCGGCCAAGACACTGCCAAGGATCTTCTTCTATTGTTCCTAAATTTTGGCATAGCCGTGTTATGGCCTAGTGGTGTAGGTCATGGGAAGTGGGGAGGAGAAGCGCAGGATCGGTTCCGTCTATGCGTCAAGAGGCGTTGTCGAATTCTGCGTGTTCGTTATTGCCGAACTCGTACGATGGAAAACTGCACAGCAATTGTCAACTGAAATAAATATTTGTGTGAGAGGATTGACGGCCAAATTTGACGATTTCGCCTGAGTCTTTCACCTGGCAGGTAACGAAATTCCCTCGCATAGGTTTGGAGACTCTCTGCTACGAGTGCAGAAACGATAAGCCAAGAGCGTAGAAATACAGCAGTTTAATCGGTCAACACACCTAGCTAACTCGGTGCAATTTTATACAAGAATGTTTAAAAATTTATATAATACTGATCAATTTACGGAACGGAATGCGTGTCATCGTGGCCTAGTGGTAGTCAGCGATGCGTAGGGTGCGGTGGTCGAGGTGTCGATCCCCGCCGGTTCCATTTTGATCTTCTCGTATTGAGTAACAGCCAATCATTTATTGTGCGTATGTGCAATCCCGGCTGAGGTACGGAACAGGCTGAAGTGGGGGTGTCGGCTATTCGCGACATAAACCGCAGACGACCGCGACATTGTAAGATTCAAAGCACCCGGAAAGTAAGTTTCCATGCACTTGGACGGTAAGTTTGGAAGACTCCGAGGAATGTAAATTTGCTGGTGGGTTTTCTTTTCGATTTTTCAGGGCTTTCTTGAGCCGGGGCTTTGCCTCAGAGCTCAACTCCCACCTCTCCTTGTGGAGAGGAGGGGAGTAATTTTGGACGCTTCTGAAGCGTTTGGCACTTAGGTGCTGAACTGCTTCAGGAGCCTATTGGCACCTAGGTGCCAATATTGGAATTTAAGGGGAGGTCATGCCAAATTTTTCAATATTCTAAAGTACACTAATCAGTTATATTAATTTATGTATAGATAGAACCTTAGCTACCTCTAGGCTAAGGTCTCCAAAATTAGGAAGGATACTACCCCAACCCTTAACGGGTATAGGGTAGTATTCCCTCCAAAAGACCATATCCTATCTTCTCTTTCCGGAAGGTAGTTCTGGTCGTGTCCAGCCACTCGTTGAGAGTGGCTTTTGAACGGCTTTTGAAGCTCGAAGAAACTAGAAAATTCAAATACATATACACTTTTAGGTATCCGTACCTTACGCGAGTTTGTTTTTGCTGTTGAGAGATAAGAGACGCAGAGGAAAAAAATTGGGCATAGATCCACCTTCCCAATGTTTTTCAGTGTGACCCGCTAGGGTCAAATGGCACCTGGGTGCCAATAGGCTCCTGAAGCAGTTCAGCACCTAAGTGCCAAACGCTTCAGAAGCGTCCAAAATTACTCCCCTCCTCTCCACAAGGAGAGGTGGGAGTTGAGCTCTGAGGCAAAGCCCCGGCTCAAGAAAGCCCTGAAAAATCGAAAAGAAAACCCACCAGCAAATTTACATTCCTCGGAGTCTTCCAAACTTACCGTCCAAGTGCATGGAAACTTACTTTCCGGGTGCTTTGAATCTTACAATGTCGCGGTCGTCTGCGGTTTATGTCGCGAATAGCCGACACCCCCACTTCAGCCTGTTCCGTACCTCAGCCGGGATTGCACATACGCACAATAAATGATTGGCTGTTACTCAATACGAGAAGATCAAAATGGAACCGGCGGGGATCGACACCTCGACCACCGCACCCTACGCATCGCTGACTACCACTAGGCCACGATGACACGCATTCCGTTCCGTAAATTGATCAGTATTATATAAATTTTTAAACATTCTTGTATAAAATTGCACCGAGTTAGCTAGGTGTGTTGACCGATTAAACTGCTGTATTTCTACGCTCTTGGCTTATCGTTTCTGCACTCGTAGCAGAGAGTCTCCAAACCTATGCGAGGGAATTTCGTTACCTGCCAGGTGAAAGACTCAGGCGAAATCGTCAAATTTGGCCGTCAATCCTCTCACACAAATATTTATTTCAGTTGACAATTGCTGTGCAGTTTTCCATCGTACGAGTTCGGCAATAACGAACACGCAGAATTCGACAACGCCTCTTGACGCATAGACGGAACCGATCCTGCGCTTCTCCTCCCCACTTCCCATGACCTACACCACTAGGCCATAACACGGCTATGCCAAAATTTAGGAACAATAGAAGAAGATCCTTGGCAGTGTCTTGGCCGATGGTTTGATTCCAGCTACCACTTTATTCCCGTGTTTCACCTTTTATGCTTCGGAACTTTCCGGTTTCTCAAGCTTCAGAAGCCCTTCAGAAAGCTATCCCCACTACGAGTGGCTAGACACGACCAGAACTACCTTCCGGAAAGGGAAGATAGGATATGGTCTTTTGGAGGGAATACTACCCTATACCCTTTAAGGGTTGGGGTAGAGCATTCTGCCTATTTTTGGAGACCTTAGCCTAGAGGTAGCTAAGGTTCTATCTATACATAAATTAATATAACTGATTAGTGCACTTCAGAATATTGAAAAATTTGGCATGACCTCCCCTTAAATTCCAATATTGGCACCTGGGTGCCAGAAAGCTCCTGAAGCAGTTCAGCACCTAAGTGCCAAACGCTTCAGAAGCGTCCAAAATTATCCCACATCTCCTCCCGAAGGAGAGGTGGCAAAAGAGCACTGAGGCAAAGCCGCGGCTCAAGAAAGCCTGAAGACCGAAAGGAAAACCCACCACTAAACTCACGCTTTCCAAAGTAATCTAAACTCGCCGTCCCTGTCTACCGAAGCGCACCACCGCACCGGTCGACTGCCATTTTGTCCCGCCAATAGCCGAAACCCCGCTTCGGCCTGCTCCGTACCTCACCCTGGTTGTCACACACAAAACAAATGATCGGCTATTACTAAATACAAGAAGACCAAAAAGGAACAGGTCGGGTCGGTACCACCGACCATTTCACACCACGCCCCGACCACTACCACTAGGCCATGGCGACACTGTGAACGATGCGTGGAATTAGGCATGAGGAGATTACTTTGTGCTCTTAGTGTTTAATAAATACGCATATATTTTTTGTCTACTCTTAGATATTTCTTTTATAGCTCCTATTATCAACTTTTAAGCCAGATAACTGAACAGAGTAAGCTATGTGCTGTCCGATTAAACTGCTCTCTTCCTACGCTCTTCGTCTATCGTCGTTTCCGCACTCGTCACAGAAGGTCTCCAAACCTATGCGAGGGAATTTCTTTACCTGTCAAGTGGAAGACTTCGCATGTTCAGCTAACTCTCTTCAAACACAAACAACCTATTCGGATGACAGTTGTTGCGGAGCTATCCATCCGACGAGTTTGGCAATAAGGAATGCGCAGTATTCGAGGACGCCTCTTGGGACCTGAACGGAACCGATCCTAGGCTTTCCTTCCCACTTCGTTTGACCTACACCACAAGGCCACCACAACATCTTTGCGAAAAGTTGACAAACGAGAGGAGATCGCTGGTAGAGTTTTGGCTGATGCTATGATATCAGCTACCATTTTGTAATGCTTGTAAATTTTCTAGTTTTTTGGGCTTCGAAAGCCATCCACCAGGGGTGGCACAAACTGACTAGAATAGCCTATCGGATAGGATAAATAGGGGTATGATCTTTTGGAGGGAGTACTACCCTATACCCTTTAAGCTTAGGGTAGTATCCTTCCTAATTTTGGAGACCTTAACAGGAAGAGGTAGCTGAGTTAGTACCTTTATATGAATGAAATATAAGGAACAGATAACTTTAGAGCCTAGAAAATATTAACCATATTGTTGAATATTCTACGCGTTTTTTATCTACTTATGTTCTCATAATAATCTCTTGAATCTGAGATATTCTCTTTTCCATCAAAAGTAGACTCTGCATAGAACTAAGACAATTCTATTATCAAGAACCGCATTTTGATGCTGAATCCGAATCTGTAATTAGAATACAAGGTAGATCATCTTGAAGCGAGTTACAATCGATAGTTTACTTGATTTGTTTTGCTACTAGTACTCCTGGGCGACAGTATAAATTCTATTATTATGAACCATACAGTACGCTATAAATGGTATTTCAGCACAGTACTTTTTTATCGGAAACCCAGATTTTAAATGTTTTACACAGATAGCAGTAGCTTTGAAAGGTGATAAAATATGTGAAATATTTGAGCAGCTGACTTGTTCGTCGAAGTTGAATTGTCCCGAATTATCGGTGTTTAACCGTTCAGATAATATTTATTTAATCTTATATTTGGGTTTTCTAATCATAATAAATAAAATGGGAACTGCTTCACTGCTATAAAATAAGATTTCAATAAATATAAGTATTTTCTCAATAGCACATAATTGAAAATTCAGAAATTTTTGTTCAACTGAAATAATATATTTCATTGTACTTTATGTCTTTACATAATAAGACATGTAGTAGTATGCGAAGAGGTTTTGTTGCGAATATTTTGAAGATCATTTTCATCTCGTTGTACCTGAAGACAAATAAATTACGGAAGGAAGACGAAACAATGATATTGAAAGCAATTATATTAATAAAGATAAATGATGCTGTAGAGTACATCTGATTCTTACATACCTCAGCTTGTAAGTTATGATATTCAAGCTGCAGTTTGGCCAGTTTCCTATATAACTCGGAAGACTGTTTTTTTCTGAATGTATCTTTATAGATTTTTGAAATATTATTTTAATATTCATGTTAAAGATGAAGCTAATATTTTCAAGAAGTATTTTTAAAGAGAAACGATCAGAAATCAATCCGTTTTCTGAAAATCGATCGAATATTTTAGAAGTCTAACCTATTTTTTAATTGTTTAATAATAATTTCTTTCAGATTTATTGTCTGCTCAGTATTTTTAATCAATGTGTTTCTGTCTTCTCGTAGAATAATTTGAAGGTCTAAAGAAAAGTTAACATTAAGTTGTGATTTTTTGAATTTCCTTAAATTGACATCTTGTACTCTCTCCTTTCCTTACTATGAACCAACCTTCGAGCTCTTTCACTCTTTCAACAGCAATAGATGTGCTCAAATCTAATATTGAAGACCGATTAGTGGACTGAAGGTTGGTTATACTCTTGCAGAGCAGTCAACTGTACTAAAATATGTCTATGGATATAAAATTAAAGCCAGTTTTACCTCGTCTACGCTCAGATTCGAAGTACGGACAAGGTTCATCATTGTTGTACTCAATTCAATCCACGCAGTGAATACTGCTTCTTGTGCATTTTGTTTGTCCCATACCTATGCAATACCCGTAAAGCTATTTATAACTACAGTTTCTCTCTTTTAATTAAGAAATTTACCTAGGTTAAGTTTTTGTACTTAGAGTAAACATTAATATGATAAAATGAAGAATGAAGAATTCAAAGATACAAGAATTCTACAGATTGTATTAGAAACAAAGCAAAGACATTCTGATAACTGGTGTTTTTTAATATTAGCCAACCTCTGGCCAATCTGCTTTATTAATAATTGAAATGGCCTGCAACCTGAGCTTGTGTAGGGGATTAAACTTATTTCCGACTAGTTCTATAGTAACCTATAATTAATGTTTACCGTTTATGTTACTTATATGTTTAAGTAGATACATTAATAATTTCTTGCCTTAACAGTCTCATCATTGACGAATATACCTTCGTTGGGAGAGATTAAATACCTTGTCGGTGCATTAGTCTAAACAATTCTTAAACAAAAGAAGGCATATTAAGTAATTAAAAAACTGTCACCTGAAATCTCCAGGCTACCAAAGCAGCACCGTTCGCCCTCCTCAAGTGAATCGTTTGGGTGGCATTGGTGTTTTGGTCTACATCAAATACTACAAGCTTCTGCAATTATCACAGATGCCGTTTATTAAAAAAGTCATTATACTTTTTAAGTAATTAGAAGATAAACAATTAGAAGCTTGTGGTAACACCCATAAATATGATTAACCAAAAAGGTGGGATAGAATTTATGCAAGTAAATAATCAGAATACCTGCTCAATAATGACGAGGTTTGACATAGATTCGTTATCACTAAAACTCGTAGAGTTCATCCCACCGCTCAGTATCAGTTCGACGTTTACAACTCATTCCTTTTTTAACTAACGATATAGTTACTTACAAAGATAAGTTGCTTACAATGGAGCTATCAAGTCTTAAATGCTTTTTATATGTTTATGCGAATTTGTACGAAAAACTGCGATCAGCTGCTAATAACTCTTCAAAATTAAATGTAGATTATTAAATGTATGAAATTCATAATCGAATAGTGATTTTACTCCTACGACCTAATTTTATGCCTTCAGATTGCCAAGCGTTATTAGAAAATACCACCTGCCAATTTTGGTATTTGCATATTGATTTCTCTACGGCATGGAGAGTAGTAGGATGTGCAAATAATTTCAGATAAGTTGTAATGCAAAGAAATATTCTAATGGCTTTTCTCATTTTTGTTATTCGATTTATAGATTTAGATTTTCTAAGGGTTTTTTCCCAATCTTGTAATAATCGTCCTATTTCAAAAAAGTAATTGTGTATTTCATGATTTAGAACGAGTAATTAGTCCATCAAAGATGATAACATATGCAGGTAACGGGCATGCCCTTTTAAGAATAACGAAGAGGTCAAGATATTCCTGCATACATTTTAGTCTCCTCCTATTATTTTTCAATGTAAGGTTTCTTTGCATCATTATTGTAATATATTTTTTCATGAAATATATATTTTAATGCATTTTCTATCACATGCGCCACATCGACTTTTTGTGCAATGTGGAGTCGCTTCATGCCTTCAAAACAAGCAATCAGCTGTGTTGTTCTGGAATTTTTCGTTTTATCACAACATACTTCTTCTTAAAATGTATTATTGAAGTATTCGTATTTTGTATTTTTAATTATTACCTTAGACGGAGGATTGCTAACTGAATTATTCTTTACAGCCTTTAACACTTCTTACATTCTATTAGTTACTTAAACATACATAGAATTCCCCGACATGACAAATTTTATGAACCTGAGAGTTATAGAAAAAGCATAAATGAAATGAATGAGTACATTCTGCTTATTTTTTGTTCGTATATATTCACACACACTACCTTTGCTCTGCGTCACTGACAGGGTCAACGCCCCTCACATGATCTCTCTGGCGTCCCCTTAATCCACCCACTCGGAAGACTGAACCAAATGACATGGAAGCGCTCAGTCTTTTCACGTACATGTCTTTTTCTCCTATCTTTCTATCTTTTTGTTGTACCAATACATTGTTTTAGCGGCTTCATTTGTTAATGGAGCTTTAATAAAATGTGGATCCCAATTATT
This sequence comes from Heterorhabditis bacteriophora, assembly GCA_964036235.1. Taxonomy (NCBI): domain Eukaryota; kingdom Metazoa; phylum Nematoda; class Chromadorea; order Rhabditida; family Heterorhabditidae; genus Heterorhabditis; species Heterorhabditis bacteriophora. The sequence goes on along the minus strand of OZ038427.1, from coordinate 195,197 downwards.
TATATCATGTTCTCGTCAATTTATCCTCGATCATTGGTTGTTCCTGATTCATATGCTATTATTACTGATATTGCTTTCATTGTTGTTATAATTCTGGTTATGATTAACTAATTAATCTGATTAATTTTATATCTTTGATTCTTACTGTTAAAGAACTCTTTGCCTAAAACTGATTGACTGCGAAATGTTGAACGGACTGTACGGATACATCTTTGGGTCAGAGGATTCAAACGATTCGCAGGTTGGAAAAAGGAAACCTTACTGGGAAATAGGAGAGAATAATAATAAAGTGGCTATCTAATATTATTAAACGCGATTATTCTTAATTTAAAGTAACAAATTACGATCTCTGGTTATTCCCTTCGATTTATTTATAGTTCCAAAATTTGAGTTAATATGAAGAAGTGTTATTTTCAGATGTCGCAAGACAGTGAAGCGTTTCCCGTGGATAAAACGATAGAAAACGACTGGTGTTTGGTGGAAGGTCTGTTCGTACTTTCCACTTCCTCTTTGTTTGAGAATCATGCATGTGCAACTCATGTGGTGGGGCGAAGAGTTGTGTGTGTCGAGTGGTGAATATCTATAAACAAGTTGCCTTGTTGTACGTCTACATCAGTTATTATTTTAGCTTTATGTTAAAAAGATATTTAGTATACTACCAAAATTCAAGGCACTATTAAAACTATATGAACGCTTAGAGCCATAATAAACATAATTGAGAACAGTCAGCTTGGTTATTGTTTTTAATCTTTAATTGCGTTTTTCATATACGAAGTTGATTTCATTTATTGAAGTTCTTCTCGAAATTATTGCTTTTATAAGAATTCCGTGTATTCGTGATCATGTACAGAACTTTAAATTCCCAGCTAATTAAAACTCAAGACCGATATGTTACATCTTGTATATTAAAATTGATTTGAACACTGCATTTTTCATAGTAATTCTATAAGAATGTAGAGAATTACTCAATTTCGAGACCTAAAGGTTCATATTTCAAGGTTTAAACATGTTTTTATTCACTGCACTTAGTTATCAAAAGATTATCATTCATATTTTTAATATGACAAGTAAACATATCCTACGAAATTAGTTTATAGGAAGATACAAAAGCTAAAAAACTTCAACGCATGATTTGATATAACCTAATTTCAGATGTTTCATCAGGTCGTAGCTCACCGGTATTCATTCCATATCCAGAAATGAGAGATATCGATCAACTATCATTTACATCTAAGAATGTAATTTATCTTAAAATATGTTCTTATTTAAAATATTTAAAGAGAAGCCATAATGAAAGCATTGAAAATATGTTGTTTAGAGTACAGTTAAGAATGACGTGCATTTCCCGCATACGAAAAGCCACATGATCTGCATTGTCATTATAGGGGACCCAGCCTCCTAGCCATGATGCTATTCGACGATCTGAACAGTTCCGACAGGCACGAGCAAACACAGCACACCGGTTGCATCTTGAAAAATTGGTTAGATATACTTTATTCATATTCTAATAATTGCAATTTCATATGGTAGTGTCATAGGACGTAAAAAGTGGTTAAGGTACCCCTAGTAACAGTATTGATTATCCTTGTAAGGTTATAGTTATTCGCCGACACGGAATCCCCTTTGCGCACAGTTCCAGTAACAAGGTCGTTAAAAACAAAAAAATTGGTGTCAGCTTCCAAGTTGAAGAGAGCCACTGCAAGCTTCCATGTCAGCTCACAGTCCAAAACAAAGCAGCGCTCAAAAAAGGTTGTTAACCTATCTTCGGGCAGGAACAACAATCGCAAGGTTAATAACCACGACTAGATTCATCCCCTTTTGTTTAGTGAGTTTACATGTAAAAAGAGTAGGGATTGGAGAGAATTCACTACAACTAGCTTTTATAGCATTGTAATTGGTTTTTGAGGTCACCCACTGACATTTTTTCATTGAGCCCGTATTATTCCATTCAGAATTTATAGTTTCGTATTATTGTTTACCAGCTGGCTCCCTAATTAGCAACAAGCTGAACTTAATTAACCTGAGTATAACGTGCTTTCCTGAGTTGTACCTTAGTTTACCACACATCAACTACATATTAGGCACCAAAAAAATGTGGCTTTATTTAGCCACTGCCAAAAATACTGTGTTATGTACTCTTTCAATTTGTGGTACCATGCAATAAGGTGTAAAATGTAGATAGTTAGCATGTAGCCTAGATTTCCACTTGGCCCAGAACCATATACGGCAGTAATCTGCTTAGTTCTGATTTCTTTGATCTGTATGTTATGAAATGAAGATTTAACTAGTTCAATAATAATTATGCATTTTGTAAAGGCATGATTATCAGTTTCTACTTTCATGTATTCCAAGTTTTTTTAAAATGGGTTTCTAGTACAATTATGGATGGATGCAGTGATATATGGTAATGTTTCTACAGCCTAAGAAATCGAATACTTGTTGCCTTTGGCTCTTTAAGGTTTCAGAGTGCAACATGAGTGCGGAGTGCTTGTTGATTTGTCAAATAAATTTGTCTACTATAGATATTATGATACAATGTGGAACATGTCTATTGAATTTGCTAATTAAGATTACACAATAGTTCAATTTGATTTTAGTATTTATATATATTAAAATTTAATAGCTTCCAAAGGAAGAACGTTTAAGCCTATATAATATCGCTGTTTTGTTATTTCCTAAAACAAAAAATTGTTCATTATATGAATATTACTAAAAAATTTCTAATTGCATTCTTAGCATTTTACGGAACAACTTTCCTAAGACACTTACCAATATTAACATCTGAAACTATCAATCCAAAAAACATGAAATCTAAATTATAGAAAAACTAAATCCAGATCAATAAGAAATACAGTATCTTCAAATTGATGTAATGAGAATATAGATTACTTTAATAATAACGTATAGGTAATGGTTTTCCACAGATGAAATTGTGAAGTGGAATAGCAGCGAATCCTGCACAGTTAACTCCTATTGAATCTCCTAGCGATGCCACTGAGAGTGAATATTCACGAACATCCGGAGCTACCTGAACATTAACCTGCCTTAAAATAAAACTTCAGAAGATCCACACTAGACGTAAACAACTCATATATTGCCATTAGAAAAGTGTAATCAAATGATCTGAGCTAATTCATACTTTTTAAACCGAAAATTTCCTTGCCGTTAAAATTCCTTTGCAGAAAATACGAATATATCATATGAACGCTTTTACGCCTTTCCCAAGTATTAATGCTGATTTTACGTTCCTGATAATAAATCCTTCTCATTTATGGATATTTATTATCTGATATCTATTCCCTATCACATCAAATAGCTAAGGCCACCCTACAAATTAACAAATACAGTAGCAGCAAAGTGGTTACCCCATAGTCACTTTTGAATAAATAAAACAAGGAAGATGATCTTATATAGTACGTTTCAAAATGATAGCACACTTTGTTCTCTCTCTCATTTTTTTTTCCTGTTCTCTGTGGTCAGATTGATCAAAATTTTGTAGAGGTGAGGTGTAAGAGCCTTGAAAATCTCCAATTTAAATTTCATAGTTTTTCATAAAAAATTACCACTTTTATGCTAATTTTTCTCAAAACTACCACTTTTCATCGTTTCAAAATGATAGCACACTTTATTAAAATAAGAGTTTGCGATAAAAAAATAACAAATTAATGTACATAATAATTAACTAATAATCAGTACAACTACCACTTCTATTCATAACCTGAAAAATTCATTCAGCTATACTGTTTACTACATTATTGATGACAATAGTATCTACACCTCTCCATATTTTGCTAATATCACCTTGGAGGTCCTTCACAGTCTCAAACTGGCGGTTATCGGCATAAACCCGACAGACAAGAATTACCCAAAAATTCTCCATCGGATTTAGGTCCGAAGAGCGCACTGGCCAGCCCATAGTGTCTATGTCACTGTCCTCCAGCCAAGTCCTGGTACTTCGACTGGCGTGGATTGTGGCATTATCTTATTGGAAAGTGAAGCTAACGCCTGTACAGTGGGAAATACGGGACTATACGATGTCCTAAGACATCCTGGTAGTCCACGCTGTTCATCTTCGTCGAGACAAACGTCAAGTCGACTAGTACCGTAGCGCTGAACGCGCCTCAAAATCATAACTTCATCTACTGAAATTTCGGATTGAAAGATGCCGGGGTTCATTACGTAAATTTATTCAATAGGAGTGACAACCATCAGAACCGTCTAGACTGTACTTCTTCTCTTCGCTAAAATTCACCTGAATTCGAAATAATGGCTTGATAGGCCTATTTTTGAAGACTCGTAAAAGTTGTACCTTTTCCCAGTCGCATCTCATGAATATTCTGGCCCAGCGAAGTCCTTCGTTCTTGTGTGCTTGTATCAGTTCTGGATACTTCTTCATCCGTAAGCAGACTATATTTGAACTCTTGTTCAGCACCTATCATATCATAGTTTTTGAAGCATCAATGCCACAAGTCCTACGGATTTCATTGATGCTGATCGTGCTATTCGACGCAATCCGCAGAATTTCCCTTTTTTCACGGTCATTCAACTTGCTAGGTCGTCCACTACTCTTCTTTGTACCATATTCTGGTGACGAAGGAAATTCATAATAACCTTCCCAGAGCGCTTGACGACATCTGCGATCTGCTTCACCGTGTAACCGGTACTTGACAATGCTTTAATTTGACCTCTTTCGTATAGACCCGATGTAGAAGCACGACCCATTGTTATGATTATCGAAAATTAGTGAATTTGCGTTTTTTTCGTTAAAGAACGCCAAAACGTTAAACGAGCAATCATTTTGAAAGTGTGAAAAGTAAGTGGTTTTAAGAAAAATTAGCATAAAAGCGGTAATTTTATATTAAAAACTATGAAATTTAAGCTGGAAATTTCCAAAGATATTACACCTGACTTCAAAAATTTTTTTAGGTCAATCTGATGACTAAGAATTGGAAAAAAATGAAAACACAAGGTGTGCTATCGTTTTAAAACATACACGAGATTAACAAATATCAAGGGAATTTTGCACAATCATAAATTTCGTTAGCCTAGCTAATCTCACCTACTTCTATAATTTGCTCATGCACTTAGCAGAAATTTCAATGTAAAATGGCTTCTAACATTTGGGAACATACCATCTTGTGAATCTTGCTGAAAGTGTTAACGTAGGCTAATCCACCTAGTAATCCCTCGAAAACTATTAATGCGAATATTATTCCAATACTAGGCACAAACCAGTAAAGTGCTTCAAAAAGAAAGAACAGGAAGTTGCTGATCTGAAATTCGGTTTCATAAGCAAACTAATTTATGAGAAAAAAGTGCACACACCTGCAAGATTGGCAAGATGTACAATGTCCATGCAGGCAGTTCAAATAAACGAATAGAAGATCGCGAAACGAAAACGCCAAACTGATACAAGACCTAAACATTCAGTTTTGAACTGGAGTAAAAATTACATTTACGAAGATACAAATAGTAACTGGAAATATAAAACGTGAACTACTTTCTTAATACTAGGTTAGTTTAAGTACTGTACGCATCACACCTATGAATATTAGGCAAATAATTCCAGAAGACATTAGATACTACTGTATTATGGTATGGCGACGGAGAAAAATTCCAATAGAGTACAGTGATCGGCCGAAGGAGTGAAGAGATTACAAATGTGTTATGGCTCCTCGAGCAAATGTGCCTCATACTAATCACCAATGACAGTCTTAACATCTCCGATAGAACGCCACGTCGTCTGACTGATATCGAATTTAACTAACCTCTTACTATGAAGACTAGCAAAGAGTGTGTAGTTTTCCACAGAGTGCTGTGACTGGTGTATTACAGCAAAAATGTACTCTTCTCGAATTTCTCTTCTCACTGGAAATCCTGGTACACACAACTCTCCCAAGTTGACTAAAATTCGATCCCAAAGATGGGACTGTAGACGACTTAAGCTAGTAGAACATATTCAGCATTTAAGGTTTTCTTGTGAATATCGCCAAAATAAATTATTACCATACACAATGAAATATGTATAATAATATATTTGCACCAAAAATAGTATTATATATAGTTTGATAATGAAGACTACCGTAGATTATAAGAGTATTATAACCCACATATCGTACTAATATACAGATATCAAATCCAACAATGACCTCATGGAATAATAATAGACGAATATAAGTAAAAATCAGACATTAAACCGTATGAAAAAATTATACCCTATCTACTCAGAGTTGCAAAGCAGGAAATTAAACCTTCTATAAACAGTACTGCCTTACTAACCAATCATTATTATAACATTGCCTTTAAATAGCTTTTATTAAATAAACACGTCTAATATGCCTCATTTACCTGATACCATCGATATTGTCCCTTAACTGGAATACGAAAACCTTGAGCACAATTGAAGAAGATCATTTGAGTCTGAAACAACATACGAAATACGATTAACTAAAGCAACAAAAGCATTATAAATCTTCTTACCAATCCTTGGTTAATCATATATTCTCCAGTGTAGACAGTTGCAAGTGGAACCATAAGATGAATGAGAGGCTAAAAGAATCCCTCTCGATATAGGAGTACCAAATTAACTTTAAAACAAAAATATACGTAAAACGTAATTAATTCATAACTATAAAATCTTTCGATTATTTATAATTACTCAATCTCTATTAATTAAATGAGTAATAATTTGAAAACTTTGATATTCAGATAGTTCCTCCAAAATTTAAGTTTTCAAAACCCTCCTACATTAATCAAAAAAATCAATTACTATCACTGTAGGATACAATTTGTTTTAAACTCTACAAAACTGCTTTATTAGTAACTAAGTACAACTTAAACTAGTAGACTACATGTACGACAAGTAATTATAAAAATTGCTATAGTATATCTTCTTAAGCTTACTTTTAATTAGATAGTTCAAAGCTATATTCAGTTTTCCATTGGAGTGATTGATTTTAATTCCATTTTGGTGTTTGACCCAATATTGACTCCGAATAAATACAGAACTTTATCAGGTCTCTCTATTCCCAATAGATAGGAATTCGTCTTTCTTGAATACCTTGATTTAGAAATAGCATCATAGCAATGTGATCTCAGTAAGTGTAGTAACAAATATTAATTCTTTTGAGGATATTTTAGCACCTTGCCTTAATTATATATGATCCCGCAAAAATATTAAGTAGAAAGAGACATTTGATAGATTTAGTGAAAACAATTAACTCTGAAGTCGCTTTTAGCTTATTACTTTGTTCTTCACTTGACGATGTCTGTCCCTATTTCTTGGATTGGAAAGCAATTTTCAAATCCAAAATGTGAAAACTGAGCAGACTATAATTAGAAGAATCGTAGAGTACCTCCCGCTATATACTGGATTTTAAAGCTTTGTTTGTAACATAAATATAGTTAAACTAAACTTCTGTAAAGCGGATTATTATAATTACTCATTACTATGAAATATAATATTTAAACGAATTTAAATAGCTAAACCATTTAGCAGAGAAATAAGACTAATACTACTTATAAATAAAAACGAACCACAACGTGACTCAGTTTTTCTGAAAATGAAAGATTTCTTTGAATGGTTCTGTCATAATGTTGAGGATTTTCATCCATGTGGCCATTGTTAAAACTCAGTGACAGCTGCTGAGAAGATGTGATCTGATACAATTTTATTTTAAGCAATATTTTAGATAAAAAACAAATTCAACTCAATTTCTGGCTATTATTGATTAGAATATATAAATTTACTTAAGTGATACAAATGGAAACATGCATTCTTGATTGGCACTGCGATTATAGGAGATATAACTTACATCAATCATCGTATGAATCGGTACAATCCAGGAACGTGGATTGAAATTTGGAGTATAGACGCTCTTTGGAATGACAAGAATGAGCCAGTAGCTGAAGAACTGTTTATGAACCGAGGATGTGTTTGTATGAAAAATAAATAGAACACCTAGATGTTGAAAACTTGAAAATAGACTTACGTAATGGCGAATAATACAGGTATAAAAACCTGAATGAGAAGAGCTGTTCTGGGTGAGAGATTACCCATTGTTGATTCCGTTAAAAATGCGTAAGAAAAAGATCCAATCAGACCAGCGCCACCTGTACCTGAAGACCAGGCGGAGATGGAGGAACTAAATATATTACTTTTAATACTTTCTTTCAGTAAAAATGACATTTCATGTTTAGTTACAACTAATTTCTTCCCCTTATTCTAAGTTAAAACAATTTAAACCACCTTGGAAAGAACGATGACAGTGCTAAATAACTGATTTCGCCTATTCCAGTACCCAGACTGGCAAATGCTACACCAATGAGAGACATAGTAACATTTTGAGAATATGCAACGACGAAATAGCTAGTAGTTTGAAGAATGCAGACCAAAGCGTGTCGTATACTGAAGTCTTAATGTTCTTAGCTTCTGAATTTTATAAAGGTAAGAAAACATGGCATATAAAAATGAGTAATATTTTTTAAATTATAAAGAAATAAACAAAAACGCACATCACACTAACCCAAAAGGTATGCGATGCATGAAGAAAGGAAATGTTAACTTCACGAAAAGTGTTGGAAGATTGTCAGCAAGCAAGACACCACCAATTGGTTTAACAGAACAGTGACGAGATGTTAATTTCTCCTGAATAATTGGCACAATTTCTCCTATATCTTTCGCTAAATGATTGCTACACAAATTATTTTATAACAGCTTTCCTCTTTTCTAACAAAAGTGAAATTAAATTGATTTAATTACGTTTTGAATTTCAGCATGAGAACTTATCAAAAATCATGATTTCATGCAGTTCTAAAATTGTCTCTTGCTTGAATCATCTCAGAACTATAATCGCGCCACTTAGTATAAACATACTCACAAGAAATGTTATTATTTGTTTTTAATAAATTCATAAAACTCCCTTCCCTGTCTTTCGATATTTCGCTAATTAAAGTTGTGCTTTTTTGTGCATATTATTATCATAAACAATCAAAACATCACTTTGGTTCACGATATAGTCGAGATTCTACACTTTCTCGTTACTGTCTGGCCAAATGCAATAATCTTAAGAGATAATAATTTATCTTTTTATACTTCTCTGAAGCGAATTCTGACATAAACACGTGGAAAACCCAAAAAAATGCTTTAACATACTAAATTCTTCTTAACTAATATTTTTTGATATTGGTGATTAAACCATGTTTTTTTAAATATACAATTCTGAAATTACAATCATTGAATACATTAATAGACTGCAAAAAAATTATTGATGAATGAGTAGTGTTTTCCCAAATTTAAATTCATCTCTTCTAAAATATGTCCAAAACTTTAAAATAACGAAGAAACAAGAACAAAAATTATTTGAAATAATAAATTATATTATTCTAAAGTAAGTGTTAACACACTACCTAACCCTATAATTTAGCAATATAATTAACTCACTTCGCATATAGAAGTGGCGTTTTCTTTCTTCATCCCATGCTGAACATCCATTATGTCCTCAGCTGCACTAAGCATTATAACATAACCGTAGTTGTTGCAAAGACCAAGAAGCCTGAAGTAAACTTTCAACATATGAAAATTCTAGCATACATAATAAATGTGTCCACATTTCAACATCAGCATCTCGTTTATCATTTAATTTTTCATTAAAGTGAAGTCTTTGATAAAGGCTAATTACAAAACTAACATGTCATAAAAGATCATTTAAATGATAAGATTATAATGACCTAGAAGTGACGGGCACTTGATTATTAAATTACGTCTATAACATGAATATCAGTGAGAATATAAATAAATAAATAAATATATATATATATATATATATATATATATATATATATATATATATGAACTAACCAGAAAGCTAGAAGATTCCGAATTTGTATTACATCCATTCTTTTTAATAGTGACATACTATAAATAAGTTTAAAAATAATCAAATCAGAGGAAATAATCTTTAGTATAATAAAGCAGACTATGCAAAATAAAATTAGTGGTAAAAATTATTATGAAAAAATATAATCATTGTTTCCTATCCACTATGATCTATTGAATACATGCCGTCACTCAAAGTATGTAAAAATTGCATTTCATCTATTGTAAAGTCGCATAAGAATATTTAAAGGTAATAATCATCAATAATTTACCTAGCCATATTTTTTAACTAATATCATATCCAAACAGTACATCATGAATGTATGGAAACAAATTTCGTATAGATAATAAGAATTTCGAAACAAGTTTGAACTGAGGGTTAGTTATACAATTAAAAAAACCCAAATCAGAAATATATGCGCATATTATCTGGATTTCATGATAATAAAATATTACAATAGCAAATTTCTACTGCACGACTATTAAATAAGGAGTAATTGTTTTAGGCTTAAGTATATGTAGCTTAGTTAGTACTAATTTCTCAAATAAAAGTCATTTAATTAATATTATCATACTAATTATAAACGTTCTAGCCTGTAAGGAATACGAAAATAACGTCAAACATTATCTATACAGCAGCACAAATTATTATCAGTACTGCATACTAATGCTTTAAGACATCTTATCGCACCTATAGACAAGAACATGACAAATCATATGTAAAATAAAAGCAACATTATATAAAGCTGATAAGTGAAAGTGGTACTCACCTACATCATCAGGTACTTCCATATATGTTGAGTGCGACTAATTCAGGTACCCTTAAAAACATTACTAAACAATATAGTTAAAACTATATTAAATAAATTATTTCAGTATATCAATAGACCTAGCAGAAATTCTAAAAATCCATTAATGTGATACAAACTAATGAATGTACCATTGCCTTGAAAAAACTGTATGTCAGATTATGCGTTTAAGAAAGTCTCAAATTCACAATTATTTTCACTTAATGGTGAGAAATAGCATTCGTTCTTAAGGTTAAATTGCGTAATACTTAAAGGTTAACCAGAAAAAGCATTTCACATCGCAATCCAAAATTGAGCCAAGTAGTACTTTCTAAAGTACAATATCGATCAAATACATATATTACGGAATACTGCGTAGTTATAAGTGATCAAAGAACACCATTCTATCAATGGACAGGTACATGCCATCTAGGAATAAGTGCTCTAATAATAAAGACAAAAGATGCTAAATTTCACTTGTCTTCTACACCAAGTTATCCTCATAACATCAAAATGCTAATAGGTCTGTATGACGTATTACGGTAATATCTACTTTAAAATTTCCGGAATTATTGTCATAGAAGATTAAAAACCAATTCTTTTTGCTTAAACATGGTGCAAATTCTAGACGGCTTTCAATTGCATAACTATAGCACCTAGAATCTGGTCATAACTCACATTCCATCGCTACAATACCTAGCGCTAACATGTGAAAATAATTGATATTTATAATGAAATCATATAAAATTTAATTCGGTTATTTTCACAGAGTTCTAAAGGTTTTAAAAACGAAAAAATATGCAAGCGAATATCTTTATGTTAAAGGTACTATGTAAATGAGTAAACCTAGTGTAAATCTTCGTAGAATTTAGACCTCATTTAATATTATTCTATAAACATTTAAATCGACATTTTATGCATATTTACAGGAAATATGAAGTAAATAAACATTATTGGGATCAACTGCATTCCGGTACATTAGCCACGTGATCACAAACTAACAGACGATCGTTAAATGCAGTACCTAGCGGACACTGACGCTCAGTCCAATTTCCTAAACAAATAAATAAATAAATAAATATATATATATATATATATATATATATATATATATCGTTCTAAAACTATTTATTGATTTTCTTAATATTTAAAGTAAATTTATGTAGGTAAAACATGGATCAAATAGGAGTTAAGACATACATTTTATCTAAAAATGAATCATAAGGAATAGTTTTCACCTTTCAGGTGTTATAAGTAATTTTTCCATATATAAACAATATAACCATGATATCTTTTAAATAGGTCTTATTCTTAAAGTTTTTACAAATTCATTTTAAGTTCTGTAATTATCACTTACCTTCAGGTGAATAATGAACTCATTACAACGAATCATACAATACTTTACGTGTAAAGTGCCCACTTAAAGTTCCCCTGTTACTTACTATTAAACTGATAATTTATCATATCTAAGCTCTGGAAAGATCAAACTAATTGTTTGGCAGAGTTTATATTAAAATAATATAGTAAAATAACCATGTACACATTGGAAGTATTTGGAACAGTCATGCTGTGCACGACGATACCCACCAAAGCCGTTCGATTCCTGCAATTTTAGTTCAATTATCTACGGCCTTACATACATGCGTATACTTTCGATTATTATATTTTTGTTATAAAAGTTTGTCTTTTGAAATTATGTAATTTATCGGTAAAATTGGTTTGAATTCCAGTTGAATCTAATTACACTTAAGAACAATTCCCTTTAAACAATTATATGAGTTTTATTTTATTGGCTTAGGCTTACCTAGGCTGTATTCTCTTACAAGTTCAGTAAAATAATTCTAAATTATTGTTCATTATTTAACAATATTTTGTCGCAAAAATTTGTTTTTGTAAGTGACTTTTTGGCATAAGTATTTCATTTAAAAACAATATATTCTTATGCAGAATAACCTTCCAATATAAAGAAATCCATCTTTATGATGGATTTTCCTCAATTATATGGTATATTATTGGGATAATCCCTAACATTCTAGTATACTTTCAGGCTACTATTTTTTGTTCCGAAAGATCTATGGTTAACTTGAAAAGAATCCCATGGAACTTACCATGCATTTTCCTCCCTTGGTGTACTCTCTCTTTACACAAGATCCATTCAAGAAATATTCCATATTGGGACAGACATGCTGAATCCATTGACCATAATGACACACCTAAAACTTTCTTACTAACCTGAAATGTCTGGAGGTAGTCAAAATTAATTTTTAACTAATAGTAGACCGCGTAAGCAATAAAATATTTTCTAACAGCGTTTAATAAGTAATTTCGAGTGATTGTTATGTTCTAACTGTTGATATTACACTGTAAATTGTGGGAATTATTCAACGTATTAAACAAAAGAAACCCCTTAATACAATCGTTCTTCATAGAATATTTTCTCTAGTAGTTATAAAGGCTGGGAACTACAATTTTGGGTTGAAGTTACATATTAAAAATGTATTTTTACCTCGTACATTGAGTATGTTCCATTGATCGATCTTGTATCTCCTGATAAGCATTTTGGCATGTGGGAAGCAGAATGAGATAATGATGTGTTTGAACAATCAATGATCTAGTGAAAAAGAAGTAAGCGTGTTGAATATATGGGTGACATTAGGTCTAATTAAAGCATTGCTTAAATATTAGTAAATGCTGGAGTAAGTTATATAATGTTTCTCCACTCCCTTTAGTCGGCTAAATTTAAGTTCCCACAAGTTGAATGCAATTGATACCTCCCAATCAAAGGTAATATTTTTGGAGCACGTTCGTTCTATCCACTGCCCGTAGTAACAAACGAAATAGGATCTGGAGTTAGAAATATGGCGACGAAGTGAACCTGTGACGCACTGGTAGGACGAATATAAACCTTTGTCTGAAGATAGAGTTTGGTAGAGAACTATAATGGGAAAACTAATAAGAACCAAATTTTTAACACCTAGTATCATTATTAAATGTCATATTTCGATGTCCTGTCTTTTAGGAATTGTTAGAAATAGCATAGCGCTATTTATTTTACAATAGTATTAACTTATAGTTTAGTGCAAATGATTTAAGACTTCACAGAAATATGTAAGGTGTTGCTGAGCAACCACTACTTTGCTGTCGCTATTTATCTTCTTCTTTTTTAAAATTATATAACAATGATAGTACTTCGTTTCATAATATTTATAAAGTAAAAAATGAAAGTCAAGATCTCTACTAGTTATATAATAAGAAAATCGTTAACACGCTAATTCATCAACTGTTGGTACTTAGGCATATATAGTAAAATGGTTATGTTAAGCGTTGAAACTTTATTTTATTAGTTTTGCAGAGTTCGAAAATAGAAGATTTCTAGAACGTTTCTAGTAAGGTGAGTTACGTAAACTGAGTTTCTATTTAGACAAATTTCTATGAAATTAAGCATAATTCAATAGAGAGAAAAGTCAAAGAAATGTCTCGAACTATCTCATAATTCAAATTCATATATTATATTTAGTGAAGTAAATTTAATAACCGTAGCTCTCCTTTGAGCATTCCTCTTGTCCGCATCTTCCGTCTACAAACACTTTGTTTTTATCACAAACGGCGGTTAACCAATGTCCTCGGTAACAAATCCTAGAATTAGGCTAAAGCACATAACTCATTAAAACCTAGATATAATAATAATAATAATACATATGTAAAATTACACTTGCAGGAACCGTAAAATCAAGGTTACATGACTTAAAAAATGCATTTCTAGTTCGATCAACTTAGTAGTTTACTAACTTGTACTGTCCACATACACCCATCGGTTGGTAACTACCATTGATGCAAGTAGGTAATAGGCACTTGTTTCTGGAAAATAGGTTTACTCATTATCTTGCAGTTTCCTATCTCTGTTGCAGTTATGAATTGTATCTACACCAGCACTTTCCTCACCGAACATGCTATGTCCCTACAGTACGCTACTGCATATACCATATTTTTTACGGTTTAGTACGATTAATCATTTATTATCCACAAAATCAAAGAAGTTACTGGCAGAGAACGACGGGTTGGAAATTTCTTGACTTTGAAGGGTATTATCTAGATCGTGTTTGCTAGTGTCTAGTAGCCTCTTCTAACTACGCCTTTTTTCAATACTAATACTTTGTTGTTGCATTTCGTGATATAAATTTAGAAAATATGGTGTTTGTTATTATCGTAATTTTTTAGATTCGTTGGCTTCACCAGTGAGGATTAACTTCGAGGTGTAATAAAAAGTTGCTGTTACGCCCGATCTTCATTAAAATAATTGCTGTCCCGATTGTGAAACTAGCAACTTAGGGTTGCATTTCTTGTCCTCGTGTTTATTACTTAGTTAACCCCTCGTATACACATTCCACCATTAATCCATAATTGTACTTATTCAACAGTGCATTCGCGTTGAAGTCCCGCCCCTTTATCTTGGAAGGTATTTAAGTTTGTTTACTTGATTAGAAGACTAGAATAAAAATTTCTCAGGTCGATTTGTCTGAGCTACAGAAAATTATTAGCAAGCGCACACAATACGTACCCCAAACGGTACAATTGAACTTTTTAAAATACTATAATGACATTTTGGCATTTTAGCTTACTTGTGTCAGCATTTATTAATTTTAGGCGAATATAAACATGACCTTTACTAAACTTATCTTTTGAAGCTCTCACTTAGTTCTTTTTAAATAAGCATAAAAAAAAGAGGAAGTGATAAATCGAACTAACCCTTTTACACATCCTTTTTGCTGATCATCGTAAACCGTTCCATTGGGACAAAGCTTAAAACAAAGAAAAGGATTCGATAACAAGTATAGATAAGATTTAGACTAATTTATTAGTTAAGATTATTTAATATCTATACTAATTTACCCTAATGTTGAATCGTCCTGAATTTTCGCATTCCCAGAAGCGAGTGCAGTCATATTGATCCCTGATTCGCATGTCTCCTTCACACCTTACATATGGTTCATGACGAATGTAGTTTAAGTGTACTACTGGAGTTGATGTCTTTAAAACAAAGCTATAGGCTTCTGCTTAAATGTTTATTTTTCCTCACCACTGAAACATGTATGCCTATGTAACTAGATAAAAGCATGAAAATAAAGTATAACTATTTTGTGCTTTGAATGCTTTTTAACTAAGCAGAAAACTTCTCAAAATGGGATGAAGGTAATTGTAGTAGACGAGAATTAGCTAGCAGAATAATATTTCAATTTTAAGAATCTATCTAATAGTTGTTCACAAACTTCAAGCAATAATATGTTGCAGCGCCTATAGTATTGAATTAACTGCATAATCTGCATTTTGTTACTTACCATATCTATACGATTGCCGTTTCTCTTTGTAAAAGGCGATACAGATTGGCCACTTTCAAAATTTATCGGAGGTGGAAGGATGTCCGGATACTTCTTTGCGCCAGATGAACATGGTCCACGGACACAGTTATTGGTGTAAGAATCTATTAAATGGTAACGTTTGTATAGAATTGCTGAGTAAACACAATAATTATGTAATTAAATTAAACGAATATTAAGTTAATAATGGTTGTCCAAAACGATATAACGTGCTAGAATGTAAAATGTAGAAATATTGCATTTAAAGTTGCTATTATTGCAAATTAGTGGTGAAAATATATTGCATTAATTTGATCTAAATTCTAAAGCAATATGTACTATCAGGTAAACAATATTACCATATTTGTAACTCAAAGGACATTGCATGTCAACCCATTGTCCGTGTTGGCACTCAACAAATCGATTGCACATTGCTGGATCGTGATGAATTATTCTCTAGAACCACTTCTATTTACCATTTATATATATTTTTTAAAAGGAAGCCTTCAAATATATGGTAGTTAAAATATAATGGAACTAAAAATGCATCAAATGCGCGATTCAGAAAAATGAAACCCTATAAAAGTTCATTAACTCATGTAAAATTATTTATTATAACTGTTTTTATTGTTTATTAGTCACACAAACATGTTGATATTTCTATAATATTAGGTTAAAAAATTGTTTTCTAAAATCTTACTTGACCATTTGTACACTGTGCTTGAATAAAAGTGGAACATGATATATTGCTTCCCTTAACGCATGTCTTAGTAGCCGATGAATAAATAGAACCCTGTTTGAGACATCTAGAATGAAAACATAAAGGCTTTATTTTCTATTCTAGTAAATAAAATTACCCAGTTCCTTTTGAACTAACAAATCAAGTATTAACATTTTAAATATAATCCATTTTCTCTATCTATTTTCTCAGTGTCTCCACAAATTTGTTATACCAGCCAACTCTTTTTCTAAAAATAAATAATCTTCCAGGAAAGCTCTTAAAAAATCACTGGTTTTTAAAATATCTAATACTGCACCAAAAATGCGTAAATGTACTTCACGTGGTTTCTAAAATTACGTTCTTACTTATAATTTATAAATATAGCTAATAAACAGCCATTAATTTATAGTTGCAAGTTAATAAAAAGTAAATCAACAGATTTACAATTTTAGATTTCTACTTCAAAATTAGTCCAAATTAGGATTTATATATGAATAAATAAATACAAAAGTTTAAAAAAAGCAAATGCATTATAGAAACTTATGTAAATAATTCCCAGTTAAAATGTCATACCTCATATAAACCCAATTTCCATCACTACATGCAAAATATGCTGCACAGTCTTCATTATGAGCAACAGTATCTCCAGGAGCACAGTGTCCGGGAAATATCATTTGATCGATTCTGTACGAATCAGACGTTTGAGGGCAGTGAGAGCATGGAACTGCATTAAATTAAGCAAATTATCATCCTTTTTGCCTATTATTTTTCATGTCACAGGTGTCACTCAATAGGTGATACTCAATTCTATAACTCACTTGCATAGTAGTCATCGTTTATTTTGCAGTTGGCGACAATGTATATACCTTCAGTGCAAATTTTATAGGTATCACAATCTGAAGACGAAATAATATCTCCATTCCGACACTTGATATTACCTTGATAATGTCCTCGTTTATTATTGGTCATATCCTAAACTAGTAATATGAACTTCTTTCTATATTACCTGTTCTCCTGATCAACCGTAACAAACAAGATTTAAGATAAAATCCACTATTTTCCAGTATGATTTTGGTATTCATTTTTATTAATAATAAAATAAAATGCTGACCAAAGTCCCCATCAGTTTTTAACGCATTGGCGAACACCGCACCTAAAGCCCATGAAACACTAAATAGCTTTCACACACCGGTAATTCAGTGAATACCGGAAGGATAAAGCCAATTTGAACTCACAAATTCGCAGTGGGCATCGTAGATACATGATTTCGAAGATGTGTCCCATCTAGTTTGATGTGGACATTGGAACATCTATAAAAAAATTGTGTTGACTAACCCTTGCCCGATTATCGAGTATTGTGGATGTTCTCTTTTGACCAACAGGCGATATTTTATTCATTCGTTCATTATTTAATCCGTACGTATTATTTATTTAAAGAATGTTATGTAATAGTCAGATGTCCTTGATAGGATATTTAGAACAATTCCAAAAATCATTGTGTAATACAGAATTATATAAAAACAATCTTACACTAGTTTTTATTTATTTATTTAAATCCAGGAAAGTCATTTTTATATAAAAAGCATTGCAAAAAATCTTCAAGAGATTTTCGGCTCTCATTTTGTTACGTACTATATTTTTATTAATGCCTTATTTCAGCTACTGCCATATTCGTTAGATTGAAAAATTTTCTTGATTTAAGTTGACTTATTACTCAATTAGTTGTTAGCTACTACTCTCCAAACTGCTAGCATTTAATACTGTCACAGTTACCTCGTACCGCTCTCCTGTACAGTACATATATTTTCTGCACGAAATAGAAAATGATGAACCGAGCAAGCACTGGAAAACTGAGTAATACTGTAACCTCAAGTATCAACTTTAACTCATTCAGAAAATGTTTTCCATATATTATTATAATGAAAGCAAGTTACGCATTGCTGGAAAAAACATAATAATGAGACGAAAGTTTATAGAATAACTTGTTTTTATTGCTTAACGTACATGTAATGTAAATTTTGTCTGAACAAAATTAGCGTACAATAGATTTTCGAGATATAAAAATTTTTATATATAACTCACAGATTTCTTTATTGCACAGGTGAAGTCTTGTTGACATGATTTTGCATAATCGTTAAATGATAGGCCAACTTTGCATTGCTTTAGTTTCCAGGCCAACGACGTATCATTTCCAACTGACGTACATTTATAATACTGAAAAGGAAATGTTCTCATCAAATTATCTATCTTATTAATACCATTTTCATCTAATATTACTTATGCCTTTGAGGAATTCTGTTAACTTTTAGAATTGTGTCAAATATTGGAAAAATATTTTAAAATTATGACAATTAATTGTTTCAGAGACACAAATTTGTACAGTTTTCTTCCTAACATGTACTGTATTTTACTTTTATTTCCCACATATTATGTAGTTATTTCGAATATAGGGAATATTGACTCAAAGATATGCTGGAAGGAATTTCATTAGTAAAAACTGTACACAAATTAGCCATAAATATTAAAACTTACGATAACACAAAAATTTGAATTTTCACCTGTAACTGTAATAATTACTCAACTTTGAACCGTATTCATCCAAATAGTAGCTCACGATAGTAAAGTAGTAAAGGAACTAAATCTATATTAAAGTTTAGACTCATACCCGATCACATCGTTCAGCTTTTCTGCGCTCTCCTTCTTTGCATGGTTGGCATTTCACGTCCTCTGGCCGTTGACATCTTGAAGCTTCATACACCATTCCATCCCCACAAGTGAATAGTTTTCCTATTCTCCCTTCGCAATAGATAAATTGTGCTTTACACTTTCCAGTTGCTACTGAAGTCCATTCGTGTCCCCTGAGTAAATTTTACTAAAATCTAGTTCAAAATAACTATCAAAAATATCGATATATATACAAAACTAGTGATGGGACACTTTTTGTTGTATTTAGGTATACAAAAAGCTCAATTTTGAAAGTTTCTACAAACGTAACAAAAATTATTACTTTAAAAATTTGCTGAAAGCTTATTAATCTGACTGGTCGACTGTTTTGAGTTAATTAGCAAATTTTAACCTTGAAAGAAACCATTACGAGAAGACAGATGATTAAATTTTTTACGCTATATCCAATAGCACGGTCACATACTTTATTTTTGCAATTATTTTAATGTTAAAATTTTCATATTCATCGAGATTCACTAAAGTACTACACGCAACAATTTATTTTAAAACTATTCTATATCAACGCGTAGATGTGCAAACCTGCATACTCCAGGTTCGGGACAGGCATCTCTAGGCCTCCAGCCTCTGCACATGCCTATATTTCCATCGAAGACTTCCCCAGCACCACAGCGAAGAACTGAAGGAATAGGCAAGCATGCTACGTGCCTAAATGCTACTAAAATTATTTTACCTTTAGTTTATTTTTCTACCTATAAAAAATATATTTTAAAATTTGCAAAGTGGCTTTATAATATAATGTTACTTACCACGAAGTACATTGTCCCATACCGTTAGAATGAAACTGTTGAAACTTCCCGATCAATGCATTTTTTGAGTTGCACAATCGTTCTAAGAAGAACTGTCGTATTGGAGCTATGAGTTCTAGGCTGTCATGGCAATATTTAGGAGCATCTATACATGTCAGCAGCTGGGTAATCGAAGATCCTTAATAGTAAAAGATCAACATAATTTTTTTAAATTCTGTTACTTTTAATGGTTTAGAATAGGAGCTAAATAATGTAGGAGTGAGTAATAAAAATATTACTTTCTGGACAGAAAATAGCCACGCTATTTCTTCTATTCGGATGACAAATAAGTGCCTGTCGAGAACAAGCATCAAACATCTCTCCGTTTTCCCCTCGATAAACTCCTGCTCCATTTGAGCAGAACGCATCTTGCTGAAAATTTTTTCACATTAAATTATTTTTAGACATAGTTGTGGTTGTAAAATTCACGAAACTAAAATAAGAAAAAGACAAAATGAAACCGCTTTCTAGTTCTCATGATATCTGTCTTGCACAGCAGATACTATTTGTTATTTTTCTTTTGTTTAATATCGTAATATACTGTCTATTAGAGCCTAACATATGTTTTAGTTTATATGTAACCCAATCTTTGTGTAGTTGTTATAAGAGAGGGCGGAATCTCCCGACCTCTCTCTCTTGGTTTTTAGTTCGAATAAAAGCATCTAAGCGATGCGTTGTGCCACAGTAGAACTCCAATACAAATAGCCTGACCGCATAATACCCCAAAAAGGGTTGTGTAAGGTTTAAAACAGAAGGGAAGTTCCCTATTTGACCCTAAGTGGGACAATATCTAACAAATATGATTCCCAATATAACTATAAGAATCTGGTTATAGCTCACCTCAACAAACTGTAGAGTTTCTTCATTAACAGTATTCATAAGAACTTCACGGCATTCTTCAAAATTTCTGGCGGCCAGACAACGACCATTCATGAACACCTACAGCGGGGTCGCGTCAATGTGAATGCATATAGCAAAAGACAGCACTCAACAGGTGTCACGCTCGTGACTTCCCTCAAAGTTCGGATTTCGCCATTTTGGGCATAGATTGAGAAAACAGCGTCAAATTTCCGATCTAGAGCATATAAATTTAACAAGGATTAACAGATACTGGTTTTTTTCAACACGCTAGTATCCCTCGTGTGAAACTACTAGATATTGCAATATGTATTTCGTTAAAGCTGAAAAAATCCATGAGAGGTTCCTCAACAGAAAAGTGGAAATAGACCACAAGACCAACATTGAGATGACATTAAGCGAAAACTGATGGGGATACAATTAATTTTAATAGCAGTCGATCTTGAGAACTGTTATCTAACATAGGAAAGTAAACCTGTCGCAGGTAAAAACAGGCTATGACTTCCACTCAGAACAATGTGGCAGAAACTTATTTCTGGAACAAATATCAATTTTATATGCTCTAGATGGCAAATGTGACGCTGATTCCCAATTTGTGTTCAAAATAGCGAAATTCGTACTCTGAAGAAAGCCATGGGCGTGGCATTGGTTCAGTACTACCTTTTGCTATATGTAGCCACGATGACGCGACCCCACTTTATTTAGAATGCCTTTACTCCTAGTATTATAATCTTTAGTAAGTAATTTTTTAAGAAAATAATTGAGTGTATTATAGCCAAATACGTCTCAAAATCTATAAACAGTAGTCTATGCTCTTTATTCATTTAAAAAAAATGTGATCTCTTAAAGATCTTGTACGAAATCATTGTTTGCTACGTTTTTTTAAAATAATAACCGCAAAACATATAATTATTAATTTGTAACGGTTTTAATACTTTGCATATGATTATAAAAACTTTAGGCTTCTAATAATACACTTTAGTATGAAAAAGTATTCAAATTATTAAATATAGTAACCTGCCCATGGAAAGGACAAGTGCGAATCGCTTGTCCTTGACCACTTTTTGAACATTCTAAAAAGTGGGGAGAGCAGACACCTAGCTGAATATGATTGAATCCCTTTCGGCATAGGGTCCATAAACCATCCGCCCGAATACGAAAATTAGTAAATGCACGTTGAGGCTCTAAATTATAACTTAATTGAAGATTAATACAAATACAGAAGAAAACAAATATTGCCTCCAAAAAATAGATAGTAAGTGAGTATTATTACAAAAGGTTCGTAACGGAATGTATGCTAAGATAACAAGGAGCTAATAGCTGTAACAAAGGCAAGCTTGAAAATTTTAAATAAAACAAGACACCCATTTCCCACATATCATCGATACAGTTCAAAGACGTCTTTTGCTCTGCTAGTAATATTTTGTAGATAAAAGGGACGAAAAATATACTTAAATTATGATTTTAATACACAGGATAATAGTATAACTTTAGTGACATATAGAAGAATAACTTGGAAAGATGTTTTAATATCATTTACCTCCTTTTTAAACATTTATATGTATTTATTTATTTATTTACTCGTATAAAAAATGCTAAATTACAGAAGGCTATGTGCATGGTGCTAAGCATTGAGTCCACATAAATAAAACAATAGTTAACTCTTACGATTAATAATTTTAACTGTTCAGTCTTTAATCTGACTTCTACTACCCTAATCTAACTTTATGGACATATTAGGTGGTTGCAGAAGTTTTAGTCTTTTATTTCAGCGCTTTGCTATAATGATTTAAAACCTAAATAAATTCCCACATTTTTACCTTTTTGTAGTGTTGGGTTTTTAGTTTGTGAAAAGTCATAAGTCACGATTTAGTGGCAAAGATAATCTCACAAAATAATTCGAATAAGGTGAGAAACCAAAAGCTGCATATTCGACGCTGTATTCTCTAGGAGTTTCAACAAGGGGAGAGTGCTGCTGAAGCATGTAAATCAACATGCTCCGTTCTTGGTCAAGGTGTTCTCTCCCACAGAACTTCCAGATATTGGTTTCGACGTTTAACTGGACAACGCTTTCGAAATGTAGCTGAGATATGAAAATGGATCAACGGGTTCAGTCTCCAGAATTTGGAACTTACCCGAGATGGCAGGAGGTAATAGAAAACGAAGGCAAATATTTTTCTGATTGAATTGTTTTTTGTATATTATGGAAATAAAATGGAAATTTTGAAATAAAAGACTAAAACTTCTGCAACCACCTAATACAATTATACTATAAGCATTGTGACCAAGTTTGGTTTTTTATTGTTCGTTGCTGATATCCTCTAGCAATCTAATTGCTTATGAGATAAGAAAATTGTTTGTAAATATCTTAAGCAATATTATTTCCTATTTAATACATATCCTCCACTTTTCTAATTTATTCCTATGGTAAAATTTTATATTATCTACTCTTGTGTTCCATATGCTAGGATGAAAATAAAATAATCCGGAGCGTTCTCTTATCAATTTATGAAGCAGTAATTGAAGATTTCAGAGACAATTTTAAATAGAAAAATTTTTTAGTATAGGATTTTGTTAAACAATTAAAACAATATTATACTAACCATAAATATACTGATAATCAGGACTATATACTTCCCTTTGAATAATAGAGGTGAGGTTTGAGGTAGGATCTCCAGAATGATAGTGAATTACTGTTGAATAACCAAACATGATTGTCAGCAACCCGATGAAAACCGAAAGTTTGATCATACCTTAAATACATTATTATTGTCATGTCATAAATCAAACGGGGTTTTCCCATAGAATTAGCCAATTTTTATGCTCAGTGTTTACAATCGAGTTCCACTTCTTTTCTAGGAAAGAAAATACATATTTTTATTCTATAATTTTTCTGGAATATCGGGTGAAAAATTAAACGTCATGAAACAGGACACTTATTGTATGCTAGGTAATTAGAGTTTTTTCTTATTTTCCCTTAGAGTTGAATTGTATACTGACTGAACACGTCGAGATCTAAGTGGTTCTAATTTCTGGAATCACATTGTAAAAGGAAATGTCATAGATACAACACGACTGATATTATGTATTATTAGATCAATTTTAAATATTTCTTTTTCTACTGAAAATAATAACTTTGATTTACAATTAAATATCACTAGCGTATGTTAAGGCAACTCCTGGGAAATCTTCGTCACCTTTTTTATAGCTTCACTTAGTTCATTTCGAAATCCATATTTTTAAAATTAGTTCGCAGAAAATAACAGTTATTTAAACGAAAGATGATATGGATTATATTCAAACTAATTTAACGACAAATAAAAATCTTTAATGTATTGTAGGTGAACTGCGTTTAACAGCTGTCTATTAGCTCGGATATGAATATTTGGAAATGTAAGCTTTCTTACCACTATGAAAATATTTAGCTCTATAAGGATAAAAATAATTCAAAATCCATAAATTTGAGCAAAGATATAAACCGCAAATACATTGTCATGTTTCCAGCTTTTTAGATGAATTATATTTTGTCAGTAATACTTTTGTTAACTACATGCACATTTTACATGGCAGTTAGGTATTTGCAATACTGGGGCTTCCTTTTTTATTAGTATATTAGTAGTTCCCAATATCTTCTAATTACAGCAAATATATATATAGTCAAGAATAAGAACTTTTGCACTCTTGTGCGCTTATACGATTTTGGAAGTAAGAGTGCAGTGCCCAGTTCAGATAATTGATCGTAACATAAAGGAAGTTTGAATCCATTGTTTTGCAAACCTTTCATAATCAACAAGAACATATGTCTGTTGTTAACAACTCCTCATACAAATATGCATTCAGCCCAGGAAACTCGCCGGCATAACACAACATTAAAAATCCCGAGTCTATCAGGATATTTCACTTTAATCTATTAAGCGTTTACATAAACCTTAATAGTAATTAGTACCGTGTTCTCTTTCTTATATGCTTTCACACAACAGTGCAGTGAATGTCAAAATTTACGCTTCATGATTATCTAATAGTTGTACTGTTTTAAATTTGCATATTGAATACATTTCAAGACTAAAACTAGTGTTAATACATGTTTAAAATATTTGCACTACTTAGTAGATGGGTTTCTATTATTTTTAACAATAATAGTTCTAAATCATCATGTAATTAATTATTATACATCAAATAAAACGAAGTTAAGGAGAAACGAATGTACATAGTACTATGGGCTTTAGGACACAGCTCAAACAAGTATTTAAACCACAAATTTAGATGCTATCCACTGCACATTCTCAGGACAGAAAAAAAACTAAGCATAGACAGAAACGAGCATAATGCATTAATTAATTTCAGTTGCTTATAAGCAACGAGCGCAATTAACAATTCCCATTCAAAATATATGTCATAAATACTGTCATTTCAGCTAGTCTCAAATATGGAATCTGGACCTTTACATGAATCATAATAGGAAAACTAATTTTTGAATAGATTAAATAAAAATATTCTGCAAAACTTGTTATATGTCATAAATCAAACGGGGTTTTCCCATAGAATTAGCCAATTTTTATGCTCAGTGTTTACAATCGAGTTCCACTTCTTTTCTAGGAAAGAAAATACATATTTTTATTCTATAATTTTTCTGGAATATCGGGTGAAAAATTAAACGTCATGAAACAGGACACTTATTGTATGCTAGGTAATTAGAGTTTTTTCTTATTTTCCCTTAGAGTTGAATTGTATACTGACTGAACACGTCGAGATCTAAGTGGTTCTAATTTCTGGAATCACATTGTAAACGTTATTTTGATATTGGGATACTGCAAATGGATAATTGTTTAATAATTCGGTGTAACTAGACAAATCTAGAATATCTCGTTTCATCTTATTATTTGAGGGAAAATTATAAGTCAGTAATTGTCAATTCAACTCTGAACAAATTGGGTGATGGCTTCAGTAGCTGAGTTTTTCATAATTAACTATAGTGTTTCAAAACTGTTTATCTTAAAAATAGATTTCATGCATACAATATTACATATACCAAAGTCATGAAAAACTAAGGTTTAGCCTTGTCTTTAACTAAATAAATGGCGCATCGTGTTTAATGCAGAATATTAACCTATAATTACAATGGTCGTATTTGGTTCCTTATTTTCCAAATATATATATGATGATGTAAACTGTTTATCGTTTATTAGCACATTGTTTACTACAACCTTATCCTTGATGTGCACTGCTTATAATGAATCTAGATATCGCAGTTTTCAGATGATTTCGCCTCTCCGTTTTATTTTAAGTGACATATTTTACAGATCCATAGTGATCAGTCAGACAGACACTGTGAATCTCGTAATTATGTGCACCTAATTACACCCTTCTGATGAAATCTTTAGCTTACTTAACATTTGTTATATTTCCGTACTTGGATTTGTTGTGACCTCTTTATATGTAGTATTAGGTAATAAATTTATGTTATGTTTATGATTATAGTTTTATAAAATTCAATCATATAGTATGTAAGCATATATACATCGAATCTATGATTCATCTCAATTCAGTAAGTAATGTGTTAGTCATTCTTGACTGTAACAGTTCTGTTGCTGTTTACAAAGAATTGTCACTATTATTGATTCTATTTTATATACCATATTTTCAAAATGATAGTATTGCTATTTTTTACGTCTGAGTTACTTATTGTTTGAATCATCTGAGTTTTAAATTGTAATACCTATTAATATCGTGTTAGATATATATTTTCACTATACTATTCGTCTTCTCTTTTGTGATCATAGACCATGTTTTTTTCGTTCATCGGGTGACTAATCAGTTCTGTTGGTAATGCACACTATCAATCATTTTTTTAAACTATGTGTAGTTGGGTATTGTATACATACGTTTATGTCTGTAATTAATATTGAATAAATAATATAATTTCAGACCTATTCTATTTGTGGCGAAGTTATGGATGAATTTTTAACACTTAAATAAAATTTGATAATATAGTTTTGTGGTAATTATATTAGTGCCATATATGCCACCTAGGTACATTACTGACCTGTCTCGTTTTTATCATATGACAGATACCATCAATAATCGTACTGATTGATTGGTATATGCACATAAAGTTTTGACTTAATTTTAAATGCCTTATATTTAAAAAATGGAAGTATTGCTCTTAATAATATTCGCTCTTCATTACTGACACAATTACTACAGAATAATGCCTATTATTTATTAGTATTCTATTTTACGATTGTTGAAGTAAGCTCGAAATTATTGCTTTAGATAATGAAGACACGGCTGTTTATATTACTATCTATGTTTGAAATTATTCCATATTGCTATAGTACTGCTGCAGAACCATCAGGAGAACATGTTTGTACAATACCCACCATGTGAGTAATTAAATGTTTTTATATGATATATTTTGCTTGATGAATTTAGGGATTTATGATTTAACATCGTACAAAGTATTATGTTTTCAGTGTAGATGTGTATAAACTTGAAAAGATATTCCGGCCAGTTGAGTACACAGAGTATGAGTCATGTTTTGATCCATCGAAATTGTTTCGGTGCCCTATTCACAAGTAAGTTATTAATAGCCAAGTACTAGTGGAAATTAAATCAGTGAATTTGAAATCAAATTAAACTAATAAGTATAACCGGTCTTTATAGGAAAGGAGGTAGATATATCTATGAGAATAAGTTAGTAAAGGAAGAGAAGTTCGTTAAGGCCTGTTGTGAAGGATTTTATCAAACTAAAGAAAATATATGCAAACGTAAGTATAATACATATCTCTGATTTAACGCTTCTTTGGTGACAATAGACTTCATATAAACAGATTTTAGCTAACTGTGAACCACCTTGTAAAAAAGGCAAGTGTGTTGCTCCAAACGTTTGTGAATGCGATTCTGGTTATGGGGGGAAGAACTGTGCATCATGTAAGTAAATAAACCACATGTATTATTAATGGTAATTCTTAAATATTTACTTTAAGCATGTTCTGTTGGCTTGTGGGGACCTTCTTGTAAACGGAAATGTGATTGTATTAATGGTGCTAACTGTGACCCAGACAACGGGCAGTGTATATGCCCGTCTGGTATGTCAGTTTTTACTGTTGAAAAGAACTTTTGATCAATCTTCCCTTTAATTTTATATGTTCTTGTTCTGGATTATAATGCTTTCTTTGAGTAGGTTTTACTGGAAATCAATGCGAAATAGAGTGCCCACTTAACCGATGGGGTCCCAACTGTACGGAAAAATGTCTATGTCAAAATGGTGGAAGGTTTGTTAATACTTCAGTAAGCTTTTTTTTAGATAGTTATAGCATATTTAAAGAAATACCAAATATAAATGTTAACCACCCCTTAATTAATTTCTAATTGTTACTCCTATTAATAATGCTAATAATATTTGTGATTAGGTTCGAAATTGATTTTCCTTCAAAATATGGTTTCAGATGTGACAATAGTGGTAAATGCCAGTGTCTAAATGGATTTTCTGGCGAATTCTGTCTTAGAAAATGCGAAAAAGTATGTATATGTTATACTTTCACTTTCAACTATACTGACAGTAGATTATGATTCTTTTTAACCTAAATTGCATAATTTATTTTGAGGGCAAATTTGGTGCTAACTGTAAATTTGATTGTGACTGCAAGAATGGAGCTACTTGTGATGTGGAAAATGGAAGATGTATCTGTGCTGCTGGATTTTCGGTTTTTATTAGTCTAATAGTTTACCTCATGCAGATTTACTATTATTAATATTATTATTATTTTAAATTTACTTTGTTTGTGATGTTTGGTTTGCATTCCTATTTTCGCTTCTTTTAAGGGACCGAAATGCTTAGACACTTGTCAAGAAGGTTCCTATGGTGCAAACTGCACGAAGTCATGCGATTGCTTTAACAACAACAAATGCGATCCCGTCACAGGGGAATGTATCTGCTTGGGGTGGATGGGTGATAAATGTGAGATAGGCTGCCCTAAAGGACGCTATGGAAAAACGGTAGACTATTTTAACACGTTGATTTGAATACTGGGAACTTAAAAAAGAACTAGATAAACAGGTACATTAAAATAGTAACGAGTAAAGTTACCTACTCGGAAGTTTTTGATTAACTACGTTTTTAAAATTATAGGTTTTACCATATAGGTGGTTTGATACTAATGTTAAGTAGTACTATGGTAAATATCGGAACTAATAAAACAAATTGTTGTGATAGTATTGTTTTCTAGTGTTCGGAGACATGTAGCTTATGTAATGGCATTGACTGGAAGAACTCAAATGCAGAATGCGATCCTCTTACGGGAAAGTGTACATGTGAAAAAGGATACAATGGTCCAGATTGCAAACATAGGAGTTTGTTTTCTTATACATGTTTTATTCAGACTAGTTGAACTATTGAAATTAATTGAGTATTTGAATGTACAAATATTTAGTATGCGAAGAGGATATGTATGGACTTACCTGTTCAAAACAATGTAGCTGCGTGATGGAGAACACTGAATCGTTCGTTTCTTTCTTATCTTAAAGCTCAATTACAATTATACTAACTTTCATCGGTTAGCGTTTTAGATGTGCACCTGATACTGGGTTCTGTCGTTGTAAACCAGGTTTTACAGGCGATTCATGTGAACGTGTTTGCTCTAAATTACATTGGGGTTGGTTCCTGTTCATTTTTAAACCATGAAAATTGTTATGATTTTGCTACATCGTTCTATAAATCGGTAAATTATATATGATTTATTTTAGGTCGTTATTGTGAGGAAGATTGTAAATGTAATTTCAATATGACCAGTGAATGTAGTGCAGAAACAGGCCGATGTCTTTGTCATGCTGGAAAAACTGGAGACAAGTGAGTATGAAGTAGTAATGACTAATACAGGATTGTGATAATTGCAGTTCTTATTTCTGATTACTGCACTACATTGCTTCTTTTTATATTTATTTACTTGGTTTTTTTCTTTTACCTTTTTCTTATATTTCATTATTGTAGCAGTATTTTGATTTTTATCAAATAATTGTTGAAGAAGCGTTTAACCAGTATTTATATTACGTGCTAAAAGAAATCTTAACATAATAGGTGTTTGGCGGACTGCCCGGATGGCTACTTCGGACTTGATTGCGCATTTAAATGTCAGTGTGGTGAGCATGGGATATGTGATAAAAAAGATGGTTCCTGTAAATGCCATAAAGGTAAGATAGTCCAGCATTAAGCGTTTTGTTTCTGAACTCTAGTTCTTTAATCCTATTAAGGATTCACTGGTGCTTTCTGTTCTGTTTTGTGTCCTGCTGGTCATTTTGGTGAATCTTGTGCTGCATGCCAATGTAGAAATTCGGCAGGCTGTGATCCTGTCGATGGAAAGTGCTACTGTACTTCTGGTATGCATTTTAAGGGAATCTTATACATTATTGAAGATTATATATCTATTTAGTTTCAAACATGGTCGAGTTTTTAATTTTAATTGAATGGATTTATATTTATGTGGAATTAAAGGCTGGACTGGTGTTAGATGTGACACGCCATGTGCTCCTGGAACATATGGTCCACACTGTGCTTTGACATGCAAGTGTAAGAACGGTGGTCAGTGTGATAGATTCACGGGGCAGTGCGAATGTGAAAAAGGATGGAAAGGTGTGTGTGGAATATATTCCATTCTTTTATTCTTTATTGGTTTAATTTTTTTTTCTGTTTTCATGTTACTATTACTATTTAGGCCCTGAATGCTCTACGAAATGTGATATTGGTCGGTGGGGTGACTTGTGTCAACTTGACTGTGACTGTAACGATAAATGGTGTCATCAAATCACTGGAAAGTGTATATGTATTGCAGGAAAAGTAGGGAGTCGATGTGATGAAGGTGAAACGTTACAAATAATGACTAGTAATTGCAGTGAAGCAGAATAATTTAGTCGAGTAAACATGAAAAGCTTAGGATACTAGAAATTTCAAAGCTTAATACCTCATCTTATGTACATGATATGTCGAAAAATAATATGTAAACTAATTAAAAGTGAATCTTATTAATAAATTTTGATTTTTTTGCAACTATACACATTAATATAGATTTTGTATTTTTAAGATTGCTCCACTGGGCACTTCGGTTTCGGATGTCAAGAAATATGCAGCAACTGTACGTTTAACAACGTAAATATGGGATGTGATTTGCGGGTGGGAACATGCATGAGATGTCCACTAGGAAGGCTAGTGAATTTTACAATACATGTTTAACACTAGCATATACTTCGCCAAATAACATTAATCTATATACATAATTGAAAAGAAATTGGTAAAATATTTAAAAGCTATTTAACAGCTGAAGAAAGCCTGCTTTTTAACAGCTTAAATAATACATTTCAGATCAGGAGTGACTTGTGAGCAGAGTTGCGAGGATGGGAAGTGGGGAGAAAACTGCGCACTGCAATGCAATTGCTCAGATGGGCATCGGTAATTTGTTTCCATTTTTCACTAGAATTTCTGTTTGGCTATTATAATAAAACTATTAGTTGATGTATTTAATGAAATGAATTAATTCATTAAAGTGTTTGGGACTTTAGTACATTTCAGCTGTGATCCCGCTACTGGAAAGTGCATCTGTGACCATGGATACACTGGAGATAGATGTGAGCAAAGTAGGTATTTGATATTCGTGTAAATTAGAAAGCAGCAATTCTAAATGTTTTTAAGCTGAAGCAGATTCAGTTATAACAGTTTACTTTCAGGAGGAATTTTTAGAAGTTTGTTTTGGTTTTAAAGCGTCTAACTTTTAGAAATCATCTGATTACGCTGTGAATATATTATATGTATATATTAATCGAAATATGGTCGAAAGTTAATGCATTTAAGGTGGAATAGTTAAGAGGAGAAAACTGTTCTAGACTAATAAAGAAGAATAACATTGATTGTATTCGCCATTATGGTAGTTTTATTCATTTCGCATCAATATTTTGAGAATGTCCCGATGGAAAATGGGGTCCTATCTGTTCCAACAGCTGTCCTGATTGCAAGAACGGTGCCAAATGTAATCACGTTGATGGAACTTGCCGTTGTCCTACTGGCTATGAAGGCAGATTATGTGACCGAGGTACACCATTTTTGACATATTTATACAACTATTCTATTATGCATACAGGGTGAATATAGTTTGGGAAATAACAAACATTTAAAATAGTTTAATTGAAAAGTAAGAAGTTATCACTAATTGAATAATCATTTTTAATCAATTATACACTAAAGTAATGTGAGCATTTTCATCGTGCCATTCAATTCGGTAGATTTAAATTACATACAACGTTTAACTTTGATTTACATAAGACGTTGATTCGTAGCGTATAAAATTCAGATACGTAATTCTTTTCTACCAAATTGCTATTTATCTATCACAACAAAAGTGGAATACGAGATTTCAGTTTGTATACCGGGCTACTGGGGTTTGGGATGTAAAAAGGTGTGCAAGTGTTCATCGGAGTACAAACATTGCGATCCATTTACTGGTGAATGTGCATGTCCTCCTGGTAAGAATAATTTTTCATCCAATAACTGTTTAACAAACTGCCTCAGTATTAAACTATTTAATGAACTAGTGAGTTATTATATTAGTTACTTATATATTCGATAAAAAGGTTGTACTGTTAACTTTAGGTTGGCAGGGTGATCGTTGTGATGTAGAATGCGAAGATGGCTTCTATGGTCCAGATTGCATCAATAAGTGCAAATGCCGAGGTACTTCTACAGCTAGCTGTCACCGAGTAACTGGAGCATGTCAATGCCATCCTGGTTTTACTGGAGAATTTTGTCATGAATGTGAGTTGATAAGATTTTGCTTGCCTTGAGAAAGCTATTATTTAATATATCATAAAGTTTATATTATGCAGTTTCTGATTTACTGATTTCAGTATGTCCTTTGGGGCATTTTGGTCTTCGATGCTTGAAAGAATGTGGTGATTGTGGCGAAGGGTATGAATGTGATGCAGCAATAGGTTGTTGTCATGCAGATCAGGTCAGCTGCGGACAAGCTTGTAAGTAATTTTTTTGCTCATGACTTTAGTCCTTAGAGTTGTTTTATTTATTTCAGTGTTAGAATTCCAACGATTGGAAGGAACTAGCAGTACATCAGAGGTCGGAATTATCGTACTAGCTATGACTATATTCGTGGCGGCATCTCTATTACTCGTTTCATTAGTCTTTTACTACCGCAGGAAATACTTTCGGGAGAAAGATCCTTATTTACCCACTGTGGTGTTAGTTTCTTTTACTAGGAATTTTACACATTTAGAAAAATGTAGCAGATCTAAAATAGGATGGACATTATTTTTCCTAAATATATATTAGTATTGGGAACATGAACCAATGGATAAAATTGAAAATAAATCGAAAATAAAGTGTCATGATATTTTATCAAGTAATTTTAATCACAGTAGATATGAACTGTACTATTTCAAGAATAGCTTCGTTTCAGTTTTCACGCAGAAAACAAGGGTGACGGTAATAAGTTTAATAATCCTCTCTACACTGTTCGTCAGTCTTTGGTTGATTGTGATCGAGCAGCAGAGTTGCTTACTACTGAAGAAGAAGAACTAGAAAACAAAAAAATACGGAATAGGACTAAAACAGACCATATTCAGAGTAAGCTTATGAGTTGTAATATTGTCAAGTAAGCGTTAGGCTTAGCTGTATGATAAAACTGAACAAATCAACCACACTATCAACCAATTTCTGCTTATTGATTTGTGGTTATTTTAATTAATGTTACTTTGCTTGAACTGAATATAGGTTTTATAATGGAATTGTGTTACAGACGAGTACGCTTCAATGGATGAGGTTGCGGGACCATCTTCTAGCAATTCTAGCCGTACACCCTGTATGGTACCACTTCTATCGAAGACTGGCGAACCCGGCTGGCATGCGGGAAACAAACCATCCAGTTGAGATGACCAGTGCATGAATGACCAGTACATGAGTTGCTTTTAAGTGCATGCTTTAGAACAAATTCCAATTAACCACATTGGTTAACGTTGTTTGTCAACTGCATTTAAGATCAAATATGCTTTATGCAACAAGTTTCATCTAAAGCTTTGTTCATTCCGTTGGTATGTACGTGTTGCTTTAAAGCTTGTTGTTACTAACAATATAATATCTTAAGGTTAAACTGGTGTTGGAGCAGATTTACTTCGGCTTAAAAATTAGGTTGATATTAAAATCTTTCCATAATGCATGATGAATTTTTTTTTATCTGATGGATATATTTTTCAGTGTTATATAACTATGGATTTGGTTTTCTCGTCGTACCGTAATAGGGATTTACATGGTTATATGCAATTGAACCCTAACATCTTGCTTGATTGGTGGTGGTATATTGACTGAACTTAATAGTAAAGGTCAATCGATTTGGATGGTAAGTTAACCGACAGTCGTGTAAGCTTTCGATTGTATTTTTGCTGATTATGGCTTCAAAACTAGCTTGAGTGGACTAGTTTAATGCCATTTCCGCCATAGAATATAGAATTGGTTTACCATTCCTCATCACATGGATTTACACTTTTTTTGGTTTAAGAGTATTTAACCACTCGAAGCTTAATATGCAAAGGTTCCTGTCTCTTGAGGCTAAGTATTTGTCCTTGCTAATTATATTAAATAAAAGGTCATATTTAACGAAATAAATATTTCAGATGACGGTTACGAAGTACCTGGATATCAACGCATCGATAGTCCACAGAGGATGGAGAAGGAAAATCAAATAAATGTAAAACACACAAATGATAATTTATACATCTAAAAGTATGTGTCTCTCGTTGTATGAAACAGTAGCACAACATGCAAAGCAGTAGTGTGTTTTATAACGGTAAATTTCTTCACATGTTTTAACTGTATAACCTAATGTATCCTATAAGTTTTTATCATATTGTATAGTTCACATTTGTTAATTTAATTTAATTTAAATGGGTATGTTTTAATAACAAATGATGTAGGAGACCTGTTAAATGCATACTTGGATTCTGTTATATTATTACTCATATATTTTAATACTGGTAACTGTTAAAATTAGAATTAATCCTAAAGCTAAGTTTTGGTTATTATAACTTCATTCCTGTGATTGATGCATTACAGAATAAATGACAAATAATTAAAAGTTGAACTGTGAATGAAAGTAGGTAGTACTAGCAACAATAGTTTATTGTTCAGATAAAAAACCAGAAACATAAGTGGGAAAATAAGTAGTGGTAGATCGGACAACTAGGTGAGTAAGTGGTGGTTTTGTTTGGATCGATCATTTTATATTGTATTGAGTGGTTAGTTGTAAATATTTAGCAGTTAAAGGTAGTGTCATGCAGACACTCTTTTTGGACAGTTGTGGCAAAATATCAGAGAGTTAAGGGGATATGAAGTAACCCACAATATTTGGGTATTATTCTAGATAAAAATTTATTCATTAAATATGGAATTTTTAAAATAAAAATTGAAAAATGAATTGATTTTAGGTGAACACTCGAGTTCGTGTTCAATCTGCAGTCTGCATATAGTGCCGATCGAGTTATGTATTGACACGATCTCAGCAAACATAGCAAAGAACAGAGAGGCCCTTTCTCACTCAGTCTCGTACAGTATTGACGTCTTAGCTCCATCTTTTAAGTTAATATCTATAATGCTTCCTTATTTGACCCCAACTTTATTATTTTCAAGATACTAGTATTCTCCATATGATTTAAGAAGTAATAATTGAAACGAATTCTATCTTGGGATCAAGAGGAGTTTATGGATAATTACTCCCTTTATGTGTAGTAGCCATATATATATTTAAATATTAGATGCACCTCAACATAATTCCCAACTGTAGTAATGAAAGGAATTCAGAGATTGCACCTTAAGATATTAATGGTAAATTTTGATGGAAAATACTGTACATTTCTTATGTCTTAAAGTAATATTATCTTCAAGATTCTACTCTTATTTTAGACTAAATGATGGAGATTTATTATTGTCATTAAGGTGTTCCACATGTGCTGTAAAAACAAAGCTTAACGAATAATTTACGTCAACTCACAATTCGCTTAGTCGTCAAATGAAAATATGCTACTAATTTGATCCAATTGAATTTATTTATATGCTTATCTGTGTTATATTCAATGGCCCACTCTTTTTGCAAAATATTTCTCCCACTTTGACTACGACAAGGATTTCAAATACTTTTAATAACTGTGAACTACCTTTGTTAATTATAAAGGAGGAAATAGATTTATAGAGTGAAAAAGATCACTTAGAATTATATTAAATATGGGCAAATGTTATTTACAAAGTGTTAAATAAGATTGATACACTTCATACCTAGCTTTTTTTAAAAATAATTAACTTTCCTGATAACATTTAACAAATTCTAGATGCTCCAACCTGAGTTCAATATAACTGATCCAATGATATATCATGTGCCAACTGCTAATCCAATAGAATTGGTAGGTACTTTATAACCATTTTAAAATATTTTCATGAATAAAACGGAAATCAAGTTCGTAAACATGCACCCTCGAGAGAATGCAATTAGATTTGGTTGTATCATTGTCAACTAGCAAAACGTCCTTGGGTACGTATCTCTATATCGTTTAATTTCGTACTGGAACTCATGTATGTATAATATCTGTAAATGTATAAATATGGAACTTATGTACACATACAGAGTTAGTAAAAACCCATTTCAAAACATATTTTTTTACATCTTAGCAAACATTTTTGCTTCGAAACATTTCTGGAAGCTAAGCCATCTGACTTGTCGACTGCTCTGACTTAATTGGCATAATAAGAGATAAGTGTAATCATGGATTTTATGAAGGCGTCCTTTTTGTTTTTTCACGGGTGCTTTAGCACCACTTATCTTAGTTTGCAAATGCTCTAATAGCTTAAAATTGCCTTATTCTGCTTATTATTAAAAAACTAGTTAAGGATTTTGGTATTTTTACTATTTGTCTTCTGTAAAAACACTGAAAATGGAAGTTTCTTACTACCAATCTCGAGTTTATTCTGTAGGGTGAGATCGCTTCCACAGAAGATCTTAATCAATAATCCACTGAAGCACAAGGCAAACTATTAACTGAGGGAAACAATAGATACCCTCACAAAATAAATAATTGTACTTTTCTAAGAAATTTTTGTTAAGTCTAGAGAAAATTATAAAACTTTTGAAACCGCTTCTTTGCACACTCTGTATGTACTTAAATTTTAGAGTTGAGGTGAATGATAGATACAAACCAATAGAAAACAAAGATGTTATAAAATAATTTACAACCTTTAGTGTCGACGTATAGCGCAATCAGTACCTTACTGGATTTCACGTTTCCGCAAAATCAGACCATATTACACGATTCCTCACTCTCTTCTTCAAGACTTAAGTGGTGAGCATCTGTAGACGAATGAGACGTCGTAAAAATACGTTATCGTCAGCATTTAATGTTACCAAAATGTTTTTTCTCACTTTTAAAATGAGCGTGAAAATATCACTTATGAACGATGATTAATTCTTTAAATATAATGTTTTCAAAGATACGATATAGTTAATTTCAGAAATCCGATTAGGTTTAAGCGAACTGTTTGTGATTTGCGGATTATCCTTATCATTGCACTTTGTGCGATTACGCATAACTATTGCTACAGCGGTGAGTACAGTGGAATTGAGCTGGAACACCTGTGCTTTGAAATTCAAGACAACAGTATAGAAGTAGTACGAATTTAGTATTAGTCTTTTAGAAAAGAATTTGTAGAGTAAGCCGATTATTTGAACAGAAATTAGAATAAAATAATTTAATTTAGAAGTGGGTGTCTAAGAATCATATCTACCCCAGATATTCACAAAAACTTCCTGAAACCGTGTGGAAGTTGTCCTTTTACGGTATTTCGTGGCTATTTTCTTTCATGCTTCACACATTGAGTAAAGATATTAATTCATTCGGTGATCCTCTTTCGATTTGGAAAGGTGAGCTCATTATTGAAGAAGAACTTATATATAATATAATATAATCTTTATAGAGAAATTTCAGTTACCTAACAATAACACCTACTATATATGGGCTACTAAAAATACACCACATTACATATATTCTTAAGACGTAAGAAAAGAACAAAAATATATTTTCTTATAGGCAGGAATATATTTCTTTCAATAAAAATTGAAAATATCAGCTTAAATTGAGATATGCACTTAAAACCAAGACCATACAGAACAGAATCATTAAATGAACCTTTCAAGTGATGTCCGAGAAAAAAACAGATGTTAGACAGTACTAGAAAATAGATTATAAAAGGCTATGATAGAAGAAAGAGTTCTGCGCAATATAGCTTTTCACTTGATTAATTATTAGTTTTACGTCAAATTTGAGGAAAATCTTTTCTACATCCATCATAAAAGAATTCTTAATGCACTCTTAAGGTGAAATATTTGCCAAAAATATCCAATAGATTTCAATGTACCATTTCAAACTATGGATATTAATAGAAATATTTTAATTTGAGGTTGGTCGTCCGGCACTTCTCCCCCCATACATCCTGCTGTTCTGATAGTTTATTCTATCCAAGCAGCATTTTATTTTCATTCCATCTATGCCACCCTGTATCTTGACATTTGGAGAAAGGATTCATGGCTTATGTTTGTGCACCATTTCATTGCTCTGACTCTGCTCTTGCTTAGCTACGTAGATAAGTAAGTCGAAACTAAGATTCTATTTAATGCAATTAATTCAGCATATTAAAGTTTTGGAATACTAAAGTGAATTTCGAAGCAGTAAAATAGGATCCTGCTGATTTAACATTGATCTAAAGGAAAAATTACTGTATAATGCTGCTCATCCTATTTGTTTAATAAATAATTTGACTGAATTAATAAGGACTCATTATAAATCATCAGTTAGAACCAATGTTAATTGCAGTTTCACTCTCTGTGGGGCCTTTATCGTCTTTCTCCAAGACAGTTCTGATGCGATGTTGGAAATGGCCAAAGTGGGAATGTATATCAGAAGAAGAACAAATGGGGCCTACTTTGGATGGGTCGATATAACTGGAAGTATTATCTTTGTCTTATTCGCCGTTAATTGGTTAGTTTAATAGTGCATGGAGTAGACTTCGCTACTAGAGTTAATTATGAGAATAACCTATGAACAGGGTAATTTGTCGGCTTTATTGGTATCCTTGTAAATTGCTATACGCCACAGTCTATGGAGCTGTCTACCTCGGTCCTCAAGATGCGCCTTTCTTTCCAATTTTAGGATTAATGCTAGTCCTAATATATATAATGAATATTTATTGGTTTAATGTAAGTATTTTTGAAACATAATATTCACTTTTTATGGTTTCTTTTAGAAAGTTCATTATTCTATGTGTCTTTTTTAAAAACAGTTTATCGCGAGAATGCTGTGGCGTGTGGCACGCACTGGAGAGGAACCAGAGGACAATCGAGAATGGGATACAACTGCAGTCACCGGATTATCCAAAAAGTCACTTGATGAGATGGCAAATAAAAAGATTGATTAAAACATTAGTTAAGCGTTTAATACTCTAGTATCTAAGCATAATATAACCAAACTATTTATTTCATATATTTAATGATATTTTATTATCAGTATATTAACAAAGAGAATATTGTGCTGTGATATACTTATAACTGTAATATTGATAATGTTACTACATATAAACATGAACTTCATTA
Organism: Heterorhabditis bacteriophora; assembly: GCA_964036235.1. Lineage (NCBI taxonomy): Eukaryota > Metazoa > Nematoda > Chromadorea > Rhabditida > Heterorhabditidae > Heterorhabditis > Heterorhabditis bacteriophora. The sequence goes on along the minus strand of OZ038427.1, from coordinate 155,392 downwards.
GGAGTTTATTTTATAACACTTATGGTTTTTCATAATAGAATAATCTCATATATCACAACAGATCGACACGATGTGTGTAGAGAAGAATGACGTCATAAAAAATTGATTATAAGAAATGACGTTTAAGATGGTTCACTATAAGATCATATTTTTTATTGTTTAATGGTTAAGAGCGTTAATTATTTAACCATAGTTGAAAAAAATATAAAGCTCTTGCTGGTAGAACCGTCTAAAATTATAGATAATTATCATCGTTGTTATTAAAAGCCCTTGTCATCGAGAGTATGTTCTGATTAGTTATTAATGTTCCATATTATATACATGTATAATTAAAACAGTCAGTTTTAAATTATGTATATATATATATATATATAATGCTAGGCTACTAAAAAGGTTAGTCGTTTTGGCGATTGTTTTCTGAGTTAAGGTTAGAGTGAAATTTTATTTAAAAGTATATAACAATGTTATTGTAATAAGCACCACATTTGATCTTATAATATTCTACAATAGTTTCACTTTTTATTGAAATTATATAAGTTGTGGATTCATTAGGTTATCTTACCTATTCCTCTTTATAATAGCTAGTCAGGTTCCCATGAGGCAAATCTAACGAAACATGCTTATGCGGATTCTGGCGGGTATCCAATTTCGCTGATGCAGGACCACTCTCGCATTTCCACAGAAAATGCCCGTCCCTAGATAACCACATTAGGAGCAGCTGAATGAAAATCTCTTTGCTTTTGTGTATCTACTTATTTTTCAATTTATTTAATATATTCTACTAATCAATATTAAGGTTTCAAGAAGTTTACTCCATTTGTCACATGCCTAGATGTTGTATAAGAATGAATATAAGCAATATTGTGTTAAAATATACATTTTTAAAGTTAAGCAAATCCTCATCTAAATAGTTACGTAAAGTATATAAAATTTATGTTTTTACAATCTACTAGTTTGGAGAGTGTTTTAAAACCCAAAGTAGAACGGGCCATTTTTCTGAATATAATTACATAAAAAGCTTATTCTACATTTCTCTCTTATGTATTATGTCTTGAATCATGTATGTGATTACTCTGTTAAATTCTTTATATGTTTACAATTCGTTTTTATCGTTCAGTTCAATCAGGTCTTTGCAGAACTGGGTTTTCCTCGAGAATCTATTTATTTCATTTAATTGGATAATATATGCATCCTTTCCTTTCATACATACATATCTAAACACTAATATTAAGCGATAGGAAAATTAGTGAGTTACACAACTACATTAACGCTAATATGGTATTAAGATAAAACGCCATAAACAAAACTACTTGTATTGGTCAAAAATGATTAGTTCTTGAAATTATCATTAATTATGCATCAAACAAGATAAATTTAGTTACTTTGTACAATTTAAACCATATGCAAGTCCCATTGGGAATATATGATCCTACTAAGAATTAGTATAAAACCTCTCGTAAATATGTGGACTCATATTAATTAATCTCACGTATGGATCTAGATTAAGTTGCTCCATGAGATGTGTATAAGTTTTTGAAAAATTCTAACTAATTATGATAATGATAAATTCAATTTTCTAAACCCTGCTTTCCCTTCTATAACTTCGGCAGGACTCTAAGATCCCAGTTTCAGAGGAAATGGCAAATTTCATTTTCTACAAAAGCAATTATAGAGTTTTCTGGCTGTAAGGGAAATTTCACGTAATGATGCTTTTATTCTTATAACAATATGTGATTGTATCATAAGTGTTATTTGAATTAAATTTTTCTCGAAATTTTAATATTTTGTTTTTACCACTTCAATCTTTACAAAAAATATTGCAGAAGCTTACTTTAGATTTTTAATGTAGCGAATGCTATGAATTAAAGTTTATCAGTTAATACCACAAATTACAGCATTTAGGCGTGCAAAGCATAGTTGAGCTAAAAATGTCGTATTTTGGGAGAAACGTGTTTCATAAGGCTTACGTCTCCACTACTAACCTGAGTGGCTTCTGACTTTCGAATTCACTGCGTCGTTAAATTATTCCAAAACACGTGAGCAACATCCCATATATTCTGTTTATATTGAATTTGCAGCTCTGAATTATGTGCGCAGTATCGATCGCCACTCAATTACCTTTTTGAGCTGAATTAGCTCCATATTGCACACGAACACAATCGCAGTGTCAATACCTACGCAACCTTTCCGTCGCTTTCTCAACGCTCGCAGTCTCCTGCAGCTTCTCTTCCAATTCCCATCCTCGCAGCTCGTTTTCATCTGTTGATGGGATATTATTTTTACTGGCATTCTCGCTAATATATGACTATATGATACTTTATGACTTTCTTCTTAACCTACCCGAGTCAATTATGTGAAATACCATCGTTGTGCTGTGCTTGAGTATTATTATGAAAGATATCTTTCTATTAAAATATCAAATGTTTGAGCTCTCTTATTCAGAGTTTTTAATTTAATAAATTCGTCGTACGCTTAATATTATTAATTTATATTTATCATTGACAGATATAAGTTTCTGAAATTATGTATCATTAAATGGCGACAGCTACTGAATTTTGAAAGGTAATTATCACTGTGAAGTGTGCTATATAAAAAGTAAAAATAAGTAAAAATAAGCATTAAAATAATCCTGAAGTCTTGCTAATTACAGTTGACCTAATTATATTAGTAACTGACAATTTGTAGTGGAGATGGTTACTTAAGCTTTATATATTTCCAGTAGCGATAAAATAGAAAGCGCTCTTCTTGTCTAGTTCATAGAATTTATAACATCCATGAGGTCATTTCTGACTGTGAAAGAATATAAGCATAGAAAAAGTTACTATAATAGCCATATAAAACTGCTTTAAATGTTCATTTTATATTTGACCCTTGATGTCTTTAGGTTTTGCATTTAGGTGAAGTAGGTATAAAAATTATTTAATATGTTCTAAATTTTCATGCACTAAAATCAAGGTGTGCTTAAAGTACTGATAAGAACAAGTTTAAGTACTAAAAAAAATTCCAAATTAACTATGTGAATACATCATATATTTTAGTATAAAAAAGTAGATTTTGATATGTGAGTTATGCAAGCGGAAATGGAACTTAGGTGCGGAGGTTATTTTAGTCACTTCAGTCCCAGGTTTGGTCTGTTATATTTCTTATTTGCACAGTCTAGAGTATTTTTTACAGAAAGAAAATCTAAGTCAGAGTTTTCATTATTCACATTAACAGCAGTGTTGTAATGGAAGAAACAATTATAGACAAATGTTCTTATGCTTAGCAAAAAGTAAGCCTTAAAACAAAGTTAAACTTGCTAAATATTATATTGCTTATTACTTATAGTGCATTTCCCCTGCTGTGTTATAAAGTTATAAATAGTGTTGGACCTATTAAGTGCGAGTAAGAGGCTGATGGTCAGACGCTTTACTGAAAAATCTTCAAACCTAATTCATCTCGACTCTATCATTGGTAGTGGATATTGGAGACCACTTAAAGCAATAACATTAGAGTTCCGCTTTTTCCTGTTTAAAATACTCTGGAACAATATATTTTTATAAAAACTAGTTTACTAAAATCATATTTAGAGTAGGTAGTATCATTTTGCATAGCCATAACAATTATTTATGCTCTTCACACTCACAAACATCCATTCATCGATCGAATGTTCTGCAATATTTCAAGTCAACAATTACCATTTTAATTGTCTCCTTAGGGAGGGACAGGCAATTTTATTTAGTATGTGTTGCTTGGCTATCTCAGATAGCAGTTAGAATAGTTCCTTTCAGCGCGTCATCACCCAACGAAGCATGATTAATCGGTTTACTAGTATTTATCTTTTAGGGACCTGTGTTTATGTTGGCATTATAAGTGTACTCATTAACATTTGTAGTGCTGAAGCACTCCCTATTCTTAAATCAAAGAGATAACAGTTTCTTAGATAACCAATACAAAATTAGAACGTAAAAGTGGAAGCATTATAGTGGATTCTGCTAAATGAATCTCTCGGACGGTATGTCAGGACATTATCACGTAATATATTCTCTACTGAAAATTTTCTCGACAGAGAAAGCTTTCTCACTTTCGTATTCTTATCTATTTAAGTATTCACATTGTTTGCAAGTAGAACTATGCTCTCAACAAGGGCCCTTATTGCTCCTGTTAAAGAGGATTGTAGAACTTGGAAGTGCGCGTGAGTATATAGTTTTTTGTAAATTTATTTTACTAATTATATGAGACAAACAGTCATAGGATAGACAATAATCTTCCTTATTATTTTATATAAATGAAGAACTCATTTCCTTTTTTATTGTGTTCTACTCTATTTAAATGAACAATTTCTTGATATAATTATTATCTTCAGTCATAATATTTTTGCAAAGTTGCACTTTTACGGTTAATGATGATCATTTACTTCTTCGCTAGATTTTTAGATTGGTTACTGTATTCATGTCAGAAACTTCTACGTTAGTCTTGTTTCCATTAATTTGGTTTCTAAATGATTTACTATCAATATTATTCCATCTCTACCTCTTGATCCATAGAAGTAACATATTTTTACAAACACTCAGTCATCACTATCTGCCACAGTTTCCCATGTCCCATTCTCCCATTTACCACCTGACTCCAGCCAGTCATAGCCGTGTCTCTGATCTCCTCGGAAACCATATTCCCTCAGCGTGCTTAATTGCCTTTCCGAGTCAGTCGCATATCCAGCCTCTCGCTCGCCTCATGGCCCCGCCTATTCCCCCGGGCTTGGTTAAGTGCAGTAGTAGCGTGACGTCATTCACTCTACCTGTACTACCATGTCCTCTACGGTAGGACCTCGTTATATTCGCGTAAATATGGCAGTCTCTCGCGCTACTGTTCCCCAGCGTAATGCCATCTTGCCATCTACACTTCGACCGCCTAGTCGTCAAGAGGTAAATTTAATTGCTTTAACGCTTTCAGGAACTTCAGGAAGTTTCGAAAAGTAACACGAGCGCTCTTGAAGTTTGGAAAGCGTCCTTGAGACGAGTTATAGAGTATGTGACACTGAACCGAGAAAGAAGGGGAAATGTTCGAAGCTATCCGCCGTTATTCGCAGGTAAATGCCATTGCCAATTGCATAATGTGAAAATTGATTTACGGTAAAGGAAGAAGAATAACATGCTGAAGATATTCTCCACAGTACTTGATTTCGTAACTTTATTTGTTTCTTTAGAATTTGTATTTAAAATTTTCATAATTAACACTATTCTGTTTTTTAATCACTATTGTTTCAATGGTGATGTCATTCTTTGAAAAAATGTCTGGGCTTAGTTATTATGGTGGCCTTACAGATATCGGTTATTTTGGTGTTAATCCATTAAGTATAGAATTTCAAACGTTTTGAACATATGTACTCTATTTGATAGCTATTTCCACCCCTTTCTTGTCTCTGTTCTTAGAAATATATGAAATACTAACATTCTCTATTATCTAGTTCTTCGCACAGGTAGAGGAGTATTGATGTTAATGGAATTTTAATACATATGCAGTTTGTCCTATTTATTAATATTTAACATAGTTTCATCTAAAGATGGTAAGGGAGCAAATTTCACTATCTATTATCTCTATTACTCATATTATGGAATTAACGGATAATCAAATATTCACTTCCGACTTGTAAAATTATTAGATTTCCTATTCTATGGATTAATATGAAGACTTCTTGTGCCGATTAGTACATCTGTTTCCTATCGAAATGTTCTGTTGTTCATGATGTCTCGATTAGTAATTCAGAGTGGTCCAGGCTGGGTTTCATTTGGCTCTCGTTTTTAATCAGGAGTTAAATTATTGTTTATGGCCGGGCTTCACTCTGCACGGGAAATTGTACGCGCATCGATTTGAATAAGCCTTGATGATATGGCAGGGTGACTGAGTTCAATTAAAGAGAGAACTAGGGAAATACTTGTGAATAAATAAAGAAAAACAAAATCTAATCGCCTGTTTGTCTTAGTCTTCCCACCTTAGTTTTTCACTTATTAAGTACTCCAACCATCTACTTCTACATTGTAATTAACTAAAAGATTCAGCTGTCCTTCACTTTTATCAATAAAATAATTCTTTTCTACTATTTAATATCGTCATTCAAATTATAGGTAATTGTGGGTTTGTGGACTTCAGTTTTGGTTCCCCACTAAAGTATTGCTTACATATTTATATATTCTGTTGATATAGTAATTTAATCTAGTTGCTTGCAGATTAATCTAATCTGTTAAAGGAGACATATGTTTTGAGATTATTTTACTCTTTTATTTAATATTATATGACGAGTTTATAGAAAATAGTACCGATTTCCTTTAGAAGATATTATTTTCGAGGTGTGGCTTTTGAGAAATAAAACGTAAAGTCTAATTATTAGAAATTTGATATACTTTCATTGTATATTCATAAATTTCTTACAAAATCAAAGAGCCAGTATTTCGTTTAGTAAAGATATTTGTATTATATCTAACTAAATTACTTAGAATCTAATGTGTATTATTCATATAAATGTAGCAAATCAATTGGATTTACTAGTTTTTAGGTCCATTCATGCTTTTCCACAACTTTTTAAATACCAAGTTATACTATCTAAGTATAATTTGGGCTAAGTGAAATTCACATAATTGATCTCTTAGGTTGTTTTTGTTTACAAATCTTGAAAACCCAAAAAAATTTAAAGTCACGTGTTTACAACTTTTTCTGCATGTGCATGAATATTTTTTTTTGTTTTTTTTCCCCATCTCATTAGCTTCAGTTACATCTATCAACCGATCAGTTGCACACAATTTAGAGCCTAGTGACAATGCACATCGGTTTTCCTAGATTATGACTTTCACTGTTAACTCTCACTTAAAAATGAGTTATTCCATTGGATTATGAAAAGAAAAAGCCTTAAACTCATAATAATATATCCAGTTCTTCCTTAACTTAGTAGTTAGAAATAAAAATAGGATGGAAATGTTTCTGAGTATTTGGCACTATTCAGCAGCAATTTCTGATAAACAATACAATTTGTCGTTCGATGACTTAGTAAAAAGTATTTTTTTCACGACTTCAGCCGCAATAATCAGTGCTCATTTTCTTCAAATCTCGTTTAATTCTAATTTTCAATATAGTCATTTTCGGCTTAAAATATTAAATTGGTCTAAGCTTCATACGTATAGAAGCTTGGAGTTTATGCAAATAACAGAACGATGGAAGCTATTAATTCAGTGACTAGGGAGTGGCCAGCCATAGTCAAGCAAAGACATCTTAACATTATTGAGAATGTATCACTCAGAAAAATAAGAAGCTTATTAAAAACAACGTAAAATTGTTTCTTAATTTGTTAATTCCTTGTAAGACTTACAGTTCAATAGGTAGAGAATTTATTTTGTACAAATTATTATAAAAATGTACCTGCTATAAGTTATGACAGTTGAAAAATATGGAATAGTTAATTAAGGTACACATTAAATAGGTTTCTTGTGTTTGATATTTTTGATAACGACGAAATTTTATAACCTACGAGATTCAGGGAAGAATCGTTCATCTTATTTTCCAGTTATTTTATAAAACAAATTTCTAAAAAATTCAATGGGGTGAATTTAGAGTTTTGTGGCTTCTATCATGTAGAAAAATGAACGAATTAAAAATAATCCGGGTTGAAAAGCGAAGGACGATAAGAACACGTGTAAGTTCTATTACGAGATAGACACTAGAGAAACCAGAGTAAGTACAGTAATGTTATACCCTAAAGTAGGCGGAGTTAAGAGTACTATAAAAGACGTTGAGAACTAAGCATTGGGGTCGTAGGAAGTACATGATGTAACCCATTGGTCTTTTACTTATTATTTCCTTTTGTACATATTGTTAACATAAACCTTATTTCTTCCTCGTATTGTTCTGACATATAAACTTCTTCTCTTGTGTGGCCACTCTACACCGGGTGAACACAAAAGTTCCACGTGACTTCCAGTATTATTCGTTGGGAAAAACTCCCAAAGCACTCCACTGTGCTTGATATATTTAATGTCTTTAAACATTGATGAACTATGATGTAGATACATACGACAACACCAGTCTTGCTTAACAAAAGAATATTACATTCGTTTTTAAGTCGGGAATTCGAGGAATAATTTACTTCTATTGGTATCTTTATAGTATTACGTTATATGAGTATGAATATCATAATGATGTTACAGCATTCATTTGGCGTATTTTACAAAACGATACTGGAATAATTCTCAGAAAATCCCAAGTCTTATGACATGATTGTTGTCTGGAATCTGTCTCCTAGAACTTTTAAATAGAATATTAATTTTATCGACTCATTGGTAGGATTTGTTTTGATAAGCTTATGATTTGATTGAAAATTGTAGCAGTGGCTATACAACATAGGTTGTATAGGGAAACGTAACTGGTTATAAAATGGGCTCACCTTTTCTACTTCCATAGAGTATAGCTTGGCATTTATCCCAAGACAAAAACATTTCTGAGTCATGAGCATTATAGGCAATAATTTCGCATGCAGAAATTAAGCCTATCTCTATCTTTCGGAAAAGCCATGTATATACAAACATTAATGGTTACTGGATTATAACTTATATTTTTAGAGATGTCTGCTTTAATTAATCTAAACATACTTTATTCTCGTTTTATCAACTTACAAAATACATTTCCCGCTTTACTGGTTAAGTTCTTAATTTTAAAAAAATGCGTACTTTTAGTGAACTCTGCAAAATATTTGATAGTCTAGAATTCATACCATCTTTGATAGTTTGCATATTTCATTCAAAACTTTCGCGGTTATTTTATTAACATCAAGAATGAATTAAGTAAACAAACCATGCTTCTTTTTCTTGTTTGTTTGTTCTTACACTGGAAAAAACCGTTATAGAATGGTTTTGCCTTCGTAACTGCAACATACACAGCAAGCGGAGCTACCATCGATTCCAGCGAAAATGAAAAATTCGGCGTAGATGAGAAATACATTAGTTTAAGTTACCACTAAAATAAAGTATAAATTTACCCAGCAAGTCATCAGGTTCGTAAAATTACCTACGATCGCGGTTATTTACTTATATTGGATATATCTTTATTAACTATTAGCAAGACGAGAGATTGGAATTGTCGTACAGACAGTATTAAGCGACTAAATAATTCGTATTTTAGTAAGTTTTCTTGAGGGTTCTAGTAATACTTTATAAGATAGCATTTCATTGACTTAGTTCAAAACTTCTAATTAATTCTGGATTTATATTAAAGATCTTATTACTGTAAAACAATGTTGATAATCAAGATTTTTTTATAATTAGTGAAATATACTTATTATTTAATATAAATGGTAAATCTGAAGGTCATCCGACATATCCAATTAATAGTAATTATTATCAACTGTTTAATTGTCGTTATAACCTAATAGTTTTGGATTTTATAAGTATTTTTTTTACGTGAAAGTATTCTGTGGAAGGAATTATAGTACAATTCTAATAGTGTCCACCTTTATGTACATGAAACTTGCTAGGAGAGAAATTCTTATAATAGCTATTGTAAATTTGTTCTAGACTTATAATATCCCAAAGTTTGAAAATTACATTCACTTTCAGCCAATATTTTAGGTTTTCTTAGAGGATGACATCTTTAAAAAAATTATTAACATGTTACAATAAATGATTCACGTGTATATTAAAAAATCTATGGGAAAATACCTTTTCTTTTATTCTCCACTGGTTGTTCTTATTGAATTGGGAAGTTCACTCATTTCTCCCTTTCGTTTTCCTAACATATTTTTAAGCCGGAACGTTTTATTTGTTAATTGACCTGGAAGTATCATTCCATTGTGCGTAGGCTTATCTGAAGGCTTCGAAAAACAGAACGCGGTTGCGTCACATCGTGAACACTTTAATAGGTATATAATAATTGTAATAGTTGTATCAAACAGTAGTTATTAGAGGTAAATACGACCGAAACTACTAGAGAAATAGGGATTGATGTATTCTTATAATAAGAAATTAGTTTCTGATTTGCTCTCAAATAATGTAGAAAAAATTATAGAAAATCTGTTAATGAAATTTTTTTTTCTTCGAAGATTCTTAAATTACGTTCTAGAGCATGAAACTTCTTACACTACTTTAAACGTTAATAATAATTCTTTTTTTGGATCACTCACTGTGGCTTTAATAGGTTTACAAGGAAATTGTTTTTAGAATTATTCATAAAATTAGTGCTAAAATCACCTAATAAGCACTTACTTTAAACAAGAACTAGTTTAATAAAATGATAATAAAATATTGTTGAAACATTTATTTGGATTTTAAGTCTATTTTATTTCCCGTTTACGTTTTAATGCAATTTACTACGCCATATTATATATAATCCATAAATGAAAATATTTAGGAATTGTCAATGGTACCCAACCGACCAGTGGCATCGCCTCCTCCCAACCAAGGAGTTGCTCCTCTCGAGAAACACTATCATCAGTTAGAGTTTAGGATACAAGCAGGTTACTGGAGGATCCACTCCGCAAGAAGTCTTTTCGGTGACAAGGTTGGCATCTGTAATGAAACTACTTAGATATTAAACTATTTACGAGAACTTAATTTATTTGAAATATTTGAAGCTGAATATTAATTAGTTATACAGTAAAAATCGTTCAAATATAGTGTTTATCTTCAAAAAGTCGCACAATAAGTCTATTTCATAAATAACTAAGAGATAAAGGAAGGATGGGTAGTTATTTTGAAACGTAGACATTATACAGGATCAGTCCATTTATGTTGCTGAAAAAATCCTTTTAAGTAAGACCTCATTTCTAAACTAATTTTCATGCCTTCATTTCTCTTGTTTCTGACGCTCTTTCATTCCCTTAGTTCTTATTACGTCCAAACTTTGTTTCCTTGTTTCACAGCCTATTATTGTATCAAATATGTTATAGACCGAGTGTATTTAACTGGTACTTTAATACTAATAATTAAAACCATCTCAATAATATTTATGACAAATATTACGATCAATAAAACTCGAAAATTTCATCAGGAGGCGTCTGTATTTGTGTTTGACCGTAAAAACAATGTAAAAGCGCCGCCAAGGATAGGAAGGATGAATAAGTTTGCTCTTGTGGACCTAATCAAGTTAGTTTATATAAATTGAGAAAGTTACAAAACAACTTGTACGTGTGATGAAACCGCAATAATTTTTAATTCTAAGCCTAAGCCAACTCATGTACTACTTTATCACGTATACTATTGTGTAGGTAAGAGAAACAATAAAGTGTTTCCTGTGAAAGTCCTGACACGAAAATGACGAATTTTTTAATGCTTCAAATAACCCTAAAGTATATGAAGAAAAGGCAAATGATAACAGATATGAAGTAAGCCAACTGTCTACATTGGCACATCCAAGGATTCTTCACTTGCAGCATGGATTAGAAGATTCGAAGTGAGCCATACTTGGGTTTTTCCTAGTATGCTAATTTAATATACACAGTATATGTACTGCTATAATTAAGAGATGTATATAGTACTGTCAGTTATTCCGTTTCCCGTCACAGTTATGATAGCAAGACAGTAGTAAATGTAATCGTTTTTGCTAATAATTCTACCTCCAAATGTATAGGACAGTTATTCTATTAATTAAGCTCTACTTACTGTATAGATGAAAACTATTTGGATTCTGAGATTTCCTTGTGCAAGAATTATTATATTTCAGAGAATTCCTGGCTTTTGCGACTGAGTCTGTTTACTCATCTCTAGATACTATAATAATAGAAGAAGGAGTAGAAAGGCTTGAAATGAAGCTTGGAGTTTTACAGGTATTTATTTCTAATCGAGTTTGTACTTTATTGATTGCAAGTCTTCTATGCTAGTGATCCGCAATGTTGTTGACTATTTTTTCTTACTATATTAAGCATCCGAATTTACCATTCCAGTTAATCGACGGTCTTGCTTATTTGCATAATTCTGCCAAAATCTTGCATGGCAATCTTACACCGGCCGCTATTTATGTTACAAATACTCGCTTATGGAAAATAGCCGGATTTTCTTTCGCCGTTGCAGCTAAGGAGCCTGTTTGTTTTAGTCTTTTCTCATTTATGAATTTATCATTTCAGCGTGAATAGTTGCTTCTCTATTTATTTTTATAGAATTGTTATCCTTGCTATCCTTGGACAAAAAAACTACCTCCGATATTGCAACCAGACATGGACTTCCTTGCACCCGAATATCTTGCACCTAACCAGCATACAGTAACCTCAGCAGCCGATGTGTTTTCTCTTGGGGTACTCATATGCTGGATCTATGCTGGTACAGTCCACAAACTTCTTTGATTATTAGAAAGGCTTAGCCTATTCATTAAATTTATACATAGATAATATTACAGTTAAATCACATGCATTTTGAAATATATCTAAAATATTTGAAGAAAGTATGGTTTGCGTATATATCTGATAAAACTTATAATTATCGTTATTGTAATAGATTAGAATTGTTCTTGCAAATACTGAACTAATATTCTAGGTGGCAAGAGATTGATTGATGCCAAAAATAATCTGGAAACACATTCCATCATTTGTGGACAGGTAATGTGCAGTTTTTGTCCTTTTTTTAAAGATAGTTGTTTGAATTTTTAAATATGCTGCTAAATATTCTTACTAGTTTAATTCCTATATGAAGTATCATTTACGCCCTCACCATATTCTATTATTTCACATCTAGGCAGTGAAAAATGGCTTGGTATATATGTATTTTTCTAAAAAATTTAACGATTCTGTTTAAGTTGAATGAAGCGTTGAACTGTATTTCCGAAGAGCTGGGAGCGAATCTTCGCGAATCGTTAAGTAAAGTATTGAGTGTCGAAGTTGATGTCCGTCCAAGTGTCCAGTTGTTGGCTTTGGTATAAACAATTACAACGAACAATTTCTTTTATTAAGTGCTTTAATTTAACACAGGTTAAATGCCTCAAAGAACATTACAACGAAAATATATTTTTAGCACCCTTCCAGATTAAACACTTTGATGATCCTGCTCTCTCCGCTCTTCGTCAAATGGATGATGTTTCTCAAGTTTTTGATCCATCACAAAAAGCTCACTTCCTCAGTCACACCCTGTATTCGGTGTTACCGAATATACCTGAGGTAGCCATAATCATTTTTGAAATCGTCCTTTTATTCATTACTCCTTCAAAATTATATTAGTTTTCCTTCAACTTTATTAATTTGGTTATAACTTTTCCGTATTCTTATTTTAGTTTCTTAAATTTCTTTTAACATTAATAGTGAGATTTTCATTTTAATTCAATAGTATTTGTTTTAATTTTAAAAATAATTCTTTATTCTCAGAATCTTTGGTTTTCTCGAATTCTTCCACGGTTCAATGAACAACTCTTCGATTCATGCGAACTATTTGCTGCTATTTCTAAGCCATTGTTCTTCATGCTTGAACATTGCGAGAGTCACAATATACACAAACTAAGAACATGGATGAGGAAGATTCTCGATCACGCTAATCAGAAGCCAGTGAGTTGAACATTTATCTAGAACCATGCATTTCCTAATAGTTAGTGATCTTAGAGGGGAGCACTACTTTCTAGAATAGTCGGATTCTAGTAAATAGTGCATAAGATAACAAAATTTAGCTACATGCTATTTCTTTTCTCCAATAATTTCTAATACAAAATAAGTGTGAATCATATAGACGGTGCGCAAAACGGTCTGATACAATTTTCAAGTGTAGCTAAATTAGCACATATGACGTAGCATTTCGCTATGTTAGTGTAAATGTGTAGCTTAAAGCCTCTCCGGACCATGTTTAAAATATCATTGAATTATCCCGTCTCTGAAGTGTCATATAATATTCAAAGCTCTTCGCACAACTATCGCCTCTCGCACGAGCAAGGAGAAAAAATTGTGATTGCTAAGAAGCTCTGTGCCATGAAAATGGCTGTTCAGCGGACTGTGAAACGATATCAGGGGCTTGGCATAGGAAAGGACCGTCCTAGAAGTGGAAGACACAGATCTGTGAATACTTCTCGCGTTAGAAAAGTGGTCATGAAGAGGATCCTCCGAGATAACAACGAATCGATGGGGAAGATGGCTTCTAACCTCAATATCACTCCAGCATCAACGAGGATAATCGTCAGCCCTGAACTGGGGTTCTGCTCACATAAGATACATTCAGAACACATGTTGACGGAAAAATGAAGGTCGATTGTTACGAAAGAGCAATGAAACTCTTGAGTATCGTTCGGCAGAGCCGCGCCTCAAACGTACTCATCACAGATGAAAAAATTTTCACTATCAACCCAGCGTACAATAGTCAGAACAGCTGGCAACTTCTTCAACGTGGGCACCAGAGGTCTGAGAAAGCATCCGTAAATACTAGAAGTCGTTTTCCATAATCTATCATGGCGTGGGCTGGAATAATTGCATCAGGTAAAACTCCGTTGGCATTCATTGAGAAAAATGTCAAAATCAACGCGAAATACTACCAAGACGAAACTCTATTAAATAGGTAGTGGTTCCCTAGACCTCAAAACATTTTGGATCACAGAATTGGACATTCCAACCGGACTGGTCACCTACTCATGAGACCAAAACAATTGTTGAGTTGTGTCAGTAGCAGTTTCCAGATTTTTGGGGCAAAGACATTTGGCCAACAAAATTCACCCGATCTGTATCCGATAAACTTTTGTTTCAAAAGCAGTTTTCATCATGAAATTATTCGACTTTACATCCGTATCAGAACTTTTGACGCACCCTGTATACTTTACTTCTAAATGAAACTATATCTAAAAATCTGATGGCTATTAAAACTATCATAGTTTATAAAGATAATCAAGAAAAATGTTACGAAAAATAAGAAAGTTGAGAAATTAACAAATCTTCATAATATGAGCTATAGTAAGCAGGTGATCACAGATTATACCTTAGTTATTTCTAAGTTTTAGACTCGTGCTTAAGTTTGCTATCTCAAATTAATCGTTTAACTGAAAGTTTGTTTAATTTTTTTTTAATGAATAGTGAATGTTTTACAAAATTATGGGGTTATAAGTGATTCTACCACTACGTGATGTGTTTGAAATTGAGCAACCCGAAGGCTAGAACATGAATGTGAGATTTAACTAAAAACGAGCGTATCTTGTTTTTGTTAATAGATATATTATATGTTGAGACTGCGACTAGTGAACTTATAATCAGATAATTTCTTACCTAAATTTATTGTACTCTCATAAATACAATTGTGTATACTGAAATTTCCCCTTATAGTATTGACTCTTAAACTATTTATCTCTATGTTCTGCTATGCATTTGCCATCACGGCTTATAACAAAATTACCACACTTTTCAGTTAAGCAAAATAAGGGTTCCTGTATTTTATCAATAAATAGGTTTCATCTATTTATGCACTTTATAACATAAATTTGTCTAAAATTCATTTTACAACATGTTTATAATTTTATAAATAAAATATAATTGTAGTTACGGTCATTCATTCTTGAAAATATGAGCTCGCTATTTCGTCGTCTTTCCGATGAAAAAGTGGAGGACAAATGCATGGATCTTATTGTCCACTCACTTCGGTCAGAGGATGCTAGTATGCAGGTAAAATCTTTATTTTTCGAATTTAAACTAAAAGTGATAAATCACACATAAATCCAACTTGACTAAATTTTCATTTCCTGCCCTTATGTTGGCTCAGGATGGAACTGTAATAGTTTATGGCTTAAAAGCGGACTACATTCTAAACTTTTGGAAAGTTTAAGGTGTGTGAGCAATAGCTTTCTGAACTGTATTAGCAGTTGTGTTACTAAGGTGGCCCAGAAATTAATTGATATTTCATTTTTCATACGTTAAATTACTCCTATATATTAATATTACATTTTATGCGATCAAAAACATTTTGACCAGAAATATACAGCGATTAGAGAGATCTAAAACAATATAAATAATCTTGAAGACAGTTCTTTGTTTACGGTTATGGTATGATATAAACAGTGATCTCATATAGTTTAACTTTACAAACAAATATGCATCGAGCATGGGATTTTCAGTGATAATAGCCCAAAATAGGGAAGGAGCTTTACCACTATAACTGGTCTAGAAACTATTTAATGAAAATAACTAACAAAAATATGCAATTTAAGTACTGAATTCTGTCGAGCGTCCTAGAATTATTACTGTAAGAGTTTGCCTTTTGTGTTATGGTGTTGTTTCCTGCCATGCGGGACTTGTGTTGTAAGAGGTCGCTCTTATCTAGCGGTGTAAGAACCTCAAACTTGGGTAATTAAACCTTTATTAATACATAATAACAAAATAAAAACTATGTTAACAATAATAAAATGATAACAATACTAAATGATTTAAATATTAAATTGATAAGAAAAAGACCGTATAGAGCGATCGCCGAGGAACGAATGCGGATTGTGGGCATTTGCGCTTCTTGATATACGGTGCTGTTGGCATTCTTGAGCCTGAGCCTCAAAATATCGCTGAGCTACACGGCTTATCATCGCGCTTCATCTTAATACATGATTCAAAAGCCATTAGTACAATATTCTTTCTAACATGATATAAGGAAAGCAATATTATATGTGAACTTAATTCACTAAGCCTAGAACTGGTGTCATATTTACTAGGTTCACTTATAATGGGCTTAGTTCAAGGAAGAAGATAGTGGATACAGGGAATCCACTATAATTACTCACTTTAACATTAATATCCCTAATTTTAATCAACTAAGTCACACTGAAGTTTTAATACTTTAATTATATATTATGACCACTAAATAAGGAAAAATTATTTAGTTATCAAAATTATTTAAAGTCTATATTATAATGAAACTATGTAAGCATGAGTTTTTCATTCTTTCCAATTGAAGAAAATACCTTGCTCCATTCTGTGTCTAGTAGTGAGGAAAATAACTAGTAGCAATGTTCTGGATGGTATGTTTTGGATATAATATAAAAATAACACTTGAGGCAAAGTTGATTCGCATACAATGTGTTTCATAATTATAGTCCACCGCTCACTTATCTTTCTAAATTGAGAACCAGTGTTTGAAATTTTACAAAATTTTTATCTTAGCATCATGTCGTATCATCAAGATCATCTACACTTTTTTCTATGATAGTCTATACCAATTTTCTTCAAAAGTAAAGTTTGTTCTTTCGCCTTTTCATAATTATAGGGCACTTAGAAGAAATGCTAGAAGCAAACAACGACGAGAAAAATTTATAACAAGTAACAAATAGCTTCTAATAATAACTAAAACTATCCATTCTACTGATCATTTGAAAAATATGTGTCGTCATACCCGTTGACAGATTTGTGTGGATGGTTGGGCCAATGTTGCTCCACTCTTCTGAAATTATCTTCTTTAAATCCTTAATTGAGAAAATCTACTTATTGTAGGCATAAACTAGACGAATCCCCAAAGATTCTCAATGGGATTTAGGTATGGTAACCAAGACGGTTACTCCATAAAGGTAGTGTTCCTGCACCGAAACCGATCTTTTCTGCTGTAGCTCACGTAGATGGCAGCGTCGTGTCGTTTGAATATAAAGTTCTACTGATGAAATTTGCTGTTATAAGTAGTTGATTCTCAACGACTTGCTGGTAGTCGACGATATTTATTTTAATGGAAACGAAAGTTAATTTGAAAGCACCAAACGATGAAAATGCTGCTCATACCATCAAACTTTTGCCTTCTTCCTCAAATATCTGTAGTGGGAAGAAAATCCATCAGAACCACAAAGGTTAAATTTATGTTCTGTGCTGTAGATGACTTGAATAAAATGAAGCTTGTACTGGAAAGACACATGCACATTTAAAAGGAAAAAATTACCCCAGTCCATTCTGAAGTCCATGACATGTGTGCACGGGCAAAATCCATTCTAACTTTCTTGTGATCTGCTGTTAAAGTGGGATATTTCTTCATCCTTTCCCATCTGATGAATGGATTTACTTTCAGTATCCTCTGAACAATTATTTTTGACACAGTTAGGAAGTAGACGCTCCTGATTTCATCTACACTGGCCGTAGTATTTGATGCCATCTTCGTAATTGTTCTTTTTTCCCGTTTCCATAGCTCCAATGGCTTTCCTTCTGTCTTTTTAATTACATGTTTATCAAAAGCTATCAGGAAATTGGCAAAGACTTTCCTATAGCGACCAAATTTCATATTGCCTAAACTATCAGACAAAAGTTTAGATGATCTTGATGATGTGACGGGATGTCAGGAGAAATTTTTGCAAAATGTTAACCACTGGACCCCAGTTAGAACCATAAATGAAGTAGTGGGCTATAATTATGAAACGCATTGTATTACAACAATTTAATTAACGAGAAAGAAATATTTTTTAGTCTTCGGCCATTCGTGGTTTACCACATGTTTCTGACTTTCTTCCGCTAACTTTCATCAATCGGAAACTTCTACCTGCCATAATGTGCCTGCCTCCGTACCTACATGAGAATGTTCCAGTTAGTTTATTAAATTCCACAAAATAAGTTTTTAAAAATATATTTGATTGGCTTCTAATGTTTATTGGATTATTTTTGGACTAATCCTATAATATACAGTGGGGTCGCGTCATCACGGCTATATATTGCAAATCATTGTGCTCGATGTATTCGAGTGCAAAAGATAGCACCCAACTGATGACAAGCTCGTAATTTTGTCCAGAGTGCCAGTTTTGCAATTTCAACCATAGATTGGGAATCAGCGTCACATTTGCCATCTAGAGCATATAAAATTGATATTTGTTCCAGAAATAAGTTTCTGCCACATTGTTCTGAGTGGAAGTCATAGCCTGTTTTTACCTGCGACAGGTTTACTTTCCTATGTTAGATAACAGTTCTCAAGATCGACTGCTATTAAAATTAATTGTATCCCCATCAGTTTTCGCTTAATGTCATCTCAATGTTGGTCTTGTGGTCTATTTCCACTTTTCTGTTGAGGAACCTCTCATGGATTTTTTCAGCTTTAACGAAATACATATTGCAATATCTAGTAGTTTCACACGAGGGATACTAGCGTGTTGAAAAAAACCAGTGTCTCTTAAGCATTAATCATAATTCACTCCAGATTTCAACATGAGTCAATTTTAATGAAACTTGCTGATATTGTAAGCGAGCCAACTCTGAGATGACATTAAGCGAAAACTGATGGGGATACAATTAATTTTAATAGCAGTCGATCTTGAGAACTGTTATCTAACATAGGAAAGTAAACCTGTCGCAGGTAAAAACAGGCTATGACTTCCACTCAGAACAATGTGGCAGAAACTTATTTCTGGAACAAATATCAATTTTATATGCTCTAGATGGCAAATGTGACGCTGATTCCCAATCTATGGTTGAAATTGCAAAACTGGCACTCTGGACAAAATTACGAGCTTGTCATCAGTTGGGTGCTATCTTTTGCACTCGAATACATCGAGCACAATGATTTGCAATATATAGCCGTGATGACGCGACCCCACTGTATGTAGAATGTAGTTTAATATAAAAGTTATGTGAATAAGAAAACGTTAAACCTTGTCTAACTTGAACCCTCGTTTAATAAGGCATTGATCTTCAGGCTTATAAGTGTCTAATAAGGCTGGCATTCTAATAGCTTAATTCAAATATTACATTTTTAATTTCAGTGTTTTAATTCAATTTCTGGTTTGCATGTCAAACATAGTATCTAGTTCACCTTCAACTTTAAAACCACAAACTCATGTGAAACATTAATACTTTTAAAAATATCAACACATGAATTTTAGCGACAGCTGGACTTACTAGCAGGTTTAGCCTCGCTTTCTGATAGATGTGATCCGTCGTCACTCCAACAACTTCTAGCTTGTGTTTCACTGTGTTGCGCTCACCATCCAGTTATAATCCATGCTAAATCCAGTGAGTTTGATTTTGTCTGAAGTTGATTCATAGAAGTATATGGTATATTGTTACTTCTAGATTATTGGCTTTAGTATGCAAGAAATTGGTCTAAAATCTAATGGAAGATGAGAATTTGTACTTAAACACTTTCTAGAACGGTTGCATGTAAACAGTGTTTCGTGTAAAATGGTTGTTGGCGCTTTAGTAGGTTTTCAACTTTAGAAATTTACATATAAAATTAGCTTTTTATAAGAAGTTACAAGGATTTTTTGGGGGTGTGTTCTTAACAAACGTTATTTGCATTTAATGGGATTCTGTTTACATTTAATCATATCTTGATATTTATGAGGTTGATAAGACTGGTGGGAAATTACTGAGGTAAGTTCGTAGTTTAAGGTTGGAATTTCAATAATCAATGATATTATGCATTTTCTCATACTCATAAAGGTGTCATGAAGAAAAAAACGTTCTGAAAATTGATCGATTATTAAGGTAAGATTCACGAGTAAATATTAGAAAATACCACCATGGTAGTAATGTTTCCGATAGGACAGAATTACTTAGATTGAACATCGTATAGGTTAGTGCGCTTCTTCCTTTGATTTTCCACAGTGACTTTGGATGATTGGATAAAAGTACTTCCTCTTGATAAATCTTAGTATATATCCTTTAGAAGTGACATGCATGTTGTTATCGTACTAATGCACAACAATTTAATCGTAAATACCTGTGTTTTACTGTAAGATATCAATATCGTTCGGCTCATGGCATTTAATTTTTTCATGTTCATAAGAACAGAAATAATAAAAACGCACACACCAGCAATTCTTCAGCTGTGTCATTGCTTCTAGGTACGATAAAAGTCAAATTAATGCTTAATATATCTCATAAAAGATCTTTTTATAAACTACTATTCTCTTCTGTTATGTAAAAAGTATCATTAAATACCATTCTTGATCCAACAATTCCAGTTTAGCTTGAAGATGAATGAACACCTGGTTAGAAAAAATCCGATTCTTCTTTTTTAAATATTAATTCCTGAGTTGCCTAAGTTGCACAGTTGACAGTTATTCAAGTTCCATACGGATGTCTACACCACTAAGTGTTTAATATTGCTATTTCTGCCCTCAGTCCTCTAGTGTGACCATATTACTGTTCTACAGATATAAAACAGAAAAGTACTGAAGCCATGTGAGTGAAACTAAGTGAAAAATGGCTATTTACACTGTATAAGATGAAATATAAAATTTCTTAAGCAACTGCTTGAAATACATCTCTAATTGATACTACTATGGAAATAATTTGATTTTAGGAGTATTAAAAACACAGCTGTACTGCAAATTTCAGTACAGCTAATCAGGAAATCAGTGATAAGTTCTATAGATAATATACTATTCGACATACATCTGGGAATGGAGCATCTATAATCGGTTACAGAATATCAAGATCAATAAATTACCGTAAAGGAGTAAAGTTTTGTTGTTAGACTTTTGTTAATTCTCTGAATTCTTCTATGGACACAATATTCCCATGAGAAGCAGCACATAACAACAATTTGTAATTCATTTTATCTGCTGAATTATTTTCAACCAGGAAAATATATTTTCTCTCTAATGGAGAACTTCAGTTCACTAAATTCTATCATGAATAGTATCGGCAAAATCGTTTTGGACTGGAAAATTTCTCGCATTTTTTTACGAAGTTACAATGCTGGAAAAGATATTTCTACTATATTGACGTTTATGAAGAACGCTGCTTACAGCTGTACTAACTATTGGGTGATTTTACTTTTCCGAAAGCTATTCTGTTACAGAGCACTAAGAAGATGCAGAAGTTTTGGATAAGGAAATTCCGGATATATGACAGTGGTGCAGTGGTCCACGAGTTCGTGGGGTCTTAATCAGATTGATTACAGATGCTGGACATGGATGAATCAGTCTGTTGAAAGGGTCATATGAAGTCCATGGATGAGGTGAAGATGCGAATTCAAGAAACCTGGGATGAACTTAATAGTAAGCTGGATAAGAACATTTCGTCCACATATCCATGAATTCATCAAACAAAAGGGTGCTCAAATTCACAATCAGTTCTAAAATCTTTGATTGTTTTTCATTTAATATGCTGAACATCAAATGTCTTTGTGACGATTGTCAGTGAGTTGAAAAAATTAAATGAAGAATTAAGAAAGAAAGCCTATAAAGGGTTTCTTGAGTAGTCGGATTCAGATTTGAAAAATCTTCATTGTAGCTGTTTCGTAAACAAAAAAGCTTCATAGGCTTTTTCTTAAAGTTCTATGTGAATTCAAATGTGGATTAAAAGAATTGGGTCAATTAGGAATGAAGATTTTGATAGGATGGAAACGTCGAAATTGGAATGAAATTTTAGAAACGAGTGTGTTATTTAGACAACTTGACAAATATAACACGATTATGTAGATGTACAAGAAGTACAAGGACTCTTAACTAAGTAGTTCCAAGATCCAAGCTTTATAGTCGGTAAGTTTTGGGTAAGAAAGAACCTAATTAAAATATATTCATTTTTATGCTGAATCAAGTCAGATGTAAATATGTTAAACCATAATAAAATGTTAATGAATAATTCAATTATGTAGGAATAGTACAACGAATTGTGACGAGAGATCCTGTAAGATTGAGAGATGCTTCTCATGTATGTGTTCATCTTCTTAATCCACTGGTCATTGGATTGACGTGCAAGGAATTAAGGTGAATAAGCCCTTTATAACACATATACCTTTCTGTATTCGAAGTAATTCCAAAAGTTTAAAACATTTTAGTTCTAAGATTTCAATATCTTCTATTACAATCCTGAGCAGCCTCAATTATTAGGTGGTTGCAGAAGTTTTAGTCTTTTATTTCAGCGCTTTGCTATAATGATTTAAAACCTAAATAAATTCCCACATTTTTACCTTTTTGTAGTGTTGGGTTTGTAGTTTATGAAAAGTCATAAGTCACGATTTAGTGGCAAAGATAATCTCACAAAATAATTCGAATAAGGTGAGAAACCAAAAGCTGCATATTCGACGCTGTATTCTCTAGGAATTCTAACAGGGGAAGAATGTTGTTGAAGCATGCAAATCAATTTGCTCCGTTCTTCGTGAAGATGTTGAATCTCACAGTACTTTTAAATACTGGTTTCAGCGTTTTAAAGTTGTTGATTTTGATGTCAGTGATCGACAACGCTCTGGTACAGCACAAACGTCGAAGACTGGAGCCTTGGAAGCACTATTGAATGAAAATTCGTCACATACACGAAAGGGACTCGCTTAACAGTTGAGAGTTGATAAACCAACGGTCTCGAGTCGATTGCATGAGATGGGGAAAATTCGCAAGCTCAGAAAGTAGGCACCACCTGAACTCTCCAAACACGACATTGGTCGCCGGCTCAACTCATGCATCTCGTTGCTTGCCAGGCAACGCAAGAAGAACTTTTTGTGGAAAATTGTTATAGGTGACGAAAAATGGATTATGTACGACAATACTAAACGCACATATTCATGGGTACACCCTGGACAGCCAACAACATCAACAGCAAAGCTAAATATTCACGCCAAAAAAGTCCTTCTGTGCATCTGGTGGGACATGAAGGGTGTGCTGTTTTATGAACTCCTTCAAAAGGATGAGACGGTTACTGCTGGGTGCTACGGTCGTCAACTGACTGATTTGTTCAATGCAGTTGAACAAAAACGACTATTTACTGGCCAAGGAAGTCGGAACATCATTTTGCTGCATGACAACACTAGGCTTCACGTTGCTCTTAGTACTCAGCAAACTATTTTTAACTTAGACTGGGAAGTTCTTCCGCACGCAGCGTATTCACCGGATTTGGCGCCTTTGGATTACCATTTATTCCGGTCAATGCAGAACTGTCTAGGGAGACAGCGCTTTCGACATACGGCTGAGGTGCGGAAATGGATCGATAATTTCATTGCCTCCAAGCCAATGTCGTTTTTTCACGAAGGAATCCGAAAGTTACCCGAGAGATGGCAGAAGTTCATAGAAAGCGAGGAAAAATATTTTGATGATTGAACTGCATTTTGTAAATTATGGAAATAAAATGGAAATTTTTTAAAAAAAGACTAAAACTTCTGCAACCACCCAATATGTTCTATTGATATTAAGGACACAGAAGTTAGAGCTGGAAATTTAGTGAAGTCTTGTTTTTAGTTGCTTTCGGGTAACTTCTAATCTTACGCACCTTAAATTCTTTTGAATATACAGTACGATCATGAGGTGGCGTTGTGTCATGCAGGAGAGACGCTTTCCAGACCGTCACTTCCTTAAGAATGTGAATTATTAAAAACTAAATGACCACTAAATTCCAATTAAGTATGTATCAATATTACCTCCTTTTCGAGAAAAATAATTCTATTTGGATATTGTGTTTTTTTAATTAACTTTCAGTCATTGTGGAAGTCTTGTCCAATATGTTCCATTTCTAACTGCTGTTTAATTTTTCTTTTCTTTCTTAAGTAAACAAGTACTGGAATTAAGGCGTGTGATTACGAAGCAGTTGTAGAAATTGAAACGAGTCCGACTTGTCTAAAACAGTAGCTGGTAGCCGACGTGAGCAAAGAATGATAGAATCACTTTTCCATTTGTGAGCAAGTGTAAAGATTCCGTAGATTTAAAACAATAGATCCATATGACTTGAACTATTTTTTGTATAAAAATTATTCTTGTCGAAATTTTAAGCCAATTATAGTTAAGACTTAATTATCATCAAGCAAAATGGGAAAATCTGTTTTTGAAACACTTTCAAAAATGAGATATATGTGCTCCAAAACGGAAATACAGTACTCATCCAAAATCGCATTCTGAAGGCAGTAATAAGAGTGGATTTTTCACACGACACACCGCAACCTTCACTGAAAATGCTGTGCGCCAAACATCTGATAGTGCCTATAGCACACATAGCTTATAATTAAATTAATCTACTATACAGAGAATATTCAAGAGAATATGTAGTGTTGTGTTCTCATAAATACCTTATGCATAACTGAAAAGCTTACAGAAAAAATTATTATCCGCTTGCTATGAAAAGACTAGAAATATAGAAAACCGTACACTATTGTAATTTTGACGTAAAAAAATAAAATTTGAAAATTGTTATTTTAATGGTATATAGTGGTTCAATTATCCCTTATCGTAATGAAATTTTATGATCATTAAATGCAAATACGACCTTAATCATTTTCATTCAGTTCCGCACATTTTGATGATGTTATGAGTAGTGTTCGAATTCTCCTTGATGTCGTTGAACAGCTTCGGTATGAAATAGATGACCGTCAACAACAACAACAACTTGGATTAGGGTAATTTATTTTCCTTTATTGTAAAACTGAAACTTTATAACTAAGTTATTTTTTTGTATTTTATGTTTTGATCTTATTGTACAGCCGATTGGGAAACCGACGTGTCTCGATGAGTAGTACTAATCTACCGCGAGTGATGATTAGCGCAGCCAGACCTTCCTTCTCGAATGATTCTCGGTTGGATTTCACTCATACTATAATGCTATACTTATATAGTTCTAACAGGTTTTATTACGATTTTTAAAGCATAAAAATGTGCTTGTAACTGTGTTATGTATTTTATATTATATGTTATATTTTATTATTATGTAATTGTTCTTGATTTTGATGTATCTTCTTCTATTCAAAAAGATCTTACAATATATAATTACAGAAAGATGTCGTTTCTCTCAGCCGATGGTCGGCTAGAAGATCGTGGAAGGAGAGAATCTCGTGATAGCAGAGGCTCTCTGGAAAGTGACATGAGTATTCGTATAGGTAATAATGTCATGGAAACAAATGATTTCTAACTACTATTTCTGCTTAAACATATTGCATACAAAATGAATACGTACAGTAGATAATTTTCTACTCAGCATGAATCACTACCTCTTTTAATGATATTATTAAGCACTGTACACTTTCTTTTAATTTTTTAGAACATCATTAACAGTGGATTATATATCAAATTGCTTTAGGTAATGGTTCTGATGTATCAGATGACTCATGCCATAGTGGAGCCTCGCAATCAGCTAGAGGAAGGAGGCAGTCATGGTTGGATAGTTACGCCCACTCTGTATCACTAGAACAGGGTGCTTCATACTTAGAGACAAAGGG
Organism: Heterorhabditis bacteriophora; assembly: GCA_964036235.1. Taxonomy (NCBI): domain Eukaryota; kingdom Metazoa; phylum Nematoda; class Chromadorea; order Rhabditida; family Heterorhabditidae; genus Heterorhabditis; species Heterorhabditis bacteriophora. Next base: position 129,401 of record OZ038427.1, on the reverse strand, counting down.
GATGGAAAGAAATATCAGGTAGACTGTGGGTCAAATCCTTTAAAATCTTACACTTCTAAATTATAAATTAGACAAAAAACCTTATCAAGCATAGGTAAGTCGACTTCATGCGTTTCCCTTTAGTTTCAAACGAAGCGGTCGTTGCTCAGAAAGGCGTGCTAGGACCCGATCACCAAATGGAGAACTGGATATTCGTCAACCACCCGCTAGACCCAACAGTTTTACAAACCTGGGGCATAATCTTGTTTTGACGTACAGAACATTATGGAATAAGGATCATTAACTAATTATCGTCGTGAGCAGTTATAGTGATAGCTCCATGCCATCATACATCGAACAATGTATTAATACACCAAAAATACCTAAAATTAGGCCATTTTTTCCTGTAGTCCTTTATGCATTCCATTTTTGTTTCATTCCTTAAATATCCAAACTATGTTAAAAAGCAGATTATTCTTAGAAACTGAAAACCTCGCAGAAATCGGGACATTCTTAGTATGCAACAAATAGAAATACAGGCATCGATGTTTTACGGTAGTTTTTGAAGTTATACTTGAGATGTTCAGCAACAAGCATAAGCTCTCTAAACAATTTTTGCAGTGACAAAATTTATTTGAAACACTTCGATAGTTATTAATAAAAAAGTATTCTATTATACAAAATAGATGTCACTGAGTAATGTGATATTATCGGAGCTACACGCTATCTTCTACAAGTTTGAGTTAGAAAATGCTTGTCCCTCATGTAAGGCGTAACTAAAAATGAACGCGTATATGGAAAATTGTATTTATGATAAGAAAAAACACTCTGAATTTTGTAGACAAAGTTCTACTTAACTAAATTAGTGTTTAGCACTAAATCGCCACACTTTCTATTTGGCGAAATCTAAACAGTGAGTTTTTTGCGCAAAATATAAGGTAATAAAATTCGATAGAACTTATTTTTTCTGACCTGATATAGAATTTAACTTGTTGACCCACTGAACAAAGTGTAATCAGAATTTTGGATCGAGTTAGGCTTACTATAACAACTATGTATGGTTACTACACATCTGAAGGATAAGTAATGGGACCCATAGAAGAATATATCAATATTATTTTTATTAAAACATAATTAGTAATCTGGGATTTTTCTGTGTCCTGTGTTCTATGGCCAAAATGTACAGATTTCTAGACTATTGCTTTTTAATATATAGCAGTAATCTAACGATATTGTGATACGCCTTATTAATGTCAGTTATAGTGATTAAATATTTATGTACATGCTAAATAGTGGAAGGGAGAATCATCCTTCTTTTTATTTTATTCGTGGAAATGTATGATATTAAGGGAAGTAACACGAAAAAGAAACCTGTTTTGCTCTAAACTACTCATACTTATTTCAATCTCTTAAAATATTTTTGCCTTGTTTTATCTACATATGTATATTTGTTCTCTCTCTTTGATGTTTTATTCTGCCCACTACTTATGGTTTCATATATTTTGTTAATTTAAAAGTTTATATTGTTAAATTTCGAAATCAATTAATTTTGACAAACTAGAATACAAAGAAATTTAGCAATCGTAAGAAATAATAATTTATATTTAGACTTTTCGCATTCTTTTTTCTTACAATGGGAGGTCTGCTATTAAAATCAATCAACTGTCATTCTGCAGCTGCTCATTCAAGCAGTTCAATCTTTATAATAATATAACGAATTTACTTAACACCAATTATATAGCTTTATATCTAATAAATAAAGCATTATCAAAGAGGCTAGGAATTTAATTTTGAAAGTATATATTTATTTCCCTTAAGTGTTTGAATTTTTCTTTAATATGCATTGTTTTAATTATTAATAAAAAAAATTGGTTAATATGTTTTTGTACAATACTTGATCTATTATAATATTTAAACAAAAAAGTCGTTATGAAAAGGTATCCTGACTTTTCCTTGTTTACGTGTGTTGTAGGGGTGACACACAACGTACGACCGCCTAACCCACTCTGTCGTCGTGGTCAAGGACACCACTTTCACACCTGTTAATGTCTTATCACTACCACCAAAATATGTACATAGATAATATGCATTAGTACTGTTGAATAGAACATTGCTATCATTATATACTGTATTCTATGTTAGCCAATTATACGTTCTTTCATAATTTCATTTGTGCGACTTACAAACTCATCAAAACTGCTGATTTTTTGATGTGTATTCTTTGTAACATTACATCAGTTTATAAACATGATATAAGGTTAATACGTTATATATTGATTACACTGCTACTACTTTTATAAAATCATTCTTTGTAACTTTTTAATTATTCTAATCTAATTTGAATTGTGTGAAGCTTAGAAGTTACTTATTATAGGATGTAGTTACAAGAAAGCCGAGGTTAAGCAACATTAAGCATGTCAGAAAAATAATAAATTTATTACTATATGAGGAGAAATAAAGGAAGTACTTGGAGTCGAACACCACATTTAAATTATTCTGAGCTGCATATCGGCAATCCGACTATCATCAGAGCATCGACATTCAGAAAAGAATAAATCACTGATCTAATCTCCTCTGCGCTCGCAACATAACACGCCCTACAAACATATTCTAGGAATCATGTTCTGAGAAATATCACTTATTTTCTACGGCGTCTTTGTTGGTCATTATTTAGCATTTCGAAAGTGCAAATATTATTTAAGACACATAATTTGGTGCATAATTCATTGGTGATTTGGTAGTTTCTAACTTTGATTATTCCTTAACTTTCTTATCGAAACTTAGTAGCTCTCATTACCTTACCATTCTTCGCTTGTAATCAACTTTGAGTAGGCACACAAGGCCCTTGTCCCGCAACCTATCTCGTCATTAGGGCCAAAATTTAAATCATATTAGGTCTTTTCCATGAATGTCTCCTCCTTGAAAACATAACATAATTACAACGTGCTTATCAATGTGCTCTATTAGAATATTAATCGAAATTGTTCAATCAGCTTAATAATTTTAAGAGGAAGCCACTAAGCCTACAATTTATATAGCATATCGTCATGGAAAATATTGCAAATTCTAGTTAACTCCTACCGAATAGAAATCTGGTGTTAACTCACGTATAACTTCCTTTCCTATAATCTACTTTCTTTAGGCAATTAATAGGCCTTCTTGAATTGTGTAATGATATAAAGCTCGGACTTTTTCTCAATTCGATATTTCGCATCTGCTATGATAATAGTTACTTTCAATGCCCCGGAATCATTTACTGGTTTACTGGCTTTCAGAGCTCCTCTCAACATAGTTCTCTACCGTAATCCGATTGCAGAACTCCCAAGCGTCAAAGCCACGCCCCCTACAAATTATTCGTGACACTGGGTTGCCACCAAGCTTCATCACTCCTCATCTTTACCGTATTTTGCAACGAAAGTTTAAGAATTAACAAGGAATTTGAAGTCGTCGTGAAATATTATTATACAGAAAATATTTTATCACCATCCACTACTAAAATATCTAAGCTACATTCCTTAATCGTCAAAGACTTATTAATATGAAGCAGGAATCAGAAAAGCATATTTTGCCACGAGATTTATCACAACCTATCCTAGAATCTGCCTGGATTACGAGAAATATTAGCCCCACAAGCATTACTTTGATACAGGTAAGAGATGAAACCTCATGAGAAGAAGACGTTGAACTGTAAAGAAAATAATACAGGCTTATATAAAAATAAAATGTTATTCTTTTGAATAATCATGTTTTTTTTTAATTGGGGCCATTTACTCGCTTTGGTCTTTTACTAAAGCCATCAATATCTTTCCACTACTCATTTTACCCTCTTCGTTGCGTGGTTTTTCACTGAACAGGCGTTTAGTATGCGAGATTTGATGGTGAGATTATGGCTTCGCGTCATTCTGCGCAGTCGCTATTGGGATGATTTAAACAATAAAGCTTTTTGAAGCATTTTCCTAGTTTCTGTTCGCAGATGAATTTCTAATCTCGAATTTCTAGATAATGTTATTTAAAAGAAATTACGTAGAAATAACTACATACATATTAAATATTACATGATAATGTTTCACAAAGCATACATATTATAAATTTAAGAATTATAAATTCTACAAAAAATAGTATTGTTCTTAATGATTTTTAAAGCGAATTTTTACCTCTATTCAGTATTAATTCTAAGTGGAAAAAATATAGATCAATGTAAATACTATTCATAAATGACATCAAGCAAAACATTTTTCTTTGCTTGCGCATGTTCCAGCACCCTTTGCATATGCTCTCAGACAACGTGTGTGTTATCATCAAGTAGTTCATCCAACTGTATAACAAACTTTTGAGGCTTATATTTTCTCATTATTTTTTATTTGTTGCGATATTCTGTCAATGGGGTTTTTTGCTTGTTATTATAAGAATTTTTAAGAATATTTATGCATATTCGGGACATGAAGTTATTATTAGTAAACTTTAAAGTTACATAGTTTGTAAATAACGGTAAATAACCTGTTACTCATTCCTGTTATTTATTTATAGAACATTTCACCCACTCAACAATATAGAGTACTTAGTTAATAATATACATACAACATTTGGATATATAAAGAATTATAGATATTTATTTTCTGCTTATAAAGTTTTCATCATTGGAATTAACAGTAAATATAGCAAAGATGGCATTGGAATTAACGCTTTTATCTTGGGGATTTGGAGATTCATAGTGCTGGATAAAATAGGACAGTATAGATGGATTAAAAAATAAACGTAATTTTAAAATCTTTAATAAAACTAATTTTTAGTCACACTACAAGTTTTTGAAAATATGTACTTTATGGACACTATATTTCGACTTTAACCAATTGTCTCTAATCAAAAAGATCCCATCTTTTCTTTTAATTTCCAATTAAACCACAACTTAGTGTTTAAAAAATTATTTAGCTAATAATAGTTAAAAATTATTGGCAGGATTCCCCATCACCACCAGCTTCTTCCTCTGGTGCTTCTACCACAGAAGTGATCTGCACAGACTGCGTCGTATGTGGAGATAAATCAAGTGGAAAACATTATGGTCAATTCTCGTGTGAGGGCTGCAAGAGCTTCTTTAAAAGGTTAGCATGTGCATAAAATTAGTTAATACTTTACTTTTATTCTTTTCTATTAAGCAGATTTCGTATTTAAAGATGTATTTATGCCATTAATCAATTAATATCTGAATATTACTTTAATATAAGACATCAAAATTTTATTCATATGCATGTAATCCAGCATAAGGAATCTCTCTATTAATAACTTAAGGCTATCCTATAAACACCTTTAGTTTAAAGTAACTTGATGACATGTCCATTGAATGGTTCATGAAGAAAACAATTTAGCGATCTACTTTCATGCATAGCAATCATAAATATAACACTATCTTTTATTGTTAGTTCTATTTATATACTTTTTTTTAACTGATCGAAGGCTTTCACTTCCACTGTTAGAAGCAACCCAACATAATGAACGGTACTCAATACTTTGAGGTATTTAACTCATCTAAATTTCATTCTACCATGAAGAGGTTTGTTTCAAAAAATCAAATTTATAATTCAAGCCTAATGGAATATTCTTGAATTTTATACATGTTATGTTTCAGCACTGTTTATAGGATTATTTGCTGACAAAGGAACAAATTTGATAATCTTTTGAAACGGTTCGGACAATCGAATAATAAATACTGATTATTAAAGTATCAATTATTGAATTAATTAATACCTTCGGTTGATTGAAACATAATCATTTTTAGAAATACCTTTAAATTGACTTGCGTTATTGTAGGTCAATCCGCCGTTCGCTTAGCTACTCCTGTCGCGGTACTAAGGATTGTCCTATTGATATTCACCACCGAAACCAATGTCAATTTTGTAGACTTAAAAAGTGCATCAAAATGGGAATGAGAAAAGAAGGTGGGGATATTTTTTATAATTAACTCACGTTTCCAATGGTTTTTCTAAATTTTACTAGGTATATTTCTTATCCTATAATATATTATTTACTAAGTTGTAAAATCCGGCTTAATTTTAAACAAGCAATTACTTCATCTAAAGTAAAACTTTAATTTTATTGGCTAGAAATTCTATTTGTCACGCATATATTTCAAACAACAGTGTCTATCGAAATCAAATAATTAATAGTATGTTTTAAATTAAGAAGCCAAAATTCCAGCAGTTCAACGCGGTCGTGTCCCTTCGTTCGCTCATCCCTTTCCACAACCCATAATCTTCCCACATTCATTTCTCTCTCATTCGCTAAACCCTTACCTCAGTCATATTATAAGTACCCTAGTCAGAGCAGAACCTCTCCCGAAGATGTTAAATACAGGTAAAGATCTAGTGTTCTATATTTTATTAACGAAGCTTTGATACCTAGTTAGTTATATGTTTCTCTTGTTCTTAATTAGAAATAACCAAAAAGTCGTCAATGAAAGAAAAAAATCAATTTTAACCTATATGCAAATTGTTATGAGTTACTTTGACTGAAATTTGCGCAAAACATTGAAGATGTGGGATTTCTAATAAAGACTGTTAAATATTATTAGACATCTCATGTCTTTCCCAGCTGCTGCATAGTAGAACCAAATTCGTACTTACAAACTCACCATCAAGGTTTCACTGAAATAGTCAATTTCCTCTATAACTGTGCTACTATCACAATATTCATTAGGGACCAGCCAGTTGGAACCAGCGTGACCTACGGCGGAATTCAATTAATGGTCCCATACATCTATGGCAACTAGAAAGGATAGTGTTTATGAGGTAGACAGCGTACCTGAAATTCAAACCGTGGAAATAGAGACTTTGATGCAATGTACGGCCTTTTCCATGAGTTTCCCTCGTCCCAAACCGATGTGCTTTACACGAATCGGTTCAGGTGATCCATTTATACTCATCTGACACTAGTTTAAAATCTATAATTTTCGCCATTACTTCAAGCTAAGGGTTTTTTTATAATCTAAATTTTGATGAATCCCATTATTACTGGGGATTATATTGATACTTACTTCTTTTAATTGCATCCTCTTCAAACATTGCACTCTAACTGTTAAACTGATGTTTATCTATATATAATTTGACTCAAGATTCAATTCCATTTACCCAAAGGAAATGCATATCTAGGAATAATGGGCTATGGTGAAATGGGCAATAATAGTTCTACTTAATCTTTTATTAGCTCTGTATCAGATTAAATGTTTCATAATTTAAGTGAAGGAAATTTCTAAAGTTAGTGAAGAATATAAGGTTTTATAACAAAATTTTTATGAATTATAGCTTGACAATTTCTATTCCGACGTAGTGAAATCAAGATGTTCCATATGTCGTTTTTCATTGCTCTTTAATAACTCCTTACATTGATCTCCTTCTCACATTGTTTAATGTTTTCCCCTTATTCTTGGTGAAATCAATTATATTTCGTTTGGAACTATTATTATACACATCGAAAAGAGCGAAAAATGAACAACTACGTGTTTAGTTTACTAACAAACCACTTATTTAAAATTTAACCTTAAATAATGTGTTTCGATAGTTGTGTTGCGTAAAATTACAGGTACATCAAATATTCTGGGCTTAGATACTATATTTGAATTTGGCGCACAACTTCTGTTCTCAATTGTTGAATGGGTTCGCCAGTTACCATTCTTTGTTGATCTCATAACTTCGGATCAGGTACTATTACACTTTGATGCTATATTACTTACTAAGCGTTGTTAAATATCTAATGAACTAGATGTTGCGATTTTTATGATTTATAAGCGATGTCTTTGTAGACTACTCTGCTTCAATCCAGTTGGGCACAATTGTTTATCTTGTATGCTACACAATCGGGAGCATCACGTTGCAATTCTACTGCGTTTAGTGCCAAATCTCCACTTACTACTATTTCAGATGCTGATGGAGTGACTGAAAATTGTAGATTATTTCAAGTGAGATGATTTGTTATGCAATTATAAATTATATTGCCATTGATACTATTTTTAGAAATGAAATGAGAGAAGAAAGGTGCAAATATAAATGAATAAAGAAAAAAGTACGAGAAAAGGATACTTTTAGTTTTTTCCAGTTATAGTTCACATTATGGACTCATAGAAAAATGTGTTCAGTATTCTTTCAATATTCATGAAGAAATCTCGTTAAATTTAAAATGAATTTAAACCGATAACTGTAGGAGCAAGTTGGACGAATACAGTCGCTTCATCTCGACATGGCAGAGATGAGCTGCATGAAAGCAACACTGCTTTTCAATCCTGGTGAGGATTTTGATACTTTGTTTTGTTATATTAATATAAACGAAATAAGCTTGGATACTAATTTTTGTAAAGTATATACTTACTGATGATTTTCTTATCAAAATACTTCGTGGTAATTACTACTAGCCGATCTCATTGAAACTACTAACAAATAATTTTTTTTTCAATATTTTCCCAGATTTCGTACTTATATATACACTAACAAATTGTAATTCTTTAAAATTTTGCTCGTAAAACTAGTCTTCAATAGATTTTACGACAACTTATTTATAAAAATTATTAATATATACGTGTAAGACATTCGTATTTTGAATAAGAACACGTTATACTTTTTTCTGTTATCACGAATGTTGTATTCACTGACTAATTGTCACATCAGTGCAAAGCAGAAATCTATCCATCAATCTAGAAGTGGTACATTCTCATCTGTTTCCAAAGATTTTGTGATTAAATTGGAGATAAATTAGGTTTTACATTCCCTTAAAGCAAAGTTCCAATAAATTATTTTTAGAATTTGCCTTTGAACATAATATATTTTTACCTAGAAATATTTAGAGGATTTACTTAGCCATCAGCTTAACTAGTATGTTTCCTTTTGTAACAAATAACTAACATAAATAAAAAAATCAATAGAACTTAAATTGCTCTAGATCTGTCTACGAAATGTTTTCGAAGCACTTGAATAAGTGTTTAATTTTAACTTGATATTAGAGCTTATTAATTTAAATTTTCATCAATCATCAGTATTTGCAATAAAAACCACTATCTTGTAATTAATAAGCAAACTGAAATTGTACTTGAAAACCAACCTAGAAAAGAAAAGAACGCAAAAGTAATAAATGGCTTTTAAGATATCCTTAAAATTTTAATTAAGTTTAGACACTCCGTCCATACAAGAACAAATCAAAATCGAAACTATCCAGGAGAAGATACAAGGAGCATTAGATGATTACTGTAGATCCCATAAAGCACATCAAGTTAGATAATTTTTTTTCGATTCTTCCATTATTATCTCCTCAGTGGCAAAAATTTGAATTTTTAAAACAAAATACACAACCTTAATGAATCTCTTGTAGCCTGGCCGTTTTGGTCGAATTCTACTTCGTCTACCCTCTCTTCACACAGTTACTAGTCGCAGTATTGAACAACTATTCTTTTCTAAACTCGTAGGACAAAAATCAGTTGAGTGTATTCTGAGGGACATATTCACTCAGTCCTCTTTAGTACCAAAAGTGTGGCCTCACCCCATACATCCCCACCAATTCTTTTAGGCACAATACTGCCACGGCCATATTCAAAGAATATTAGTCATTCATACAAATTTCCATAAACTTTTATATTGATTCTTCCTTTCCAACACATTATTTATTGTCCTTACATTAAAATTCCACCTTTTTATGCCTTCTGAGTTTATATTCAAACATTGAGATTGTGTAAAAAAACTAATTTAGAAAAAAATGACTCACAATTCTGACGTATGAATATTAGTGGTATTCAGCAAATAAATGAGGATGTGTTATAAAATAATACACAGCTTTTACTTTCAATGTTTTTCCATAGTAGATCAAGTGCCTTCATCTATACAAACAAACCAAAAAACTAATGCAATTTCGTCCATTATATTAATATCCAGTTTAATTTAGTTTAGTTTAATCATAATAGATCAATCTCCCCTGACGCTCTGTAATTTATACCCAAAGGTGACTATTTATAATATAACTAACATGTTTCACTTGCTAACGAGAAAACAAAGGAGGTGGATAATTTTAAAAGATGTATATAATCACTTATAATTTAGCTTAAAGTACGCAATATTTCTGGTCACAAATTACCAAAAATGGATGATATATAACCTAAACCAATGTTATTGCAAATTTAATTTTTCGTAGTTTAGTTATATCTTACCATGCTGAATAAATGTCATAGTTGTAAGTGCTAGTTGCTCTATAAGATGGTCATGAATTTCGTGTGATAACTTTCGAGATTTTAACTGATATGAATGCATATGAAATGTTATGAGTATTGTTCAGATACCATCCTTAATAAGTATACAATGGCATAATAGCAAAAATAAATTTGTTGGCAAATTTCATATAGATAAATAAGTATATAAAATATGCTTTACTGGAGAAAAATTCAATATGCACTTCACTTATATTTACGTCACTAGAGGCGAACACTCAGTGAACACTGCTAATCCATTCGTCACTCTTTTTGGACATGAAGCGACCAAGGGATTATAAATACGAATCATAGCAGTTATAATGGTGAGGGCTACACATAACCGTTGCAAAAACTCAGGACATATTTAAAGAAGAGAACTTCTACTTAGTCTGCTATGTTCCAAATCTCGTGAGAGTCATTGCTATGCGTGAACAACTGCTCTTATACATGATAATAGATCCAATGAACATAAGCGCCATTACAGTAGGACTACGATCGACGAGGGAAGCACATCCACTGCGCATATAGAATTAAGCATCTAATATATGCATCACTATAAGAGACCCTTGCCAATACTATTACACGCTGTAGCGTTTAGTTTTACACTCGTCTATGCGAAAATTATTTATAATTAAGTAGTACTACATAGATTCAAATGAGTAAATAACTTATACAATTCATACTATTGTTCCATATAAGGGCAGAACCGAAATATTCTAGCTGAAGATGTAGGCTATTAGTCGAGCTTAGTATCTGCCGGTGCAAATCACATCAAGGCGGATAATACATCTTCCTATTTATCGCAACCTAATCTTAAAAAAGTCATGCTCAACAAAGTATCTGATATAGATTTCATCTAGTTTAGTTACATCCTACTTGATCCCTATCGCTTAAAGATCCAAAATTGCCCCAGAATATATACAAGCACCAAAAAGATACTATTATAATAAAACCTACAACTGAAAACTACCCACTTCCTTTCGGCTTATTTATATTAATTTAATTTAATTTATCCCTAATTTTTCTCAAATATAACCAACAAATAATAATTCATACTACTACATCCTTAAAAAATTACCAAATTCTACATTGGCCTTTATAATTTACTTCGAAAGGAATCTTTAGTGCTTAGTTTTTTACCACCGCTTGTATCTGAAGTGTTCGAATTCTACTGAATTTTCAAAATTTGAAGTACATATTAGAACCCAATAATAAACATTAAAGAATTATAATGTTACAAGCTGATTCACACAACAATTTGCTAGTAACATAAACTATTGTGTGCTGTAAACAATACATAAAGTAGGAATAAAAGCAGTCCCATCTTCGAAAAACAACAGAATAAAGAAAAACAAACAACAATGATCTAATAATGAGGTGTGACATAAACAACGACCAAATCCTGGAAATATACTACCACTAATAGTTAAGTCATTTTATATAGAACCCTATAGAGCACCACTGTACTCAATAACATAATACGAAACTAAGAATAATGGCTTTTAGACACTAGTATCTATAATAAACTGTATATCCGGAACTAAATTGAAAGTACGATTCTGTCCAGATGCTTTCATATATCTACTAATTAAAATAAACATCTATGGTTTAAGATATACTGAAAGCTTATAAGCTTCCGAAACGCATAAAATATAAGGCAAAAGTAATCACAGTTGTGCGGATCAAAATAGTGGAAGCACTAAACATAAATAAATACTCGAGAAAAAAATCTAGCATTACATCAATAAAAAAAGATGCTAATAAACTCCAAAAAAGATAATAAATCTGAAATGCATTACGCTCTGTCAAAAGTTTTCGTGAATTATTAAGGACTCAGCACATATCACACTCTATCATTACTAAGAATAAGTTGCATCAGCGTAGGTGGAATTTCGAACAGTGATACACAACCCATCTGTTCGCTACAATACTCTTTCCACACTACATTCATTTCTTCACTAGCCTGTAATACAAAGATGTTTGTTTAATTATTATAAATTATTAGTCTTATTCATATATTATGAGTATCAACTCAACAGTATGTGATTTGATATATACAATGAAAGCTTTAAAATATTAATCTCTTTGATGGTATCACGCTATTACTCTTATAAGTGTATTCTAAGTATCTATAAGATAGCTTACAATATTACACTTAGCAAAAAATACGAGAACAAACTTTACATACCCGTTTCATTTCCTCTACTAACTCACGCATCACAGTACGCGTAGCCGCTACAGCCAACCGGCTACACACAGCAAGCTCTCTCTCAGCCCCAATCAGAGCATCTCTTTCAGAACCTGCACGCTGAAATGGAAAACCCATTATCAAATTGGATCTACTACGCATATTAATAAATATAGTTAAGAAAAATGTACCTCGTTTTTTGCGACAGCATAAGCTAAACAGACAGAAGCATGGGCAACCTTGGAACCACCAAAATTACGATAACTAGAATCTAGCAATGCTAATTCCAGAAGGAACTGAAAATAAATTTAGAATATCAGCTTCAGCAAAATACCAAGACAAGAAGATGAATCAGTATAGTTGCATTAATAAGAACTTTGAGCAAAATTGATGAAATCTAAGTTGATTTCAGTAACTTTTCGTATGAACATTGTTCTTGCATTAATAATTTTTAAAGTTTCATTAAGTCAGCACTAATAAAAACAAGAAAATACAAAAATCCGTCATTTTTTCTAATACATTTCATAGTCATATTAATAAAGTTAGACCCAAGTAATTTCGATAAGGAAATTACAATAACAGCTAAAAAGATGAATAATTTCAATTAAGACTAACATAATATTTATAATACTAAATGCCCGTTAGTTCCTGAAACATCTCATGTATTTATATATTTTAAAAGATCACTTTTATATTTTAATATGATATTAGAAGTGCATTAAATTTATTAACAATGTATAGTGCATAAATTCACTATCACTTACATTACTAAGACAAATCTGCGTGTGGGTAGACCTCAGATGAGTATGGAAGTAGTTAGCATAGGTAAATGGAGTAGGGAAATTGAATGAATAGTGTAGTTCAAAGAGTATCCGCTTCTCTATGTTACTAAGCCGTACCTTATCTGTTGTGGTTGTTAATGGAACTTTGATTACACTGCTCATACGCAGTGGATCATATTCTTCCATTTTACTAAAATAAACCATTGGTTGTACAGGCAATAATTACTTAGATTGGGATTAAATGGTATATCGAAACAATACAAATGAGAAGTTTTCATAAAAATAAGAAATGATTACCTTGCAAGAATAAGTGACACGGCTGCAACATCACTGAGAGAATCTTTAGCGATTCGAAATGTATCAAGACATTTATCCAGAATATAAATTGCAAGATGAAGTGTCTCCTAAATCTTATTGTTTTGCAGAATTCGAAAAAAGTGTAACTGAAGTATTTAACTATATGATAATTTCTTATTCAACAGAATTTAAAAGAATAAAAAGACTAACATCAGTAACATTTAGCGAGTGTCGCTCTTCTAAAATATTAAGTATAACTACACGACGATCCGTCTTAGTAGAGTCACCTGCTCTTTGAGAAGCCATAAAATTAAAACCAATCGCATGGAAATCGCGCTCACGTGCACGCAATGAATCATATATCTAAAACGATTTAATATCCCAATAACAAGAAAAACTTTAAATATATTAACACGATAAACAAGTTAAAAGAGTACCTCTTGACTGATCTCGGTGTTACAATAAACATTGGAATCAAACGACCAAATAATGTTCCCAGCAATATCGTACAAATCATTTTTAGGAGAATTTTCACCAAATGATAGTTGTGAAGAAGCGAAAAAAGTGATTATGAGAATATTATCTAATTATACCATATCATAGTTTAAGATAAGGTAATTTTAAAATATTTATCAAAATATAAACGCATTAACATTTTCCATCTACACACCGAGAAAATTAGCAATTGACACTTACACGTTGTAAAACGAAATTCTAAACTAGTTTTATATTTTCTCTCATTCACTTCCTTGACTATTTTAAGAGCGATACTCTTAATACCCCTATAAATGTAAAAAAAACAACTTACCTCTTCCTTGACCTTTTGAAACTTGTTCTTCCACTCTTTGAACTACATCAAACCGCGCTCGCTTAGAAGGTATATTTTCAATTCTTGCTAACGATTTACCAAATTCAATTGCAGCACAAATATTCTAGAAGAAATACAGTATATATATATATATTTTAAAGTCAAAATTGGAATAGATATTTTTAGAATTGGCACACACCTTAGCTTCAGCAGAACCACAAGTTATCCCTTTACTCTCGTGTAACTGTGGATTATCGGTGGCTAAAGAATCACTTTCATTCAACGTGATACAGTTACCATGGTTTATCAATGACATCGAAAGGGAAGGCAGAGCATGGGGACATGGAAAATCAAACTGGGGTCTGATTATGTCTGTTGATCGCACCTCAATTTCGTGGCCAATAAAACCTAAATAGTAATTATTTTCCTGAAACTAATTAATTGTTTTTTCTCCTTTTTATATCTATAAGTAAGCATATTATCACATGTTATACTATTCTTTTTACATTGCCTTATAGAAAAGTTACATAAATTACTAACCAATACTATCACTATCGCTCGAGACACAACTGCTGAATGACTCATTGGAGCAGTCTCCATTGTATAAACTGTCTTCTAATAAACCATCCTCTCGATCCACCGTGGTATTAGTATCTTTACGAACATCGCTACATGAACCAACTAGGCAAGATTGTTTAAAAGGTGATGTAGCAGTGGCACTTTCATTGGATGTCTTACTATCGTTATATATCCAATGGTTATTCGTACATAAGGACTGAAAAAATAATATCCATAATCTAATTAAGTATTTTTATACAAAAAATTCTAACGAGAATGTCTTCGTCATCGAATGGAGAATACATATTGATGGCACCAATAACAGTAGCTGCAGGAGGACGACGCTAGAAAAATATTAATGCTGAATCTCACGTCCCATATATTTTAAAAGCCAATAATGAGATATGTTAATGACATAATTACTTAGACTAACCGGAACAGCTCTTGGTGGTTTAGGATCTGGACGAATCAGTGTCATGGTTAATTCCGGTGAATAACTACCAGTCGAATAGAATGAGTTTTCACTAACACCACTACTACTTTTCACAGATGAATCATGCTTCTTTGCAGTACTTTTATCTGAAAAGTCGTTTAAGGGATATTATTACACAAAGTGGATTATATAAATAATTAAACAAATAGTAGTTCAGTTTATATCTCACCATATGACTTATTTAAGGATACAAAACCGTAATACCAATTTATTTAGTGCATTCGGTTACCTAGTTATCTGTTAAAGCAATGAAAATCCTATATTTCAATTTACCGTTACTTTACATTTTTTGCAGTAAAAGTATATGTATCAGATACATAACTTTATCAAAAGCTCCTATAAGCTAACTAATACCTCTACCTAAGCAATGAAATAACTTGTCTTTACATGTCAAATGATGTATTTTCTTATTTATGTAATACTTTTTATATCGAAAATTTCATATAAACAGATGGATATAAATATTTCACAAATTACAGAGAATAATAAGAAAAAGCTCTAAGCCTAAGCCTAAAAAATGGACAGCAAATAAAATAAACTAACTAGATGAAGAGGCAAGTTTTTTTACAGCCAGCTGTAGCTCTTCATCCATTTCTTTACGTAAGTGAAGATAAGTACTTGCCCCTAAAGTGCCTTCTGATTCAACATCTGATGATTCATAAGAATCATCTTCCTTGCTATCTTTTGAAATAATCAAGTTAGCCTTTACTGCACAATCTTCAACTTGTATAACCTATAAATATAAATAATGATAGCGAAACCCCAACTAATGAATAAAACTTCAAATACCAATTTCTTACTACATCTACATATATTTTAAGAAACGGATGAATAATGTTATTATATTTACCGTTCTAGGTGGAATAACAACAGGTGCTGAGTATCCACGCTGACAATGCTGAGATTTTGACACTAATGAACTCATACTATATGAAAATCGATAGTTACTGAAATATAAATTAAAATACCTTATAATAAATAAGCATATGGTAGAATATGTCATGTAAACAAATAAATACAGTAATGAAGCATATAGCCTATAATTAATTAATAAACAAACAAATATATATGTATATATATATGAGAACTACGTAATTTCATCTCTACCAGACCAACCAAATTGCTACTTTTAAATAATACAAGGTACTTAAATCTGGTGCAATAATTTCATGCACTAAAATACGACAAATCAATTTCTACTCTAAAATTAGAGAGCTGGCCATTCTATACTAACCGTAATATAAGTAAAATCATCACATTAGCCTATAGGAAATAATTCGAATGTTTATATATATAACCTCTTAAGAATTTTTCAGAAATTTTGGATCCATTTTCACTATGCAAAGAAGTAGAATTTCAGCAAGGATATTGATATTTATGCATGCATAATTACCTATATTTCTCCAAATGTACTACACACATGTTATAGTATTGAAATGCAGCATTGACCTTATTACCAATTACAGATCGACATGAAAAAATATTCTATTAGCACATATATTGCATCAGTTAGTGTCTTTCCACACATGCGTAGTAATCGGAGTGATAATATTACAAATGGAAATTAACAATTATATAATTATAACAAAAATGTCTAACGTTTCAGTTAATGTGTGGGAAACGTGTACCTAATGTAGTAATTTATGATACACAATTACGCACTAAACATTTCAAGGTAAAAATCACGGATCAAAGCTTTAGTACCATGAATAAATGTCCCCACCAATTTTTTTTATCATTTTAAAATTTCTTATTAATTATTTGTCTTGAATAATTAAGCACATATTACCTCCACTTAGTCGACAGTTCTCACGTTTTCACAAGTCCACTGACTATGGACGTTCGTAAATGCTATCTAATTTACTAATAAGCCATATATAAAATCCTTCAGAAATAAATGTGCTTTTAAGCTATCAAAAATCTGCACATTCCACAATACTGCTTCTAGGGAAAAATCCAGACTAACTCATTATATAGCACTTTTTTACACAAATTCCCCTCCCAAAACCCATAGTTCCATTTTAAATTTTATTCTCAATCAATTTAAGAAAAAGATTGATAGGAATTTTCATAGACGAGTAGCGCATTGTGGGGTATAAGGTGCTTTAGATATTAAAGTAGAATACTAAGAGTTCACCACATCAACCTCGATGACATCAAAGATGCAACGTCCCCAAAGATACATTAGAACTCAAATGTAAAAGATATTAATTATAATCACATTTATTAGGGTATAACCTTTAGATCCGGATTATTCATTAAATCTATTTGTTTTCCACCACAAATTCATCGGAGGGTAAACATGATAAGATAGATTTCTTATAAGTTACTTCAGTTAAAAAGCAATGTGCATTTTATTTAATATTGACGTACAGAAAATAAGAGGAAAACATCCCGATTCTTTGTCATGAGGTCATTCTAAAGTGGGGATAACAATCAATATTCGATAAGTATCTACATTAGACTAGATCAAAGTAGTGATTGCACTATGCAACAATAAAACAATGGTTTAACTTCATGACTCACATGCATAATATGAAGAAGAGGAATAATTTTATTTCGTAAATTTTCACAAACAAACGTTGGTATTTTGTGAATTCCTGCTAACAACTCTTACAGTTCCAACAGAACTCAAGTACTTATAGGATTTTACGTTCAGGAAGTAGATATTTCACTAATAATTCTTCACTACTCCAATCTACATCTTCGCTTCAGATGTGTCTAAATTTTAAAACGTTATCAATTGATAATAAATCAGAACATAAACAATCGGTAGAAAACTATAAATTCTTGGACATATTATTAAAAGCCGCTAAAAATATTCATATTTCTACTGTCGAGTTTGCAATCATACCTTGGTTAAGTTCATTTGTTACTTCCTTATTCGCCAACTTTTCTCGCAGTTTTGCATTCCGTTCTATCGCAGATTTTTCAAGCATAGTAACTTCCGATATCTAAAATTGAGGAAGCGTACATGTTCTAGTTATATATATAACATTTAACAAATGGGATTACCCGTTCTTGAAGTTTGAAATTATCTCGTTTTAGTTCATCTATTTGACGTTTTTGGCATCGCAGCATACTATCTTGATGAGAAATGTTTGTCTTCAGTTGTTTTAACTGAAATTTTCCTTAAAAACATCAAAATAAAAAATAAATACAAACATTACTAAATAATTCCTCATTACTATTAGTACTTATAATAAAGAGTTGACGCAGCCGGAATTTAAAATATCTTTCATGCTAAAATAATCCTAAATGTGTTTCATACAAGACAATTTAAATTAAGTCATTCAACAGAAATTAAGGTAATTTGAATATAAAATATATGCAAATTATACCCGGTACTTAAACTAAATTAAAACTCATAAATTACCTCCGCCATTAACCGACGATTGTCATAACCTTGATTTTCAAACTGAAACTGAGTATTTTTGCAAATAATGAAAATAAAATTCCAGTACAAATATACAGAAAATATACTAAGGCGTTAATATTTACCTCAGCATGTTCCTTTCTCACTACTTGTTGTTTGGACACTGTTTCACTCTCGAGCTTCTAAATATTAAAGATAAATACCAGCAAGCGCTGTTTATTCATAAGTAATAATAATGTTTGTACTTTACATGAGTACTATCTTTAGGTCCTTCAGTACATTATTTTTAATCACCTTTCACCTCAAAAAGACAGTGTAAGCCTAAATAAGTTTTTGGAAGGAAAAATCAGGCATCAAGTAGGATAAAGACAAACTACATCATACTGCTTCAAAAAGTGGTTAACTCTGACAATCGTTTCATATTATGTTCCAACAATAGTTCTCAAATGGTCAAGGTGCATGGACATATAATTACTCTGTAATAATACACCTTAATTAGTAATAACTAGGGAAAAATTGCAATTTTATTAAGATATTAACCAACACTCTCATTATCCTCCTTCAGCTTGTCATTTTCGCGTCGAAGTACGATTATTTCACAACGTAAGTCTGCTTTCTGCTGTTTTATCTAAACTCAGTGTAAGAAAATTTACCTATTGCAATTTTGTGGATTAAATTTAGCGGAATATTTGTGATTTATGTTGGTTTAATAAGGGCCCACAGACAAAAAAAATTATTAACTGATTACTTTGTCATTTTCCTCACACAAATATTTATATGTTCGTTCTGCACTTTCCTCAGTATCGACAATTTTTTTTTGTAAATCGTTGAACTCGATCTTCATTTTCTCCAAATCCTAAACTAACAAATGTAATGACATGAATATTAGAAAAGTCTGTAAAAAATATTAAAATACAATAGTTTTTGTGCTGAACAAGATAAACTATAGATTTTAACACAAACGTTTTACTGATCTATATGGGAACATGCTAAAACCTTATTAGGAAGATATATACGCTACCAAAACAAAATATATCAAGTATCAAAAACAAACCTTCTGTAGTAGACACTCCATATTTTTGCTTTCTATTAATCTCTCTTCTAAAAATTCGTTCTTAGCCATTAGCGACCCAAGATCTCTTAACTAAAAGATAATCATTCCATAGTCAAATTTATCTTATTCTATTAAAAAACAGTATATTTCAATATTCCTAATAAATAATATGATTAAATAGTAGGTAAAAAAAATGCCTATCTCCATCAGAAATTTTGAATTAATAATAACTGTACATTATACATACCTCGATACATAAATTTTTGGTATTTTCATCTAGGGCTTTCTTCAACATAGCGATCTCACTACATAATTGGCCATTACGAATACGTTCTGCGGCCACCTCTTGATAACACTAAAAAATAGCTAATACTGTACCACATTATATTAAGAAATAATAGTGCATAAACATACTATGTCGAGTTTCATCTTCAAAGTTACTGTTTCTGATTTGTAAGCCATTTTGGTTTCAGCAAATTGCATTCCAAGAAGATTCATATTTTGATCCTTTTCGACAATCTATAAATTGATAAAAACAACATCGTTAAAGATTTGCAAATTCTAAATATTATGCTATGTTAAAAATATTTTATAAAAACTAAGGATTTTACCATATGTTCCAAGTTCTTGCTTTTACGACTAAGCTCTTTTATCTTCTCTTCAAGCTCAGAAACCCGTGTTTTCCATCTCCCTAGATCGATCTCCTTAATTATACACATTTTTGGTAGCGAAGATCACTAGTGAAGATAACGGTGATGTACGTGCTTGGAGACAAAAAGGAATCCAGTGAACATAGGATGAAATGACTTACCGGTAAGTAATTAGTTTCGACATAATTATAAATAATTTCAATTATAAAACTAAAATAAATGCGCCCCAATCAATAAAAAAGTTGTTTCGATTTACTTTAAATCTCTCACCAGTATCTTTCTGCGGTGAATAGAATCACAAAGTTCATCATTCGCTAATTTAAGCATCTTTTTCATAGTACCTAATTCTTTCTGAAGCTCGTTTGTGTCTAACCTAAAAGAAAACCAGCGTATTTAAATTAATTGGTCCTTTCAAAATATTTCGAATAGAGTCACTACAATTAAGATATCAATAATTAAATATATATAGCATTAAAAACATATATAAAACGAACGATTCTTTAGTCAATAAGAACAACGAATATATCAATATTATACCTATGCATATCGCCATGGATATTTTGGTTAAGCTCTATTTGCATGCGCTCTGCCATGTCCAAAACAATATTTTCCTCTTTTAGCCTCTGAAAAAAAGTTCTAAAAATTAATAATAATGAAAAAGAACCCGGCTACGATGTTCAATATATAATGGTCATGCATTCTGTGAATGGAATGAATATTTTCCTCTAAAGAAAATTATAGTAAAATGTACTCCGCATTAATAAGTGACTCAAAATAGTGTTATACAAAAATATTACCACAATTTCAGCCTCCAGATCGTTAATTACAATATTCTTTTCTTTTATGAGAGACTTACACATTGAAGTTCCTTGAGATTCAGAAAGACCTAACTGAAGCTCAACAACCTGTATATAATGATATAATGAACTATAAAATAGATAGTTAAAGGAATTTCCTTGCGATAATAGTACATGTGATTTTTCATTAATCTAAAAAGCAATATAAACTTACATCACAGTTATTGGAAGTATTTTTCTTTAATGACGGCAATACATCTACCCCTGCTATTGAAAATGCAGTGTGAGACATATCTATGGTACCATAAACTCTAAAAGGCAATTTTTTACACATTTAAAAGTTGAACCACACATTTAATTTTTTAACTTAAGAATGGATAATTAAATGAATTAATTTAACTGAATTAAAAAGATTTATAAACACCAAAAACATACAAAACTAATCTATATCTGTAAAAATTATTAGCATAAAGAAAGCGTCTACCACTATTTAAAATGGCGCCCATTTCTCATTGGCGGGAAAAAATTCGATTCAAAATTGGGACAACTGAATTGTGAGTAAAGAAATATGGTTTAGGACATCCAACAGTGATATGACTTGACTCTGGAATAACTAGAAAAATCTATGACAAACAAAAATGTTTAAACCAAAAAATCCAATAGACAACAAGAATGAATCAGAAACAATTCTTTTACCAAACATGACAATCGCTTTCTCATTTAGTTTAAGGAGGAACCGTAATAGAATTCTCTACAAATTGCCTTGTGTTGTTGAATAGTTATATTTTCTATTATAAACTAACACTAACGTATAAAACATTAAGATAATACCCGAACTTCGAAAGATACAGGGAATCCAATATTCTTTTTGCGTAGCAAGTGAACGAGGAGTATAGCACCAGTTTGTGTAATCAAAACAATATAATGAGGACCACAACATTAAATAGGTGTTAGATCTCTGTAAAATTATATCAAACGAAAGTCACACAAACTTACTGTTTTATCTTGTCGACAGAGAATAATGAAGTTTATTTCAAAGGACGGAGAACGTGGGAGTCGAAAGTCGGGAAGCGCTCATAGGTATTTTGGATATCCTTATATACGGTCCTCACAGCTATGAATATAAACAAAACTTAAAGCTGAAAGTTCAAGAGACAGATTAGTAAAGGAATGCAAAAAAGAGGCAAGGTACTTATTTCAAATACGCCGAACAGGCTCCAGCACGAACATTATTACAAAACCTCCAGTTACCAAGTAACTGTATTATGATATCTGATCACCTGAGTCTGATATTACCACCGATTTGTCGGAAATATTCTGTACATACTATACATAAGATCTTAATCCAAAAAGATCCAGGAATATCTTATATCGTTTTTCGCAGCTTCTTAAGGAAGTTGTTCTGAGGCTTTCCTATTAGAAAACCTAAGTTCAGTGCTCGGATGTTCAAGGGATCCTTATTTCCTCTAATCACTAAAACAATCAACTCATTTTATAACCAAATCAGCTCTACGTCTTCCCGTACTTTTGCGGAATCAATTTAAAAAAGGTTCGGTGTGGATATTAGTGATTCATATGTGAGAAGATTAAGAAAGCAAATGGGTTATCACAAATCTACGATAAAATATTGCCATTTGATTAGAACGGAAAACAAAGAAAAAGGTTAGAGTGCAGCCAAAGAATGCTAAAAATTGGCGAGAAATTTAGTGACGTTGTTTCTACGGATGAATCCACGTTCCAAGTTGACTCTAACTGCCGGTAATGTTATATTCAAAAAGGACAGTACTTCAATCGACTTCGTTCTCGTGCCAAACATCCTGCGAAGCTTCATGTATGGGCGGGAATATCTTCAAGAGGAGCGACGAGAATAGCAATATTCTCAAGCAAATGTCGCTTAAACAGTGAACTGTATTATGAACTTATTGAAGACGTTTACTTCCCATTTATTCAAAACATCTATGCGGGACATGCAAGACTAATGCAAGATAACGCACCTGTCATAGGAGTGTTTACTCCAGAAAAAGAATGGGCGACATGGGCATTGAGTACATATCTTGGCCAGCGGAGTCACCCTATTTGAACCCCATTGAACTAGTTTGGGGCGCCATGAAGCGTCATATAAGGTAAAAAAATAATATTTACTTCTACTTAATACAATTGCAAAATACATGTTTAGAGAACATGGCAAGCCGCAAATCCTTGAAACGCTAAAAGAGGTTATTAAGCGATATTGATCAACAAGAATGGCACCTGAAAATTGCTCATCGTAGATCCAGGTTTTATACAGAAGACTGATGGATGTCATGAAGAATGATGGAGGGCATGTCAAGGAATAGCTCAATTGTTTCCCTTTCTCCATCACTTTCATAATGTTAATGCATGTAGAGGTTTAGATGTTCAATTTCTGTATATAATCCATATGTTATTTGATTGTTGAAAAATAAAGTTTGGAAGCTCTAATTTTCACAGCACCATACTGTAGCAACTAGAAATCAACTGTGCAGCCAGTGCATGAACTCCGAGCATGACTGCTAACATAAAAGAAATGCCACTATTGAAGGGATCGGGTCAAAAAAGATTGAGTAGAAACAGTGTTTTGGAAATAACAAAATAAGGCTCGAAAAGAAGAGAAAAATGTGGGATAATTAAACTATAATATAGAACACCAAAACCATCTTACATTAGTCAAATATGACGTGGAAAATGCACTTCCATGGTGCGCCACATTGAGCAGACACATCTTTAGACCAAATTTCCAGCGTAATTTATCTCTTATAATTTTCGGTTTTTGCAAATATTGAAATATGTACTTGTCCTTTGCAATCTTGATAAATGCTGAACCTCCTGACCTTCAACTAAGCCAGGTATATTTTTTCCACAATGTACCTCAATCTATTAACTTCATCTTTTCATACTGGTCAAAACAAGTTAAAAACCATCAGTAACATAGATATTGGACTGATAAAACTATCTCTGTAAATTAAAATGAGAACTATTAACTTTGAATAGAATTTTGAGTGAGAAATCGAAAAAAAACCCTGGATTATGGGATTTATGGGCATAAAACGCTCCTTTTCATTAAAGTTATGCACAGTAATGTATCTTATTATTATTCAATAATAATAGACTTTAATTATTATTTTGATCAATTTTATTTCTAAAATCATTAGTGATTTCATAATTTGAAGTCAGTTTATTTTTTATGAAAGCTATATTTTTGTCATTTGAAGCCAGTTTACCAGTTAGTTTTTTAATTTTTTTAAATAAAAATTATTTTTTAATGAAACAAAATTTTTATGTTCTTGTTGAACTATATCGTTTAATTGTTGTAATTGAAATTCATATTCTTTTAATTTTCCTTCACTTTCTTCATTCATGTCACGAATATCCCATTCGTGAAACTGTTCTAGATTTAAAACCATAATGACTCATGAATATATTCGTGCAAATGAGAATGTTTTGGTTATGTATGGTCCTTTGTATAACTTTTCCTAACAGATGTTAAGATTAGATTGCATAAACTGTCTGGGTAGGCAGTATATAAGAGAGGCGCAACGGCCTCTATTCAGTGTGAGAGGCTCAATGAGAGCCAGAGTAAGAGTCTCAGTAAGAGTCGAAACGCTAGCTTGAACTTCTCCCCTTCTTCCTTCTCTACTCGTCACGTGTCATTTATAACATTATTATTGTTGTCGTATACACTGTTGGTACTCGTTCTCCTGAACACTGAATTCGTAATAAACATTATTGTACAACTCAGTGTCTTTCTCTCTATTGGGTAAAAGTAAGCTCAAACGCAGCGAGCGTTTCTTTTCCCAATATGCACTGCAGGTGCTCCAGTGAGACTCCCTATGCGAGATAAGATCATGTCGATAGAGAATTTGATGGCGATCATTCTGGCATAGCTAGATTCTCTGTACGATGAGTAGATCAAAAGTTATGCCCGAAAAACACGTTTTGACGCATTTTGCACCTATGTTGGTAATGGATGCACTGCAGGTGCTCCAGTGAGACTCCCTATGCGAGATAAGATCATGTCGATAGAGAATTTGATGGCGATCATTCTGGCATAGCTAGATTCTCTGTACGATGAGTAGATCAAAAGTTATGCCCGAAAAACACGTTTTGACGCATTTTGCACCTATGTTGGTAATGGATGCACTGCAGGTGCTCCAGTGAGACTCCCTATGCGAGATAAGATCATATCGATAGAGAATTTGATGGCGATCATTCTGGCATATCTAGATTCTCTGTACGATGAGTAGATCAAAAGTTATGCCCGAAAAACACGTTTTGACGCATTTTGCACCTATGTTGGTAATGGATGCACTGCAGGTGCTCCAGTGAGACTCCCTATGCGAGATAAGATCATGTCGATAGAGAATTTGATGGCGATCATTCTGGCATAGCTAGATTCTCTGTACGATGAGTAGATCAAAAGTTATGCCCGAAAAACACGTTTTGACGCATTTTGCACCTATGTTGGTAATGGATGCACTGCAGGTGCTCCAGTGAGACTCCCTATGCGAGATAAGATCATGTCGATAGAGAATTTGATGGCGATCATTCTGGCATATCTAGATTCTCTGTACGATGAGTAGATCAAAAGTTATGCCCGAAAAACACGTTTTGACGCATTTTGCACCTATGTTGGTAATGGATGCACTGCAGGTGCTCCAGTGAGACTCCCTATGCGAGATAAGATCATGTCGATAGAGAATTTGATGGCGATCATTCTGGCATAGCTAGATTCTCTGTACGATGAGTAGATCAAAAGTTATGCCCGAAAAACACGTTTTGACGCATTTTGCACCTATGTTGGTAATGGATGCACTGCAGGTGCTCCAGTGAGACTCCCTATGCGAGATAAGATCATGTCGATAGAGAATTTGATGGCGATCATTCTGGCATATCTAGATTCTCAGTACGATGAGTAGATCAAAAGTTATGCCCGAAAAACACGTTTTGACGCATTTTGCACCTATGTTGGTAATGGATGCACTGCAGGTGCTCCAGTGAGACTCCCTATGCGAGATAAGATCATGTCGATAGAGAATTTGATGGCGATCATTCTGGCATAGCTAGATTCTCTGTACGATGAGTAGATCAAAAGTTATGCCCGAAAAACACGTTTTGACGCATTTTGCACCTATGTTGGTAATGGATGCACTGCAGGTGCTCCAGTGAGACTCCCTATGCGAGATAAGATCATGTCGATAGAGAATTTGATGGCGATCATTCTGGCATAGCTAGATTCTCTGTACGATGAGTAGATCAAAAGTTATGCCCGAAAAACACGTTTTGACGCATTTTGCACCTATGTTGGTAATGGATGCACTGCAGGTGCTCCAGTGAGACTCCCTATGCGAGATAAGATCATGTCGATAGAGAATTTGATGGCGATCATTCTGGCATAGCTAGATTCTCTGTACGATGAGTAGATCAAAAGTTATGCCCGAAAAACACGTTTTGACGCATTTTGCACCTATGTTGGTAATGGATGCACTGCAGGTGCTCCAGTGAGACTCCCTATGCGAGATAAGATCATGTCGATAGAGAATTTGATGGCGATCATTCTGGCATATCTAGATTCTCAGTACGATGAGTAGATCAAAAGTTATGCCCGAAAAACACGTTTTGACGCATTTTGCACCTATGTTGGTAATGGATGCACTGCAGGTGCTCCAGTGAGACTCCCTATGCGAGATAAGATCATGTCGATAGAGAATTTGATGGCGATCATTCTGGCATAGCTAGATTCTCTGTACGATGAGTAGATCAAAAGTTATGCCCGAAAAACACGTTTTGACGCATTTTGCACCTATGTTGGTAATGGATGCACTGCAGGTGCTCCAGTGAGACTCCCTATGCGAGATAAGATCATGTCGATAGAGAATTTGATGGCGATCATTCTGGCATATCTAGATTCTCAGTACGATGAGTAGATCAAAAGTTATGCCCGAAAAACACGTTTTGACGCATTTTGCACCTATGTTGGTAATGGATGCACTGCAGGTGCTCCAGTGAGACTCCCTATGCGAGATAAGATCATGTCGATAGAGAATTTGATGGCGATCATTCTGGCATAGCTAGATTCTCTGTACGATGAGTAGATCAAAAGTTATGCCCGAAAAACACGTTTTGACGCATTTTGCACCTATGTTGGTAATGGATGCACTGCAGGTGCTCCAGTGAGACTCCCTATGCGAGATAAGATCATGTCGATAGAGAATTTGATGGCGATCATTCTGGCATATCTAGATTCTCAGTACGATGAGTAGATCAAAAGTTATGCCCGAAAAACACGTTTTGACGCATTTTGCACCTATGTTGGTAATGGATGCACTGCAGGTGCTCCAGTGAGACTCCCTATGCGAGATAAGATCATGTCGATAGAGAATTTGATGGCGATCATTCTGGCATAGCTAGATTCTCTGTACGATGAGTAGATCAAAAGTTATGCCCGAAAAACACGTTTTGACGCATTTTGCACCTATGTTGGTAATGGATGCACTGCAGGTGCTCCAGTGAGACTCCCTATGCGAGATAAGATCATGTCGATAGAGAATTTGATGGCGATCATTCTGGCATAGCTAGATTCTCTGTACGATGAGTAGATCAAAAGTTATGCCCGAAAAACACGTTTTGACGCATTTTGCACCTATGTTGGTAATGGATGCACTGCAGGTGCTCCAGTGAGACTCCCTATGCGAGATAAGATCATGTCGATAGAGAATTTGATGGCGATCATTCTGGCATATCTAGATTCTCAGTACGATGAGTAGATCAAAAGTTATGCCCGAAAAACACGTTTTGACGCATTTTGCACCTATGTTGGTAATGGATGCACTGCAGGTGCTCCAGTGAGACTCCCTATGCGAGATAAGATCATGTCGATAGAGAATTTGATGGCGATCATTCTGGCATAGCTAGATTCTCTGTACGATGAGTAGATCAAAAGTTATGCCCGAAAAACACGTTTTGACGCATTTTGCACCTATGTTGGTAATGGATGCACTGCAGGTGCTCCAGTGAGACTCCCTATGCGAGATAAGATCATGTCGATAGAGAATTTGATGGCGATCATTCTGGCATATCTAGATTCTCAGTACGATGAGTAGATCAAAAGTTATGCCCGAAAAACACGTTTTGACGCATTTTGCACCTATGTTGGTAATGGATGCACTGCAGGTGCTCCAGTGAGACTCCCTATGCGAGATAAGATCATGTCGATAGAGAATTTGATGGCGATCATTCTGGCATATCTAGATTCTCAGTACGATGAGTAGATCAAAAGTTATGCCCGAAAAACACGTTTTGACGCATTTTGCACCTATGTTGGTAATGGATGCACTGCAGGTGCTCCAGTGAGACTCCCTATGCGAGATAAGATCATGTCGATAGAGAATTTGATGGCGATCATTCTGGCATAGCTAGATTCTCTGTACGATGAGTAGATCAAAAGTTATGCCCGAAAAACACGTTTTGACGCATTTTGCACCTATGTTGGTAATGGATGCACTGCAGGTGCTCCAGTGAGACTCCCTATGCGAGATAAGATCATGTCGATAGAGAATTTGATGGCGATCATTCTGGCATAGCTAGATTCTCTGTACGATGAGTAGATCAAAAGTTATGCCCGAAAAACACGTTTTGACGCATTTTGCACCTATGTTGGTAATGGATGCACTGCAGGTGCTCCAGTGAGACTCCCTATGCGAGATAAGATCATGTCGATAGAGAATTTGATGGCGATCATTCTGGCATAGCTAGATTCTCTGTACGATGAGTAGATCAAAAGTTATGCCCGAAAAACACGTTTTGACGCATTTTGCACCTATGTTGGTAATGGATGCACTGCAGGTGCTCCAGTGAGACTCCCTATGCGAGATAAGATCATGTCGATAGAGAATTTGATGGCGATCATTCTGGCATAGCTAGATTCTCTGTACGATGAGTAGATCAAAAGTTATGCCCGAAAAACACGTTTTGACGCATTTTGCACCTATGTTGGTAATGGATGCACTGCAGGTGCTCCAGTGAGACTCCCTATGCGAGATAAGATCATGTCGATAGAGAATTTGATGGCGATCATTCTGGCATATCTAGATTCTCAGTACGATGAGTAGATCAAAAGTTATGCCCGAAAAACACGTTTTGACGCATTTTGCACCTATGTTGGTAATGGATGCACTGCAGGTGCTCCAGTGAGACTCCCTATGCGAGATAAGATCATGTCGATAGAGAATTTGATGGCGATCATTCTGGCATAGCTAGATTCTCTGTACGATGAGTAGATCAAAAGTTATGCCCGAAAAACACGTTTTGACGCATTTTGCACCTATGTTGGTAATGGATGCACTGCAGGTGCTCCAGTGAGACTCCCTATGCGAGATAAGATCATGTCGATAGAGAATTTGATGGCGATCATTCTGGCATAGCTAGATTCTCTGTACGATGAGTAGATCAAAAGTTATGCCCGAAAAACACGTTTTGACGCATTTTGCACCTATGTTGGTAATGGATGCACTGCAGGTGCTCCAGTGAGACTCCCTATGCGAGATAAGATCATGTCGATAGAGAATTTGATGGCGATCATTCTGGCATAGCTAGATTCTCTGTACGATGAGTAGATCAAAAGTTATGCCCGAAAAACACGTTTTGACGCATTTTGCACCTATGTTGGTAATGGATGCACTGCAGGTGCTCCAGTGAGACTCCCTATGCGAGATAAGATCATGTCGATAGAGAATTTGATGGCGATCATTCTGGCATAGCTAGATTCTCTGTACGATGAGTAGATCAAAAGTTATGCCCGAAAAACACGTTTTGACGCATTTTGCACCTATGTTGGTAATGGATGCACTGCAGGTGCTCCAGTGAGACTCCCTATGCGAGATAAGATCATGTCGATAGAGAATTTGATGGCGATCATTCTGGCATAGCTAGATTCTCTGTACGATGAGTAGATCAAAAGTTATGCCCGAAAAACACGTTTTGACGCATTTTGCACCTATGTTGGTAATGGATGCACTGCAGGTGCTCCAGTGAGACTCCCTATGCGAGATAAGATCATGTCGATAGAGAATTTGATGGCGATCATTCTAGCATATCTAGATTCTCAGTACGATGAGTAGATCAAAAGTTATGCCCGAAAAACACGTTTTGACGCATTTTGCACCTATGTTGGTA